>CM060909.1:743677051-744950385 GCA_030737875.1 Allium sativum | reverse complement strand
CCTGCTAGCATGCTTGGTCACAAAAAGTCAGGAGAGCATCTTGTTGGACGTAAGATTAAAGTGTGGTGGCCTCAAGAAAAGAGGTAACTCAATTCACCCATTCGTAAGTAACAAGCACGAGGAGTTATATGTTGAACAACTACTACTCCTTGATTATATTGCACTCATATTTGATTTATGTCTTAAATGATTGCTATGAACTAACTAATATCTCATTATATATGAGCATGAGAGGTGATGTGAAAAAAAAGCATTATTCATTTAGATGATGGCAGCAAAATATTAAAATAAAAATGCATTAATAGTTAACACAATTACCTTATTTAAAAAAATGAAGGGTGAGTAAACTATTAACAAACTAGTATTCTATAAAGTGTATTTCTGAATCTAAATGCGGTCCACATGCACTGTTTTGAAAAAAAAAAAAAACCTGGGTGGTTTTTTTTTTTAATTGGATAAGTATAACAGTCTCTACGGACCATACCTTTATCTTGATTTTTTGTCGATGAATTTTAGACAGATCAAAGATTTGATGAGGGAAATCAACGTCTGGTTCTGGAAGCGTACTAAATATTTGTGCATGTTGTTGATTCATACCCAATATCATAATTATCACCATTATTGCGTTTATCCCGAATGCTTGATGGACAGAATTGACTTTTATGCTTCAACTTTTCACATAGAAAGTACTGTTGGTCCATCTTATCCCTTTCTTCAGTCATAGATTAATCTCCCCCCCCCCCCCCCCCCCCACACACACACACACACACACAAAAAAAAAAAAAAAAAACCCCACCATCTTTTTTTCTCTTTTCCAAACTTCATCTCCCCTCCCTCTACTCACTTTTTCTGTTTCAAGATGATAAGATCTTTGTCCAGCCTTTTGGTTTTTGTGTGTGGTTTTGGTTTTTCCCCCCTCTTTCAGTGTTACAATTTGACAACATGTACCTAACATAATTGAACTAAATGTATAAGTCAGTTTAATGCTTTTAATTAAATCGTACATCAGCGTTGTTTTGCTGACCGTATATTCCTTCATAATCAAAATTCAAAAGCATGCTTGATGAATACAAGGTGTTGAGGATCCCGCATCATCAACGATCATTGGTAAACCATGGAATTGCGATCCGTTAAATCATGGTGCGACTTTGATCTAGCATGTAGCTAAATACCAGTTAAGAACCATGACTGTATTATATTTTATCTGCTAGTTTCTGGAATTTTCAGTTGTGATTTTTCTGTGGATTTTGTACTTGTTTTAGTTATCATTTTTCAGTTTTAGGAGATGAATGTTATCATACATGCCCACTTCCGTTTTTCCAGATATTATGATGCTGTTGTTGAATCCTATTACCATGGTACAAAGCAACATAAGGTAGATATGTGGTAATGCTATATGTGTTTCTGTTCTCCGCTTTGTATTAACATTTTTGAATCGCGATGGTTTGAAGATAATTATTTCTTCCCAGATTGCCTACAATGATGGTGATGTAGAATTGTTAGTGCTAAAGAATGAGCGGTGGAAATTGGTTGAAGGTTCTGACGTGTAAGTTTCACCATCTTTAGTGGATAGCGGTTTTTACTAGCCATCTAAAAATTTAAAAAACTCATTATTCGTATTCCTAGCTTGATTTTTCTCCCAAGTCATCCTGATGTCAAAGCATCTTTTGTCCCATGTATATATTATCAAACATCAACTAATAGTAGGTGTCATTGCAGAAATAGTTCTTGGGGAAAAAACTTAACAACAGGCTTCACCACAAACTTACCATAAAAACTTGCCTCGTTTTCTGATCAGTATAATGCATATTTTCAGCATGTACATATACAATTTTCAAATTTGTACATGCACATTTTGCGCATGTTCATATTCAAAAATGTACATGGTGCATTTTGGAAAGATGCATGCACAAATTCGAATGCAACCTATTTGTGCAATGAGTTTCAAGTGAGGCATTGTTATGGATTAAGTTTTAGAATGAGAATTGAGACCTTGTTTTGTATTTAACTCTTGATAGCATTCATATAAAGAACTTATTCTGTATTTAACTCTTGATGGTATTCATATAAAGTACGTTGTATGTTTGCATTGCTCTTTACTGTGTACGTATGTCAAAGCATTCCACTTTTGTCATTTTTTTAAAAATCTATCTTGTTTCAAAACGGATCTCCCCCATTATGATTCGGTTTTCGAATTACGATTCAAAACAAAATTAGAATCACAATCAAAAAAATCATTCGATTCATGCTTGAATAGAAAATATAAAGATATATGGTTGAGTAGATTTACTGCCTTCTATAAGCAAGGTAGAATATAAGTTTTAGGCTTAGATGCTGAAATCCAAATATCAAAATCAATTTTGATTTTACAAATTATTATTATGAAAAGGATAATCAGTTATCCAATGTAATTGAATCTTAGTTAGTAATATGTTTGTAGTAGGGTTGTTAACGGATGCTTTCAGATACAGATATCCGCATCCACATCCGAAATCATTGTCGGATATTAGATATTTGCATCCGCGGATACAGACATAAATTGGATGATTAGCCTATCCGGTGGGAAACATAAATGGAAAATTTTAGCTTTATATGAACAATTTTCAATTCCACTGGTTATTAAAGTGTTAAAGATAAATAAATATGATGATGATAAATAAGTTTGAGCAGTTGATATGCATTAAATGTGTATAATATAAATTTTAAAATTAATAAAACAATTCCAAAAATATCTTTCAACATACTAAAATACACATAATTTAAACTATAATCTTGACAAAAACCGGATGGATAATTTTCGGATACGGATGTCTTCATATTCACATCCGTATCCGTTTGTTTTGGATATCAGGTATTTTCTGCTTTTCGGATACAGATACAGACAGTTTTCAGATATTTCGGGAATCCATTGATAGCCCTAGTTTGTAGCAACAAGTTCATTATCGAAGTATGTATACGTAATAAAACATAATTCTTTAAATCTCATTTTACGTTTTAAATTTAGTTTCAATCTAAAATTTAAACATTACGATTTACGATTTAGTTTGTTTTTAACGACCTTACGTGTTATGGAGAAACCAAAATTCGAGAACTCGGCTTAGGACATTTATAATTTTGCTAGTTTCAGATGATTTTGAAAGCTTCAGTTTTGGTTTTGGTTTTGGGCTCGGTCCTGGTCTTGATTTTTAATTGTTTGTTAACGAAAATGTAGCAACGATCTTTGTAAATAAAATATAAATTATAGTTTGTATGAGTAAATAGAATACAACATTATAAATCTATAAACTGCATTAAATTAAACAATAAATTAAATTAAAAATTATAATACTAGAACAACAACTAAGCCATTAATCCCAAATAGTTGGGGTTGGCTGGAGATGGAACCCAAAACCAAAAGACAGTCAATTCAAATGTAATAACAATAGATTTAAATGTGACAGCATAAATAATGATAACATAAAATTTAATATAATTAAACAAATAATAATAATAATAATAATAATAATAATAATAATAATAAACAAACCATGATGTTATTAATGATGAAGAAGGAGATGATAATAATAATAATACTAGTTGTGATAGATACTAAAGATCATCACTACACCTTGTGTAGGGTTGTTATGGTAATGATAAATTTACCATTACCAATAGGGCTGCCAGTGGATATCCGGAAAATCTGAAATCCGTCTGCATCTGTATCAGAAAAGCGGACAAATATTCGATATCTGAAAAAACAGATGCGGATACGGGTACATAGATATCCCATCCCAAAGTTGTTCGTCTGATTTTTTTTAACATTATGCTTAAAATTATATGTACTTTAGTACAATGAATGAGATTTATTTATTGTTTTACTAAGCCAAAGGTTTATATTGCACTAAATACATATTAGGCTATTAGCTATTCAAATCTATTCAATTTCATTATATATGTTTATTTTTTACACTTATGTTATTAAAGAAATTGAAAAACATTTACGCTAAAACTAAAAAAATTTATATTTCTTGATTTATCAATCGCTGGCGGATAAGATAATTATTCGATATCCGTCCGTATCCGCAGATACAGATATTCGACATCCGAAAATGATTTCGGATACGAATATAGATATAGCACTATTCGTATCTGAAAGTATTCATTGACAACCCTGAATACTAGACAATCGGTTACCATTTTCGAGCAATATCGATATAGTAGTATATTCAATATGGTAATGGTTAATTTATCATTTTCTATGGTAAAACATCGGTAATATTTTCTCAAAATCAGCGGTAATAGTAATTCTCCAGTCAATTAGCAATACATGAATTTTTGTATAATATGTTGTATTATAGGTAATTAGAAGCAAGAAAATGATTAAATTTAATTAAGCAATTCAATTCTAATAAAGTTAACGACGTTTTTTGTTTGTTTTGTTTACGTTGATATATTTTCTTAAATGACACAATAAAATGTATAGTAAGACATCATTAGAGTATGCATATATGTCAAATTATTGATTTTTTAGATAAACGGTAATTTACCATTTACCAGTGTAACAATTACCAATTTATCAGTATACCAATCTTCGATATACCATTCAATCAGTAACAGTAAGCTATTTTAGCTTAGCAGTGAAAATGATATGGTAACGCTATTTGCTAAACGGTAACCATTACTATAACAGCCTTTATGCCCCTATACATTAGTCCTATCATCTAAAGCTAAAACTACCCATAAAACTAACCAAAAGCTCAAGACTTTGGAACATGGATCAACTTCCATGCGCTCTGTTTGACACTAGCTTTTTAGATATACTCCAATTTCTCAGGTCTCTTTTAACTACCTCCTTCCATGTCATCCTTGGTTAACATGTGCCTCTCTTTAGGCATTTGGTGCATTTTATAATTCCAACGCGTACAGGTGCATCATGTGGTCTCCGTTGAAGATGTTCAAACCAAATTATTCTAACTTAGCTAAAATAAACCGAACAATTCACGCAACAACTATTTCCATCTACGCAAATTCTTCTGATTCTTTTAATTCATGCGACAGCCGTTACCCAACTCAACCCAACAAATCTTTAGGCATTTGCGGTTTACCTCGGGTAATTCGTGTGTTTTGATTTATTTTCTTAAATCCATACCGAATTTTTTGTTCAATTTCGATTCGGTTGACAACAGCACCAACACTGACACCAGTACAGTACCTCAAATATTTGGGATTATAGTGCGAAAGCTCATACCATGGAGAAACATCAATAGAAGTGAAAATATTTTTTGAATAAACATGTAGATATTAAAAATTAGGACAAATTTTCGAAATAATTTCGCAATTGATGGCGATTTTGAAACTCATTGCAAAAAAGGTTAGTTTCAGCCCAGTCAGCATTTTGGTAACTGACTCCGTATGGGGGCAATTATGAGTTGCACCCATAACTTTTCGAAAACCTAGGAGAGCGCAATTAATGGTTGCACACCATTTTTTTTGTATACGGGGTACAACTCGTAGTTGCGCCCGTTTCTGCTACTGTTTTATAAACAACAGCAACATCATTTCTCTCTTTCACCTTCATTTTACCAATCATTCTTTCATATTACTTCTCAATCCGAACCTATAACACCTCGATCACTCAGTTATATTTTTTTGTCAGATAAACTCAATTTCGTCTTATCTCAACATCATTGCACGTGTAGAACAAAGCTAGAACAATTTTTGAAATGTAATTAAGTAAAATACAATGTATAATATTTTTTGATTTTCTTTATATTTTTGTGTTGATATGGGGTTATGTACATTACAAATTACACTAATCGAATATATATGGATAATGGTAAGTGGGTGGTGATGTTTTAATGAAATATTGTGAATAATGAGAATGTGAAGATGAATTCATTCGAGAACTCAGCTATTAGTTCTTTTGAATACTATTCCTAGAACCCAGTTATATCCAGTTCCTTAGAATACTGTTCGTGCTGGTTAAAATGAGTTAGAGAATCTTGTTCATTCAGATTCATTGGTTCGTAGACCGGAAAAGGAAGTTGTAAGGTATGACGGACTTGGACAATCGTCTATGCCAAATTGTCATTGCGGAGTTATTTGTGCAAATTTTGTGTATTTTAATCGAAAAAATGTAGATTGCCGTTATTACGTATGTTTTTGGTACCGATGTAAAAAAATACAACGATGGTCTTTCTTGCTATGAGTTCTACCAGTGGATAATTTTGAGTTGTGTCCAAAGAGGGTTTAGTATGCCCGAGAGAAGCAATTGCAAGGGCATACATGGAAGCACCAAGATATCTGAACATCAAATAGATCTTTGGAATGACAAGTAAAAAAATTCACATATGTTCGACTATACAGAAAATGTTGGAGACATCGAAGCTAGCTGCAAGTTCATGTAATATGCCAATATCGGAACACTTTTCTTGTTAACATGTTTTAGAAGCACGCCCACGAGGTTTTGTAGGTGCTAATAAAGCACATGATGAATTTATTTCATTATGGTAAACAACTGCAAACTATACTATTTTGTATTCTTACGTCTAGTCCCAGATAGTCATTACCGAACAACGTATGAAGGTTGTTACATAAAACCATCACTGGAACGAAAAATCCCTGGACGACCACGATTCATAAGAATCAAATGAACAATGGATCAACCAAATATCAACTGACAAGATAGGTGTAGCAAATGTGGCGTTTTATGGCATAAGAGGAGATCTTGTGTAATCAATGAAGTTGTTCTAATGGATTAATGCATGTGGCTATGGACACACTTACATAATGATCTTGGTTATGTAGCGAACTTGGTTGTAATCGATGTATATGAACTTAACTTATGTAATGGATTTTATGTAATGATCTTGGTTAAGGATATGAATTTAGTGTTTCAGTGATGGGTATGTGGTTGAGCAAGTTAAGTATTGTTTGAAAAGGATGGACGATCAAAAACAACTCAGCGTCTTTTGACAACATGAAAAAGACTCACATTTAGTGAATGTGCATAAATAAGCTGTTTTCGGCCTTCCATCCATTCGAAACAACACTTAACTTGATCAACCATGTACCCAGATATTCATATATGCATTTTGTACACCGTAAAAAAATTGTATTCCAAACAGGAATTAACACATTCATCGATATTCTTATATTTCAAACAAACATTTGCAAAGATCATAAGCATTTTAAAGTTATTAATAACCTATTTCAAAGTTTCATACAACCAAAACATAAATTCAACACCAACATCAAAAGATATTCCCTTGTTCCTCAAGCATTCGAAGTGCTAGCGGAATGTCCGTTTCTTCCTCCTCCTTTTGTACCTTTTTTTTACAGATGCTGGTTGAGATGATTCATCAAGTTCTTGGGTATCCGGTGGTGGTTGAGATGCTCCTCGCACAACTTCCTCTTGTATTGCAACGGATGAGCCTTCTCCATATCCAAAAGTTTGAGTTATACCTTCCCACTGTAGTCATTTGTGCTTTCCATACACAGTGAGAGAATATACAATCTGTTGAAAATCTATTAAAAAAACGAATACTTCAAATTGTATCGTCCTTTTGTACGATCCACAAAAAGTCAAGTTTTTAAATTTATTGCCCCAACAGGAAGTGGATTTCCAAATTTTCTCTAAATCATGTTTTTTTGACTTTAGTCCTTGATACAAATTTATTTTCAGAGGGGACTACACCTAACAACTCATGACAACTGGTTTGAAAATCATCAAAAATAGCAGGATGACCACTAGCATCAATACCAATTAGATTCTCAATATCGAACAAAGTAGCTATCATTTCTACAATTTTTAAATGAAATATATTTGTTTCCGACCTTCTTCTATCACACAATGTGGTGATAAATCCGTGGTCCAACCTAAGATACCCTAGTTACAATATTTCCAAATACCCGCCGCTGTTGGATTGTCTTCTAGTCAGGTTCTTTACATTGTATGCGTTTTAACTCGCTAGAATGCTCAAAAGCTTTAACTATTAAAACTCTTTATCAATAAAATGCAAATATATGACACAAAATTACGTAAATGTGATTGTCATTATTGATACTAGTGATCTTAAACAAGTGCAATAATATCCCTATTGTAGTGCTTGGTTGTTGCTTCAGTGCTTTCCTTGCCGATAGAGAACACTTAGAGATACATATTTTAATTCTACTGCTGAAAGAATTTTTAATGATCATAAACAAGTGCAATAATATACCTTTTTTAGTTCTTGGTTGTGCTTCAGTGCTTTCCTTGCCGATAGAGAACACTTAGAGATACATATTTTAATTCTACTGCTGAAAGAATTCTCGTACAATGTTATACAAAATATCAACCATTGCAAAACCTAGGCATAATTTCAATAAAACCAAACCCAATATTGATATTCTAATTTAAATTAGAACATTAACAATTTACGTGGTTAGAATACATCAACAAAAACTCTAAAAACCATTAAAAAATAATAGTTGCAAATCCTACTTTAGATTTAGTTTTTTTACCTCTTATTTGAGAAAGGTTGAAGCTTCTTCAGTTTTCTAAGAGTTTGAAGATGAAAACAAGGTGATCTAATATTTGGAATGAAATTGATGACCAATGTTTTAAAACGCAAAAGGCGTACGTGAGGTGTTTTCGGGTCCGTGAGGTGAGGCGTAAGCCTCGAAGCGTTGAGGCCTAAGCCTTTCGGGTAAAAGAAAAACGCAACACATATACTTAATTTTTAATATGGAGTAACATTAAGCGTCAAATAGTAAGTAAAAACTACGAAGCATTCAAAGCAATTCAAACAAAATACAATCATTCTTGCACATTTAATATAAATTGCAAAAGATCAAATGATATCTTCCTCCGGTGCATATATGATCACAAAATCCACAGAGAAAAAAATTTGAATTTGTAGAGGTGCATAATTTTCATTTTGAAATGCGTATCTTGTTTTTCTAGAGGTGCATAATTTTCATTTTGAAATGCGTATCTTGTTTTTATTTGCTCTCTACAATCAATGCAAGCACTTTTCTTTCTCAGGTTGTTGGCTTAATGATCTCTCGATAACTAATTCTCAAACCAGTGCAGTTATGCATACACACCTTGTTCAGTACACCCCTTTTCATATGAATGTTCAATTTAAACTAAAATAATAATTATACCTATTAAAAATTAGACCATTTCATCTAGCAAGTTCAGAATGCAAGTCAATAGCGAAGTCTCAGACCATGATTGGTGCAACGAAACTCTTCCACATGCATGCATGCACATACATACAGATATCCACCTTTTATCTGATCAAAACGCTGTACTTAACTTTTCCAGCATAGAACCTGGAAGTTCAAAGAACAGACCAATTGTTGGAGGTGGGTCTAAAAATAGTCTCAAGGTGAAGAGGCAGGGAGCTACTGGTTCAACGACTCCAAAGAAACCAAAGAAGGCAAAGACTACGTGAAGAGGAAAAGATAAGCACAAGAGGAAGTTTAGCTAATGTTGGTTCAAAAGAATCATCATTTGCTACCGGGCTGACATGATTTTACTTAAAGTAGAGCTTAGCCATTTGCTTGCATTTTTCTTTTTTAAACTGTAACAATATACGTCATTCAGGATTGTAACGTAGGAATTTATGGCATCCACTATACTTAATTTTTGTATTGACATTTTATCATGTTGCTAATAATTTTTTCTGTGTTACCAGTGTGTATTTTGATACTGCTATATACAATAACCTATTAGGAATTTTTATTTATTTATTTGTGTCTGACTTGTTGCTGTTTTCCAGTATTATTTTGTGGTCTAGTATGCTGTTATTTTTCCATTTTCTTTTTAAATCTGGGTATACTGTCGCTTTATCAGGTATCTCGAATCATTACAGTGCTACATTAAGTATTTTAGTGTTTTTTTCCCCATAATAATTTATCGGGAGTTCGGAACATAAAATGTAGGCACAATGGATATTGAGTTTTCACTATTAGATTGCTTTATGATTTCCACCTTTGATACAAAAGAAGAATATATCTTTGGCGTTATCAATTGTGCTTTATGTTCAAATAGTTGGACCTTTTTATGGTAATATAATGATGTTAATTGATCTATCTTGCTCATTCCTGACATATATTTACAACTATTCAATTGGTGTACGTCTCACCCATGACTACCGGTAGAGTGCAATACCAGATGATTGCATTTACAGTTAAGAAATGCCTACAGTCTTTCCAAGCATCCACATGACAAGCGAAAACTCGATCATAAAGAGTGCATGAAGCCATGTCCTGTCCACCACAAACCCAAACACTGATATTCCTGCCTTGTTGTTCTCCAAATACGTAACTGCATTGTAGCACAATTTCATTTATTCCAACAAAGTTTATTAAAGGAAAATGGGTGTTCTGCTATTGCCAGTATCGAATCATACTAGGTGATCCTATATGTTTACAACAGCACTTACCAAGTGCTTGTCTTTTCTGAAACGAGATAACATTGAACTGAGAAGAAACAAGTTTGGAATCATCCAATTCATCATCTTCTTCTTCATCATCACAATATTCTTCAGCATTGGAGCACACATTACTGGACTTTCCTTGCTCTGAAGGAACCTCAACATCTTCATCAAAAGATTCAATGGTGGCGCAAGCGTGCCATGTCGCAGCATGGCTTGTCACTGCTTGCGCTTTATGCGTTATCTTCGCCGCACTGCGTAGACAAATCATTAGACCTGTCACCAATCCTACAGAGCACAGCTGCAGAAGAAAACCAAGTATCGTCATCCCATTTTTCATGTAATGACAGGTTAAATATGAAATACCGAAGAGCATACACCAAGATCTCCAGAATTAGACCAGTTAACGACAGCACTGGGTCTTGTTACTAAGAAGAGAACAACGAATTGGCTGCCCGAAACCAGCACAAGAATGCAGACTATGAAAGACCTGTATCGATGGCTTATTATCTTTAGCTGCTTCCTGATCTTCAAATGCTCCTTCAGCACCGCACCCACGTCTGGCTCGTGCTGAAAAGTGGCTGCGAAGTCCTCCAGGCGTAGAATCTGAAGGTAGCAGATGAGCCTGAATAGCACACAGATGAAGAAGAAGATGGCTGTTCTGTATATCCATGATGCTAGCTCCAGTACAGAGGTCAACACTTCGGTCGCTGTAAAACTTCAATAAATCGATCAAATGGTTAGCCATGTCATGGAATGTGCACCTATTCTACTAGATACTATGCTAGAGCAGAAAAACAGGGCTTCTTGGGAAAAAACATGAAAATTTGAATCAAGTAAACAAGCATTATTACCCCATGAATCTTGCATATGTACTAGGCACTCGTTCGACACCGGAAAAGTACAAGAAAAGCTTATAAGCGGCCTCAGCGACGAAGCAAGGCACCACAAAGGAGGACAGAATACGAAAGGAACGGTTCAACTGCATGGTGTAGTTTCTTCTAACGCGCTCGCTTTCTCCGACTAGTTTATCAAGGAAAAGGAATCTACGAAGGCCGTACCGGTGGACGAAATTGGTAAGGCAAAGGTATGAAATTGTGGAAGCAGAAGTCAGGGATAGCTGGACGTGGAAGTCGTTTGCATGGAATGTAGGGTCCTTGTAGGACATGAAGAAATGAGAGAAGATGGGGACGAAGATGGAGAAGAGAAGGAAGATGCACCATGAGAAGACCATGTTGCACGCGTCTGATTGGTCCACGCACATGTAACGAAGCCATGATCGGAAGTTTTTTAGTTCGTCTTGGGCGAAAGAGAGGCAACGTGTGTAGGAGCCTTTTCTTGGTATTAGCTGTTCTCTTGTCATCGTTTCATCTTCCTTTGCCATTTTGTCTCTTTGTTAGTGTTGGTTGGGAAAACGGAGAGACAGAGTAAATGTTTTTTATGTGAAATGGGGAGAAGAATGAGAAAAATGAACGGAAGTAGAGGGAAAATCGAAACTAGATAATTTTAGTAAATGAGAAGAAATTAGTATTGACCCCTATACAGCTCAAACTTAGCATCATAGTTGTGAAGACCAAACCTTAAGTCAAACCGTAGTAGTGCAAAATCTGAAGTTGTCATGGTTTAACCGTTCTGATCGTGAAAACCGACGCTGATTGTTAATTCTTATTCTTCCGATTTAAACGTAAAATTATTTTAAATATAGATAAAATTTAACCAATTATGATAAAGATGTTGAGATACTTTGATATGATGCAAGATGTCATGGATATGATTTTAGTCTTCATCCATTTGTTGTGTAGTATGTACATGTACAACTTAATTTGAATAATTATATAACTTATCATAGAAAGATGTAAATTTACTAGTTTTTTATAAGGGGTTTTTACCCTCAAGGACAAAAGGAACAAAAAATTATTCCATAAGGATAAGAGGGTAAAATTTTATCCTCGAGGACAAAATTTAATGTAAAGGGAGGAATTCAGGGGCCCACTATAATTCATCCCTTTACACTAACACTTGTCCTTATGGATAAAATTTTGCCCTTTTGTCCTTATGGAACAATTCTTTGTTCATTTTATCCTTCACGGTATTTTCCTGTTTTTTTTTATAATGAAAGAGGATTAAGTTCAACAGCAATTTGTAAAATGCACACAACAACGAATTATGTCATCCAAAATTAAATGACAATTGCTATGAAATTATTTGTTAAATTTATAAGGTTAGAAAATGAAGGGTGAAACAATTATTTTTTTCTCAATTTGAAGAACCGTGAGGTTAAGAGGTTGGTCTATAGGGTTTTAAAGGATTTTGAGGTTAAACCTCAGATTAGTGCACACGCAAGATTATTTCATTTTCAAACCCGTGACGCTCTAAGGTCGAAGGTTAATCGCGATTGAATCGAGATTGGGTTGGGTCTTTAAAACACTGCTTAGTATTCATAGTTCATACGTCGATGCAAAAAGTGTGAAACACTTATTACTTATTGGATACTATGGATGGTGGTTCTAAGAGAGCAGCAAGACGTTCATTTTTGTGAGTAAAAACGTGAAGAAGCCCAACTCTTTCAGCAACAAGTGGGGCTTCGGGGTCGGGCTTCGTTATGTTATTTTTTAAATTAAAACCAAATGCGCTAAATGATAAACAAAAAATGAACGTCCCATTTCACATATGCGCTAAATCGTTTAGACCGTAAACGGTTTTTTGTTTGCCGTTTAACGTTTTTTTTATTTTGCATCAAACAACAATTAGATTGCCGTTTAACTTATAAACGACAATCAAATTGTCGTTTAACTCTTAAATGACAATCAAATTGTCGTTTAGCGATCGACACTTAAAAAAAGAACAATTCCCCACTTGAACTCATTTCTCACGCTGCTATCGACATTACTGCAATGCGAGGAGCACAAATCAAATGGGGATGGCCTCCGCTTTCTTGAGTATTCCCACCATTGGAAATGATCTAACTATATACTTATTATTTGTTGTGACTAAAAAGTAGATCTTGTGACTCTTCCCATTATAATTAACGAATGCAAAGCTAGACTTGCTTGAGTCAATCGCCATTCTTTTCCCTTCTATTAATTGTGATACTAGTTGAAAACTTTTGTAACATTTAAAGCCAGGTCGGTTTCTAATCGCCTTTTTTCCCCATTGATGTCAATGTAACTCAATTATTTGTTGATTTTCAAATTTAAAATCAACCGAATAAAAATAGCCTATATTTGGTTTCGTTCTTTGTTTTTAGAATTGTTGGCAACCGTTGATGTCCACCCGACCCTATACATAAAAGGAAATTGAGTCTTGGCAAAAAGATAACAATGAGTTGACAAATATTTTGGAAAGACTAAATAGAGAGAGTCATCAGGACACCTCAAGCTCTATGCAATCGACTCGAGAGGATGGTTGAAGATAGATGATAGGCTTTGTATTTCATGCAACACAAACTTGGTGGATGCTATGGTGGCAGAATCCCATTCATTCTAGGATGACTCCCCATCCCGATATAGGTAAGACGTGGCAAGATATAAGAGGATATTCTTTTGGTCTAGGAAGAAGAAGTAAGCAAAGTAGGTGACCAAGTGTATGACTCATCAAAGAGTGAATACAAAACAAAAGAAACCTAATTTTAACCACAAGATATTCCACAATAGAAGCGGGAGAACGTCTTCATAAGCTTTATTGATGAATTACTCATATCTAGGGGAAAGAATGCGAGAATTTAGAGCATAATCAATAGCTAGACTAACTTAATGCGCTTATTTCACCCATTAGGAGTATGATGTCGCAGCGTCGTTGGCGATGTTATATGTAAGCGAGATCATTAGACTTCAAGGAGTTCCTACCAGTATAATTAGCGATCAATACCCATTTTCTACCGGCGAGTTCCAAAGGAGTCTTTACGATGCTCTAGGAACCAAGTTAAACCTAAGTATAAAAATAACCCATAAACAGAAAGACAAACAGAAAGGGTAAACAAAATTTTGGATGACTTATTCATAATATGCATTATAGACTTTGAAGATTCTTGGGATGACCACTTCCTACTGGTTGGGCTTGCTTATAATAATAGTTACCAAGCAAGTATTGGAACGACACCATTTGAAAGCTTTGTATGGTAGACCCCATGGATCTCTGTCATGTTGGTGGGACACGGGTGATAGGATTATACTTGGATCCGACATGATAAGGGACACATATGAGAAGTGGACTTGATTCATAGGAGGTTGAAGAAGGTTCAGGGTAGATAGAAATCATACAAAGGTAGGTGGCGTTCTGACTTGAAGTTTAAAGTAGGAGACATGGTATTTTTCAAAGAGGAATGTTATGATATTTGATCCGATAGAGAAGCTAGCATCAAGATGTGTGGGAAGATTTCCTATTTGGGCAAAGATTTGGAAGCTGCTATATAATGTGGAGCTTTCATAGAATTTGATTATAGTACATGATGTTTTCTATGTATCACATTTGAGGAAGTGTTTGCATGATTCTGCAATCGTAGTGGAGTCTAGTCAGCTAGAAGAAACAAAAGTTGAGCGCAAATCACATATTCATCAAGTGCCTATCTGAACGCTAGGGCATGACGTCTAGCGCCTTCGTAATAAAAAAAGTGAAAATTTGCGTGAAGGGCTTACTAGTCCGGTCCAATTTGTTTTAAGAATGCGGGTTTAAAAAAAAAAAACCAGGACAAAATCGATCGTTCTCTTCTCTAATCAAATTTGCTTTCGGTTTTTCAAATCAAATTGTAATGGCCCGCAAATCCATACAATCTGAGTTGACTACATATGTCACACGTCCAACCCAAATAACACAGAAATACGAATCATTTTTTTAAGAAGAAAAAGGTAGAAGAAGAACAGAAATAACAACACAGAATCTCACATCGCAGCAGAACAAAATATAATATATCATAACTTTTGAAATACAAAATTATAACTGTATAACATACACTTGTCAGAGTACAACACTTACAACACAGCGGAAATAAAAATACTATATATCTAACACTGAAGCCTCGTGCTCCAAGCTCCTTTAGATAGATCTGTAAAATCCTTAACTACTTGACTGCCCGTACAAATTGGGCACCCAAGAGTTTAGGTAAAACAAAACAAATAAACTCTGAGTCAGTCATGAGACTGGTATGAGTAAACAATTTTAAACAGTTTAAGAAAATAGACGATATCTCATAAGACCACGCCGTATAACACAGAATGTGTTTTTCCCTTATGAGAATCCAAAATACTTGATATAACTTTCAAATCTTTTTGAAAGAAATGATAATCTTTTTATCAAAACTCTTTTGATATTATAATAATGTCTAAATCAAATAAATAGAAATCTAGTGGAACGTTTGCATCTCACGTTCCATATATATATAATATACAATCAAAACCGCAGGCACTTATTGGGTAATGCATTTCCAACTATGACAAGGTATGGAACCACCTTCCGATAGTGTATCTCTAGAGGAGAATACACTGGGTTCAACAAGAACATC
Source organism: Allium sativum (assembly GCA_030737875.1). Classification (NCBI taxonomy): domain Eukaryota; kingdom Viridiplantae; phylum Streptophyta; class Magnoliopsida; order Asparagales; family Amaryllidaceae; genus Allium; species Allium sativum. The sequence goes on along the minus strand of CM060909.1, from coordinate 744,934,485 downwards.
TTGTAACCCGGCCACACATGACTGATCACACATTTCGCTTGAGTGTATCGAATGTATATCACCAACGGTTGGGACCAGGAACCGTTTTCCCGAATGGGACAGCATCGAATTGAATAAGGAATTAAATGAATTTCCCTAGATAGGTGATAATACACCCTAATGGAAGCTACCCACATAGCCATGCTGCCTGGCCGATTTTTGTCATTTCCCGGTTATTGAGGCCTGAGGCTACGATTACTTATCATTCATTGATAACACAATCACTTTGAATGCCACATTGTCAGATCCGTTAATCATTAATTGATTTGCACAAATATTTTCTGGATATTATGCCAAGAGAATTAATTCTCCGCCACCATATATATCTATACAGACCAACCTATGCCATTATTGGAAGCACTCTGTCATACATTCGTCCATACACTTTGTTTTGGGACTGAACGAAACCGATGGCACAATTTCTATTAATAGAAAAAGTCCTTGCACTTTACTCCGTCTTTGATTATCTTCATATAATTTGATTCGCAACGCTACTGTCAATACAGAGTGGTTCTCAGATAATAATCCAACCGGTCTCTCCATATTGACAACGATATTGGCAAACACTTCGATGATCGGTTATTTAACTATCGAAGAAAAACAAACAAACATTCATCCATAACATCAAACCATCACTGGGCCCGTTAATTAATATTTCATTAATTAAATCACGCTTTCCATTTCCTTATCAATATTTGTTAAACAAATATTTTCAATTATCATCTTGGCCTTTTCGCTATTTGGAAAACATTTCTGTATATCGCCTTCTTTTATTTTCTGTACTTAGAAAATATCCTTTACTTATAATTGGAAACATTCCAATTATATATTTATCTCTTCCACAACCGTTCATTTCTACACTCAGGAAATATTATATTTACAAAATTCCACTTATTTGGGTTAAAATGAATGTTGTGTAAAATATCCTTACAACAACCGAAAATACTGCATTTAACTAACTCTTATTCAAACATTTCTCTTCGAGACTAGATCTTGTTATTTATCGGTAAAAATGAAATCAATCAAGTTGGGGGTATAACAACCCCTCAGACCTTGACTGAAAACATCCTTAACTTCAAAACAGACAAGACCACTTACCTCGAATAATCAAGATCATACAAACCAATTATTTATTTTAAACCCGTATACATTTTGCTTTCTAATTTCACCAAATTTAATTATAGATTTTCTTTTTGTTTATAGTATTCTATTTTCAAGTTTGTTTCCTTATCGAATTCTATATATATCGATAAATTGATTTCTAACTATCAAAATTTCTTAAAAATATTCTAACTCCTTAAATTCTCGGAAAATTTCGCCATAACCTCATTTGTACCGGTCGATAGTTCAAACCTCAACTCGCCTTTCTAGACCCTTTCCATTTAAAAGAAAATCAAAAAGACCAGTGGCTTGCCAATTCGGCGCTTAAAAACTCATATGGAATTTAAACATATACCTTATTGTCGGGCACACGAATTATAACCTTCTTACACTACATCCCTTACCTGTCTAACCCATATACATCCATTCCTAATTTATTCCAACTCAATCTAATCATTTTAACTCGATTCGCTAATTTTTAATTAACTCTTTTGCCTAATTCACCTTTTATTTGAACATATCACATTCAAATATAAACTAATTTGTTTATAAAACAATCGAATGCCATTTCTAATTCAAGTTTCATATTCGATTTCGAATATGAATTTACAGACCCCCTTTTCTGATCCAAAGTCTAATTTTGATTTAAGATTACATTAACTAATTATTTTTCAAATTATTTAATTCCAGTTCCTTTTATAAATTATAAATCCTTTGGATTTAATTCAATTTTGTTTAAAATCCGCATTCTGAAATATATTTTGTCGTTCCCATTTCGAAATGATTTCAACTTCTATTTTCAAATTCTATTTGAATTTAAATGTAACACCCCACGTCCATTAATGTCACTCACAAAGGGAATGCATTAACTTCCATGGAGGTTTTAAGTGAATATAGAACAGAAAAATTACAACAAGACAGATAATAAGTAGTACTTGGAAATCTAAAACTTTATTTCATTGCAGCGGAAATTAAACATGTTTGTTACATCATAAAACCATAAATCAGAGTCAAGTACAATATCCATCTTGATAAAACAAAATACATAATCCCATTACATAAATAGCCATTAAAGAAGATAACAAGCTGGACTTTACTTCAACGGTCCAAGCTTTCCAAAAGAGAGATAAAGCAATCCAATCAAGCTCCACTAGAGCTGGGCCCACCCTGAGGACCTGGAGGGGGAAAAAGATAGAAATAGAGGGGGTCATACATAAAGTCTGGCGAGTATGATAATTCTAACAATACTATTATCAAAAAAACTAGACTAAGGCATAAGCTGGAAAATAAGGAAATGTCTATGAACTATTGGGTATGGAAGAGCAGATAAAGATAACGTTAAAGGAACACCTAATTACTAACGAATAATTACTACACTGCATTACACCAGTCACCCTAAAGGTTGATCCCACTCACCGAACTTAGAAATTATATAAATAGCTTTGTGTACCCCTAGCTGACTACATAGGTGCCGCCTGCCCCTATCTCCGCTAGGTGTACCCCACTACCCACTTGCGATCGGCTCCCTACTCGTAGATACCCGTGCTGGCCCCACAGTGGGGTGTATCACTCCCCTAAAGTGGCAACCCGATACAACTTGAGGATGCACGGCTTATACCTACACGATGCAACAACGTCTTACCTACCAGCCCGGGTCCACACACGCATATGAAACCCGTTGGACTTGTGTTGCCACCGCTAACCCGTTTGGCCTCTTATAGTCAAGCCCAGTATGCGTGTCCCGTCCTCGACTTGGGTCGAGCCCACAAAGATACGTTTGGGTTACTGGTTGAAATGGGCCCCCACTATTTACCACAAGCTATCCACCTAAGCTTGTCCCCACTAGTATATCCCACTTAACCCTCTTCTTAGTCATGTTCATTTACATGTGTGTTTGGTTAAGTCTTACTAATCGTATTTCAAATGCCACTAAAGGCACCCACTAGATTCCTCATGCCACCCAAGGCACCTACTTAACTCCCATGTCCCACTTCACATGTTTATCTGGTTAAGTATTTCTTAATTCATTCAGACCATAACCTCATAAAGACCTCTCACATTAGACTGGCATTTATGGCAGCTGGATTCGCCGGGCGGGTCCGGGCAGTCTTACACCATAAAAGAGTCTAACCTCGTGTCTTTACAACTATTATGCTTTAATTTGGGCCTAGGACCTCTCACATTGGGCTGACATTTGTGACTACTGGATTCACCGGGCGGGTCCGGGCAGTTTTACGTCACAAACGAGTCCAACCTCGTGTCCTAAGCATTGATTAACACTTATAATCTTTTACCCCAGTTTTAAATATATCCCTATTCAAATCATTAATTAATTCCAATTTTAATGATGTCCATAATTGACTCAATTATGGCCATCCACTTACGGTATGACAAAATCTGTAACACCCCGTATGTTAAATAACTTGTTATAATATAAATCAGGGCAAAATTAAATTTTAAGATCTGAATCAGAGGAAACGGGCTATGCCATTGCGTTCGTCTCGGAAAATACGTGAAATAGAGTCCGAGTTTTCGAAAATCGGAGTCCGTATGACCTAGTTAAGGCCCGAAGAAGTTTTCAGAAAATTCAAATTTCGAAAAACAGATTTCAAATGCAGAAATGGGGCTAGGCGGGAAAATTCCCGCCAGCACCAGGTCGACCCCCGTGTCGACTGGGGAGTTGACACACATGGGGGCGTGTCGACAGTAGTGTCGACACCCCTGTCGACACAGGTGGCTCGGCCAGTTTGGCTGGGTGCACTGTTTTGGCTTTTGGGCTGTGTTTTGGGGCTTGTGACGAAATCTGATGGCTCTAAACTATCCTAGGGTTAATCCTATGGCCTAAAACACTTAACTAATCTATAAATACACCCTAAGACTACCCTAATCCATACTAAAAATAGATACAATGCCATCATGCCGTCAAAATGCAACGTAGAAGGAGCCTCCACAAATTAAAGAGGAAGATAGCTTCTCAAATCAACTTCTAATCAACTCTAGCAACTTAATCTTCTTCATAGGAGTGCTAATCAACAAGTTGTGAGTTTCTATGCCTTTAGCAAGCAATTGCTAAACTAATTATGATAGGATATAATGAGGTTATGGTTATGTATGTGGATCAATGCAAGTTATGTTATCATATGCTATGTGTTCATGATGTTAGTTATGCAAGTTTTATGCTATATGTCCATGATGTTAGTTATGCAAGTTTTATGCTATATGTTCATGATGCAAGTTATGCAAGTTTGATGCTATGTGCTCATGAAGCTAGTTATGCAAGTTGGGTGTAATCTTTGCTATGTGTTCATGATGCTAGTTATGCAAATCACTATGATAAACATTGATCCATTATGACACCATGTTATGCAAGTTGGGTGTTTGATTTTATGCAAGTTCATATGTGACATGTTATGCAAGTTTGGTGTTTGATTTTATGCAAGTTCATATGTGACATGTTATGCAAATTTGGTGTTTGATTATATGCAAGTTCATATATGACATGCTATGCAAGTTTGGTGTTTGATTATATGCAAGTAACATGTGCAAGTTTACACCTTTGTATGACATGCATACATATGCAAGTTAACCCCTTTGTAAGTCATACATACATATGCAAGTTTACCCCTTTGTATGACATAAGTAACTTATGCAAGTAACCCTCTTTATGACATATGTGATTCATGCAAGTTTGGGTTGATTATTTATGCTAGTTGGGTTTGATGCTATGGTCATATATGCAAGTTGACACCTTTAAAACCCATGTTGATGCTAATGTTATGCTAAGTTGAAGCCATTGTATTTGTGATGAATCTTCCCTTTTAAGTATGTCATGTTAGCGTATTACGTGGGGAACGATGGGGTTAATATTCATGTTAACAAAGTTATGGTGAAATTGGTATGATGTTGCATACCATAAGTGGATGGACATAATTGAGTCAATTATGTACATCATTAAATTGGAATTAATTAGGGAAAATTAATTCAAAATATGGGGGTGATTAATTAGGTGTAATTAATCGACTAAGACACGAGGTTGGACCCTTTTGTAGCATAAGACTGCCCGGACCCGACCGGCAAATCCAGCGGCTACAAATGATTGGCCCAATGTGAGAGGTCTTAGGCATAAACTAAATACGTGACAAGTGTAAAGACACGAGGTTAGACTCTGTTATGGTTTAAGGCTGCCCGGACCCGACCGGCAAATCCAGCTGCCATAAAAGATAGTCTAATGTGAGAGGTCTTTAAACGGTTACGTTCTTAATCAATTAAGAAACACTTAACCAGATAAGCATGTAGTGGGGCATGAGGGGTTAAGTGGGTGCCTTGGGTGGCATGTGGAAATCAAGTAAGTGCCTTGGATGGCATGTGGAAATCTAGTGGGTTGCCTTGGGTGGCAATAAAAAAATACGATTAGTATACTTAACCAAGTGGAAACATGTAATTAAACATGATTAAAGGGTTAAGTGGGATGCACTAGAAAGGGACAAGCTTAGGTGGGTAGCTTGTGGGGGCCTATTTCAACCAGTAACCCAAAACGTATCTTTGTTGGCTCGACCCATATCGAGGACGGGACACGCGTACTGGGCTTGACTATAAGAGGCCAAAACGGGTTAGCGGTGGCAACGCAAGTCCAACGGGTTTCATATGCGTGTGTGGACCCGGGCTGGTAGGTAAGACGTTGTTGCATCGTGTAGGTATAAGCCGTGCACCGTTGATTGTATCGGGTTGCCACTTTGGGGAGTGATACACCCCACTTTGGGGCCAACACGGGTATCTACGTTAGGGAGCCGATCGCTTGGGGAGTAGTGGGTACACCTAGTGGAGATGGGGCAGATGACACCTATGTGGTCAGCTAGGGGTACACGAAACTACTAGTTATATTTTCTAAGTCCATGGGTGGGATCAACCTTTAAGTAGGAATGACTGGTGTGGTGCAGTGTAGTAATTATCCTTGGGTGGGTGGATGCGTCTTTACCGTTATCTTCGTTCTTCCTATGTCTAGTTAGCTGCTTAGTGTAGTCATTTATCCCCAGTCGTTACCGTACCAAGTTTATATCATACCCTAATTACTTTAATGATTGTATTGTTAAAGTTGTAGGACTCGCTCAGACTTATGTCTGACCCCGTTGTTTTTATCTTTTTCCCAACCCTCAGGTTCTCAGAGTGGGCCTAGCACTAGTGGGCTTTGATCAGATTGCTTTATCTATCTTTTGGAGCTTGGACCGTTGATGTAAAGCTCAGCTTATCTTTTCTATTATGGCTATTAGTTATGTAGTGGGATTATGTACTTATGTTTTTATCAGGATGGATATTTAGTACTTGACTCTTGTTTTATGGTTTTGTAACCAAACATGTTTACCTTCTGCTGCAATGAAATGATGTTTTAGTTAACAAGTATTATTTATATCTGTCTTGTTGTAATTTTTCTGTTCTATATTCACTTAAAATACTCCACCGAAGTTAAGGCATTCCCTTAGTGAGTGACCTTAGCGGGTGTGGGGTGTTACACGTGGTATCAGAGCTAAAGATTACCGGAACAGATTTTTTTTATAGAAAAACTATTTTTCTAAAAACATTTTTGGAAGAAGTATTTTCAAAAACATGTCTTTTGAGAGAAAAGTTTTTGAAAGAAAAGCATAATCCCCAATAGCCATATCTTTATCTTTCGAATTCTCCGTTTTGAATCTTTCCTTGTTCGTTTCAGCATGGCTGAAGATCTTAACTTTCCGGAGGGTGTAGCGATACCAGTATGGTATAGGAGATTGATGGAGGCTAGGGCCGCCGCTGCGGGTCCAGCAGATGTTCCTCCACCACCAGTTGCACCCGATCTTCCTCCCCCTCCTCCTCCTCGAGCGGATACTTTTGCTAAGACTTGCAAGGAATTTAAGGCTATGGGAGGGAAACCTTTTCAAGGATCAGAAACTTTTGTGGAAGCTAGGGATTGGCTTAAGGAGGTGGAAGAGTTGATAGATATCTTTGAGATGGAAGAAGGGAAGAAAGTCAAGTTAGCTGCTTGGTTAACGAAGGGAGAGGCCTCGTTCTGGTGGGAGGTCACTAATGGAGAGCGCCCTGTTGACTCTTGGGCGGATTTCAGGCAAAGGTTTGTGGCAAAATTTCTCTCAAGGGCGGAAGAAAATATGTATATGGAAAGGTTCTTGACTCTAAAGCAAGGAAACCTATCAATGAAGGAATATGTCAACAAGTTTAATCAGTTGGCAAGGTTTGGCATAGACATGGTGAATACATCGGAGAAGAAGGCTTTGAGGTTCGTTAAAGGCTTGAATGAACCGATGCATGGATTGGCTATGATTCACATCCCTATGGGGGCCACCTTTGAGAAGCTAGTAGACATGGCACTTATGCATGAGGAAGAGAAGGGTCCCAATACTAATAAGGCACCCGAGAAGAAAGGAGATCAGAAGAGACCTCAATAGCAACAGCAAAACAAGGGTGGGAAAGGCAACAGTGGCAAGGGAAAGAAGAAGTGCTTCAATTGTGGGACACCAGGCCACCTCAGCAAAGATTGTCGGAAGAAGAAGAAGACTGGCTGCTTCCACTGTGGCGAAGCAGGGCATCTAGTGAAGGACTGCCCTAAGAAGGGGCAAATGACGGGATCTACCTCAGGAGGACAGGTGCAAGCTCTTAGGGCACCAGGTCAGGGAAGGGGGCAAGTTCAGGCTCTCGCGGTTCCACCGATTCAGGAAAGAGGTAGAACTATTTCCGTTGAAAGTCTGGTTTTTCTGTTTGATCATCCTGTCTGTACTTTATTCGACTCTGGCGCATCGCATTCGTTTATCTCATCATCATTAGTTGAGTCACTGCACTTAGACACCAGTCTAGTAGATGATCCCTTGGTTGTTTCAAACCCAATTGGGGGCTCCACTTATTTGTCCATGATGTGTTTGGGTTTGAAGAATTCCATACTTAGCGTTGAGTTTAGATGTGATGCTTTTGTTTTGGGCTTCACGGGCTATGGGTTAATTTTGGGCATGGACTGGTTATCCAGTAATGGTGTCGTTCTTGATTGCGAAAGGAGAGTTGTTAGTCTCATGACCCGCTTGGGGAACACTCTCGAGATCTCTTATAATCCCATGAATTCTGTTATGCTAAGTTATCTTGAATCGCTTGACGCTTCGGTCGAGAGTTTGCGATCTGTTAGAGTGGTCCGGGAATACTCGGATGTGTTTGAGGAGGTGAAGGGTTTACCTCCGAAGCGGGAGATCGACTTCCGAATATATCTGGTAGACAATGCTAAACCAGTATCTTTGCCAGTGCGCCACATGTCTCCTCGTGAGAGGAGGGAACTCCATAAGCAAGTAGGTGAGTTGCTTGAGAAGGGGTTCATAAGACGAAGTATATCGGAGTGGGATGCTCCAGTAGTTTTTGCCACGAAGGCGGATGGGTCCCTCAGACTTTGTGTAGACTATAGAGAACTCAACAAATTTACAAAGAAGAATAGACACCCATTGCCGAGGATTGATGATCTCTTTGATCAGTTGGTTGGCGCCTCAGTGTTTTCGCAGTTGGACTTAGCCACGTGGTTTCATCAGTTGAGAGTGGCTGAGGATAGCATAGACAAGACTGCCTTTAGGACTCCGGTTGGTTTTTATGAGTGGCTTGTGATGCCATTTGGTTTGACGAACGCCCCTGCATACTTTGTTGATTTGATGAGTAGGGTGTTCAGGGAGTACCTTAATAAGTTCGTGGTGGTCTTTGTGGATGACATCTTAGTCTTTTCTAAGAGTGAAGAAGAGCATGCCCTACATCTTAGGGAAGTGTTAGAGACTCTTCGAGCGCATAGCCTTAAGGCTAAATTCTCTAAATGTCACTTTTGGAGGAAGGAGGTGTGGTTCTTAGGGCACGTGGTCTCCAAAGAAGGGATAGCTGTGGATCCCGCGAAGGTAGTGTCCATCCAAGATTGGAAGGTTCCGAAGAATGCTACCGAGGTGAGGAGTTTCTTGGGGTTGGCTGGCTACTATAGGAAGTTTATCAAGGACTTCGCGAAGATATCAGCCCCATTAACTCGCTTGACGAAGAAGAATCTAGTCTTCACATGGGACGTAGATTGTGATGATGCGTTCCAATGGTTAAAGAGAGCTTTAACCACAGCTCCAGTCTTAGTGTGTCCAAATGGGAGTAAGCCATTTGTTGTTTACACTGATGCTTGCGGAACAGAACTAGGCGCAGTCTTAATGCAAGAGGGAAGGGTAATAGCCTATGGTGGAAGGCAGTTGAGAGCGCATGAGAAAAATTACCCTACACATGATCTAGAGTTGGCCGCTATTGTTTTTGCGCTTAAGACTTGGCGCCATTATCTTCTTGGCGAGAGGTTCGAATTGTTCACTGATCACAAATCATTGAAGTACTTGTTTTCTCAAAAGGATTTGAACTTAAGGCAACAAAGGTGGATGGAGTTCTTAGCATCCTATGATTTCGAGATAGCGTATACCCCTGGCAAGGGTAACGTGGTGGCAGACGCCTTAAGCAGAAAAAGGTTGTCCTTGATCCATTGTTCGTGGAACGACGAAGCTTGGAATTTATCTCGATGTTTGACTTCAGACCTTCCGTTGACTTTGTACCCGGTTTGCTAGCATCCTTAGAGGTCAGACCTACTCTTTTGGGACGGATTGGCGAGGCACAGCGGGACGACCCACAGTTGGTTGAGTTGGTAGAGAGGCTCATAAGGGGGGAGTCGTCCAGCCATTTGAGTAGGTACACCCTAGATGATAAGGGGTGGTTGCGTAGAGACGGTAGACTTTGTGTACCGCAAGATGAGGGTTTGAAGAAGGCTATACTTGATGATGCACATCGTTCGAAGATGACCATTCATCCCGGTGGGGACAAGATGCACCAAGACATGAAACGAGTTTTCTTTTGGGCCGGTATGAAGAAAGATGTGGCCGAGTATGTCGCTAGATGTTTGGTGTGCCAACAAGTGAAAGCAAAGCAAAAGAAACCCTGTGGGTTGCTTCACCCATTGGAAGTTCCGCAATGGAAGTGGGATAGCGTCTCGATGGATTTTATCGATGGATTACCGAGATCGAGGAAGGGTAATATGGGAATTTGGGTTGTGGTAGACAGGCTTACTAAGAGCACTCATTTTATACTCGTGAAGAGTAAGAGGACTGCTCCATGGCTAGCTTCAGTCTACATTCGAGAGATAGTTCGGTTACATGGTGTACCTTCTAGCATAGTGAGTGATCGAGATCCTATCTTCACTAGCGAGTTTTGGAAGAGTTTGCAAGAGGCGGTAGGGACTCAGTTGTGTTTGAGCACCGCATATCATCCTCAGACGGATGGCCAGACCGAGAGGGTGAACCGTATTCTAGGAGACCTTTTAAGGCTATGTATCTTAGATTTTGGAGGTACATGGGAAGAGCATCTTCCATTGGTGGAGTTCGCGTATAATAACAGCTTTCAGTCTAGTATTGGTATGGCTCCTTTTGAAGCTCTTTATGGAAGGCCTTGTCGATCACCTACATGTTGGTGGGAATCTACGGATAAGATCTTGCTTGGGCCCGATATGGTTAGAGAGACTTCGGAAAAGATTGATTTGATTCGAAGAAGGATGAAAGCGGCGCAAGACAGACAAAAATCTTATGCGGATAAGAGGAGAACGGATCTTGAGTTTGATGTTAGGGACATGGTCTTTGTTAAAGTATCTCCATTATGGAATGTTATTCGCTTTGGGTCCGTTGGGAAGTTAGCACCAAGGTTTGTAGGACCGTTTCCTATTAAGGAAAGGATTGGACGGATGGCATATAGAGTGGATTTGCCCGAGAGACTTAGTGGTGTACATGACGTATTCCATGTGTCACATTTGAGGAAGTGCCTACATGAGACCGCAGAGGTGGTAGAGCCGAGCTTGCTTAGAGAAGTGGAGGTAGAGCGTGATGCGACGATTCGACGAGCTCCTACTCGCATCCTTGGGTCAGAGGTTAGGAAGTTGAGAAACAGAGAGGTTCAACTAGTCAAAGTGCAATGGGGAGATGATGAGAGCAATGCTACTTGGGAGACAGAAGCGAAGATGCGTTCACTGTACCCATTTCTTTTTGAGGGTATGTCTTTTAACTTCTCCTTTATCGTTTGTCTAGTACTTATCTTATCTTTAGTATGTCCTCTCATTAGTACTTTTGACCTTTAGATAGGGTAAACCTATGGTTGAAACATGTGTTTGAGACATGTTATGATTGATGGATGCGTGTGGATGTAAGTGTTTGCTAGTGGTTGCTCGTGGATGCATATACACACACTTTAGACACTAGATCGGCTCAGTCACTTCATATTGCATATTGCATATAATTGTGTGTAGGTAGCTATATTAATGGATGTATAATGGTTGTCTTATCATATGGATGATGCATTTTGGTGTATGGTTGTGCACACATGTAGAAATAGTATGTGTAGATAGGGTTCTTTCGCATACATATTGGATGCATGGCACTATCATGGTTTGCATTAAGGAGGTCAACTGAATCAGTAGACCGCCTGATTTTGCATTAGACAGGGAACATATACACACACTCTTTGCATATGTTCATACAGCATTAGAAACTTTAAGGACAATGGATGCCAGTGTTTGATGGTTTAGTAGATGGTTGTTTGGTTGGTAGGATACGTTCTTCTTGACTTAGAGATTTCGGGGACGAAATCCTTTAAGTAGGGGAGAATGTAACACCTCGTATGTTGAATAACTTGTTATAATATAAATCAGGGAAGAATTAAATTTTAAGATCTGAATCAGGGGAAACGGGCTATGCCATTGCGTTCGTCTCGGAAAAATACGCGAAATAGAGTCCGAGTTTTCGAAAATCGGAGTCCGTATGACCCAGTTAAGGCCCGAAGAAGTTTTCAGAAAATTCAAATTTCGAAAAACAGATTTCAAATGCAGAAATGGGGCTAGGCGGGAAAATTCCCGCCAGCACCAGGTCGACCCCCGTGTCGACTGGGGAGTCGACACACATGGGGGCGTGTCGACAGTAGTGTCGACACCCCTGTCTACACAGGTGGCTCAGCCAGTTTGGCTGGGTGCACTGTTTTGGCTTTTGGGCTGTGTTTTGGGGCTTGTGACGAAATCTGATGGCTCTAAACTATCCTATGGTTAATCCTATGGCCTAAAACACTTAACTAATCTATAAATACACCCTAAGACTACCCTAATCCATACTAAAAATAGATACAATGCCATCATGCCGTCAAAATGCAACTTAGAAGGAGCCTCCACAAATTAAAGAGGAAGATAGCTTCTCAAATCAACTTCTAATCAACTCTAGAAACTTAATCTTCTTCATAGGAGTGCTAATCAACAAGTTGTGAGTTTCTATGCCTTTAGCAAGCAATTGCTAAACTAATTATGATAGGATATAATGAGGTTATGGTTATGTGTGTGGATCAATGCAAGTTATGTTATCATATGATATGTGTTCATGATGTTAGTTATGCAAGTTTTATGCTATATGTCCATGATGTTAGTTATGCAGGTTTTATGCTATATGTTCATGATGCAAGTTATGCAAGTTTGATGCTATGTGCTCATGAAGCTAGTTATGCAAGTTGGGTGTAATCTTTGCTATGTGTTCATGATGCTAGTTATGCAAATCACTATGATAAACATTGATCCATTATGACACCATGTTATGCAAGTTTGGTGTTTGATTTTATGCAAGTTCATATGTGACATGTTATGCAAGTTTGGTGTTTGATTTTATGCAAGTTCATATGCGACATGCTATGCAAGTTTGGTGTTTGATTATATGCAAGTAACATGTGCAAGTTTACACCTTTGTATGACATGCATACATATGCAAGTTAACCCCTTTGTATGTCATACATACATATGCAAGTTTACCCCTTTGTATGACATAAGTAACTTATGCAAGTAACCCTCTTTATGACATATGTGATTCATGCAAGTTTGGGTTGATTATTTATGTTAGTTGGGTTTGATGCTATGGTCATATATGCAAGTTGACACCTTTAAAACCCATGTTGATGCTAATGTTATGCTAAGTTGAACCCATTGTATTTGTGATGAATCTTCCCTTTTAAGTATGTCATGCTAGCGTATTACGTGGGGAACGATGGGGTTGATATTCATGTTAACAAGATTGTGGTGAAATTGGTATGATGTTGCATACCATAAGTGGATGGACATAATTGAGTCAATTATGTACATCATTAAATTGGAATTAATTAGGGAAAATTAATTCAAAATATGGGGGTGATTAATTAGGTGTAATTAATTGACTAAGACACGAGGTTGGACCCTTTTGTAGCATAAGACTGCCCGGACCCGACCGGCAAATCCAGCGGCTACAAATGATTAGCCCAATGTGAGAGGTCTTAGGCATAAACTAAATACGTGACAAGTGTAAAGACACGAGGTTAGACTCTGTTATGGCGTAAGGCTGCCCGGACCCGACCGGTAAATCCAGCTGCCATAAAAGATAGTCTAATGTGAGAGGTCTTTACAACGGTTACGTTATTAATCAATTAAGAAACAATTAACCAGATAAGGATGTAGTGGGGCATGAGGGGTTAAGTGGGTGCCTTAGGTGGCATGTGGAAATCAAGTAAGTGCCTTGGGTGGCATGTGGAAATCTAGTGGGTTGCCTTGGTTGGCAACAAAAAAATACGATTAGAATACTTAACCAAGTGAAAACATGTAATTAAACATGATTAAAGGGTTAGGTGGGATGCACTAGAAAGGGACAAGCTTAGGTGGGTAGCTTGTGGGGGCCCATTTCAACCAGTAACCCAAAACGTATCTTTGTGGGCTCGACCCATGTCGAGGACGGGACACGCGTACTGGGCTTGACTATAAGAGGCCAAAACGGGTTAGCGGTGGCAACGCAAGTCCAACGGGTTTCATATGCGTGTATGGACCTGGGCTGGTAGGTAAGACGTTGTTGCATCGTGTAGGTATAAGCCGTGCACCGTTGATTGTATCGGGTTGCCACTTTGGGGAGTGATACACCCCACTGTGGGGCCAGCACGGGTATCTACGTTAGGGAGCCAATCGCTTGGGGAGTAGTGGGTACACCTAGTGGAGATAGGGGCAGACGACACCTATGTGGTCAGCTAGGGGTACACGAAACTACTAGTTATATTTTCTAAGTCCATGGGTGGGATCAACCTTTAAGTAGGAATGACTGGTGTGGTGCAGTGTAGTAATTATCCTTGGGTGGGTGGATGCGTCTTTACCGTTATCTTCGTTCTTCCTATGTCTAGTTGGCTGCTTAGTGTAGTCATTTATCCCCAGTCGTTACCGTACCAAGTTTATATCATACCCTAATTACTTTAATGATTGTATTGTTAAAGTTGCAGGACTCGCTCAGACTTATGTCTGACCCCGTTGTTTTTATCTTTTTCCCAACCCTCAGGTTCTCAGAGTGGGCCTAGCACTAGTGGGCTTTGATCAGATTGCTTTATCTATCTTTTGGAGCTTGGACCGTTGATGTAAAGCTCAGCTTATCTTTTCTATTATGGCTATTAGTTATGTAGTGGGATTATGTACTTATGTTTTTATCAGGATGGATATTTAGTACTTGACTCTTGTTTTATGGTTTTGTAACCAAACATGTTTACCTTCTGCTGCAATGAAATGATGTTTTAGTTAACAAGTATTATTTATATCTGTCTTGTTGTAATTTTTCTGTTCTATATTCACTTAAAATACTCCACCGAAGTTAAGGCATTCCCTTAGTGAGTGACCTTAGCGGGTGTGGGGTGTTACAAAATCATATCAATTGCACCCCAATTTCTTAATATTAAATCCTTAATATTACCCCTACCCCACGTTATACGTTCGCTTATTCAACGCAAAATATACGTTAGACTCGAATAGTCTAACTCATAGCACAAAGATAAATTATCACAACATATAGACAAATAAATTAGATCTAATCATAATAGGGGTGGAACTTGCATAAAACTACACATGTCATGGATCTAAAGGTGTCAACTTGTTTGGTTAAATGTCTCAACTTACATAATATGATCATAACCCAAGTTCATGTATAAACTTGCACATGTGGTTTATGCAACATAATGATGGTGTGAACTAGCATCTAACACATAGAACACATGTCAGAGCATAATTCTAGATCTAAATAGATGTCATAATTCTAGATCTAAATAGATGTCATACAATATGTGAGATTATACATACTAATAAATCTAAACTTGCATAGGTACATGTGATTTATCATGTGAATCATCATAGCCCAAATATATATAATCAACATCATGATTCATAAGCTAACTACAACATAATAACATCATGGCTTTGTAACATCGCAACTTAGCATAGAAACTTGCAACATATATAATATCATCATAGCATGATTTACAACATATAGGATATCATCATCACATAACATAGGATTTACAACATACATGATAGCATAAGGTTTACAACAACATATATGACAATTCACATCATTTTCTTATGATCCATATCACATCTTAATCTAATTAGCTTGCTAATAATCTTATTAAGATCATCATACTCACAATTAGAAAAGAAAGAGAGTCTTGATTTGATTTAGAGTTGAGTAGAATTAGAGTTTTGATTAGCTTTCTTCCTTCTTAGTTGGCGACGGCTACACTGAGTTCCATGGCGACGGCATGACGACGACTATTCTATTTTTCATGTGAATTTAGAGTGAGAGACTACCTAGGTATATATAGAGTTTAAGATTTATTTAGACCGTTAGATCAACTCAAAACTAACCTGAACCGTCAAATTAGCCAACTCAGCCCTAAAGACACATCAACAGCTCAAAATTGGGCTCAGCCAAAACCTGGTCGACTGGACCAGGTCGACACTACAGTCGACCTAGGGGGGGGGGGGGGGGAAGGTCGACTCTAGTGTCGACTCCCCAGTCGACCTGCCTGGGCGGGAATTTTCCCGCCCAGCCCGCTTCTGCACTTTCAGTTTGAATTTTTAAATTTTCCTACGAGCTGTTTTGAATTTTCTGAAACTTCCGATGACCATAACTTCTTCATACGAAGTCCAATTCACGCAAACTCGGACTCTATCTCAACCAGAATTCCGAGACGAACACAATGGCGCAACCCATTCCCTTAATTCTCACATCTGAAATTAATTATTCTTTAATTTGTAAACATTGTTATTAATAGAAATACGGGGTGTTACATTCTCCCCTCCTTAAAGGATTTCGTCCCCGAAATCTCCAAGTTAAGGAGAATGTATATCCTAACATCCAAACAACCATCTACTCAACCATCAAACACTGGCATCCATTGTCCTTACAAAGTTTCTAATGCTGTATGAACATATGCAAGAAGTGTGTGTATATTTTCCTTATCTAATGCAAAATCAGGCGGTCTACTGATTCAGTTGGTCTCCTTAATGCAAACCATGATAGTGCCATGCGTCCATTATGTATGCAAAAGAACCCTATCGATACATATTATTTCTACATATGTGCACAACCATTCACCAAAATGCAGTATCCATATAATAGCACAACCATTATACATCCATTAACTTAACTATGTACACACATTTATATGCAATATGCAATATGAAGTGACTGAGCCGATCTAGTGCCTAAAGTGTGTGTATATGCATCCGTCCATAGGCATCCATCATACATAACATGTCTCAAACACATGTTTCAATCATAGGATTACCTTACCTAAAGGTCAAGGATACTAGCGAGAGGATACTCAAGGTAAGATAAGTACAAGCTAAGCGATAAAGGAGAAATTAAAAGACATACCCTCAAAAAGAAAAGGGTAAAATGAACGCATCTTCTCTTCTGTCTCCCAAGTAGCGTTGCTCTCATCATCTCCCCATTGCACTTTGACTAGTCTGACTTCTCGATTTCTCAGCTTCTTGATCTCCGACCCAAGAATGCATGTAGGAGCTCGTCGAATCGTCGCATCACGCTCTATCTCCACCTCTCTAAGCAAGTTCGGCTCTTCCACCTCCGCGGTCTCGTGTAGGCACTTCCTCAAATGTGATACATGGAATACGTCGTATACACCACTAAGTCTCTCAGGCAACTCCACTCTATACGCCATCTGTCCAATCTTCTCCTTAATAGGAAACAACCCTACGAACCTTGGTGCTAATTTCCCAACGGACCCAAAGAGAACAACGTTCTGTAATGGAGACACTTTGATAAAGACCATGTTCCCAACATCAAACTCAAGATCTGTCCTCCTCTTATCCGCATAAGATTTCTGCCTATCTTGCGCTGCTTTCATCCTTCTTCGAATCAAATCAATCTTCTCCGAAGTCTCTCTAATCATATCGGGCCCAAGTAAGATCTTATCCGTAGATTCCCACCAACATGTAGGTGAACAACAAGGTCGTCCATAAAGAGCTTCGAAAGGTGCCATGCCAATGCTGGACTGAAAGCTATTATTATATGCGAACTCCACCAATGGAAGATGTTCTTCCCATGTACCCCCAAAGTCTAGGATATATAGCCTCAAAAGGTCCTCTAGAATACGATTCACCCTCTCGGTTTGGCCGTCCGTCTGAGGATGATATGCGGTGCTCAAACATAACTGAGTCCCTACCGCTTCTTGTAAGCTCCTCCAAAATTCGCTAGTGAAGATAGGATCGCGGTCGCTTACTATGCTAGAAGGAACACCATGCAAACGAACTATCTCTCGGACGTATACAGAAGCTAACCATGGAGCAGTCCTCTTACTCTTCACGGGAATAAAATGGGCGCTTTAGTAAGTCTATCTACTATAACCCAAATCTCCGTATTACCCTTCCTTGATCTTGGTAATCCATCCACAAAGTCCATCGAGACACTTTCCCATTTCCATAGTGGAACGTCCAATGGGTGAAGCAACCCACCGGGTTTCTTTTGCTCCACTTTTACTTGTTGGCACACCAAGCATCTAACGACATGCTCGGCCACATCCCTCTTCATACCGGCCCAAAATAAAACTCGCTTCATGTCTTTGTACATCTTATCCCCGCCGGGATGAATGGTCATCTTCGAACGATGTGCATCATCAAGAATAGTCTTCCTCAAGTCCTCGTCTCATGGTACACAAAGTCTACTATCCCTACTAATCAACCCTTATCATCTAGGGTATACCTACGGAGATGGCTTGATGACTCCCCTCTTTTGAGCTTCTCCACTAACTCAACCAACTGTGGGTCATCTCACTGTGCCTCACCAATCCATTCCAAAAGCGTAGGTCTGACCTCCAAGGATGCTAGCAAACCGGGTACAAAGTCAACGGAAGGTATAAAATCAAACATAGAGATGAATTCTAAGTTTCGCCGTTCAACAAACAACGGACTCAAGGACAGCCTTTTCCTACTTAAGGCGTCTGCCACCACGTTACCTTTGCCAGGGGTATATGCTATTTCGAAGTCATAGGACGCTAAGAATTCCATCCACCTTTGCTGTCTTAAATTCAAGTCCTTCTGAGAGAATAAGTATTTTAAAGATTTGTGGTCAGTGAATAATTCGAATTTCTCGCCAAGAAGATAATGGCGCCAAGACTTAAGCGCAGAAACAATTGCGGCCAACTCTAGGTCATACGTGGGGTAATTCTTCTCATGCACCCTCAACTGCCTTCCACCATAGGCTATTACCCTACCCTCTTGCATTAAGACTGCGCCTAGACCTGTCCCACAAGCATCAGTATAAATAGTAAATGGCTTACTCCCGTCTGGCAGCACTAAGACTGGAGCTGAGGTCAAAGCTCTCTTTAAACGTTGGAACACATCATCACAATCTACGTCCCACGCGAAGACTAGGTTCTTCTTCGTCAGGCGTGTCAATGGAGCTGATATTTTTGCGAAGTCTTTGATAAACTTCCTATAGTAGCCAGCCAACCCCAAGAAACTCCTTACTTCAGTAGCATTTTTAGGGACCTTCCAATCTTGGATGGACACTACCTTCGCGGGATCCACATCTATCCCTTCTTTGGAAACCACGTGCCCTAAGAATCGCACTTCCTCTCTCCAGAAGTGACACTTAGTAAATTTAGCTTTAAGGTTATGCGCTCGTAGAGTCTCCAACACTTCACTAAGATGTAGGGCATGCTCTTCTTCATTCTTAGAAAAGATCAAGATGTCGTCTACAAAGACCACCATGAATTTATTAAGGTACTCCCTAAACACCCTACTCATCAAATCAACAAAGTATGCGGGGGCGTTTGTCAAATCGAAGGGCATCACTAGCCATTCATAGAAACCGTCCGGAGTCCTAAAGGCAGTTTTGTCTATGCTATCCTCAGCCACTCTCAACTGATGGAATCCAGTGGCTAAGTCCAACTGCGAAAACATTGAGGCGCCAACTGACTGATTGAAGAGATCGTCAATCCTCGGTAGTGGGTGTCTGTTTTTCTTAGTAAGTTTATTAAGTTCTCTATAATCCACACAAAGTCTAAGGGACCCATCCGCCTTCATGGCAAACACTACTGGAGCACCCCACTCCGATATACTACGTCTTATGAACCCCTTCTCAAGCAACTCCTTCACTTGCTTATTGAGTTCCCTCCTTTCACGAGGAGCCATGTGGCGTACTGATAAAGATACTGGTTTTGCATTATCCACAAGATATATTCGAAAATCTATCTCCCGCTTCGGAGGCAAGCCCTTCACCTCCTCAAACACATCCGAGTATTCTCGGACCACTCTAACAGATCGTAGATTCTCCACAGATGCATCAAGCGATTCTAGATAACTTAGCATAACGGAATTTATGGGATTACAAAAGATTTCGAGAGTGTTGCCAAGGCGAGTCATGAGCCTAACTACTCTCCTTTCACAATCAAGAACGGCCCCATTTCTTGATAACCAATCCATTCCTAAAATTAGCCCATAGCCCGTGAAGCCCAAAACATAAGCATCACATCTAAACTCAACGCCAAGTATAGAAATTTTCAAATCCAAACATATCATGGACAAATAAGCTGAGCCCCCAATTGGATTTGAAACAACTAAGGGATCCTCCATTAAACTGGTGTTTAAGTGCAGTGATTCAACTAATGATGTAGAGATAAACGAATGCGATGCGCCCGAATCGAATAAGGTACGGACAGGATGATCAAACAGAAAAACTAAGCTTTCAACGGAAATGGTTCTACCTCGTTCTTGCAGTGGTGGGACCGCGAAAGCCTGAACTTGTCCCCTTGCCTGCCCTGGTGCCATAAGAGCCTGCACCTGTCCTCCCGAGGTAAACCCTGCCCTCTGCCCCTTCTTTGGGCAGTACTTCACTAGATGTCCTACTTCACCACAGTGAAAACAGCCAGTCTTCTTTTTCTTTCTGCAATCCTTGCTGAGATGGCCTGGTGTCCCACAGTTAAAGCATCTTTTCTTTCCTTTGCCATTATTGTCTTTACCACCCTTCTTGTTTTGCTGTTGTGGTTTCTTCTGATCCCCTTTCTTCTCGGTTGCCTTATTAGCATTAGCGCCTTTCTCCTCGTGCATGAGTGCTATGTCTACTAGCTTCTCAAAGGTGGCCCCCATAGGGATGTGGGTCATAGCCAACCCTTGCAACGGCTCATTCAAGCCTTTAACGAACCTCAGAGCCTTCTTCTCCGGCGTGTTCACTAAGTCCAAGCCAAACCTTGTTAACTGATTAAATTTGTTGACATATTCTTTCACTGATGAGCTTCCTTGCTTTAATGTCAAGAACCTTTCCATATATAGATTCTCTTCTGCCCTTGAAAGAAACTTTTCCTCAAACCTACGTCTGAAATCCGCCCAAGAATCAACAGGACGCTCCCCATTAGTGACCTCCCACCAAAACGAGGCCTCTCCCTTCATTAACCAAGCTGCTAATTTGACTTTCCTCCCTTCTTCTACTTCAAAGATTTCTTGCAATTATTCCACCTCCTTAAGCCAATCTCTAGCTTCCACAAACGTTTCTGACCCTTGAAAAGGTTTTCCACCCATAGCCTTAAATTCCTTGCATGTCTTTGCAAAAGTATCAGCGCGAGGAGGGGGAGGAGGAGCGGGTGCAACTGGTAGTGGAGGAACATTGGCTGGACCTGCAGCGGCCCTAGCCTCTAATAACCTCCTATACCATCCTGGTATCGTTACACCCTCCGGAAGGTTAAGATCTTCAGCCATGCTGAAACGAAAAAGGAAAGATTCAAAACGGAGAATTCGAAAGATAAAGATATATGACTATTGGGGATTATGTTTTTCATAAAAACTTTCCTCTTTAAATTACTCATCAAGACATGTTTTTGAAAACACTTCTTCCAAAAATACTTTAGAAAAATAGTTTTTCTAAAAATTTTATCTGTTCTGCTTAAGCTCTGATACTACGTGTAACACCCCACGTCCATTAATGTCACTCACAAAGGGAATGCATTAACTTCCATGGAGGTTTTAAGTGAATATAGAACAGAAAAATTACAACAAGATAGATAATAAGTAGTACTTGGAAATCTAAAATTTTATTTCATTGCAGCGGAAATTAAACATGTTTGTTACATCATAAAACCATAAATCAGAGTCAAGTACAATATCCATCTTGATAAAACAAAATACATAATCCCATTACATAAATAGCCATTAAAGAAGATAACAAGCTGGACTTTACTTCAACGGTCCAAGCTTTCCAAAAGAGAGATAAAGCAATCCAATCAAGCTCCACTGGAGCTGGGCCCACCCTGAGGACCTAGAGGGGGAAAAAGATAGAAATAGATGGGGTCAGACATAAAGTCTGGCGAGTATGATAATTCTAACAATACTATTATCAAAATAGCTAGACTAAGGCATAAGCTGGAAAACAAGGAAATGTCTATGAACTATTGGGTATGGAAGAGCAGATAAAGATAACGTTAAAGGCACACCTAATTACTAACGAATAATTACTACACCGCACCACACCAGTCACCCTAAAGGTTGATCCCACTCACCGAACTTAGAAAGTATATAAATAGCTTTGTGTACCCCTAGCTGACTACATAGGTGCCGCCTGCCCCTATCTCCGCTAGGTGTACCCCACTACCCACTTGCGATCGACTCCCTACTCGTAGATACCCGTGCTGGCCCCATAGTGGGGTGTATCACTCCCCTAAAGTGGCAACCCGATACAACTTGAGGATGCACGGCTTATTCCTACACGATGCAACAACGTCTTACCTACCAGCCCGGGTCCACACACGCATATGAAACCCGTTGGACTTGTGTTGCCACCGCTAACCCGTTTGGCCTCTTATAGTCAAGCCCAGTATGCGTGTCCCGTCCTCGACTTGGGTCGAGCCCACAAAGATACGTTTGGGTTACTGGTTGAAATGGGCCCCCACTATTTTCCACAAGCTATCCACCTAAGCTTGTCCCCACTAGTATATCCCACTTAACCCTCTTCTTAGTCATGTTCATTTACATGTGTGTTTGGTTAA
Organism: Allium sativum; assembly: GCA_030737875.1. NCBI lineage: Eukaryota > Viridiplantae > Streptophyta > Magnoliopsida > Asparagales > Amaryllidaceae > Allium > Allium sativum. Next base: position 744,911,976 of record CM060909.1, on the reverse strand, counting down.
GTCTTACTAATCGTATTTCAAATGCCACTAAAGGCACCCACTAGATTCCTCATGCCACCCAAGGCACCTACTTAACCCCCATGTCCCACTTCACATGTTTATCTGGCTAAGTATTTCTTAATTCATTCAGGCCATAACCTCATAAAGACCTCTCACATTAAACTGGCATTTATGGCAGCTGGATTCGCCGGGCGGGTTCGGACAGTCTTACACCATAAAAGAGTCTAACCTCGTGTCTTTACAACTATTATGCTTTAATTTGGGCCTAGGACCTCTCACATTGGGCTGACATTTGTGACTACTGGATTCACCGGGCGGGTCCGGGCACTTTACGTGACAAACGAGTCCAACCTCGTGTCCTAAGAATTGATTAACACTTATAATCTTTTACCCCAGATTTAAATATATCCCTATTCAAATCATTAATTAATTCCAATTTTAATGATGTCCATAATTGACTCAATTATGGCCATCCACTTACGGTATGACAAAATCATATCAATTGCACCCCAATTTCTTAATATTAAATCCTTAATATTACCCCTACCCCACGTTATACGTTCGCTTATTCAATGCAAAATATACGTTAGACTCGAATAGTCTAACTCATAGCACAAAGATAAATTATCACAACATATAGACAAATAAAATAGATCTAATCATAATAGGGGTGGAACTTGCATAAAACTACACATGTCATGGATCTAAAGGTGTCAACTTGTTTGGTTAAATGTCTCAACTTACATAATATGATCATAACCCAAGTTCATGTATAAACTTGCATATGTGGTTTATGCAACATAATGATGGTGTGAACTAGCATCTAACACATAGAACTCACACATGTCATAGCATAATTCTAGATCTAAATAGATGTCATAATTCTAGATCTAAATAGATGTCATACAATATGTGAGATTATACATACTAATAAATCTAAACTTGCATAGGTACATGTGATTTATCATGTGAATCATCATAGCCCAAATATATATAATCAACATCATGATTCATAAGCTAACTACAACATAATAACATCATGGCTTTGTAACATTGCAACTTAGCATAGAAACTTGCAACATATATAATGTCATCATAGCATGATTTACAACATATAGGATATCATCATCACATAACATAGGATTTACAACATACATGATAGCATAAGGTTTACAACAACATATATGACAATTCACATCATTTTCTTATGATCCATATGACATCTTAATCTAATTAGTTTGCTAATAATCTTATTAAGATCATCATACTCACAATTAGAAAAGAAAGAGAGTCTTGATTTGCTTTAGAGTTGAGTAGAATTAGAGTTTTGATTAGCTTTCTTCCTTCTTAGTTGGCGGTGGCTACACTGAGTTCCATGGCGACGGCATGACGGCGGCTATTCTATTTTTCATGTGAATTTAGAGTGCGAGACTACCTAGGTATATATAGAGTTTAGGATTTATTTAGACCGTCAGATCAACTCAGAACTAACCTGAACCGTCAAATTAGCCAACTCAGCCATAAAGACACATCAGCAGCTCAAAATTGGGCTTAGCCAAAACCTGGCCGACTGGACCAGGTCGACACCTAGGTCGACACTACAGTCGACCTAGGAGGGGGGGGGGGGAGGTCGACTCTAGTGTCGACTCCCCAGTCGACCTGCCTGGGCGGGAATTTTCCCGCCCAGCCCGCTTCTGCACTTTCAGTTTAAATTTTTATGCGAGTTATTTTGAATTTTCTGAAACTTCCGATGGCCATAACTTCTTCATACGAAGTCCAATTCACGCAAACTCGGACTCTATCCCAACCAGAATTCCGAGATGAACACAATGGCGCAACCCGTTTCCCTTAATTCTTACATCTGAAATTAAATATTCTTTAATTTGTAAACATTGTTATTAATAGAAATACGGGTTGTTACATTAAAACTCTAAATTATCCAATGATAATTTATTTCACTAGATTTATAAATATTGTTTGTAAATCCAACTTCCTTGTTTTATATATAATAACAACAAGTTTCATTTCAAAAATTCTATTTAAAACTCCATTCTTTTTATATTTCGGATTCCGGAATAAAAACCGTCGTTCCCTTTTCGAAATGATTTCAAAATTTCTATTTTTAAATTCATACTTGATTTTAAAATTACAAACTATCTCTTGATAATTAATCCCTACATTTATAAACAATGTTTATAAATTTACTTGCTTTATATATTCAACAAGTTCCATTTAAAAATCCATTTTAAAATCAAAATATTATTTTGGAATATTTCATTATAACTTATACATATAACTAATTTACATATTTTATTTTAGTTTCTATCAAATAAAATTCCATTATCCTTTATAGATACAATTTATTTTATACATTCGACATAAATCTAATTTAGTTATCCAATTTAAACTTACATACCGAATATCGGAATAGATTTCATCGCTTTCTATTTAATAAGATTTCCAATTCTAGTTTAAATTCCCAATTATCCAATGATCCATTTCATTTATAAACACTGTTTATAAATTCAATACTTGTTTTATTTATTCAAACAAGCAAACACCTTTATAGTCCAATCGAAATTCAAATTCTATTTTAAAAATAGATTTTCCCTTTTAAATCTCAAAATATCCTTTTCACGATATATTTTTATAAATCAACATTCCAAGCTAGTGACGTTCAACAAATCAAAAACATTCAATTTATCAACCATAGGTTTTCAACCACATCATATATAACAATATATATGATAACAAACAGATAATAATATTTTTGAGGAATCCAGTTGGATCCCTCCAACTTGTTTTCCTGCATCCACCGACGTTAGCCAACATAAATTATACACATCCTGCTTCAGGGCAGGATATCGCGGTATAGAAGGTCATCCACTATCATAGCATAGGGCGTATATGGTCATCTGCTAATGATACTTCGGGCATCCGCTAATGATACTGCGGGAATCCAAACAACCATCAATAGCCAAGGTAATATATTAATGCAACCAAACAACCATCAATTATTTTAACGAATAAAATAATTCTATATAAAAATATGAGTGAGATTTACTCACCGTGATTTTTATTCCATCGAATAGCCCAAATTAAATTAAATCGAATACCATTCGATTTAAATTAATCACGGTCAACTCTGATTGACTCCAAATGCGTTACTTCACTATTTTCCAACCTTGTATAATTGAAATACATCGTATTATAAGATTTTTGATTATATAAAATTAACGAATTAGTTTAAATCAATTATTAAATTTATACCTAAATAATTCGACTATAGCCCCATTTATCATGATAACTTGCACCGCTACAATCGACTATGGCCACCTTCATCATTGCATTTTCGCAAACATAATATCATACTTCACTGTCCAGACGAGCTTTTCTCATCCTAAGATATTACATAATCGTCCTTCCCATCATCCATACTATTAGCCAACATTCATTGTTTACTGTCTAAATTCAAATTAGTTGAAAATGATATTTCTTTCCAATACAGTACTAATATTTTTAAGTGATATACTAATTATACTTAAAACAAAAATTACCTTAATTACTTTTGACGTTAATGGCCACCCTTAGCCTATGCTTCTTAGCTGATTGCTTAAAACCGAGCACCAGAATCAATACCAATCCCACTTGAACCCACCGAACAATTCTACAACGCTTCTCATCTCCACCAACGACCATTATGTCGCTCTCCCTTGAATCGCGAGCTTCACAAGATGCTAAACCCGCTCCTAGATCCCCTTCGAATTTCAACGGCAGCCACCGCAACTTTCTCTTGCTCAAATCCACGCATTTCAGGGCTTGCGATCCCCAACTGTACTTCAACATCGCTAGCTCCAATCCATCTTCGATTGCTTTAAATTTCATTGTCGATCTCTCCTATCGAACTCGCGCACTACCTTTGATGTCACTACCCAAAAACGAGATATAGAGAAGGTATCTCACTCGAAAAGAATGCGCCAGATCGAAGTATCCCAAATCGTGAATCCCTAATTCGAATGCGACTACTGCTTCCCCTTCGTTTGCACGTGCCTCAGCTCTCCTGACTCATGTTGCCCCCCAAATCACGACTTTAAGTACAACACGGTAGCTACTATTGCAAGCTTCCAGATCTTTGAACGCGACTTTGATTTGGGTTTTCCACGAAATAGACGAATGAAAGAAGTAAAGTAGAAAGGGAGGGGGTCGGCTTTTGATTTGGATTTCGGGGAAAGGAATTCACGACTTAAAAATTAACTTGTGCATCGTTTTTATTCTGTCTGAGTACAAAACAGAGGATAACAGGGGATGTCGATATTTATAGATGACGAAAACTTAAGCATTAAGGAACTAAAGTCTTCGTAAGGTACATCATAGGTTAGGGTAGGTTATTAATTTGAATTGACTTAGTACTTATCCCTTTATATTTTTAAATAATATATTTTGAGGTCCTGAACTCCAATCGAAACACAATAAATAACTTATCTTGGGTTTAACAACTATTCTGGACACACCGGGAAAAGTTTCGAAGCCTCGTTTGATCGTCCGGAGAAGATATAAATTTAAATCAATATGAATTAAATTCAAAATAATTAATTATTTAAGAATAAATTAATATTATTATCTATATATTCAAATAGAATATCTATAGATCATCTGAAATATTTCAGTTCAAATTAATTTTCGGATTGAATTATTTCGAACTCTGGTATTACGATGGTTATATATAATCGAAATAAATTGTATTTCAATTTCTAAATCGATAACTCAATATAAAAATTATTTTATATTATTAATTAAATATTTAAAACAATATTAAATAGTTAAAATTAATCGATAAAAAATTGGGTCGTTACATTCTTCCCCCCTTAAAAGAATTTCGTCCCCGAAATTACTAAGGTAGGAAAAATGCCTTAAATCCATTTATTTTCAAACTCACTTATGTTGAAACTCAACACTTCATACTTCTGCAACTTTAGTTCTACCAAAACTTTTGGTCTTCATTCATATGAATTCAAATTCATTCCAATTGATTTTAATCAATATATTCACTTTGATTAACTTGCTTAAGTTAAATTGATTTTTTCATAATTCAAATTCCCGGGATTTTATTTCAAATCCATTTGAAATCTCATAAATATATACATATATTTATTTCCATTACAAATTTAAAACATTTGAATTTTCCAACTAACTTGTTTTCTTTCAAACAAATTCCCGTCAATAACTTTTCAAAGGTAGCAATCCATCACTTAGAAACTCGGAAATGAACACTGATAATGCTGCAGTCATTATCAGAATTATTTTCCAGCTACTGAAGTGAGTTCAGTGCTTTATCACTTTCCAAAATCCATTAAAAATGATTTTGATTCAAAAATTATTCAACTCAAAGCTATATTATTTTAATATACTTCAAAAAACATTTTTCAAATCTCCTTGGATTTAAATTCTAAATTCGGATTGAATCCAATTTTAATTCATTTTATTTGTATATTTCATTCTTATAAAAATTCTATTTGGTTATATATAACCATTTCAATTTTATAATCTCATTTGATTATAATAACAACCAACACATCTTTGTATTACAATAATTTCAGAAAATTATTTTTTATATATTAGAATAAAATTTTGGGTAAAATTATTTCATTTACCCACTTTAAAACATTGTTGTGTCAAATTGCTCTGCTCAAGTTTTTAGAAATTCCTATCAACTTTGTGGTGTCCCACGATTCGATCAAAATTCATAAACCACTGAACAGACTAGCCAACACAAAATAAAACAAATTTTATATCAATTTACAAATACGTGCTCTCGTATATATACGTTCAACTCATTCTAGGGTACTATTAACCCTATCTCTAATGAGCACGATCCCACCAAAGCCTAGGTATTCGCTCAACCTAAGCTCTGATACCAACTGTAATGGCCTGCAAATCCGTACAATCTGAGTTGACTACATACATCACACGTCCAACCCAAATAACACAGAAATACGAATCATTTTTTTAGAAGAAAAAGGTAGAAGAAGAACAGAAATAACAACATAGAATCTCACATCGCAGCGGAACAAAATATAATATATCATAACTTTTGAAATACAAAATTATAATTGTATGACATACACTTATCAGAGTACAACACTTACAACACAGAGGAAATAAAAATACTATATATCTAACACTGAAGCCTCCTGCTCCAAGCTCCTTTAGATAGATCTGTAAAATCCTGAACTACTTGACTGCCCGTACAAATTGGGCACCCAAGAGTTTAGGTAGAACAAAACAAATAAACTCTGGGTCAGTCATGGGACTAGTATGAGTAAACAATTTTAAACAGTTTAAGAAAATAGATGATATCTCATAAGATCACGCCGTATAACACAGAATGGGTTTTTCCTTTATGAGAATCCAAAACACTTGATATAACTTTCAAATCTTTTTGAAAGAAACGATAATCTTTATATCAAAAATCTTTTGATATTATAATAATGTCTAAATCAAATAAATAGAAATCTAGTGGAACGCTTGCATCTCACGTTCTGCATATATATAATATACAATCAAAACCACAGGCACTTATTGGGTAATGCATTTCCAACTATGACAAGGTATGGAACAACCATCCGATAGTGTATATCTAGAGGAGAATTCACTGGGTTCAACAAGAACATCTTGTAACCCGACCACACATGACCGACCACTCATTTCGCTTGAGTGTATCGAATGTACATCATCAACGGTTGGGATCAACAACCGTTTTCCCGAATGGGACAACATCGAATAGAATAAGGAATTAAATGAATTTCTCTAGATAGGTGATAATACACCCTAATGGAAGCTACCCACAAAGCCATTCTGCCAGCCCGATTTTTATCATTTCCCGGTTGTTGAGGCCTGACGCTACGATTACTTATCATTCATTGATAACACAATCACTTTGAATGCCACATTGTCAGATCCGTTAATCATTAATTTATTTGCACAAATATATTCTGGATATTATGCTAAGAGAATAAATTTTCTGCCACCATATATATCTATATAGACCAACCTATGCGATTATTGGAAACACTCTGTCAGACATTCGTCCATACACTTCATTCTGGGACTGAACGAAACCGAAGGCACAATTTCTACTAATAGAAAAAGTCTTTGCACTTTACTGCATCTTCGATTTTCTTCATATAATATGATTCGCAACGCTACTTCCAATACGTGGTGGTTCTCGGATAATAATCCAACCGGTCTGTCCATATTGACAACGATATTGGCAAACACTTCGATAGTCGGTTATTTAACTATCGAAGAAAAATAAACAAACATTCATCCATAACATCAAACCATTACTGGGCCCATTAATTAATATTTCCTTAATTAAATCACCCTTTCCATTTCCTTATCAATATTTGTTAAACAAATGTTTTCAATTATCATCTTGTCCTTTTCGCTATTTGGAAAACATTTCCGTATATCGCCTTCTTTTATTTTCTGTACTTAGAAAATATCCTTTACTTATAATTGGAAACATTCCAATTATATATTTATCTCTTCCACAACCGTTCATTTCTACACTCAGGAAATATTATATTTCCAAAATTCCACTTATTTGGGTTAAAACGAATGTTGTGTAAAATATCCTTACAACAACCCAAAATACTGCATTTAACTAACTCTTATTCAAACATTTTTCTTCGAGGCTGGATCTTGTTATTTATCGGTAAAAATGAAATCAATCAAGTTCGGGTATAACTACCCCTCAGACCTTGACTGAAAACATCCTTAATTTTAAAACGGACAAGACCACTTACCTTGAACAATTAACATCATACAAACCAATTATTTATTTTTAAACCCGTATACGTTTTGCTTTCTAATTTTACCAGATTTAATTATAGATTTTCTTTTTGTTTATAGTATTCTATTTTCAAGTTCGTTTCCTTATCGAATTCTATATATATCGATACATTGATTTCTATCTATCAAAATTTCTTAGAAATATTCTAACTCCTTAAATTCCCGAAAAATTTCGCCACAACCTCCTTTGTACCGGTCGATAGTTCAAACCTCAACTCGCCTCTTTAGACCCTTTCCATTCAAAACAAAAACAAAAAGCCCAGTGGCTTGCCAATTCGGCGCTTAAAAACTCATATGGAATTTAAACATATACCTTATTGCCGGGCACACGAATTATAACCTTCTTACACTTCATCCCATACCTGTCTAACCCATATACATCCTTACTAATTTTTTCCAACTCAATCTAATAATTTTAACTCAATTCGCTAATTTTTAATTAACTCTTTTGCCTAATTCACCTTTTTTTTGAACATATCACATTCAAATATAAACTAATTTGTTTATAAAACAATCGAATGCTATTTCTAATTCAAGTTTCAATTCGATTTCGAATATGAATTTCAGACCCACTTTTCTGATCCAAAGTCCAATTTTGATTTAAAATTCCATTAACTAATTATTTTTCAAATTATTTAATTCCAGTTCCTTTCGTAAATTATAAATCCTTTGGATTTATTTCAATTCTGTTTAAAATCCGCATTCTGAAATATATTTTGTCGTTCCCATTTCGAAATGATTTCAACTTCTATTTTCAAATTCTATTTGAATTTAAAACTCTAAATTATCCAATGATAATTTATTTCACTAGATTTATAAATATTGTTTATAAATCCAACTTCCTTGTTTTATATATAATAACAACAAGGTTCATTTCAAAAATTTTATTTAAAACTCCATTCTTTTTATATTACGTATTTAGGAATAAAAACCGCCGTTCCCTTTTCGAAATGATTTCAAAATTTCTATTTTTAAATTCATACTTGAATTTAAAATTACAAACTATCTCTTGATAATTAATTCCTACATTTATAAACAGCGTTTATAAATTTACTTGCTTTATATATTCAACAAGTTCCATTTAAAAATCCATTCTAAAACCAAAATATTATTTTGGAATATTCTATTTATTATAACTTATACATATAACTAATATACACATTTTATTTTAATTCTATCAAATAAAATTCCATTATCCTTTTTGGATATAATTTATTTTATAAATTCGACATAAATCTAATTTAGTTATCCAATTTAAATTTACATTCCGAATATCGGAATAGATTTCATCGTTTTCTATTTAAAACGATTTCCAATTCTAATTTAAATTCACGTTTGAATTTAAATTCCCAATTATCCAATGATCCATTTCATTTATAAACACCGTTTATAAATTCAATACTTGTTTTATTTATTCAAACAAGCAAACACCTTTATAGTCCATTCGAAATTCAAATTCTATTTTAAAAATAGATTTTCCCTTTTAAATCTCAGAATATCCTTTTCACGATATATTTTTATAAATCAACATTCCGAGCCAATGACGTTCTACAAATCAAAAACACTCAATTTATCAACCATAGGGTTTCAACCACATCATATATAATAATATATATATATATATATGATAACAAACATATAATAATATTTTTGAGGAATCCAGTTGGATCCCTCCAACTTGTTTTCCTGCATCCACCGACGTTAGCCAACATAAATAATACCCGTCCGGCTACAAGGCAGGATATCGCGGTATAGAAGGTCATCCACTATCATAGCATAGGGCGTATAGGGTCATCCGCTAATGATACTGCGGGCATCCGCTAATGATACTACGGGAATCCAACCACCAATATATATATATATATAATAACCACAACAACCAATCCTAAATAACTAATGTATATTTAACACTAGCCAAGGTAATATATTAATGCAACCAAACAACCATCAATTATTTTAACGAATAAAATAATTCTATAATAAAAATATGAGTGAGATTTACTCACCGTGATTTTTATTCCGTCGAACAGCCCAAATTAAATTAAATCGAATACCATTCGATTTAAATTAATCACGGTCAACTCTGATTGACTCTAAATGCGTTACTTCACTATTTTCCAACCTTGTATAGTTGAAATACATCGTATTATAAGATTTTTGATTATATAAAATTAACGAATTAATTTAAATCAATTATTAAATTTATACCTAAACAATTCGATTATAGCCCCATTTTTCACGATAACTTGCACCGCTACAATCGACTATGGCCACCTTCCATCATTGCATTTTCGCAAACATAACATCATACTTCACTGTCCAGACGAGCTTTTCTCATCCTAAGATATTACATAATCGTCCTTCCCATCATCCATACTATTAGCCAACATTCATTGCTTTACTGTCTAAATTCAAATTAGTTGAAAATGATATTTCTTTCCAATACAATACTAATATTTTTAAGTGATATACTAATTATACTTAAAAAAAAAATTACCTTAATTACTTTTGACGTTAATGGCCACCATTAGCCTATGCTTCTTAGCTGATTGCTTAAAACCGAGTACCAGAATCAATACCAATCCCACTAGAACCCACCGAACAATTCTACAGTGCTTCTCATCTCCACCAACGACCATTATGTCGCTCTCCCTTGAATCGCGAGCTTCACAAGATGCTGAACCCGCTCCTAGATCCCCTTTGAATTTCAACGGCAACTACCGAAATTTCTCTTGCTCAAATCCATGCATTTCAGGGCTTGCAAACCCCAATTGTACTTCAATATCGCTAAGCTCCAATCCATCTTCGATTGCCTTAAATTTCACTGTCGATCTCTCCTATCGAACTCACGCACTTCCTTTGATTCACTGCCCAAAAACGAGATATAGAGAAGGTATCGCACTCGAAAAGAATGTGCCAGATCGAAGTATCCCAAATCGTGGATCCCTAATTCGAACGCGACTACTGCTTCCTCTTTGTTTACGCGTGCCTCAGATCGCCTGACTCATGCTGCCCCCAAATCACGACTTTAAGTACAACGCGATAGCTACTATCGCAAGCTTCCAGATCTTTGAACACGACTTTGATTTGGGTTTTCCACGAAATAGATGAATGAAAGAAGTAAAGTAGAAAGGGAGGGGGTCGGATTTTGATTTGGATTTCTGGGAAAGGAATTCACGACTTAAAAATTAACTTGTGCATCGTTTTGATTTTGTCTGAGTACAAAACGGAGGATAACAGGGGATGTCGATATTTATAGATGATGAAAACTTAAGCATTAAGGAACTAAAGTCTTCATAAGGTACATCATAGGTTAGGGTAGGTTATTAATTTGATTTGAATTAGTACTTATTCCTTTATATTTTTAAATAATATATTTCGAGGTCCTGAACTCCAATCAAAACACAATAACTAATTTATCTATGGTTTAACCACTATTCTGGACATATTGGTACAAGTTTCGTAGCCTCGTTTGATCGTCCGGAGAAGATATAAATTTAAATCAATATGAATTAAATTCAAATTTTTTAATTCTTTAAGAATAAATTAATATTATTATCTATATATTCAAATAGAATATCTATAGATCATCTGAAATATTTCAGTTCAAATTAAATTTTGGATTGAATTATTTCAGACTCTGGTATTACGATGGTTATATATAATCGAAATAAATTGTATTTCGATTTCTAAATCAATAACTCAATATAAAAATTCTTTTATATTATTAATTAAATATTTAAAACAATATTAAATAGTTAAAATTAATCGATCAAAAACTGGGTCGTTACACAAACGCAATTATTTCTTCTTAAATCAAATCGGCTTCCCCTTAATCTTCTTAGGCGATCTTCTAAAGCAGTCTTTTAAGGCAAGGACTGGCCTCGAGTGTGCTACCAATGCAGGAAGGCGACGAGGTGTTGAGGTGAGGTTCATGTCAAATCTAAAATGTATGCTTAAGTAAAATGGCAATTTCGGTTCATGTCAGATCTGAAATAAAATGGCGATTCTTCATGGAAAAAAAACATGGTGAGCTCTGAATGATTTGTATCAAAAAATGCGTTGCCCTATGTGATTCTCTTTAAGGTTGGAGCGTGTTGCCCCTTCCATCAGTTCGATTCAAATTGACTTCAATTTTTGTAAGTTACGTGAATTGTGTAATTAATTTAATACGCTCCTAGAAGTGAATCAACTCTTGAATATAATATCACTTTTATCTTAGTTGATTTATGTTTGTGTGTTTATTCGAATTCGAAAAGTTTTCTGGCATATGAACCTGCAAAATTTTGCTATCTTTTTATTTTGTTTGGTTAGATGTGAACTCCATTCATGCCGGTAAAGTTGTTGCTAAACTTTCTGAATGACATTGTCAACACCATATTTGTAGTTATCTTTTACTAAACGATTAAACTTGTATATTAAATTGCATGAAAACATATGACTTCTATAAAAAGATAAATGTATTTATCTTTTTAAAATAATAAACATATCCAAATCATATGATTGCACTACAAGAAAATACCCTATTGCAACTAACTATTTGTAACAGGCGACAAATGACAGTTGCAGTAAACGATATTTAGCAACAGGCCTATTATAGCAGTTGCAATAAATGAGAATTAACAACAGACCTTTTCTTTCTGTTGCGAAAAGTATATTTTTAGCAACTGCGCTTCCTTTTCTGTTGCAAAAACATACTTTTAGCAACTATGCTTCCATGACAGTTGCAAAAAAACATATTATTTACAACTGTGCTTCCAAGCCTATTGCGAATAAATATTTTTAGCAACTGTTTTCACCACGTGCAATAATTATATTTTTTTACAACTGGTAAAACCAGTTGCGAAAAACATACTAAAAATAAGTGCAATCTTTTAATGATTAACATTTAATAATTAATTTTAAACAATTACTATTAAATGATTAACTACTAGTAATTATATAATAATTAAGATTAATATTTAATAATTATTAATTAATTATTAATAATAAAATTTAAGTATTATAAAGTGATATTTATAATAATAATTAATAATAATAAACAAATAATATTTAACATTTAAAAAATAATAAAATAAATAATTTTGAAACAGTAATAAATTAATAATAAAAAACTAATTGATAATTATTAATAACTAATTTAAAATATAAATATGTTTTAATATTAAATAATTAATAAATTCATAATAAATAAATAAATGGTAATTGATTAATATTACTATTGAGGAGTAATGAATAATCAATAATAACTTTTTATACGAATTAATTTATAATTTGTGTTCGAAAGAGGTATTTTTGTGAATGAATTAATTATTTGTAATTAGTAATTATTGATATTGTTGTTTTTAATTTATTTTAGTTATTTTTAAATTTTATAGTAAATTAATGCTAAAAATGATGTTGTCATATATGTTTAAAATAATAATTTATATATTTGTTTTGGCTCCATGTATTAAATTTTAAGTTTAGCTATTTGCAACTGTCATCTTATGATTGTTATAATAAATAATCTTCAATCTCTAATTTTTTTTGACTAGTAAGTTAATTTTACTAGTACCGTCATAACTTTCGTTAAATAATTACTAATTATTGTTAAATAATTAATATTTATTAAGTAATAATTAAAAATAATAATTAATATAATTAATAGTTTATAGTTACTTTTAATAATTATTTTGTAATTTCCTTGAAATAAAAATATAAAGTATTCAAATTTTCATAAAATTAGAAAATAAAAAAAATTAGTAATTCTTTTAAAATTTTGTTACTTAATCTTCAATAATAAGCTTTTCTCAAAATCAAACCTTTTAAATTAAATTACAATTTCAGATCTTATATTATCTATTACTATGTATAAATTTATAAATATTATTAAATAAATATAAATCTTTCAACATACATTTTACAATATAGTGAATATCAAACTTAAACAAACCATCAGGCCTGCATTTTACAGTTTTACAAACCAAAAAAAGGCGTCCTCCAAAAATTCAAAGCCCGCTCTAGTTTTGATTTCACCGCATAATCCAATTTTCATTTCGACCTAACCCTGGACGGATCCACATTTTCCTTCTCTGCCTCTTAATGTCTTACAGTTACTCCGCCTTCTTCACTTATCAGTCCTAATTCCTAGATCCGAAATCGCTAGCCGGTATTCCTTCTCTAGCTTTATCAATCCTAAATCTCAAATCCAATTTATCGCTTCTCCACCTTCTTCATGCTTCTCAGCAGCATCTCAATGCTAGTGTCATGTTAAATCTCAGCCGTATTCAGTTGCTTTATGGTGGCAGAAGTTGTTGATTGAGGTAGTCTTCATTTCTTTCGTTACTTATGCTCCAGAAGTTCAGTGTAATCAGAACCATTTTTGCGGATACCACCATATTTCGTATTGATCTATGACATTTATTGTATTAAACCTATTTCCACGAAGTAGCGCGGGAATGAGAAAGGCTTTTTCTTTTCCTTTTTTTTAGATGCATGGGTGAGTTTTGATTTGGCTGCCAGCTTTGCTCTTCGACTTTAATTGATATTGGATTTATGAGTTTTAGACTTCGATTTGTCTAATAGTATTTGGTATTGGATTGGCCTTGGAGCAACCTCCAGCTATACATATGTATGGATTTTCTGCATCAGTTTTTCGTTGGTGAAGGGACTACAATTTGCAAAGAAATTGGCTTTGGCAAAGACAACACACAGTAACGACAAGATGTCTAGTAAGCAACTGCATCATAGGTGCTTAAGACCCTTGACCTTGTATATGAGATTATGAATACCTTTCTACATATTTACATTGACTAATGAGTTATTATTTCATATCCCTATATGTAATTAAGAATACATTGGTCAATCCGTACCAAGATAAAAGACAGTGCCTTTAGGACATTGAGCTAAAGCTATCAAGATAAACGACAGTGCCATTGTATTATGTATATTGCCACAGATATATAAAACTCACCTAGAGAGTATGCTACAATTTTGGTAGGGGATTCAGGTATAATGATGCTTGAGCATCATTGTTAATTGCTTTATAAGGTTAGAAACATTTATCCCTGACATTAAGAATATCCTGCAAACATAGTGATTTTAATCGAACGTTATTTCTGATAGTGATGACATAATTTTAGAGAAGTAGAAAGGTTTGATCATGTATACCTTGTAAAATTAAGATATAGGTGCATGCATGCTTGTTAACCCATCAAAATTGGCTAATTAATGGACAGTAGGACATTGATCCAACGGAAAATCCAACATATTTTTGGAAGCCATGACCTCCAATTGCCAGTTCTTTTCCATCTAAACTCACCTTTAATTTTGTGTTGTGCCAATCTGAGATCTCTAGTAAAAAGGCTGATATGTAATTATTCCGGCAACCATGGGACAAATGATTGTTCTACCTGTTCACATGGCGCAGAATCATGGAGTCATCTCGGTTCACGATGCGTCCGAAATCACCAAGTATTTTATAAGAAATGGCTGAAGCTTGATAACAATAGATTTTCCCCTATTTATTCGATATAGTAAGAAACATATTGTTGAGTTCATGTGCCTTTATGTTACATTTTGGAAGGCTTTATGGCTGCTTTGAGATCAACTTTCAGGTAACATCTGGTTTTGGCATTTTATTTCCTTCTTATGTTCTGTCAATTTGGCCACTAGTACAACATGCCATTGTAGTGTTGCTACGCAGATAACTAGTGTAATTGGTGGCAGAGCACATCGTACAACATTGATGGCCCTTAT
Organism: Allium sativum; assembly: GCA_030737875.1. Taxonomy (NCBI): domain Eukaryota; kingdom Viridiplantae; phylum Streptophyta; class Magnoliopsida; order Asparagales; family Amaryllidaceae; genus Allium; species Allium sativum. Next base: position 744,896,382 of record CM060909.1, on the reverse strand, counting down.
TTTATCAGCTTTGAAGCTACCTTTGTATTCTTTTGCAATCACCATTGGTACATTATTAAGGTTATATTCCAGATTTATTTATTATATACATTCTTTCATACGTTGTTTGATATAAGCATAATGATATACTTGGCATCATTGTGAGACAAATCAAAATGTTTTTAATCATCTTTAGTGATGGTATTTTCTTCTTGAAAAATACATGTAAACTAGGTATGATGCCTTCTAAATTCTTGAATAAAAATGCTTTGCAAAATCATTCTGCATTTTGCGGTATTGGATGCAAGGTAAGTATATATGGAAGAGTACGAAAACAATTTGATTTTTCAAATTTCATTTTTTTTCTTAATGGTTATATATTTTTCAAGTATATTTGCTTATTATATTTTTTTAGATTGCATTGCGATATTGTGTTCTTGTACGGTTCTTTCTAATTTTTCTATATATATTTTTAACCACCTTTCTTTTTCTCTCTTTTTATAATCTTATATATAAACACACACAAGATTAGGTAGAAATAATTTGTAAACTAGAAAATGTTATGTTTTATCCCTGCTTCCATTGTGTATTAATGACGATTTGTTCCTTCATGGTGTAGTTAATTCGCTGCTATTTTGTTCTGTCAATGTCGAGTGTTTTGGTTATCTTACTCTGCTGGTGATTTGTTTGCAAGCTGGCTAACTGTGCTATAGTATATTTTACTTCTACGATCCTTATTGAATTATTGATGGGCTTTGGGAAACCATTTTATGCTAGATGTTACAGGATTTGCTGATTTAACTTGGGATGGTTGGATGCTATACGGAGCTTCTCACAACTGAAGGGTAACCATAAGATGAGAATTTCCTGGAACGTATGGAATTTGCTCAAGTTATCAAGTTAACTTGCAAGTTTTGTTGTACATCTTATTGCCCAGAAGGTATGGAATTTGCTTTAGATAGTTTGAAAATTACATTGTAAGTATAGATATTGAAAAATACATCACTTTTATTTGATGTGCGTGGATGGTTTTCGTGTAATATTTATGTTTAAGCAACCGCAGGAGCTCCTTTGTTTTACTAATCTTGGGCCATTGGTCGTATGTAATTGTTTGAATACGTTTCAACTCTTATGGTTTTTGGTGATAGATTTTTGATGTGGTAAAATGAATTTGAGTCAGAAGGATATGGCTTATATGACAGTCATATTTTATGAAGGTTCGATTTAATGAATATTTCTGCTTGTTTAGTCCCTTCCTAGCCATATCTAAAAGTTATGTTAAATGTATACATTGACTACTCATTTCATTTAACGTGTGCTGATGAATTTTTCAGTCGACTGTTTTGCTATACCATACTTTGTTTCAAATTCAGCTATGTCTAATCCACTTTTTTTCATAGTATGTTGGTTCATGGTTTCACTGTTTGCGTTAAAATTAGAAGTTTAATGTGTACTGTTTTCATATGTATGGCTTAATGTAGTTGTGGATCTTGAAGCTTTTCTACTAAGGTCAAATTCGGAGATGTACACCATTCAAGAGGCCGTCAGAACAACCGTGGCTTGGCACAAAGACTTCCTTTCACTAGAATAGTATGTGCCTTTTAGCTTTTAGGTGTTATGTTGAACTTTATTTTGGAATTGTTGGTACGGTATGCGTTTATGTTATGTATGGATCACGTTTGTTATTACGCTAAAGTTTTAATGTAACTTCAACTAATATTATGTATGGATTGCGTTTATATTATGTGTAAATCTATTGTTTTGTCAATTCGTTTTAGAATGTATGTTTATTTGTTTGTAATATATCTTATCGTTATTACAGTAAATTAGTGAATGTAAGTATTGGTGAATTGTATGTAGCATTTGCAATTGTTAGTTGCAGTAGAGTCATTTGCAACAGGAAATAACAGTTGTAGTATCTTGTTTGTCGAATGCCTATTGTAGGTTTACAACTGTCATTTGATGTTGCAAAATGATATGTTGCAACAACAAAGGCCAATTGCAAAAAAGTATACCGCAACATCTTATTGCAACAGGCATAAAATGTTGCGAATAGGAACCGATTTTTTACAACTCTGGCTATACCAATAGGCGCGGGCCTGTTGCAATTGGTCTATTGCAACAGACATTGTTTGTTACGAAAAGTGTTTTTTGTTGTAGTGTTTTCTGATTCCTTAGTTGCAGCATACGATAAATTCGCTTACTCATAATAATATTAAAACATATAATATATATTATATTGTGTGAAAACATGTAAATTGTTTGAAATGATGAATTCAGATTTTAAACAAAAAGATAAATAATTTTGTCTCTATGTTTTGGTGTGGAAGTGTTTTTCTAATATGCATATATGGTAGTTTCCTCCATGTTTATTTTTAAACATACAACTAAGTAAATTTTCTATTATGCATAGATGATGAATGCAGTGGATGGTTATGGTTATGTGTGTTTTATCTGTAAAAGATAATTGATTTATCTTTTTTCAAAAAGTGGGTCAAAAAATGATATCTTATGTAGTATTTTATGCTATTAGTTTCTAATTAAGATAAGTTTTATATAGGTATTTATTTGTTTACATTTTTTTTTTTGCAGATGTGATTCATTTGTTATAGTTGTGTTTGATTTCAATAACAATTGTTTTAGTGCTCATTTTTGAGTGGATGCTTCTATTTCTTTTGCTACAAAAAAGATAATTGCATCTATCTTTTACTAAAAGATAATTTACGTTGAATATCTTATTTTATCTTTTACTAAATTAAAAATTTTAACATGTTTATTTTTTACATAGAATATCTTATTTTATTTCAGATTTAAAAAAAATTGCATCTATCTTTTACTAAAAGATGAAAGATAAGTTACATAGAATATCTTATTTTATCTTTTACCAAATGATAAATATTAACATGTTTATTTCTTATATATAATATCTTATTTTATTTAAGATTTAAAAAAGATAAAACTGAACTAATCGTTTTCTGCTTTTATTTTGTACATGTGTGATGATTTAAAAAAGATAGTACATTTTTGTAATTAATAAATTTTGAATGTTTAGTAAAAATATCTTATTTTATTTCATATTTAAAAAAGATAATTGCATCTATCTTTTCAAAAAAAATATAATTGCATATATCTTTTACTAAAAGATAAAAGATAAGGCTAACTGAATGTTTATTACTTAAACATTACTTTCGAAAATCTGTTGCTATCTATCTTTTATGAAAAGATAGAAGATAAAAGATAAGATTAATAAAAAATATAATTGCATCTATCTTTTACTAAAAATATAAAAGATAAAAGATAAGGCAAACTGAATGTTTGTTACTTAAACATTACTTTCAAAAATCTGCCACTATCTATCTTTTACTAAAAGATAAAAGATAAGGCAAATCAAAAATATAATTGCATATATCTTTTACTAAAAGATAAAAGATAAAAGATAAGGCCAGCTGAATGTTTATTACTTAAACATTACATATAATTTAGCAGCTGATTTGCGTGAAATTTTATTTTTATTTTTTGTCTGAATGTTTATTTACAATTTTGGTTTTATTAAAAGATAAAAAATAATAATTGCATGTATCCTTTACTAAAAGATAAAAGATAAGGCCAATCAACAAACTTAAATTCTGTACATACAACAAACTGAATGTATATTTCTACCTTATAACATTTGTTTTCTGCTTCCATTTTGTTGGTGTGTGAGATTAATTACCAGTTTTTTGTTGGTGTATGAACTAATTGGAAATTTATATGATGATTTGTGCTTAAACAACTAAAAATATAAAACATTTATCTTTTTCTTTATATTAGATAACAGTTTTAAAAATCAGTTCAATTACAAGCACCATTGTAGTGAGATAATTTCAATTACAATTCAGTTCGTGCATTCAGTGTCTCTTTGCTATTTTTGTTACTGATACATTATTATGAACCACCCAGTTTTCTGCATGATCATTACTAAAAACCAATGCGAAAAAGAAATATAAATGTAGCAGGTTCACTTTAAATGTATTACTTATACAAATGCAAAAAATTCCATATGTACCGAGAGGACTCGAACAATGTACTGCTTATACCGATTTGCATGACTCTTGATGCATGCAAGGACAATTCCAAGGGCCATCTCATGACAGTACTTTCCTTTGACAGGATACAAGACATACTTGAGGTAGCAAACTTGTCCAGTATCTCCACATAACACTGCCCCTTCAGCAACAGATTGCACGGTAGAGTCAAAATATACAGAAGGGTTTCCATAACAAATTGTATCTTTTCACTATAAGTGTAGACTCATACTAAGTTTTATATATTGGCACTTTTATGGTGCATTTTGCTTTCGAAGTTGTTTGGAAGCTTTAGGTTCGCTAAAGAGAGAAAAAAAGTGGGATATTAATGAAAAGATAAATGTATTTATATTTCTCAAATTTATTTCTTATGAATGCTTAATTATGTTTTGTTTGCCCGCATAAATGATACCAAATTATTGTTTGTATAAATCTCATACTATTTGTGTAAGTGTAATATATTATTAGATTCCAATATACATTGTTTTTTTTTTGTGAATATAATATAACAATATATATTACTATCTGTTTTGCATTTATCTTTTTTTCAATCTGGACAAAATGATACTGCAAGTAGGGGGCATAAATTATTGATGTGAATCACAAAGACACATAGATAACTAAAGCGCTTGCCAAGTACAAGCAAAAAACAAGAAACTTCAAATAAACACAATGCTTCCAAACAATATTATTTCAAAACACATAGCTTCAAACGTGTGTAGCAATAGCTAATTACAACATCCATATTATTGCTTCTTGCCTATAAAAGAACTAGACCACCACAATCTCATCCTATAAAACAATAAATACAATAGACAAGAACCAAATACAACAGACAAGTACCAAGTATATATCACAAATATTTCTTCACTAAGATCTTTTATGTAAGCCGACAAATGTGACCAGAGAAGCAATGGAAGCAAGTATGGAGAAAACAATGGTTGCAGTTAACATCGAGTTGAATTTGCTATCATCATTGCAAATTTTATCCCACTTAACCTCAATATCTCCACTTATGGCAATCACAGTACCATTTCTTCTAACCACAACAATTGCAGCTGCCACACCATTTGACGAGAAGAGTAAAACAAAGGCTACCATGTCAATCTTGGAGACAAAAGGCAAGTTTCCAAAGCTCGACCGATTTATGACTGTTAGTGCAAATGAGCTGGCTGAGAAGAAGAATGCCACTACATTTGATGCTATGAAGTATCTGTTCAGTTAATCAACATGGCAAACGTGGCAAGCAAAGTAAGTATGACAACAGCATCAAAATTAGCAGTAGCTAATTACAACATTCATATTACACTGTTTTGTAGTAAATTATGTTCGGCTTTTTGAGTGATTATCATTTTGGAACGTCAAAAATAAAATTTAGCAAAAATAGCATAGATCAACAAATAAGAACTCAAAAAAATGTAAATAATATAAAAGATAAGTTCTTTTATCTTTTGTTATTTTGTTTAAAACAAAAGTATAGTCTATACAATGAAGTTGCCGATGTGTATTGGCTGTACAATACAATAGAACAGAAGAAAGATACATACATTTATCTTTTCAACGACATTTGCTATTTATACATTCATATTTCTCAACACTCGTATTATATACAATAGGTATCATGACATGCCTTTATGACTTTATGAAACAACAAGTGAAAATAGTAAATTAACAGAACAATTGTAATAATTATAAATTTAAAAAATACATGCAATTAGCTTTTAAATCTAAAATAAAATAAGATATTCTATGTAACTTATCTTTTATCTTTTGGTAAAAAATAGACGCAATTATATTTTTACAATCCGAAATAAAACAAGATATTCTACTAAACATTTGAAAATTGCTAATTACAAAAATGCAATTTTGTAATCAAAAGTTCAGTTTTATCATTAACATTGCATTTTCAACTAACAATTAGCACATGACATATATATTCAACTATCTTTTTAAAATCTGAAGTTCAGTTTTGAAAAGATAGTTGCAACTATCTTTTTTAAATCTGAAATAAAATAAGATATTCTACTAAATGTTGTTGAATGGAAAAAATATTATTTGTTTAAAAAGATAAATGTATTTATCTTATTCCTTACGTTATTAATATAAAGTTGATGTGCGACTTTAAAAAGGTAAATGTATATATATTTTAATGTTTATAATATTTTAATAAGATAAACAAAATTATCTTTTTAAATAAGCTATATCTTTTAATAAAAACTAATATACATATTAATTTTTTAACAAAAATTGTGAAATTATGTTTTGTATATACTTATAAGTTTTTTTTCCAAAAGATATCTATTTATTATTTAATGTATATATCATTTTCAACATTACTTTATGTAATAAAGTAGAAAAAAGATAAATATATTTATCTTTTTAAACAGTTGGACTTATCTTTTATTGTCAACATTCAACAACCTGTGAAAGTCAGTACATACAACAAACTTAAAATATTGCCTTTACATGAAAAGATAAATGTAATTATCTTTTAAAACCTTTGTTGTCGAAAAAACCAAATAATCAAATAATCATTCGACAAAAGAACAAGTTGCATAATATAGGATAAAAAGGTAGAATTGAATATCTTTTTAATCACCTAAACCACAACATATAACAACACATAATCTTGCATAATTTTAAACAGTTCTTAACATTAATCACTGCTAAAAAGCAACATTCATCACATCCATATAACCAAAAATTCATCTTACCATATAATTCAATTGTAACACTAAATCTAAAATAATTAATCAAATATGTTTAACATGTATCAGTAACTTTCAAATATTACTAAATTTTAATATGTAATTAAATCATTCAAATCAAAAGATAAACACCTTTATCTTTTTATGTTGTCAAACAAAATAACATCTACCACTGAATATATATGTATGAACAGTTTTATATAGCAAATAAAATCAATCAGTTAATAACTACTTACTTCAGCTAACAAAAACAATTGATATATAGCAAATAAAAAAATCGAGGACTAACAAACTACAAAGATAAACAAGTACTTTCTTGTTCAACAACTTGTGAACAGAAATCGCATCTTGCTAATAGTGAATAGAAATCACGTCTTAGTCTCTTCAGCTGAAAAAAGGTGAGGCGATTAACATCAGCTGAAGAAAGGTGAATCAACCGATATACAGAAAACAACAGAAATAAATAATTACTTACTTGTTCAGTTGAGAAAAGTGATGCGGTTTGATTTCTTCAGCCAATCGACAAATCATTTGAGGCGATTTTGTTTTGAAAGTAATTTAGCAGCAGATTTGGTTTTCATTTTGGTGAGAAAGATGAATTAGCAGCAGACTTGATATTGTTTCGAAAGTTTATTAGCATAAGATTTGATTTTGGAAGTATAAAGATGAAGAAGAAAGCGGATTTGAAATCGATCTGGGGTTTTTTTAGCGTCGAGAATGCATACGAAACGAAAAATAGAAGGAAGAAACCGTCGAATAAAATTTTGTCCTGGAAAATAATTTTTTTAAGGCCGTGTCCTAGAAACTAATTAGCACATGAAAGGAATCCCTTATGGTAAAATTCCCCATAAAGTAATTCATGTTGTCAAAGGCCAGTGGGAAGAGGACTTGGCCTACACTGCATAAGAACCTGAGTATAGGATTTGAATTCTTAACTGCATCTTTTTGATGGTATGTCTTGAATATCCAATTTGATTTTTTTTTCTTTGGATAGATCTTGGGGGAAGGGTAGGACTTTTAGAATAAGACCTATATATGGTCGGAATGCATGTAAACGTACCATTAGGATATGTTATGAAACGACCCGCAAATCCGTACCCTTTGAGTCGACTAATAACACTACACGTCCAACTCAAATGACACAGAAATACGAACCATTATTAGAAAGAAGTTAGAGGATGAGGAATAGAAAGAAAGAAATTTTAGAATAGAAGAAAACGAAGATCACAAACTCACAGCGGAACGAATAAAATATATTAGATAATATATTTGTGAAATATAAAACAGTAACTGTATATATACATACCATCATCAGAGCACAACAGTTATCTCTGGAACAGTTATAATCACCTGTTTCCAGATACAACAAAATACACAGCGGAAAATATGATAGTCTATAGCCAACTGGTGAAGCCTCCTGCTTCAATCTTCTCCAGGTGAATCTGTAAAATCCTGACTACTTGACTGCCCGTACAAATTTGGGCACCCAAGAGTTTAGGGAAAAACAAACAAAATAAACTCTGGGTCAGTCATGGGACTGGTGTGAGTAAACTCCAATCATTTGGTTTAACTTTCCAAAATCCTTTTCAAAAGAAAAGATAATCGTAAGACCAATCCACACATAAACACGGATGGTTTTTACCTTACGATAACCCAAAACACTTTGGAAATCATATATCATCTGATATTATAATAATGTCTAATCACAAGTAATTAAAATCTAGTAGAACGCTTGCATCTCACGCTCTACATATATATTATACAATCAAACTCGCAAGCACTTATTTGAGATTGGATTCCAACTTGACAAGGTATGGGACCACCTTCCGAACGTGTATCTCTAGAGGCAAATACACTGGGTTCAACAAGAACGTCTTGCGACCCGGCCCACACATGACCGACCACTCATTTCGCTTGAGTGTATCGAATGTATATCACCAACGGTTGGGATCAGCAACCGTCTCCCGATAAGGGACAGCATCGATAGATTTAAGAACCAAAAGGAATTTCTCTAGATAGGTGATCATACATCCTAATGGGTGCGACCCACATAGCCATGCTGCCTGCCCGATTTTTGTCCACTTCCGGTTTGATGAGGCTTGAGGTCATAACGTATCTCTTGACAGATCCCACCTCCATTACTTTGAATGCCACATCGTCATACCCGCCAAATCACAAATTGATTTCACCAAAAATACCACGGGTATACAGCTAAGAGAAACGAATTCCTCTGCCACCAAACGTAAGTACGTTTGAAGAGATCAACTTATGCGATCCATTGGATATACTCTGTCAGACACTCATCCATTTACGTTTGTCCTGGGACTGGACAAACCGAAGGCACTATTCTGTAAACAGGATAGCCCTTGCACTTCACTCCGTCTTCAAGATATTCAGCATACTTGATTCGCAACGCTTATGCCAATACGGAGTGGTTCTCTGGATAATAATCCAACCGGTCTCTCCATATTAACAACGTTAAAATGGTCAAAACTTTGATAGTCGGTGATTTAACTATCAAATGAAAACATGTCGGTGTGCAAACAATGATATTATTTCCAAAAGGAAATTCTATCGACCAAACATCATTCAACACTGGGCCCCTTTTATATTAGTTCTTTATTACATTATCATTTCCCATTCCCATTTCCCATCTTTCGTGTTCTTTCAAAGCACTATTTTCTCTCTCGATCATTGGAAAACATTTCCAATATTATAATTCCTTTCTTGAGAAAATATCTTTTTCTCCAGTTAGAAAACATTTCTAAATCCCTTGAATTAACTGATGTTATAAACATCGTTATTATAACTCAAATCATAAACCATTCGTTAACTAACGATATCACTAACCAACCCTTGCTATCGAGCCTTAACCATTTCTCCATCAATAATGCAGTCAGTCAAGTTGGGGTATAATTACCTCTCAGACCTTAACTGAACGACATTCTTAACTTTGGAATAGTCAGAACTCACAACTTTAAACCAAACATTGCTTACGCAACTCTCGGATTTGATCTACGAACACACCTTCTTTATAAAAATATTGATTATAACGATAACGTTATAATTGTTGTCTTCAAATGTTTGATTTATAAAACATTGCTTTCAACAACAGCGTTAAAACCGCTGTCTAGCATTATAGAACACTTATCATAACCATAGCATTAAGATTGCTATTAAAACAGTTATTATAACGGCAGCGTTAAAATTGCTATTTAGATTTACCAAGACATTTATTATAACAGCAGCGTCTAAAATTGCTGTATAGATTTACAACATCTATTATGATAACAGCGCTAAAATCGCTGTTTAGTTTTATAAAAGCATTTCTTACAAAGACAGCGTTATAGTCGCTGTTTAAAAGCATTTCTTATAACAACAGCGTTATGATTGCTGTTTTGAATAAAATACCGTGTGCGACGTACACGCTTCCGTTGTTCATTTATAAACTCTGTTTATTTTAAACAATTCAAGTTCTCCTTTAAACATATTTATAAACTATACATTTTTCCAATCACTTAATTCGATTTCTATAAATCCCCTTTTTACATACATTTTATTTGCAAAATATTTCCTTGTTTAAACTATTTATTCTTTTATTTTAAGCATTTGAAAATCTTTCTTTAAACTTTCCTCCGTAATTTGCTAAATTCGGATCCATTTCCAAATATTGGTTTCAAAACCGATACTCACTTTCAAATCTACATTCATATTTGAACTCACCTTTTAATTTATCCAATGGTCAATGATCCACTTAACTCATATCTTTATTTATAACATTTTTCTTGGTTTACCCGATGGAATAGGTTTCCATTTGCAACCCAATGAAAAAGAAGTTATTTCTAATTTGGAAATAAACTCTGCTTTTAAATTCTAATTTTCTTTTTCACATTCGATGATATTTTACGGTATCTAAAATACCAGGTTCCTAAGGCCAGGGTAAATCAACACACAAATTCAACCATGGATAATGTAGCATAACATATATCACCATCAAATAAAACAGTAGATAAAATGTTGAGGGATCCAGTTGGATCCCTCCAACCTGTTTCCCTGCATCCACAGATGTTAGTAACATTAAAAATATCGCATTAATGAAAAATCAATCAACGATGTGATTCTATCAACCAATTTATCAACTATTCAACCAAGCAACCATTTCACTTTATAAAATAATTTTAAACGAGTGAGTTTACTCACCTTGGTTTGCGGTTGACGGTTCCGCTGTTTGTTTCGTTTAAAATCAAACGGTCGTTTGATTTTTATCACGAGATTCCGTCATCTCTGTCTTTCGCCATATCAGTTCCACGACGAAGAATTCACCGCTATGATTTTAACGTGATCGCCATCCAATTTTTAAAGAGATTACGACCGATAGTTTGATTCCTTTCTTCGCGAACTCCTGCTTCCTCTTCATTTTAACTATTACGAATGAACCCCTTGCCGACTGTCCACTGCCTGCTACTCCTCCATCCCCTCCCTTCAATTCTTCTCATCAACTTAAATTTCAATCTCAGAAAAACCAACATTCAACCATTAAATCCCTTAATAGCAACCTATTGAAAATGAACCCAGGCATATGTCTTTAATCCAACAACTATCCTGTTCAAACTTTAATCACATTCGGTTAACCACGTAACAAAGGGAAACTCCATTCAAGAAATCACCTCATCACATCCCAAAATTTTATTGAGACAACTAACCAAACCTTTAAAGTTGATACTTTCCTCTCTGTTATTCAAATTTTCGGCTACAGGAACCTCTCATCATTGTTTACCATCTCTTCTCCTCACGCCTGTGTGCCCAGGTCAGCAGCGACAGCCTAGGGACCCAAAACACCAACAAAGTCAACCCTTACTGCTAATGAACACAACCGAATACTCTACTTCCACAACAAAACAAATCTGTAACCTGCTGCCTTCCTACTCCATAACCGTTGCTTCCTCCTGTATAACCCAACTCGTCCATAACACATTTTCAAGGCCGCCAGCTCCAAAACAAAAGAACCCACAAACGTAAGAACTACTAAATATACTACCCCATCGTTTGGTTCGTTACAGGAAAATGGGACTCCTCCAACGATTTCCATCGTCGCCAATATTCACCGAACCTCCCACCTTCACGAATCACACGCGACTACCCTATGCTCCAACTCCCCCAAACTTCTTGCGTCGAACCCGATAATACACAGGTTAGATCGGAGAGCTTCTCTTCCCGGAGTGAAATACAATGATTTTTCGAAATTAAGGATTTTACCCTGAATTCCTTTTACTGAATTGGTGAGGTGCGATTTGTTTTGTGAAGAGCTGCGTTTTGTTTTCCTTTGTTTGTTACTGAAGGAAGGAAATATAAAAGGGTCATCTTGTTTTCTGGCAATTTTGTTAAGGAGCCACGGTATTATATAGTATTCAACAACTTGGCCTCCACGGTTTGTAGAGTAGGCGTTTAGGTTACTGTTTGATAGCATGTGCTTTAATTAATTTACGACTGCACTGAATAAACTTCCATGTGCTTGCATTAATTTATGTCTGCTAGTTGATAGATTTTTCCATGTGTATTCTGACCAAAATAGGGCGGTAGCATACTGTTTATATGCGGATGAAGTAAATGCGAAAAGAAATTGGGTAGCAGCTTTAGCTTAGGCATGGTTTATAGCCATGTGTTGGCAAGTCTGAAGATAGATACGCTGTCCCTCTTTTAATATATATATAGGTCTGCTTAGTAGGTTCTATATATATATATATATATATATATATATATATATATATAGGTGAAATAATAATTTTATATTATAATAAAACTTCGTGGTGAAGTATCAAGCAAAACTAGCCACAGTTGACTTCTGTTTACTGATAAAAAAGCTATTCTTGGTGCAAAAAGGTATTCTGAACCCAATGTGACAAGTTTCGTCGAATTCCGACATCGTATGAAAAAAAATCCTTTATAAAACCAGAAATCAACACGCGTTTAAATTTTTCACGGTCACTAGATAAATCAAAACAACTTGAAACTGCGAACGTCGATAATAACTTTTCGATACGAACCCAACGGCACTAGTTTCGTCGCATTCTGAGACTGTTGCCCCGGTAGACTGTTTTTGGCGCGTACCGCACTGCCCTTCTGAACACCAAATTTGCCGATCTCTAAAAATAACAAACTATATACCTACCCTGACTATATCTGACGCTACAAACTCACTGGAACTGGTTTCGTGGCCTGATTCGATCGTCTGTTCAAGTTACACTCTAATATCCCTTTATTCAGTTGAATTAATTTAATTGCACTGAACGAGCGTTTACGGCTACCGTGGTCACATACGACATCGGTTTTTCACGCCACTCACCACCGTACAATAATTAAATGAAACGGTCCTAATGAAACTGATTTCGTCGAAATCTGAGTCCGTTTACAAAACGGCTATTTTAACGCGTATATTTTAAATAACGATTTCCACAGCGACTATTTCAAAATTTGATTTGACCATAACTAACAAATTATAACACGAAATCTAGATTTTTCTTTTTCATATGAAAATTATAATCAATACAGTTCCAACGTGTCTTGTTTCACAGAAATCCGACTTATATCGGATCCTGTATCCTCAGTTGAAGTTCAAAACTCTATATTACGAACTGCCGCGTGATTTCGAGCTCGTTTTATAATATATTATATATTATACGTTTAAACTTCGTTTTATAAATAAATTCATTATAAATCCCTATATATAATTCAAATAAAATATTTAAACCAATTTAAATATTCAGAGTTCAACGGCTAAAAATCCGGGTCGTTACATTCCTTCCCCCTTAAAATAATTTCGTCCTCGAAATTGCTAATGGTAGGAAAAGATACTACATACCCTAATAACTAGGTCCAAAAATTCCTTCTTGTTCACTTCTTAACTTCAGTCTAACTGGACCAATTTATTTCAATTAAAATATTAATTTATTCTTACTAACGAAAATTTTCAAAAATTCTGAAAATTTTCTAACACTTCAAATTCTGAAAAATTTCGGCAGTATCTCCTCTGCACGGCTCAATCGGCACAACCACAACTCGTCTTTCTAGGCCTTCTCCAATCCAAAAGAAAATCAAAAAGCCAAGTGGCTTGCCTCATAGGCTCATAAAATCATCAACCCAAACAATATTGTAAACATGTACCTTTTTGTCGGGCATAATTCTATCTCTTGCACTTTCTTCCATTCTATATCTGCTCAGCATGCATATCCATTTCCCACCGGTTTCAAATCAATACAACTTTCAGTTGTCAGATCTCTAATCAACTTCTGATTAGTCACTTCCATTCTATCAATTCAAATCTGATTTCTATTTAAATCAATCCACTTATTATTCTTGAATCCAATTCAATCCCATTCAACAACATCCAATATATTCAACTTTCTTATTCAAAAATCTCTTCAAACTAATGCCATATACCCTTTAAAATACTTCAAGGAATATTTCAAAACTTCCGGGATTTAAATTCAAATTATGGTTTGAATTAAATTTCAGTTCAGCTTATTTGTATATCCTATTCTTATACAAATTCAATTTGGTTTTATACAACCATTTCAATATTTTATAATTTCCTTTGATTGTAAGAACAATCAACACATTCGATAATTTCAGAAAATTATCCCTTTATATCAAAATAACTTTTGGGCAAATTATACCACTTACCCACTTTAAAACAATACTGAGTCGATTTGTTCTGTTCGAGAGTTTAGAAACACCTATCGATACAGTTGTACTTCCTGTATCGACCAGAATTCATAAACCACTCAACAAACCAGCCAACACAATATAAAACAATTTTATATCAAATCTACAAATACGCTCCCTCATATATATATACACTCAAACCCAATCTAGGGTATTACTAACCCCATCTCTATTGAGTTACGCCACAGAGCCAAGGTAATCACTTAACCTTCAGCTCTGATACCAAATGAAACGACCCGCAAATCCGTACCCTTTGAGTCGACTAATAACACTACACGTCCAACTCAAATGACACAGAAATACGAACCATTATTAGAAAGAAGTTAGAGGATGAGGAATAGAAAGAAAGAAATTTTAGAATAGAAGAAAACGAAGATCACAAACTCACAGCGGAACGAATAAAATATATTAGATAATATATTTGTGAAATATAAAACAGTAACTGTATATATACATACCATCATCAGAGCACAACAGTTATCTCTGGAACAGTTATAATCACCTGTTTCCAGATACAACAAAATACACAGCGGAAAATATGATAGTCTATAGCCAACTGGTGAAGCCTCCTGCTTCAATCTTCTCCAGGTGAATCTGTAAAATCCTGACTACTTGACTGCCCGTACAAATTTGGGCACCCAAGAGTTTAGGGAAAAACAAACAAAATAAACTCTGGGTCAGTCATGGGACTGGTGTGAGTAAACTCCAATCATTTGGTTTAACTTTCCAAAATCCTTTTCAAAAGAAAAGATAATCGTAAGACCAATCCACACATAAACACGGATGGTTTTTACCTTACGATAACCCAAAACACTTTGGAAATCATATATCATCTGATATTATAATAATGTCTAATCACAAGTAATTAAAATCTAGTAGAACGCTTGCATCTCACGCTCTACATATATATTATACAATCAAACTCGCAAGCACTTATTTGAGATTGGATTCCAACTTGACAAGGTATGGGACCACCTTCCGAACGTGTATCTCTAGAGGCAAATACACTGGGTTCAACAAGAACGTCTTGCGACCCGGCCCACACATGACCGACCACTCATTTCGCTTGAGTGTATCGAATGTATATCACCAACGGTTGGGATCAGCAACCGTCTCCCGATAAGGGACAGCATCGATAGATTTAAGAACCAAAAGGAATTTCTCTAGATAGGTGATCATACATCCTAATGGGTGCGACCCACATAGCCATGCTGCCTGCCCGATTTTTGTCCACTTCCGGTTTGATGAGGCTTGAGGTCATAACGTATCTCTTGACAGATCCCACCTCCATTACTTTGAATGCCACATCGTCATACCCGCCAAATCACAAATTGATTTCACCAAAAATACCACGGGTATACAGCTAAGAGAAACGAATTCCTCTGCCACCAAACGTAAGTACGTTTGAAGAGATCAACTTATGCGATCCATTGGATATACTCTGTCAGACACTCATCCATTTACGTTTGTCCTGGGACTGGACAAACCGAAGGCACTATTCTGTAAACAGGATAGCCCTTGCACTTCACTCCGTCTTCAAGATATTCAGCATACTTGATTCGCAACGCTTATGCCAATACGGAGTGGTTCTCTGGATAATAATCCAACCGGTCTCTCCATATTAACAACGTTAAAATGGTCAAAACTTTGATAGTCGGTGATTTAACTATCAAATGAAAACATGTCGGTGTGCAAACAATGATATTATTTCCAAAAGGAAATTCTATCGACCAAACATCATTCAACACTGGGCCCCTTTTATATTAGTTCTTTATTACATTATCATTTCCCATTCCCATTTCCCATCTTTCGTGTTCTTTCAAAGCACTATTTTCTCTCTCGATCATTGGAAAACATTTCCAATATTATAATTCCTTTCTTGAGAAAATATCTTTTTCTCCAGTTAGAAAACATTTCTAAATCCCTTGAATTAACTGATGTTATAAACATCGTTATTATAACTCAAATCATAAACCATTCGTTAACTAACGATATCACTAACCAACCCTTGCTATCGAGCCTTAACCATTTCTCCGTCAATAATGCAGTCAGTCAAGTTGGGGTATAATTACCTCTCAGACCTTAACTGAACGACATTATTAACTTTGGAATAGTCAGAACTCACAACTTTAAACCAAACATTGCTTACGCAACTCTCGGATTTGATCTACGAACACACCTTCTTTATAAAAATATTGATTATAACGATAACGTTATAATTGTTGTCTTCAAATGTTTGATTTATAAAACATTGCTTTCAACAACAGCGTTAAAACCGCTGTCTAGCATTATAGAACACTTATCATAACCATAGCATTAAGATTGCTATTAAAACAGTTATTATAACGGCAGCGTTAAAATTGCTATTTAGATTTACCAAGACATTTATTATAACAGCAGCGTCTAAAATTGCTGTATAGATTTACAACATCTATTATGATAACAGCGCTAAAATCGCTGTTTAGTTTTATAAAAGCATTTCTTACAAAGACAGCGTTATAGTCGCTGTTTAAAAGCATTTCTTATAACAACAGCGTTATGATTGCTGTTTTGAATAAAATACCGTGTGCGACGTACACGCTTCCGTTGTTCATTTATAAACTCTGTTTATTTTAAACAATTCAAGTTCTCCTTTAAACATATTTATAAACTATACATTTTTCCAATCACTTAATTCGATTTCTATAAATCCCCTTTTTACATACATTTTATTTGCAAAATATTTCCTTGTTTAAACTATTTATTCTTTTATTTTAAGCATTTGAAAATCTTTCTTTAAACTTTCCTCCGTAATTTGCTAAATTCGGATCCATTTCCAAATATTGGTTTCAAAACCGATACTCACTTTCAAATCTACATTCATATTTGAACTCACCTTTTAATTTATCCAATGGTCAATGATCCACTTAACTCATATCTTTATTTATAACATTTTTCTTGGTTTACCCGATGGAATAGGTTTCCATTTGCAACCCAATGAAAAAGAAGTTATTTCTAATTTGGAAATAAACTCTGCTTTTAAATTCTAATTTTCTTTTTCACATTCGATGATATTTTACGGTATCTAAAATACCAGGTTCCTAAGGCCAGGGTAAATCAACACACAAATTCAACCATGGATAATGTAGCATAACATATATCACCATCAAATAAAACAGTAGATAAAATGTTGAGGGATCCAGTTGGATCCCTCCAACCTGTTTCCCTGCATCCACAGATGTTAGTAACATTAAAAATATCGCATTAATGAAAAATCAATCAACGATGTGATTCTATCAACCAATTTATCAACTATTCAACCAAGCAACCATTTCACTTTATAAAATAATTTTAAACGAGTGAGTTTACTCACCTTGGTTTGCGGTTGACGGTTCCGCTGTTTGTTTCGTTTAAAATCAAACGGTCGTTTGATTTTTATCACGAGATTCCGTCATCTCTGTCTTTCGCCATATCAGTTCCACGACGAAGAATTCACCGCTATGATTTTAACGTGATCGCCATCCAATTTTTAAAGAGATTACGACCGATAGTTTGATTCCTTTCTTCGCGAACTCCTGCTTCCTCTTCATTTTAACTATTACGAATGAACCCCTTGCCGACTGTCCACTGCCTGCTACTCCTCCATCCCCTCCCTTCAATTCTTCTCATCAACTTAAATTTCAATCTCAGAAAAACCAACATTCAACCATTAAATCCCTTAATAGCAACCTATTGAAAATGAACCCAGGCATATGTCTTTAATCCAACAACTATCCTGTTCAAACTTTAATCACATTCGGTTAACCACGTAACAAAGGGAAACTCCATTCAAGAAATCACCTCATCACATCCCAAAATTTTATTGAGACAACTAACCAAACCTTTAAAGTTGATACTTTCCTCTCTGTTATTCAAATTTTCGGCTACAGGAACCTCTCATCATTGTTTACCATCTCTTCTCCTCACGCCTGTGTGCCCAGGTCAGCAGCGACAGCCTAGGGACCCAAAACACCAACAAAGTCAACCCTTACTGCTAATGAACACAACCGAATACTCTACTTCCACAACAAAACAAATCTGTAACCTGCTGCCTTCCTACTCCATAACCGTTGCTTCCTCCTGTATAACCCAACTCGTCCATAACACATTTTCAAGGCCGCCAGCTCCAAAACAAAAGAACCCACAAACGTAAGAACTACTAAATATACTACCCCATCGTTTGGTTCGTTACAGGAAAATGGGACTCCTCCAACGATTTCCATCGTCGCCAATATTCACCGAACCTCCCACCTTCACGAATCACACGCGACTACCCTATGCTCCAACTCCCCCAAACTTCTTGCGTCGAACCCGATAATACACAGGTTAGATCGGAGAGCTTCTCTTCCCGGAGTGAAATACAATGATTTTTCGAAATTAAGGATTTTACCCTGAATTCCTTTTACTGAATTGGTGAGGTGCGATTTGTTTTGTGAAGAGCTGCGTTTTGTTTTCCTTTGTTTGTTACTGAAGGAAGGAAATATAAAAGGGTCATCTTGTTTTCTGGCAATTTTGTTAAGGAGCCACGGTATTATATAGTATTCAACAACTTGGCCTCCACGGTTTGTAGAGTAGGCGTTTAGGTTACTGTTTGATAGCATGTGCTTTAATTAATTTACGACTGCACTGAATAAACTTCCATGTGCTTGCATTAATTTATGTCTGCTAGTTGATAGATTTTTCCATGTGTATTCTGACCAAAATAGGGCGGTAGCATACTGTTTATATGCGGATGAAGTAAATGCGAAAAGAAATTGGGTAGCAGCTTTAGCTTAGGCATGGTTTATAGCCATGTGTTGGCAAGTCTGAAGATAGATACGCTGTCCCTCTTTTAATATATATATAGGTCTGCTTAGTAGGTTCTATATATATATATATATATATAGGTGAAATAATAATTTTATATTATAATAAAACTTCGTGGTGAAGTATCAAGCAAAACTAGCCACAGTTGACTTCTGTTTACTGATAAAAAAGCTATTCTTGGTGCAAAAAGGTATTCTGAACCCAATGTGACAAGTTTCGTCGAATTCCGACATCGTATGAAAAAAAATCCTTTATAAAACCAGAAATCAACACGCGTTTAATTTTTTCACGGTCACTAGATAAATCAAAACAACTTGAAACTGCGAACGTCGATAATAACTTTTCGATACGAACCCAACGGCACTAGTTTCGTCGCATTCTGAGACTGTTGCCCCGGTAGACTGTTTTTGGCGCGTACCGCACTGCCCTTCTGAACACCAAATTTGCCGATCTCTAAAAATAACAAACTATATACCTACCCTGACTATATCTGACGCTACAAACTCACTGGAACTGGTTTCGTGGCCTGATTCGATCGTCTGTTCAAGTTACACTCTAATATCCCTTTATTCAGTTGAATTAATTTAATTGCACTGAACGAGCGTTTACGGCTACCGTGGTCACATACGACATCGGTTTTTCACGCCACTCACCACCGTACAATAATTAAATGAAACGGTCCTAATGAAACTAATTTCGTCGAAATCTGAGTCCGTTTACAAAACGGCTATTTTAACGCGTATATTTTAAATAACGATTTCCACAGCGACTATTTCAAAATTTGATTTGACCATAACTAACAAATTATAACACGAAATCTAGATTTTTCTTTTTCATATGAAAATTATAATCAATACAGTTCCAACGTGTCTTGTTTCACAGAAATCCGACTTATATCGGATCCTGTATCCTCAGTTGAAGTTCAAAACTCTATATTACGAACTGCCGCGTGATTTCGAGCTCGTTTTATAATATATTATATATTATACGTTTAAACTTCGTTTTATAAATAAATTCATTATAAATCCCTATATATAATTCAAATAAAATATTTAAACCAATTTAAATATTCAGAGTTCAACGGCTAAAAATCCGGGTCGTTACATGTTATGCATGATGGATGCTAATGGTTGCAAGTGGATGCTAATGGATGCGAACTGTTGCATTTCACACACAAGAGTGAGCATTGATCGACCAAATAGGTACTTGCGCATTCACATCGTATGCATATAAGAGGTCGATTCTTACTGTATATGGCTGTTTTATATGGATGTTGAGAATGTGGATGTTGCATATGGATGATTCTTGAAGTATATAGGGTTTTCCACATATTTGGATGCATGGAATAAGCATACTTACATAAAATGGAGATCAACTGAATCAATGGACCGACTACTCTTTTACATTAGATAGGTTCATATGCACTTTAGGATTGCATTAGAAATTTTTCTAGACAATATTATTGTAGATGATGTATCAGTAGATAGATGTAGACATTGGATATTGGGTTTTAATTACATTTCCGTCCATGAAGATTTCATAAATGAAATCCTTTAAGGGGGAAGAATGAAACATCTCAGGTATTTTGGAATAATAAATTCAAGTAAGAAATTAACTAAAAAGTTTGTTTTTTACAAACATTCAAATTTAACTATGGGGATTTCGCCAATGCATCCATAGTGATTTTCTGGATAATTTTCATATATCACTTGCTAGAATCGGAGTTAGTATGGAGAAATATGAGGAGAAGAACTATACGCACACGCGTGTGCACACGCGCGCGCACACACACACACACACACATATATATATATATAATATGTTCGAGACACACAACCTATCCAATGTGTTGTCGACCGTCCCCAATAAAGCAAGACATGATTTTGGTTTAGTGCGTCCCGAGACTGAATGTTGTTTGAGGTTGGCACGAACTCGACATGGAAGTTATTATGGATGAGGGTTGTGGTATGGTCGAAGGGTTAGATTTCACCAGTAACATGTTTGAATGGTTGGATTATAACGACCCGGAAATCCGAGCCAGATTAAAAACTTTAATTTGGCAATTTTAATGAATTTTGATTATTTAAAATGAATTATTTTAAATAATATCGACGAGAAATTTTTTTTGAATAGAATTCGAACGTATATATTATATAGATCGTCATTAGAATACAAATATTTATTTATATATATATATATATATAAAGGAATTGAAAATGGCGCGGTAGTTCGATAATTCGATCTCAAAATTCAAATGAATGTACCGGGTGCAAAATAAACCGGATTTTAGTGAAACCAAAAATATTTGAATCTAATGGAGAATATCTTTCCAATGAATCCGAAAAATCAAAATTTCATAGCAGGGATAAAAAGTTATGTCCAGTTGAAATTTCAGAATAGTTGCTATGGAATTTCGGCCCTTAAAAACAACCATTTTGCAAACGACCTCGGATTTCGACGAAACCACTTTTGTTGGATCCGTGATGTCAAGTTATTGCTAGATTCCAAATTTCATAATTTTTCGAATCAATATGTGAGCGTGGCAAAGGAAAACGCATTTGACCAGTTTCAATTGATTTTATTCAACTGGAAATTGGCCATTTTTCGAACGGTCTCAGAATTCAATGAAACTAGTTTTGTTAGGACCGTATCATCAATACGAAGCTAGAAAATATTTTTCGAGAATTTTTCTAGTTAGTATGTGACCCCGATAAATTGAAATGCGCGTTCAAATTCAATATATAGAGTTACATGTTGATTTTGACGAAAACTGATCGAAACAATTGAATCAGCTTACGATACATATCCCATTGTGTTCGGAATGGGGGTGATTAGCTATAGACGACAGGCGGTGGGCTTGATTTCGAGGTCGAAATAAAAAGTCAACTTTTTTGAAATAAAATAATATATAAATAATAATAATAATAAAACCCTTATCTCCCCACCCCTCTTTCTATTTCACTATCAGATTTCAGAAAAAAAAAAAAAAACCGTTGACCGCTCTAACCCCCGAACCCCGTCGCCCTCCGACACCCGTCCCGCCACCGCGCCCTACCAGCGCCGCCGCAACGCTCCCCCCTCCTCCGATCATCCCCTTACCCCTCCTCCCTCCCCCCGCGTTAAAGCCCTCCCCCAAACCACAAATCGAGCCGCCAGCCCGTCCCCTGGCCCACTGCCCGCCTGAGCCACCTCCGACCTCACCCCAGACTGCAGCTCCGACGCCTACACCCCCACCACGCCACAAATAGCGAAACCCAATCCCCACTCCTTCAAGGCCAATGTAAGTTTCTAAATTCGAGTTTTATTTATTTTCTTAGCTTTAAAAACTGATTTCTGTTAATTATAAAAACTGATTTTTGATTTTAAAAGTTTAGATTTTTAGTTGTACAAAGATTTGATTTGTATTAACAAGAAAGATTACATTTTTATTAACTAAAGATTAGATTTTTCCTTAGGTAAAAAAAAAACTATATTTTTAATTACGTGAAGAAATGATTTTTACATAAGTGAAAGGTTCGATTTTTACATAAGTGAAAGGTTTGATTTTTACATAAGTGAAAGGTTCGATTTTTATATAAAGAAAGGTTATATCTTTAAATACGAAAAGAAACGATTTTTGAAAATATAGAGAAGTGATTTTTATTTTAGAAGTAGCAGTTTAAAAATATGGTTTTTATATTTTTAAAATAATAAAGATATGATTTTTACAAAATAGAAATAATAAAAATATATTTTTTAGCATATAAAGTAATAATTTTTACTCCAAGGAAGTTATGATTTTTAATTGGTTTAAACTTTGGATTCTTATTAGAAAAGACTATATTTTTAGATTTGAAAAGACACAATTTTTATATGATAGGAAAGTTAAAAATATAATTTTTATATAAGATTAAGAATAAAAATATGATTTTTATATTGGTAGAGTATTAAAAATATGATTTTTAATGTATAGAACATCATATTAAAAATGTGATTTTAATATGAACAGCGTGGAGAAGACTACGTTGGACGTACAGGCATCCAGATGTTCAGAAGTTCAGAAATAGAATGAAGGAGTGGATCCCTCGGTAAGAACTCCTCACTTTTAAATTTGTTTCTAGTTAAAATATACACAAGGATGCAGACGGTGTTTAGTAGCACCCGACACCCGTCGTCCACAGACCATGGACGGCTTGTATGCTTGTTTGTTTGATTTTGATGTGTAGTTGATTGTGTGATGTGATGTGAAATAAAATAAAATATCTATATAGTTGAAATAAAATATTTTATAGTGGAAAATATTTTATAGTTAAAAATAGAATTTTTAACGTGTATATGAAATGAAATAAAAATAAACAAATCGGACGATTTGTTTATATACACACATTTGACTGATATTGATTGGGACGATAAATTTTACACATCGCCCAACTGCACAAATAAAATGTGTGTTTGATTGTTTGAAACCCCACATGGGTATTGGGATGAGATTTGACATACACTAATCCCGATTGTTTAGTTGTATGTCAATCGATGGATTGACAGACTGGGTAAGCGTTAATTACTTATATTTAATGCTTATGCAGTGGTGTGGTGCACTCTAGATGATGGTTGATTATTTATCGTTGTTATTGAATACATGTGTTGTAGAAAATGCATATAATTAACATTATATGGTAATTGATTGGGCCTCATTCCAGTTGTGAAAAAGAAATATTTGAAAAAGAAATATTTGAAAAAGAAATATTTGAAATAGAATATTTGAAAATAGAAATATTTGAAATAGAATATTTGAAAATAGAAATATATGAAGCCGTGTTGATTAGATAGACGACATTTTGACGTGAACGATATGTATATCGATTTTATTCAAATTGAAATGAATATTAAAGTGAATTGAAATTCGAAATAAACTGAAATGATTTGAAATTCGAATAGAATTTAAATTCGAATTAAATTGAAATAGAATTGAAATCGTTTTGAAATGAATTTGAATTAAATTGAAATTGAATTAAATTGAAATTGAATAGAATTCGAATTAAATTGAAATTGAATAGAATTGAATTCGAATTGAAATTGAATAGAAATGAATTCGAATTGAAATTGAATTAAAAATCGATTTGAATTGAATTTAAAACGAATTGGTAAGGGTAAATTCAATTTTGATTTGAATTAGAAAAGGAAGTTGAAATCGTTTTGAAAACGAATTTAAAACGATTTATAAAATACGTTTTAAAAAGGAAATCGATGAAATATATAAAATATATATATATATATATATAATGGCCTGAATAGAACGCGCCGCGCCGTGGTAGTTCGCGAATTTCAACCATTGACTTCGAATGGACATTGCGGGAGATCCGACCGTCGAATTCTCCTAAAACCGGAACCGTTGGGTTCGTATCCAAAAGAGCTTTCTAACGAATATTAGAAATTTGAAATCTAACGGTTGGATTTGGAATTATGTCCAAATCAAATTTGAAAAAGGTCGCTGTAAGTGCAGTTCGATGGCCGTTGATGGAAATCGACTGTAAGAGCCGTGATAAAATTATTAAAAATAGTAATAATTTGTGTAAAATCATAAGAAATGATTTGTGAAGAATTGGGGTGAAAAACTCCATATTTAAAAAGATAAAAATTGATTTTTATCAAAATGAACTAGTTTTGAACTAGAATTATAATTCATTTTTTTTTGAAATAAATAAAACGAATTTGAAATGGTTTTGAAATATAACCAGAATTTCCAGTGATTGAATTGGAGTGGATTTGAATCAAAATTGTCTTCGGAATATTTCGATGTTGGATTTCGTGATGATACAGATATTGTTATGGGAATTTGAAAGATATATAAATATCGTTATTTCCAATACGATATTTGTTGGTCGTAGAATTTGATATTGAATATAAGCCGATATATTTTCTGTTCAGAGCCTTGTATTTAATATCAAATGTGGTTTGGGTTTGTCGTGAATGGTGTCTTCATTAACACTGTTCTTAAATCCAGTTGAGAAAAAGATTAGATCTTTTTATTTAGATTTAATGAAGTGTACCAATTAAATAATATTTAATTGGAATTGAATTGGTATTGACTTTTGGGTTTATCGTGAACAGTGTTTTAAATAACACTTGTTCTTTAACCCGATAATTAACGGAATGTGATTTTGGGTTTATCATGAACCGTGTTTTAAATGACACTGATTCTTTAACCCAGTTAAAGATTAAAACTAAGTGGAGTTTTAATGAATCTTTAATTAGGTTGAAAAGATCGAGTAGGGAGTATCACCAGTTTTGCTCCAAGCGATAGTTAAATCTTTAATTAGATTTGAACGTGAAATGGTAATTGAATTTACCGATAACACTGTGGTGTTAGATATGAAGTATGACCAGTTTTACCTCATGGGATGAATAGGTTGGGATTGGGAAATAAAATAAATGATTACTTCGGTGTAGTTCGCTAGTCCCGACTAGTTTGAATTGATATTCAAAGAAGGTTAAAGAATAAATTTAAAGAATTTATCTTTGATAAAATTAATGGGAACCTTTCCCAAAGTATAAGAATATTTGAACAAAAGAATATTCTGAATTGGAATGAGGCATATGTTGTGTTTGTGTAACACTTGTTTATTATATACGCGAGTTATTCAGAAAGACCGGGTTTATCCCATTCTGAATAACTGATTCGACGTGGTGTCGAAGACGAAGACGGTGGTCAAAGACCGGAGGTCTTCACGTCGTTTGGGTGATTACCGATGATCTTGATTGGGCCGTACACCCAAGAGGAGGGAATCAGTTAGTGATCGTCCAGACGTACTTGGAGATCGATGGATATGCGGGGTACTAGGTGCCTCCGGTTTCGTTCAGACCCAGAACGAACTTGTAAATGGACTGTGTGTCTGACATTAGATTTTAGTCTGTGTGATTGATTTCTATTAAATATATATCTGTTTGGCGGCGGAGAATTTATTCTCTTGCTTAATGCCCTTCTCTGAGACGTACGAGCTCAGAGGTTATATATTGATGGATATCAAACGCATGGAGTGAATTGCCTGTGTGGCATGCCTAAGTAGCAATTGATCAAGGCTTCTGTTGAAAAGCAAAGTCTTGTGGTGATGATCAAAGCACCTCCTGTGTGGCATAGCTTTGTGTAACGTTGATTCGCGAGCCTCACACCCCGGTTGTGAACCAGAAACGGGAGAGGACCTTAGGGACGACATGCGTTTCCTTCTAGCTAGAAGTGGCGTCAGTGGTTTTACACGCCCTGACGAGTTTGAATTATGTGGTTGTTGGTTTGCGAGGCGCCTCGGTTTGATCGGATGATCCGGGTCCGATGGAGTCATTCGTTGGCTCATTTACGCCCCATAGGGCGGGGAGACGTAGTGTTCAGGCATTTTAATCCACATCGGTGAACCAACCCTGACGATCCAAGGCTTGTCTGCGCGCTTGCCTGAGACATGGGCTAGATTGTCTCGAATCGGTAGAGGACGATTGTAACGACCCGGATTTTTGGCGACTTTGGTTATCGACATAAGCTCGATGTCGATAACCAAAACATCGAAAAATCCTGGTAGTTAATGAAAGAAATTAGAGTATGAGGATAGATAAGATAGAAACTTAGAATAGAAGAAGAAGAACACAACATCAGAGTAACACGAACCTCACAGCCGAACGAATAACATATAATATATATAACATAACTTTGAAATAGAACAGTTATATATATACAACAGCACTTTATCAGAGTACAACACTTACAACACAGCGGAAATAACTATTGCTATATGATCCTGAAGCCTCCTGCTCCAGCTCTTCAAGTATCTGTAAATTCCTGACTACTTGACTGCCCGTACAAAATTGGGCACCCAAGAGTTTAGGGAAAACAAAAAAAAAATAAAGTCCGGGTCAGTCAAGGGACTGGTATGAGTAAAACAGTTTAAAACGGTTTGAACAAGTAAACGATATCTCATAAGACCACGCCGTATAACGGAACGGGTTTGTCCCTTATGAGAATCCAAAATATCTTTATATCAAAAACCTTTTGATATTATAATAATGTCTATCAACCACAATATAATAATCATCTAGCAGAAACGCTTTCATCTCACGTTCTACATATATAGTGTACAATCAAAACCGCAAGCACGTATTGGGTAATGGATTTCCAACTATGACAAGGTATGGAACCACCTTTCGCTAGTGTACCTCTAGAGAGGAATACACTGGGTTCAACAAGAACATCTTGCAACCCGGCCACACATGACCGACCACTCATTTCGCTTGAGTGTATCGAATGTATATCACCAACAGTTGGGATCAACAACCGTTTCCCGAATGGGACAACATCAACAATAGATTTTATAGAAGTAAATGAAACTCTAGATCAAGTGATTATACACCCTAATAGGTGCGACCTACATAGCCATGCTGCCTGCCCGATTTCTGTCATTTACCGGTTGATGAGGCTTGAGGTTACGCTTCATCATCACATCAGATTCACTTTGAATGCCACATTGTCAGATCCATCGAAAATCACTAATTGACATCTACAACAGTACATTACGTGTTAGCTAAAGAAGTTTCCTTCTCCGCTTCCACTCTTGGTACGGTTGAAGAAATCAATGTACGGGACCTTTCTAGAAATACTCCGTCAGACATTCATCCATACAAGTCATCCTCATTCACTTAGAATGTCACATCGTCATACCCGCCAAATCACAAATTGACTTATCCAAAAATAACACAGGTATACAGCTAAGAGAAACGAATTCCTCCGCCACCAAACGTATATACGTTTGAACAGATCAACTTACGCGATCCATTGGATATACTCTGTCAGACCTTCGTCCATACAAGTTGTCCTGGGACTGGACAAATCGAAGGTACTGTTCCGTATATCCATCTTAGTCGCTGTTATCTAAGACTTATACAACAGCCCTTGCACTTTACTCCGTCTTCAATTATCTTTGGCATATATGATTCGCAACGCTTATGCCAATACAGAGTGGTTCTTTGGATAATAATCCAACCGGTCTCTCCATATTAACAACGTTAAAATGGTCAAAACTCCGATAGTCTGTGATTTAACTATCAAAGAAAAACAAGTGTGCAAACAACGATATTATTTCCAGATGGAAATTATATTGATCAATCATCAACATATATCTATATATATATGTATTCACATTGCCTTATTTTCTATGTTTAGAAAATATATGTTATTAACACTGGAAAACGTTTCCATCTACTTATTTACAAATCACTACTCTTCCCCAACTATCAGTCCCTGACTGTAAACTAGTATGAGAACAATCCCCTAATTATAAATCCCGAAGGCCGAAACCAACATCAGATAGGCACTTAGAAAACCATTCAATTTATTAATCTCTAGTCTGTTCTAATTTTACTGAACTCTATTTGATTAACTCTGATTGATTAACTCTAACTGGTTAATTCTAACCAATCAACTCTAACTGGTCAACCTTAATTAATTAACTCTAACTGGTTTTACTTGGTTTGACTAACTCAATTTATTAACTCGACTGACTAATTCAACTCGATTAACCTAACTTGATTTACTTATCTCGATTAACTTTACTAATCACTTTGATTAACTCGACTAATTCACTTTGGTTAACTTAACCAATTCACTTAACTAATTCACTTAGTTTAACTTAACTAATTCACTTAACTCCTGTCGAATAAACTATATTCGATAACTCCTCTAACTCTATTCGAATAAACTATATTCGATTAACTCATTTACTCTATTCGAATAAACTATATTCGATTAACTCCTTTTCTCTATTCGAATAAACTATATTCGATTAACTCCTTTTCTCTATTCGAATAAACTATATTCGATTAACTCCTTTGATTTAACTCTAATCGATTAACTCCATCGAATAAACTATATTCGATAACTCCTTTCGATTTAACTAATATTCTATAACTCACTTCGATTAACTAATAATCGATAACTCCTTCGAATAAACTATATTCGATAATCTCCTCTCGAATAAACGATATTCGACAATCTTCCCTTTCGATTTAACAAATCGATAACTCCTTTTCGAATAACTAAATTCGATAACTCCTTTCGATTTAACTAATCGATAACTCCTTTCGATTTAACTAATCGATAACTCCTTTGTGTTTAACTCTATTCGAATAACTAATTCGAATCACTCTTATTTATTTAACTCTATACGAATAACTAATTCGATTAACTCGAACTGGTTAACTCTAACTGATTAACTCTAACTCTAATCGATTTCTCCTATTCGAATAACTCCTATTTGATAACGTTTATTCATTTACAAAAGATTTACTTTTAGTAACGGTTCTTCACTTTATAAATGTCCTCTTTAATAATGTTACTTCACTTACACAAGTGTTGGGTACATATTCAATTTAAACTATCGGTGTTGAAACCAATATCTCTCCTCTATATAAGTTCAGACTTATATATTTCATTTATCAAATGATAAATATTTGTTTAATTTATAAACTATTATTTATAAATTAATCCTTTCTATTTATCTGTTAAAAACAGATTTCCATTTTCTATTCATCTTCTAAATATTCTTCTGATTTAGCTCTATTTATTTATCCAATAAATATCCCTTTTGTTTAATCCTATTTATTTATCCAATAAATATCCCTTTGATTAAATCCTATTTATTTAACAAATAAATATATCCTTTAATCTTTGTTTATTTCCTAAATAAAGAAGCCATTTTACTTTTATTTATTTCCTAAATAAATAAATTCTTTTAACTCTTTATTTATTCCCTAAATAAATAATTCCTTTTAACTTGCTTTCAAATATATTTCCTTTATATTTGATTTCAAATATATCTCTTTTTAACCCCCTTTGATTTTATAAATTTTATTTCCTTTTATAAAATCTTTCTTTCCTTATATATATAAAATCCATTGATTTTATATAAATAAATTATTTTCAAAATATACTTTGAAAACCTCCTTTCTACCTTATGGTATTTCTTGTGGTATTTAACATACCATATAACAACGATAAATATCGTCCAACACACAAAATCAACAGCAGATTTTATATCACACCATATATCAAAATATATGAATAACAACAAAATAAATGTTGAGGAATCCAGTTGGATTCCTCCAACTTGTTTTTCCCTGCATCACAGATGTTAAACAATATAGATAACATCACTTTCAGTTCCATATGATATATTCTGTTAAACAGAATCAATATAGGAATTTAACTAACTGACTAGCAGTTCAATCAACAATCAACACACAGTAAATCAACCAATATCTAACAGTTCTAAAAATACAACATGAAATTATAAGCTGTTTAGAGTTGGTGAGATTTACTCACATTGTCCGTAATCGTTAAATAACGATTTACGGTTTGTTGATTTAGATCAGGCAATTTATTTCTCCATAAATTGAGATAAGCTTCGAATCATTCCAAAGCAGTTTCATAACGTAGATATCGTCGTTATGATTTCCAGGTTATCGATTTTGTATGATTCTGATATAAGATGAGATAATTATTAAACTAACACATTTATATAACATTTAGATAGTTTAAATTTTAACTACACAATTGATATGGGACATCTCACCCGTACAAAATCCCTCGGCCCATTCAAACTCAAAAGCCCAGACCGCTCTTTCCTACAACACCCAAGAACAGACTAACTTCCCGCACCCGATTCATTCGATCTCCCTTCTTCCTTGTTAACAAATGTCCATACTCCAGAAACTTCAACACAGACAATCCCCTTTCATCCAAAATCAAACAACGCATCTGTGAATCCCCTTCAACATAGCAGATCATGACATCCCCTTTTCAACCCAACTACTCCAGTTAAAAACAATCAAACTCTCTACACCACGAACTACATGCCCACATCACCAACGACACCGTCAGACCCTCAACTACTTCCTCCGAACCTCCACAAAGACTGCTGCACTTCCACAGTGAATCGTGCTTCCGAACTCTAACTCGATTGGAAAAATTCCAACACCCAACCATTGATCGCGAGCCACAATATCCATATAGGAATATAGAACCAGAGTTTACCAATTTAAATCGCATCGTTCCAAGCAATAGGTACTGTATCTTCACTGTCCCCTTACGAGCACCAAAACCGTTGCCACCATCGGCCTCCCAGCTTCGCTCTCCACCTTGCTATCACCATCACGTCACCCTCGAAGCCACTATACGACTTGCGATTCCAAACTCCACAGTCGTTGCGGAACTTCCGTCCCAAATAGAAATCATCGAGTTCTATAAAAGGACCACCATCGCGAAGATCACCAACGTCGGGACTTAATGAATCCAAGATCGAAGTTTTTCTTTGATTTTTTTAATGATTTTCGAATTGGGATTTTTTCATGTTCTGAACGAACTGGTGGCGGCTGGTTTTTAGAAGAAGGAAATTTTGTTTAGGTCTTTAAGGGTATAGCATGGTATTTATAGGGAATTTTAGATATTTTAGGATAGGGAATATTCCCGGAATATTCTTTTGTTAATTCATATTCGCTTTCTAAAAATTAGTGTGATCACACACGATACCCAAAAATCACAAAACTGGACATGCAGCTACAGTTCGACATTACGGTCCCAACGAAACTGGTTTCGTCGAATTCCGACTCCATATGCTCACACAGCTTATTTTTAACCGTCGAAATACTGACTATTTTTCACTCTAAAAATCCGTATGGCCACACACTGACTCTAAAAATCACGGAACTAGAGATCTAACAACTATTTGACATTGCGGATCCAACAAAATTAGTTTCGTCGAATTTCGACTTCGTTTGCAAAAGTGGCTATTTTTAAAGCTCTGGATGACCCATTTAAATATATAAATATATTTAAATAAAATTAAATTAAATATAAATAAATTTATATTGTCGTATATATTCACAGTGGAATACCATACAACTTCAGAAAATTTTTATACTTGATATTCCAAGTCCAGGTTGAATCGATATTCAATTTACATTGAAAACCCTTTTATAACGTATATAAAGCATTACGAATTATAAAGGAATTCCACAGCGACTTTTCTGAATTTTGATTTGGACGTAAATCAAAATCTGCACGACGAAATCCCGATTTTTCTCTTCCACTAGAAAGATATACTCCACCAGCTCCACACGTTTCTTGTTTCACAGAAATCCGGCTTAAAATGAATCCCGTACATTCAGTTGAAGTTCAAATCGCTAATTTACGAACTGCAGCGCCATTTCAAGCTCGATTTTAATTATAATATAATTCTACGTTCAAACTGACGTCGATTGAATATATTCATCAATATACTTCAACTCTAAGCTGAATAAAATCTTAGGGATGGCACAGTTCACAGAATATTGTGATTTCCAATATTTTTTATTATTTCTGAATTAAATATATTATTTAATTATTTAATTAAATTAAATATTCCATTATTTAATTAAACGACGATTTAATTTCCTATATCACTATTTATATAATTAAATAAATTAATTATATCCCTCTGAAAAATGCGGGTCATTACAACGATCCCTGGCCTCGGTTCATAGATGGAAATCCAATTTCCAAATACGTGACATGTGCGGTTTTAATTGTAGAGCCTAGTATGGCGACATAGTAGCATGGGATGCTATGCCGCCTATGATCGATATTTATGATTGAAATTGTTTTGACACTATACACTTATAGTAGCATCAAAATAATCTGTTTTAAATGTATCAAGCATTCTTTGGCTATTATAAGGTAAAAACCCTATCCTCCGGCTTGCGTTGCATTGTGTAATGGGACTTGGGTCTTATAATAGCTTCATTTTTCTTTATTTAGCATTGCGCTGTTTGTTTTATGCACCGGTGTTCTTGGGAGGAAACCCATTCCGTGTTATACGGCGTGGTCCCTTGATTTACCTAACTTTAAAATAAAGATTAATAACTGTTTTAGTTCTCACACCAGTCCCATGACTGACCTGGAGTTTATTGTTTTAACCTAAACTCAGGGTGCCCTTATTTTGACACGGGCAGCTAGTAGTTTTGGTTTTGTAGATTTATATTCACAGGATCCTGGTTTACAGCTGGAACGATATCCGGAAAGCTTTGTATCCGTGTATCTTCTTCTAGTTGTGTATTGTATTATTTTCCACTGCTATGTAATGTATTGTAATCTCTGATATTTATCGAATGTATTTTATTTGTTTATACTCTGTATATTCTTGTATTCTGATGGAATTGTTGTAATATACAATGAAATGTTCTTCCGTCTACATTTTAATTTGTCGTGTTCTCAAAACAATCAGGCGTTTCGAACGTTCTTGATCGGTTTAGCGACTGATTCAGATCGAGTGGAATTCCCGGTCGTTTCATTTTGGTATCAGAGCTTTGGTTTACAAAGCTTAGAGAACAAGACACGTTAGAACCATACGAAAGCATTCATCAGAAATTGGATTAGTAATATCCAACGGAAATAACTCGTTAGAGATGGGATCAGTAGTATCCTAGAACGAGTGTGAAGAGTGTGTTTTTGAAATGAAAACAAGTTTTGTTTTGAAAATTTAAAATCAATTATTCGTATTTGATTATTTATTTTATATTGATTTGGACTATCCAGTATATAAAGATTTTGTATATACGTCTGATCCGCGTGTATTTGGAGTTTCAATATATTGGGTAGATATTGAATCGCGCTCTAGTCGCCCGGGGATGATTCTGATAATGCTGCAGCGTTATCAGTATTTATTTTCGAGTATCGAAAGTGAGATGTCTATATGTTTCCATTAGACTGGTGTGAGAACCAAAATTATACAGGGCTTATTATTGTGATTTGGCATCAAAAATGTGATTTTTGACTATGTATCAAAATTATGAATTTGAAAAGCTAATCAACTAATTGATTGCTAGTTATGTTGTTTGATTATTATTTGAATTAATTAAATGTTGAACCGTTTAGCCAAATTG
The DNA here is from genome assembly GCA_030737875.1 of Allium sativum. Classification (NCBI taxonomy): domain Eukaryota; kingdom Viridiplantae; phylum Streptophyta; class Magnoliopsida; order Asparagales; family Amaryllidaceae; genus Allium; species Allium sativum. Next base: position 744,862,151 of record CM060909.1, on the reverse strand, counting down.
AATCAAATTGTGAATTGTATTGAAAATTAGTCGCATTTGCATGCATATACATGTACTTATATTGAACAGGTCATAGCAAGGAGGCTAGAGCAGAAGAATAAAATTGTTTGCCCGAGAAATAGGTACATGTTTACCATAATTTACTGTTTTGTTTGGGTGATGATGATTTTGTGAGCCGATTGGCTAGCCGCTTGGCTTTTTCTTTTTCTTTTGGATTGAAGAAGGCCATGGGAGGCTATATGAAATATCCCGAAGTCCCCGGTGCAGGGGAGGTTATGGCGAAATTTTTCGAAAATTTAGGGTGTTAGCCAAATTTTTGAAAAAATTTGAAAAGTTCTTAGAAACTGAAAAGTTGAAGAACTTAAGCCGTAAAGAAAATAATGAAAGTTGAGTTGGTTTGTAAAACAACTTTCGGCTTCGTTCCTTTTCGGGGACGAAAAGTTTTAAATGGGGGAGATTGTAACGACCCGGAAATCCGAGCCAATTTGAAAATTTTAATTTGGCAATTTTAATGAATTTTGATTATTTAAAATGAATTATTTTAAATAATATCGACGAGAAATTTGTTTTGAACAGAATTCGAACGTATATATTATATAGATCGTCATTAGAATATAAATATTTATATATATATATAAAGGAATTGAAAATGACGCGGTAGTTCGATAATTCGATTTCAAAATTCAAATGAATGTACCGGGTGCAAAATAAACCGAATTTTAGTGAAACCAAAAATATTTGAATCTAATGGAGAATATCTTTCCAACGAATCTGAAAAATCAAAATTTCATAGCGGGGATAAAAAGTTATGTCCAGTTGAAATTTCAGAATAGTCGCTATGGAATTTCGGCCCTTAAAAACAGCCATTTTGCAAACGATCTCGGATTTCGACGAAACCACTTTTGTTGGATCCGTGATGTCAAGTTATTGCTAGATTCCAAATTTCATAATTTTTTGAATCAATATGTGAGCGTGGCAAAAGGAAACGCGTTTGACCAGTTTCATTTGATTTTAATCAACTGGAAATTGGCCATTTTCCGAATGGTCTCAGAATTCGATGAAACTAGTTTTGTTAGGACCGTATCATCAATACAAAGCAAGAAAATCTTTTTCGAGAATTTTTCTACTTAGTATGTGACCCCGATAAATTGAAATGCGCGTTCAAATTCAATATATAGAGTTATATGTTGATTTTGACGAAAACTGATCGAAACGATCGAATGAGCTTACGATACATATCCCATTGTGTTCGGAATGGGGTGATTAGCTATAGACGACAGGCGGTGGGCTTGATTTCGAGGTCGAAATAAAAAGTCAACTTTTTTGAAATAAAATAATATATAAAATAATAATAATAATAAAACCCTTATCTCCCCACCTCTCTTTCTATTCCACTATCAGATTTCAGAAAAGAAAAACAAAACAAAACCGTTGACCGCTCTAACCCCCGAACCCCGTCGCCCTCCGATAGCCGCCCCGCCACCGCGCCCTACCAGCGCCGCCGCAACGCTCCCCCCTCCTCCGACCATCCCCTTACCCCTCCTCCCTCCCCCCGCGTTAAAGCCCTCCCCCAAACCACAAATCGCGCCGCCAGCCCGTCCCCTGGCCCACCGCCCTCTTGAGCCACCTCCGACGTCACCCCAGACTGCAGCTCCGACGCCTACACCCCCTGCCGCGCCACCAACAGCGAAACCCATTCCCCTCTCCTTCAAGGCCAATGTATGTTTCTAATTTCGAGTTTTATTTATTTTCTTAGCTTTAAAAACTGATTTCTGTTAATTATAAAAACTGATTTTTGATTTTAAAAGTTTAGATTTTTAGTTGTACAAAGATTTGATTTGTATTAACAAGAAAGATTATATTTTTATTAACTAAAGATTAGTTTTTTCCTTAGGTAAAAAAAACTAGATTTTTAATTATGTGAAGAAATGATTTTTACATAAGTGAAAGTTTCGATTTTTACATAAGTGAAAGGTTCGATTTTTACATAAGTGAATGGTTCGATTTTTACATAAGTGAAAGGTTCGATCTTTATATAAAGAAAGGTTATATCTTTAAATACGAAAAGAAGCGATTTTTGAAAATATAGAGAAGTGATTTTTATTTTAGAAGTAGCGGTTTAAAAATATGGTTTTTATATTTTTAAAATAATAAAGATATGATTTTTACGAAATAGAAATAATAAAAATATAATTTTTAGCATATAAAGTAATAATTTTTACTCCAAGGAAGTTATGATTTTTAATTGGTTTAAACTTTGGATTCTTATTAGAAAAGACTATATTTTTAGATTTGAAAAGACACAATTTTTATATGATGTAAAGGATAAAAATATAATTTTTATATGATAGGAAAGTTAAAAATATAATTTTTATATAAGATTAAGAATAAAAATATGATTTTTATATTGATAGAGTATTAAAAATATGATTTTTAATGTATAGAGCATCATATTAAAAATGTGATTTTAATATGAACAGCGTGGAGAAGACGACGTTGGAAGTACGGGCATCCAGATGTTCAGAAGTTCAGAAATAGAATGGAGGAGTGGATCCCTCGGTGAGAACTCCTCACTTTTAAATTTGTTTCTAGTTAAAATATATACTAGGATGCAGACGGTGTTTAGTAGCACCCGACACCCGTCGTCCACAGACCATGGACGGCTTGTATGCTTGTTTGTTTTATTTTGATGTGTAGTTGATTGTGTGATGTGATGTGAAATAAAATAAAATATCTATATAGTTGAAATAAAATAGTTTATAGTGGAAAATATTTTATAGTTAAAAATAGAATTTTTAACGTGTATATGAAATGAAATAAAAATAAACAAATCAGACGATTTGTTTATATACACACATTTGACTGATATTGATTGGGACGATAAATTTTACACATCGCCCAACCGCACAAATAAAATCTGTGTTTGATTGTTTGAAACCCCACACGGGTATTGGGATGAGATTTGACGTACACTGTGATGACCCGTAACTTCCCCACCTCCGAAGAGAAGAGGAAGAACGAATTACCGTGAGAACACGACTTAATAGAACGCAAACAGAAGAACATTTCATTGCTTATTACAACAATTCCATCAGATACAAGAATATACAGAGTATAAATGAATTTCATACATTCGATAAATATCAGAGATTACAATAAATTACAAAACAGCGGAAAAATGATAAACATACAACTGAAAGTAATGCACGGATACAGAGCTTTCCGAGCATCATTCCAGCTGCAAATCAGGATCCTGTGAATATAAATCTGCAAAACCAAAACTACTAGCTGCCCGTGTCGAAAATAGGGGCACCCAGAGTCTAGGTTAAAACAATAAACTCCAGGTCAGTCATGTGACTGGTGTGAGAACTAAAACAGTTATTAATTTGACTTTAAAAGAGTGTAATTCAAGGGACCACGCCGTATAACACGGAACGAGTTTCGTCCCAAGAATACCAGTGCTTAGAATAAACAACGCAATGCTTTTTCGAAAAATGAAGCTATTATAAGACCCAGACCCCATCACACAATGCAACGCAAGCCGGAGGATAGGGTTTTACCTTATAATAGCCAAATAATGCTTGATACGTATAAAACGAAATCATTTGATACTATTATAAGTGCATAGGTGTTTCAAAACAATTTCAATCATAAATATCAATCATAGACGGCATAAGTGCCCCATCCCACTAAGTCGCCATACTAGGCTCTACAAATAAAACCGAAATACACGTATTGGAAATTGGATTTCCATCATGAGTCGAGGCAAGGGGCAAGCTCCTCTCCGCTTCGAGACACTCTAGCAAATGCCTCGGGACTACACACTCTGGGTAACCCCTGGATGCTTCAGGGCCGGTCCACACTTACGTTAGTGGATTAGTATTCCTGAACACACGTTTCCCGGTCCTAACAGACCTAAAATCGAGGCGCCTCATCCAACAACCACAAAGGTGAAGATAATATAAATGTCAGCCAGTTTAAGCACTGACACCACCCATAGCTAGAAAGAAACGTCGTGCTCTCCCTGCAGTCCTTATCCCGTTTTTGACTTATACCGAGGTCTAAGGCTCGCGAATTCACGTTATACACAAAGCTGCGCCACACAGGCTGTGCTTTGATCATCAACCACAAGAATCTGCTTTTCAATAGAAGCCTTGATCAATTGCCACTTAGGCATGCCACACTGGAAATTCATGCCATGCGACTGATGTCCATCGATATACAACCTCTGAGCTCGTACGTCTCAGAGAAGGGCGTTAAGCAAGAGAATAAATTCTCCGCCACCAAACAGATGTATATTTAATAGAGATCAATCAACACAGAATAAAATCCAATGTCAGACACACAGTCCATTTACAAGTTCGTTCCGGGTCTGAACGAAACCGGAGGCACTTTCCTCGCATATCCATCGATCTCCTAGTACGTCTGGACGATCACCAACTGATTCCCTCATCTTGGGTGTACAGCCCAATCAAGATCATCAGTAATCACCCAAACGATGTGAAGACTTCCGGTCTTCAACCACCGTCTTCATCTTCGACTTATCGCCGAATCGGTTATTCAGAATGGGTATAAACCCGACCTTTCTGAATGACCTGCGTATATAATAAACAAATGTTACACAAACACAACCTACGCCTCATTCCAATTCGTCAGTCACTAACCGTAAATTAGTAAGAGAACAATTCCCCAAATATTAACCCCGAAGGCCGAAACCAACATCAGATTAATACCCAGGAAACCATTCTACTTAACTGATCCCCAGTTAGTTTCTAAATTTCATATTCTTAGGGAAAGGTTCCCATTAATTTTGTCAAAGATAAATTGTTTAAAATTTATTCTTTAATCTTCCATTGGATGTCATATCAAACCAAATTATGGTTTTTCAAACTAGTCGGGATTAGCGAACCACACCGAAGTAATTATTTATTTTATTTCCCAGTCCCAACCTATTTATCCCATGAAGCAAAACTGGTAATAATCCATATCTAACACCACGGTGTTATCGGTAAAATTAATTACCATTTCACTTTCAAATCTATTTAAAGATTTAACTATCGCTTTGGAGCAAAACCGGTGATACTCCGTTCTCGATCATTTCAATCTAATTAAAGATTCATTAAAACTTCACTTAGTTTTAATCTTTAACTGGGTTAAAGAATCAGTGTCATTTAAAACACGATTCACGATAAACCCAAAGTCACATTCCATTCTATCAGCCCTTAACCGTAAAATAGCAAGTGAGCAATTCCCTAAATATTAACCCCGAAGGCCGAAACCAACATCAGAACAATACCCAAGAAACCATTCAACTTAACTAATCTCCGGTTAGTTTCTGATCTTCTTAACTCAGTTGGGTCTAAGAACAGTATTATTGAAGATATCGTTCACGACAACCCAAAATCACATGGCATTAATTATCGGGTTAAAGAACAAGTGTTATTCAAAACACCGCTCACGATAAACCCAAAAACCAATTCAAATTCAATTTATTTATTTCAAAAATGAATTGAATTTAATTCTAGTTTAAAACTAGTTCATTTCGATAAAAATCTATTTTTATCTTTACAAATGCGGGATTTTTCACCCCAGTTCTTCACAAATCATTTCTTATAATTTTACTCAAATTATTGATATTTTTGATAATTTTATCAAGGCCCGTACAGTCGATTTCCAACAACGGCCATCGAACTGCACTTATAGCGACCTTTTCTGAAATTGATTTGGACATATCTCCAGATCCAATCGTTAGATTTCAAATTTCTAATATTTGTTAGAAAGTTCTTTTCGATACGAACCCAACGGTTCCGGTTTTAGGAGAATCCGACGGTCGGATCTCCCGTAATGTCCATTTGAAATTAATGGTCAAAATTCACGAACTGCCGCGGCGCGGCGCATTCTATTCAGGCCATTATATTATATATATAATATATATAATATATATTTCGTCGATTTCCATTTTAAAACGAATTTTATAAATCGTTTTAAATTCGTTTCAAAAACAATTTCAAATTGATTTTAATTCAAATCGATTTTTAATTCATTTTCAGTTCGTTTTCGATTCAATTCAAATTTCATTTCTATTCAATTCGAATTCATTTCTATTCAATTCGATTCAAACTTCATTTCTATTCAATTCGATTCAAACTTCATTTCTATTCAATTCAATTCGAATTCTATTTAATATTCAATTCAATTCGAATTCATATTATATTCAATTCAATTCGAATTCATTTTTTCTAAATATTCGATTTTTAAATCTCTTTTCAATATTCATCATAGAAAGGAATATAGTCGATATAAATATCGTTCGCCTCAAAATAGCGCATCTCTAATCAACTCGGCTTTATATTTTTCAATGACCTTGTTATTTTATTCAACAAATGAATATTTATTCTATTCAACAAATGAATATATATTTCAACACATGACTAATCTCAACAAACGAGTACTGTCAACACGTGACTATTTTTGTTATTTAATATATTTTATAAAAATTATGGTATCTATCTCTTGATTTCAAATCAGACTCCAACCGTAAATTAGTAAGAGAACGATCCCCTAAATATTAACCCCGAAGGCCGAAACCAACATCAGATCAATATCCAGGAGACCACTCATCTTATCTATTTTCCAGTTAGTTTCTAATTTTATATATGATAAAGATGTAAATTTTATTGTTAAAATATTTCGTTCAACACATGACTAATCTCAACGAATGAGTACGGTCAACACATGAACCTATATTTTATAATATTCTTTATTTTCTAATTTGGAATGAGGCCCAATCAATTACCATATAATGTTAATTACATGGATTCCATACAACACATGTATATAACAGCAACGCCAAATAATCAACCATCATCCAAATTGCACCACGCAACTGCCTAAGCATCAAATATAAATAATTAACGCTTACACAATCTGTCGACCAATCGATCGACATACAACTAAATAATTGGGATTAGTGTATGCCAAATATCATCCCAATACCCGTGTGGGGTTTCAAACAATCAAACACAGATTTTATTTGTGTAGTTGGGCGATGTGTAAAATTTATCGTCCCAATCAATGTCCTTCAAATAAGTGTTCATAAACAAACCGTCTGGTTTGTAGATGAATATTTATTTATTCACATTCACTATATTCATATTTACGTTAAAAATTATATTTTTAACGACAATTAATTTATTTCAACACATGAATATATTTTATTATCTATTGCACATCAACATCACTAACAATTTTCACAACACACCAATCAAACAAACAAGCCATCCATGGTCTGTGGACGACGGGTGTCGGGTGCTGCTAAGCACCGTCTGCATCCTAGTATATATTTTAACTAGAAAAGAAGATTTAAGGTGAGAAGTTCTCACCGAGGGTTCCACTCCGCCGTGCTTTGCTTTTGAATTGCTGAACCGTCTGGATCGGTTGAAATTTCAATTCAGTCCCTTTCACACTGTTCAAATAAAAATTATATATTTTTACAACGCTTATTTCAATATAAAAATTATATTTTTATACTTCTACTTCTTATATAAAGATCGAATTTTTATATCATCGCTATAAAAATCACATTTTCACTTCACTATATATATAATAAAAATCAGATTTTTATTTCGCTACATATATAAAGATAATATTTTTATATTCTCTATTATATAAAAATCATATTTTTAATACTTCTACTTTATAAAAATTATATTTTTATATTTCACATATGATAAAAATCATATGTTTATTATTTTTATAATATAAAAATCATATCTTTATCTCTTCTATAAATTAAAAATTGAAATTTTATTCTTTCCAAAATATAAAAATATCGTCTTTTCTTCATTTCAAAAATCATGGCTTTTTAATTTCAAAAATCTAACCTTTTTATTTTAAAAATCTCGTCTTTCATATCTAAAAGTCTCGCCTTTCCTTCTTTAAAAATAACTAATTTCTAATTTTGTATAAAGATCATTTCATGTTTAAAAATCACTTCTTTTACTCATAAAAAAAATCCGACCCTCTCTTATAAATAAAAATCAGAATTTTATACTTGTAAAAATCAGATTTTTATTGCTAAATAAAACAAAAATAAAAGCTTACATCCATTCGAAGGAGGAGGGTTGTCATAAGGTCGGAACTTCATCATCAGCCTCCACGCCGGCTTCAGGTGCGAGCCACTGCGATGCAAAAGGAGGGGGGGTTTGCGGATTCCGTCGTGAGGAGGAAGGAAAGAGATCGGGAGGAGGAGGGGTGGTCGGCGCCCTAGTGCACGTCGGTGGGTGGTTTGATTAGAAGAAGGAGGGAAGAACGGAGGAAGTGGGAGGAGCAGGGAAGAGGAGGGGGAATCTCGGTTGAGGCGGAGGTGCTCCTCCGCGTTGGAGCGGCGGCGGCGTACCCGATCGTAGGGGCTAGGGCTATGGCCTTCTTCGATCTTTTTTTTTTCTTCTGAATTCGATGGTCTGAAGGAGACAAAGGCGGAGTAGGTAAGGGAGTTTTATATATATATATATATATAATATTAATATATATTATTATTTTCAATTTAAGTTGACTTTTCTTACGATCTCCAAACGACACCCAACGACTGTCGCCCCTAGCTAATTACCCCCATTCCGAACACAATGAGATATGTCACGCAGGCTGATTCGATCGTTCCGACCAGTTTCCATTGAATTCACATTTAAATCATTATATTGAATTTTAAACGTACATTTCAATTTACTGGGGTCACATACTAACTCGAAAAATTCCCAAAAAATATTTTCTAGCTTCGTATTGACGATACGGTCCTAACAAAACTTATTTCATCTAATTCTGAGACCGTTTGAAAAATGGCCAATTTCCAATCGATTAAAATCAACTGAAACTAGTCAAACGCGTTTTCCATTGCCACACTCACATATTGATTCGAAAAATTATGAATATTGGAATCTAGCAATAACTTGACATCACAGATCCAACAAAAGTGGTTTCGTCGAAATCCGAGGTCGTTTGCAAAATTTCCATTTTTAAGGGCCAAAATTCCATAGCGACTATTCTAAAAATTCATCTGGACATATCTTTTGATTCCCGCTATGAAATTTTGATTTTTCGAATTCGTTGGAAAAATATTCTCAAATAGATTCTAATATTTTTGGTTTCGCCAAAATCCGGTTTATTTTGCACCCGGTACATTCATTTGAAGTTTGAAATCGAATTATCGAACTACCGCGCCATTTTCAATTCCTTTTATAATTATGAATAATTATTTATATTCTAACGACGATCTATATAAATATATACGTTCTAATTCTATTGAAAATAAATTTCCGTCGTTTTTATTTAAAATAATCCATTTTAAATATTCAAAATTCATCAAAATTGCCAAAATAAAATTTTTAAATTGGCTCGCATTTCCGGATTGTTACAATCTCCCCCACTTAAAACTTTTCGTCCTCGAAAAGGAACGAAGCCGAAAGTTGTTTAACTAATCAACTCAACTTTCATAATTTTCGTTACGGCTTAAGTTCTTCAACTTTTCAGTTTCTAAGAACTTTTCAAATTTTTCAAAAATTTGGCTAACACCCTAAATTTCAAAAAAAATTCGCCATAACCTCCCCTGCACCGAGGACTTCGGGATATTTCATATAGCCTCCCATGGCCTTCTTCAATCCAAAAGAAAAAGAAAAAGCCAATCGGCTCATAAAATCATCATCACCCAAACAAAACAGTAAATTATGGTAAATATGTACCTATTTGTCGGGCAAACAATTTTATTTCTCTGCTCTAGCCTTCTTGCTATGACCTGTTCAATGTAAGTACATGTATATGCAAGCAAATGCGACCAATTTTCTATACAATTCACTATTTGATTCTATTAGGCTAAATGGTTCAAAATTTTCAAATAAATAGACAAACAACACAACCAGCAATCAATTAGTGAATTAACGTTTCAAATTCATAATCTTGATATATATACAAAAAATCATGTTTTTGATGCCAATTCACAACAATAAATCTATATAGTTTTTGTTCTCACACCAGTCTATGGAAATATATAGATATCACACCTTAGAAACTCGAATATGAATAATGATGATGATGCACCATCATCAGAATCATCCCCGGGCGACTAGAGTGTGATTCTATATCTATCCAGTATATTAAAACTTCGAATATACGTTCATGACGCGTATATGCAAAATATTTATATACTCGATTGTCCAAATTCAAAATAAATAAATATTCAAATACGTATAAAACGATTTAAATTTTCAAAACAAAATTGTTTTCATTTGAAAAATATACTCTTCACACTCGTTCTTGGATACTACTGATCCCATCTCTAACGAATCATTCTAATTGGATATTACTAATCCAATATCTAATTAATTCTTTCTTATGGTTCTAATGTGTCTTGTTCTCGAGCTCTGTAAACCAAAGCTCTGATACCAAATGAAACGACCCGTAACTTCCCCGTGAAGGAAAGTACGGATTGAATTGAGAACACGACAAAATAGAACGCAAATAGAAGAACATTTCATTGCTTATTACAACAATTCCATCAGATACAAGAATATACAGAGTATAAATGAATATCATACATTCGATAAATATCAGAGATTACAATAAATTACAAAACAGCAGAAAAATGATAAACATACAACTGAAAGTAATGCACGGATACAGAGCTTTACGAGCATCGTTCCAGCTGCAAATCAGGATCCTGTGAATATAAATCTACAAAACCAAAACTACTAGGGGCACCCAGAGTTTAGGTTAAAACAATAAACTCCAGGTCAGTCATGTGACTGGTGTGAGAACTAAAACAGTTATTAATTTGACTTTAAAAGAGTGTAATTCAAGGGACCACGCCGTATAACACGGAACGGGTTTCCTCCCAAGAATACCAGTGCTTAGAATAAACAACGCAATGCTTTTTCGAAAAATGAAGCTATTATAAGACCTAGGTCCCATCACACAATGCAACGCAAGCCGGAGGATAGGGTTTTACCTTATAATAGCCAAATAATGCTTGATACGTATAAAACGAAATCATTTGATACTATTATAAGTGCATAGGTGTTTCAAAACAATTTCAATCATAAATATCAATCATAGACGGCATAAGTGCCCCATCCCACTATGTCGCCTGTAACAGCCCGGATTTGGAGCAACTTTGGTTATCGACATAAACTCGATGTCGATAACCAAAACATCGAAAAATCCCGGTTGTTAATGAAAGAAATTAGAGGGTGAGGAAAGATAAGATAGAACTTATAGAATAGAAGAAGAAGAAGAACATCATCATCAGAGTAAACACGAATCTCACAACGGAACGAATAAAATATAACATAACTTTTGAAAATAAACAGTTATGTATACAATAGCACTTATCAGAGTACAACACTTACAACAATAGCGGAAATAATAATAGCTATAGAATCCTGAAGCCTCCTGCTCCAAGCTCTCCAAGTGTATCTGAAAAATCCCGACTACTTGACTGCCCGTACAAATTTAGGCACCCAAGAGTTTAGGGAAAACAACAAAGTAAACTCCGGGTCAGTCATGGGACTGGTATGAGTAAAACAGTTTAAAAACAGTTTAAACAGGTAAACGATATCTCATAAGACCACGCCGTATAACGGAACGGGTTTTTCCCTTATGAGAATCCAAATAACTTTGTAAATAATATCATTCTGATATTATAATAATGTCTAAGTACAATTAGATATCAATCTAGCAGAAACGCTTTCATCTCACGTTCTACATATATAGTATACAATCAAAATCGCAAGCACGTATTGGGTAATGGGTTTCCAACTATGACAAGGTATGGAACCACCTTCCGATCAGTGTACTCTAGGAACGATACACTGGAGTTCAACAAGAACATCTTGCAACTCAGCCACACATGACCGACCACTCATTTCTCTTGAGTGTATCGAATGTACATCACCAACGGTTGGGATCAGCAACCGTTCTCGTATATATATATGGGACATCATTGATAGATTTAAGAAACAAATGAATATTCTCTAGATAGGTGATTATACACCCTACTTCGGTGCGACCGACTTAGCCATGCTGCCTGCCCGATTTCTGTCATTTATCGAATGTGAGGCTAGAAGCTACGCTTTTCTTTTCATATACCACATCTTCATTTACTTAGAATGTCACATCGTCATACCCTTTAAATCACAAATTGATTTCCCCAAAAATATCCACGGGTATAAGCTAAGAGAAACGAATTCCTCCGCCACCAACGTAAATACGTTTGAAATGATCAACTTACGTGATCTACCAGATATACTCTGTCAGACCTTCGTCCATACAAGTTGTCCTGGGACTGGACAAACCAAAGGCACTATCCAGTACATCCATCTTAGGCACTGTTATCTAAGACTTATACAATAGCCCTTGCATTTTACTCCGTCTTCAATATATTCAGCATACTTGATTCGCAACGCTTATGCCAATACAGAGTGGTTCTTCGGATAATAATCCAACCGGTCTCTCCATATTAACAACGTTAAAATGGTCAAAACTTCGATAGTCTGTGATTTAACTATCAAAGAAAAACACGTGTGCAAACAACGATATTATTTCTAGATGGAAATTATATCGATCAATCATCAATCATATATATCTATATATATATATATACACACATTTATATTTCCTTATTTTCTATATTTAGAAAATATATGTTAACACTGGAAAACATTTCCATAACTTATTTACGTATCACTATTCTTCTACACTATCAATCTCTGATTGTAAACTAGTAAGAGAACGACTACCCAAGTATCAATCCCGAAGGCCGAAACCAACATCAGATAGACACTTAGAAAACCATTCAACTTAACAAGTCTCCAGTCAGTTTCTGATTTCTTTATTTGATTACATTTCTGATTCTGATTTGGAAAACATTTCCAAAACTTCTTAACTTAGTTTTAAATAGATGTTTAAATCAACATCGCGACGACAACTCAAACCACTATACTTATTTACTAATTTCACCTAACCACTTTCACTCTCGAACCTTAACCATTTCTAAATTAAAACGAGGTCAATCAAGTTGGGGTATAACTACCTCTCAGATCTTAACTGAACAACATTTCAAATATCGAAATAGGGTAAGTTCATCTTTTATCTCTTTAACACTTCCTTACGTAACTTCCGTATATAATTTACGATTTCCAACTCCTTTTCGGTTAACTCTTATTCTATAACTCTTATTCGAATAACTCCAATCTAATAACTTTTATTCGATTAACTCTAACTCCATTTAACTCTAACTGGATTAACTCTTATTCGATTAACTCTAACTCCATTTAACTCTAACTGGATTAACTCTTATTCGAATAACTTACATCCGAATAACTTATACTTGATAATCTCTCTTCTTCGAATAAACTATATTTGATTTAACTCCTGTCAAATAACTAGATTCGATTAACTCCCTTCGAATATCTCTGATTCGATTAACTCACTTCGAGTATCTCTGATTCGATTAACTCACTTCGAATATCTCTGATTCGATTAACTTACTTCGAATAACTTATATTCGATTAACTCGACTTGACGAACTCGACTAACTTGGTTCACCCAACTCGATTCACTTAACTCAACTAACTTAACTCGATAACTTAACTCAATCGTCTTGACTTGATAACTTAACTCAATTAACTTAGCTCAGTCATCTTGACTTGATAACTTAACTTAGTAACTTAACTCGATCACTCAACTCGATCAACTCCTATCGAATAACTAGATTCGATTAACTCCATTCGCTTGACTCTAGATCGCATCTTATTTGGATTAACTCTAACTGATTAACTCTAACTGGTTAACTCTAACTGATTAACTCTAACTGATTAACTTGACTTACTTAACCCAACTGGTTAACTTGACTTACTTAACCCACTGGTAAACTCGACTTACTTAACCCAACTGGTTAACTTGCCTTAACCAACCCAACTGATTAACTCGACTTACTTAACCCACTGATAACTCGACTTACTTAACCCAACTGGTTAACTTGCCTTAACCAGCCCAACTGGTTAACTTGACTTAACTAACCCAACTGGTTAACTTGACTTAACTAACCCAACTGGTTAACTTGACTTAACCAACCCAACTGGTTAACTTGACTTAACTAACCCAACTGGTTAACTTGACTTAACCAACCCAACTGGTTAACTCTAACTGAACTGGTTAACTCTAACTGAACTGGTTAACTCTAACTGAACTGGTTAACTCTAACTGTTTAACTCTAACGGTTAACTCTCATTGAATAACTTATTTGATTCAACTCCTTTTTGATTAACTCCTTTTTGATTAACTCCTTTTTGATTAACTCCTTTTTGATTAACTCCTTTTCGAATACCATATTCGATTAACTAACTTCGAATACCATATTCGATTAACTCCTTTCGGATAAACTATTCATTTATAAAGATTTACTTTTAGTAACGGTTCTTCACTTTACAAATGATTTCTTTTTTTCAATTTTATTCTTAAAAATATTCCAACTCCTTAAATTTCCGGAAAAATTCGCCATAACCTCCTTTGTATCGGGAGCATCGGGAAAATCCCCAAACCCGCCACACAGGCCTTTCCATTTAAAAAGAAAATATTTTGAATTTATTTCCTTTTTAAAATATCTCCTATTTATAAATATTCCCATTTATAAATATTTCTTATTTATAAATATTCACATTTATAAATATTTTATTTTCACTATCACTGTGAAAATTCCCTTATCAACATCCCGTATGTTATGGTATTCAATCATATCAAATCACGATGATAAACATCGTCCAAACACATATAATCAAAACAGATTATATATCACATCATATAACACAATATATAAATCAAAACAGTATTATAATATTGAGGAACCCAGTTGGTTCCCTCCAACCTGTTCCCCTGCATCACAGATGTTACACAGTATAATCAACATCACGTTCAGTTCGATAGTATATATTCTGATAGCAGAATCAATATATAAATATTTAACGGTTTATATATATATATATTTATATATATAATTTCCACTAACTGACTAGCAGTTCAATCAATCAACCAACACACAGCAATCAACAGATGATTAACAGTTCTAAAAATACATTATAAAAATATAACTGTTCAGAGTTGGTGAGTTTTACTCACGTTGGACTATCATCGTTAATAACGATAATTGTCGCTTGATTTGATTCAGACGGAAAATTAATTTCTCCATAAATTGTAACTAGCTCGGATTCACTCACAGTCAGCTCAATGATGTAGCCACCGTCCATACGATCCCAACGCAACTTACGGTTCGTGATTCTGATATCATATGACCGAGATATTTGCTTTTATAAGTTAATACATTCATTAAATTTAAATAAAACTCAAGTAAAATAAATGTCGGGCCTCACCCCTCTTTTAAATCACCGGCCCATTCTCCTATTCAAAGCCCACCCTCTACCCGTGAATACCCCAGCCCACTAAACCTCTCTTCCTCGAATCCTGTACCGAACTCCTCCATATGCTCCACCATTTTCGAACGCCCAACTCCACTTATCTCCACCAACTACCAACCGATTAATCAAGGAACAGCACCATTGAAATCCTTGTTCAAATCTCCATCAACTGAACCCTGATTTTCACAGTTCGAACCCCTGACCGTCACTGCGACCTGGAGCTCCCCACGGTGTAACTTGCGACATGTATTGGTGCGGAATCCACCAAAACAATTCATACAACTCCTAAATCATCACCTGAATCCACATCCGAACTTCGTTTCCCAAACCAATGCCATTATACTCCCATCGATCGAACCCTAGATAAAATCGTCTTCGCTGGAAATTCCTGAGCGAAGCAAACTTGAATCGAACTCGGCAATTCATGTACGAGGTTGAAGAGCAAGACTCAAGGATCGCATAGACACACAAATTTGGATTTAAGGAAATTCCTTTGAATTACCATTGATTTTAGAAGATGGGTTTGGTTTACTGTGAAATGGGAAATGAATGTGGCGGCTCATTTTTGGTTTGTTGAAGAT
This sequence comes from Allium sativum, assembly GCA_030737875.1. Classification (NCBI taxonomy): domain Eukaryota; kingdom Viridiplantae; phylum Streptophyta; class Magnoliopsida; order Asparagales; family Amaryllidaceae; genus Allium; species Allium sativum. The sequence goes on along the minus strand of CM060909.1, from coordinate 744,846,112 downwards.
GTTAGGTCTTAAGAGTTTGGGGGTGGGCTATTTATAAGGGGGAAATAGTTAGATATTTATGAAGAGATATTTTATTTTTATTCATTTTATATTCATCTATACACTCTAAAAATTCCTACGAACATACACGATACCTAAAAATCACGAAACTGGACATGCACCTTCCATTCGACATTTACGGTCCCAACGAAACTGGTTTCGTCGAATTCCGAATCCGTATGCTCACACAGCGTATTTTTAACCGTCGAAATACTGACTGTTTCTCACTCTAAAAATCCGTACGGCCACACAGTGACTCTAAAAATCACCAAACTTGAAATCTAACAACTATTTGACATTGCGGATCCAACAAAATTAGTTTCGTCGAATTCCGACTTCGTTTGCAAAAGTGGCTATTTTTAACGTCCTAAATAACCTATTTAAATATATAAATATATTTAAATATAATTAAATTTAATATTTAAAAATAAATATTCTTGTCTATATTCACCGTGGAATACCGTACAGCTTCAGAATATTCCTATATGGATTTACAACTCGATATTTCATCGTCAGGGTTATATCGATGTTCGATTTCTATTTAAATCCTTATATAAAATATAATTAAATCGTTATGGTCAGGACGCTGCATTTCTGAGAATTTGATTTGGACGTAACTCAAAATCTACACGACGAAATCCCGATTTTTCTCTTCCATTAGAAAACTATTATCAAATCGGTCCTGACGGTTCTTGTTTCACAGAAATCCGACCTAAAACGAACCCTGTACATTCAGTTGAAGTTCAAATCACCAAATAGCGAACTGCCGCGCCATTTCAAGCTCTATTTTAATTATATTATAATTATACATTCAAACGTCGTTAATTCCATATATACGTTATTATATTCTGAATCGAAACTCAACCACATCTCGTATACTATTCAATTCACACTCTATTGTGAATTCTACTATTTCCGACTATCTCGACATTATAATATATTATTATATTATAATTATTAATTAAATATTCAATATTATTTAATTAAACGATCATTAACTTCTCTAAATCATCAATTATATAATTAAATAAATTAATTATATATGTTTAAAAATGCGGGTCATTACATTCTTCCCCCCTTATAATAATTTCGTCCTCGAAATTGCTAAGGTAGGGGACGACCCTATCTACTGGGTAAAAATTTATCTATTTACCTCTTATCTCCAGTTTCAACTGAACCAATTAATATCGACTAAAATATTAATTTATTCCGACTAACTAAATTTTCAAAAATCATGAAAATTTTCTAACGCCTTAACTTTTCGAAAAATTTCGCCAGCGTCTCCTTTGTACTGGTCAATATCTCAAACTCCAACTCGCCTCTCTGGGCCTTCTTCATCCCAAAAGAAAATCAAACAGCCAAGCGGCTTGCCAATTCGGCTCATCAAAATCTCAAATCCATATATAATATAAACTGGTACCTTTTTGTCGGGCATATCAACTCTATCCTTCCATATGCTATCAACTCAACATATACCAATGTTATTCCCCCAATCGAATTTTGCATTATCTCCAACACAACCATTTGTTTTATATCCAAGCCAAATATCATTTCAAATTCGAGTTTCAAATTCCAAACTCTCAACTTATCATTTCAAATCCACATCCAGATTATTCTCTAATCACTTCCAGTTTTTCTTAACCTATCATCTCAAGTTAAATTCTGGTTTATTATTTACTTCTACCATCCCATTCGAATTAACTTCACAAGTTAAATTTTAATTTCTAGAACTTAAATTCCTAGGTAAATTTCAAATCAATTTGAAATCATAATACCAATTCAAAACATTTGAATTTCTAAACACTTTGTTTTCTCAAAACAATTCAAAAACAAAACCTTGGTAGTAATCTGTCACTTAGAACTCGAAAATGAACACCGATGATGCAGCTGTCATCATCGGAATTTATTTTCCAGCGATCGAAGTGAGTTCAATACTATATCACTTTCAGTTTGAAAAACGTTTTCAAAATCTCCCAGGAACTTAAAATTTCTTATTTTAATTCCAATTCTGATTATTTCAGATTTAATTCATCTTATTTCATATACTTTACTCATATGAATTCTGATCAGTTATTTATAAACATTTCACTTTTATAATCTTACTCGATTAAAATAACAACCAACATATCCAATATATATTGTAATTCCAATATATATTTCTTATAACCAAATATATTTCGGGTAAAATTATTTCATTTAACCTCTTTCAAAACATACCATGATGGTTCATCGTATTCGAGCGTTTAGAAACCCTTATCGATATTATGGTGCCCCATCATCGACACGAATTTATAAACCACTCAACCAATAAAGCTCCACAATATAAAACAATTTTTATATTAATAATAAATACGCTCTCTCGTAAATATACACTCAACTCAATCTAGGGTATTACTAACCCCATCTCTACTGAGTCACGCCACAGAGCCAAGGTAATTCACTTAACCTTATGCTCTGATACCAACTGTAACAGCCCGGATTTGGAGCAACTTTGGTTATCGACATAAACTCGATGTCGATAACCAAAACATCGAAAAATCCCGGTTGTTAATGAAAGAAATTAGAGGGTGAGGAAAGATAAGATAGAAATTATAGAATAGAAGAAGAAGAAGAACATCATCATCAGAGTAAACACGAATCTCACAACGGAACGAATAAAATATAACATAACTTTTGAAAATAAACAGTTATGTATACAATAGCACTTATCAGAGTACAACACTTACAACAATAGCGGAAATAATAATAGCTATAGAATCCTGAAGCCTCCTGCTCCAAGCTCTCCAAGTGTATCTGAAAAATCCTGACTACTTGACTGCCCGTATAAATTTAGGCACCCAAGAGTTTAGGGAAAACAACAAAGTAAACTCCGAGTCAGTCATGGGACTGGTATGAGTAAAACAGTTTAAAAACAGTTTAAACAGGTAAACGATATCTCATAAGACCACGCCGTATAACGGAACGGGTTTTTCCCTTATGAGAATCCAAATAACTTTGTAAACAATATCATTCTGATATTATAATAATGTCTAAGTACAATTAGATATCAATCTAGCATAAACGCTTTCATCTCACGTTCTACATATATAGTATACAATCAAAATCGCAAGCACGTATTGGGTAATGGGTTTCCAACTATGACAAGGTATGGAACCACCTTCCGATCAGTGTACTCTAGGAACGATACACTGGAGTTCAACAAGAACATCTTGCAACTCAGCCACACATGACCGACCACTCATTTCTCTTGAGTGTATCGAATGTACATCACCAACGGTTGGGATCAGCAACCGTTCTCGTATATATATATATGGGACAGCATTGATAGATTTAAGAAACAAATGAATATTCTCTAGATAGGTGATTATACACCCTACTTCGGTGCGACCGACTTAGCCATGCTGCCTGCCCGATTTCTGTCATTTATCGAATGTGAGGCTAGAAGCTACGCTTTTCTTTTCATATACCACATCTTCATTTACTTAGAATGTCACATCGTCATACCCTTTAAATCACAAATTGATTTCCCCAAAAATATCCACGGGTATAAGCTAAGAGAAACGAATTCCTCCGCCACCAACGTAAATACGTTTGAAATGATCAACTTACGTGATCTACCAGATATACTCTGTCAGACCTTCGTCCCTACAAGTTGTCCTGGGACTGGACAAACCGAAGGCACTATCCAGTACATCCATCTTAGGCACTGTTATCTAAGACTTATACAATAGCCCTTGCATTTTACTCCGTCTTCAATATATTCAGCATACTTGATTCGCAACGCTTATGCCAATACAGAGTGGTTCTTCGGATAATAATCCAACCGGTCTCTCCATATTAACAACGTTAAAATGGTCAAAACTTCGATAGTCTGTGATTTAATTATCAAAGAAAAACACGTGTGCAAACAACGATATTATTTCCAGATGGAAATTATATCGATCAATCATCAATCATATATATCTATATATATATATATATATATACACACACATTTATATTTCCTTATTTTCTATATTTAGAAAATATATGTTAACACTGGAAAACATTTCCATAACTTATTTACGTATCACTATTCTTCTACACTATCAGTCTCTGATTGTAAACTAGTAAGAGAACGACTACCCAAGTATCAATCCCGAAGGCCGAAACCAACATCAGATAGACACTTAGAAAACCATTCAACTTAACAAGTCTCCAGTCAGTTTCTGATTTCTTTATTTGATTACATTTCTGATTCTGATTTGGAAAACATTTCCAAAACTTCTTAACTTAGTTTTAAATAGATGTTTAAATCAACATCGCGACGACAACTCAAACCACTATACTTATTTACTAATTTCACTTAACCACTTTCACTCTTGAACCTTAACCATTTCTAAATTAAAACGAGGTCAATCAAGTTGGGGTATAACTACCTCTCAGATCTTAACTGAACAACATTTCAAATATCGAAATAGGGTAAGTTCATCTTTTATCTCTTTAACACTTCCTTACGTAACTTCCGTATATAATTTACGATTTCCAACTCCTTTTTGGTTAACTCTTATTCTATAACTCTTATTCGAATAACTCCAATCTAATAACTTTTATTCGATTAACTCTAACTCCATTTAACTCTAACTGGATTAACTCTTATTCGATTAACTCTAACTCCATTTAACTCTAACTGGATTAACTCTTATTCGAATAACTTACATCCGAATAACTTATACTTGATAATCTCTCTTCTTCGAATAAACTATATTTGATTTAACTCCTGTCAAATAACTAGATTCGATTAACTCCCTTCGAATATCTCTGATTCGATTAACTCACTTCGAATATCTCTGATTCGATTAACTCACTTCGAATATCTCTGATTCGATTAACTTACTTCGAATAACTTATATTCGATTAACTCGACTCGACGAACTCGAATAACTTGGTTCACACAACTCGATTCACTTAACTCAACTAACTTAACTCGATAATCTAACTCGATAACTTAACTCAATCGTCTTGACTTGATAACTTAACTCAGTTAACTTAGCTCAGTCATCTTGACTTGATAACTTAACTTAGTAACTTAACTCGATCACTCAACTCGATCAACTCCTATCGAATAACTAGATTCGATTAACTCCATTCGCTTGACTCTAGATCGCATCTTATTTAGATTAACTCTAACTGATTAACTCTAACTGGTTAACTCTAACTGATTAACTCTAACTGATTAACTTGACTTACTTAACCCAACTGGTTAACTTGACTTACTTAACCCACTGGTAAACTCGACTTACTTAACCCAACTGGTTAACTTGCCTTAACCAACCCAACTGATTAACTCGACTTACTTAACCCACTGATAACTCGACTTACTTAACCCAACTGGTTAACTTGCCTTAACCAGCCCAACTGGTTAACTTGACTTAACTAACCCAACTGGTTAACTTGACTTAACTAACCCAACTGGTTAACTTGACTTAACCAACCCAACTGGTTAACTTGACTTAACTAACCCAACTGGTTAACTTGACTAAACCAACCCAACTGGTTAACTCTAACTGAACTGGTTAACTCTAACTGAACTGGTTAACTCTAACTGAACTGGTTAACTCTAACTGTTTAACTCTAACGGTTAACTCTCATTGAATAACTTATTTGATTCAACTCCTTTTTGATTAACTCCTTTTTGATTAACTCCTTTTCGAATACCATATTCGATTAACTAACTTCGAATACCATATTCGATTAACTCCTTTCGAATAAACTATTCATTTATAAAGATTTACTTTTAGTAACGGTTCTTCACTTTACAAATGATTTCTTTTTTTCAATTTTATTCTTAAAAATATTCCAACTCCTTAAATTTCCGGAAAAATTCGCCATAACCTCCTTTGTATCGGGAGCATCGGGAAAATCCCCAAACCCGCCACACAGGCCTTTCCATTTAAAAAGAAAATATTTTGAATTTATTTCCTTTTTAAAATATCTCCTATTTATAAATATTCTCATTTATAAATATTTCTTATTTATAAATATTCACATTTATAAATATTTTATTTTCACTATCACTGTGAAAATTCCCTTATCAACATCCCGTATGTTATGGTATTCAATCATATCAAATCGCGATGATAAACATCGTCCAAACACATATAATCAAAACAGATTATATATCACATCATATAACACAATATATAAATCAAAACAGTATTATAATATTGAGGAACCCAGTTGGGTCCCTCCAACCTGTTCCCCTGCATCACAGATGTTACACAGTATAATCAACATCACGTTCAGTTCGATAGTATATATTCTGATAGCAGAATCAATATATAAATATTTAACGGTTTATATATATATATATATATATATATATATAATTTCCACTAACTGACTAGCAGTTCAATCAATCAACCAACACACAGCAATCAACAGATGATTAACAATTCTAAAAATACATTATAAAAATATAACTGTTCAGAGTTGGTGAGTTTTACTCACGTTGGACTATCATCGTTAATAACGATAATTGTCGCTTGATTTGATTCAGACGGACAATTTATTTCTCCATAAATTGTAACTAGCTCGGATTCACTCACAGTCAGCTCCATGATGTAGCCACCGTCCATACGATCCCAACGCAACTTACGGTTCGTGATTCTGATATCATATGACCGAGATATTTGCTTTTATAAGTTAATACATTCATTAAATTTAAATAAAACTCAAGTAAAATAAATGTCGGGCCTCACCCCTCTTTTAAATCACCGGCCCATTCTCCTATTCAAAGCCCACCCTCTACCCGTGATTACCCCAGCCCACTAAACCTCTCTTCCCCGAATCCTGTACCGAACTCCTCCATATGCTCCACCATTTTCGAACGCCCAACTCCACTTATCTCCACCAACTACCAACCGATTAATCAAGGAACAGCACCATTGAAATCCTTGTTCAAATCTCCATCAACTGAACCCTGATTTTCACAGTTCGAACCCCTGACCGTCACTGCGACCTGGAGCTCCCCACGGTGTAACTTGCGACATGTATTGGTGCGGAATCCACCAAAACAATTCATACAACTCCTAAATCATCACCTGAATCCACATCCGAACTTCGTTTCCCAAACCAATGCCATTATACTCCCATCGATCGAACCCTAGATAAAATCGTCTTCGCTGGAAATTCCTGAGCGAAGCAAACTTGAATCGAACTCGGCAATTCATGTACGAGGTTGAAGAGCAAGACTCAAGGATCGCATAGACACACAAATTTGGATTTAAGGAAATTCCTTTGAATTACCATTGATTTTAGAAGATGGATTTGGTTTACTGTGAAATGGGAAATGAATGTGGCGGCTCATTTTTGGTTTGCTGAAGATGTTAGGTCTTAAGAGTTTGGGGGTGGGCTATTTATAAGGGGGAAATAGTTAGATATTTATGAAGAGATATTTTATTTTTATTCATTTTATATTCATCTATACACTCTAAAAATTCCTACGAACATACACGATACCTAAAAATCACGAAACTGGACATGCACCTTCCATTCGACATTTACGGTCCCAACGAAACTGGTTTCGTCGAATTCCGAATCCGTATGCTCACACAGCGTATTTTTAACCGTCGAAATACTGACTGTTTCTCACTCTAAAAATCCGTACGGCCACACAGTGACTCTAAAAATCACCAAACTTGAAATCTAACAACTATTTGACATTGCGGATCCAACAAAATTAGTTTCGTCGAATTCCGACTTCGTTTGCAAAAGTGGCTATTTTTAACGTCCTAAATAGCCTATTTAAATATATAAATATATTTAAATATAATTAAATTTAATATTTAAAAATAAATATTCTTGTCTATATTCACCGTGGAATACCGTACAACTTCAGAATATTCCTATATGGATTTACAACTCGATATTTCATCGTCAGGGTTATATCGATGTTCGATTTCTATTTAAATCCTTATATAAAATATAATTAAATCGTTATGGTCAGGACGCTGCATTTCTGAGAATTTGATTTGGACGTAACTCAAAATCTACACGACGAAATCCCGATTTTTCTCTTCCATTAGAAAACTATTATCAAATCGGTTCTGACGGTTCTTGTTTCACAGAAATCCGACCTAAAACGAACCCTGTACATTCAGTTGAAGTTCAAATCGCCAATTAGCAAACTGCCGCGCCATTTCAAGCTCTATTTTAATTATATTATAATTATACGTTCAAACGTCGTTAATTCCATATATACGTTATTATATTCTGAATCGAAACTCAACCACATCTCGTATACTATTCAATTCACACTCTATTGTGAATTCTACTATTTCCGACTATCTCGACATTATAATATATTATTATATTATAATTATTAATTAAATATTTAATATTATTTAATTAAACGATCATTAACTTCTCTAAATCATCAATTATATAATTAAATAAATTAATTATATATGTTTAAAAATGCGGGTCATTACATCGCCATACCAGGCTCTACAAATAAAACCGAAATACACGTATTGGAAATTGGATTTATGTCATGAGTCGAGGCAAGGGGCAAGCTCCTCTCCGCTTCGAGACACTCTAGCAAATGCCTCGGGACTACACACTCTGGGTAACCCCTGGATGCTTCAGGGCCGGTCCACACTTAAGTTAGTGGATTAGTATTCCTGAACACACGTTTTCCGGTCCTAACAGACCTAAAATCGAGGCGCCTCATCCAACAACCACAAAGGTGAAAATAATATAAATGTCAGCCAGTTTAAGCACTGACACCACCCATAGCTAGAAAGAAACGTCGTGCTCTCCCTGCAGTCCTTATCCCGTTTTTGACTCATACCGAGGTGTAAGGCTCGTGAATTCACGTTATACACAAAGCTGCGCCACACAGGCCGTGCTTTGATCATCAACCATAAGACTCTGTTTTTCAACAGAAGCCTTGATCAATTGCCACTTAGGCATGCCACACTGGCAATTCATGCCATGCGACTGATGTCCATCGATATACAACCTCTGAGCTCGTACGTCTCAGAGAAGGGCGTTAAGCAAGAGAATAAATGCTCCGCCGCCAAACAGATGTATATTTAATAGAGATCAATCAACACAGAATAAAATCCAATGTCAGACACACAGTCCATTTACAAGTTCGTTCTGGGTCTGAACGAAACTGGGGGCACTTTCCTCGCATATCCATCGATTTCCAAGTACGTCTGGACGATCACCAACAGATTCCCTCATCTTGGGTGTACAGCCCAATCAAGATCATCAGTAATCACCCAAACGATGTGAAGACTTCCGGTCTTCAACCACCGTCTTCATCTTCGACTTATCGCCGAATCGGTTATTCAGAATGGGTATAAACCCGACCTTTCTGAATGACCCACGTATATAATAAACAAATGTTACACAAACACAACCTATGCCTCATTCCAATTCGTCAGTCACTAACCGTAAATTAGTAAGAGAACAATTCCCTAAATATTAACCCCGAAGGCCGAAACCAACATTAGATTAATACCCAGGAAACCATTCTACTTAACTGATCCCTAGTTAGTTTCTAAATTTCATATTCTTAGGGAAAGGTTCCCATTAATTTTATCAAAGATAAATTCTTTGAAATTTATTCTTTAATCTTCCATTGGATGTCATATCAAACCAAATTATGGTTTTTCAAACTAGTCGGGATTAGCGAACCACACCGAAGTAATTATTTATTTTATTTCCCAATCCCAACCTATTTATCCCATGAAGCAAAACGGGTAATACTCCATATCTAACACCACGGTATTATCGGTAAAATTAATTACCATTTCACTTTCAAATCTATTTAAAGATTTAACTATCGCTTTGGAGCAAAACTGGTGATACTCCGTTCTCGATCATTTCAATCTAATTAAAGATTCATTAAAAATTCACTTAGTTTTAATCTTTAACTGGGTTAAAGAATCAGTGTCATTTAAAACACGGTTCACGATAAACCCAAAGTCACATTCCATTCTATCAGCCCTTAACCGTAAAATAGCAAGTGAGTTATTCCCTAAATATTAACCCCGAAGGCCGAAACCAACATCAGATCAATACCCAAGAAACCATTCAACTTAACTAATCTCCGGTTAGTTTCTGATCTTCTTAACTCAGTTGGGTCTAAGAACAGTATTATTTAAGATACCGTTCACGACAACCCAAAATCACATGGCATTAATTATCGGGTTAAAGAACAAGTGTTATTCAAAACATCGCTCACGATAAACCCAAAAACCAATTCAAATTCAATTTATTTATTTCAAAAATGAATTGAATTTAATTCTAGTTCAAAACTAGTTCATTTCGATAAAAATCTATTTTTATCTTTACAAATGTGGGATTTTTCACCCTAGTTCTTCACAAATCATTTCTTATAATTTTACACAAATTATTGATATTTTTGATAATTTTATCAAGGCCCGTACAGTCGATTTCCAACAACGGCCATCGAACTACACTTACAGCGACCTTTTCTGAAATTGATTTGGACATATCTCCAGATCCAACCGTTAGATTTCAAATTTCTAATATTCGTTAGAAAGCTCTTTTCGATACGAACCCAACGGTTCTGCTTTTAGGAGAATCCGATGGTCGAATCTCCCGTAATGTCCATTTGAAATTAATGGTCGAAATTCATGAACTGCCGCGGCGCGGCGCGTTCTATTCAGGCCATTATATTATATATATAATATATATTTCGTCGATTTCCTTTTTAAAACGAATTTTATAAATCATTTTAAATTCGTTTCAAAAACAATTTCAAATTGATTTTAATTCAAATCGATTTTTAATTCATTTTCAGTTCGTTTTCGATTCAATTCAAATTTCATTTCTATTCAATTCGAATTCATTTCATTTCTATTCAGTTCGATTCAAACTTCATTTCTATTCAATTCGATTCAAACTTCATTTCTATTCAATTCAAATTGAATTCTATTTAATATTCAATTCAATTCGAATTCATATTATATTCAATTCAATTCGAATTCATTTTTTCTAAATATTCGATTTTTAAATCTCTTTTCAATATTCATTATAGAAACGAATATAGTCGATATAAATATCGTTCGCGTCAAAATAGCGCATCTCTAACCAACACGGCTTTACATTTTTCAATGACCTTGTTATTTTATTCAACAAATGAATATTTATTCTATTCAACAAATGAATATATATTTCAACACATGACTAATCTCAACAAATGAGTACTGTCAACACGTGACTATTTTTGTTATTTAATATATTTTATAAAAATTATAGTATCTATCGTTTGATTTCAAATCAGACTCCAACCGTAAATCAGTAAGAGAACGATCCCCTAAATATTAACCCCGAAGGCTGAAACCAACATCAGATCAATACCCAAGAAACCATTCAACTTAACTAATCTCCGGTTAGTTTCTGATCTTCTTAACTCAGTTGGGTCTAAGAACAGTATTATTTAAGATACCGTTCACGACAACCCAAAATCACATGGCATTAATTATCGAGTTAAAGAACAAGTGTTATTCAAAACATCGCTCACGATAAACCCAAAAACCAATTCAAATTCAATTTATTTATTTCAAAAATGAATTGAATTTAATTCTAGTTCAAAACTAGTTCATTTCGATAAAAATCTAATTTTATCTTTACAAATGTGGGATTTTTCACCCCAGTTCTTCACAAATCATTTCTTATAATTTTACACAAATTATTGATATTTTTGATAATTTTATCAAGGCCCGTACAGTCGATTTCCAACAACGGCCATCGAACTACACTTACAGCGACCTTTTCTGAAATTGATTTGGACATATCTCCAGATCCAACCGTTAGATTTCAAATTTCTAATATTCGTTAGAAAGCTCTTTTCGATACGAACCCAACGGTTCTGCTTTTAGGAGAATCCGACGGTCGAATCTCCCGTAATGTCCGTTTGAAATTAATGGTCGAAATTCATGAACTGCCGCGGTGCGGCGCGTTCTATTCAGGCCATTATATTATATATATAATATATATTTCGTCGATTTCCTTTTTAAAACGAATTTTATAAATCATTTTAAATTCGTTTCAAAAACAATTTCAAATTGATTTTAATTCAAATCGATTTTTAATTCATTTTCAGTTCGTTTTCGATTCAATTCAAATTTCATTTCTATTCAATTCGAATTCATTTCATTTCTATTCAATTCGATTCAAACTTCATTTCTATTCAATTCGATTCAAACTTCATTTCTATTCAATTCAATTTGAATTCTATTTAATATTCAATTCAATTCGAATTCATATTATATTCAATTCAATTCGAATTCATTTTTTCTAAATATTCGATTTTTAAATCTCTTTTCAATATTCATTATAGAAACGAATATAGTCGATATAAATATCGTTCGCGTCAAAATAGCGCATCTCTAACCAACACGGCTTTACATTTTTCAATGACCTTGTTATTTTATTCAACAAATAAATATTTATTCTATTCAACAAATGAATATATATTTCAACACATGACTAATCTCAACAAATGAGTACTGTCAACATGTGACTATTTTTGTTATTTAATATATTTTAGAAAAATTATAGTATCTATCGTTTGATTTCAAATCAGACTCCAACCGTAAATTAGTAAGAGAACGATCCCCTAAATATTAACCCCGAAGGCTGAAACCAACATCAGATCAATATCCAGGAGACCACTCATCTTATCTATTTTCCAGTTAGTTTCTAATTTTATATATGATAAAGATGTAAATTTTATTGTTAAAATATTTGGTTCAACACATGACTAATCTCAACGAATGAGTATGGTCAACACATGAACCTATCTTTTATAATATTCTTTATTTTCTAAATTGGAATGAGGCCCAATCAATTACCATATAATGTTAATTACATGGATTCCATACAACACATGTATATAACAGCAACGACAAATAATCAACCATCATCCAAAGTGCACCACGCAACTGCTTAAACATCAAATATAAATAATTAACGCTTACACAGTCTATCGACCAATCGATCGACATACAACTAAATAATTGGGATTAGTGTACGCCAAATATCATCCCAATACCCGTGTGGGGTTTTAAACAATCAAAAACAGATTTTATTTGTGTAGTTGGGCGATGTATAAAATTTATCGTCCCAATCAATGTCCTTCAAATAAGTGTTCATAAACAAACCGTCTGGTTTGTATATGAATATTTATTTATTCACATTCACTATATTCATATTTACGTTAAAAATTATATTTTTAACGATAATTAATTTATTTCAACACATGAATATATTTTATTATCTATTGCACATCAACATCACAAACAATTTTCACAACACATCAATCAAACAAACAAGCCATCCATGGTCTATGGACGACGGGTGTCGGGTGCTTCTAAGCACCGTCTGCATCCTAGTATATATTTTAACTAGAAAAGAAGATTTAAGGTGAGAAGTTCTCACCGAGGGTTCCACTCCGCCGTGCTTTGCTTTTGAATTGCTGAACCGTCTGGATCGGTTGAAATTTCAATTCAGTCCCTTTCACGCTGTTCAAATAAAAATTATATATTTTTACAACGCTTATTTCAATATAAAAATTATATTTTTATACTTCTGCTTCTTATATAAAGATCAAATTTTTATATCATCGCTATAAAAATCACATTTTCACTTCACTATATATATATAATAAAAATCAGATTTTTATTTCGCTACATATATAAAGATAATATTTTTATATTCTCTATTATATAAAAATCATATTTTTAATACTTCTACTTTATAAAAATTATATTTTTATATTTCACATATGATAAAAATCATATGTTTATTATTTTTACAATATAAAAATCATATCTTTATCTCTTCTATAAATTAAAAATTGAATTTTTATTCTTTCCAAAATTTAAAAATATCGTCTTTTCTTCCTTTCAAAAATCATGGCTTTTTAATTTCAAAATTCTAACCTTTTTATTTTGAAAATCTCGTCTTTCATATCTAAAAATCTCGCCTTTCCTTCTTTAAAAATAACTAATTTCTAATTTTATATAAAGATCATTTCATGTTTAAAAATCACTTCTTTTACTCATAAAAAAATCCGACCCTCTCTTATAAATAAAAATCAAAATTTTATTCTTGTAAAAATCAGATTTTTATTGCTAAATAAAACGAAAATAAAAGCTTACATCCATTCGAAGGAGGAGGGGGCTCATAAGGTCGGAACTTCATCAGCAGCCTCCACGCCGGCTTCAGGTGCGAGCCACTGCGATGCAAAAGGAGGGGGGTTTGCGGATTCCGTCGCGAGGAGGAAGGAAAGAGGATCGGGAGGAGGAGGGGTAGTCGGCGCCCTAGCGCACATCGGTGGGTGGTTTGATTAGAAGAAGGAGGGAAGAACGGAGGAAGTGGGAGGAGTAGGGACGAGGAGGGGGCAATCGCGGTTGAGGCGTAGGTGCTCCTCCGCGTTGGAGCGGCGACAGCGTACGCAATCGTGGGGGCTAGGGATACGGCCTTCTCCGATCTCTCTTTTTTTTTTTCTGAATTCGATTGAACGAGACAAAGGGGGGAGCAGGTAAGGGAGTTATATATATATATAATATTAATATATATTATTATTTTCAATTTAAGTTGACTTTTCATACGATCTCCAAACGACACCCAACGACTGTCGCCCTTAGCAAATTACCCCCATTCCAAACACAATGGGATATGTCACACAGGCTGATTCGATCGTTTCGACCAGTTTCCATTGAATTCACATTTAAATCATTATATTGAATTTTAAACGTACATTTCAATTTACTGGGGTCACATACTAACTCCAAAAATTCCCGAAAAATATTTTCTAGCTTCGTATTGTCGATACGGTCCTAACAAAACTAATTTCATCGAATTCTGAGACCGTTTGAAAAATGGCCAATTTCCAGTCGATTAAAATCAACTGAAACTGGTCAAACGCGTTTTCCATTGCCACGCTCACATATTGATTCGAAAAATTATGAAAATTGGAATCTAGCAATAACTTGACATCACAGATCCAACAAATGTGGTTTCGTAAAAATCCGAGGTCGTTTGCAAAATTTCCATTTTTAAGGGCCAGAATACCATAGCGACTATTCTGAAAATTCATCTGGACATATCTTTTGATTCCCGCTATGAAATTTTGATTTTTCGGATTCGTTGGAAAAATATTCTCAAATAGATTCTAATATTTTTGGTTTCGCCAAAATCCGGTTTATTTTGCACCCGGTACATTCATTTGAAGTATGAAATCGAATTATCGAACTACCGCGCCATTTTCAATTCCTTTTATAATTATAAATAGTTATTTATAATCTAACGATGATCTATATAAATATATACGTTCTAATTCTATTGAAAATAAATTTTCGTCGTTTTTATTTAAAATAATCCATTTTAAATATTCAAAATTCATCAAAATTTCCAAAATAAAATTTTTAAATTGGCTCACATTTCTGGGTTGTTACATACACTAATCCCGATTGTTTTGTTGAATGTCAATCGATGGATTGACAGACTGGGTAAGCGTTAATTACTTATATTTAATGCTTATGCAGTGGTGTGGTGCACTCTGGATGATGGTTGATTATTTATCGTTGTTATTGAATACATGTGTTGTAGAAAATCCATATAATTAATATTATATGGTAATTGATTGGTCCTCATTCCAGTTGTGAAAAAGAAATATTTGAAAAAGAAATATTTGAAATAGAATATTTGAAAATAGATGTATTTGAAATAGAATATTTGAAAATAGAAATATATGAAGCCGTGTTGATTAGATAGACGCCATTTTGACGTGAACGATATGTATATCGATTTTATTCAAATTGAAATGAATATTAAAGTGAATTGAAATTCGAAATAAACTGAAATGATTTGAAATTCGAATAGAATTGAAATTCGAATTAAATTGAAATAGAATTGAAATCGTTTTGAAATGAATTCGAATTAAATTGAAATTGAATAGAATTCGAATTAAATTGAAATTGAATAGAATTCGAATTAAATAGAAATTGAATAGAATTGAATTCGAATTGAAATTGAATAGAAATGAATTCGAATTGAAATTGAATTAAAAATCGATTTGAATTGAAATCAATTTGAAATGAATTTAAAACGAATTGGTAAAGGTAAATTCAATTTTCATTTGAATTAGAAAAGGAAGTTGAAATCGTTTTGAAAACGAATTTAAAACGATTTATAAAATACGTTTTAAAAAGGAAATCGACGAAATATATATAATATATATTTATTGTATATATAATGGCGAATAGAACGCGCCGCGCCACGGTAGTTCGCGAATTTCGACCATTGACTTTGAATGGACATTGCGGGAGATCCGACCGTCGGATTCTCCTAAAACCGGAACCGTTGGGTTCGTATCGAAAAGAGCTTTCTAACGAATATTAGAAATTTGGAATCTAACGGTTGGATTTGGAATTATGTCCAAATCAAATTTGGAAAAGGTCGCTGTAAGTGCAGTTCGATGGCCATTGATGGAAATCAACTGTACGGGCCGTGATAAAATTATTAAAAATAGTAATAATTTGTGTAAAATCATAAGAAATGATTTGTGAAGAATTGGGATGAAAAACTCCATATTTGAAAAGATAAAAATAGATTTTTATCGAAATGAACTAGTTTTGAACTAGAATTATAATTCATTTTTTTTATTTGAAACAAATAAAATGAATTTGAAATGGTTTTGAAATATAACCAGAATTTCCAATAATTGAATTGGAGTGGATTTGAATCGAAATTGTCTTCGGAATATTTCGATGTTGGATTTCGTGATGATACAGATATTGTTAGGGGAATTTGAAAGATATATAAATATCGTTATTTCCAATACGATATTTGTTGGTCATAGAATTTGATATTGAATATAAGCCGATATATTTTCTTTTCAGAGCCTTGAATTTAATATCAAATGTGATTTGGGTTTGTCGTGAATGGTGTCTTCACTAACACTATTCTTAAATCCAGTTGAGAAAAAGATTAGATCTTTTTATTTAGATTTAATGAAGTGTACCAGTTAAATAATATTTAATTGGAACTGAATTGGTATTGATTTTTGGGTTTATCATGAACAGTGTTTTAAATAACACTTGTTCTTTAACCCGATAATTAATGGAATGTGATTTTGGGTTTATCGTGAACCGTGTTTTAAATGACATTGATTCTTTAACCCAGTTAAAGATTAAAACTAAGTGGAGTTTTAATGAATCTTTAATTAGATTGAAAAGATCGAGAAGGGAGTATCACCAGTTTTGCTTCAGGTGATAGTTAAATCTTTAATTAGATTTGAACGTGAAATGGTAATTGAATTTACTGATAACACTGTGGTGTTAGATATGAAGTATGACCAGTTTTACCTCATGGGATGAATAGGTTGGGATTGGGAAATAAAATAAATGATTACTTCGGTGTAGTTCGCTAATCCCGACTAGTTTGAATTGATATTCAAAGAAGGTTAAAGAATAAGTTTAAAGAATTTATCTTTGATAAAATTAATGGGAACCTTTCCCAAAGTATAAGAATATTTGAACAAATGAATATTCTGAATTGGAATGAGGCGTATGTTGTGTTTGTGTAACAATTGTTTATTATATACGCGAGTTATTCAAAAAGACCGGGTTTATCCCATTCTGAATAACTGATTCGACGTGGTGTCGAAGACGAAGACGGTGGTCGAAGACCGGAGGTCTTCTGTAATGACCCGGATTCTTATGGGTTAATTTTAAATATTTAATACGGATTTAAATATTGGGTAGATAATATAAATAGAATTTTATATTTATTTTATCGAATTAAATATCGATTTCGATTTAATATCGAATATATTAAATTGACGAATACGAATAACCATAAATAAATTCGAAGTTAAAACTGAATCAACATGATTTAGAAAATCAGTGTCAGTTCTGTTTGAATTAGAATAATAATATTAAATTTAGTATCGAAGAAATAAATGGTTTTGAATTTAATTTAAATCAATATCTTCCACAGACGATCGAATTAGACTTCGTGACCTATCCCAGTGTGTCCGGAATAGGGGTATTACCCTAGAATTGTCAGTTGTTGGGTTCAGAAAGGAGATCAGAATCTGGGTGTATTTTAATTAAAGGATACAAGTTTTAAATTAATTAAAATAAAATAAAATATACCTTTGTTTTTGTGGACTTAAACCAAGAACGTTGAGTTCTCTATCTCCACAAAATAGGGCCTTGCTGTTCATTTTAAATACCACACCCTTTGTCTATAAAAACCGAAGTCTTCCTCAATTAAAAATCAAAGTCCTCAAATTCATTCGGTACTAAATCAAAATCCGAACTCCTCTTCAAATTAAAAACCATTTCCTTCTCGTTCAAATCATTCGATCGATTTAAAGAAAAGCCGAGACCTTGAAGCTCGACTTGATTTGGTGGCGCTCGCGATTTAGAACCAGGGGGAGAATACGAATCGCGATTAGGACCCCGAAGAGGCTCGACGCCAGTAAGGGAGCACAACGACGTGGTTTGTTCTGAGGGTTCGATTTAGCATTTTGGGGCTCGATGTAAGGAGAACAGTCGCGGTTTTCTAGAGGAGGTTGCGAAGGGAATTCCGATTCTGTAAGGGGTTCGATGTTCGGAAGCGATGTTAAAATGGGAGTCGCGGTTTCACTATAAGGATTGGAGGGAGCTGGCGATGCATTCTAGGGGAAAGCAGATGATCACCGTGAGTTTTGAGATCTGCAGCGTGAAGTGTCAAAGCCGTAGTGTTGCCATGGTGCTATCCCTGATGGTGTTTGGTTGATTTTGTGGTGGTCAACGCTGGTTGGATGATTCAGCTACAGGCGGCTCATGTGAGAAGGAAGAAGGCTTGGAAATAAGTTAAGGCAAGGAGAAATCAAACGAAATCATCTGTGTGGAGTTCGGAGACTCGGAAATCGATAAAAGGAAATTGAAATTGGTACGAGCGCAAAATAAAAACCCTGGTGAGTAAATCTCTCCTTCTATTTAGAAATTATTTTTATATAGTTAAAAATAATTGTTGTTGCTTGTTTGAATGCTGTCTGATTGTTTTAAAATATATATTAGTTATTTAGGATATATATATATATATATATATATATTGGGTTGATGATTGGTTGGATTCCCGCAGTCTCATTAGCGGATGCCCGCGGTTTCATAGCGGATGATTACCCTATACGCCCCCATGCTATGATTGGTGGATGACCTTCTATACCGCGATATCCTGCCTCGAAGCAGGATGGGTATTATTTTGTTGACTAACGTCTGTGGATGCAGCAAAACAGGTTGGAGGAATCCAACAGGATTCCTCAAAAATATATTATCTGTTTGTTATTTATTTGCATATATACTGTCATATATGATGTGTTAGGAAAATAAATAATTGGTTGCTTTGTGTGTTTAAATATCACTGGGGCCTAAGTGTTGATATTTAAAAATATCATGAAAAAGGATATTTGAGATTTAGAAAGAAAATTCTATTTTTCTAAAATAGAATTTGAAATTTGAATATATAAGATTCAAATAGAATAGAATTTGAAATTCGAATAGAATAAAAATATTAACTTGTTTTGAATATATATAAAACAAGTATGGAATTTATAAACTATGTTTATAAATGAAAAGGTGGGATTTGAATTGAATTTATAAACTCTGTTTATAAATGAAAAGATGGGATTTAAATTGAATTTATAAACTCTGTTTATAAATGAAAAGATGGGATTTGAATTGAATTTATAAACTCTGTTTATAAATGAAAATGTGGGATTTGAATTGAATTTATAAACTCTGTTTATAAATGAAAAGATGGGATTTGAATTGAATTTATAAACTCTGTTTATAAATGAAAATGTGGGATTTGAATTGAATTTATAAACTCTGTTTATAAATGAAAATGTGGGATTTGAATTGAATTTATAAACTCTGTTTAATTGAATTTATAAACTCTGTTTATAAATGAAAATGTGGGATTTGAATTGAATTTATAAACTCTGTTTATAAATGAAAATGTGGGATTTGAATTGAATTTATAAACTTTGTTTATAAATATATAATGGGGGATTTTAAGTGAAGTTATAAATGTTGTTTATAAATAATGCAGAGAATTCAAATAGAATTGAACTGGAATTTGAATAGAGAAGTCGATAAGGAAACGAGAGTATGAGTATAATTAGAATTTGTTAATATGCAAGTTAAATTATATTTGAACATGTCATGTTCAAATATGAAGATGAAATAGATTGAAGAGTTAATTAACAAATTTATTTAACAAATTTAGTTAAAAAGATTGGTATAGTTAAAATAGATTGGACAGGTATAAATATACAGGAGACAGGTTTGGACTAAAGTGTTAGAAGGTATATAAATAGAATGCCCGACAAAAAGGTACGTATTTAATTTCCATATGAGATTTTATGCGCCGTATCGGCTAGCCACTTGGCTTTTCTTTTTCTTTTTGGATTGGTAAGGGCCATGGGAGGCTATTAGAAATATCCCGAAGCTCCCGGTACAAAGGAGGTTTTGGCGAATTTTTCCGGGGATTTAAAGAGTTAGAATATTTTTAAGATAATTTGATAGTTAGAAATCAACGTATCGATATATATAGAAGTCGATAAGGAAGCGAACTTAAAAATAGAATAGTATAATCAAAAAAGAAGTCTAAGAATAAAATCTAGTAAGAATATAAAGAGAAAGTGTATACGTGTTTAAAAGTGAATAAGTAGTTGTATGGTATTGATTATTCGAGTAAGTAGTCATATCTGTTTTGACGTTATAAATGTTATTCAGTCAAGGTCTGAGAGGTAGTTATACCCCAACTTGATTGATTTCATTATTAACAAATAAATAGTAAGATTTCAGGCTCGAAGATCAATGTTGAATAAGATTTAGTTGAATATAGTATTTGGGTTGTCGTAACGATGTTTTACACAACATCCGTTTTAACCCAAATGAAATGTAAGCTTGGAAATAGAATATAGAATATTTCCTAAGTATAGAAATAAACGAGATCGGAAAGAGATAAGTAATTGGAATATTTTCCAATTATAAATAACATATATTTTCTAAAGTTTAGAAAATAAAGGAAGGCGATATTCGGAAATGTTTTCCAACTAACGTAACAGGGCAATATGGTTATTGAAAATATTTGTTTAACAAATATTAGTAAAGAAATAGAGAAGTGATTTAATTAATGGGATATTAATTAAGGGCTTAGTAATTGGTTGATAATTGGATGAACACTTGTTTTTATTCGATAGTTAAATCATCGACTATCGAAACACTTGTTTTTATTCGATAGTTAAATCACAGACTATCGAAGTTTTGACCATCGTTGTCAATATGGAGAGACCGGTTGGATTATTATCCGAAGAACCACTCTGTATTGGCAGCAGCGTTGCGTATCAGATTATATAAAGATAATCGAAGACGGAGTAGAGTGCAAGGACTTTTTCTATTAATAGAAATTGTACCTTCGGCTCATCCTGTTCCTGGGTGACTTGTATGGATTAATGTCTGACAGAGTATTTCCAGAAAGGTCACGTACATTGATTTCTTCAATCGTATCAAGTGTGGAAGCGGAGAAGGAAACTTCTTTTAGCTAACACGTAATGTACTGTTGTAGACATCAATTAGTGATTTTTGATGGATCTGACAATGTGGCATTCGAAGTGAATCTGATGTGATGATAAGGCGTAACCTCAAGCCTCATCAATCGGTAAATGACAGAAATCGGGAAAGCAGCATGGCTATGTAGGTCGCACCTATTAGGGTGTATAATCGCCTGATCTAGAGTTCCATTTACTTCTAAAAATCTATTGTCGATGCTGTCCCATTCGGGAAACGGTTGCTGATCCCAACCGTTGGTGATATACATTCGATACACTCAAGCCAAATGAGTGGTCGGTCATGTGTGGCTGAGTTGCAAGATGTTCTTGTTGAACTCGGTGTATTCTCCTCTAGAGATATACCAGCGGAAGGTGGTTCCATACCTTGTCATAGTTGGAAATCAAATACCCAATATGTGCTTGCGGTTTATGATTTGTATATATATGTGTGGAACGTGAGATGCAAACGTTCCACTAGATTGTTATCTACTTGATTTAGACATTATTATAATATCAAAATAGTTTTGATATAAAGATTATCGTTCCTTTCAAAAGGGATTTTGAAAGTTAAATCAAGTGTTTGGATTCTCATAAGGGAAAAACCCGTTCTGTGTTATACGGCGTGGTGTTATGAGATATCATTTAGTTTTCTGAAACTGTTTACTCATACCAGTCCATGACTAACCCGAAGTTTATTTGTTTTGTTCTACCTAAACTCTTGGGTGCCTAAATTTGTACGGGCAGTTAAGTAGTTCAGGATTTTTCAGATATATCTAAAGGAGCTTGGAGCAGGAGGCTTCAGCGTTATCTAGTTATAGTGTTGTTCCGTTGTGTTGTAAGTGTTGTACTCTGATAAGTGTATGTTATACAGTTGAGATTTTGTATTTCAAAAGTCATAATATATTATATTTTGTTCCGCTGCGATGTGAGATTCTGTGTTGTTATTTCTGTTCTTCTTCTATCTCTTTCTTCTAAAAAAAAATGTTTCGTATTTTCGTCATATTTGGGTTGGACATGTAATGTATGTAGTCAACTCCGATGTTGCGGAAATTTGGGTCATTACAGTTGGTATCAGAGCTTAGGTTGAGCGAATACCTAGGCTTGTTGGAATGTGCTCATTAGAGATAGGGTCAGTGGTACCCTAGAATGAGTTAAGTGTATATATATATACGAGAGAGCGTATTTGTTATTTGATATAAAAACTGTTTTATATTGTGTTGACTAGTCTGTTGAGTGAATTATGAATTCTGATCGAATCGTGGGACGCCACGATGTCGATAAGAGTTTATAAACACTTGAACAGAAGATTGGACACGATATTGTTTTAAATAGTTAAGTTGATTGTTAGGATTATAATCAAATTAGATTATAAAAACTGAAACAGTTATATATATAACCAATAGAATTTGTATATGAAATCAAATATACTAATGTGATAAATTGAAATTGAATTCCAACCAGAATTTAGAATTTAAAATCCTGTGAGTTGGGAAAATATTTTTTTCTAAATGAATGTCAAGTGATAAAGCACTGAACTCACTTCAGTGGCTGGGAAATAATTCTGATGATGGTCGCAACATCATCAGTGTTCATTTTCGAGTTTCTAAGTGATGAATTGCTGCCTTAGAAAAGTTTTGATGGAAATTTGTTTGAACGAAACAAGTAGTTTCAAAATTCAAATGTTTTGAATTTGAGATAGATATAATATAAATATATGTATATGTTTATATTACTTCAAAGGAATTTTGAAATGGGAATTGGAATATAGATTTCAAATAGAAGTGAAATGGGAATTGGAATATAGATTTCAAATAGAAGTAAAATATAGGGATTCAAATAGGATTTGAAATGGAATTTTAAATATATATAATTCAAATAAAATGTGAGTATAACATTTGAATATAGAATTTGAATAAAGAAAATTCAAAATAGAAATTCAATATAGAAATTCAAATGGCGTTTGAATATAGTAATTTAAAAGGGAATTCAAATATAGAATTTGAACATAGAAATTTAAATAGGATTTGAATAAAGAAAATTCAAATAGAAATTGTATAAGAAAAATTGAAATGGAATTTGAATTCAAAGGAATTCAAATGGATTTGAATAAAGAAAAGTCAAATAGAGATTGAATATTGGAATTCAAATGGAATTTGGTTAAATAGAAAAGAGAATATAAAGTGGAGGTTGAATATTAGAATTCAAAGAAAATATAAAGTTTGAAATAGAATTTTAAATAAAAGGAGTTTAAATAGAATTTGAATTCAAAGCGAAATTTAATAGAATTTGAATTCAAAGAAGTTAAAATAGAATTTAAATTCAAAGGATTTCAAATAGAAATTGAACAAAGGAATTTAAATATAAATTGAATAAAGGATTTCAAATGGAATTTGAATAAAGGATTTGAAATGGGGTTTGAATAAAGGATTTCAAATAGAATTTGAAGATAAGGAATTGAAATAGAATTTGAATAGAAGAAAATTCAAATAGAAATTGAATAGAAGGAAATAATATAGAGTTTGAATAAAGAAATTCAAATGGAATTTGAATATTGTAAATATATAGGATTTGAATATTAGAAGTGAAATAGATCGGGAATATTATGTGAAATGGATTGGATATATATTAAAAATATATCAGAATGGAGTTGAATTTATTATAAACAAAGTTAAGACGTTTATATTTATAAATATAATTAAAACGAGCTCGCCGTAGCGCGGTAGTTCGTAAATTGGCGATTCGAGCTTCAATTTAGTATACAGAACTCAATTGATGTCGGAATTCTTTGAAACAAGAATCGTCGAGACCGGTTGAACAATAGTTTTCTAATGAAAGAGAAAAATCTGGATTTCGTCGTATAGATTTTGAGTTAAGTAAAAATAAAATTTTTAGAAAAGCAGCGCCAGAACCATCATAAAACCATAACGGTTTAATTAAATAAATAAAAGGATCTTTAGGGAATAAAATCCGAATTGGCATTAGAAAAATCTAGACTGGAGATATAAAATAAATATGAACTCCAGTAAAGTAAGTGAAATGATTTTTAAGACAAAAATCATATTTTAAATGGTTAAATAGAATTAACTAAATTGGAAAATAATTAGTTAAAGGAAATTTGAATCGAAATTGGGTTTTTGGATATGTGAAAGAGATTGAGAATTTATATTCGAAATCGAATATATAACTCGAGTTGAAATATAATTAGATTAGTTATAATTAAGTTGACATATATTTGAACAAGTTATATTCAAATAAAAAGAGTGAAATTGGCAAAACGGTTAATTAGCAACTAGTTAATGGGAATTTGAATGATTGAAATTAAATATAACTTAAGTAAGTTAAATGGATCGAAATGAATAAATTGAATAAAATCAATGTGAATGAAATATGAATTGGGAATGAAAAAAGGAAATGTATTTGTAAAACAAATACAAAGGAAGTTATATGCAAACAAATAGAAGGAGAAATATTTGTAAAAACATTTACAAATAGAATTTAAAAGGAAATATTTGTACAACATTTACAAATAGGTTGAATGGAAATATTTATGTATAGAAAATAAATAGAATATTATAGATGAGATATTTATTTGTTAAATAAATAGAATTTAATCAAAGGAATATTTAGAAGATGAATAGAAAATGGAAATCTGTTTTTAACAGATAAATAGAAAAGATTAATTTATAAATAACAGTTTATAAATTAAATTAAATATTTATCATTCGATAAATAGATTATATAAGTCTGAACTTATATAGAGAAGAGATATTGGTTTTTAACACCGATAGTTTTAAATAGAAGGGGTACACAACACTTGTATAAGTGAAGTAACATTATTAAAGAGAACATTTATAAAATGAAGAACCGTTACTAAAAGTAAATCTTTATAAATGAATAAACGTTATCCAATAGGAGTTATTCGAATAGGAGAAGTCGATTAGAGTTAGAAATAATCGATTAGAGTAAGAATTAACCAGTTAGAGTTAATCAGTTAGAGTTAATCCGTAGAGTTAATTGAATATTAGTTATTCAATTAGAATTTATCGAATATTTGTTATTCAAATTAAGAGTTTAAAAGATAGAGTAAATTGAACATAGTTAATCGAATTAGGAATTAATTGAATGTTAGTTATTCAATTAAAGTTGATTGAATATAGTTATTGAGATAGAGTTAGTCAAACATAGTTACTCAGGATAAGTTGTCATTTCGTACGACTGCTAGCGTAATTCGCAGGGCTGCAGATAGCCTAGGGTGGTCGGATGTTTCCTGAGGGAATCAGACGTAACCATTGTGATCGCTGCGATCTAGAGTCAAGCGAAAGGAGTTAATCGAATATAGTTTATTCGAATAGAGTTAAAGGAGTTATCGAATATAGCTTATTCGGAAGGAGTTAAGTGAAAAGAGCTAATCAAATAGGGTTAATCGATAAGAGTTAAATCAAATAGAGTTAACCAGATAGAGTAAATTGAATAGAGTAAATCGAATATAGTTTATTCGAAGAAAGGTTTTCGAATCTAGTTATTCGAAAGAGAAATTATCGAATATAGTTATTCGAAGGGAGGAGTTATCGAATAGGGATTTATTCGAAATAGAGTTACGTAAGGAAGTTTGAAATGTTGAGTATCAGCATAAATAAGTTTTGAAAAGATAAATGGGTTTGTAGCACTTTTTTTCTACCTTAGCAATTTCGAGGATGAAATTATTTTAAGTAGGGAAGATTGTAATGACCCGGATTCTTATGGGTTAATTTTAAATATTTAATACGGATTTAAATATTGGGTAGATAATATAAATAGAATTTTATATTTATTTTATCGAATTAAATATCGATTTCGATTTAATATCGAATATATTAAATTGACGAATACAAAAAACCATAAATAAATTCGAAGTTAAAACTGAATCGAAATGATTTAGATAATCAGTGTCAGTTCTGTTTGAATTAGAATAATAATATTAAATTTAGTATCGAAGAAATAAATGGTTTTGAATTTAATTTAAATCAATTTAAATAAATATCTTCCACAGACGATCGAATCAGACTTCGTGACCTATCCCAGTGTGTCCGGAATAGGGGTATTACCCTAGAATTGTCAGTTGTTGGGTTCAGAAAGGAGTTCAGAATCTGGGTGTATTTTAATTAAAGGATATAGGTTTTAAATTAATTAAAATAAAATAAAATATACCTTTGTTTTTGTGGACTTAAACCAAGAACGTTGAGTTCTCTATCTCCACAAAATAGGGCCTTGCTGTTCATGTTAAATACCACACCCTTTGCCTATAAAAACCGAAGTCTTCCTCAATTAAAAATCAAAGTCCTCAAATTCATTCAGTACTAAATCAAAATCCGAACTCCTCTTCAAATTAAAAACCATTTCCTTCTCGTTCAAATCATTCGATCGATTTAAAGAAAAGCAGAGACCTTGAAGCTCGACTTGATTTAGTGGCGCTCGCGATTTAGAACCAGGGGGAGAATACAAATCGCGATTAGGACCCCGAAGAGGCTCGACGCCAGTAAGGGAGCTCGACGACGTGGTTTGTTCTGAGGGTTCGATTTAGTATTTTGGGGCTCTATTTAAGGAGAACAGTCGCGGTTTTCTGGAGGAGGTTGCGAAGGGAATTCCGATTCTGTAAGGGGTTCGATGTTCGAAAGGAATGTAAAAATGGGAGTCGCGGTTTCACTGTAAGGATTGGAGGGAGCTGGCGATGCATTCTAGGGGAAAACAGATGATCACCGTGAGTTTTGAGATCTGCAGCGTGAAGTGTCAAAGCCGTAGTGTTGCCATGGTGCTATCCCTGATGGTGTTCGGTTGATTTTGTGGTGGTCAACGCTGGTTGGATGATTCAGCTACAGGCGGCTCATGTGAGAAGGAAGAAGGCTTGGAAATAAGTTAAGGCAAGGAGAAATCAAACGAAATCATCTGTGTGGAGTTCAGAGACTCGGAAATTGATAAAAGGAAATTGAAATTGGTACGAGCGCAAAATAAAAACCCTGGTGAGTAAATCTCACCTTTTATTTAGAAATTATTTTTATATAGTTAAAAATAATTGTTGTTGCTTATTTGAATGATGTCTGATTGTTTTAAAATATATATTAGTTATTTAGGATATATATATATATATTGGGTTGATGATTGGTTGGATTCCCGCAGTCTCATTAGCGGATGCCCGCGGTTTCATAGCGGATGATTACCCTATACGCCCCACGCTATGATTAGTGGATGACCTTCTATACCGCGATATTCTGCCTCGAAGCAGGATGGGTATTATTTTGTTGACTAACGTCTGTGGATGCAGGAAAACAGGTTGGAGGAATCCAACAGGATTCCTCAAAAATATATTATCTGTTTGTTATTTATTTGCATATATACTGTCATATATGATGTGTTAGGAAAATAAATAATTGGTTGCTTTGTGTGTTTAAATATCACTGGGGCTTAAGTGTTGATATTTAAAAATATCATGAAAAAGGATATTTGAGATTTAGAAAGAAAATTCTATTTTCTAAAATAGAATTTGAAATTTGAATATATAAGATTCAAATAGAATAGAATTTGAAATTCAAATAGAATAAAAATATTAACTTGTTTTGAATATATATAAAACAAGTATGGAATTTATAAACTCTGTTTATAAATGAAAAGGTGGGATTTGAATTGAATTTATAAACTCTGTTTATAAATGAAAAGATGGGATTTGAATTGAATTTATAAACTCTGTTTATAAATGAAAAGATGAGATTTGAATTGAATTTATAAACTCTGGTTATAAATGAAAATGTGGGATTTGAATTGAATTTATAAACTTTGTTTATAAATGAAAAGATGGGATTTGAATTGAATTTATAAACTCTGTTTATAAATGAAAATGTGGGATTTGAATTGAATTTATAAACTCTGTTTATAAATGAAAATGTGGGATTTGAATTGAATTTATAAACTCTGTTTATAAATGAAAATGTGGGATTTGAATTGAATTTATAAACTTCGTTTATAAATATATAATGGGGGGATTTTAAGTGAAGTTATAAACGTTGTTTATAAATAATGCAGAGAATTCAAATAGAATTGAACTGGAATTTGAATAGAGAAGTCGATAAGGAAACGAGAGTATGAGTATAATTAGAATTTGTTAATATGCAAGTTAAATTATATTTGAACATGTCATGTTCAAATATGAAGGTGAAATAGATTGAAGAGTTAATTAACAAATTTATTTAACAAATTTAGTTAAAAAGATTGGTATAGTTAAAATAGATTGGACAGGTATAAATATACATGAGACAGGTTTGGAATAAAGTGTTAGAAGGTATATAAATAGAATGCCCGACAAAAAAGTACGTATTTAATTTACATATGAGATTTTATGCGCCGTATCGGCTAGCCGCTTGGCTTTTCTTTTTCTTTTTGGATTGGTAAGGGCCATGGGAGGCTATTAGAAATATCCCGAAGCTCCTGGTATAAAGGAGGTTATGGCGAATTTTTCCGGGGATTTAAAGAGTTAGAATATTTTTAAGATAATGTGATAGTTAGAAATCAACGTATCGATATATATAGAAGTCGATAAGGAAGCGAACTTAAAAATATAATAGTATAATCAAAAAAGAAGTCTAAGAATAAAATCTAGTAAGAATATAAAGAGAAAGTGTATACGTGTTTAAAAGTGAATAAGTAGTTGTATGGTATTGATTATTCGAGTAAGTAGTCATATCTGTTTTGACGTTATAAATGTTATTCAGTCAAGGTCTGAGAGGTAGTTATACCCCAACTTGATTGATTTCATTATTAACAAATAAATAGTAAGATTTCAGGCTCGAAGATCAATGTTGAATAAGATTTAGTTGAATATAGTATTTGGGTTGTCGTAACGATGTTTTACACAACATCCGTTTTAACCAAATGAAATGTAAGCTTGGAAATAGAATATAGAATATAAAATATTTCCTAAGTATAGAAATAAACGAGATCAGAAAGAGATAAGTAATTGGAATATTTTCCAATTATAAATAACATATATTTTCTAAAGTTTAGAAAATAAAGGGAGGCGATATTCGGAAATGTTTTCCAAATAACGTAACAGGGCAATATGGTTATTGAAAATATTTGGTTAACAAATATTAGTAAAGAAATAGAGAAGTGATTTAATTAATTGGATATTAATTAAGGGCTTAGTGATTGGTTGATAATTGGATGAACACTTGTTTTTATTCGATAGTTAAATCATCGACTATCGAAACACTTGTTTTTATTCGATAGTTAAATCACATACTATCGAAGTTTTGACCATCGTTGTCAATATGGAGAGACCGGTTGGATTATTATCCGAAGAACCACTCTGTATTGGTAGTAGCGTTGCGAATCAGATTATATAAAGATAATCGAAGACAGAGTAGAGTGCAAGGACTTTTTCTATTAATAGAAATAGTACCTTCGGCTCATCCTGTTCCTGGGTGACTTGTATGGATGAATGTCTGACAGAGTATTTCCAGAAAGGTCACGTACATTGATTTCTTCAACCGTACCAAGAGTGGAAGCGGAGAAGGAAACTTCTTTTAGCTAACACGTAATGTACTGTTGAAGACATCAATTAGTGATTTTTGATGGATTTGACAATGTGGCATTCGAAGTGAATCTTATGTGATGATAAGGCGTAACCTCAAGCCTCATCAATCGGTAAATGACAGAAATCGGGAAAGCAGCATGGCTATGTAGGTCGCACCTATTAGGGTGTATAATCGCCTGATCTAGAGTTCCATTTACTTCTAAAAATCTATTGTCGATGCTGTCCCATTCGGGAAACGGTTGCTGATCCCAACCGTTGGTGATATACATTCGATACACTCAAGCCAAATGAGTGTTCGGTCATGTATGGCTGAGTTGCAAGATGTTCTTGTTGAACTCGGTTTATTCTCCTCTAGAGATATACCAGCGGAAGGTGGTTCCATACCTTGTCATAGTTGGAAATCAAATACCCAATACGTGCTTGCGGTTTATGATTTGTATATATATGTGTGGAACGTGAGAAGCAAACGTTCCACTAGATTTTTATCTACTTGATTTAGACATTATTATAATATCAAAAGAGTTTTGATATAAAGATTATCGTTCCTTTCAAAAGGGATTTTGAAAGTTAAATCAAGTGTTTGGATTCTCATAAGGGAAAAACCCGTTCCGTGTTATACGGCGTGGTCTTATGAGATATCATTTAGTTTTCTGAAACTGTTTACTCATACCAGTCCATGACTGACCCAAAGTTTATTTGTTTTGTTCTACCTAAACTCTTGGGTGCCTAAATTTGTATGGGCAGTTAAGTAGTCCAGGATTTTTCAGATATATCTAAAGGAGCTTGGAGCAGGAGGCTTCAGCGTTATCTAGTTATAGTGTTGTTCCGTTGTGTTGTAAGTGTTGTACTCTGATAAGTGTATGTTATACAGTTGAGATTTTGTATTTCAAAAGTCATAATATGTTATATTTTGTTCTGCTGCGATGTGAGATTCTGTGTTGTTATTTCTGTTCTTCTTCTATCTCTTTCTTCTAAAAAAAAATGTTTCGTATTTTCGTGATATTTGGGTTGGACGTATGATGTATGTAGTCAACTCCGATGTTGCGGAAATTTGGGTCATTACATCTTCATGTCGTTTGGGTGATTACCGATGATCTTGATTTGGCCGTACACCCAAGAGGATGGAATCAATTAGTGATCGTCCAGTCGTACTTGGAGATCGATGGATATGCGGTGTACTAGGTGCCTCCAGTTTCGTTCAGACCTAGAACGAACTTGTAAATGGACTGTGTGTCTGACATTGGATTTTAGTTTGTGTGATTGATTTCTATTAAATATATATCTGTTTGGCGGCGGAGAATTTATTCTCTTGCTTAACGCCCTTCTCTGAGACGTACGATCTCAGAGGTTATATACTGATGGATATCAAACGCATGGAGTGAATTGCCTGTGTGGCATGCCTAAGTAGCAATTGATCAAGGCTTCTGTTGAAAAGCAAAGTCTTGTGGTGATGATCAAAGCATCGCCTGTGTGGCATAGCTTTGTGAAACGTTGATTCGCGAGCCTCACACCCCGGTTGTGAACCAAAAACGGGAGAGGACCTCAGGGAGGGCATGCGTTTCCTTCTAGCTAGAAGTGGCGTCAGTGGTTTTACACGCCCTGACGAGTTTGACTTATGTGGTTGTTGGTTTGCGAGGCGCCTCGGTTTGATCGGACGATCCGGGTCCGATGGAGTCATTCGTTGGCTCATTTACGCCCTATAGGACGAGGAGACGTAGTGTTCAGGCATTTTAATCCACATCGTTGGACCGGCCCTGACGATCCAAGGCTTGTCTGCGCGCTTGCCTGAGACATGGGCTAGATTGTCTCGAATCGGTAGAGGACGATCCCTGGCCTCGGTTCATAGATGGAAATCCAATTTCCAAATACGTGACATGTGCGGTCTTAATTATAGAGCCTAGTATGGCGACATAGTAGCATGGGATGCTATGCCGCCTATGATCGATATTTATGATTGAAATTGTTTTTGACACTATACACTTATAGTAGCATCAAAATAATCTGTTTTAAACGTATCAAACATTCTTTGGCTATTATAAGGTAAAAACCCTATCCTCCGGCTTGCGTTGCATTGTGTGATGGGACTTGGGTCTTATAATAGCTTCATTTTTCTTTATTTAGCATTGCGCTGTTTGTTTTATGCACCGGTGTTCTTGGGAGGAAACCCATTCCGTGTTATACGGCGTGGTCCCTTGATTTACCTAACTTTAAAATAAAGATTAATAACTGTTTTAGTTCTCACATTAGTCCCATGACTGACCTGGAGTTTATTGTTTTAACCTAAACTCTGGGTGCCCTTATTTTGACAAGGGCAGCTAGTAGTTTTGGTTTTGCAGATTTATATTCACAGGATCCTGGTTTACAGCTGGAACGATATCCGGAAAGCTTTGTATCCGTGTATCTTCTTCTAGTTGTGTATTGTATTATTTTCCGCTGCTATGTAATGTATTGTAATCTCTGATATTTATCGAATGTATTTTATTTGTTTATACTCTGTATATTCTTGTGTTCTGATGGAATTGTTGTAATATACAATGAAATGTTCTTCCGTCTGCATTCTAATTTGTCGTGTTCTCAAAACAATCAGGCGTTTCGAACGTTCTTGATCGGTTTAGCGACTGATTCGGATCGAGCGGAATTCCCGGTCGTTTCATGGATGGTCACTGTGATATGGTCTGGCAGATAAATTGTATGGATATACATGATCAAATAAGTAAGATATTGGTTGTGACATTTCATATGAATTTGATCTACATTTAATCTAATGGTAATGAGACCCTTTGTGACACTATAAATAAACCCTAATCCTAAAACCATATTATCTCTTCATAATAAATTATTCTTTCTCTTCTTCCTTAAAATCAGTTTCTCTCTCAAAATAAAATAAATTAAAATTAGAATAAATCAAGACGGGGAGGAGATTCTAGGAGGGAGAAAACTAAAAGGAGTTTGTGCTGTTAGAGTTAGATTTTCAGGTGGGTGGGATTTAAATTTGAGTCAATAAGGTTAAATTCATCAGTATTAGGCATCTTCTTAGTTACCATGTTAAATATAAATATGGATCCGGATTTCTACAAACTTTGAAATGATAAGCTAAACCTGATTAAGCTAGGTATAATCGTTGAACTGTGATCTAAGAATTTAATTTGAAAATTATTCACTTAATATGTGAATCTTATGCTAAGTTGAGTTTTCAAATATTGATTATGTAAAAATATTTAGATCTAAAAACCCTAATGTGGAATACACTGAAAAGAGGAATAAGGTGATCCTAAGCACAACATTTGATTGGTAATTTAGATATTGGATTGAGTTATAGTAAAGGCTATACGAATAATCGACCGTTCATTTTATTTGTAACAACCCGCACTTTTCAGGCCTACATTTTGACAAAATCGGAACTCAAATCCGTCAGAGAACAAGTCGTATTGATCTTGTACCTAGAATACTTAGTATGAGCATAATCAAAGTTAGATAAAAATAAACTCACATCGGAAATAAGATAGGATGATAAGTATAAACCACAACTACTAATTTAAAATCGAATCGCCACACCAAGTACTGAGCATGAGAGAACAAGAAGGACAATCAAACATGTACGCTTCCAATGTCCTGATTCTCCAAATGATATCCTGAGAGTTGTAATGAGGATAGGATCAGAACCAAGTCGTGGTAATTAGAAAGTGTATAAACTATCCACAATACACGAATTTTGTATTTGTTTTCTCCCAGTCTATATGCTTAACAATATTTGCTTAATCTTGCAGTAGATGCACGACGATTTAACTATCATACCCATGGTAGCATACTTTCCATAACCCAAATTGTCTATATCAGAGATGATATCCTTTTATATGAAGCCTTTAAACCATCCTATAAAACAACCATTTCAAAACTTTAATAACATAGAGGTGGTTATTCTAACCATTTAATAACTCACCCAAATATCAAAAGAAGCGTGTTCTCTGACGACTTACAACCTCACATAAAATATAACATATAGGCGGAGCCATCAATCACATAAGGCCTTTCCAAAATAACATAAGGTGGATCCTCTGATCACTTAAGACCTTGGCAGGTGGTTTCATAACACATTGTTATTGATTTGAGTACACTAGTTACTAAATCCTTTAAATACTAATTAAGGCTCTGTCATTTGCATATCCCAATCCCATGAAAAAAATAACGCATAATGTGAGAGATAATAAACAATCACTTAGCACCCATAAGGTAGACGACACCATGTCATTTATGACCTTACAACAGGAGGACCATTGTGTTACTATATGACAGACATTATTTGGAAAATCTCCTAACTACTTAATATTTCAACTAGGGTAGAATAGGCAAACCTTACCCAAAAGGTTTCCTTTTCACTGCAACAAAATAGAGATTTCATAATGTTTGAAAAACGCTATTATACTCTAACATATTGTTTCAGAGAATGCCATGTAACAACATGTTATGTTAAACCTTCTTAAATAACGGAAATAAAAACACTATGAAAAATGAATTTTGCATAGCGTTTCTATTTGTTATCAAACCAAAAAGATAAACAATATACTATTTGATACATACTTTCTATATCGTTTGTATAAATGCTTCTATATCGTTTTATTTGTATATTTTAAAGCATTTACTATTATATTCGTTTCTATAGCGTTTTTAAAATGCTACTGCCTATATTATTAATTTATAGATTTCATTTATCGTCGTTTAAACCTTTTTTCATGTATAAACACACATTCAAACATTTTTTTATATGCACATAAATATGAAATTTTTTCACAAACAACAAATATATCAATTACTACATAATATTTCATATATATAGTTCAAACAACTTTTCGTATACCCGTACTCGGTATTTCATGCACATCATTCAAATAAATTATCACATATTCAAGCTTAGTATTTCATACAAATTGTTTTATCAACTGTTCTGAATCCACACGTAATATACCATATATAATGTCAGATTTTTGCAACAACGAGTTACTTACAAAACATAAAAATGATAGATTTAATCATGCTTTCTTCTAATATTTTCACCTTAACTGCAACAAAGTGATCCTACTAACATA
Organism: Allium sativum; assembly: GCA_030737875.1. Taxonomy (NCBI): domain Eukaryota; kingdom Viridiplantae; phylum Streptophyta; class Magnoliopsida; order Asparagales; family Amaryllidaceae; genus Allium; species Allium sativum. Next base: position 744,810,792 of record CM060909.1, on the reverse strand, counting down.
AAATAAACCGTTAAGGTGTTAGCAATTGTTATGTCGTATATTGACAAAGTAAAAGAAACAAAAGGAAAAAATGCAGATATGACAAAAAATATAATGCACTTAGCGATCCGAACAAGCCCAAGTTATTCCAATAAGCAAGCCATATGTCGTGTTATTAGGATTAGAGATAACTAGTCGATCAATCCCAAACTTCTGTACAATTGAAATGAGAATTGTAACAACCCGGATTTTTACAACATGCTAAGACGAGAATCAAGGCAGAATTTAATGATAAAATCTGAATCAAGGGAAACGGGCTAGGCCATTGCGTTCGTCTCGAAAAAATACGCGAAATATAGTCCGAGTTTTCGAAAATCGGAGTCCGTATGACCAAGTTATGGCTCGTCAAAGTTTTCAGAAAATTTCAAGTTCAAAAACAGTTCAAATTTGAATTCAGGTTTCAAATTCAGCCAAGCAGAAGAGGCGGGAAAAATTCCCGCCACCCCCAAGTCGACTGGGGAGTCGACACACCCCAGGTGGTGTCGACTGCCCAGTCGACACCCCTGTCGACTTGGGTGGTCGGCCAGTTGGCCTGGGTGTGCCTGACTTGTTCCTCAAGACTGCTCTTGGGTCTTGTCTATTGGCCTGTGACGGGTTTTGAGGGTTCAGATCTATCCTAAGGTTAATCTAAGGGCCTAAACTACTCCTAATCTCTATAAAAACACCCTAGGACCTAACCTAAATCACTAAAAATCAATCCTACAACTAAGTGTTGCCAAAATCTATCTTGATCATGGCCTCCATCTCCAACTCCAAGGGCTTATGCATTCAAATTGGGTTCAAATCAAAAGGTGCTAGCTTGCTACATCAAATCAAGGGAGTGGATCAACGTTGCTAGGCCAATTTCATGACGATTCTTCAACAAAGGAGCCACCTTTCTTCGTCAAGACGATTCATATTCCTAGCCCTCTTGCCACGCTATGTAAGTTCTAGCTACTTCTAGATCTAAACGGTAGTTTTAATGATGGCATGGAATAAAACGAGATTAAACTAAGTATGCTAGCCTATATGAACCTTGTCATGCCTCTTTTGCTTGAACCTATGATTTTTGGCTATGCTTAGTGACTAAATCATGCCACTTATGTTATGTTTAACTTAGTCCATCATGAAAGATTGAACCTTTACTTGCGGAATGTTGGCATGAATGCTTGAAACCAATTTGACTTGTGAAATATGCACATGAATATGACTTTAGGGCTTATGCATGTAAATGAACCCAAACCCCTTATGTTATCATGCATGCTTGTGGCCAAATTCTCTTATGATATCATGCATGTTTGTGGCCAAATTCCCTTATGATTCTATGCATGTTTGTGGCCAAATTCCCTTATGCCACTATGCATGTTTATGGCCAACCCCTTTTTGACATCGTACATGTTTTGAGGCCAATATGTAGCATAGTATCCTTACCATGTGACTTGCTTCCACTTGGGTTGGAAATACGTTTGGGTAGCTTAGGGAAACCGTGAATATGACACGAAAACTTGACATGGGGTTTACATGAGAACATGACATTCATGATACATTTAAATGTGGTCATGACACGTAGGAAAACATGGAACTTGAACTAGACATGTGTGGGTTGTAAGTGTAATAAGACACTAGATTAAACATGAAAGTGGCCAACTTGAGGTTGGGTTGAGTTTGTAGCATAAATCTACCCGGACCCGCCCGGCTTAACTAGTGGCTACAAACAATAGGACACAATGTGAGTAGTTGGTCACATAGCACCTAAAACCCGAGGTTAGACTAGGTTGTGGTGTAAATCTACCCGGATCCGCCCGGCTTAACTAGTAACCACAACAAAGTCTAATGTGAGAGGTTGGGGTGCATTAATCTAATTAATGCCACATGAAAAGGTTAAGTAATTTTGACTAATGACACTTAACCGATATGACACGAATGGGTAGGTTAAGTGGAACCGGACTTGATTTCTTAATGACACTTAACCAAACAAGACAATTAGGGGATGGGGTTAAGTAATTTGCACTTAACTAATTCGACTTGGTAATTAGATAGGGTTAAGTAATCTATACTTAACTAATCTAAACACGGTAATTAGATGGGGTTAACTAATCTATACTTAACTAATCTAAACACGGTAATTAGATAGGGTTAAGTAACCTACACTTAACTAATCTAAACGCGGTAATTAGATAAGGTTAAGTAACTTACACTTAACCAATCTAAACACGGTAATTTGATGGGGTTAAAGTTAAACACTTAACCAATCTAAACTTGGAAATTCAATGAGGTTAAGTGACTTGTACTTAACCAATTATACATGATGATTTGATGAGATTAAGCAACCATACTTAACCAATCTAATATGAGAACTTGATAGGGTTAAGTCACAAGACCGTTTAAATATACTTAACCATTCTAATACGATTAGTGGATGGGGTTAAGTTAACCTATACTTAACCAATCCGACTCGATAATCTAATGAGGTTAAGATAATCTACGCTTAACCAATCTAACACGATAATCTGATAGGGTAAACAAATACTTAACTAGTTTGACTTGATGATTGAATAGGGTTAAGTCATGAGCTTCTTGGTATACTTAACCAACTTGTAGGGCTAAGTCTTGAGCTTAAATACTTATCCAATCTTGACATGATTCGTAGGCAGGTTAAGTCATGAACTTAAATGACAATACTTAACCCATTTGACAAAACCTTAGTTCAGGGGACTAGGTGGAAAATCGTAGTTAACAAGGATAACGGGAAAAGAGACTAAGTGGTGAACCTCAGTTTAGGAAACTAAGTAATAATTCTTAGTCAAGGGATTTGGACCAGTTCACAGATAGATGAGTAACCTGATATGGTAGGTCATCGCTTAAACATACGAGGAGGAGCAATATCTGATTTAGATAAAGGCTCCAACGAACTGGGTGACGAAGCGGTAGCTTCGGGGAAACATGAGGATACTCTTGGTATCCCTCTGTGAGGTTGGGGATGGTCCATGAAACCAGGGCTCACAGAGGTTAAGGTCTGCGGTAGGAGAACCAAGGGTATGCCTTGGTTGCTGTGCGAGCAACCTAAAGACTGGGGTGGATTAGCGTGGGGTCGGCGATATTTTCATGGTAGCCCTAGATAGCACATTCATCGGCCACCTACCATCTTTAGTCAATCGTGTATGTACGGAAAGGCAGAGAACACCCAACAAACCATACTTGCTATCTAGGTATGGGTGAGGTTGGCCGTCCGGAAAGGGGGCATCAATGGTTTTAGTTTAGTTCTCATACATGACTTTTCTTGTTTTGCCTTTCAATAGTTGATGGAGGGGTCACGTGGGACCATAGCCACGGATACAAAAACAGACCTTGATATCTGCATTGGCAGATGACTTAAAACTCCCGACCGAGTTCCGTATTTCTTGATTTGCCCTGGCACGGAACTCGGATGCACATTGAGATACATGTGCGTCTAGACATGGAAACGATTCACGATTCATACGTGGGAGAAAATGGCGCGGTTAACGAGTAGCATAATCCCTAGTAGCCCTAGGTGGCTAAAACCCAAACCGAGATACGAAAACGTTCATTAGGTAGCATAATCCCTAGCGGTCCTAAGTGGCATAAACCCTAGGTGAACACGCGATAGTTCATGGTAAGAAAACATAACCAGACTAAGGGTAGCAGTCCAAAACAACTTCAAGGATAAAATGGTACTACTTGAGATGGTATAGATTTATATGGGAAAGCCGTACGGCCTACGGCAAAGGACCGAACTTATACATGGAAAGAAACATACGAGTTGGGAAAACCTACATATGCTATATATTAGGTTGACATGGACCATTACATGACATTGGGCAAGGGACGTTCATAGTTAACACATGACGCGGGTTGGGATACTAGTACGAGAGGTGCAGAGCAAATATACATGATAAATACCATGGGATGCTAGACATGATAGATACCTTGGGGTAGTATACTTGATAGAAACCTGACGATGTGATACCTTGATTTATCTTGACACCGTAGTTTATCATGATACCTTAGTTTATCTTGCTACAGTAGTTCATCCAGTTATCTTGGTTTAGCTTATCTATCTTGCCGTCATCCTTATGTTTACTTTCATTTTATGCATGTCATGTTACCTTTACCTGTTTTTATACTGGAAGTAGATAGGACTTACCAGTCTTTATGACTGACCCCGTTTTCTTTCGCCTCTTTGTCTTCCGTTCCCCCCCCCAGGTTTTCAGGGAGGAAATGATGTTGTTTAGTTCGGACCTCTTATGCTTGAAGGTCATCATGTATAGCTTGGTCTTCTCTTGGCTATGGCTGCTTCACCGCTTTATTTTGGGGAATAATTTATGAAAAGGTTTTATGCTTCTTTACTATTGCAAGACAGGTTTTGATGTATTCTGATGTAAAAGGCTTTAGACCTTATTTTATAAGGTAATGAAATTTGTTTTACTTCCGCTGTTTTATATATGTTCTGTCTTGTAATATTTCTGTGCATGTTTACCTCGATAATGCTTCACCAAACCTAGTGCATTCCCTTTGTGAGTGACCCTAGCGGAGGTGGGGTGTTACATTTGGTATCAAAGCAGAAGGTTACCAGACTGGGCAAAAGTTTTTAAAACCTTCTGAAAACTATTTGAAAAACCGTTTACAAAGAAGCATTTTTCAAGAAAATTTTGTTTTTAAAGGCTATTCCCCAAAAGCCATTAGCACTATCCTTTGTTTCCTTGATTGAACCTCTTTTCCTTTCTTTCCTCCATCTGTAGTCACAGTAGTTTTAACTGCGACTAATCCTTGTCTAGCTACGTAAGTGTTTTCCTGTGCGAAGGAGGAAGTTCTCGAGAGACCTGTTACCGAAGTTATAAGAAGGGGTAATAAGAGCAAGGATAAAGGACACGGGCTTAAGAATAAGCAACTTGTTGGTATGGCTTGATCCACAAAGGAAGATAAGGACAAGATCAGCTAGAGTGAAATTGTATGCTCTCATTTCTAGCGTACCTAAGAGGAATGGTACCGTTTCTGTTAATGGTTTAGCCTTTCTTTTCTATCATCCCGTCCAGACTTTGTTTTGATCATCGCATCAATTAAGTCTGCTTCGATAGTTAAGTCTCTGCACCTTAGTACTAGCATGGTAGAGGATCCCATTTTTGTCCCAAAAATCTGGTTGGAGAGTCGGTCCATTTATTCATGACTTGTTTGGATTTGAGAACGTCTATGCCAAGTGTTGAGATTAGAAGCAATGCTTCTATTTTTGGGATATGGATGGATTCTAGGGGTAAAGTGGTTATCCAGTAAGGGATACCATTCTCGGTTTTGAAAAGAGGGTAGTCAGACTCTTGGCTTGCTTTGGTAATACCCTCGAAGCCTCGTGTAACCTTTTGGGCTTTTTCATGGTTAGTTACCTAGAGTGACTTGATGTATTTATCGGAAACCTCTGATCCGATCAAGTAACGTTCGCCAATAAGGCGGATGGTTCATTCCGCTTAAGCATGGGTTATAGGAATCACCCTAGTAAGTGCACGTGGTAACATGGATTGGCATCGGTAAACGAGATCCAGAATTCACTAGTGAATTTTGGAGAGCTTGCATGAGTACGCAGGTATGTTTGGGCCGAGCATACTAGGGAAAGAATAAGTGGAAGAGAAACGAAAGGCGACAGTGAAATGAGTTCCGACTCATACCTTGGAAATAGGAATCAAGGAGCTACGAAATCATGAAGTCAAAGGCGGTCAAGGCACAATGGAATTAAGCTCAAGGAAATGCGGCTTAGACGCGCGCATCATGTCTCTTTTTAAGAGTATATCGTTGATCCCTGGTTCTCCTGTAGAGCTTGCTTGCATGCTATCGCTTGGTGGATATCCTCTCTGTCCTGTTTCTGTTGCAAACCCCGTAAGGAGTTTGTCTTATTTATCTTCTCGATCCTATCTTGGGAACCTTAGGTAGAACTCTATGGATGTAAACATGTATTTGAAACATGTTATGATTGATATGGTTGCAAATGGTTGCAAGTGGTTGCTCGTGGATGCGCGAATACACGTTAGATACTAGATCGACGCACTCACATTTTGCATTGCATATGCACGAGTATTTATACTTGTTTGAAAGTTAATGTGTTGTCATGCAGATGTTGCATATGAATGAATGTTTGTGCACACATGTAGTGTTTATATGACTAGGACTATTTGCATACATGTTGGACTCATGGCACTAAACATATCTTGCATTAGAAAGATCATTCAGGCCTGATCATTAGCATTTGTTAAGGAACATATACACACACTTTCTGCATGTGTTCATAAAGCATTAGGAGTCTTTTAAGGACCGTGGTTGCCTGTGGATGATGTTTTAAGTAGATGGATGATGGATGGTAGGATACATTCTTCCTAACTGGGAGATTTTGGGGACGAAATCCTTTAAGTTGGGGAGAATGTAACAACCCGGATTTGTACAACATGCTAAGACGAGAATCAAGGCAGAATTTAATGATAAAATCTGAATCAAGGGAAACGGGATATACCATTGCGTTCGTCTCGAAAAAATACGTGAAATAGAGTCCGAGTTTTCGAAAATCGGAGTCTGTATGACCAAGTTATGGCCCGTCAAAGTTTTCAGAAAATTTCAAGTTCAAAAACAGTTCAAATTTGAATTCAGATTTTAAATTCAGCCAAGCAGAAGAGGCGGGAAAAATTCCCGCCACCGCCAAGTCGACTGGGGAGTCGACTTGGGAGTCAACACACCCCAGGTGGTGTCGACTGCCCAGTCGACACCCCTGTCGATTTGGGTGGTCGGCCAGTTGGCCTGGGTGTGCCTGACTTGTTCCTCAAGACATGCTCTTGGGTCTGGTCTATTGGCCTGTGACGGGTTTTGAGGGTTCAGATCTATCCTAGGGTTAATCTAAGGGCCTAAACTACTCCTAACCTCTATAAAAACACCCTAGGACCTAACCTAAATCACTAAAAATCAATCCTACAAATAAGTGCTGCCAAAATCTATCTTGATCATGGCCTCCATCTCCAACTCCAAGGGCTTATGCATTCAAATCGGGTTCAAATCAAAAGGTGCTAGCTTGCTACATCAAATCAAGGGAGTGGATCAACGTTGCAAGGCCAATTTCATGACGATTCTTCAACAAAGGAGCCACCTTTCTTCGTCAAGACGATTCATATTCCTAGCCCTCTTGCCACGCTATGTAAGTTCTAGCTACTTCTAGATCTAAACGGTAGTTTTAATGATGGCATGGAATAAAACGAGATTAAACTAAGTATGCTAGCCTATATGAATCTTGTCATGCCTCTTTTGCTTGAACCTATGATTTTTGGCTATGCTTAGTGACTAAATCATGCCACTTATGTTATGTTTAACTTAGTCCATCATGAAAGATTGAACCTTTACTTGCGGAATGTTGGCATGAATGCTTGAAACCAATTTGACTTGTGAAATATGCACATGAATATGACTTTAGGGCTTATGCATGTAAATGAACCCAAACCCCTTATGTTATCATGCATGCTTGTGGCCAAATTCTCTTATGATATTATGCATGTTTGTGGCCAAATTCCCTTATGATTCTATGCATGTTTGTGGCCAAATTCCCTTATGCCACTATGCATGTTTATGGCCAACCCCTTTTTGACATTGTACATGTTTTGAGGCCAATATGTAGCATAGTATCCTTACCATGTGACTTACTTCCACTTGGGTTGGAAATACGTTTGGGTAGCTTAGGGAAACCGTGAATATGACACGAAAACTTGACATGGGGTTTACATGAGAACATGACATTCATGATACATTTAAATGTGGTCATGACACGTAGGAAAACATGGAACTTGAACTAGACATGTGTGGGTTGTAAGTGTAATAAGACACTAGACTAAACATGAAAGTGGCCAACTCGAGGTTGGGTTGAGTTTGTAGCATAAATCTACCCGGACCCGCCCGGCTTAACTAGTGGCTACAAACAATAGGACCCAATGTGAGTAGTTGGTCACATAGCACCTAAAACCCGAGGTTAGACTAGGTTGTGGTGTAAATCTACCCGGATCCGCACGGCTTAACTAGTAACCACAACAAAGTCTAATGTGAGAGGTTGGGGTGCATTAATCTAATTAATGCCACATGAAAAGGTTAAGTAATTTTGACTAATGACACTTAACCGATATGACACGAATGGGTAGGTTAAGTGGAACGGGACTTGATTTCTTAACGACACTTAACCAAACAAGACAATTAGGGGATGGGGTTAAGTAATTTGCACTTAACTAATTCGACTAGGTAATTAGATAGGGTTAAGTAATCTATACTTAACTAATCTAAACACGGTAATTAGATGGGGTTAACTAATCTATACTTAACTAATCTAAACACGGTAATTAGATAGGGTTAAGTAACCTACACTTAACTAATCTAAACGCGGTAATTAGATAAGGTTAAGTAACTTACACTTAACCAATCTAAACACGGTAATTCGATGGGGTTAAAGTTAAACACTTAACCAATCTAAACCTGGAAATTCAATGAGGTTAAGTGACTTATATTTAACCAATTATACATTATGATTTGATGAGATTAAGCAACCATACTTAACCAATCTAATATGAGAACTTGATAGGGTTAAGTCACAAGACCGTTTAAATATACATAACCATTCTAATACGATTAGTGGATGGGGTTAAGTTAACCTATACTTAACCAATCCGACTCGATAATCTGATGAGGTTAAGATAATCTATGCTTAACCAATCAAACACGATAATCTGATACGGTAAACAAATAATTAACCATTTTGACTTGATGATTGAATATGGTTAAGTCATGAGCTTCTTGGTATACTTAACCAACTTGTAGGGCTAAGTCTTGAGCTTAAATACTTATCCAATCTTGACATGATTCGTAGGCAGGTTAAGTCATGAACTTAAATGACAATACTTAACCCATTTGACAAAACCCTAGTTCAGGGGACTAGGTGGAAAATCGTAGTTAACAAGGATAACGGGAAAAGAGACTAAGTGGTGAACCTCAGTTTAGGAAACTAAGTAATAATTCTTAGTCAAGGGATTTGGACCAGTTCACAGATAGATGAGTAACCTGATACGGTAGGTCATCGCTTAAACACACGAGGAGGAGCAATATCTGATTTAGATAAAGGCTCCAATGAACTGGGTGACGAAGCGGTAGCTTCGGGGAAACGTGAGGATACTCTTGGTATCCCTCTGTGAGGTTGCGGATGGTCCATGAAACCAGGGCTCACAGAGGTTAAGGTCTGCGGTAGGAGAACCAAGGGTATGCCTTGGTTGCTGTGCGAGCAACCTAAAGACTGGGGTGGATTAGCGTGGGGTCGGCGATATTTTCATGGTAGCCCTAGATAGCACATTCGTCGGCCACCTACCATCTTTAGTCAATCGTGTACGTACGGAAAGGCAGAGAACACCCAACAAACCATACTTGCTATCTAGGTATGGGTGAGGTTGGCCGTCCGGAAAGGGGGCATCGATGGCTGTAGTTTAGTTCTCATACATGACTTTTCTTGTTTTGCCTTTCAGTAGTTTAGGGAGGGGTCACGTGGGACCATAGCCACAGATACAAAAATAGACCTTGATATCTGCATCGGCAGATGACTTAAAACTCCCGACCGAGTTCCGTATTTCTTGATTTGCCCTGGCACGGAACTCGGATGACACATTAAGATACATGTGCGTCTAGACATGGAAACGATTCACGATTCATACGTGGGATAAAAGGGCGCGGTTGACGGGTAGCATAATCCCTAGTAGCCCTAGGTGGCTAAAACCCAAACCGAGATACGAAAACGTTCATTAGGTAGCATAATCCCTAGCGGTCCTAAGTGGCATAAACCCTAGGTAAACACGCGATAGTTCATGGTAAGAAAACATAACCAGACCAAGGGTAGCAGTCCAAAACAACTTCAAGGATAAAATGGTACTACGTTGAGATGGTATAGATTTACATGGGAAAGCCGTACGGCCTACGGCAAAGGACCGAACTTATACATGGAAAGAAACATACGAGTTGGGAAAACCTACATATGCTATATATTAGGTTGACCTGGACCATTACATGACATTGGGCAAGGGACATTCATAGTTAACACATGACGCGGGTTGGGATACTAGTACGAGAGGTGTAGAGCAAATATACATGATAAATACCATGGGATGCTAGACATGATAGATACCTTGGGGGTAGTATACTTGATAGAAACCCGACGATGTGATACCTTGATTTATCTTGACACCGTAGTTTATCATGATACCTTAGTTTATCTTGCTACAGTAGTTCATCCAGTTATCTTGGTTTAGCTTATCTATCTTGCCGTCATCCTTATGTTTACTTTCATTTTATGCATGTCATGTTACCTTTACCTGTTTTTATACTGGAAGTAGATAGGAGTTACCAGTCTTTATGACTGACCCCGTTTTTTTTGCCTCTTTGTCTTCCGTTCCCCCCCCCCCAGGTTTTCAGGGAGGAAATGATGTTGTTTAGTTCAGACCTCTTATGCTTGAAGGTCATCATGTATAGCTTGGTCTTCTCTTGGCTATGGCTGCTTCACCGCTTTATTTTGGGGAATAATTTATGAAAAGGTTTTATGCTTCTTTACTATTGCAAGACAGGTTTTGATGTATTCTGATGTAAAAGGCTTTAGACCTTATTTTATAAGGTAATGAAATTTGTTTTACTTCCGCTGTTTTATATATGTTCTGTCTTGTAATATTTCTGTGCATGTTTACCTCGATAATGCTTCACCAAACCTAGTGCATTCCCTTTGTGAGTGACCCTAGCGGAGGTGGGGTGTTACAAGAATACTTTGGCCAATTAATTAACGAAATCGAACAAACGCTGCATGTGTGGAACAACAAACTTCTTTTATAAGTGGCACACTCAGGTTAATCAAAACAGTAATATATTCAATAGTTTTTTTTAAATGCAAATCACGTGGATGCCAAAAAATATAAATAAAATTGATAACTTATATTCTAATTCAATATGGAAAATGGAAATCATCAAGTCAACTTGAATACAATTTACAAAAACAAAAAAGGATGGCATGGATTTAAGGAACTTACATGGCTTAAACGATGTTTTGACATGAAAATTGCAATTGAAATTCCTTCAACAAAACAATGTAGGGGGAATTTGAGTAAAAAAAGAGGTATTATATCGTAGGCAAATTATATAATAACCATACGCCATCGCAAACTCATGAATATGCCGACAAAGCTAATATTATGGATAATAATAAGCATTCGTGGACTTCATTACATAGAAAAAGTACAACTTTGCATAATATAAAATAGTAAGCATTTCCACCAAATTAAGAGAAGAGATACTTTTAGTTATCTAAAGAAAATGTTTAATCCTGCACTGGAATGCTCAGTCCCTTGACCATCATAACCATGAGGAAGCAGTGCAACAAGAAACCTATAAAATGACATAAGGTCAAATCTCCACTTTGTAGCATGATTTGTTTGACAATGAAATTTCATTTTTACCCTTTTAAATGCATAACTCCTTTGATTTATGACATCTTTAGAACTATCTGCATATGTTAAATATTAATTATATAGCTAAATAGTTTTTCAACTCAGCTAATAGTCAAAAAATTATTAAATTATATATCAAGTGCATTTAGCCATCATAAGCCATCCTCTGCTCTAAAAATCAGTGGTAAATTCTTGTGCACCATCTGAAAAATCACCAAATTTTTCTTTCCATATAACCAATGAATTTGGATTTTTCATGGAGTAGCCCAGCTCGAAACCAAAGGATAAATGGTCGAAGGGTATTGAATGTTATAATTGTCACAACCCAAGGCATTTAATAAAAGATTTCAAAGCTTCCATGAGTCCGAGAAAGTCAATGGAAGAAATAGAATGTTATAACTGCCATAAGAAGGGGAACATCAAGACAAATTACCCACTGCTGAAAAAGTCCAAAGTGGCTCATGTGTATAACATGGCAGACACTCCAACAACTTCTGCTGGAAAAGGAAGGCCAGATGTCTTGGAAGGTGCATTTACCATTAGAGATATTCCTATTAAAGTATTATTTGATACAGGCGCATCTCGAAATTTTATTTTAGGTAACATGGTAAAGAAGATAAATCTAAAACTTAAATACTTTGAAGAACTCATTAGTGTTAACAATCCTATAGGAGGTACCCTCGATCTTTGTTTATATTGTAAAGTGTCAGTTACTTATTCTCGTTATCGATTTTCCTTTGGTTTGATCATCATGGATTTTACTGAGTTTGATATTATACTTGGCATGGATTGGTTGACAATGTACGAGGCTGAAGTTAAATGCGCTGATAGAATTGTTAGAGTTAAAACCAAGTTTGGGAAATTTATAACCATACCCTATGAAGGACCAGATTCAGACATGAAGGAATTTTGGTCTAGAAAATATTCTAGTTGTTTAAGGATTACGTAGATGTGTTTGAAGAAGTTGATAGCCTTCCTCCGCGAAGAGAAATTGATTTCCGGATTGATATAATTCCGAATGCAAGGCCAGTTGTGCATCCGATTCAAAGAACGACATTGAAGGAGAAGGAGGAGTTAAGCAATCAAACTGTAAGCTTTTATGGAAAGGTCTAATCAGGCTTAGTTTCTTGAGTTGGGGAGCAGCCGTGGTGTTCGTTCCGAAGTCAGACGGTACCCTTAGATTATGTGTGGATTACCGAGATATCAATAAGCAAACACTCAAGAATAAGTATCCACTACCACGTGTAGATGATTTGTTAGATCGTTTAAATGGAGCGCGGGTGTTTTTGAAGATGGACCTAGCTACAGGTTTTCATCAGTTAAGAATTGCAGAAGAGTGTGTTCCTTTGACAACTTTTAGGGGTCTAGATTTATTTTATGAATGGCTAGTAATGCTTTTCGGGTTATGCAACTCCCCTGCTTATTTCGTAGACTTGATGAATCGGGTGTTTCAAAGTGTTGAACAAGTTTGTATTGGTTCTTATTGATGATATTCTGATCTTCTCGAAGATAGTGGAAGAGCACATGAGACATTTGGAACAAGTATTGGAGATTCTGAGAAAGAATATATTAAAGGCTAAGTTTTCCAAATGCCAATTCTAGAAAGAAGAAGTGAAGTTCCTTGGATATGTAGGATCGAAGGAAGGAATCCCGGTAGATCCGAGTAAGGTTACGGATCTTGATGTAGGGAATTGTTGCTTTATTCAGCACACGCCAACACGCAATGTGTATGAGTAATAGAAACACAGTAATCTAAAGATGTAATAAAGTAAATGCGAGAGACACAACTTTCTATAGTGGTTCAACACTAATGCCTACGTCCGCTTTATAGTAATCATTCATCGTATAGTATTCGATACAATTGTTGTACAAGTTTGGACAATATTTGAGTACAAAGTGTTACAATAGAACAACAATATCCTTCTTAATTCTAAACTTTGACTAAAGGCTCTTTGTCTTCTTCATTGGTGAATTGACTTGGTCAACTATGTCCAAATTTATCTTTAATGTTCAAGAAGTCCAAAACTGCCCAAAAGTAGCATAATTATCCTTGTGAATGTCCAAATGTTGATGGGAAACATGTATGATATGTTTTAGTGGTTCATGCCATGTCCAATGGTAATGAAGAAGGTGATGGCAGCCATTAATGAAGGTTTTGGAGCTTTAGAAGTCCAAAAGTTCAAGGACAAAAAGGATCCAATTGAAGGCTATGGTTGGGGGTATTTATAGGAGTGGTTAGTAGTGGAGTAGGTAGTAAATGGAGCCCACACAACAAAATTCGGATCCCTAGGGAGTAAAATGCCAGATTTTGTATCCCCCATTGGTTAGTAGGAAGAACTCGTATCCCACTGGGGGAATATGAATTTTGTATCCCAGGAGCTACAAAATTCGTATCCCTTGGGATACAACTGCTTTATATCCCTTAGGGGATACGAATTCTCATTTCCCTTTAGGGTTACGAAATCGTGTCATAGGGATATAGTAATTTCATATCCCTTAAGGATACAAAATTTCGTATTCCCTAAGGGATATGAAATCGTATCCCAGGGATATGTTACAGAGGAAGAGAGGAGGGATCAGAAATATGGGTAGAACCAAAATCGTGAGGGGCTTGAACTATTAGGATATGAAATCCTGGGATTCGAAATATGTGGTGCGAAGTTGAGAGAGTCGAAATAGAGGGAGGCGAAGCTCCTGGAAGTCAAACTTGGAGGATACGAAATTCCAAAGTTAGGGGTACAAATTTCTGCACATGCTCATAGAAAATGGGAATATCTTTCAAACCATAAGTCCGTCTTGGTCAAACGAAATTTTTACCTAAAGCTAATTCATAGGGCTACAACATTACCATGCAAAGCACCATAATGATGTTTTCAGGCCTAAAAGAGGTAATCTAGTGGGGTTTCAGACCACTTTTATGTTTGTGACGCGACTTTAACCATATTGCTTTGTGTTTTCTGACGATGTTCCTGATGTTTGAGCGCGTTGCTAAGCGTGAACATTACGTGTGACATCTTTAACCAAAAAGTGTGTCAACAACAGCCATTCAGGATTGGAAGCAACCAAGGACCCCCATGGAAGTTAGAAGTTTTCTTGCATTGGCGAGTTATTATCGAAAATTCAAGAAATATTTTTCGAAGTTATCTAGTCCTTTTACGAAGCTTACTAAGAAGCTTACAAAATTTAATTGGACATCTGAGTGTGAAGCAGCTTTCCAAGGTTCGAAAGAAAGACTGACTACTGCATAAGTGTTGACAGTTATAGATGGTTATCAAGATTTGACCATCTATACAGATGCTTCTAAGGAAGTAGTTGGCGCAGTATTAATGCAAAGCGACAAAGTAATTGCTTATGCGAGTCATCGGTTGAAGCCATATTAGAAAAAGTACGCCACTCATGATTTGGAGATATTAGCCATGGTATTCGCCTTAAAGATTTGGAGGCACTACCTATTGGGTGAGAAGTTTGAGTTGTATACAGATCATAAATCTTTAAAGTATCTGTTTACCCAAAAGGATTTAAATATGAGGCAACAACGTTGGTTGGAGTTTTTGGCAGCTTATGATCTAGATATTATATATACTCCAGGGAAGGCCAATGTTGTAGCAGATGCACTGGAAAGAAATCGGTTATTGCTAATCTAATTATTACACCCTAGTTGATAGAAAAGATTTCTATTCTACAAAAAGGCGATGAGTTTATTCATAAGATTAGCACAAGGATTCAAGAAGGTGAAGTTTGGAACTTCCAAATCGATAGTAAAGGAGTTCTAAGATTGAAGGGATGGATTTGCGTTCCAGATGTTCCAGAGCTCAGAAGAGAGGTACTGGATGAATGTCACAATTCTAAGCTCAGTATTCATCCAGGAGTATAGAAAATGTATCGATATTTGGAACGCACATTCTGGTGGAAATCTATGAAGAGAGATATCTTGATATATGTTAGCAAGTGTCAAACTTGCCAATAAGTTAAAAGCTATCAACCGTTAGAGATTCTGAAATGTAAATGAGACCAAATATCGATGGATTTCATTGACGGTCTGCCTAGAACCAAGAAGGGTAACGTCAACATTTGGGTTGCTGTAGATCATTTGACGAAGAGTTCTCATTTTCTTCCTGTAAGGGCAAATATAATAGTTCAAAACCTTGCTCATATGTATGTGAAGGAAACTGTTAGACCGCATGGAGTTCCCAACAGCATTGTCAGTGATCGAGATCTGATCTTTACCAGTAATTTCTAGGAAACATTTCAGTCTGAGATGGGAACAAAGTTAAATCTTAGCACTGCTTACCATCCCCATATTGATGGTCAGACTGACAGGATGAATCGTATTTTGGAAGATCTGTTGAGAGCTTATATGCTGATAGTGGGAAGATCATTTACATCTTGTAGAGTTCACATATAACAACCGCTTCCAAGATAGTTTAAAGATGTCACCATTTGAAGCATTATATGGTCGACTGTGCAAATATCCTGCATGTTGGATTGAGCCTAGTAATCGGCTAGTGTTGGGTCCGGATATGATTCGAGAAGCTGTAGACAAAGTGGACTTCATTAAAAAAAAAAGGCTATAGGCGGCACAGAGCCGACAAAAAAGCTATGCAGATTCTAGGAGAAGAGATTTAGAGTTTTCGTTTGGCGATCAAGTATTTTCTAAAGTTTCTTCATTGAGAGGAGTGATTCGATTCAGGAAGACAGAAAAGTTGTCACCTAAGTATACTAGTCCGTCCCCAGTATTAGAGAAAATTGGAACTCTAGCTTGCAGAGTTCAATTTCCAGATTCGTTGTTCGGAATGCACGTTGTGTTTCATGTTTTTCATTTCTGGAAGTACGTGCATGATCCTGACTTAATTGTTGAGTAAGAAACACAAGATTATTTAGAAATCACCCCGAGTTTGGCAGTACAAAGAAAGCCAATAAAGATATTTGGCAGAGAAACGAGAGTACTGAGAAAAAAAGGGTGAACTTGGTCAAAGTGCAATGGAGCGGAGATCCTAGAGACTGTACATGGGAGATATAGGATAACATTAAATAGGCTTATCCCAAGTGTAGAGTGGATATCTATAAGTAATTCTATTGAGAGGTAAATTTATAATTATTTTATCATTTCTATTTCAAATTTGCTTTCGTCTAATTTTGGGGATGAAATTATTTTAAGTGGGGGAGAGAGTAATGACCTAGAATTTTGAATTCATTTTAAAAATTATTTTTAATATAATTTTATGAGAATTTATGGTCAATTCTGAAAATTCGATGACTTAATGCCAGTTTTAGCAGTTTGCAAGGGAACATTGTTGAGCCAATCTCAGATTCCGACAAAACTTATTTTATCGGATCCGTAATGTCGAAAAATGGCAGGATTTTAAATTTTGTAATTTTTGGAGTCTGTATGTGAGCGTGCGAGAATTAAACGTATACCAGGTTAATCGATCGAAATTAAGTGGAAACACGATCGAAAAATAAAACGAGGTGTCAAATGAACTAGGAATTTGACGAGACCTGTTCCTTGGATCCGGAATTACGTGGTATGCTAGAGTGCAAATTTTCGTATAAAACGGAATTTCTGTTTGATCACACAATGAGATGAACCGGAGTCCAACTAACACACTTTAACGTTCGACAACAGAAAGTGCTTCTAAAATGGCAAAACGAGGCGTCAATCATCAAAGAGCCTTGGGTGTTTTTCTTCCTCCCTTCCTCGTCGCTACACCTCATCAATTCGAAGCGAATCCTTTTTAAACAAAACTCCTTTCTCTTTATTACTCTCCATTCCTTCTTATTTTTCATTTAGCTCCTCCACCTTCTTCCTCATCCTCTCATAGCCGCTTCTCTTCCAACCTCTACCCACTGACCGTCACCGCACTCCCTTCGCCTCCCCTCCGATCTGTGCTAGTCGTTGCATCCCCTTTCCATCGCCCTGGGCCCCATTCCACCACAACACCATGAAGATCCAATTTTTAATCTCCTTTTACACTTAGGTCCCTAAAAAATTCCATCTTTGCACCCCTAACCACCTCCTACCCCCACGCCTCGGCCCCTATACCCTACGTCTCACCTGGCCCGCCTCCACCGTTGGTCCCACCCACAACCGGTGCACCTAAACCCCCTTGAAATTGCCTTGAACCTCCAGATCTGTGAATGTTCGTGAGTTTGAGTGTGCTCGTGAGGTGTTTGAATCCCGTAGTTGCTGGATCCAATCCCGTTAGCTGCCGACAAGTGTCGTAGGTGTCATGCGTGTGCCGTAGCTATGTGTGCAAGCCCGTATTCCTTCATATAGAGTTTGGAGGAGTGGAAACTGTAACACCCCGTAATTTGAACATAAAAATTCACAAATTAAAGTATACTTAATTAAGTGAAATGGGTTGCGCAGAGAAATATATATATATTGATATATATATATATATATATATATAATTGAAAATTTAATTAATAAATATGCAAAAATGTTCAAAACAGCGAATTGGGAGAGGGGAATAACCGAACCGGCCGATTTTTGAGGTCGACCCGAGCTCGCTGGGTCGACTAGGGGTTAATCCAGGGTGTTTGGCTGTCAACCCGTGGGCCGATTCGCTCAAATGCAGATTTTGCATTTGAATGGTTCTCATGGTTTAGCTTTAATCTAAAGGCCCTAGATGGTTCCTACACTTGACTTCTTCCCCAAGACATGCTTTGATGGCTTGGATTGAATCTAGGGTTAATCCTGGCTAATACTATCCTAATCCTCTATAAAAAGACCCCTAAACCTAGCCTAAATCACCATTATTCAATCCTACAACTAAACTATGTCAAATTTGTTCCTCTCATGGCCTCCACTCTCATGCTAAAATTCCTAAGCCTATTTCTATGAGAGATTGTAAGTTCATACAAGTGCTTTCCAACTTGTATGAGTGTTCTTAGTTTGCATTCAAGTCAAGTTGCAACATTTCTATTTCAAAGCAAGGATTTTTATTGATTTGGCGCAAGGGTTTTTCAATTGGGGCTTTCATATTTTAGTGCTTGCATAAGGGCTTCGTCTCAATCTTTATAATAAATATTCATTTGTGTCTTCATAGCGTAGTAAGCCCTTTTCTACTTTCTTTTTATTGAACTCTAAAGTTAAATGAATGATGCAAGTTTGGGGTTGATCATTATGATATGCAAGTTTGGTTGATCATTATGATATGCAAGTTTGGTTGATTATTATGATATGCAAGTTTGGTTAATCATTATGCTATGCAAGTTGGTTTAATCATTATGTATGACACATATTGCTATGTTATGCAAGTTAAACTTGATGTTGTGAGCATAAAGCTCCAAGCTTTATATCAAAGGTTGCATTTTGGCAACATGGAAGTTATCATATCCCTTATGATAACTTGCATGTGAGGCTAAATGCGAACTTCTAGCAACTTCTACATGTCATTTATCACCATGTATCACTCATATGCTAAGTTTGGTTTTATGCATGCTTTTGAAGCCTAACAATGCAATATGCAAGTATATGAACATATGTACATCTCATATGCCACCATGATAAACTTGTGGCTTCAACACCTTTTTGTCATGATTATGCCAAGTTCCCTATTTTACCCTTTATGCGTTGTTGCAATTATGTAAACGATGGGATTACGTTGGGGTTGGGTAAAATTATGACATGAACATGATTTTTATAACATAACGTGATATGTTAACTTGTAATTATGTTTTGGAAACATAATGGACATGACACTTAGAAAATATGAGTATGGCCAACTCGAGGTTGGGTTGAGTTTGTAGCATAAATCTACTCGGACCCGCCCGGCTTAACTAGTGGCTACAAACAATAGGACCCAATGTGAGAAGTTGGTCATGTTGTGCTCGAACCCGAGGTTAGACCAAGTTGTGGTGTAAAGCTACCCGGACCCGCCCGGCTTAACTAGTAACCACAACAAAGTCTAATGTGAGAGGTTAAAGCACATTAAGTTAATTAATGCCTCCTGATTAGGGTTAAGTCATGGTCCACTTAATACTTAATCAATTTGGGTTGGATGGGTTAATTACTTAACCAATTTAATCCACGTTTGGATCGGGTTAACCACATTTAACCCGTTAAGGAAGCCCTAGTTGCGTGGTCCTTTTCAGCAGTAACCCTCTTGATAGTATCATAAGACCCTAGGACTAGGCTAGGGTGGGGCACGATTACTGGGCTGACATGTAAGCGACCAAAATGACGGCTGAGTAGGTACGCCGGTGTAGGTCCAGGCGGACTATGGTCGTGCACATAGTCCGGAGTTGGAGAATCAGGCACGGGTACCAGTAGATCTAGACTGCGCATACTTGATTCGTGTCTGAAGTTGACACCCTAGGACTTGATACACCCTAGGGTGTACCTAGCGCAGTTTAACTACATTGCATGTTTGGGCCGTATGACACCGACACTTGACGAGTTAAGCTTATAGGGAGCCGATCGACTAGACCGTGTAGTTGGACCTTAATTTAGGTCACCTCATGATGATGGGCCAAGCTTGGGCCAAGGGATCAATTCTTGTTTTTACTTGACATGTTAGAATGCTAGTACACCCGTGGTGCAAAACTTAACCTTAATTATGCGATGACACCTTTATCTATCTTGTTAGTTAATCATCATTTCAGTATGTTGTTATCCTTATGTTCATCTCAGCTTCTCATGCCAGTTAACTTTACTAGTTCATAGACAGATAGTAGTAGGGCTTACCAGTCTTTTTGACTGACCTGTTTTCTTTCGCCTCTTTTCTTTCGTTTCCCCCCCCCCTCAGGTTCTCAGGGTGGGAACATTGGAGCTTAGCTTGGATCTTTACAGCTTGCTTACTGGATTTGCTCATGTACGGTTTTGGACATTGAGCTAGCTAGGGTTTATCACTTCATTTTGGGGATAGTACTTTATGTATTTCAGTTTTTCAGTTTATGCTTTTATCTAGACTTTGTTGTTGGAAAATAATGACCAAGTACTTTGTTGTAACATGACTATGGTTTTGAAATGCTAAGTTTTATCTGTTGCTTTACTACTCTGTTTTACTTATATGTTCTGTCTTGTGATATCTGCATGCATGTTTACCTTGTTTAACGCCCCTCCAAAGCTAATGTCCTTGCAAGAGTTGCATTGGCGGAGGTCGGGTGTTACATTTGGTATCAGATCGAGGTTTACAAGATTTGAGCAAAAGTGTTTTTGAAACTTACCTTTTGAAAAACTATTTTCAAAACCAATTAAGTATTTTCCAAGAAAAGTCTAGTTATTTTAAAAAGGCTATTCCCCAAAAGCCATAGCACTATCCTTCGTTTCTTCGTTCTGAATCTATCTTTTTCCTTTTTCAGTATGGCCGATCTTAACCTTCCCGAGGGAGTGACCATTCCCGAATGGTTCCGGAGATACTTGGAAGCTAGGGCCAACGATGTGGGCCTAGCAAATACCCCCAATATAACTGAGGTTCCTCCTCCTCCTCCTCAGAACCCGCAAGCAGATTTCGCTAAGATTTGCAAAGACTTTAAGGCGATGGGCGGCAAGAACTTTATTGGGACGGAGACTTTTGTGGAGGCAAGAAATTGGTTGAAAGAAACTGAAGATCTCTTCGCCATCTTTGATGTGCAAGATCATAGAAGGGTTCTATTGGCAACATGGTTATTGAAAGAAGAAGCTGCTTATTGGTGGGAGGTCAACAATGCTACGAGGCCTATAGAGACTTGGGCCGACTTTAGGACAAGATTTGGGCTTAAGTTTCTATCATCAGCTGAGGCGAATTTGCAATTGGAGAAGTTTATATCTTTGAAGCAAGGAGACATGACAGTGAGGGAGTACGTGAATGAGTTTAACAAGCTCGCCTGATTTGGTTTGGACATGATTAATACTCCCCAGAAGAAGGCTTTGCGCTTTGCACGAGGGTTGAATGAGCCACTACAAGGTTTAGCCCTATCTCATATACCTATGGGGGCCACTTTCGAAGGTCTGGTAGACATGGCATTGCTTCAAGGAGACGATAAGAATGGCAAGAAGGAAGTGAAGGCTAATGAGATCCAAACCAAGAAGACAGACTCCAAGTGGGGAGGAAATCAGAGCAATCAGAACAACAAAAACAACAAGAACAACAAGGGCAACAAGGCTAAGGCAAAGGACCCAAGAAAATGCCACTACTGTGGGAATGTAGGGCACATAGCTAAAGACTGTAAGAAAAGGAAGAGGAAGTCGGGCGAATGCTTTCATTGTGGAGAGACCGGACATTTTAGCAAGGATTGCCCCAAGAAGCAAGGGTAGAATCAGCGTGCAGGACCTTCTGGAGGGCAAGTGCATGCTCTCAACGCCGCTCCAGTTCAGGATCGAGGTAGCATTTCTGTAGAAAGTCTTGTTTATATTTCTGATTATCCTGTTCGCACCCTATTTGATTCTGGCGCATCACATAGTTTTATTTCTTCTGACATTGTTGAAAGTTTGCACCTAAGTACTAGCTTAGTTGAGGATCCCGTTTGTGTTTCAAATCCAATTGGGGGTTCCGCCCATCTATCTATGATTTGTGTGGATTTGAAGATTTCTATCTTGACTGTAGAATTCGCGTGTAATGCTTATGTTCTCGGATTCACGGGATATGGGTTAATCTTGGGCATGGATTGGTTGTCCATTTATGGAGCCATTCTCGATTGTGAACATAGGGTGGTGAGGCTCATGACCCGCCTCGGTAATACCCTAGAAATTTCTTGTAACTCTAGAGGTCCCGTCATGTTATGCTATGTTGAATCTCTCGACTCGTCCATCGATGATCTGCAATTTGTAAGGGTGGTCCGAGACTATCCTGATGTCATTGAAGAAGTTAAGGGGTTACCCCCTAAACGAGAGATAGATTTCCGCATTTATCTAGTCGATAATGCCAAGCCAGTATCATTGCCCGTTAGGCACATGGCCCCTCGTGAGAGAAGGGAGCTCAGTAAGCAAATCAAGGAGCTGCTTGAGAAGGGTTTTATTAGACCAAGCATTTCTGAATGGGGTGCTCCGGTGGTACTCGCTACTAAGGCGGATGGTTCGCTTCGTCTATGTGTTGATTATCGAGAGTTGAACAAGCTGACAAAGAAGAATAGGCACCCGTTACCGAGGATTGATGATCTCTTTGACCAGCTTGTAGGTGCTTCTATTTTCTCTCAGCTCGATCTAGCCACCGGATTCCATCAGCTTAGAGTAGCTGAGGATAGCATTGATAAAACTGTGTTTAGGACTCCGGATGGATTCTTTGAATGGCTTGTCATGCCATTCGGATTGACTAATGCACCCGCCTACTTCGTAGACTTTATGAGTAGGGTGTTCAGGGAGTTCCTCAACAAGTTTGTTGTTGTCTTCGTGGATGATATTCTGATCTTCTCAAAGGACGAGGAAGAACATGCCAGACATCTCAAGGAAGTGATGGATACGCTTACAGCGCATTAGTTGAAAGCCAAGTTCTCCAAATGTCATTTCTGGAGAAGGGAAGTTCGGTTTCTTGGACATATAGTTTCTAAGCAAGGCATAGCGGTGGATCCCACGAAAGTGGTTGTGGTTCAAGATTGGAAGACTCCTACGAATGCGACCGAAGTAAGAAGCTTTCTCGGTTTGGCGGGCTACTATAGGAAGTTCATCAGAGACTTCGCTAAGATTTCGGCCCCTCTCACTAAGTTGACGAAGAAGAACTTAGTCTTTGCATGGGACTTGGAGTGTGAGCTTGCTTTTCAAAAGCTTAAAAGAGCCCTTACCTTAGCTCCAGTTTTGGCATTACCCGATAGTGGTAAGATGTTTACCGTGTACACAGATGCATGTGGCACGGGGTTAGGAGCTGTTCTGATGCAAGAGGGAAGAGTGATATGTTATGGGGGTAGGCAACTTAAAGTTCATGAGAAGAACTATCCCACTCATGATTTGGAGTTAGCGGCGATCGTCTTTGCACTCAAATCCTGGCGCCACTATCTTCTAGGCGAAAGGTTTGAGTTGTATACTGATCACAAGTCACTCAAATACCTCTTCTCGCAAAAAGATCTGAATCTAAGGCAGCAAAGGTGGATGGAATTTTTGGCATCTTATGACTTCGAGATAGCTTATACCCCTGGCAAGGGTAATGTTGTGGCGGATGCACTAAGCAGAAGGAGATTGACTTTAAGCCCCTTGTTCATTGAGATGAAGAACTTGGAATTCTTGGCAACCTTTGATTTCACGACGGCTGTTGAGTTGATGACGGGTTCATTAGCATCCCTTGAGCTTAGACCCACACTTCTTGATCAAGTTGGGGCTTCGCAGAGGGAAGATCCACAGATAGTCGAAGTTATGGACAAGTTGATTCGGGGTGAGACGTCTAGTCACCTTGCCAAATATACTATTGATGATAAAGGATGGCTAAGGCGTGATGGGAGATTATGTGTTCCTCGGGTGGGAGATTTGGTCCATAGAGTTCTTGAAGAAGCGCATCACTCGAAGATGACTATACATCCGGGAGGAGATAAGATGTATAGAGATATGAAGCGCAGTTTCTTTTGGGATGGAATGAAGAAAGATGTGGCAGAGTATGTTTCAAGGTGCATGGTGTGCCAACAAGTGAAGGCCGAGTCAAAGAAACCAGGTGGGCTATTACATCCATTGGAGGTCCCACAATGGAAGTGGGAGAGTATTTCTATGGATTTTGTGGATGGATTGCCTAGGTCAAGGAGAGGGAACACAAGCATATGGGTCATAGTTGACAGACTTACGAAGAGTGCTCACTTCATCCCAGTAAAGAGAAAGAGGACCGCATCAGAGCTGGCGTCTATTTATCTCCGAAAAATAGTGTGGTTGCATGGAGTTCCTTCTAGCATAGTTAGCGATCGTGACCCGATTTTCACTAGCCAGTTCTGGAACAGTTTGCAAGAAGCGATGGGTACGCGATTGAATTTGAGTACAGCCTATCACCCCCAGACGGATGGCCAAACCGAAAGGGTGAATAGAGTGCTAGAAGATCTCTTGAGGCTTTGTGTTCTCGACTTCGGTGGTACTTGGGAAGACCACCTTCCTCTTGTAGAATTTGCTTATAATAATAGCTATCAAGCCAGCATAGGGATGGCACCATTTGAAGCTTTATATGGGAGGCCGTGTAGGTCACCATCTTGTTGGTGGGAGACAACAGATAGACATATACTTGGGCCCGATATGATACGAGACACATCCGAGAAAGTTGAATTAGTAAGAAGAAGGATGAAAGCGGCCCAAGATAGACAGAAATCCTATGCTGACAAGCGAAGGGAAGATTTGGAATTCGAAGTGGGAGACATGGTTCTCGTGAAGGTTTCTCCTTTGCGAAATGTGGTACGTTTTGGAGCAGCAGGGAAGCTGGCACCAAGGTTCGTAGGACCCTTCCCTATCATAGAGAGAATTGGAAAGATGGCCTATAAGGTGGGATTGCCCGAGAAGCTAGCCGGAGTGCATAATGTCTTTCATGTCTCGCATCTCCGAAAGTGCCTACATGAGTCCGCTGAGGTGGTTGAACCAAGCATTCTTGAAGACATTGAGGTAGAGAAAGAAGCAACCTTGAGAAGAGCTCCGATTCGTATCTTGGGAACAGAGATCAAGAAGCTAAGGAATCGAGAGGTCAAGTTGGTGAAAGTTCAGTGGGGTGAAGCCGACGAAGATGCAACTTGGGAAACCGAGGAGAAGATGCGTGGGCTTTATCCATTTCTTTTTGAGGGTACATTCTCGATCTCTTTTCCTAATTAGCATATCTTTCTTTTTATCCGCGTTTATCTAGTTTATCTTGTTTCGTAGATCTTGTCATGAGAACCTTAGGTAGAAACCCTTGGTTGAAACATGTATTTGAAACATGTTATGCTTGATGGTTGCAAGTGGTTGCAAGTGTTTGCACGTGGATACTCGTGGATGCATGATACACATTAGGCACTAAGATCGGCTCACACACTTTCATGTTGCATATGCATGAGTGCTTATACTTATTCATGGATGAAACTTGTTGAGCTATCACGTGGATGTTGCATATGGATGAATATTATGTGCACTCATGTAGAGATTATAAATTATGTTAGGAATTTGCATACATATGGACTCATTTCACTAACATATTTTGCATTAAGGAGGTTTACTGTATCAGTAACCGCCTGATTTTTGCATTAGATAAGTACATATACACACACCTTTGCATATGATCATACAACATTTAGAATCCTTTAAGGACAATGACTGCACGTGGATGATGTTTTGAGTAGATGGATGATGGATAGTAGGATACGTTCTTCCTAACTTGGAGATTTCGGGGACGAAATCCTTTAAGGAGGGGAGAATGTAACACCCCGTAATTTGAACATAAAAATTCACAAATTAAAGTATACTTAATTAAATGAAATGGGTTGCGCAGCGAAATATATATATATATATATATATAATTGAAAATTTAATTAATAAATATGCAAAAATGTTCAAAACAGCGAATTGGGATAGGGGAATAACGGAACCGGCCGATTTTTGAGGTCGATCCGAGCTTGCTGGGTCGACTAGGGGTTAATCCAGGGTGTTTGGCTGTCAACCCGTGGGCCGATTCGCTCAAATGCAGATTTTGCATTTGAATGGTTCTCATGGTTCAGCTTTAATCTAAAGGCCCTAGATGGTTCCTACACTTGACTTCTTCCCCAAGACATGCTTTGATGGCTTGAATTGAATCTAGGGTTAATCCTATGGCTAATACTATCCTAATCCTCTATAAAAAGACCCCTAAACCTAGCCTAAATCACCATTATTCAATCCTACAACTAAACTATGTCAAATTTGTTCCTCTCATGGCCTCCACTCTCATGCTAAAATTCCTAAGCCTATTTCTATGAGAGATTGTGAGTTCATACAAGTGCTTTCAAACTTGTATGAGTGTTCTTAGTTTGCATTCAAGTCAAGTTGCAACATTTCTATTTCAAAGCAAGGATTTTTATTGATTTGGCGCAAGGGTTTTTCAATTGGGGCTTTCATATTTTGGTGCTTGCATAAGGGATTCATCTCAATCTTTATAATAAATATTCATTTGTGTCTTCATAGCGTAGTAAGCCCTTTTCTACTTTCTTTTTATTGAACTCTAAAGTTAAATGAATGATGCAAGTTTGGGGTTGATCATTATGATATGCAAGTTTGGTTGATCATTATGATATGCAAGTTTGGTTGATTATTATGATATGCAAGTTTGGTTAATCATTATGCTATGCAAGTTGGTTTAATCATTATGTATGACACATATTGCTATGTTATGCAAGTTAAACTTGATGTTGTGAGCATAAAGCTCCAAGCTTTATATCAAAGGTTGCATTTTGGCAACATGGAAGTTATCATATCCCTTATGATAACTTGCATGTGAGGCTAAATGCGAACTTCTAGCAACTTCTACATGTCATTTATCACCATGTATCACTCATATGCTAAGTTTGGTTTTATGCATGCTTTTGAAGCCTAACAATGCAATATGCAAGTATATGAACATATGTACATCTCATATGCCACCATGATAAACTTGTGGCTTCAACACCTTTTAGTCATGATTATGCCAAGTTCCCTATTTTACCCTTTATGCGTTGTTGCGATTATGTAAACGATGGGATTACGTTGGGGTTGGGTAAAATTATGACATGAACATGATTTTTATAACATAACGTGATATGTTAACTTGTAATTATGTTTTGGAAACATAATGGACATGACACTTAGAAAATATGAGTGTGGCCAACTCGAGGTTGGGTTGAGTTTGTAGCATAAATCTACCCGGACCTGCCCGGCTTAACTAGTGGCTACAAACAATAGGACCCAATGTGAGAAGTTGGTCATGTTGTGCTCGAACCCGAGGTTAGACCAAGTTGTGGTGTAAAGCTACCCGGACCCGCCCGGCTTAACTAGTAACCACAACAAAGTCTAATGTGAGAGGTTAAAGCACATTAAGTTAATTAATGCCTCCTGATTAGGGTTAAGTCATGGTCCACTTAATACTTAATCAATTTGGGCTGGATGGGTTAATTACTTAACCAATTTAATCCACGTTTGGATCGGGTTAACCACATTTAACCCGTTTAGGAAGCCCTAGTTGCGTGGTCCTTTTCAGCAGTAACCCTCTTGATAGTATCATAAGACCCTAGGACAAGGCTAGGGTGGGGCACGATTACTGGGCTGACATGTAAGCGACCAAAATGACGGCTGAGTAGGTACGCCGGTGTAGGTCTAGGCGGACTATGGTCGTGCACATAGTCCGAAGTTGGAGAATCAGGCACGGGTACCAGTAGATCTAGACTGCGCATACTTGATTCGTGTCTGAGGTTGACACCCTAGGACTTGATATACCCTAGGGTGTACCTAGCGCAGTTTAACTACATTGCATGTTTGGGCCGTATGACACCGACACTTGACGAGTTAGGCTTATAGGGAGCCGATCGACTAGACCGTGTAGTTGGACCTTAATTTAGGTCACCTCATGATGATGGGCCAAGCTTGGGCCAAAGGATCAATTCTTGTTTTTACTTGACATGTTAGAATGCTAGTACACCCGTGGTGCAAAACTTAACCTTAATTATGCGATGACACCTTTATCTATCTTGTTAGTTAATCATCATGCCAGTATGTTGTTATCCTTATGTTCATCTCAGCTTCTCATGCCAGTTAACTTTACTAGTTCATAGACAGATAGTAGTAGGGCTTACCAGTCTTTTTGACTGACCTGTTTTCTTTCGCCTCTTTTCTTCCGTTCCCCCCCCTCAGGTTCTCAGGGTGGGAACATTGGAGCTTAGCTTGGATCTTTACAGCTTGCTTACTGGATTTGCTCATGTACGGTTTTGGACATTGAGTTAGCTATGGTTTATCACTTCATTTTGGGGATAGTACTTTATGTATTTCAGTTTTTCAGTTTACGCTTTTATCTAGACTTTGTTGTTGGAAAATAATGACCAAGTACTTTGTTGTAACATGACTATGTTTTTGAAATGCTAAGTTTTATCCGCTGCTTTACTACTCTGTTTTACTTATATGTTCTGTCTTGTGATATCTGCATGCATGTTTAGCTTGTTTAACTCCCCTCCAAAGCTAATGTCCTTGCAAGAGTGCCATTGGCGGAGGTGGGGTGTTACAGAAACTGCGGTGAGAAACCAAACTCACATATAAAAGGGATATAATATAATTAACTACTAAATATTAATTAAATATGTTACATTGATCATACATGTTTAGTATAATGTTGAATGCTGAGTATTGTGGTAAAAATATGATTTTTATATCATATATGTGATATCCCTTGAATATATAACGCTTGAGTTATATACTGTGTTGATTGGAAATTGATAAAGTCATAATTGGTTTTAGATTGAGTAATTTAATTATTACTGTTTATTGGTTGATTAGCAAACCCTACACAGGTTTTGGGATGACAGTAGCCTACACGTCTCGCAAGTGTGTAGATAAGTCACATGGATCGTGATGTAAACCCCACACGGGTATTGAAACTATAATTTTACACATCTCCCAAGTGTGTAGATAATAATCACTTTGTGTGTGATTAGATGTAAACCCCACATGGGTATTGGGATCAAGATAAACACTAATGTTAATCTCAAGTGTGTAGTCTATCAATATGTTGATTGACAAGACTCTATAAGCATTATTTAAGTTTTGTATGGTATAATTCACTTTGTGTGTGAATTGAAAACCATTTTGATGGTTGTTTGAGTGTTTAATACATTGTTTGATAATGAACAATAAAAATGGTTATTTAAAAAAAATGGATTTTTAATGACTATTTTACTAATATAATAATAGTTAAAAAAATCGAAGTTTGGATTTTTCATTCGATTTTGGATGGACGCGGAGATATTGAAATATCGATGAATATTTGTAACTGTAGCGAATGGATTTGAAGTAAATTTCACATACTTATGGCATATCGAAGTTTTTATTTCGAAATGAATAATAAATTTTGAAAGTGAAATTCGGCTAGGCTATATAGAACATGTTTTAAAAGAAGTTTCTTGTTTATTTTTATAACGAATGTCAGGAAAATTTGGAATAAAAATACTGAAGTTTGAAAAATAATGCTATTTTAATCATTATAATATTATTATAATAGCATAATATTGAAATAATGGATTTTTGAAGTTGAAAATTTAAGATATGGCTTTGGAAAATTGTTATATATATATTTTATATAATAAATAAAATGGTTTTAAACTGATTCGACGTCTGTGTTTATATATATATATACACATCGAATATGAATTTAAATAGAACGTGTCGCATAGCGATAGTTCGCGATTTTGACTTGTAACTTTAAATGAAGGTACCGGGAGATCCGACTGTCAGATTTTCCCAAAATTGGAACCTTTGGGTTCGTTTTGAGAATATATTTCTAAAGATAAGAAGGGTTTTAAAATATTATAGTTAGATTTTGAGAAATGTTCAATTCAAATTTGAACAAAAACATCGACATGACCCGTAATGACTTGTAATGGGAAAATACGGGTATGGATTATTTTTATATATAAAAAAATAGTGAAAAATCATTATAAATATTATAAATAATTTGGAATGTTTTTAAACCAATTTCACATGGATTTAAATGATAAAAGTGGACAAGTGGGAATTTGGCTGTTTTTAGTAAAAGTTATTATAATGGATTTTGCGAAATATTTTGAGATAAGAATTTTATTCGTAAATTTAATTGAATTCACTTTAACCTTTTAATGAAAGGTTATGAAATTATTTTCGTAAGCCAAATGACTTAACCAAATTGAAGAATAAGGTTCTAAATCTTATGAAAAGAAACCAATTAAAGGAGACTTAATCTGTGAGTTAATAATCCAAATAAGGATTTGATTTGATTTGTTTTGGTGCGAGTTATTCGAAAAGGCCAAGTTTAACCCATTTCGAATAATTAAATGATGATTAAAAGTTGAAGATAATGAAGACGGTGCAAGACTGGGAATCTTCACATCGTATGGATTGCTGCTGATGTCCTAGATTTGGGTAGCTCCCTATAAGAGGTAATAGTGGCAGTGGTCCAGACGTACTTGTTGATAGTCCGGATGTGCGAGGGCCTCTCTCCTATATTGGACATATGAGATAAGGAATAAGGTTCCTCCGGTTTCGTTCAGACCTAGAATGGACTTGCAAATGGATTGCGTGTTTGACAATGTATTTTGTACTGTATTAATTGATCTATATTAAATATATGTATGTTTGGTGTCGGAGAATCTATTCTCTTAGATTAACGCCCTTCTCTGAGATGTATGAGCTTAGAGGTTATATATTAATAGACATCAGTCGTATGGTATGGAATTAGTGTGTGGCATTCTAAGTGCTGCTGGCAGATAGTTCAAAGCTTTTGTTGAAAAGCAAGGCTTTGTGGTGCATTAATCCGCGAGCTTCACACCCCGGTATGAGTCAAAAACGGGATGAAGGACTACAGGGAGGACATGTGTTTCTTTCTACCAAGATGTGTTGCCATGGTATAGAGCCTAGGAAATTCACTTATGTGGATGCTCGAAAGCAAGGTTCCTCCGATATGGCCGCATAAGGCCATAGTGGTCGACATACTGACCAGGAGGTCAAATAGGGCCGGGAAACATATTGTCCAGGCAGTTGCCTAATCAGCGATTTAGAGATGAACAGCTCTGCCGCTCTAAAGGGATATATTCTCTGGAACATTTTGCTAGAGATGTTATGAAGTTTGGAGGAGGAGGATTCCTTGCCTTGGCTCATGATGGAAATCCAAATTCCAATGCGCGACTTTACGATTTTAGTTGTATACCTACGGCGACATAATAGGATAGGGTATTATACCATCTAAGATTGATACATTTATTTGTGTAATTATTTTTAAATTAAACACTAATAATAATATCAAATGATGTTCTCGTATCAAGCATATTTGGCCATTATAAGGTAAAATTCTATCCTCCAGCTTGCGCTTGCGTTGTGTGATGGGACCCGAGTCTTATAATGGCTTCAGTTTTTTAAAATACATTACGTTGTTTTTATGCACGACATTCACGTTCCATGATATATGGAATGGCCCTATGGTATGCCGTATTTTTAAATAAGTTAAGTTAGCTATAAGGTTTCATACCAGTCCCATAATTGACTCGTAGTTTGTTTTTCCCTTGCAAACTCGATTGCCCATATTTTTACACAGGCAATCAAGTGAACAGGTTCTTAGCTTTGTTTCGATGTATACTGAAGCTATGGATGCAGTTATGGACTTGGAGATGAAGATGGATTTTTATTGTAACGACCCGACGAATTTGACGCCCAAATTTCGACAATAACACATAAATCCGTATTACTTGCCAAAACCCAAGTATCGATGTAACGATCCGCTTTTTGATTAGTTCTCGCCGGTCATTAAACCAACTTAAACCATTCACAAAAACGGATTATTATGGATACTTACCTATTTGCACAAAAATAACAAAACTTTTCATTACATTTCATCGATTACATCAGAGATTACAAGGAATATTAGAGCACCATGTATGCTCAGCGGAAATAAACTCTCCAGCGGAATAAGAAACACCCAAATCATAATTTTAGCTTCAAATCTGAATCCAGCTCTAAAATTTAAACCTGCAAACCAAACTACTAGCTGTCCATGCAAAATTATGGGCACCACGAGTTTAGGTGTGGAAAACAATAAACTCTAGGTCAATCATGGGACTGGTGCGAGAATTCGAAAACACGGTTCTTATTTAGGCTTCATTTTAAAGTTGGGAAATTCACCGGACCACACCGCTAACGCGAAACAAGTTTACTCAATGTGAATACCCATGCATCAAAATTCATAATGACTTTTGAAAAATGAAACTAACATAAGGTCTCGCGGTACACACACAATGCAAACGCACACATTAGCGAGATTTCTCCTTATGCAGTCAAATATGCTTGATACGTGAAAATCCTATTTTAATATTATTAGTGCATAGTGTGAAAACAATTTCGCAAATAAATGTATTAATCATAGCAAGCATAATGCCCCATCCCATTATACTAACGTAATCCTGCTAGTAGCAGGCTATACAACCAAAATCGTATGGGCTCGTAGTGGAAATTGGATTTCCAATAAATGACCAAGAAAAGGAACTTTCTTACCGAACCGATGGGTACGCCTCTAGAGGGACGCCCCGAGAACCAAACTGGATCTCTACCGAAATGAGGCCGGGTTACCTCTGTAACTAGCTAACTTAGAGCACGCCTGAGTATATCACTTCCCGGTTGTTACCAACCTTTAAACCGAGGCATAACAACATTAACATCCATATAAATAGAAGTTATCCACATAGGTTGATACCTGGGCTCCATACCATAGTATACCTTTTATCTAGAAGGAA
This sequence comes from Allium sativum, assembly GCA_030737875.1. Lineage (NCBI taxonomy): Eukaryota > Viridiplantae > Streptophyta > Magnoliopsida > Asparagales > Amaryllidaceae > Allium > Allium sativum. The sequence goes on along the minus strand of CM060909.1, from coordinate 744,777,961 downwards.
ATGACTACCCCTAACCTCGCTGCATCTTTCCTGGTTTGGCCATTTTCCGAGGTGTGAGGCTTGCCGAGGTCGCTATATACACAAAGCTACGCTTAAACAAGCCATGCTTTGATCATCCATAGCTCATCACATATCTTAACTATGCCACATTATCCATTAACAACGCATCGTTGATTTCCAATATATAACCTCTAAGCTCATACGTCTTAGAGAAGGGTGTTAAGCAAGAGAGTAATTCTCCTCCACCAGACAGATATATATTGACAAACAATTGTTACACAGTTAATTACAATGTCAGACACATAATCCATAAATGTTCGTTCTGGGTTTGAAAGAAACATCATCCAAAAATCACCAAGTACATTCAGATATCATGCCACTGATAACCTCGTTTGGTTGTACGGACCCATCCGAGACATCAACATTCAATCCAAATGATTCAGAAATCTCTAGGCTTCACTCGTCGGTTTCAAAGTCTTAAATTGCGTTACAACATTGTATTATTACTTGGAATGGTTTTCGGACCTATATCCAATCCGGGACTTTCCAAGTAATAAGCGCACTTTAAAAATAATAGCTATGAACTATACAAGTTTCTCAATTCAAATCTCCTTTCCAAATCATTATCACTTTATTTCCAATTAAGGTTGGTTTTATTCAATTTCTTTAAACCCGGTTATCATCTTAACCCTTTCCTTGAAATCCAATATTCATTTCCCCAACCTTATATTTCAAAAACAAAATCCATTTATTCGTCGTTATCCCTTTCCTTAGGTTTTTAAAACCACCAAATCTTAATTTTGATTTAAATCTCCATTTAATTCAAACAATTGATTCAAATATAAGTTTGAACATAATTTAATCGACTTATATTTAATATCGATTCACAAACTCGGAAAAATACCATCAGAATCTGGATATGAATATGGTTTACAATTTCTGATAGTATTCGTCCAATCCTGGGATTCTATATCGAATATCTGACGACCAATTCTATCCCAACTCATTTTTTTTAATTCAAACCTCCCATATTTTACTTATAATTTAAATAAGGCTCGTACCATATATTTAAAATTATTTTAAAATCTTTCAAAGATATTAAACACATCCTTTTCCATAACTTAAACAACGGTTCATGGTTCATAATCTTCAAATTCCAATCATTTTCAAAGAAATAGTATCATAACGTTAAAAGCGTTGCTAAAGATGCTAAGAAATGATTATTTAACCAAATAGATCCAGAATCATCCTACATTCACATATTCTAACTCAAATCATTTTTAAATGATAAAATATGATTTATCATATTTTTCTGGATTTTCAAATAATTTTTATAAGCCCAATTTATTCGATTTTCCATTACGGTCGCCAAACTGCACGTATAAAGACCTTTTCAAATTTTAGTTTAAATATAACTTGAAAACCATACGTTGGAATTTGAAATTTTCTTTTCTAGTCAAAACTCATCATTAATAGAAATCCGACGTTTTTCGTTTCATGTTAATCCGTTTCAAAATGTTTAATTTGTAATCAATTGAAATTTAAAATCGATATTAACGAACTGTCGCTACGCGATGCATTCGATTCACGCTATATAACGTTTTAAATAAAAATCGACCAATTCTTTTCTTTTCCAAAATAAATTATATTCCCATAACTTAGATTAAACTATATTTCAAATCCCTTTTTCCCGACATTATATTTTCATATTCCCATTTTTGTCCAAATCATTTTAAATTCCAAATTCTCATTTCAAATCAAATTGAATAACAATAATATTTTATTTAAAATTCGTTTGATTATTTTTTCAAAATCCTTTATGGAAATAATAATTCGTATGAAGTCCATTATTCCAATTCCAAATTTCTTCATACTACATTAAATTGTACATTTAATGATAATAATTTCCAACTTTGTTCAATCCTTTCCAAAATAAATATTCCAAAAATCATTATTTTAAATTCAAATTAAATTGAAATGATAATATATAAAATTCAGTTAATCACTTACAAATAACCGTTACAGTGGTATGTACAAAATCAATGTTATATATATTCCTAATCATATTCCGAACTAATTTTCAAAACTCAATTCAATATTCAAATAACCCATAAGCAATCAGGATTGTTTCAAAAAAGCATTTCAACTCATACTAATGGCATTTACCCAATTTGATTAAACAGTTTTAAAATTTTAATTTAAAACTGTATTCTTAATTCTATTTCATAATTAAATTTTCATTTGAATGGAAGGAGAATTTTAAATCGATTAGTTATATAATTACACAGCTACAGTGTGTGTGATTTTATGCAATCAGAATTAACCAAATAACTTAACCCCATAAACAAGCACAAATTCATCCATCACAACCACAACAATTAAAATAATCAATTAACTGTGCGTAGAGCGTTACAGTCCATAACGCTTAGTGTTTAGGGGGTTTTTAACTGCATGAACATCCATCGAACAACCAATAACAATCATTAACAACATTTCATGATCATTAACTAATTATTAATTATAATTTACTAGTTAAAAATTTATCATCATAACTAATTTAAAATAATTTAAATTAGAAATCTCACATGCATGCTTCCAATTTTCACCGTTAAGTATCAACTGTGAACAAGGCCCATAAACAATCACGAATAAGTTTTCACGGGCACCGCATTACGTGCACACTTATTTGCTATTTCAGGTATTTAAATACATATATGCATGTTCTTATTTTAACACACGGGAATGTCGTCTTTTTGTCACGATGGAGTGCGGAAGAGTTGTGTGGTTGGGCTGAGGAGGAGTAGCGGGCTTGCTGGAAGACGTGGGTCAACTAGCGGTGGAGCTAGAACAAGAGGGCTACTGTTTTGAACTAATTTCGAGAGGGAGACTTGTATGCGGGACTGTAGTGGGGTACTGGTTGACTGCAGCGGCTAGCGGAGGAAAACTTATGGGATGACAGTGCTTGGGAAGAGGAGCTTGCTACGTCAGGTGGACTAGAGGATGTGGGGTGCGGTTTTAGCCGTGAACAGTTGAAGCCATGAGTTTTTTTATGGGACGACTGTTTAAATGGGAAGAAGAAGAGGGCAAGCCACGCGGGGAAAGGGACGCAGGACTGGGCGGGTGTCTGGTGGTGGTGTCGGAGTGCGGCAAGACGGCGGTGGTGGACTGTGGTGTCTGTTATGGGAGAGGGAGGCCGAGACTGACAAGGGGAAGCTGAACTGATGAGAAGAGGGAGGAGGAGGAGAGGGTAGGGAATTGGCGGCTGTGGTGATGCAATGGCTCGACTAGAGGTGGCGGCGATATGCAGATGTGGATGGTTTGGTGGAGCTAATTTGAAGTGGAGCGGATGGAAGAAGAAAATGCGTAAGGTAGAGGAAAAACACGGTGTAGCTGAAATCGGAATGGAGCGGAAGAAAAATATGGTGCTGAGATGTGCATGCGTGTCCTTATATATTGAATTTAGGGGTAGTTTTGTCCTTCAAAACAAGGACACCTTTCTCCTTAGAATTTCCATCTACATGCATTACAACACCTATGGAGACACTTGTTTTATAATTTCTTTTTAATGTATGTTTGCCAAATATCAACCCTTTATTTATTTAATAAAAAATGAATTTTAGCCACAACATTGTAAAACACACACACACACACACACACACACACACACACACATATATATATATATATATATATATATATATATATATATATGAAACCACTTATTAATACCTATATGTGTAACATTACGATATAAAATGATACTAGCTACACCTCATTTAACACATAGAGAAATATATCTATGTAATCTATCAAAATAGATTCATATAAAATGTATAAAAACTACATGTTATCGAATTTAAATAATATTATTACTTAACAAGTATTTATATACACTGAATATAGTCTAAAATAAAAATAATAATCTTTATATATATATAATCATTACTCATAACATTAAATATACCCTTCAAAATAAGTTTGTATTACAAAATTTATATAAATGTATAAAATAATATTACTTATAAAAATATATTTGTATTTATAAAATTTATATCTTTATATATAAATCTCAATAATCAAAATATACTTGTAAAATCCTATGTACTATATAAATAACATTTTTATACTAAAATCTTTATATCAAATTAGATAATGGTATCATTATAAAATCTTATAAATTAAAAATATACTTAAATTGAGTTTTTATTTCAAAAAAATCATACTTATAAAATAGAATATATTTTTTATTCAAACTAATTTAAAAATAATTATTAAATCAATATTTATATTTAAATCTTATTAAATTCAAAATATATTCAGAAAAATCTCAAAATTTAATTTTAAACTTAATTAAAAATTCCGGGGTATTACAATCGAAAACTCCAGATAGTTAACAGGAAAAAATTAGAGGGTGAGATAAGAAAGAAAGAAATATTAGAATATAAGAAAAAGAAGAAGAATAACAACACATAGAATCTGAGTCTCACATCGCAGCGGAACAAAATATAATATAGAAATAAATTTTTATTGAGAGCTTTGAAATAACATTTACAATCATCAGAGTACAACTTACAGTCAACACTTCTGGATAGTTATAACAATCTGTCCTCATATACAACACACAACGGAATACACTATATATATATATATATATATATATCACATGTTTGAACTCATTCAGCACATCTCCTGAAATCCACAGCATCCTAACCTAAACCTGTGAAACCCGGTCTAACCCGAGTGTTACAAACACTGGATCAGTCTGGTGAACCAGAGTGAGAAACCTACTAAGTTCAAGGGTATCTTCCAACTTAATTTTAAAATTGGAAAATCTTTTCTGAAAGAAAAGGATAATCGTAAGACCAAATCCACACATAAATACGGATGGTTATTACCTTACTATAACCCGAACATTTTTGAAATCATATCTTTTTTTGATATTATAATAGTGTCTAAATCAAATAAATAACCATCTAGCAGAACGCTTGCATCTCATGCTCTACATACATAATACTTAATCAAAAAAGCAGGCGCTTATTGGGGATTGGGTTCTGACTATGACAAGGTATGGAACCACCTTCCGATATTGTATCTCTAGAGGGGAATACACTGGGTTCAATAAGAACATCTTGCAACTCGGTCACATATGACCGACCACTCATTTCGCTTGAGTGTATCAAATGTATGTCACCAATGGTTGGGATTAGCAGCCATTTCCTAAAAGTGACAGCATCAAATATAATAAAGAAGGAAATGAAATTTCTCTAGATAGGTGATTATACACCCTAATTGGGAGCGACCCACTTAGCAATGCTGCCTGCCCGATTTTTGTCATTTCCCGGTTGTGAGGCTTGAGGTTTAAATTATCTTTTTAAGAGCACTCCACTATTATTCACTTTGAATGCCACATCGTCAGACCTATCAAATCACTAATTAACGTCCACAAAAATACTCTGGGTGTTAGCGCCACCAACAGAAATATGTTTGTAAAAACCAGTGTATGTGACTCTGAAGAAATACTCTATCTGACATTCATCCGTACAAGTCATCCAAGAATAGAATGAACCGAAGGTACCCTCCTACCACATCCTAGGAATCACCCGTTAGATCAACAGCGAGTAGTCCTTGCAATCCGTAGATTTCAACCACAACAAAATTACATTATATCCCTAGCTGCTAAACCAGAGATTATAAGAAATTCTACCATTTTATGAAGATCGACGATCTTCAATTGCTTCATCTCGATCATCATCAGATATCTTCAATGTTTATGTATTCAATGGTTGGAATGATTTTCAAATATAAATTCGATCCCGGTCTTTCTGTACCAACAATCGTATAGGCCAGATTTGATAGTCGGTAGTTTAATTATCAAAAAACAACCATTCAATCATGAAAATAAAATGAATTCACTGGTTTAGTACTCAGCATCACTTGGCCCCTTTAATTAAAAATAATTAACAAATGCTTAATTTAAACCTCTAAAACTTCAATATTTTTAAAAACGGTATTTAATTCTCATTTCAATATACTAGTCTTCTTAAAATCATTTCATTTTAAATATTTAGAAAAATATTTAATAACCATATCTAATTTTCTATTTACTATTATTTCAACTCATTAGTTACAACATCATTCATGCATTTCTATACTTCAATATTCATTAGTCCCTGACCGTAAATTGGGAAGAGAATAATTACCTAACTATCAAGCCCGAAGACCGAAATCAACATCAGATTAACATTAGAAAATCACTCAACTCAACCAATCTCCGGTTAGGTTCCAATTCTTATCTTAACTCGTTCTCACCCAACATTATTCTACTTCTAAATCATTCAACCATTTTCCACTTTGAAAATCTCATTTCAATTACATTATTAAGTAACGTTAATTTAAACTTAATTTTTTTAGCCTCACACTCTTGTCTATAAACATCATTTATAAAAACTCAGGTTTTATACAAAACCCCTTTTTATCCCTCTTCCCTTTACTTAATTCAAATATTATGTAAACATTTGTTTTAAGCTATCGTATTCGCTTAAAATCCCTTTTTATAACTTTGTTTATAAATCTCGGATTTAAATATAAAACCCCTTCATTAACTACTTTTCAAAATTCCACTTGATTCCAGTACCCGCTTTGATCTTATTAAAATTAAAGCAAATATTCGTTAAACTATTTCATTAAATTTATTTAAGAGTAAATTAATTAAATAACTGATTTCCAATTAATTAAATTATTTGACTTCATCAACTCAAAACATGATTATTTATTAATCAACTCCACTTAGTCCTTCTTTTAAATTAATTAATAATATAATTAATTTAAATAATTTCATTTAATTGTCTCTTGAAAACATTTAATCCAACTCTTAACCATTGCGTTAATTTCTGCTCGTCTGCTTATAAATCTTATTAACGTAAGGATTTGATTTATAAAACCATTTAATGATTACTTATACACTTAAATAATAAATAATGAATATTAATTTCCTTAATTAAACTTTTATTTAAAGTAATAAATTGCAAAAATCTATCTTCAGTTATAAAATAAATTTTATACCTTCATTACCGTCAATTCATCTAAGGGTAAATCAATATTTATAAAACGATATATTTTGGGCCAATACTACCAATTACTCAACCAATACTGCCCATTGGTTAAAACAAAAACAAACGTTGAATCACGATTCAACAATCAACAAACAAGTCAACCATTCAGTTGTATTGGTTAAACAGTACATACAATTATAATATGATAATAAACAATAAATTTGAGTAATCCAGTTGGATCCCTCCAACTTGTTTTTCCCTGCATCCAAATATGTTACCACAAATAAAATCATATATTTTCAATAAACAGATATAATATTCAACAATCAAACAATAACAGCAATCCAAACATCCATCTTTAAATTTAACACGTTTATATTATTATAAATGTGACCAACGAGGTAAGTTACCTCCATTGGTTACAATCATTAAAAATAACGATTGGTTTAAATTAGTTTGAAATAACGTTTAATTTAATCAGTTCAGTCAACGCATATATATACACATATGTGTGTATGTATATATATGTGTATACATATATTTAGCATCCATCAAACAACTAACAGTCATAGCACACAAACATTAAACCCAACTTATGAAATATAAGTGGGATAAAGCTGAGTGAGTTGTACTCACCTTGGTTATTTAATCATTAATTAACGATTGTTTCGACCAGTCGTTTTTTGATCAAAAATCCTAATGAGCTCCGAATTTCTCCAAACTAGTTCCATTGCGTTGCTCTTGTCGACATAGTTCTAATATGTCCAACGGTTCGTAATTTTGTTCACGTATATGGGAGATACAATGTTATAAAGTTGTGTATATAAATTAAAATAAAAACTAAACTATATTATTATTAATACATGGGCCTTACCCATTTAAACAATCCCATAAATATGCACCGCCCCTTATAGCTACGGCGCGCATCTTCCCATTTAATTATCCCTTCCCCACGTCTAATTTTTACTCTTCCTCCCCACATTTTCGAAACCTGCTCCTGTCTTTTTTTCTTTCTACAGAATGTCGCCCTACCAGAGAACTTACCAACGCAACCTTTCTCCTGGCGTTACTGTTGCACCCATCAGTCATCCTTAGAACACCATCTACATGCAGCCCCCCCCCCCCCCCATGCATTTGTTCTGCCAACTTCTTTCATTTTTGTTTTTTCTTCTTTTCTTTATTTACATTTCGAAAGCCAAAACTGGCCACGAACCAAAATTTCCCTAAGTTATTTTCTCCTTTCAAAAACTGTTGAGCCTCCCATATTATTTTCCGATCCCCATTTTTTTTGGCCACCCCATACTGGTTCTTCATGTCGCCTGAATCATTTCCTATTTTTTTCTAATATTTTTTTTGTTTGCGAGCTTTGGGTTAAAAAAATCATGGAGGCTTTAAGTTTGCCTGGATATTTTGCTCGTTGGAAAGAAAAAGAGAAAGAGAGTTCGTCATATATATGTGCGAAGGATTTGGAAGATTGGCACAATGTCCATCAGAACGTCCATTTGTGTTGCGCTTTTTCTTAACCATGTGTATCGATTTACGTAAGGTTGTGTACACAGTGAATTTTCATTTCAAAGTATAGGGTGTGCTATTTCATAGGCCAGTGTATTTTCTTTTAGTACTTCATGCTATTAGTTTTTAGGCCAGTGCGATTTCATGCAATGTTCATTTATATAGGGTAGTCTGCACATTATATTTCCTTGGGTCTGCATGTGTTTTCTTATCATGTATAGGCAGCTGATGAAATTTCTTTTTGATTGTTGATAGGTAGACTGTATTGTCTTAGGTAGCTAAGAAACTTTGAGGTGAAGTTTTGGAATGAATCAGTGGTCTGCAGCAATGAAAATATGGGGTAGGAGAAGAAACAACAAAGCGTAGGCTCCCCTTTTTCGAGCATTGCGTGTATGTGAAATTTAAGAGGGAAGGAATAGCTTAGTAGGGTAGGCGTGAGGCATGAGTTGATTTAATTTATAGGGTGCACGTTCTATATTTTATTCTATATGTTGGTTTTATCCGGTTCTTTAATTCTACCGCTAATTTCCGTTAACCGTTCTATATTCGTATCAAAACACACACACTTCAAACGAAATGAAAACTGACGTACCCTTACGTCTTGACGTTATGGACCCAAAGAAATTCATTTCGTTGAAAACCGACTCCGTTTGCACAATGACGTTATTATAATTTCAATTTATTTATCGGGTCACCTTTAAATTGCACGCACAAATAAAACAATTTGGATTGGCTCCGAACTGAAAACCTAGCATTAATTAGTTATATGTATTCCAATAAAATTCATTTCAACGAAAATGGAGATCATTTAAAAAATAACTATTCCTAAGGCTTAAATAATATCAATATAATATAATTAAACCAAAAAAAATTTGATTTAAATTATAATAAATTATTATTGTCATATATCTCCAACTGGAATGCTATACAGCTTCAAAATAAACAAATACCACTACACCAGAAAAGCTATTTTGCCACGGCTCTGAGCCGTGGCAAAATGACCTGTGGCATAACTTTTGCCGCAACTCTAAGCCGTGGCAGATTGGGCTCTAAGCCATGGCAGAAAATCATTCTACCACGGCTGAGCCGTGGCTAATTTCTATTTAGCCACGGCTCAAAGCCGTGGCTAAATATCACCTAGCATTTGAAAAAAATTTATAATCTTACATGGCTTAAACCATGTCAAGTTGAAGTATTAAACAAGTTAAGTAGTCAAAATATAATTGTCAATCATCAAAATGAAGTAATATAAACAAATTTAAGAATCCAACTTCAAAGTTTCGTCAACACAAACGAAAGTACATGGTTCAACATCAAATACATATTGGCTTGCCTATGACCATTACAGTTTTGGAAGAAACCAAGACTGTCCCAAATTCCACTACATGTTATGATTCTGAAACAATGTATATTTTAGCCAGAATTCTTAACTAATTGAGATGCTTCCTCACAGTCCTCAAATAAGGCTCTTACTCTACTTTCATGAGCTTGTGACTGAATTTACATTATAGACCGTAAGCCTTACATCGTGCTTGTAGTTATACGCGACACTAGTTCTCCACGAATTAAAGCTTGAAGCATGGCCATGCTTTTCAATGCTTTCAGTGCACTTCTAGCCTGCAAAAAATAGAAGAAAATGAAATGACACACTCCAAATCTACTGTATTTGTAAATGGATATTTTCTGTGTTGTACGTTATAAAAAGTTTGACACAAAGACGAATTCTAAACTTTTGATAAAGACATTCATATCCAAATTTTGATCTTACTATGTGTAGTGCATGATATATCATGTCTATGATAATAGCACTGACTAGATGTGCGTCAATTATTATACATGCGAAATTTAATGAAGTAGCATCCAAATTTTGATATGAAGATATCTTTGTCAAAATTCAGTTAACAAAACATCACATGATTGGTATTTTAGATTTGTATACATGAATTTTTGTTATAATTGGTATTTTAGATTTGTATACATGAATTTTTGTTATGTTCTGTATGAATAGAACATATTCGCTTCTATTATTCCTAAATTCAAAATGCATGGAGACAAAAACAAAAATCATATGCATATAAGAAATTCTCGTATTAATCTAGATCTTACATAGATGCAACATCCACTAGGCAATTATTATACATCAAAAAAGACTGCATAAGCCTCACCACAACATAAACATACCTTTTAGGTACTGGTCTTTTTACGGGTTGAAAATCTATTATACATCAAAATAGCTTTTCCATCTACAAAATAAATCTCAAAGGGTGGTCGAATGATAATATAATAGTTAACACCATAAATGAATACATTTCTAAATAATATGGCTATTTACATCAACTTCTGAAATAGCATGCATCCATACGTTTGCTTCTTTAATACTCTCAGCATATTATCAACAAGATTTGGATCCAAAAATATGGTGTATGAGGGTCACTTTAAATTTTATGATAAGAGCCGATTATAATTGAAGAATTCCGTTTTGTTTATCAATGTGAAATCCAACTGATTCACATTTCTCTTTTTTCAGGTTGAGTTTCTAAGTTTGAAGAAAAATGCTCAAACAAAAAAAATAACTTAAGAAAATAAAAGCTCAAAGGAGTGTTTTCGTCCATTTAACAAAAGATGGATTGAAATATATTATGATAGAAACATACCTTTTAGGTATTGCAACTCATGGATTAGCTGTCACAGATATGCTATTGTGATTCAGAATGCACGAACTCAATTTCACTAAGGACCTCTATTGTATGGATTCCGGCAAAGAGTGGAAAATGATCTCTAAAAGAATGGAACAAAGGTCATCTGTATCCTAGGAATTATTTGAAGACTAAAGAGGAGAAAAACATCATTTTTAAAATCTTAAGTTAATAAAGGATCCACTGGCTAAACATGTAGTGACCGAATGTGAAGAAATTCTTCTTAACCTTGAAACTAACCTTAAGTCAATAATGGACTCATAGCTGGTGCCACCTCATGAATATCTGGGTGTGTTGTATACTTCGGATGTTGCAGGGTTTCCACCATGAGAGTATCTGGATGTTGTGCTTTGTACTGATCTTCCGTACTTTCCATATTGGGGTTTATAGCTAGCTGCATCATCATCTGATTCATACTGACTTCTGCTTGCTTCTATTTTGTGCCAGCAATTCCTTGTGGCTGTTAATATAACAGAAAGATTTTCAAAGCTATATTTAAAAAAGGCTTCTCAACTGTTTTTATTTTGAACTTAACTATTCAACCTGTTCTGCAATAAGAACTTTGTTCTGTTATACATATATATATATATATATATATATATATATATATATATATATGTGTGTGTGTGTGTGTGTGTGTGTGTGTGTGTGTGTGTGTGTGCGCGCGTGCGCGCGCGCACGCGTGTGTGTATGCGCACGCGTGTGCGTGAGTGTTTGCTACTTAAATTTATAGGCCTACATAGATGTATGCATGACATGCATGGACATAACGGGGAAGAGGAGGGGAGTGTAGTCTCTATGTCTAAAGGATGAATCTGTTCATACCCTTCAACTCTGCTTTCCCACCTAGGTATTTGTTAAAGGGAAAAAAAATTCGGAAGCACCTTAGTCTCATATATTTCCAAGCTGAAATGTTTGTTTTCTCACTTTCTGGGCCATTTGCTACAATAAATGACAACGTTTCTCATGCTTCTTTTGCTCCATCTTCCATTTTTATTATGCTGCTAGATCAATGCAGTTCTTTCTATATCAGAGTGTTTCACTGGCATATTTGACAATGCAGTTATAAATGTTAGTGCAATTATTTGCCTTTGTTCATATATGAAACTGATATTATGACAAATGTGGTATAATAATAATAACAATAGTAGTACAATTTTTAATATTTAGACTTTTGTAAATATGATTACTTAAGAGATACTGAATTTGAGATTTTCAATCTTCAACCAAAGAGGACTAAAGCATACATACAGTAGAATTAACCCTGCAAGACTGTCCAGCTGGTGTTGTGTGCATTAAGTGATCATCATATGAATAGTGAGTTCAAGCCTGACATAAAACACTTTCTATGACCATGACTATAAGTTGCCAATTCCATGCATGCTTTCGTATTTACAAGCAAACTGAATATTTTAGATATATTTGAAAAAAAATTGGTAAATGATCATTATAAATAACTGCATAGCAAATATTATATTAAACTTGATGAACATCTTTGGAAATAGATAACTAGACAATATTTTACTGCTACAATATTGATTGTAAATATAATCTTCAATTCAACCATCGGTTTGGTTCATCAAAATGGTCACCGTTTCATAGCAAATGAAAGATGGATTACTTTATCACGTAGTAAACAGTGATCAACGGAAAATCTTACAGACCAAAACTTCATTATTACTCAAAAATTACCGCATAAGGTTCAACCTTCAACCAGATGATGACAACAAAATATCATATATCTAATTGGTAGCAATAGTGCATCTTTTAATACAAAGCTATAAGCTATGAGAACTCCGCATTAGGACTAATAAATTCACAGTAGATATGGATCTTCAATATAAAGCTAAAATCCACTGAATAAATAAATAGTACTATAAATAGCATGCAATAAGTTATCCTACAAATTTCTTATATTATTTTATACTTTAAGTGCGGACAAATGGTTTGGAAAAAAGTTGTAAACAGAGCGGTAAACAAATTTCAAACCACAACCAATGCATATAATAAAATTCTTTTAAATATCCTATCTAGTTAGTTATATTGTTCATGTTCTGTTTTAATTACTTGGGAAGGCAATCAAAAAAAGAATCAAATGTAATGCAAACCTCTTCAAAGTTAAAACCAAGTCCTCACTCCCTAGATCTAACTAAATGCTATTGGTTGTCATTCAACATAACAGTGGTTGTTCCCTTATAACCTGCATGTAGAAAAGATGAAACTGAGATTAAAAATATACATTGTCATTCTTAGAGAATCGTTGATGCAAACATTTTGTCAAGTCTAGAATATCCAACATGTCGAGTCATTATTACCAACAAAAAAGACAGTGTCAAGCGCATTTTTTTGGTCTTTTTATACATCTCACTTGAGAATGCCTTTTTTTTCAATAATAACGCCTAGTGCATTAAAGAATGTTTTTTTAGATTAAATATGTTATCTTATATGTCACATGAAAATGGCAGTGCCGAAATAATGGAATCTTGAAACAAGTGCTAATCATTGCACCATTAGAGACTATACAGTGAACACGTTTCGGCTTTGGATCAGCTTCCGACCTTAAAAATTGTTTGCCTCATACTTGAGCTTGTGTTTAAGCACCAAACAATGATGATTAATCAGCTGAAGGTACAAGACTGGCGTAGGCCTTAAGCATATATAATCTTATTACATTTTATATTTAATAAGCCTTAAGCAATATCGTATATGTTGCAAAGTAACTGAAAAATGCTAAAGGAAGTAAAAAAGTAACTGTAAGACCTGTGATAGACATGTATCTGCATAATAATAAAAGTGTCAGACTGCAGTCATTGAACAATGTAAATTACTCGGTGCTGAATATCTTAGTGGCCATGTTATGAAAACATTGAAAAGAAAGCTTTGACTATCTTTTGGACATGCATAATATTTACTGCTTAACCAATAATGGGGTATGGTGCAATTTCCAAATTAATGGTGAAAATAAGATACACATGAATGCTTGCGATAGCAGTTAACTACACCTAATAAACCAGTATCGGGAAATTCATTACATGACACAGTAGTAGATTTACTGTGTACATGAATGTTGCATTGACTCTACAGTTCGGATTATATGTATTCCCTTTTGCAGCAAATGTATAATAACCTAAGAATATATACATTTTGTTAGAAAAGTGAGAGGATATCTAATATGATACATAAATATAATGTGGTATAAGAAATGACTATATGTTGTACCATATAAAAGGACCAGTGCAAATGCAGAAATTCATGTAAGAAAATTTTAAACTTGAATTGGAACCTAAAACTTTAAACTTTAATGCACTAGAGTCAAAATATTTGTACATGAAATGTATAAAAATAAGCAAACATGGAAACCAGTAAATGCAACATTTTGGTTAACGGATGAGACAGGCAAAGCTACTGAGTAAAATTAAACTTTGTACGTGACTTTACGGGCTCAATCGGAAACTATTCTTTGTTCTGACTCTTTATGCCTAATAATTCACCAAAACTAGTAACATTAATCATTGAACCAGCATATATGTTCAATACTGAAGCATTGAAAATTAAAAAGTAGTTCAAAATCTGATATAGGAAGTTAGTGACTCATATTCTCCAACATAAACACCACACTTCATTTCTTCACATGACTCACACACTACGAAATTGGAAAAGCACAAGCCTTATTTATCTTCGATTAACAAAAACCTTATTGTCTAATGCCAATTAAAATTCCACATGATCGGTTTAACTTAATTTAAACCAGTCAACCTACAGTGGAATTTAGGATGAAACCATATAAATAAGATTTTACAATTTGGATATTTATTCTCCATTTAATCTCTGTTATAGGACTGCAAGTAACAAAACTAACTGTACTAATAAATTTATAGATAGTCATATATTGTAATCGGAATTCATTAATGTTAATAATAATATCAAATGTATAAGCATACCTTCAAACCGATCTGAGCAAGAAGTAGGGCACGACTAAGCAATTCAAGAATCCATTAAAATCGATGGTGTCCTTCAGGATTTAAGGATATTGCGGGATGTAAGAAGCGATTAAATAGATGGAATATTGCAGGATTCAAGAAGAGATTAAGTTTGGTGGAATACGTGGATTTAAGAATTAGGGCACGATGGTGGGTTGAAGAATTAGGGCACGGACGTGGAGATTCAAGAATACTGCGGAGTGGATGAAAATCGATCGATTGGAACAGGGTGGAAGAAAATATTTGGGAACGAAGTGGGAACGTAATCGAAGCATGTTTTTATTTTTTTTAAGAACACACTTTTTCGTCTATTTTGGGAATAAGATGTACCGAGTAGATTAGAAACAAATAGAATATGAAAATGGATTAAAGTCGTGCTAAGGTTGCCACGGTCCAAAACACCACTAATTTATTTCAGCATGGTCTTAGGCCGTGCTAAATTGCCACGGCTGAAGGTTTTGGTGAATTTTCCGCATTGGGTGCTGCAAAATTGGTAGTATGGTGTAGTGTACAGACTTAAAATTCAACGTTTAAAATTTTCGGGTTAAACGATATTCAAATTATATAAAAATTTCTGTATAATTATTAAATAAATCGTTATAATTTGTAAACAATATCATATCGACTATTTGAAAAATTGAATTGGACATAACTCACAATCTATAACATGAAATCTCCAATTTTCTCTTTCATTAGAAAAATATAATCAAATTGATTTAAATGTTTCTTATTTTACAGAATTTCGACTTAAAATGGATTCTGTATATTCAATTGAAGTTCAAATCGTAATTTAATAACTAGCACGATGTTTCGAGTTCGTTTTATAATTATATCTAAATTATACGTTCAAGCATCGTTTTAATAATCCAATTCTATATTATAAATCCATTTAAAATTCCAATTTAATGTTTAAAATAATATAATATATTAAATATCTGACTATCAAAAATACGGGACGTTACATTTATGTTTCTTTTCAACTTTTCCAAGACTCTCTCTTATGTTAATTATGCTTGATTCCATTGCAAACTTGTTATCTTCAAGTTGAAACTTTATTTGTGTAATTATAATCCTGAAATGATATAACTCTGATATTAATTCCGCTATTATAAATGTTATAAATTATTCGCTGGTGTAATATTCTGCTATGTTCTGTGATCTGCTATTTCTTTTAATGTGTTATATTCGAAGGACTATCCTTTCCAACCGGGATCGGGGGTTTGGGTCGTCACAAAACCCTTCAAGCAAGGATCGTATTGATCTGATACCTATACTAACTAGCACGAGCATGATCTAAGTAAAATAAAGATAAACTTGCAGCGGAAATAAGATAGAATAATAAGTATCAACCATGGCTACTACCTTATTATCGAGTCGTTACGCCAATACCAAGCAGGAAAGAACAAGAAGGAAAACTTAAAACATCCACTTTCAATGACATGCTTTTCATTATGTTATCATGAGAATTGTAATGAGGAGGGATTCAGAATAACAAGACCTTGTGAGTAGAGATGTATAATCTATCAACAATACATAAATTTACCCTGTTTTGACTCATCCAATTTATTCATCTAACAAGGTTAGTAATTCTAATCTAACCTTGCATTGCACGCATGATGATTTAACTATCTAACACAGGGTAGCACACTACGCATAACCAAAGTTATTGTACTTGAGGTAGTACCATTTTATATGCAGCCTCTAAACTATCCCACTACAAAACCATTCTATAACCTGAATAACAAAGAGGCTGGTTCTATATCCACTTAACACCTCACCCAAATATAAAAAAGGGAGGTTTCTGTAACAACCCGTATTTCGATAACATGTTAAAACGAGAATCAAGGCAGAATTTAATTTTAAATTCTGAATCAAGTAAAACGGGCTATGCCATTGCGTCCGTCTCGGAAAAATATGCGAAATAGAGTCTGAGTTTTCGAGAATCGGAGTCCGTATGACCAAGTTATGGTCCGACGAAGTTTTCAGAAAATTTCAAAGTAAAAACAGATTTCAAATTCAAGTTTGAAATTGGAAAATTGGGTAAGATTGGGCCAGGCGGGAAAATTCCCGCCAGAGTACCCAAGTCGACAGCCCTGTCGACTTGGGAGTCGACTTGGTTGGACCCAAGTCGACAGCCCTGTCGACTTGGTCCAACCGGGCAGTTTTGCCTGGTGCACCTATTTTCTGTCTTGGCTAGGTTTTTGGGCCTGGTTTGAAATCTGATGGTTCAGGTTGATCCTAGGGTTAATCTAAGGGTCCTAACTAATCCTAATCTCTATAAATAAGCCCCTAACCCGCTCCTAAATCCTCATTATTCACTCATGCAACTAAACTATGGCAAAATTGCACCTCTCATAGCCTCCACTCAAAATCCTAGCCTCCACTTCATTTCTATGAGAGGTTTCATGATCATGTGAGTGTTAGAGAGTTCCTATGTTAGTATGAGAGCTTCTCAAGTTGATTTCAAGGCTAAAGCTTTGACCTTTGTTCATCAAGATGGGGTTTTTATTGATTTGGAACTTTCATCTTTGGGTTTTTGAATGATGGCATGCATAGGCTTTGTCTGAATCTTTAATTTAATCAATTTGTGCCTTCATAGCAATGTAAGCCCTTTCCCTACTCTTAGATATTAACTATGAAGTTAAATGTTCATGTTGCAAGTTTGGGTTTGATCATTGAGTATGATACATGCTATCATGTCATGCAAGTTTATGAAGTCATTATCTTGATCTTGTGGGCTAAAAGCTACAACCTTTATGTTGAAATGTTGCATTATGCAACATGAGAACCCTCATAACCTTTATGTCAACTTGCATATGAAGTCATAACCCTTATATGATGATATATGCGAGTTACTAGTCATCATTCTATGTCTTTTGTCACCATGATTCGCTTATGTGCCAAGTTTGGGTTTATGCATGTTTTTGAGACTTAAGAATGTAACATGCAAGTTAATGAACACATTTGTGCCTCATTTGCCACCATGATTAACTTGTGGCTTAATATCCATTTTTGTTATGCCTTTGCCAAGTCTCTTCTTTTAATCCATTACGTTGTTGCGAACGTATATGCGAGTTTAAAAGCGTTGGGTTATGTTATGGGTAATTTCTAATGACATGAAAATACAACTTGAAAACATGACTTGAAATATAACATGGAAGTTGACATGTGAGTATGTTTGAAAATATGAGATTGGGAATTTACCTATTAAGTTAGGTCTACCCATACTATGGAATTGGGAATTTACCTATTAAGTTAGGTCTACCCATATTCTTAAAAACTTAAATATGAACATGACACTAGACTAAACATGAAAGTGACCAACTCGAGGTTGGGTTGAGTTTGCAACGTAAAACAACCCGGAACCGACCGGCCTAACTAGTAGTTGCAAACAATAGGACCCAATGTGAGAAGTTGGTCATGTTGTGCTTGAACCCGAGGTTAGACCAAGTTGTGGTGTAAAGCTACCCGGAACCGACCGGCTTAACTAGTAACCACAACAAAGTCTAATGTGAGAGGTTGAGGTGCATTAAGTAATTAATGCCACATGATAGGGTTAAGTTAATTTGATTAATGACTCTTAACCAAATATGACATGGACAAATGGGTTAAGTAATTTGATCAGGCTAATGATACTTAACAAAACATGACAAGGTTGGGTAGGTTAAGTAACTTGATTTGCCAAATGACACTTAACCATTTTTATACGACTAGTGGACGGGGTTAAGTTAACCAACACTTAACCAAACCTACACGTGAATTTGATACGGTTAATTAAGCTTTCCTAATTACGCTTAACCGTATAATACAGTTAGGGGATGTGGTTAAGTTAACTAGACTTAACCCATCCAATTCGGTGATTTTGAAGTGGTTAAGTTAACCAACACTTAATCAATCCAACACGATAACTTGGTAAGGTTAAGTAAGTTTTCTTAATGACGCTTAACCGAAAAATACAGTTAATGGATGGGGTTAAGATTGGACTCAACTAGTCTAAACATGGAAATCAGATGGGGTTAAGTTAGCCTAGACTTAATTAATCCCACTTGGTAGTTTAATGGGGTTAAGTTAAACACTTAACTAATCTAACATGATGACTTGATGTGGTTAAGTGACCTATACTTAACCAATCTAACTCGTTAATTTGATGTGGTTAAGTTAACCAATACTTAACCAATATAACGTGAAAACATGATAAGGCTAAGTCACGAATCGCTTGAATACACTTGACCGATTTGACTAAGTAAATTGATAGGGTCAAGCTAATATATACTTAACCAATCTAGAATGATAATTGGATGAGGTTAAGTCGTGAATTACTTAATATACTTAACCAACTTGACACATGGTTTGTAGGGTTAAGTCTTGGACTTGGATACTTAGCCAATTTTGACATGATTTGTAGACAGGTTAAGTCATGAACTTAAGTGACACTTAATCCATTATATAAACCCTAGTTCGGAGAATTAGGTGGATAAACCGTAATTAACAGGGATAACGGGAATGAGGCTAAGTGGTAAACCTTAGTTGAAGAATAACTAAGTAATGATTCTTAGTCAAGGAAATTTAGACCAGTTCATAGATAGATGAGTAAACTGATATGGTAGGTCATTGTTTAAGTATACGAGTAGGAGCAAGTATCTGATTTAGATAAAGGCTCCAGCGAACTGGGTAACGAAGCAGCGGCTTCGGGGAACGTGAGGATATTCTTGGTATCCCTCTGTGAGCTGCCAGGTGATCATACTAGGCTCATGAGAGGTTAAGGTCTGCGTTAGAAGAACCAAGAGTATGCCTTGGTTGCTATACGAGCGACCTAAAGACGGGGATGGATAGGGGATAGTCGACGATACACGGTCGTACCCTAGATAGCATTTCGTCAGGCTACCTCCCATCTTTGGTCAAGCGTGTATGTACGGAAAGGCAGAGAACACCCAAAAGACCATAATTGCTATCTAATTATGGTTGCGGTAAGGCTAGGATTGTGGGTTGGCCAGTAGTGTGTACTCATACAGGATTTATCCTGTCTTGTCTTTCACTAGTTGAGGGAGTGGTCTCGTGGGACCATAGCCACGTATAGAAAAAAACAGACCTTAGCATCTGCATCGGCAGATAAATCGAAAGCTCCCGACCGAGTCCTGTATTTCCTGGTCTGCCTGTGACAGGACTCGGATGGCACGATGTGATACATGTGCATACAGTCATGGAAAAACGATTCACGATGAATGCATGGGAAAAAGGGCGCGGTTGACGGTTAGCGTAAATCCTAGTGGCCCTGGGTGGTTGAACCAAAACCGAGATATGAAAACGTGCAATAGGTAAGCATAAATCCCTAGTAGCCCTAGGGAGCATAAGTCCTAGTTGTACAAACAATGATTCATGTTGAAAGACCCTAGTTAGATATAGGGTGACAATCCAAAACGATCTTAAGGATCATGGAACTATGTTAAAGTAGTATAGAATCTCATGGGAAAGCCCGTATGGTCTACGGCAAGGGACTGAACATTTACATGGAATAAAACATACGAGTTGAGTAACCTATATATGCGATATATTAGATTGACATAGACCATTACACGACTTTTGAGTAAGGGTCATTCATGGTTAACACATGATATGGTGGGGATACTAGTACGGTAGGTGCAGAGCTAAAAGACAGGATAGATATCATGGGATGTTATACGTGATAGATATCTTGGGGATATTATACTTGACAGGAACTTGACGATGGGATACCTTGTTTTATCTTGACACCGTAATTTATCATGACACCTTAGTTTATCTGAGTTCAGTAGTTCATCCTGTTATTTTGATTTAGCTTATCTATCTTGTCATCATGCTTATGTTCATCTCAGTTTCTCATGTCAGTTAACTTTACTAGTTTTTATGCTGATAGTAGATAGGGCTTACTCATTCTTTTTGACTGACCCGTTTTGTTTCGCCTCTTTTCTTCCGTTTCCCCCCCAGGTTACAGGGAGGAAATACTGTTGTTTAGTTCGGACTTCTTCTGCTTGAAGGTCATCATGGATGGCTTGGACTTTTCTTGGCTATGGCTACTTTACTGTTTTTACTTGGGGAATAATTTATGAAAAAATCTTTATGCTTCTTTACTATTGCAAGACAGGTTTTGATGTACTCTGATGTAAAAGGCTTTAGACCTTATTTATTGATGTTTATGAAAGTTCGATTTTACTTCCGCTATTTTATATGTTCTGTCTTGTGATATTTCTGTGCATGTTTACCAATAATGCCCCTCTAAAGCTAGTGCATTCCTTTGCGAGTGACCCTAGCGGAGGCGGGGTGTTACACGTGGTATCAGAGCAGAAGGTTACCACACCGGGCAAAAGTTTTTAAAGACCTTCTGAAAACTATTTGAAAATCGTTTATAAAGAAGCATTTTTCAAGAAAATTTTCTTTTAAAAGAAAAAGGCTATTCCCCAAAGGCCATTAGCACTATCCTTGTTTCCTTAATTGAATCTCTTTTCCTTTCTTTCCTCCATCTGTAGTCACAGTGGTTTCAACTGCGACTAGTCTTTTCTATCTACGAAAGTGCTTTCCATGCGATGGAGGTGGTTCTCGAGAGACCAGTGGCCACGTTATAAGAAAGGATAGTGGGAAAGAGGATAAAGGATACGAGCTTAAGGATGAGCAACTTGTGGGTATGGCTTAGTCCTCAAAGGAGGGAAAAAGATGAACAATGAAACCCATGACGAGAAAGTACCTTTGGCATGGTAAAACGGGGCGGATAGTTAAGTATTATGGGACAAGGACAAGATCATCGGGAGGGCAATAGTATGCTCTCATTTCTAGGGTACCTCGGAAGGAGGGTAACGATCTTGTTAAAGGTTTAGCTTTTCTTCTCTATCATCCCATTAGGACTTCGTTTTTCGTATCATTTAAGTCTGCTTCAATAGTTGAGTCACTGCACCTTAAGTACTAGCGTAATAGAGAATCCCATTTTTGTCTCAAAGTCCTATTGGAGAATCAGTCCATTTATACATGACTTGTTTGGATTTGAGAATGTCTATGCCAAGTGTTGAGTTTGGAAATAATGCTTATGTTTATAAGCTATGGATGGATTCTAGGGATGAAGTGGTTATCCAGTAGGGGGTGCCACTCTCGGTTTTGATAGGAGGGTAGTTAGACCTTTTGACTAGCCTTGGTAATACCCTCGAAGTATCGTGTAACCTTTTTGAGGTTCATGACTAGTTGCTTAGAATCCCTTGATGCCTTTATGGGAAATTTGAAGCCCGATCGAGCGGTGTTCGCCGATAAGACGGATGGTTTACTTCATTTATGCATGGGTTATAGAGATTACCCTAGTAAGTGCGCTTGATAACCTGGTTGACATCTGTTTACTTTCAAGAGAAAGTTCTTCTACATGGAATACCTTATAGTATATAAACGAGATCCAAGATTCACTAGTGAATTTTGGAAAGCTTGCATGAGATCATGAGTACGCAGTCATGTTTACGCCAAGTGTGCAAGTGGAACGAGAGGCGACGAAGAAATAAGTTCTAGCTCATGTTATGGAAACAGGAAATAAGAAGCTACGAAATCGTGAAGTTAAAAGACGGTCAAGGCACCATGGAATTAAGCCCAAGGAAATATGACTTTGATGGTCAAAGACTAGATACGCGCATGATATCTCTTTTTGGGAGTGTATCCTTGATCCCTGTTTTCTGTAGAGCTTACTTGTAGGCTATCTTTTGTGGACATCCTCTCGGTCCTATTTTCTGTTACAAACCCCGTAAGGAGTTTGTCTTGTTTATCTTCTCGACCCTGTTCCAGGGAATCCTAGGTAGAACCCTATGTATGTAAACATGTATTTGAAACATGTTATGATTGATATGGTTGCAAGTGGTTGCTCGTGGATGCGCGAATACACATTAGATACTAGCTCGACTCGGTCACATTTCATATTGCATATGCACGAGTATTTATACTTGTTTATGGATGAAATCGAATGTATTATCATGCAGTTGTTGCATATGAATGAATGATTGTGCACGCATATAGTATCTATATGACTAGGATTATTTGCATACATGTTGGATTCATGGCACTATACATATTTTGCATTAGAATGATTATTCAGGCCTGATCATTAGCATTAGCTAAGGAACATGTACACACACGTTTTGCATATATTCATACAGCATTAGAAATCATCTAAGGACAATGGTTGCTTGTGGATGATGTTTTGAGTAGATGAATGATGGATGGTAGGATATGTTCTTCCTAACTTGGAGATTTCGGGGACGAAATCCTAAAAGGTGGGGAGAATGTAACAACCCGTATTTCGATAACATGTTAAAACGAGAATCAAGGCAGAATTTAATTTTAAATTCTGAATCAAGTAAAACGGGCTATGCCATTGCATCCGTCTCGGAAAAATATGCGAAATAGAGTCTGAGTTTTCGAGAATCGGAGTCCGTATGACCAAGTTATGGTCCGACGAAGTTTTCAGAAAATTTCAAAGTAAAAACAGATTTCAAATTCAAGTTTGAAATTGGAAAATTGGGTAAGATTGGGCCAGGCGGGAAAATTCCCGCCAGAGTACCCAAGTCGACAGCCCTGTCGAATTGGGAGTCGACTTGGTTGGACCCAAGTCGACAGCCCTGTCGACTTGGCTGTCGACATGGTCCAGCCGGGCAGTTTTGCCTGGTGCACCTATTTTCTGTCTTGGCTAGGTTTTTGGGCCTGGTTTGAAATCTGATGGTTCAGGTTGATCCTAGGGTTAATCTGAGGGTCCTAACTAATCCTAATCTCTATAAATAAGCCCCTAACACTCTCCTAAATCCTCATTATTCACTCATGCAACTAAACTATGGCAAAATTGCTCCTCTCATAGCCTCCACTCAAAATCCTAGCCTCCACTTCATTTATATGAGAGGTTTCATGATCATGTGAGTGTTAGAGAGTTCCTATGTTAGTATGAGAGCTTCTCAAGTTGGTTTCAAGGCTAAAGCTTTGACCTTTGTTCATCAAGATGGGGTTTTTATTGATTTGGAGCTTTGGAGCTTTCATCTTTGGGTTTTTGAATGATGGCATGCATAGGCTTTGTCTCAATCTTTAATTTAATCGATTTGTGCCTTCATAGCAATGTAAGCCCTTTCCCTACTCTTAGATATTAACTATGAAGTTAAATGTTCATGTTGCAAGTTTGGGTTTGATCATTGAGTATGATACATGCTATCATGTCATGCAAGTTTATGAAGTTATTATCTTGATCTTGTGGGCTAAAAGCTACAACCTTTATGTTGAAATGTTGCATTATGCAACATGAGAACCCTCATAACCTTTATGTCAACTTGCATATGAAGTCATAACCCTTATATGATGATATATGCGAGTTACTAGTCATCATTCCATGTCTTTTGTCACCATGATTCGCTTATGTGCCAAGTTTGGGTTTATGCATGTTTTTGAGACTTAAGAATGTAACATGCAAGTTAATGAACACATTTGTGCCTCATTTGCCACCATGATTAACTTGTGGCTTAATATCCATTTTTGTCATGCCTTTGCCAAGTCTCTTCTTTTAATCCATTACGTTGTTGCGAACGTATATGCGAGTTTAAAAGCGTTGGGTTATGTTATGGGTAATTTCTAATGACATGAAAATACAACTTGAAAACATGACTTGAAATATAACATGGAAGTTGACATGTGAGTATGTTTGAAAATATGAGATTGGGAATTTACCTATTAAGTTAGGTCTACCCATACTATGGAATTGGGAATTTACCTATTAAGTTAGGTCTACCCATATTCTTAAAAACTTGAATATGAACATGACACTAGACTAAACATGAAAGTGACCAACTCGAGGTTGGGTTGAGTTTGCAACGTAAAACTACCCGGAACCGACCGGCCTAACTAGTAGTTGCAAACAATAGGACCCAATGTGAGAAGTTGGTCATGTTGTGCTTGAACCCGAGGTTAGACCAAGTTGTGGTGTAAAGCTACCCGGAACCGACCGGCTTAACTAGTAACCACAACAAAGTCTAATGTGAGAGGTTGAGGTGCATTAAGTAATTAATGCCACATGATAGGGTTAAGTTAATTTGATTAATGACTCTTAACCGAATATGACATGGACAAATGGGTTAAGTAATTTGATTAGGCTAATGATACTTAACAAAACATGAAAAGGTTGGGTAGGTTAAGTAACTTGATTTGCCTAATGACACTTAACCATTTTTATACGACTAGTGGACGGGGTTAAGTTAACCAACACTTAACCAAACCTACACGTGAATTTGATATGGTTAATTAAGCTTTCCTAATTACGCTTAACCGTATAATACAGTTAGGGGATGTGGTTAAGTTAACCTAGACTTAACCCATCCAATTCGGTGATTTTGAAGTAGTTAAGTTAACCAACACTTAATCAATCCAACACGATAACTTGGTAAGGTTAAGTAAGTTTTCTTAATGACGCTTAACCGAAAAATACAGTTAATGGATGGGGTTAAGATTGGACTCAACTAGTCTAAACATGGAAATCGGATGGGGTTAAGTTAGCCTAGACTTAATTAATCCCACTTGGTAGTTTAATGGGGTTAAGTTAAACACTTAACTAATCTAACATGATGACTTGATGTGGTTAAGTGACCTATACTTAACCAATCTAACTCGTTAATTTGATGTGGTTAAGTTAACCAATACTTAACCAATATAACGTGAAAACATGATAAGGCTAAGTCACGAATCGCTTGAATACACTTGACCGATTTGACTAAGTAAATTGATAGGGTCAAGCTAATATATACTTAACCAATCTAGAATGATAATTGGACGAGGTTAAGTCGTGAATTACTTAATATACTTAACCAACTTGACACATGGTTTGTAGGGTTAAGTCTTGGACTTGGATACTTAGCCAATTTTGACATGATTTGTAGACGGGTTAAGTCATGAACTTAAGTGACACTTAATCCATTATATAAACCCTAGTTCGGAGAATTAGGTGGATAAACCGTAATTAACAGGGATAACGGGAATGAGGCTAAGTGGTAAACCTTAGTTGAAGAATAACTAAGTAATGATTCTTAGTCAAGGAAATTTAGACCAGTTCATAGATAGATGAGTAACCTGATACGGTAGGTCATTGTTTAAGTATACGAGTAGGAGCAAGTATCTGATTTAGATAAAGGCTCCAGCGAACTGGGTAACGAAGCAGCGGCTTCGGGGAACGTGAGGATATTCTTGGTATCCCTCTGTGAGCTGTCAGGTGATCATACTAGGCTCATGAGAGGTTAAGGTCTGCGTTAGAAGAACCAAGAGTATGCCTTGGTTGCTATACGAGCGACCTAAAGACGGGGATGGATAGGGGATAGTCGACGATACACGGTCGTACCCTAGATAGCATTTCGTCAGGCTACCTACCATCTTTGGTCAAGCGTGTACGTACGGAAAGGCAGAGAACACCCAAAAGACCATAATTGCTATCTAATTATGGTTGCGGTAAGGCTAGGATTGTGGGTTGGCCAGTAGTGTGTTCTCATACATGATTTATCCTGTCTTGTCTTTCACTAGTTGAGGGAGTGGTCTCGTGGGACCATAGCCACGTATAGAAAAAAACAGACCTTAGCATCTGCATCGGCAGATAAATCGAAAGCTCCCGACCGAGTCTTGTATTTCCTGGTCTGCCCTGTGACAGGACTCGGATGGCACGATGTGATACATGTGCATACAGTCATGGAAAAACGATTCACGATGAATGCATGGGAAAAAGGGCGCGGTTGACGGTTAGCGTAAATCCTAGTGGCCCTGGGTGGTTGAACCAAAACCGAGATATGAAAACGTGCAATAGGTAAGCATAAATCCCTAGTAGCCCTAGGTAGCATAAGTCCTAGTTGTACAAACAATGATTCATGTTGAAAGACCCTAGTTAGATATAGGGTGACAATCCAAAACGATCTTAAGGATCATGGAACTATGTTAAAGTAGTATAGAATCTCATGGGAAAGCCCGTATGGTCTACGGCAAGGGACTGAACATTTACATGGAATAAAACATACGAGTTGAGTAACCTATATATGCGATATATTAGGTTGACATAGACCATTACACGACTTTTGAGTAAGGGTCATTCATGGTTAACACATGATACGGTGGGGATACTAGTACGGTAGGTGCAGAGCTAAAAGACAGGATAGATACCATGGGATGTTATACGTGATAGATATCTTGGGGATATTATACTTGACAGGAACTTGACGATGGGATACCTTGTTTTATCTTGACACCGTAATTTATCATGACACCTTAGTTTATCTGAGTTCAGTAGTTCATCCTGTTATTTTGATTTAGCTTATCTATCTTGTCATCATGCTTATGTTCATCTCAGTTTCTCATGTCAGTTAACTTTACTAGTTTTTATGCTGATAGTAGATAGGGCTTACTCGGTCTTTTTGACTGACCCGTTTTGTTTCGCCTCTTTTCTTCCGTTTCCCCCCCAGGTTACAGGGAGGAAATACTGTTGTTTAGTTCGGACTTCTTCTGCTTGAAGGTCATCATGGATGGCTTGGACTTTTCTTGGCTATGGCTTCTTTACTGTTTTTACTTGGGGAATAATTTATGAAAAAGTCTTTATGCTTCTTTACTATTGCAAGACAGGTTTTGATGTACTCTGATGTAAAAGGCTTTAGACCTTAATTATTGATGTTTATGAAAGTTCGATTTTACTTCCGCTATTTTATATGTTCTGTCTTGTGATATTTCTGTGCATGTTTACCAATAATGCCCCTCTAAAGCTAGTGCATTCCTTTGCGAGTGACCCTAGCGGAGGCGGGGTGTTACAGTTTCTCTGACCACTTACGACCTTATCTAAAATATAACATACAAGCGGCGAATACATTAATCAATAAGGGCCTTTCCAAAATATAACAAAGGTAGATTTTGATCACGTAAGACCTTGACAGGTGGTTTAGTAACACATTATTGTTAATTATAGGACACTGGCTACTAAATCCTCTAACTACTAATTAAGGCTTCTTTCATCCATACATCTCAATCC
Organism: Allium sativum; assembly: GCA_030737875.1. Lineage (NCBI taxonomy): Eukaryota > Viridiplantae > Streptophyta > Magnoliopsida > Asparagales > Amaryllidaceae > Allium > Allium sativum. The sequence goes on along the minus strand of CM060909.1, from coordinate 744,749,697 downwards.
CATAAAGAGAACACACATAATGCGAGAGATAGTAAGCAGTCACTTAGTGCCCGTAAGGTAGACGACACCTCGCCATTTATGGTCTTACAATATGTGGATCTCTATGTTACTATCTAGCTGACATTATTTAAGAAATCTCCTAACTAATTAACACATCCCCTAGGATAGGAAGACCCTACACATAAGGATTCCTTTAGCTAACCTAATCTCGAGGTGGACTGTAACACGCCACATTCCTTAATATCACCCATATGAGGATTTCATTAAGAAAATATGGAGCATTGTAGGTATAAAGACATAAACATCACAAAGACTAAGGTTTCACAAGTCATAAGAAATTAAATATACAACGGAAGAAGAAAATTTCCATTTTACAAAATACAAAACCATATTTGTTTCATTCAACCAAACAATTACAAATTGCCATGTCTCAAAATCTCAGTTAAAAACAGCATCAGAGTAAACAATATTACCCCCCAAATATAGTCAAAAAGATACAACCTAACCTTCCAAATAGAACAGGAAGTAATCCAACTTGTAGAGATTCATAACAACAAAGCTAACAAAGAAATCTGAACTATGCACTTTTCCCTGTAAGTCTGGGGGAAAGAAAAGGAAATGAAGAAAGGAAATGGGTCAGACATAAAGTATGGTGAGCTTCTGTGATTACCAGCATGACTTGCTAAGTTAAGTAAAAACGGATAAACAGTGGTTCTAGTGTCATAAAAGGGTAGGTGTCTATACATGTCTAAAGGTGAATGATAGCTGATACGAAGTGATAATAAGGACTTGGCAATTTTTATAAAAAGACAATGATGGTAATAATAATATTAATAAGATAAGGCAGATTAACTGTTTTGCACTTCTATAGATTCAGATAGAAACAAGTAACTAGGATGAATTTTTCCTAATGCTACCCATCGATCGACTCCTTACTAAGAAAATATCATGTGCAAGCCTTGGCAGTAGGGTGTATCAGTCCCTAACTTGGGAACTTATAGGGCACAAACCTATTTACTGACGTTACAACATCTTATCTTCCCCATTCGGACCCATGCGCGCTCATGAGTCCGCAAGAATGCGCTCGTACTCACCTTCCTCTTTTGAACCTCTTACTATCCAGATCAGTAAAGCGTTCCCTGGCCCCTACCTAGTGCAAGCCCCCTAATATGATACCAACAGGGATACTGACTAACATAAATTCCACCCAAATCGACATAAGCCAAACCCCCTAAGCTTGTATCCCCAAGTAACCAGGATTTTAAGAGTCCCAAAACTCGATACAACAACAAGATGAGGGACTTCTTAGCTTATTAATTAACAAGTTTAACTTAGCAGGTTTAAGTTCATTAACATGCACGGTTGTAAATGACATTCCTTCTAAATGTTATTCTGTGTATAAACCCTTCCCCAAATCAAGCACCTACCCAGATGTATATAGATTATAGTAACTCGTTTTACTTAATTTACATCTGGTACTTACATTTTCCATATCATGTTCTTACCTAATATTAGATTAAGTGTAATTAATCTGTTCTCCATTTGCATGTTAATTTCCAATTAAATATCACTTATTCCAATTAACATGTTTTCCCATATTGATTACTTAATGTTATATTAAGTATAACTCCATCTAATTAACACATTTTCCCAATAAGATTTCTTAATGTCATATTAAGCACAATTAACGTGTTTTCCATACTAATGTTAAATTAACGTACTTTCCAAGTAATCTTGAATGAACGTGTTTCCCATTTTAATGTCAAATGACAAATTACATGTTTTCCGATATACATGCCAAATTGTCATGTTTACAAATCAATGTCAATTAACATTTGATTCCAATATCAATGACATATTTACCCGTTTAAATTAACATCATCAAATGAACATAAACATCCAACGAACATAAATGTTTAATTAACATTTTCTCAAACTAATATTAAATGGTCATAAATGATTTATTGACATATTTTCCCCAAATTAACATGAAATGAACATAAACATTTAATTACATGTTTTCCCAAATTAACGTGAATGCTCATAAATGTCAAATTGATATATTTCACCAATTAACATATTCTCCCAAATTAATGTCAATATGTGACAAATTACCATATTCCTCAAATTAACGTATCCTCTTTAATGTTAATAAACATGAGTGACAACTGTCCATATTCCTCAAATTAACATATTCGCTTTATTGTCAATTAACACAAGTGACAAATTACCATGTTTCTCAAATATATACTATCCTTGATGTCAAATTGCTATGTCTAACACATTATTATTAGTGTCAACATGTTTCTCAAATTAACATATACAAATTATTGTTATTTATATATTTTCCAATCAACTCCTCATTGACATATCTACAAATTATTGCCAAATAAATGTTCACTCAATCAATGCCGTATTAATACGTCTACAAATTAATGTCAAATTCATGTTTACAAAATATATGCCATATTAATATATTTACAGATTAATGTCAAATTAATGCCATATTAATATGTCTATAGATTAATGTCAAATACATGTTTACAAAAGACATTTCTCCTTAACACAAAACTAAGTTAAACCTATTCATGTTTACAAATTCTTCCTTTATAACAGTCCCAATTTACAGTACTAGTTCTAATATGCCCAATTTCCTTTTTAACGTTATTTCATACTTTTCCAATTCTATGCAATTCAAAAAAGCATATAATACTATAAAACAAACAACAGAAAGGGAATAAGGAAGAGAGATGTACATACAAACAGATAATAGCTGAGAACGAATAGGTAATTGATAGTAACTAAAATAACATATAAGAATAAACATTGTTACTTTTCAGATCTAAAATATATTTTCTGTCAAAGTTCTTTTTATTTAGATCTCTACAACAACTATTGTATCTATTTAACTTTAACTTAGATGAAATCTTAAAATCACAGTAATACTCACTTAGGTTTGTTGTAGATCCAGGAAAACCTCTAAAATAGTTGTTATCGAAAAACTTGAGTTATCCTTTTAATCTATCTTTTAGCAGCACCTCCTCATTTTTCTTATTTATTTGCTTAACATAGTTTAGAGGAAGAAAGAGACGAAGAATGTTTGTGTGCAAGAAAATGAGAGGAGTAGGTAGCTTGTTTATATATTAACTAGGATAATTCTAAACCATTATATATTAGGTTTATAAATCCAACCAAACACCTCAGCGAATGAATATAATATATAAAACAGTGGTAGTTGTCAGGATATACTTGTTGATTGTCCGGATTAGCGAGCACCCCTCTTCCATATTGGACATATGGGATGAGGAATAAGGTATCTCCGGTTTTGTTCTGACCCAGAACGGATTTGTAAATGGATGTATGTCTGACATTGGAATTTATTCTGTGATGATTGATTTCTATTTAATATATATCTGTTTGGTGGAGGAGAATTTATTCTCTTGCTTAACACCCTTCTCTGAGACGCACGAGTTGAGAGGTTATATATTGATAGTTATCGACCGCATGGCGTGAATTGTCAGTGTGGCATGCCAAGATGCAAATGATCAAGGCTTATTGTTGAAAAACAGAGCCTTGTGGTTGATGATCAAAGCACAACTTTATTGTAGCATAGCTTTGTGTATAGCTTTACTTCGCGAGCCTTACACCCCGGTATAAACCAGAAATGGGAGAAGGACCCCAGGAAGAACATGCATTTCTTTCTAGCTAGAAGTGGTGTTTGGGTTTTATAATCCTAGATTTTTTACTCATGTGGATGATGTAAAGCGAGGTACCTCGGATATTGAGTCCTTTGTGGCTCTATTTACGCCCCATAGGGCGGGGAGACGCATTGTTCAGGCATAACTAATCCACTAACATATGTGTGGACCAGCCCTGGAGATCCTATGGGCTTGACTGAGTACTTGTCCTGAGACATGGGCTAGATTGTCTCGACTTCGGTAAGGACGATCCCTTGCCCTGGTTCATGATGGAAATCCAACTTCCAATACGATCCATACGGTTTTGATTGTAAAACTATATATGGCAACATAGTATATGGTAGCTATGCTGTCTAAGATTGATATATTATGATTAAAATGTTTTTGAAAACATATATACACTAATAATAATAATATCAACTCCGTTTTTATCGTATCAAGCATTTTTGACCATTATAAGGTAAAACACTATCCTCCGGTTTGCGTTGAATTGTGTGATGGGACTTGAGTCTTATAATGGTTTCATTTTTCTAAAAAGCATTGCGTTGTTTAACAATTTACTTTATATATGCACTGGCAATCCAATGGAGTAAACCCGTTCCGCGTTAGCGGCGTTGTCATATCATTAGCCTTATTATTATATAGGTTAAATAGATTTCTCATACCAGTCCCATGACTGACTCATAGTTTGTTTCACTTTGCTAACTCGGGTGCCCTCTTTTCCACACGGGCAACCTTGTATACAGGTTTTAGCAGACTCATTCTGGATAGCTATGGAGATGAAGATGGATTCTACCATTTCTATTATTCTGTTCAGATTTCATTTAGTATATTATGTTTGATTCCGCTGCAGACATTTTATATTAAGTTGAAAATGTATTATGAACTAAGTATGATCCTATTATTTTGTGTAACTCTGATGATATATTATTTCTAGTGTAATTTGATATACATTATCTGCTGTAATTCTATATTTCTATTTTGCTGTTATTGTTTATGTGTTAACACCTTGTGAAACACTTCACGATTTGACTATAAGGTGTTTAGCGATGTTGTTTATTTCAAAATTTAATGAATGATTTTGAAAAGTGTTTTCTTAAGTACTGTGATGACCCCAAACTCCCGTAGTCCGAAAGCAAGGATAATCATTGGAATATAACACATAAACAATAACAGCAGAATAGAAATATAGAATTACAATAGATAATGTATATCAAATTACACTGGAAATAATATATCATCAGAGTTACACAGCATAATAGGATCATACTTAGTTCATAATACAGTTTCAACTTAATATAAAATGTTTGCAGCGGAATCAAACATAATATACTAAATGAAATATGAACATCATAATAGAAGTGGTAGAATCCATCTTCAGCTCCATAGCTATCCCGAATGAGTCTGCTAAAACCTATATACAAGGGTGCTCGTGTGGAAAAGAGGGCACCCGAGTTTGCAAAGTGAAACAAACTACGAGTTAGTCATGGGACTGGTATGAGAAATTTGTTTAACCTATTTAATAATAAGGCTAATCACAGGACCACGCCGCTAATGTGGAACATGTTTACTCCATCGAATTGCCAGTGCATATATAAAGTAAATCGTTAAACAATGCAATGCTTTTTAGATAAATGAAACCATTATAAGACTCAAAGTCCCATCACACATTGCAACGCAAACCGGAGGATAGAGTTTTACCTTATAATGGTCAAAAATGCTTGATATGATAAAAACGGATTTGAAATTATTATTAGTGTATATATGTTTTCAAAAACATTTCAATCATAATATATCAATCATACCCAGCATAGCTACCATATACTATGTCGCCATATATAGGTTTACAATCAAAACCGCATGGATCATATTGAAAGTTGGATTTCCATCATGAACCAAGGCAAGGGATCGTCCTTACCGAATTCGAGACAATCTAACCCATGTCTCAGGACAAGTACTCAATCAAGCCCTCAGGATCGCCAGGGCTGGTCCAAACATATGTTAGTGGATTAGTTATGCCTGAACAATACGTCTCCCTACCCTATGGGGCGTAAATAGAGCCACTAGGGACTCAATATCCGAGGTACCTCGCTTTATATCATCCACATAAGTAAAAATATCTGGGCTTGTAAAACCTAGACACCACTTCTAGCTAGAAAGAAACACATGTTCTCCCTGGGGTCTCCCATTTCTGGTTCATACCGGGGTGTGAGGCTCGCGAAGTAATGTTATACACAAAGCTATGCTACAATAAAGTTGTGCTTTGATCATCAACCACAAGGCTCTGCTTTTCAACAATAAGCCTTGATCATTTGCATCTTGGCATGCCACACTGACAATTCACGCCATGCGATCGATAACTATAAATATATAACCTCTGAGCTCGTGCGTCTCAGAGAAGGGTGTTACACAAGAGAATAAATTCTCCGCCACCAAACAGATATATATTAAATAGAAATAAATCATCACAGAATAAAAGCCAATGTCAGACATACATCCATTTACAAGTCCGTTCTGGGTCTGAACGAAACCGGAGACACCTTATTCCTTGTCCTATATGTCCAATACGGAAGAGAGGTGCTCGCTAATCCGGACAATCAACAAGTACGTCCAGACAACTACCACTGTAACCATTTCCTGTGAGCAAATCAGTGCAGGGGATCAGTAGTCATCCATTCGATGTGAAGATCACCGGTCTTCAATCACCGTCTTCAAATCTTCGACTTCTAATCGTCGTATAATTATTTGAAATGAGAGTTAACTCGAACTTTTCAAATAATTCTCGAATATATATAATTTAAATCATTCCTTTTCATTCCATATCATATATAATAATTTATAAAGATTTATCGCTATTTTTATTTATCTAAAAATAGCCATTTTCAATTAAACGACGCTTCGGGTCATTACATGGCCCTGGCGTTGTTTTCATCAAAATTTGATTTACACATTTCTCAAAATCTAACTGTTGGATCTTAGCAAACTTTATATCGTTGGAAAGATCTTTCCAAAACGAACCCAATAGTTCCAGTTTTGGGAAAATCCGACGGTCGGATCTTTCGATATAATCATCTAAAGTTACAATTTCAAAACGCGAACTGCAGCAGCACGATTCGTTTTATTTTAATTTATATTTATATATAAATATATATCGTTCAATGATTTCAACACCATTTTCAATTAAACATTGATTTCTTTTATATATGAAATCATATATTACATTAAAAATGAAATTTTTAATGTTAATACATTTTCTTTCGACATTTTTTTTTTATATGATTCATATATATTACATAAAAAATGTAATATGTTTTATCCTTCATTTATTACATTAAAAATGAAATCTTTTATTCAATTCTTTATTTACATTGAAAAATCTAAATTTTTATTCTTTTCTTTGATTACATTAAAAATGTAATCTTTTATACTTTTCTATGATTACAAATAAAAATGTAATCTTTTATTCTTTTCTATGATTACAAACAAAAATGTAATGTTTTATCCTTTTCTATGATTACAAATAAAAATGTAATCTTTTATACTTTTCTTTGATTACAAATAAAAATGTAATCTTTTATACTTTTCTATGATTACAAATAAAAATGTAATCTTTTATACTTTTCTTTGATTACAAATAAAAATGTAATCTTTTATACTTTTCTTTGATTACAAATAAAAATGTAATCTTTTTATTTCAATATACTATTACATTGAAAATGTAACTTTTTATTCAATGTATTTTATTGCAAATTGTAATCTTTTGTTTCAATGTATTTTTACATTGCAAAATGAAATCTTTCTAATGAAATCTTTATTTCGTTAAATATGTGAACTTCAAAGAAAAACATATTTTATATAGCAATGGACATTTATAATGTTTCATTTACATTAAAATGTAAGTTTCGACATCAATACATTTATATTACAAACTGTTTATTTTTAAATGTTGCATTTTCATTAAAAATGTATAATTCAATATCAATACATTTCTATATAACAAAAATGTTGCATTACATTAAAAATGTATATTTCAATATAAATACCTTTCTGTTTAACAATGTTTATTTTATAATGTTGCCTTACATTAAAAATGTATGTAAATGCATTTCTATTTAACAAATGACTATTTTTAATGTCGGGTTACATTAAAAATACATATTTTAAAATAAAGACATTTTAATATAACAATGGTCATTTTTAATGTTTTGTTTACATTAAAATGTAAATTTCAATGGCAATACATTCTATTTTCAAAATGTTTATTTTAAAGTTGCATTTACATTTAAAATGTATATGTCAATGCCAATAAATCTTTATTTATCAATGTTTATTTTTAATGTTAACATACATTAAATTAAAAATTCCATATCAATACATGTCTTTTATTACATTAAAGTAATGTAATCTTTTATGTTTCATTTACATTAAAAATAAGAATTCCAATGTAATACATTCCTATATCAAAATGTTGATTTTAATGTTTCATATACATAAAAATGTAAATCTAATGTAAATACATTTCATATTACAATGTTTTATTTTTAATATTTTATTTACATCAAAAATGTAAATTTCAAATGCAAATACATTTTTATTTATCAAATGACTAAATTTGATTTACAATAAAACATGCATTTCATGTTGACATATAACGATCATTTTCATATTCATACATATATATTTTAAATATTATTTCCATATTATTCAAACAATTAATATATAATAACATGAATATTTATAACACAAGAATATTATAGAAAATTTCGGTAGCGTAACGGCAGGGTAATTAAAACCAGCACTGCCCCGATGTACGGCACCTCGCACTATCTTAGGCCTCGCGGTGTTTACAAGGGGTTTAATTTCCTAATACATTTTTCTAGGCAGTCTAATGCCACAATATCAATCAATTTCATTTCAACCACAATCAAACACCAAAATCAACCAATTACACACCACAAAACAATCATGTCGTCCATGGTATGTGGACGACGAGTGTCAGGAGTTTCTAAACTCCGTCTGCGTCCTAATATAATTTTATTTAATTAATTCAGATTTAGAAATCTCACATCGCTGTTTTAATTCTTCTAAATTTGTCGAATGCTCCGAAAATTCTCTGATCAGTTCTGGAAAGTAGACTGCGAATTTATGGTCCCAATGCTTCCTGTTTCATTAGATTTTGATTTCGTATGAGAAATATATGAAATTACGAAGTTTGTTAACAATTTAAACATAATAATTAAATTAATTAAATAATTGAAATAACCTCCTTCCTTATCAGCTCAAGGCCGTTAGTTTTTAGAATTCTTCCAGACTAGGTTTCACAATTGCTCCAAATCCGTGAAGTAAGAGTTCGATCGGGTTTGACCATGTCGACGGGGGCCGAGGGGTGCGACAACGCCGGAGGTGCGGTGGCTCTAGGCGTTCACGGCAACGGTGGAAAGTTGGCTACTTTGGAGGCTCCAAACTCGATGAATACTCCACGTTTTCAGGTGAGACAAGTATGGATTTGTAGATCTGAAGATTCTCTACAAAATCTCTAACTGTGTCGATCGATTTCATTGAACGGATGGAGAGGAAACGAGGAGAGAAGAATGGAGTGGTTTCCGTCGTTCGACAGTGAGAGGGGCGGCGTGTAAACGTAATACGATTATACGCTATACGCGTATTTATACTGTATCTCTATTTTAATTTTAATTTTAATTTTATTTATTTTCATTTAAATTCAATATAATTTCTATATCGCTCCTAACTCCAAATCAAACCCAAGGAGTGACGCCCCTAGCTAAATACCCCCATTCCAGACACGATGGGATATGTCTCGTAGGCCCATTCGACTGTTTCAGTCAGTTATTCTTTAAATTAAATAATAAAACATTTAATTATTTAATTTGATCGAACATTTTAATTTATCGGGGCCACATACTGACTCTAAAAATTCTCGAAAAATAAATCTAGCTTTGTTTTGACGATACGGTCCCAACAAAATTAATTCCGTCGAATTTGGAGACCGTCTGAAAAATGGCCATTTTCTGGTCGATCCAAATTTACTAAAATTGACAAAACACATTTTCTTTTGCCACGCTCACATATTGATTCCAAAAATTATGAAAATTGGAATCCTGCAATAATTTAACATTCCGGATCCAACCAGGGTGGTTTCTTCAAAAATGGGGATCGTTTGCAAAATGGCTTTTTATACGGGCTATATATTATATTAAATTCCATAGCGACCATTCTGAATGTTCAACTGACCATAACTTTTGATTCCCGCTATGAAATTTCAATTTTCAGGATTTGTTGGAAAGATATTATTAAACAGATCCTAATATTTTTGGTTTCACCAAAATCCAATTTATTTTGCATCATATACATTCAATCAGTTTGAATTCAAATTTTCAAACTGCCGCGCTATTTCTATTTCCTTTTAAAATTAAAATAAGTATATTCGTTCAAACTTCGATTTAAATAAATTTTTAATCGTTATTATTTAAAATAAATTATTTTAACTATTTAAAATTCAATAAAATAGCCAAAATAAAAAAATTAAATTGGCTCTGATTTTCCGGGTTGTTACACATAGGTCGGCCCATGTGTCGAACCCAGCGCGGGTTGGGTCGTCCACTTACCGTTTCTTTTCTGAGCTAATTGATTATTTAAATTATGTTCAAACTTCTTTAGCTCATAACTTCTTCATTTCTTGTTTGATTTACGCAAATAAAAGTCTGTCCAAATTAGAGTTTCGTAACGGATGCAACGGAAAAATCCATTTTATTTACTTATTAATATTTTTCTGATTAATATTTTTTATTAGTTTATTCCTCAATTAATCAATCCATTAATTAAGTATTGTTTTTTTTTTAATTTGGATTGTTACATGGACTTTAGCCCATTACCAAAGACACTCAAAGAAGCGACCCTTATATAGATTCCTTCATTCACACCCATAAAAGCCATTTAATTCTTCGATTGGAAACAAGTGAGTTCTAGGATCACTTATTATCGTATGAAGGTGGATCACATTGATCACTACCCATACTCCTAAGGATAAACCCACAAGGAAAGGGGCGACTCCTAACACTTAATACCCCAAAGGTGGTCTAACCATTTAAGATCTTCGTCCAACTAAGCAGGCTATCCGACAAGCAACGACCCTTAGGTTTCTTCTTTTGATAGGGAGTCAGACCTTATGGCCACTTAGTACCTCAACACTTAAATTAAGCCATTAGGAACACTCCAACACCAATCCCATAATTTTTATGGATTTCTATAATCAACGATATCTTACATCAATTGTTATGTACATCCAACTGTTGCACGACTTCAATCAAATGACCCAATTGACCTCGGACCATCAACCTACTAAGTCTAATATTCTATTTATAATCCGAATACCACACCAAGATTTGAACTAATTTTAAGATGAGATTTCCTATTATAAGATAATTTATTGGATTTAGTATAATTATGGTAACCTTACCCAGAATCCCTATTTAAATTGTCACATACTGCCACATGCCATCAATAACCAAAACGACCCTTTCCTAAGGCAATGGACATTGTAGTAAATGCAGTTTATATTAGTTCCTTTAATTCCCATTAATTCCTACTAATTGTGACTCTTTGATTATCTCCAAATTTATTACAATATTAAATGCCCATAAATTTGAGTTATAATAGTTAATTTTCGTTTTCCCTAATGGTAACCTTTTTGAATTCTACAGATTTATTATTACATTCAATACCCATAAATCCCAAGATTACAATTATTTGTTTCCTATTTATTTCAGACAACAACTATTATTACCTATATTAAATAGTGAACATTCAAATTTCAAACCTAACCTAAGCATAAACCTAATAATAACAACTAACGTTTAATACATATAGTTGGATGGATAATATATTTATTAGTGCAATAATTACATATAATACCAATTTTCCTAATTCTAGCAATTTATGTTCTAGTCCTCGATATTAACTTGAATAAATCCTTTTGTGTTCTAGTTTGCTGGAATCAAATCTCATAAAAAGGTCTTTCACTTTAATTTCCTTAAATCAACCAAACATCAAAAGGAATATATATATATATATATATATAGTGACAAGAAATTAGTAATCTTTTATTTGGAATAAACATGTAAACTACATAAACAAACGTGTAATGTACACATCTTCTCCTTTTTTATTTATGCGTATTCCTTATAATTTCAAAGGTCGCCTTCCTATATAAAAAGGAAAATAGGATAGTTTATAGAAATTAAAAAAAAATCCTTAGAAAATCAAACCATAGATATATCTAAATTTAAATGGGAAATTTCTAATAATTCTATATTAACACTTATTTTACAGATACGGAAAAAAACTACAAAGAGACAAATTTATTTTCTTTAGGGACTAATTTCTCATATCTTGGTGTAAGCAATAGTCAAATCTTAAAGTTGAATACGTAGGAAAGTTTTAACGTTTTCAGAGAAAATCCAACAATTTCAATTATTCAAATTTAGGCATAGAAATTGAAACTACACCAACCAAAAAGATTTTATATTATAAACAATATATAAATTTCCTATACACGTTGCAAAGCTTTCCAAAATCTTAACTCTGAAATGCAGCTTTAAGTTCATTCCAAATCCTTCCAGATCCATGTAACATGTATAAAAAGAGGAAATGTACATATTTAAAATTGTAGATCTAGAAAAAGAATTGAGATAGGAAAATAAAATACAAACCTAAAGAAACTTAACTACATGAAAAACTCATCTTTTCTTGCAGATTTGAATTTCTTTTCTTCGATCCATATTAACAGAATTGAAATCTATTTTTTTAAAGAAATTTTAGAGGAGATTTGAGAAATGAAAACAGAAGAGGTTCGTTGTTGCTTGCATAAAATATGAGAAAAGATAAGGGGTCAAGGCCTTTTGTAATAACCCAAAATTTCTGAACCAATTTAAATTTTTTATTTTAGTTATTTTAATAGATTTTGAATATTTAAAATGATTTATTTTAAATAATAACAACTAAAAATTTATTTAAATCGAAGTTAAAATGTATAAATTTATATTAATTATAAATCGAGCCTGAAATGGCGTGGTAGTCTGAAAATTCAATTTTAAATTTCAAATGAATGTACAGAATTCAAAATAAAACGGATTTCAGTAAAACCAGAAATATTTGAATCTGTTTAATTATATCTTTCTAAAGTATGTGAAAAAATGAGATTTATTAATATAAATTGAAAGTTATGTTCAGTTTAAATTTTAAAATAGTTGCTATGGATTATATATATATTAATATAATATATAGCCCTTAAAAATAGCCATTTTGCAAACGAACTCCGTTTTCGATGAAACTACTTTTGTTGGATCCGAAATATCAAATTATTCTTAGGTTTTAAATTTCATAATTTTTGGAATTAATATGTGAGGATGATGAATTTAAACGTGTTTTGACAATTCAGTTTGAATTTAATCGAGTGAATATTAGTGTCACATCCTTAAAACCAAAGTTAATTAGGCTCGCATCCCTCTGTTTTAAAACATATAAAATAAATCCCTATTTTTAAAACGCAGCTTTTATTTTTACTGAAATGCCCTCATTTAAATTTACGATGTAATTAACGTTTATGGGTTTTATTTTTTCCGCATTAGGGATTTTCCATCCATGGCGGCGGCGGTAACGATTTATTTTTTGTCTTTGGATTCTTTCGTTCTTACTTTAAAATTACTGATTCAGTGTTTTCTTCCTTGTTAATGGCGACAAATTCTTCAGCGATTCCAGTCAGTGGCGGCGGCGGTTGTGGTCACTTTGCGGTTGGTTTCAATTTTGCATCTGTAGAGGATTGGTTGGGGTCGGATTGGGGAAGGAGGAGGAAGAGAAGGGTGCGTCGACGACGGTAGAGCTATTGGTGGGCGGCGCGACTGGCTGTTGTAGGGGGGAACGACGGCGGGGACGAGTGGAGTTTACGGATTTCATTTTGACATCGGTTTTTGCTTTTATTCTTCTGAAATTATTTAATTGTTCTGAAACTAGTGTTATAACATTTGGTGTTCATGTACTCATAAAAGTTGAGTATAAATAGGCATATATTCTATATATATGCATACAAATATGCATATATATTAAATATCTGTATTTAGCAGTCTGTTAAAAAGTTGCCTACAAATGTGCATATATTCGGAATATATTCATATCTGTATGCAACTTTTTTATCATATATGCAGAAAAACAGATATTTTAAATATATATTCATATATGTATGCATATATATAGAATACTTGCATTTAACTATGCAGAATTTTTGTTATATTGCTGATTTGTACGCATGTATTTATAGTAATCTGAAGCTGTTTATTTATTTTGATTATTGCACATTAGGCTTATTACTGTTTTTTTTATTACAGTGCTCCTCCAAAAAGATTGAAGAATTCCAGGTCCTCCATTTTCTTCCAAAACATTTAAATCTGCAGTTGATTCTACAGAGATTACTAGATGTTTTTGTGCAATAAGCTGGGTCTTAACTGAAGAGCTTGTTCTTCAAAAGACCATTAGACTTGCTTTTTTATTTTATTTTTAAGACACTTGGTTGTACTGTTTACTTTTACCATTTGGTGTAAATATTTATGTGATGTAATAAAATCAGTTCAGTATTTTCTTGCAAAATTGTTTTTGATTGCCATTTTTTGTTTTAAGCTGATATTATATGCATGCAATTTGTATTTGTATTATTTGCCTATTTGTATGCAAGTAATGATAATATTTTCATATAAGTATGCTAGTAAATAAATTCTGCAATTCAAATTTGCAGAATTTCGAAAATATTTGCATACAATGATGCTAATATTTTGAATAACTACACACCAGAATGTAAAAATTCCAGATTATCATATAGAATAAATATAACTTGAAACCCTACATGTGCAATAGTCAAAATAAATAAATAGCTTCAAATTAATATAAATACATGCGTACATATCAGCAGTAATATTCTCCAGCGAGTCATTATTGAAAATAATAATCAGCAGACCATAGTTTGAAAACAAAATACCAGTACAATTATTCACAAAAATTCATGTAATAAATGCACATAACCATGCAACTTTTATTAAAAAAATTATTTGTTTATGCAAGAATTAAAAATTTTCTAGACAAATAATTGCACACTTGTAAACAACATTTTCTAATTATCTGCATGCAAATATGCAACAATTTGTTCAAATTTGCAAACTTTCCATCTATACTTCACATTTGAATTCAGAGTTGTAAACTTGCAATCAGGTTAGCTGATTATCTTCATATATTTGTGCAATTATCTGTTTGTTTTTGCATACTAGCACGCATCAATTCATAATTGATTAACATAATATTGGTGTATAAAAATATGCATTCATAAATGCAGTAATGTCGTAATTATGCACACAAATATGCATGTATTATGAATAACTAAATTTCAGTCAGGGGCGGCGTCAGTTGTCACTTCGCTGTTGGGTGTCGTTTTGGGGCTGTAGAGGTTCGGTGGGGGTCGGATTGGTGAAGGAGGAGGAAGAGGAGGGTTTGTCGACGGCGGAGGAGCTATCGATGGGCGGCGCGGCTGTTTTAGGGGGGCGGTGGTCGGCGCGGCGTCTGTTGCATAGGGGAACGACGGCGATGTCAGATCGTAGATTGGGGACGACTGGAGTGAGGGATTAGGTTTTCAGCGAGATTGAAGGAACGTTTGACTGAGTAGATGATGACGTAAAGGTTTTTACGTTCGCAAGGGTATACCTGGGATTTTTTGAGTGGAAGTTCAAAAACAAGGATGTATTTTATATTGTTTTTATCACCGGGTTTTTTTTTTATATTTTGAAACTTAATAGGGACCTGTAAAAAACGCACCCTTTAATCGACTGAAAAAAGGCCACTTTTCAAAAAACCTCTAAATTCGATGAAATTAGTTTTGTTAGGATCGTATCGTCAAAACATAGCTTGATTTATTTTTCCGTAATTTTTGGAGTCAGTATGTGGCCTGGATAAATTAAAATGTACATTAAAAATTCAATATATTGATTTATATTTTAATATTGGCGAAAACTAGTCGAATTGGCTTGCGAAACATATCCCATTGTGTCCAGAATAGGGGTATTTGGCTAGGGCGATAGTCGTTGGGTTTGATTTGGGGTTCAAATGAAAAATATTATTTAAATGAATTAAAATATTATTAAAATAATTATATATAAACTAAAAATTAGGAGAACCCTAGCTCATTATCCTGGAGCCGCCACTCATACAAAGAAGGGTCGATATCCACCTGATTTTTTCCATTAAAATTTTCAAATCCATCTACCAAAATCGAAGACTTTCAACTTGAATCTCTAGAGATTTTCCACCTCTTTCATCCTATACCACTATGATCATTCCTAGTGTTGTGTTTTGCGAAAAATCGAAGCTCAAAGTGTCGACTTTTGGACCAGATTTCGAGGGAGGTAGGACCGGCAAATTCGGCGCTGTGCCAGGCAGAGAAGGGTGACGTTCTGGCGCATCGTGGGGACAGCGTGGATCTTGCTCCGATGGCCTGAGGAGGTTGCGACATGGGGATTCTAACGGTGAAGCATGGGTTCGATTTTTTCTTTCTTCCTGGAGCAGAACATTGAGGAGGGTAACGTTTATTATTAAACGTAATTAATTAGATTAGGTTATTTAATTTATTAATTATCTAATTAATGTGATTAACGTTCAAACTATTATAACTTCTTCAAATCAGAACAGAATTAAACGAAGCAAAGTTCGTTGGACTCGAAATGACGAGAGCTTCGCAATGGAACTGACTAGAATCAAAAGGGAGCAAATCAAAATTTGAACGCGAATAGAATTAAAATAGAAATTCAGAAATAAAGAATGACGGAGTGGAACCCAAAGTGAGAACTCCTTCTCACTCAAATATTTTATCATGTTATTGTATTTATGTATAAAAATATATATCGAATTGCCAGGGTAGATTTTTATAAGTTTAATCATTACAAATTATATACGGTGCCTGTTAGCTCACCTCTCTCGTCCACAGACCATGGACGATTTAATTGACTGTATAGTGTTTTGTTTGTGATGTTGGAATGTCCAAATCAATTTCAGAAAAGGTCGCTATGAATGCAGTTCAATGGCTATTTATGGAAATCGACTGTAAGGGCCTTAATAAAATTATTAAAAATATGGAAAAATTGCGTAAAAACATAATAAATGATTTGGAAAGAGTTTGGATGAAAAATTCCAAGTTTTGAAAAGATTTATTTTTATTGAAATGAACTAGTTAATAACTAGAATAATAATCCAATTATTTTTAGAAATATTAAATTGGATTGAAGATGGGTTTTAAACCACCAGAATTTTTCCAACGTATGAATTGGAATTGTTTTGAATGGAAATAATCTTCAAAATATTTCGGTATTGGATTCCGTGATTATACAGATATTATGGAGAAATTTGGAAGATATATATATATATATCGTTATTCCCAATACAATATTTGTTGGTTTCAGAATTCGATATTGAATATAAGCTGATTTAATTTCTATTCAGAGCCTTGTATTTAATATTGAATTGGATTTTGGGTTTGTCGTGAATGGTGTCTTTAATAACACAATTCTTAAACCCCGATGAGAAAAGAATAAATCTTTTAATTAAGATTTAGAGAAGTTTACCAATTAATTAATATCTAATTGGAATTGAATTGAAATTGAAATTGGATTTTTGGGTTTATTGTGAACAGTGTTTTAAATAACACTTGTTCTTTAACACAATTAATAGTGAAGAGATGATTTGGAATTTATAAATCTTTTTATTAAGATTTAATGGAAATTTTCCAAAGTACAGTTTTCCAATTTAATATATTAAATTGGAATTGGATGGAATTCGATTTGGTAATAATCGAAATGAGCTTCTATAAAGGAAGACCATTACTATATATGGAATTTAAAAGGTCTTGCCGTTATTCCATTTATATCATTAGTCCGATACGGAAATTTATATCGATTATATATTGATCTGTTTTCCGCGAAGATTCCATTTTTATGGAAGATGATTTGAATTTATTGTGAACTGTGTTTTTAATAACATTTGTTTTTTAACCTAGTTAAAGGCAAGATTAATTTCTTAAAGTTGAATAATCATAGAATATTTTGGAGATTAAAACTAAGCGGAGTTTTAATGAATCTTTAGTTAGATTGAAAAGTTAATATGGTAATTAAATTTGCCAAATTTGTGAAATGATCGGGAATGAAGTACCACCAGTTTTACTCCAGGCGAGAGTTAAATCTTTAATTAGATTTGAACGTGAAATGGTAATTAAATTTACCAATAACACCGTGGGTGTTAGATATGGGGTACTACCAGATTTGCTCCATGGGATGAACAGGATGGGATTGGATAAATAAAATAAATGATTACTTCGGTATGTGTTAGCCTACTTTGTGAACTAGGCTACCCAAAGATCAAAAGAATGAAGAATGTTTTTTATTCAAGTCGGTTTGGATCGGATTTCGTTGGTCAAGGAAGAACAGCGTAGAGTAGAGAAGGAAGGAGCGCAGGCCAAATCGGATCGGTTCGGGTAAACACGATCCATTCCCCTAATTTGTAGTATTTCCGATCTGAACCCAGACAATTGAAATAGCGACGGTTATAGCCCGTGTTTCCTTAAGACCCGGAGCAGTTATACCCCAATTTTCCCCACGTTTGCCACTAACCTGATGCGTTGTTGCCATCGTATTCCATCCAAACCCGATAATAATGGGATGGATGCCACGTGGATCCGAACCGAAGCCATCCCAGGAGCACTTTCCACCTATAAATACACCATCAAGAGACATTTGGAGGGATCTTTTGGCATTTTCAGAACTCAAACTCCTTTGATATCCGAATTTCATCAACTTATTCAGATTCCAATCACCTTTTGAATCATATTGTGAAGGAAATTGAGTGAATCAAAACATTATAGAGTGAAAATTGAGTGAGGATTATTGTTGTACTTGCATTCAAGTCATCAATTCAAAGAGTAGAAAGTGGACGTAGGCTATTTAACGCCGAACCACTATAAATTGTGTGTTTTCTACGTTTTTTGATTTCATTTCAGTAGAATCATTATTCGTTTGGGAGTTAGGGGCAATTTTAGTGCTTTCACTGAGAATTTTTGAATTCTCCACTTTTTGGGATTATCATTCTACTATTTGGACCTTCAAGTTCAAAGAAGTTAATCCTCTGTTTTTGGCATCTTTAAGTACCTGTTGGTTAATCACTGAAGAATTGGAAATTATGGCCAAAGGAAAAGGCAAAGAAATCCAAAGTAATCAAGAGAATGAAGTTAACGAAGATCAGTAAACAATGGTCGTGATGAGGTCGTGTGGTCAAGAATCTGGAGCAAGCCGCTCCGTTCAGGAAGGTCCGAACCGAACAGAAGCCCCCGATCCGAGCCGATCCAACAATGTTGTAGTCACCCACTCTCCCCATCTGAACCAGTCCGGCCGTACCGCTATGCTCCGATCCGAATCAAAGTGAAGTTGGAACTTCTACTCGAGCTCCTACCAATGCTCCGATTCCAGCCGCTATGACTAATGATCAGCCTGACCCATCTGCACCCATCACACAAAGATATTTTTCACGCTTTCTTGAAATGCTACAGAGTACTAAGGAGGCATTGGAAGCCCATAAGCATGACAGTCTTCACATGCAAGAGAACATGATCACCATGAGTAGGGAACTCAAGGAGCTCCGGAGGCAAAAGACACCTTCCCCAACACGTCGCCTTGCTGCAGATTATTCATCTTCTTCAGATGAGGGATGTCCTCGCGGAAGAAGGCCGCTTGAGCGACCTCAGAATCTTGATCAGTTAACTTTTGGATCTTTAGGATCCCGCGAAGATGCCGCTCGTGTGTTAGAGCCTGATGACCCGAGCTTGAAAGAGCCTATGCTATTGCCCAAGCGTGGATACCACGTTCTACCCAGGGATCCTAACATTACTAAACCTATGCAACAACAACTTCTCCAGCCCCTTCCTCTTGAGATCGACCGGGAGCGTAGGGAGCAATGTAGAGCAGCTGCCGCTAGAAATAGGAGGTTATCTCCTAATCAGGAAACCAGGGGTAATCCGAATACCAGACCTAGAGAACTGGTGCAAACATTAACAAATGTCGATGTGTGGGCAATGGTGCGTCAGATCATGTCCGAAAGTCGACGATACACTAATGAGGACTGGGGCATTGAGCGAAGTCATACCCCCTTCACAGATGATATATTAGACTTCCCGTTCCCTTGGCAATTCAACTTAACACAAATGGATCGATATTCAGGGAGAACGGACCCAGGACAGCATCTGATGAGGTACGCATGGTTCATGAATGCCGCAGCAGCTCCAGATGCTATAAAGTGCAAGGCCTTTCTGATTTATCTAGAAGACGTGGCATTAATGTGGTTCACCCAACTCCCTCCACGGTCAGTGTCAAATTTCACAGAATTAAGTGAGCGCTTTATGAACAAGTTTCAACTTCACGCCCAAAAATCCAAAAGTGTTATAGAGTTGTCAAGGATTAAACATGCTCCGGCCGAATCTCTGAAATCATATTTGGACCGCTTCAACCTGGCCGTCACCGAAGTTAGTGATCCTCATGAACCCACTATTCTGATGGCTTTAATAGAAGGAGTTGACCTGGACACATAATTTGGGGATTATCTATCCGGGAAGCCGCCCCCCACTAAGGAGTTGTTCTACGAAAAGGATAATATTCGCTTAAGGCGAGAAGAAGCTCATGAAAATAGGAAGAGAAAGTCCGAAGGGGCCTCGAGGGAAGGTGTCCAAAGTAATGTTGTTGTGAAACAATCCGGTGACAGTTCAGGGAAGGTTGAAGTGAACGTTGGCAACCGGAACGGAGGTAACAACAATAAGAATGGAAACGGCAATAGGAGGAGTAGGAACTGAGGGAACAATTCCAACAAAAGACCTCGATTCCAAACTTTCGAAAACTATTCGCCATTGAATGATACCTTGGAAAACATTTATTTGGACACATACAACATATTGCAATACAAAAAGCCACCACCTAGAGACTCCACTGAAAAAGAGATCGCAACGGGAAAGTTTTGTTTGTTCCATGGAACCCACGATCATTCCACCAACGAATGCTATCATTTGAGAGATGTAGTTGAAAGATTGCTGCGGGAAGGGAAGTTAGACGAGTACAAGGTTGCCCAAGGGACAAAGGGCAAGGTGGGCAATCCCCGGACCAAAACCAGCCTACTTCTTAACCCACAGCCCAGCAGAAAGGTAAGGGGATTGCTATCAATACTATTATAGGCGGACCCTACCTAGCTAGCCGTAGTTTCAAAGCGACGGATCAGTGCGTCAATGCCGCCAAGCACTTTGAGGTAGGAGAATGCAGTAACCTCGAAGACATTACTCCAGTAAAACAACAAAAGACGATGTCAGACGACGTCATATTCCGTAGTAGAGATGATACCGGAATTCAATCACCAACTGAAGACCCATTGGTAATTGCCACAACTATCGGCCCCGCCTTAGTCCATAAGTGATGGTGGACAACGGGAGTTCAGTCAATATCCTCTTCAAGAAAGCTTTTGAACAAATGAGACTCGAAGCAAAAGATTTAAAGCCCTGCGAAGGATGGATAGGGGGCTTCAATGGGGCGTCAATGGCTCTGATGGGCTACATAGAATTACCAGTGACATTAGGACAGGGAGATCGCCAGAGAGTGAGGATCCTGCCGTTTGTAGTTTTGGATGTAGAGTCACCCTACAATGCTTTCCTAGGCCGACCGGACCTCGCCGAGTTTAGGGCATGTATTGCGCCTTAGTGCTTGTTGCTTAAATTCCCGACTGACGCAGGAATAGGGTGATGAGAGGCGACCAAGCTACGGGATGAGCTTGTTACATGACATAGTTGAAGATGCTAATGAAGGGGTTGAATATAGAATCTAAGGACGATTCTCCCCCTTCGAAGGAAAACTCAACATAGCAATTAAGGGGTCCAGCCCCAAGGGAGTCGCCCTTAGATGTGCTCGAGGATATAGATCCCAGAGAAGGTAGAGAACCCGAGGATAGAAAGGCAACTCCCAACGAGACAACAATAGATATACCTATCGATGAGATAGATTCAACAAAAGTACTAAAGATCGACTCGCAACTAGATCCAATTCGAGCGAAAGAGTTGGCTGATTTTTTAAGGGCAAATTTAGATGTGTTTGCATAGACTCACGCTGACATGTGTGGGATTTCGCCTGCTATTATGAGCCGCTCTTTATGCATTAATCTAAAGCACCCGCCAGTCAAGTAGAAGAGACGGATGTTAGGCCCAAAGCGGTCAGCAGCTTTGAAAGAAGAGGTAGAGAAATTAAAGGATAATGGATTCATTAAGGATTCGAAATATCCTGACTGGATATCAAATCCTACCCTGGTCAAAAAATCTAATGGGAAGTGGTGTACATGTATTGATTTCTCTGATTTGAACAAGGCTTGTCCAAAGGATAGTTTTCCTCTTCCCAGGATTGATTAGCTAGTAGACTCGATGGCCGGACATGAGCTTTTATCCTTTATGGATGCTTATTCGGGGTACAATCAAATTCCCATGCACATACCAGATCAGGAGCACACAAGTTTCATCACAGACTTGGGGTTATATTGTTATGTGGTAATGCCATTTAGATTAAAGAATGCAGGAGCCACGTATCAACGTTTGATCAACCGCATGTTCTATAATCAAATCGGGAAAACCATGGAGGTTTATGTGGATGACATGCTTGTGAAGTCTAAACAATCTTCCGACCATACAAGGGACTTAGCCGAAATGTTCAATGTTCTTCGAAGGTATGGGATGAAGTTAAACCCCCCTAAAATGCTCATTTGGGGTCGCATCTAGGAAATTCCTTGGGTTTATCGTGAGTTCTCAAGGGATTAAGATAAATCCTACTCAAATAGCAGCAATAAGTAATATTGAAGAACCACGAAAGATTAAGGATGTTCAAAGCCTGGCCGGAAAAGTTGCTGCATTAAGCAGGTTTATCTCCAAAGCCACAGATAAGTGCGTACCTTTCTTTGATCTGATAAAATGAGGAAAACGGAATTTTGAGTGGACACCTAATTATGTGGAGGCCTTTAAGAATCTATTAGACTTATTAGAAAAGCCTCCAATATTATCAAAACCCGTGGAACATGAGGATTTGTTTGTCTACCCAGCGGTATCATCTCATGCCATCAGTACAGCATTGGTACGTGAAGAGGATAAAGTCCAGAGGCCTGTATACTACGTGAGCAAGAAGCTAGCTGCTATAGAACGTAATTATCCGAAGATAGAAAAACTTGCTTATAGCCTCCTGATTGCTTCCCGCAAACTTCGTCATTACTTTCAGGCTCACCCAATAGTTGTATACACCGATCAACCTTTAAGACAAGTGTTGCAAAAACCCAAAGCATCGGGGCGGTTACTTAAATGGAACATCGAGTTGAGTCAATTCGATTTAAATTTTCAGCAATGAAGATCAATAAGGGGGCAGGCATTGGCCGACTTTATAGCCGAATTCACAATTCCCGAAGAGGAAACGATGGGTGACAAGGTGGTTACTTTAAACCAAGAATTAGAGCTTAGTCTGTGGAAGTTATATGCGGACGGAGCCCAAAATGATTGAAGGTCCGGCGCTGGAGTTGTTTTAATAACTCCTGAAGGATGATCTATTTACTATGCATTGCGATTAGAATTTTCTGCTACCAATAACGATTCCGAGTATGAAGCCCTGATTGTCGGGCTGAAACTCGCCAAAGAACTAGGAGAAAAGACACTGGAAATATGCTGCGATTCCAAGATAGTTGCATGGCAGGTACGGGAGGAGTTTGTTACTAAAGTACCTTGACTCGTTACTTATCTCAAGAAGGTAAAGGAATTGTTGGGTAGTTTGGAGAATTACAACATAACACGTATTCCAAGAACAGAAAATCAGAAAGCAGATCGGTTGGCAAAACTAGCAAGTTCTGATAACCCTGAAGAAACTGAAATGGTTCCGATAGAGGTTTTGGAATCACCGAGTTTCGACCTAATGGAGGTGGAACTAGCCTTAGAAGTTGATCCAGAGAGAGAATCATGGATGACACCGATCAAGAATTTTCTCAAGAGTGGAACCCTCCCGTTGAAGAAAAGCGAAAGACGAGCTGTAAGACGTAAGGCTACAAGATATGTTTTACAGGACGACGTCCTTTATCGCCAAGGGTTTTCAATGCCCCTACTACGGTGTATCGCACATGACGACATCAAACGTGTACCGCAAGAAGTACATGAAGGTGAGTGTGGGGACCACACCGGGGGCCAAACCCTAACAAAGAAAGTGTTGTGGTATGGATATTTTTGTCCCACCATGTATAAAGACACGGCTGATTATTCACGACGCTGTGACAGATGTCAAAGATTCGCTAAAATTCCCAGACCACCTCCAACTCAGCTCAAGTCGATGGTAAGCCCATGGCTGTTTGCCATGTGGCGAATTGATATTATTGGAGTGTTACCTATTTCCAAAGGGGGAGCAAAGTACACGATCGCCGCCGTGGACTATTTCACGAAATGGGTGGAAGCTGAACCTTTAACAACGATCATGGCAAGAAAGGTGATTAGTTTTATGGTCAGAAACATTAGCTGTCGATTTGGGATACCGAAGACCATCATAACTGATAATGGGACACAGTTTGACAGCGTCGAATTCAGAAACTTCTGTCAGAAGTACAAGATTGATAAATGGTACACCGTTGTAGCTCATCTGTAGTCAAATGGCCATGTCGAAGCAATAAACAAGGTCATTAAATCAATTCTCAAGAAGCGGTTGGAGGGGGCCAAAGTCAAGTGGGTAAATGAGTTGCCACTAGCTTTGTGGGCCTATAGGACGACCTTTAAGATGACCACTGGACATACCCCTTTTTCGCTCTCCTTCGGGTCAGAAGCAGTAATCCCGATAGAACTAGAAGTCCATTCTCATCGAGTCGCATACTATGACCCGATGACGAATAGAACACTCCTCTTAGAGTCTCTTGATATGGTTGAAGAAAAAGGAGACGAAGCAGACTTGCGTGCCTTAAGACATCGACATCAAGTAGCACGTTATTATGACCGGAAAGTTCGCTTCAAAACCTTTGAACCAGGAGACTTAGTATTGAAATGAGTCTTCCCACCTTCAACCCAATTGGGTCCAAAATGGGAAGGCCCATACGCCATCCAACGGAAGCTTGAAACAGGTGCATTCAAGCTAACGACCATGGACGGTGAAGAGATTCCCAAAGCTTGGAATGCTCAGCACTTGCAACGATGCCTGAGCTAAATATGAAATGTATTCCTTTTTTTTATAAGTTATGTAAAAAGGCACGACTTGCCTTAAAAAGTCTGTTTATATGAACAAAGGATTATGAAGTGGATGTAGGCTACAACTTAGCTGAACCACTGTAAAAATATCGTGTGTCATTTACTTTCCTGCATTATTTATATCCTCAGAGATTTATTCTATCATGACTATGAAACACAAAACATTAAATTAAATTTGAAAAATTGGAGATAACCTATGTGTAGGAGCAAACAAAATGACCCCTTGCATGATAAGATGCACAGAATGGGAAAACAAAATTCTTAACTCTAACTCTCATGAATCGAGAGAGAGTATAAAGGACAGGAAGACGATGTCCCTTGAGCGTGAAGGTGCACCCCGATAAGAGACGGCCTCAGTAATACTCTAACCTGGTTATGAGACAGGATAGTATAAAGATGCTAAAAAGAATAAGCATCAATGACGAAAAGAATATGGCCATGTCAAAGAATCGGGGGCAACTGAATTTTGAATTTAATCAATCTTGAATAAGTCTTAATCAATTATCCAAGATTGATTGGGGGCATATATATGTAAACATGTTCCCCTTAATAATGACTTTATTATATAATTGTGATATGACATGCTGTTCATTTGCATTTTTACTTAAATCCTAAATTTACGAATATTAGACATTGTAGGGAACAAACTATTATTCACAAACATGTGAGTTTATACAGGAAAGCTAAGCAAAAGATGCGAGGGCTGCACTCGCTACAACAATAGCGAACCAGTGGAATATCAAACAAAGCGTATTGTCACTTGGGCGTTGGAGTAGGCTTGGACTTCTTGGCATCTTTAAGAGCCTTTTTAGCTTCTTTTTCAGCATCGGACATGAGACGCTTTTGTTTCTTCTTCTCTGTAACTGAGGTACCAGAATTGGTAGATTTCTTCCTAGGAGTCGGAGCACTGGGATCAAGAGAAGATTTTTTAGCAAGCTCTTATGTAATTGACCTAGTTGAAAGCTTAACAACTAACCTCGATCCAGCATCCACCACTGTAAGGGGCTTAAAGCTCCCAGGGTCTATCTCCTCGACTTTCAGTTGCATGCGTTTGTCTTGTTCGGCTTTCATTTCAGCCAAAGTCATGTCATCAGCATTTTTCGAATCCCCAGTTATAGCAACATCAGGATCTTCTTCATGCCCCTCATTACCATCGCCATCTTTCAAAGCGTCTATCATTTCATCATCATGAGAAGTGTCGGCCTTAGGCGGTTCAGCTCCCCCTCCGGATTCAACGATGGTAGCCTTATCCTGTCCTCCCTGAGCCTCTTCCATGGATTTTTCCCCAATGGTGGTTCCCCGAGGTTCGTCAGTCTTCTCGGCTGGTTCAGCACCTAAAAATGAGAAGCAACAATTATCAACTCATGAGAAAAAAAAGAATCTTCGATCGATTGCCCAATGATGTGATGAAAGGTGGAGACTGCCTTGACGAATTGGGGTGAAAAGGTGGAAATACCTTTTGATGATTTCTCAATTGGGGCAGATACCGTCTTTGATGCTGATTCGGGTATAGAAGACAAAAGAGACGCTGTCAGAATTCCCAGATTCTCGGGATCATATTCCTCGACTCCAGTAGCTTCGGCGGTAACAGAAGAAGAACCAACTTCAAGGATATTTTTTTCTTTGGCTAGGCGTTTCTCCTCCTCCATGGCAGCAGCAATAAGATGACGCCCCTCGGCCAGACGTGTCGGTTCATCATCTCTCAGATACTTCTCCATGAGTTTGTCTTCATCAAAGAAGTCTACCTTAAGTTCCTCTTTTTCCCATTCGATGATTCGACTCCATACATAAACTAAGGTAGTCGGATAGTATTCGATTCAAGAGATGTTTCGGCGACGGATTATGTGTGCAAAGAATTCAATCATCAGCTCGTCAAAGCCGTGCAACTCTTCTTGAGCCTCTGATAGCTGTTTATGAGTTTCTTCAGCAGACTTAATAGCGCTATCCACATTCCCCTCAGCTAAGGCAGCTCTAGTCTCAGCTGCCATTAACTTGGACTCCAAGTCAGCATTTCGTTTCTCCAACTTGGCGTTCTTCCTCGCTAACTCGGCCTTTTCTTGCTCAAGAGTGTTGTAAGCCAGTTGCATTTTGACACTGTCTGACTTAGCATCTTCATCTTGTTTCTTCAACTCTAAACGCTCTTGACTGTGAGATTCCAGTAGGTCATGATAACGCTTTTGTAATTCCTCAAATTGCTTTTTGAAGTTGTTGGCATCAAGTTAAGCGATGACAAGTTGAGCCTGTGTATCTTCTAAGTCCTTCTCCAAAATTTTCAAAGCATTCTCATTGGAATCTGCAGCTTTCTTCATTGCATCGACGTTTGTAATTAAGGCCCGAATGATTTTGGAGAGATTGCGTAAATACTTGTACATCTCCGAGTATTGTTTCTCTACTGCGTCAATCTTTGCCTTAGCCTCATCTGCCCACTTTGAATAAATAGGCTCCAGTGCGGGTAAGAAAGTTAGATTCTCGAAGTAGTGATCTGGGAACTGCTTCTCTAGATATGCCAGTTTTGTTTTGGAATCAGCGTCCAGTGGTGGAGGTTTGCAATATGATAGTTCAATATGTTTCCGCTTAGCAGGGATGATGGCTGCATCGCCTTTTTCAGATCGCTTCTCAGAAGCTTTGTGCTTATCTCGCGAATCAGTGTGTTTCGGTGGACTTTTTTCTCGATTATATTTATTTTGGGGAGAAATTCGGTCTTTGGATTGTGATGTGTCTTCCCCATGATGACTTTGGTGGCTCTTATACCTGTCTGGATCCGACCGAACAGGATAACGAGAGCGTGAAGTGTGAGGTCGATGGGAATCGTAATGCCTTCTGTCATCTCTGCCCCGGTTCTCATGGCGATCATGCTTGGTGTTAGAAGGAGGTCTAGACATGCTACGGAGAATTTTCCTAATATCATAGTGAGGGCGTGACATTGTACCTGCACAACAATATAAGTGGAGTTCAGAATCGACGTTCACATAAGACATGAGTGCTGTGACGTGCGGTACTAATGTGCATCCTAAGTGACGTTCCCCCCAACAAACCCGAGCCTGAAGCCAGACTAGCATGAGTGGACTCTTTGGTCTTCACGGGAGTAGTCTCCTCTGAAGAAGTGAAGGTTAAAGGATTCGTTCCGAAGTCCTCTGAAGTATAAATAGTTTTGGGCAGGGGAAGATTTCCTAAACCCTTAAATGTGGAATCGTCGGTAGTAGGAGCATCTCCTTGAGAAGCGTCAAGTGGCAGCTCTTTAGGGGATGTTGACTTTTCAGGAGAAATGTCGTCATCAGGAATGGTATACCCTTCTCTGTGCTTTTCAGTTATGTTTTATAATTCATCGTCCTGAGTTAGGGATGGAGAAGGAGGAGTCCTAAAAGGTATCGTTGGCCTTTCGAGCCATCACCCGTCTAAGGAATAATGTCGACCGGGGGTATGTACACATATGGACCCGTCCCATGACCTATACTACGGGTAATAGATAGTAACCCGTGATGATGGAGATACTCATCCTTAAGAACTTCGTCGATGGTTAAGAACTTTTGGTCACCATTGAGCAGCAGATGCAAACGATCAAAGTATAATTGACCCGATATTTGCTTTGGGTTATCAACTGCGAATGAAAAAGAAAGCAAATTTATGTGTTAGCATGAGTATTTAAAGTTGAAATCTAGAAAGTCGATGTTTTACTTGATTTGGTCCACATCCTGGCGCACCCCGGTTGCTGTCTGATATAAAACCATTCAAGTTTAGAATCACCAGCCTTGCTGCTATATGGAACAGTAATAATTTTCCTTTTTGGGACTGATTCAAATTATGAGAAGGAGGGAGTCTCTTGAGTCCGATGCTTGAAATTATAAAAGAAGTGGACATCATTGAAGGTAGGCTCTATACCTAAAATCTCTTTATATGCTGTATACAAGGTGTACAAATAAGCATAAGAGTTGGGATGTAATTGCATGGGGGCAACCCGCATCTGTCTCGGAAAATCGACGACAAAAGCCGAAAATGGAGGTAATGCCTTAACCAGACACATTAATCGGGTAATTGCCATATATCCTTCTGGTGGATTGTGGGGACGATCTGTTTTCGAAGGTACCAGGGTATCTCTTTTTAATATCCCATGCTTTAGACATATTCGGACGAGTCTATCATCATCGATCGTTGACTCAACAGAATCTTTGGGTAACTCCAATATAATGGAAGTTTCAAACTCGTCGGTAGCACGATCATCTCCTATCCCTCCTTCCTCTTCTTCACCAAGAGAAACTTCATTCCCGGAAGATACTTCACTATTGTGCACTTCCATTTCATAATATGGGCCTTCATCATCCCATTCAGGGTCTGAGGGAGAGGATATGTCATCAAGAGTGAGTTTCTCGGAAGTTTCTGCGACTTCTCCCTTTTCTACTAACCTAGATGAATGTCTCTCTGCCATGGTCGTTAAACCACTGAAGAAGCAATAACATAAGTTAGAGTAAAATAGCCCGTATCCCCCCGTGCACATGTGTGAACTAAAGTGTGTGCGATGTGTGCAAGAGATGCAAAGTAAACACGTAAGAGTATAATGCAAAGATTTGGCGAAACAATAATGTTCAGAATAGTCTTAAATATTTGCTCATGTTCATAAGACATTATCCTAACTGTTCATTAAGTTGTAAGTCAAGGCAAACATTGATTGACCAAGTCAGACATTTCTTGTGCATTAAGTTGGATGGTTCCAGTTCGGTTCGGATATATATATTTTAGGGATCGGGCGCCCATAGATGAAAGGGTTCGGACCGGGGGCAGGACCGTGTGTGGCCCAAAGCAGAAGTTAATACACTACGAGCATATCGGTTCGGCTCGGAAGTTGGTACTTTACGCGATCCGGATCGGTCCGAGTTCCCATATATTTCCATGACCATGTCTCTCACTCCGACCTGACCCGGTTGGGCACACCTCATTTTCATCCTTCTCTTTATTTTTCACTCGGACCCGATCCGGTTAGATGGAACCCCCTCTCCTCTTCACTCTTATACCTCTTTACCCGAATCGATCCTAGACCTTTCCTTCTTCTTCATCCTATTTCTTCCTCAACCAACACCGGACCCAATCTCATGCCCAAAACTGAATCAAAGCCAAGCACTTATGTGCTAGCGCGTTCAACCTTGGATCCTAAATCCCCTCCGTTACTGCCTCGAGATGGCGATGAAGCCATTAACGACGACAGCGAGGAGGGAGAGGGTCATGGCGTCAGAATCAGCTAGGTACCATGCTCAAATCATCCAAATTACCCGCGAATTTGAATCGAAATCAATTAAAAGGGAATTAACTGAAGTTTTGCAATCTATCTATATGATTATTTCGAGAATCGAAGGGAATTTTGATTTTTCAGAAATTAGGGCTTTTCTCTTTTGCAAAACTTAGAAAACGATGATAGTGAAGGAAAGAAGGAAGAAGAGGATGAATAGCGAATTTGTATAGAGTTGGAATGGCTCTTAGTATTCCCAACATTTCATTCCATTCGGACCAGATTGCAAGCCCATCCATATATGTTTGGCCCGTTGATCCAATGTTAGTGGGATGGAAAAGAAGACGTTCGGATCAAATCGGAAACTGGATCCCGATAGTATCATGCACATTGATTTGGCATATGAATTGAATTCAAAGGAAAATAAAAATAAACAAAGAGCTTACCCGGAGGAGTCGCTGGACAGAATTCAAAGTTCTCAAAGCTGTTTGAAACGAAGAAGGAAATCCGTGAACTTTTTGGTGTATTTATAGGCAACAAGAGACATGACTTCATGACACGACGCGTCCCTACGAACGAATGGAAGCGACTATTCAATAGCTCAAATTCAGAGTCTACTGAACAGATAATGTCAAAGCATGCTCCACCTTCAATAGAAGCGTCCTTTGAGGGGGCAAAATGTTAGCCTACTTTGTGAACTAGGCTACACAAAGATTAAAAGAATGAAGAATGTTTTTTATTCAAGTCGGTTCGGATCAGATTTCCTTGGTCAAGGCAGAACAGCGTAGAGCAGAGAAGGAAGGAGCGCAGGACAAATCGGATCGGTTCGAGTAAAACCGACCCGTTCCCCTAATTTGTAGTATTTCCGATCCGAACCCAAACAATTGAAGTAGCGACGGTTATAGCCCGTGTTTCCTTAAGACCCGGAGCGGTTATACCCACATTTTCCCTACATTCGCCACTAACCTAATGCGTTATTGCTACCGTATTCCATCTGAACCCGATAATAATTGGATGGATGTCATGTGGATCCGAACCGAAGCCATCCCAGGAGCACTTTCCACCTATAAATACACCATCAAGGGACATTAGGAGTGATCTTTTGGCATTTTCAGAACTCAAACTCCTTTGCTATCCAAATTTCATCAACTTATTCAGATTCCAATCACCTTTTGAATCATATTGTGAAGGAAATTGAGTGAATCAAAACATTGTATGAGTGAAAATTGAGTAAGGATTATTGTTGTACTTGCATTCAAGTCATCAATTCAAAGAGTAGAAAGTGAACGTAGGCTATTTAACGCCGAACCACTATAAATTGTGCGTTTTCTGCATTTTTTGATTTCATTTCAATAGAATCATTATTCGTTTGGGTGTTAGGGCCAATTTTGGATCTAACAGTATGGCTTGATAATCCCGACTAGTTTTATAAACCTTAATTTGATTTAGAATTGTGGAAAGAAAATAAAATCTTTTGAAATGATATTCAAAGGAAGATTAAAGAGAAAATTTAAAAGAATTTATCTTTGATAAAATTAATGGGAACCTTTCCCTAAAGATGTGAATATTTGAATAAAAGAATATTCTGAATTGGAATGCAGCGTATGATGTGTTTTTATAACACTTGATTTTAAGATACGCGAGTTATTTGGAAAGACCGGGTTTAACCCTTTCTGAATAACTGATATGGCGACTACATGTCGATGTTATGAAGACGGTGGTTGAAGACCGGAGATCTTCACATCATTTGGATGATTACTGATGTCTTGATTGGGATGTACACCCAAGACAAGGTAATAAGTGGTGATCGTCCAGACGTACTTGGAGATCGACCAGATATGCGAGGGCCTCTCTTCTGTATTAGACATATGGGACAAGAAATAAGGTGCCTCCGGTTTCGTTCAGACCCAGAACGGACTTGCAAATGGATAGTGTGTCTGATATTGTATTCCTTTATACTGTATTCGTTGATCTATGCTAAATATATATCTGTTTGGTGGCGAAGAATTTATTCTCTTGCTTAACACCCTTCTTTGAGACGTACGAGCTTAGAGGTTATACATTGGTGGAAATTAGTGGTACGCTATGGATTGACAATGTGGCATGCTGAGTTGCATGGATCAAGGCTTTTGTTGAAAGGCAGTGCCTTGTGGTTGATGATCAAAGCACAACTTTAATTAGCATAGCTTTGTGTAGCGTTAATTCGCGAGCTTTACACCCCGGTATGAACCAAAAAGGGGATGAGGAACGTATGGAAATGGACATATGTTAGTTTCTTGCTACGAGTAACGTCATGGTATGGAGCCCAGACTGTTTACTCAAGTGGATGCTGGAAAACTTTATTGATGGAAAGCGAGGTACCTCAATCATTAGGTCGATTAAAAGGCTCTGTGATAGTGAGTCCCTAGTGGCTCTTGAG
Organism: Allium sativum; assembly: GCA_030737875.1. NCBI lineage: Eukaryota > Viridiplantae > Streptophyta > Magnoliopsida > Asparagales > Amaryllidaceae > Allium > Allium sativum. The sequence goes on along the minus strand of CM060909.1, from coordinate 744,716,995 downwards.
TGGTCGACATACTGACCCATTTTGGAGGTTCGATAGAACCGGCTAACGTATAGTTTATGGTATAACTAGTCATCGACGGATGACCGGCCATGCGTCTAACCTAGGGCTCGCTAGCGTTCGAGTCCTAAGGCATTGCTAGTGTGTCTCAAATCGGTAAGGAGGATCGCTTGCCTTGGTTTATAGATGGAAACCCAATTTCCAATACTGTGATTTCACGACTTTAGTTGTAAATATATATATATGGTGACGAAATATAATGGTACCTACGCCGTCTATGATTGATACATTTATAGTTGAAGTGATTTCTTCACTTATAGTAATAATAAAAGATGAAATTTTGCGTATCAAGCATATTTGGCTATTATAAGGGAAAACTCTATCATCGACTGCGTTCATTGTGTGATGGGACCTGAGACTTATAATAGCTTCATTTTTCTCGTTAGCATTACGCTGTTATTTTTATGCACTCGTATTCATGGGGGATAAACCCGTTCCATGTTACAGGCATGGTCCTGTGATTTACCTAACTTTAAAAATCAAGTTAATAACTGTTTTAGTTCTCACACCCGTCCCATGACTGACTCGAAGTTTATTGTTTTAACCTAAACTTTGGGTGCCCATATTTTTCACATAGGCAGCTAGTATTTTTGGTTTTCGCAGATATTTCTTTTCCATGATCCTGGATTACAGCTGGAGCTATATTAGGAAAGCCTTGTATCCGTATATCTCTTTCAGTTGTGCTAGTATGATGTTTTTTGCTGCACATTTTATTCATGTATTATATTTTCCGCTGCTTTGTAATTTATTAAATCTCTGATATTATTTTTCCACAGTAATTTATTCATATTCTGATATATTCTTGTACTCTGATATAAATTGTTGTAATAGCAATGAAATGTTCTATTGTTCGTGTTCTGATTTGTCGTGTTCTTAATTCAATCCGGGCTTTTCCGTAAGGGCGAGTTTGGGTCGTTTCACCTTTACTTATAGACGTTGGAGAAAGACCCTGAATTGCTATACGTAAAACCCTAAACATTCGTCTGTTAAAATATAGCTTATACACCATAAAAACATAGTCACTACAAGTAGGTCGACTAAACAAGTCAATGTACCGGTTGATCGCTCTGGTCGACCTGGCACATGTAGGGGTGGCTAACTATGGTGAATTAATTTGTATAACTATTTTCCATGCACATTCATTTTTCATATGTAACCTTTTCATATAGACTCCGTTCACAAAACTACAAACATGAAAGTTGACTAGAATTCCATCAAGAGTGTAATGGCATAATTTTCGCGGCCAAACTCCATATTTTTCTCAAATTCCTTTTCTAAATCTAAATAAATTACTAATTTAACCAAATTTCGGGGTTTTACATTATTGAATAAGTAGTAAATCTTTGGCCTAATGGCCTAGGATTGGTGGTTTATTTATTGGATTGATTTTGAAAACTTGGGTTGTGCATTTAACTTTGGGAAAGAGTGAAGCTTTGGTTTCCCTAATTCTCGCAAATAGGAGGCAATCCCTCGCCGCAAATTAAGTATGCAAGGTAAGCACATTTGTGGAACATATGCTATTCGGTGGTCTGTTGTGGGTAATAATAATAATATGAGTAAAACTCAGTAGGCTACGACATAGGCATTAGACATTCCATCGAAGGAAATAGGTTGAGAACACTAGATTTGGTTGGGATATGTGCTACCAACATGCGAGAAGGCCACGTCAAAGCAGGAAATAATTAGTCAAAGATAGAAATAAAGAAGGTGAGAGTCTATTCTAGGCAATGTTGAGCATGCAACATTAGTGTAAAAAATACGACGCTTTATGTTCTCACGGTGATGATAAGATTGGTGCAAGGTCCTGGAGGGTTCATGGAAAACTTCGAAACATGCAATAAGTGGAAGCAGTAGATGGTTTTGTCCTAACGATGTCTATTCGAGGAAAACACCGGAGTAAGTATTAAAAAGCAATTTTCTATTACTTACAGAATGAGAGCATGGGTGTATCTAATGAGTTACTTTACAAATTTTTATTTCGTGATCTTTAGGTTAGATCCCATGATGCAGAAAGGGTCCCTTCAAAGAATTAGGCCTTAAGAAGTCACCGGTATGATACATACCTTATGACACTTAGAGCACCTGAGATAGATTGAATTTGATTTTTTTTCTTTTAGTTTATTTCTCATTCACTAGGCTTTATGTCTGACCTATTCCTTTTTCCCTACCTCAGGTGGACAAGGTAGTAGTTGATCAGTGTGATTGAATAGTTTGTCTTGGAACTTAGCTAGATCACTTCATTATCATCATGTACCTTTTGTTTTATTAGTACATTTACTTTTGTTTTTCTTATAGGGGTTTCTTTGATTTACTCTGATGTTTTCAATGTATGTACCGACATTTGGGAATAGGAAACATATGTTTTGGGGTTACTGAATTTTTTTCAGAATGGATATTTTACTCAGTTTTTCTATAATATAGTATTCTTCCAGTATGATGTTATTTTCAATTTATGTTGATATCTTAGTTTATGTATTGTTTTATTTCCACTCGACGATCCACATCCTTTGATATGGCCGTGTTTTAGAGTATGTTAAGGGGTGCAGGTTGTCATAGCTAGTATCATAGCCTAGGTTTCAACATTCCTAAAAATTATGTTTTAAAAGTTCTCGAAGTAGCACTTTTGGAAAATGTAAGTATAACTATTTTGAAAAAGGTTCACGTTGGTCGAGGATTCCTTATATCCATTCCCATTTCCAGTCTGAATTATCTTTTTACCTTCGTTAAGTTATATATGGAAGCAACATTTTACATCCACAATCAGAAACATCAAAACCTACTAGGATATACCTATGTATATTCCTAAGGTTTGAACATTAATATGCACAATTGGTTTTGCCAATATTCACAAGCTATGCCATGAGTTGTGCCAGGTGTTGGAGGAGAATGTGGATGTCCCGGTCGGTGGAATTTCTGTTCGTCCACCTGCATTGTTTATTTTATTAAGTTGTGTAATGACTACGCGAGTTTGGAAGGTAAGCCATTTAAAGATTAAGAGTCCTATGTGGATATTAAAGAATGGATCTATAGTTGTTAGGGTATATTTGGACTCATGGGTTTAGAGAATAGTGCTAATAACCAATGATAGAGTTAGGGTATGTCGTAGAGGAAATTATGTTATTATTTCATATATCTTACTTGTTGACCAATCTTATTCAAAATAAAAGGGATTTTATTTCCATTATGTGCTTGATATAATGTGCTATATTAATTAAATGATTTGATTAAAAGTACACTTAATAAAAACACCATAAGTGATATGTTTTTGATAGTAGTGGAAAAGCATTGTTGCTGCGAGTAATTTATCAGTACAATAACGAGAAATATACTATTTTAAATATTCCTTATAAAGATGTATCGAGTTGGATATTTGTACATCTGTTGAGACCAGAGTATGTAATGCTCTCCAAATATGGGGCAATGCATTACTCACGGTTGCGGAGGGCACCAATGGGTTGCGTATTGATAATTATTGGGTAACTATTGAATACTCAGTCGATAGTTATCTATTTGTTAATATAACTAAGTTCAGGAAAAAAATACCTATGTGACTAATTTAAACACTTCTCGTGTTGATCTTCAATGTGAAATCTCTTGTTGATTATAGCTAAATCATGGCATGACATCCATCGAAGACTATAACTGGGTTGAGGGGGAGAATTAGAAGTGAAACACTATTCAAGGGAGGATACGTCCCATCGATTATATGAGGATAGTGTCATGGTTAACTACAATCAAAAGTCTCTGGCCAAAGCATTTTGGTTGGTAATAATTGTTACTACCAAACCAAGGAATTTGTATTTGAATTATAAGGTTAAACGTGTATGATATTGGAATTTTGACCATTATCGAATTCCATAAAACCTAAGAGGTATGGTTTTAACAATAAGAATCGTGAAAATGATTATCACAAAAGCATAAGGCATATTAAATTAAAATGGTATTTTTCTGAAAACGAATAAGCAATATATTTGGCTATATTGTCACACTAGCTACAAAGTGAAGTATGAATGTTGACATTCGAATAGTTCAACGTTAATTGCTGATTTATTTTACACCCAAGAGTCACATAACATAAACAATGAATATTCTTAAAGGCCAAATAATTTAAGTAGTTTATAACTATTATAAATTAATTAATATTTATGAAATATTTATTATAAAACTTTGATATGATTTATGTGACGACACCAAACCCGATAAGTCGGTGGCAAGGGTAATCTTTGGAATATAACACATAAACAGATAACAACAGAACAGAAATGAATAAATACACCAGATAATGTACAATAGAATGCACTGGATAAATATAATCATCAGAGTTACACAGTATATAGGATCATACTTAGTACAAAATACAGTTCAGCTATACATAAATGTCTACTGCGGAAAAGAAAACATAAAATGTACAACAGGAGCTGAACAGCATAAAAAGAGATAAATGATAGGATCCATCTTCAGCTCCAGCTATCCAGAAAGAGCCCGCTAAAACCTGAATACAAGGCTACCCGTGTAGAAAAGGGCACCCGAGTTTGCAAGTGAAACAAACTACGAGTCAGTCATGGGACTGGTATGAGAAATCTACTTAACACATTTTCAAATATGGCTAATCACAGGACCACGCCACTTTCGCGGAATGGGTTTTCTCCATTGGATTGCCAGTGCTTTAAAACAAGTAAGTATTTTAAACATCGCAATGCTTTTTATAAAAATGAAGTCATTTTAAGACTCAGTTCCCATCACACAATGCAACACACACCAGAGGATAGAGTTTTACCTTATAATGGCCAAAATATGCTTGGTACGAGCAAAACAAATCATTTGATATTATTGCTAGTGTATATATGTTTCAAAAACAATTTCAATCATAACTATCAATCAGCTCCGAAGAGACCGAAGCAAACCGAGGCCTCGCTTTCCATCATCCACATAAGTAAAATACCCGGGCGTGTAAAACTCAAAGCACCACTCCTAGCTAGAAGAAAACGCATGTCCTCCCTGAAGTCTGTCTCCCGTTTCTGGCTCATAACGGGGTGTGAGGCTCGCGAAACAACGCTACGCCACACAGGCCATGCTTTGATCGTCAACCACAAGACTTTGCTTTTCAACTGAAGCCTTGGTCATCTATCACTTAGGCGTGCCACACAGGCAATTCACTCCGTGCGACTGATTTCTATCGATATATAACCTCTGGGCTCGTACGTCTCAGAGAAGGGCGTTAAGCAAGAGAATAAATTCTCCGCCGCCAAACAGATATATATTTAATAGAGATCAATCAGCACAGAACAAAATCCAATGTCAGACACACAGTCCATTTACACGTTCGTTCTGGGTCTGAACGAAACCGGAGGCACTCAATACCTTGCATATCCGTACAGTCAACAAGTACGTCCGGGTGGCTACTACTTCAACCCCGTCAAGGTAGCTACTCCTATCATGAGCATTAGTAGCACCCCTCCATTCGACGTGAAGATCATCGGTCTTGCACCGTCTTCATATCTTCGACTTTCACTCGTCGATCAATTATTTGAAATGAGAATTAACTCTGCCTTTTCAAATAATTCACGTATATCTAGAATTTCAAATCAATTCATTTCAATGGGTAAAATTATTCGGCATCACTAATTTTGTTCTTTAATGTAATTTTCACCCCAAACACATTCAACCATCAAATATCACATAAATCGAGAAAATTCAGTTTATTTCCATTCCATATCGTTTATAATATTTTATCACGATTTATCGCTATTTTTATTTATTTAAAAATAGCCAATTCATTTAAACGACGCTTCAGGCCATAACGCGGTCGTGGCGCTGTTTTTCTCCAGATTTGATTTACACATATCTGAAAATCTAACCGTTGGATCTTCAAAAAATCTATATCATTAGAAAGATCTTTTCAAAACGAATCCAACGGTTTCAGTTTTTGGAAAATCCGACGGTCGGATCTCCCGCACTAATCGTTTGAAGTTACGATTTCAAAATACGAACTGCAGCGTCGTTATTCGATTTAATTTAATTATATATTTATATATATAAATATAATCGATTCTGGCGCTGTTTTTCTTTATATTTGAATTAAACATTCCAGACAATCCAACCGTTGGATCTTTACAAAGTTGGTGCCGTTGGAAAGATATTTCCAAGGCGAACCCAACGGTTGTGGTTTCGGGAAAATCCGATGGTCGGATCTCCCGCACTAATCGTTTGAAATCACGGTTTCAAAACACGAACTGCAGCTTTGTTATTCACTATATTTTGATTATATTTATATAAATATATATAAATATAATTCTTTCATCGATTTCAAAACCCTATCCACTTTATAGATTTGATAAAAATGATATTTTTATCCAACAGACATTTGTTTCAACACTTCACTATTTTTAACAATTCATATATATAATAAAGATATGATTTTTATTATAAAACAATTTATTTCAAAACACGATTATTTTATATGGTTCATATAGATGATAAAAATATGATTTTTTTTATTATAAGACAATTTATTTCGAAACACGAATATCGTTCAACACATGAATTTCTCTTCAACACATGAATATAGTTTCAACACATGAAAATAATTCTAACACATGAATATTATTGAAAATTTCGGCAGCATAACGACAGGGTAGTTAAAATCGGGGCCGTCCCTAGTACGGCTCCCCGCTCTACCTTAAAGCCTCGCAGCTTTTCACAATGGGGATTCATGCATCTAGTTCGCACGCAGGCGGCATGTTTTATTTTCATTTCCACAATCTATTCAAATTTTGTTTCAATCACCAATGGGTATTTTTCAACCACCACCAATCAATTTCAACCACAAACAATTCTAATCAACCATTCGCTATCAACCAATTTTCACACCAATCACAAACAATAAATATCGTCCATGGTCTGTGGACGAGGGGAGTATATATAAATATATTCGTATATAAATATATTTCGATTCACTTCAATTTATTTCAACGCACATATAATTTTTACAACGCATATATAACTTATACATCGAACATACAACTTATACAACACTTATACATGAGGTGTACAACGCTTATATAACTCTTACATCGACTATATAATTTATACATCGTTGATTTCCATATCGTTTATAAATTAGAAATCTCACTTTGGGTTCCACTCCACCAAAAATAGCAGAAGGCTCAGAAAAATATGCGGTCTCTTATAGAATGTAGAAGACGTCCACACGAGTCCACTGTCTCTTGTTTCACTGAATTTCGTCTACAAACGAAAAAGATATGATTTTTACAGTGAAATCGAAAACCGTAGCGCTTTAAAGTTCTATAATATAGTTAAATTATAAATAGCCGTATACCTTCACAGTTTATTCAAAACTAGGTTTGATCTTTTCACCAAAACGAAGATGTTGTAGCTCGATCAGACCCTGCCACGTGAAGCGTCTACAAGAGGCGCTCCTCCTCCCTGAATTCTGGTGAACTCGACGTAGTGGTGGTGGAGCAATTGGGGTGCGAGCGCAGCACTTTGCGGAGGTGAATCGAGGCGAATACTGAACGATGAACTCCCAAACTTGTATGGATCTGTAGAGGGGGGAATTCTCTCCAAAATCCCCCAAAGAATCGATCGATTTCACTGTATGGATTGGAAGAAAAGTGGATTTGAAATCCTGACCTATTTCCGTCGTTCGATAGTGAAGAGGAGCGGGTTTCGGAGGTCAATGCGGGGAGAGAGAGAATGATTTGGCTGAACGTGATTGGCCAGGGTTTTATTTAAATATTTAATTTATTTTAAATTAAAAAATATCCTCTTGACCAAACAAACACCAATTCAAACCCAATGACTGTCGCCCCTAGCTAAATACCCCCATTCCGAACACAATGGGATATTTTCCGTAGCCTAATTCGACTGTTACAGTCAGTTATTTTTCAAATCAAAGTATAAAACATTGAATATTTGATTTGAGCGTACATTTCAATTTGCCAGGGCCACAAACTGATTCGAAAAATTCCAAAAAAAAATCCAGCTATGTTTTGATGATACAGTCCCAACAAAACTAGTTTCGTCAAATTCTAAGACCGTTTGAAAAATGGCCTTTTTCTGGTCGATCCAATTTAACTGTAATTGACCAAAATACATTTTCCTTCGCCACGCTCACATATTAACTTCAAAAATTATGAAATTTGAAACCTAGCAATAATTTGACATCCCAGATCCAACAAAAGTGGTTTCGTCAAATTCTGAGGTCATATGCAAAATGTCTATTTTCACGGGCTATATAAATTCTATAGCGACCTTTCTAAAAATTCATTTGGCCATAACTTTTGACTCCCGCTACGAAACTTCGATTTTTCAGATTCGTTAGAAAGAGATTCACTAACAGATTTAAATATTTTTGGTTTCACTAAAATCCGTTTTATTTTGCATCCGGTACAGTCAGTCAAAGTTTGAATTCAATTTTTGAATCTGCAGCGCCATTTCAGGCCTTGTTTATAATTTATATTAGTTATTTTTATTTTCAAACATACTTTTCATCACTATTATTTAAAATACACTGTTTTATCCAATTTAAAAATTTTAAACTGGTTCAGATTTTCCGGGTTGTTACAGTCTCCCCCACTTAAAACTTTTTGTCCCCGAAAAGGAACAAAGTCGAAAGTGGTTTGATTAACTAACTCTATTTTCAATCTGGCTTCCATTCTCCAACTTTTCAGTTTCTGAGAATTTTCAAATTCTTCAAAAATTTGGCTAACACCCGGAATTTTCGAAAAATTTCGCCATAACCTCCTTTGTACGGGGAGGGGTTTGGAAATTTATTGGGCCGTATTAAGTACCTAATAAATCCTATAAAGCATACACATATTTATAGTGATATATTCTGGTGTTTATAGGGGAGCGTGTACATATAATAACTCCAGAGAATAAATTCTCGTCACCCTGTCCAAGCCTGAGGGAGTGTGTATTTTTAATTGCTCCAGAGGATAAATCCTCGCCACCTCGTCCCGTTTGGGAAATAAATAGTCCATGTGCCGTATCTAATAACTAAAGAGACATGATTATTGTCAACTCCAGACTCGTGTGGGGTTTTTATTATTAATCTGGCAATTTACCGTTACAATTTAAATAGTCCATATCAGTCATCTGTTCAACCTGTAAAATATAGTCATCGCCATACAAGCCTCTCGCTCGTATGGTAAATCTTCAACCTCGTCACACAAGCTCCAAATGCTTATGTGGTATATGATGAAGCATGCCTATCTTTAAGAAGTATGCCATGAAGTGTAGTTCAAAATTAATTGTTACTATCCTATGGAGACATTTATTAATTACACACAAAATAACTAGCACTCCGCATCCAATGGCATTCACAGGAGTTGATATAATAATATTTCGCATCCAACTCATTAAGGTTTACCTATTTGTCGGGCACGCAAATAAAATCTTTACTCAACAGCTAATCCATTTACCTGTTCAAACATATATGATGCACATGTATATATTTCTATCCATTTTTAAATCAGTTCAATGTGTGATTTAATCGAATAAATTCTACCATTATTCTCTTATTGATTAAATTTACTATCGTTCTCAATAATTTAATTAATCAAATCTACTATCACACAACATAAACATCAATCAATTTATTTTTACCTTTTCAAAATCATACTAGTTATTTCCTATACTCCTTTGAAAACATTCAGACTATATAATTAAAAAGTTTACATCAATGCAAAGAAAAGAACAGCTAAGTAAAGAGCATAATGGAAATGCAAAATAGGGTAGATGTACCTTGCACCAGAGTCAATCAGAGATATCAACCCTACACTTGGGATAGGCTTTCTTAATGCTTTCCTCTGTTTCCCAAGTATAATCTCGCGGATCTCCACTCCATTGCACTTTGACTAAGTGAACCTTTTTGTTCCTCAGCTCTTTGGTTTCTTTGCCAATTATCTTCATCGGCTCTCTTCTAACTGCCAACTGTGGAGTGATTTCCAAATCCTGTCGTGCGGCTTCTTCTACAACAAGGTCTGGATCATGCACATGCTTTCTAAGTTGAGATACGTGAAATAGGTCATGCACTCCAGGCAACCAATCAAGCAATTGAACCCTATATGCGAGAGTTCCAATCCGTTCAAGAATAGGAAATGTACCAATGAATTTGGGCGCCAATTCCCTGTTTTGCCGAATCGGATGACTCCTCTCATCGGAGATACTTTCAAATATACATAGTCGCCAACAACAAATGATATATCTCTTCTTCTTTTATCTGCATAGCTTTTCTGTCGGCTTTGGGCGGCTAGTAATCGTTTCTTAACGAAATCGACTTTGTCTGCAGCATCGCGAATCATATCAGGCCCCAATACAAGCCTATTACCAGGTTCAACCCAGCAAACAGGGGATCGGCACGGTCTACCATACAATGTTTCGAATGGTGACATTGTCAGGCTCGCTTGGTAACTGTTGTTGTATGAGAATTCGGCCAAATGCAAATGGTTTTCCCACGATCCGCCAAAATCTATAATACAAGCCCGCAATAAATCTTCAAGAATACGCTTCACCCTCTCAGTCTGACCATCTGTTTGAGGATGATATGCGGTGCTCAAGTTCAGTTTCGTTCCCAATTCTGCTTGGAATTCTTCCCAGAATTTACTGGCAAAAATCGGGTCATGATGACTAACAATGCTCATGGGAACTCCATGCAGTCTAACAATTTCTTTGAATTAAATCTGCGCCAGACTTTGAGCAGTTCTATTCGATCTGACAGGTATGAAATGGGCGGTCTTCGTGAAACGATCTACGATCACCCAAATACCGTCATTTCCCTTCCTTGTTCTGGGCAAACCATCTATGAAATCCATAGAAATCTGTTCCCATTTCCCACCTGGCACTTCTAAAGGTTGCAACAATCCAACGAGTTTCTGCTGATCGCTTTTGACTTGCTGACAGGTGGGACACCGGCTAACATATATAGAGATATCTCTTTTCATTGCCTTCCACCAGAAAGTTCGCTTGAGGTCATTATACATTTTGCTAACCCCTGGGTGGATACTCAGCTTGGACTTGTGGCATTCATCAAGAACTTCTCTTTTGAGCTCGGAGACGTCGGGAACACAAATCCTTCCTTTTAATCTAAGAATTCCCTCGTTATCCACTTGGAAACTGGATGCGTCGCCTTTTTGAATTCTTTTGATCATCCCCTTAAAAAAATTATCATCTTTCTGTAGAATGGAGATCTTGTCAATGAAGGAAGTCGTAACGATAAAGTTGGCGATTAATACATTCTTTCTACTCAGCGCATCAGCCACAACATTGGCTTTCCCTGGAGTGTACAAAATCTCAAAATCGTACGCTGCAAGAAATTCTAGCCAATGCTGCTGTCTCAGATTCAAATCCTTCTGGGTGAACAAATATTTCAATGACTGATGGTCCGTATACAGTTCGAATTTCTCACCCAAAAGGTAGCGCCTCCAGATTTTCAAGGTGAATACGATGGCTAACAGCTCAAGATCATGAGTCACATAATTCTTCTCATGTGGTTTCAGCTGACGGCTAGCATAAGCAATCACTTGACCTCTTTGCATTAACACTGCACCAAGGCCCTCTCTAGAAGCGTCAGTCCAGACTTTCAAGTCCTCATTGCCATGTATTATTGTTAACACTGGAGCAGTTGTTAGTTTCAGCTTCAGCTCTTGGAAAGCTTCCTCACATACCGGAGTCCAATTGAATCTCGAATGTTTCTTAGTCAGTTTTGTTAAGGAACTGGATGTCTTAGCAAAATCCTTAATGAATTTCCAATAATAACTAGCCAACCCGAGAAAACTTCTAACTTCTGTTGGCGTACGAGGTTGTTTCCAATTCTGAATAGCAGTGATTTTACCGGGATCCACTGAAATTCCTTCTTTTGACACGACATGGCCAAGAAATTTGACTTCTTCTTGCCAGAATACACATTTGGAAAACTTTTCTTTTAAAACATTCTTTCTCAGAATTTCTAACACTTGTTCCAAATGTTTTTCGTGTTCGCTTTCTGACTTAGAGAAGATCAGGATATCATCAATGAAAACCAGAACAAATTTATTCAAAACTCCTCTGAATACTCTGTTCATCAGATCGACGAAATAAGCTGGAGCGTTACATAAGCCGAAAGGCATTACTAACCACTCGTAGAATAAGTCCGGACCTCTGAGTGCTATCAAAGGAACACACTCTTCAGCAATACGAAGTTGATGGAAACCTATAGCTAGGTCCATTCGTGAAAATACTTGTGCGCCGTTCAATCGATCCAATAAATCATCAATCCGCGGCAATGGATATTTTTTTTCAATGTCTGCTTGTTCAAGTCACGATAATCTACACATAGTCTGAGAGTACCGTCAGACTTCGGAACAAATACCACCGCTGCTCCCCAATCAGAAAAACTAGGCCTGATCAGACCTTTCCATACAAGCTATCTAGTTTGATTATCTAACTCTTCTTTCTCTTTCAAGATCATTCTTCGAATAGCGTGAACTACCGGCCTTGCATTAGTAACTAAAGAGATTTCGAAATCAATTTCTCTCTACGGAGGTAAGCTAACAACTTCTTCGAACACATCCGCATAGTTCTTCACGACAGGAATATTTTCAATGTCGACAGGAATATTCTCCGGAACGATAGGAACAGGTTCTATTTGAGCAGGAGAAACATCTAATGCTACCCAGAAGTCTTTTCTATCAGAATTCGGGCCTTCACATGGAATGGTTATATATTCCCTGAACTTTGTTTTTGCCTTAACAACCCTCTCGGCGCATTTAACTTCTGCTTCATATTTGGTTAACCAATCCAATCCCAGTATAAGGTCAAACTCTGTAAAATTCATTACGATTGCGATAGTGGGGAACCGATACCGGGAAAAAGAGACAGGCACTCCACAAACCCAATCGAGATCAAGGGAGCCCCCAACCGGATCATGAACAGTCATTGGTTCCTTGAGCTTCTTCAAATTCAAATCCAGTTTCTTAACCGCATTCTTTGCAACAAAGCTTCGCGACGCGCCTGTGTCAAACAATACTTTAATTGGAATATCTTTGACAGTAAGCGTGCCCTCCAAAACATCCGGCCTTTCCTGACTGGCTGAGGATGCATGAACTTCTGCTACTTTATTTACCTTTATCTTTTCAGATTTCACTGATAGTCGGCAGTTTTTCGCAATATGACAAGCTTGGTGGCACTTATGGCACCCCCTATTCTCTTGAAGCTTGTTCTTCGATTTAAATCCACTCTTTAACTGCTTCCCTAAGGGTCCATAATTTATCGATAAATGCCCTGGTTTCTTGCAGTTATTGCATATTGTAGTCGTTACGGGTCCTTTCTCGGATATAACATTTTCTCGATTTAATCTAGGCTTCTTTCTGACCCTAGACGTCGTGCTGGCCTCAGGCTGTGTACTCGTCTCTGGGCTATCAGTTTCGAATTTTCTTTTGCTGCTAGAACTGACTCCATCTTCGTCTCGCAACATACCTCTCTTATCGAGATCCTCATACTAGTAGGCCATGTATATCATTTCGGAAAAAGGAAGCTTCACATTCTTCATTACACTATTCTGGTATTTTCTTTGAAGACCATTAATGAACCTCATATTCTTCATTTTTGGCTTTTCAATTAGATGCGGGGCAAAACGAGGAAGTTCGTTGAATCTCTTATGATATTCGGGAATATTCATATCACCTTGTATCAGATAGTAGAACTCATCGTATAACCGCTCAGTTGCTTCTGGAGGAATAAACCTTTGGTTGAACATTTCTTTGAATCTATCCCAGGTGATATCACCTTCTGGATTATCTCTAATAATTGACCCCCACCATAACAAAGCTTCGTCTTTGAGTGCCCAAGATGCCACTAATCTTTTCTGGTCATCTATTAGCTGGAGACGCTCAAGAATTCTTTCAGCAGAACGCATCCAATCTTGGGTTTGACTAATGGATTCATTTCCCGAGTATGGCACTCCACCCAGATTTCGATACTTCTTTAATAAAGCTTCTAGATTTGGTTCTGCATTTCTCCTGTTTCTGACACTCATTTTCTAGTACTTCTGAAAATAGCAGATCAAGTGTCAGGTCAACAGAAAAGATATTTTAAAACATAGAAACATAAACTTGAATGTAAATGTGTCTATCGAGGTGCATTTCATTCTGCTATACTCATACTAGGATATTACTGATCCTATCTGTAATGAGTTACTCGTCCTGGAACACTCCTGGTTCTATTTCTGACGAGCTCGTTCATATGTTATATTCCAGGCTTAACCAAAGCTCTGATACCACGTTTGTGACGACCCCATACCCGATAAGACGGTGGCAAGGGTAATCTTTGGAATATAACACATAAATAGATAACAATAGAACAAAAATGAATAAATACACCAGATAATGTACAATAGAATACACTGGATAAATATAATCATTAGAGTTACACAGTATATAGGATCATACTTAGTACAAAATACAGTTCAGCTATACATAAATGTCTACTGCGGAAAATAAAACATAATATGTACAACAGGAGCTTAACAGCATAAAAAGAGATAAATGATAGGATCCATCTTCAGCTCTAGCTATCCAGAAAGAGCCCGCTAAAACCTGAATACAAGGCTGCTCGTGTAGAAAAGGGGCACCTGAGTTTGCAAGTGAAACAAACTACGAGTCAGTCATGGGACTGGTATGAGAAATCTAGTTAACACATTTTCAAATATGGCTAATCACAGGACCACGCCACTTTCGCGGAACAGGTTTTCTCCATTGGATTGCCAGTGCTTTAAAACAAATAAGTCTTTTAAACATCGCAATGCTTTTTATAATAATGAAGCCATTATAAGACTCAGTTCCCATCACACAATGCAACACACACCAGAGGATAGAGTTTTACCTTATAATGGCCAAAATATGCTTGGTACGAGCAAAACAAATCATTTGATATTATTGCTAGTGTATATATGTTTCAAAAACAATTTCAATCATAACTATCAATCATAAGCGGCATTAATGCCCCATACCACTGTGTCTCTATATATAGGTATACAATCAAAACTGCACGATGTCGTATTTGGAAATTGGATTTCCTCCATAAACCAAGGCAAAAGATAGCCCTTACCGAATTCGAGACGCTCTAGCCCGTGTCTCAGGACCCAGACTCAGGTGGGCCCTTGGATCGTCAGGGCCGATCCACCGATGTGGATTAAAATTCCTGAACACTGCGTTTCCCCGCCCTAAGGGGCGTCATTGGTCATATCTGACCACACCATCGGCTCCGAAGAGACCGAAGAGAACCGAGGCCTCGCTTTCCATCATCCACATAAGTAAAATACCCGGGCATGTAAAACCCAAAGCACCACTCCTAGCTAGAAGAAAACGCATGTCCTCCCTGAAGTCCGTCTCCCGTTTCTGGCTCATACCGAGGTGTGAGGCTCGCGAAACAACGCTATACACAAAGCTACGCCACACAGGCCATGCTTTGATCATCAACCACAAGACTTTGCTTTCCAACCGAAGCCTTGGTCATCTATCACTTAGGCGTGCCACATAGGCAATTCACTCCATGCGACTGATTTCTATCGATATATAACCTCTGGGCTCGTACGTCTCAGAGAAGGGCGTTAAGCAAGAGAATAAATTCTCCGCCGCTAAACAGATATATATTTAATAGAGATCAATCAGCACAGAACAAAATCCAATGTCAGACACACAGTCCATTTACACGTTCGTTCTGGGTCTGAACGAAACTAGATGCACTCAATACCTCGCATATCCATACAATCAACAAGTACGTCCGGGTGGCTACTACTTCAACCCCGTCAAGGTAGCTACTCCTATCATGAGCATCAGTAGCACCCCTCCATTCGACGTGAAGATCATCGGTCTTGCACCGTCTTCATATCTTCGACTTTCACTCGTCGATCAATTATTTGAAATGAGAATTAACTCGGCCTTTTCAAATAATTCACATATATCTAGAATTTCAAATCAATTCATTTCAATGGTCAAATTATTCGGCATCACCAATTTTGTTCTTTAATGTAATTTTCACCCCAAACACATTCAACCATCAAATATCACATAAATCGAGTAAATTCAGTTTATTTCCATTCCAAATCGTTTATAATATTTTATCACGATTTATCGCTATTCTTATTTATTTAAAAATAGCCAATTCATTTAAACGACGCTTCAGGCCATAACGCGGCTGTGGCGCTGTTTTTCTCCAGATTTGATTTACACATATCTGAAAATCTAACCGTTGGATCTTCACAAAATTTATATCGTTAGAAAGATCTTTTCAAAACGAATCCAACGGTTTCAGTTTTGGGAAAATCCGACGGTCGGATCTCCCGCACTAATCGTTTGAAGTTACGATTTCAAAATACGAACTGCAGCGTCGTTATTCGATTTAATTTAATTATATATTTATATATATATATATAAATATAATCGATTCTGGCGCTGTTTTTCTTTATATTTGAATTAAACATTCCAGACAATCCAACCGTTGGATCTTTACAAAGTTGGTGCCGTTGGAAAGATATTTCCAAGGCGAACCCAACGGTTGTGGTTTCGGGAAAATCCGATGGTCGGATCTCCCGCACTAATCGTTTGAAGTCACGGTTTCAAAACACGAACTACAGCTTCGTTATTCACTATATTTTGATTATATTTATATAAATATATATAAATATAATTCTTTCATCGATTTCAAAACCCTATCCACTTTATAGATTTGATAAAAATGATATTTTTATCCAACAGACATTTGTTTCAACACTTCACTATTTTTAACAATTCATATATATAATAAAGATATGATTTTTATTATAAAACAATTTATTTCAAAACACGATTATTTTATATGGTTCATATAGATGATAAAAATATGATTTTTTTTATTATAAGACAATTTATTTCGAAACACGAATATCGTTCAACACATGAATTTCTCTTCAACACATGAATATAGTTTCAACACATGAAAATAATTCTAACACATGAATATTATTGAAAATTTCGGCAGCATAACGGCAGGGTAGTTAAAACCAGGGCCGTCCCTAGTACGGCTCCTCGCTCTACCTTAAAGCCTCGCAGCTTTTGACAATGGGGATTCATGCATCTAGTTCGCACACAGGCGCATGTTTTATTTTCATTTCCACAATCTATTCAAATTTTGTTTCAATCACCAATGGGTATTTTTCAACCACCACCAATCAATTTCAACCACAAACAATTCTAATCAACCATTCACTATCAACCAATTTTCACACCAATCACAAACAATAAACATCGTCCATGGTCTGTGGACGAGGGGAGTATATATATTTGTATATAAATATATTTCGATTCACTTCAATTTATTTCAACGCACATATAATTTTTACAATGCATATATAACTTATACATCGAACATACAACTTATACGACGCTTATACATAAGGTGTACAACGCTTATATAACTCATACATCGACTATATAATTTATACATCGTTGATTTCCAAATCGTTTATAAATTAGAAATCTCACTTTGGGTTCCATTCCACCAAAAATAGCAGAAGGCTCAGAAAAATATGCGGTCTCTTCTAGAATGTAGAAGACGCCCACACGAGTCCACTGTCTCTTGTTTCATTGAATTTCGTCTACAAACAAAAAAGATATGATTTTTACAGTGAAATCAAAACCGTAGCGCTTTAAAGTGCTATAATATAGTTAAATTATAAATAGCCGTATACCTTCACAGTTTATTCAAAACTAGGTTTGATCTTTTCACCAAAACGAAGATGTTGTAGCTCGATCAGACCCTGCCACGTGAAGCGTCTACGAGAGGCGCTCCTCCTCCCTGAATTCTGGTGAACTCGACGCAGTGGGGGCGGAGCAATCGGGGTGCGAGCGACAACACTTTGCGAAGGTGAATCGAGGCGAATACTGAACGATGAACTCCCAAACTTGTATGGATCTGTAGAGGGGGGAATTCTCTCCAAAATCCCCCAAAGAATCGATCGATTTCACTGTATGGATTGGAAGAAAAGTGGATTTGAAATCCTGACCTATTTTTGCCATTCGACAGTGAAGAGGAGCGGGTTTCGGGGGTCAACGCGGGGAGAGAGAGAATGATTTAGCTGAACGTGATTGGCCAGGGTTTTATTTAAATATTTAATTTATTTTAAATTCAAAATTACCCTCTTGACCAAACGAACACCAATTCAAACCCAACGACTGTCGCACCTAGCTAAATACCCCCATTCCGAACACAATGGGATATGTTCCATAGGCCAATTCGACTGTTACAGTCAGTTATTTTTCAAATCAAAGTATAAAACATTGAATATTTGATTTGAACATACATTTCAATTTGCCGGGGCCACAAATAGATTCGAAAAATTCCAGAAAAATATATCCAGCTATGTTTTGACGATATGGTCCCAACAAAACTAGTTTCGTCGAATTCTAAGACCGTTTGAAAAATGGCCCTTTTCTGGTCGATCCAATTTAACTGTAATTGACCAAAACACATTTTCCTTCTCCACGCTCACATATTAACTTCAAAAATTATGAAATTTGAAACCTAGCAATAATTTGACATCCCGGATCCAACAAAAGTGGTTTCGTTAAATTCTGAGGTCGTATGCAAAATGTCTATTTTCACGGGCTATATAAATTCTATAGCGACCTTTCTGAAAATTCATTTGGCCATAACTTTTGACTCCCGCTACGAAACTTCGATTTTTCAGATTCGTTAGAAAGATATTTACTAACAGATTTAAATATTTTTGGTTTCACTAAAATCCGTTTTATTTTGCACCCGGTACAGTCAGTCAAAGTTTGAATTCAATTTTTGAAACTACAGCGCCATTTCAGGCCTTGTTTATAATTTATAATAGTTATTTTTATTTTCAAATATGCTTTTCATCACTATTATTTAAAATATTTATTTAAAATATTTAAAATCCACTATTCTAGCCAATTTAAAAATTTTAAACTGGTTCAGATTTTCCGGGTTGTTACAATTTAAGAAAACTATTATTGCATATATTTATAAAAGGTTACAAATATGTTGATCAATAGAGATATCGATGACAAATTTCGTTGAATATAATTGTGTATATTTAAATTATATTAAATAGGACCATAACTTATGTATTTTTAAAGGAGAAAGTCAATGGTTTTGCAAAAGGAAGGGGTGGTTCCTATGCACGAGATTAGGGTTTAGAGATGTGCAGTTGAAATTATTATTTACTCTGTAATGACCCAGATTTTTAACCATTTTGTTTGAAAATTTAAATTGGTTTTAAATGTTGATTTAGGAGTATTAAAAGGATTTTAATAATTTATTTAACGAAGATTGAAAGTATAATTTATAATTAATTTAAAATGAACTTGTAATTGCGTGGAAGTTTGTAATATTATGTTTTGAACTTCAATTAAATATACAGAGTCCATTTCAAGTCGGAATTTTTTGAAATAACAATCATTCGAATCTATTTGATTTTAATTTTCTAATAAAGAAGAAAAATCAAGATTTCAACTTGCATACTTTGAGTTATGTCAAAAATCAAATTTTCAAATAGTCATTATGGAATCGTTTAAGAAGCATAACGTTTTATTATATAAGATAAAAGGATTTCTAATAAGATTAATATCGTTTTAACATGGAATTTAATCAAAATGAGTTTCTAAATAGTCTATATGACAATGGAATACAAATGGAAGTTATTATAGTTTTAAAATATTAGTAAGTTATTATAGGATTTCGATTTCCGTATCGTTCGGACTTACCGTTTGATCATACAAAACGTAAATGCCAAGATTTTTATTTAGTTGTTATATAGATTTAATTTGAAACCTAAGAAAACCAATTTTCAAATGACCTCAGAATCCAATGAAACTTATTTTATTGAATCCATAGTGATTAATTATTGTAGGATTTCAAATTTCAATGTCAATTGGATTTATTTTGTGTTCGTACGCAATTTAAACGTGTATCGATTCATATTGTGACATTATAAGGAACTTTTACAAATGATCTCTGAATTTGTTGAAACCTATTCCATCGTGTGCAGAATATTCAAATACGATAGAATCTCAATTTTCATTTCAATCGGAGGTCATATGAGATAGTTTTTGCGTGAAGCTTAGGGCGTAAGTTTCATGGTTATTAAAATAATATTATACACCCTTGTATATAATATCGCTTAACATTAGTTCAGCGTATACCCTAATATCGTGTGGTCAACCCTGTGAACTGCGCCTCTACCAAACGATGAATGACCATGAAAACTCCCATCTCCTTTTTATTTCCCTCTCGAATCGCTTATCCATTTGAAAATCTTCTTTTAGCAAAGGTGTTAAGCTCGGTGAGCTCTTGAAATTAAACGGTTATGATTGGAAATTGTGAAGTGGTTCGGCCGGAATACCATTTGGAAGTCGCCAGTTTAGAGGACCCTTTTCTGATGAATGGAGATGCAAGCAGTGTTGGGGCTTTTGATGAAGGGAGAGGTTGTCATAGTGCTCGTCCGAGTGCTTTTAGATCAAGGTCTGGCGATCGGGTTTGGATCGTGATGGTGGGAATTTGAAGTGAGCGATGGGGTGCTTGGTGTTCAGTAAACAAAGGGAATGATGGATGTTGAACCATATGCGAGGAAGGAAGTCGACTCTGATAATTCTTATTGATGTTAAGGATTGAGTAGTTCGGCCTAGAATCCTGAGATAGCTGGCGCAAGTGAACTAGAAGGAAGAAACAGAAGTCAGCCATAATTTTAAAACAAACAATTGAACGAAACCGGCTACGTTCGGACCGTAGCGATGAACACTATATTTAGGGACTAATTTAGGAAGAACTCGAGACTGCTAGAAATTTTAATTAAATTAAACACTTATTTAATTTAATTAAATCAAATCGCTTCAGTGACATACAGAAATCAAGGTAAGTATAACTCACCCAGTTTGCCCCATTTATATTTTATATAAGTCGGGTTTAATTTTTGTGTGTTATGGTTGTTTATTGTTGGATGATTACAAAATATATGTTATATATTGGTTGAACTGTTTAAATTAAACGTTTGTTTAATCAAAACCCAATCGTTATTTTGATGATTATAACCAATTGAGGTAACTTACCTTATTGATCACG
Source organism: Allium sativum (assembly GCA_030737875.1). Lineage (NCBI taxonomy): Eukaryota > Viridiplantae > Streptophyta > Magnoliopsida > Asparagales > Amaryllidaceae > Allium > Allium sativum. Next base: position 744,695,812 of record CM060909.1, on the reverse strand, counting down.
TTTATAATAATAAACGTGTTAAACTAAAAGATGGTTGCTTGGATGGTTGTTACTGATTGATTATTACCAGATGAACCTATTATTTCTTCTTATCAAAATGGATAACGATAATTATATTATCATATTAAATATATGATTTTATTTGAGGTATCCTATTTGGATGAAGAAAAAAACAGGTTGGAGGAATCCAACAGGATTCCTCACTTATGTTGATAATGTTTATCATATGTTGACTGTATTTGATTAAATGTGGAATTGGATGAAATTAACCTTTATTTCATGGATTGGTATTTTAGCGGTAATTTGGCCATTTAATTCCATCGTTAAAATAAGAAATTGTTAGAATCGATTTTAAATCAAATATGAAATGTTTCCAAATTTATATATTTTTAAGACGTTGATTGATGCCAAGCAAATCGACGTAGTTTAAGTTATAAAATTATTTTTATAACTAATGCAAAGTTTTAAATTATATTTTATATAAAAATAGAAATTCAATTATAAATTAATATTTTATATTGGTATTTTATAAAGTAAATATAATTGATTTGTTTGACATTTCAATAAGTTTATAAGCGAATAAAGCTGTAATTGACCTACGGGTTAATATCTGGGGTAATTATTTTTAAGAAAACGATTAAGAGATAATATTAGATTAATTGTATTATTCTAATGGAAATAAGTAACTTGAAATCAGCTAACAAGTAACTGATGATTTCCAAATTGACTAAGTCAACGGTTCAACTTGGAATTAGTTATTAGATTACTCGGTCGTCAATTAATCTAATGAAATAATTTATCAAATAATGGTTTTAAATTAATAAGATTTCTTATATATTAATTATTATTTTTAACAATGTTTAAAATGATTATTGAATTAATGTAGTTAGTTATTGTTTATTAAAGTGATTAACTAATCTATTTTCAATTAGTAAAGAAATAAACTGTTTTACTTCAGTAATGATGAAGTTAATTATTATTATTTTAATAAAAATGATTACTTCTTAAATGGAACTCATTTACGATGGTAATTGAGTTTATAAGTCAAACAAAAAGAAAAAATTTAGATGTTAATAAGACATGAATTGAAATCAAGACGGAGATTTAAAAAAGGAAAAGAAATGTTTATTAAACCACATTTTAAATTGAATGAGATTTTGAGAATTAAAAATAAAATCGGTTTTACATTTACGAACTTTTATTTATCTTAAGATAAGAACGTTGTCGGTTAAGGTCTGAGAGGTAAATAGAATACCCCAACTTGAACAGCCTTGCTATTACCAGGAGATGATATGGATTTGTAATGGTAAAAGAGGTTGAAACTAGTTTATTATTTCTATAAAAGGAGTACTACAACATATTTGCAAGGTATTTAAGGTGTTATAAGAATTCATTGAATATAAATGAATATGCTAACGAGATAATTTATTGGATATAAATGAATGTGCTAAGAAATGGGTTAACGATATTGGAAAGGAAGCCATAACATTGTTTCATGAATGATAAGTTGAAATAATTTGGTTGATAAATGTACATATTTATAAAAGGGACTTTATTCCCAGTGTTGGAAAATGAATAATGGTTATAAAAAATATTTTGCAAATGATATTTCTGAATGAAATATTTGATATGTGGTTATGAGATATTTTTCCAAGTAAAGTGAAATGGTTTGAGAATCCTCCTATATTGAAATAAAAAATAAATGTTGTTGTTCAATTATATGAAAGGTTTAGCTAGAGTATTTAAAATAGTTTGAGGAAACTTCTTATTTTAAAATAAGAAATAAAACGCTACGTTCCAGATATTGGAAAAAATATACGTTATAATTAACGAATGGTGAATTAAAGAGGCCTGGTGATGCTATGTACCAGACCAGCGAATTCATTTTATTTTTAAGGTTGAATGGTTGTTTATTTGATAGTTAAATAACGAACTATCAAATCTGACCTATTATCGATTGTTTGTATGGAAAGACCGGGAACGAATCTATATTGGAAAATCATTCCAACCAACAAATACGTAAACATGGACGATATCTGAAGATGGTAGAGACGGAGAAGTTGAAGCCCCATGGAATTTTTTAAAACGAAAGGATTGCTTATAATCTCTGGGTAGCTCCCAAGGGATAAACTATGATTCGGTCGTGGTTTAAATCTATGGATTTGCAAGGACTTCTCGCTACTGATCCTTAGGGTGATTCCTTTACATGATGCGATATATGATGCGGTAGGAGGGTGCCTTCAGTTCATCTTGTTCCTGGATGACTTGTATGGACGAATGTATGACAGAGTATCTCCTTAAGAGTCTCGTACGTTGATATTTACAAATATACCAAGTTTGGTGGCGGAGAAGGAAACTTCTCTTAGCTTAACACCCAGAGTGTATTTGTGGACATCAATTAGCGATTTTACGGATCTGACTATATGGCATTCAAAGATTTGATATGATGTTCTCTAAAAGGTAATCATGACCTCAAGCTTCATCAACTGGGAAATGACAAAAATTGGGCAGGCAACATGGCTATATGGGGTCATTCACATTAGGGAATATTATCACCATCTAGAGAAATTTCATTTTGTTCTTCTTTCGTTTTTGTATCTCTTAGGAAGTATGGTGGTCCCGACAAAATCCGTAGGGTGACCATATATTCGATACACTCAAGTGGACAGTCATGTGTGGTCGGGTTGCAAGATGTTCCTGTTTAACCCGAGCGTATTTCTCTCTAGAGGTACACTTTCGAAGGTGGTCTCATAGCTTGCCATATTTGGAATCCATTCTCTAATAAGCATTATGCGGTTTTTGATTATATACCATATATATATGGAGCGTGAGATGCAAGCGTTCTGCTAGATGGTTTGTAACACCCCACATCCGTTATTGTCACTCACAAAGGGAATGCACTAAGTTCTGTGGAGCATTTATGGTAAAAGATGCAGATAAATTACAAGACAGACAGAAATTAAACAGCGGAAAATAAAACTTTACTTTATTGATAAGATTGTTTGTACAATAATTGTTTTCCAATATCAGAGTATCATCTGTCTTGCAAAATAAAGAAGCATAAAAATACATTTATATTCCCCAATGTAGCATAAGCAAGCCATAGCAGTGAATAGGAGAGTCCAAAGCACTTTGTCCAAGAATCTTCAAGCTTGGGAAGAGCAGTGGTCCAATCTAACCTGAGCTGAACTATTCCCTCCTCAACTACCTTGGGGGGGGGGGAACGGAAGAAAAGAAGACGAAAGAAAAGTAGAGTCAGACATAAAGCCTGAGTAAGTCTAGTGACTATTCAGTCTATGGATAAGAAAAAGAGCATGATAAGTATATGCTGGAAATGGGAAAGCACCCTAAACTAAGTTAAGTTATCTCAAACCGAATATATTATCGTACCCCATACTAATCTTTGCACCACCTAACTAGTGTCCCAACTAGTAATGATAACATGATCCCAATCCCTGTAATTTTTGTTGCCTTCAGGCGTACATTTATTGTTTCTGACCTAGATCGAATCTAGGATTTACGCTATCTTCCGAACGATGCCCTCTAGTCTAGGACACACTACCTAGAGTGGTATATGTTCCTAGACTTTTTCCACGTATGTGTCGCGAATCGTTATCGCTTGTCTAGATGCACATGTCCTGTAACGTGCGGCCCGAGTTCCGTGTCAGGGCTACTATAGAAATACGGAACTCGGTCGGGAGCTTTCAGATATCCTCCGATGCAGATGCTAAGGCCTGTTTTTTTTTTCTAGTGGCTATGGTCCCACTCGACCCCTCCCTCAACTAATGAAAGGCACACCTTGAAAAATGAGAAATATACGCAGGCCCTTTATGCCCCACTAACCTATGACCATCCTCACCCATAACTAGATAGAAAGTATATGGTCTTTTGGAGTTCTCCGCCTTTCCGCTTTACGTATCTCGACTGACTCAAGATGGTAGGTAGACGACGAGTTGCTATCACAGGGCTACCGTCTTCTAGCCGAATCACGCTGGTCCATCCTAGTCTTTAGGTTGCCATATTTTGCAACCAAGGCATACCCTTGGTTCTTCTAACGCAAAATTTAACCTCTGTGAGCCCAGGAGGATCATCTGCAGCCTCACAGAGGGATACCAAGAGTACCCTCACGTCCCCTCGAAGCCTCGGGCTTCGTAACCCAATTCGTTGGAGCCTTCTAGAATCAGACGGACGTACGCTCCTTCTTGTGTTCTACTAAGATTTACTACTTAGTTTCTTTCCTTCATCAAGTTGGTTAAGTGTCATTAGTCAATTCAAGTTAACTTAACCCATCCCTTTTGTCATATTATACTGGTTAAGTGTTGCCTCCTTGTGTTAACTTAACCTCACCATCTGTTTAACTAACCTGTTACAATGGTTAAGTGTCTCCTTATATAACTTAACCCTACTACTTGTTTAATTAACAGGTTATAATGGTTAAGTGTTGTCCATTCACGTTTAACTTTACTACAAGTCAAATTACACTGGTTAAGTGTTCTTGTAACTTAACTCTAATCATTCAGGTTATATTGGTTAAGTATTTCTAACTTACTTAATCCTAACCCACTTGTCAAATCAACTTGTTATCATGGTTAAGAGTTCTAATTTTACATAACCTCAATCACTTGCCTCACTAACATGTTTCTATGGTTAAGTGTTCTAATTAACTTAACCCCAATCACTTATCTCACTACCATGTTTCTATGGTTAAGTGTTCTAATTAACTTAACCTCAATCACTTGTCTCACTAACATGTTTCTACGGTTAAGTGTTATAATTAACTTAACCTCAATCACTTATCTCACTAACATGTTTCTTTGGTTAAGTGTTCTAATTAACTTAACCTCAATCACTTGTCTCACTAACATGTTTCTATGGTTAAGTGTTCTAATTAACTTAACCTCAATCACTTATCTCACTAACATGTTTCTATGGTTAAGTGTTCTAATTAACTTAACCTCAATCACTTGTCTCACTAACATGTTTCTATGGTTAAGTGTTCTAATTAACTTAACCTCACCCTCTAGTCCAGTTTAATCATGTTAGAATGGTTAAACATTTGCTTAACCTTACCCACTCCCCTAGTCAACATATTAAATTGGTTAAGTATCCAGATTAACCTAACCCTACCCACCAATTTAGTTAACATGTTGAATTTGGTTAAGTATTAATTCAATTGACTTAACCCTATCAATCCAGACTCAGCCTTAATTTATTAATTAAAGCACCAACCACTCACGTTAGACAGATATTGTTGTGGTAACTGGACAGCCGGTCGGTTCCGGGCAGGTTTACACCACAACTCATGTCTAACCTCGGGTCTTTATTGGGCTCAATGCTTAACCACCCACATTGGATAGGTATTGTTGTGATTACTGGACAGCCGGTCGGTTCCGGGCAGGTTTACATCACAACTCAATCCAACCTCGGGTTATGCATATAGTATTTTCTAAGTTGACATAATTGTCTCTTTTCAATTTTATATGTAAATGTTTTGTGGCCCATTATCCAAATTCGTTATTCTTGGGTATAATAATTTATACCACTTAAATTTCACAAGTCGTTGGCAAGTGCCAAACATGCCAACACATATATTTTAATTAAACCCAGCGTTATTTTCCCCGTTTGTACGTTCGCAATATTATAACATATGTTGGGCTTCAACATTTCAGCCCAACTTAGAAACATAAAAAAAAGAGGCTTAGAACATGATATATTCTAAGTAACATAAAAGGGGTGTGTGAACGCATGGACTTGCAACATAGCGATTTAACTAACATAAATTATGTGGTGCATGAACTTGCAATATAGCGATTTAATTAACATAAATTAGTGGTGCATGAACTTGCAATATAGCGATTTAATTAACATAAATTACGTGGTGCATGAACTTGCAATATAGCGATTTAATTAACATAAATTAGTGGTGCATGAACTTGCAATATAGCGATTTAATTAACATAAATTATGTGCTGCATGAACTTGCAATATAGCGATTTAATTAACATACATTATGTGGTGCATGAACTTGCAATATGGCGATTTAACTAACATAAATTAGGGGCTTGTGTACTTGCATTGTAATAGCATATAATTTTGACATAAATCATAAACCTAAACATGAGTCATGGGTTTCAATCTATTCATGTAAACTTGCATTTAAAATATGAACCTAACTAAATTAGGTGTCCCTTGTATTAGCATATGATTTTTATAACAACATAAGCCTAAAACATATTTTTATTTAGGCATAACACTAAACATAAACTAGTCATTTCCATAAAGTCACTATATGTTCACAAAGATGCTTACTTTTGTCACTAATACAAAAGTATAGTTTAACTTGAATTATGAGGCCTATTCCAACATAAACTTATATGAATCATGTTACCCAAATGGATCCAACTACACTTGAAATGATCATAGGCATATATATACAAAGATCTAAATCATGTAGGCATAACAGTGAATTATGTTTACATAAGTCTCAACTTGGTGGTAACAAAATATATACAACTTCTTATTAACCACAACATATAAATGTCAATTTCCAACATGAATCGTATACTTGCAAGGGGTGTTACTTTTCATTGCAAATGCACAATTAATCCAATATCATGTTAATTATACTACAACATCCCAAATCCATTTATAATAAAATCAGAACAACATACAATTATGAACTAGCATCGTTACAATTAAAGTACAATTCCTTTTTCATTCTACACAAATCAAGTCTCAATTTTTATTCATATCGGAATAGTACTCTACTTACAACATATGACGAATCTTGTATTCAGGATTCTGTATTCTGAATTTGGTGATGCTATCCTTTGAGGTTGACGCTGTTTTGATTTATTTGTTGTAGTTTTAAGCTTTGAATCAACTCTTAATCGTCTCTTAATTTGACGGCTACTCCTAGTCTCTCTTCAGCAGCATGACGGCTCCTTCTTTCTTTTTCTTTTTTTGTGTGAATTAGGTTGTGAGAGCTATGTTGTTTATATAGAGTTGCAAGTTAATTTGAGCCGTCGATGATGCCAAGGTTAATACAAGCCGTCCGTTCTAAAGAGAAGCCAATTATGTTCACAATTTACGGGCTGTAAATTACTCCTATTTCAAATTATGTCATAATTACTTTCTTAATGTACATTATCAACATTTATTATTATTTGTCAATCCATCAAATATAAATACGTACACATTAGATACATCTCCTCTTTACACATTTATTATTATTATTTTTATTTTTTGTATGCACATTAGATGCATCTCCCCTTTACACATTTATTATTATTTTTGAATTAGCAACTTTAGTGTTAACAGAAATACGGGGTGTTACATTCTCCCCTTCTTAAAGGATTTCGTCCCCGAAATCTTCAAGTCTAGGAGAATGCATATCCTACCATCCAATCGTCCATCTACTCAGCCATCAAACATAGGCATCCATTGTCCTTAAAGGCTTCTAATGCTTTTATGGTCATATGCATAGTGTGTGTATATGTCCTTATCTAATGCAAAATCAGGCGGTCTACTGATTCAGTTAACCTCCTTAATGCAAATCATGTCAGTGCCATGCGTCCAATATGTATGCAAATCCTAATGATACATATTATTTCTATATGAGTGCACAACCATTCACTCAAATGCAACATCCATATGATAGTACATTAAGTTTAATTCATAAACAAATACATATGTGCGAATGCGATATAAAAGTAACCGAGTCGTTTTAGCGCCTATGGTGTGTATATGCATCCACGAGCAACCACTTGCAACCATCAAGCATAACATGTTTCAAATACATGTTCACATCCAAAAGGGTTTCTACCTAAGGATCGAAGATACGTCCTAGAGGATATACCTTAAAAGCTAGAAACAAGTATGCATAGAATTCCTAGAAAAAGAAATCAAGGATGTACCCTTAAGAAAAAGGGTACGCGATGCGTATGCCTTATCTTCAATCCCCCATATCGCGACTTCTTGAACTTTAACAAATTTTTCTTCATGATTGCGAAGTTTCTTGACCTCCATTTCCAAAATAAACAAATGTCAACCATGATACTGAGTGTATATACTAGGATGATCAGAGGTCTCTCCTCTTAGCTTATCCATCATGCCATAACTATGAGGGTCAAAAAGTCACTACGTACTTTTTACCTCTCTTAAGGTTAGTCCTTATCTATATAGAGCACCTGCCACAACTGTTCATCTCTCAAGCAAACCATCCTAGTCAAACTCGACATCCCTCAAGTACAAGCCCCAAAGTCCTAAACCAATATCACACAAGCACCCGAGGAATGTCTCCTCCGAATTTGGACGATCTACGTGAGATGATCTAAGCAAAAACAACCAAACACTTGAGCACTAGTTGGGATCTTTTACTATACAAGTACTAAGGTGCAGAGACTCAACTATGGAAGCAAATACAAACAAATACGAAGCGCTAAGATCAAAAGAGTACGAACAGAAAAACTAGATTCTTCCAACAGAACTTTACTACTTTTCTCCTAGGTATGCTTAGTGGTGAAAACATGTACTTTCCCTTCTGAAAATCTTGTCCTTTGTCCTTAATTATATGCCATATTATACCATAGTAAAGATACTTCCTCTTGTCTTAGGTTTTATAATTCCATCCTCCTTCGTGAGTCAAGTCTACATCCATGAATTCCTCATCCTTGGGTTGTACTCCGTTGCCAAACTCCTCATCCTCTTCCGTGTATAATCATGTTGACAAATTTCTCGAAAGTTGCCTCCATCGTATAGAAAACCCTACAAAGCTTGAAAGAAAACTGGCCGCAGGTGAAACTACTACGGCTATAGATGGAAGTCGGGCACTACTCCGCCCTTCGATGAGGTTACCTCCCAGAAAGCCAGGAGCCCCAGAGGCTCAAGAAAGAAGGAAATAAGGACTGAATCAGAGAATCAAAAGATAAGATAGTGCATATGGCTTTGGGGAATATGCCTTTAAAACAAAACGTTTCTTTTGAAAATGCTACTTTTAAAAACCGTCTTAAAAAATAATTTTTCAAATCTTTTATCTGATCCGGTAACCTTCAGCTCTGATACCACGTGTAACACCCCACATCCATTAGTGTCACTCACAAAGGGAATGCACTAAGTTCTGTGGAGCATTTAGGGTAAAAGATGCAGATAAATTACAAGACAGACAGAAATTAAACAGCGGAAAATAAAACTTTACTTTATTGATAAGATTGTTTGTACAACAATTGTTTTCCAATATCAGAGTATCATCTGTCTTGCAAAATAAAGAAGCTTAAAAATACATTTATATTCCCCAATGTAGCATAAGCAAGCCATAGCAGTGAAAAGGAGAGTCCAAAGCACTTTGTCCAAGAAACTTCAAGCTTGGGAAGAGCAGCGGTCCAATCTAACCTGAGCTGAACTATTCCCTCCTCAACTACCTTGGTGAGGGGGGGGGGGAACGGAAGAAAAGAAGACGAAAGAAAAGTAGAGTCAGACATAAAGCCTGAGTAAGTCTAGTGACTATTCAGTCTATGGATAAGAAAAAGAGCATGATAAGGATATGCTGGAAATGGGAAAACACCCTAAACTAAGTTAAGTTATCTCGAACCGAATATACTATCGTACCCCATACTAATCTCTGCACCACCTAACTAGTGTCCCAACTAGTAATGATAACATGATCCCAATCCATGTAATTTTTGTTGCCTTCAGGCATACATTTATTATTTCTGACCTAGATCGAATCTAGGATTTACGCTATCTTCCGAACGATGCCCTCTAGTCTAGGACACACTACCTAGAGTGGTATATGTTCCTAGACTTTTTCCACGTATGTGTCGCGAATCGTTATCACTTGTCTAGATGCACATGTCCTGTAACGTGCGGCCCGAGTTCCGTGTCAGGGCTACTCTAGAAATACGGAACTCGGTCGGGAGCTTTCAGATATCCTCCGATGCAGATGCTAAGGTCTGTTTTTTTTTCTAGTGGCTATGGTCCCACTCGACCCCTCCCTCAACTAATGAAAGGCACACCTTGAAAAATGAGAAATATACGCAGGCCCTTTATGCCCCACTAACCTATGACCATCCTCACCCATAACTAGATAGAAAGTATATGGTCTTTTGGAGTTCTCCGCCTTTCCGCTTTACGTATCTCGACTGACTCAAGATGGTAGGTAGACGACGAGTTGCTATCACAGGGCTACCGTCTTCTAGCCGAATCACGCTGGTCCATCCTAGTCTTTATGTTGCCATATTTTGCAACCAAGGCATACCCTTGGTTCTTCTAACGCAAAATTTAACCTCTGTGAGCCCAGGAGGATCATCTGCAGCCTCACAGAGGGATACCAAGAGTACCCTCACGTCCCCTCGAAGCCTCGGGCTTCGTAACCCAATTCGTTGGAGCCTTCTAGAATCAGACGGACCTACGCTCCTTCTCGTGTTCTACTAAGATTTACTGCTTAGTTTCTTTCCTTCATCAAGTTGGTTAAGTGTCATTAGTCAATTCAAGTTAACTTAACCCATCCCTTTTGTCATATTATACTGGTTAAGTGTTTTCTCCTTGTGTTAACTTAACCTCACCATCTGTTTAACTAATCTGTTACAATGGTTAAGTGTCTCCTTATATAACTTAACCCTACTACTTGTTTAATTAACAGGTTATAATGGTTAAGTGTTGTCCATTCACGTTTAACTTTACTACAAGTCAAATTACACTGGTTAAGTGTTCTTGTAACTTAACTCTATTCATTCAGGTTATATTGGTTAAGTATTTCTAACTTACTTAATCCTAACCCACTTGTCAAATCAACTTGTTATCATGGTTAAGAGTTCTAATTTTACATAACCTCAATCACTTGTCTCACTAACATGTTTCTATGGTTAAGTGTTCTAATTAACTTAACCCCAATCACTTATCTCACTAACATGTTTCTATGGTTAAGTGTTCTAATTAACTTAACCTCAATCACTTGTCTCACTAACATGTTTCTACGGTTAAGTGTTATAATGAACTTAACCTCAATCACTTATCTCACTAACATGTTTCTTTGGTTAAGTGTTCTAATTAACTTAACCTCAATCACTTGTCTCACTAACATGTTTCTATGGTTAAGTGTTCTAATTAACTTAACCTCAATCACTTATCTCACTAACATGTTTCTATGGTTAAGTGTTCTAATTAACTTAACCTCAATCACTTGTCTCACTAACATGTTTCTATGGTTAAGTGTTCTAATTAACTTAACCTCACTCTCTAGTCCAGTTTAATCATGTTAGAATGGTTAAACATTTGCTTAACCTTACCCACTCCCCTAGTCAACATATTAAATTGGTTAAGTGTCCAGATTAACCTAACCCTACCCACCAATTTAGTTAACATGTTGAATTTGGTTAAGTATTAATTCAATTGACTTAACCCTATCAATCCAGACTCAGCCTTAATTTATTAATTAAAGCAGCAACCACTCACATTAGACAGATATTGTTGTGGTAACTGGACAGCCGGTCGGTTCCGGGCAGGTTTACACCACAACTCATGTCTAACCTCGGGTCTTTATTAGGCTCAATGCTTAACCACCCACATTGGATAGGTATTGTTGTGATTACTGGACAGCCGTCGGTTTCGGGCAGGTTTACATCACAACTCAATCCAACCTCGGGTTAAGCATATCGTATTTTCTAAGTTTACATATTTGTCTTTTTCAATTTTATATGTAAATGTTTTGTGGCCCATTATCCAAATTCGTTATTCTTGGGTATAATAATTTATACCACTTAAATTTCACAAGTCGTTGGCATGTGCCAAACATGCCAACACATATATTTTAATTAAACCCAGCGTTATTTTCCCCATTTGTACGTTCGCAATATTATAACATATGTTGGGCTTCAACATTTCAGCCCAAATTAGAAACATAAAAGAAAAGAGGCTTAGAACATGATATATTCTAAGTAACATAAAAGGGGTGTGTGAACGCATGAACTTGCAACATAGCGATTTAACTAACATAAATTATGTGGTGCATGAACTTGCAAAATAGCGATTTAATTAACATAAATTAGTGGTGCATGAACTTGCAATATAGCGATTTAATTAAAATAAATTATGTGGTGCATGAACTTGCAATATAGTGATTTAATTAACATAAATTAGTGGTGCATGAACTTGCAATATAGCGATTTAATTAACATAAATTATGTGGTGCATGAACTTGCAATATAGCGATTTAATTAACATAAATTATGTGGTGGTTGAACTTGCAATATGGCGATTTAACTAACATAAATTAGGGGCTTGTGTACTTGCATTGTAATAGCATATAATTTTGACATAAATCATAAACCTAAACATGAGTCATGGGTTTCAATCTATTCATGTAAACTTGCATTTAAAGTATGAACCCAACTAAATTAGGTGTCCCTTGTATTAGCATATGGTTTTTATAACAACATAAGCCTAAAACATATTTTTATTTAGGCATAACACTAAACATAAACTAGTCATTTCCATAAAGTCACTATATGTTCACAAAGATGCTTACTTTTGTCACTAATACAAAAGTATAGTTTAACTTGAATTATGAGGCCTATTCCAACATAAACTTATATGAATCATGTTACCCAGATGGATCCAACTACACTTGAAATGATCATAGGCATAGGTATACAAAGATCTAAATCATGTAGGCATAACAGTGAATTATGTTTACATAAGTCTCAACTTGGTTGTAACAAAATATATACAACTTCTTATTAACCACAACATATAAATGTCAATTTCCAACATGAATCGTATACTTGCAAGGGGTGTTACTTTTCATTGCAAATGTACAATTAATCCAATATCATGTTAATTATACTACAACATCCCAAATCTATTTATAATAAAATCAGAACAACATACAATTATGAACTAGCATCGTTACAATTAAAGTACGATTCCATTTTCATTCTACACAAATCAAGTCTCAATTTTTATTCATATCGGAATAGTACTCTACTTACAACGTATGACGAATCTTGTATTCAGGATTCTGAATTCTGAATTTGGTGATGCTATCCTTTGAGGTTGACGTTGTTTTGATTTATTTGTTGTAGTTTTAAGCTTTGAATCAACTCTTAATCGTCTCTTAATTTGACGGCTACTCCTAGTCTCTCTTCAGCAGCATGATGGCTCCTTCTTTCTTTTTCTTTTTTTGTGTGATTTAGGTTATGAGAGCTATGTTGTTTATATAGAGTTGCAAGTTAATTTGAGCCGTCGATGAAGCCAAGGTTAATACAAGCCGTCCGTTCTAAAAAGAAGCCAATTATGTTTACAATTTAAGGGCTGTAAATTACTCCTATTTCAAATTATGTCATAATTACTTTCTTAATGTACATTATCAATATTTATTATTATTTGTCAATCCATCAAATATAAATACGTACACATTAGATACATCTCCCCTTTACACATTTATTATTATTATTTTTATTTTATATATGCACATTAGAAACATCTCCCCTTTACACATTTATTATTATTTTTGAATTAGCAACTTTAGTGTTAACAGAAATACGGGGTGTTACATGGTTACTTATTTTTGGTTTGATAGACACTACTATAATATCACCGGATTTAAATATAAAAAATATTTTGATTTATCGTAAGATAAAAATAGCCCGTGTTTATGTGTGGATTGATCTTTCAATTATCCTTATTTTCAAAGGATTTTCTAAAGGTAAGCATGTTGGATGTTACTTAAACATAGTGAGTGTCCTCACACTGGTTTACCAGACTTATCCATGACGTAGGCATTGCTCGGGTCAGACTGAGTTTTACATGTTCAGATTTAGAATGCTACGGACTTCAGAAGACATTCTGGAGGAGTCCAAATGTATTTCGTATTTATTCCATTGTGTGCTGTATAGGAGGACAGATTGTTATAACTGTCCAAATGCATTGGTCATCTGTTGTACTCTGATCATTGGAAGTATTTTATATAGTTGCTTATAAAGATTTATTTCTATATTATATTTGTTCCACTGTGATATGACACTCTAACTCTATGTTTTTAATCTTCTTCTTCCCTTTTCTATTCTAATATTTCTTTCTTTCTTTTCCAACCCTCTAATTTCTTTCTATCAACTATCCGGAGTTTTCGATACTTGGGTTTTGGCAAGTAATACTGTAACAACATAAGATTTTAACTGAATTTAATTTAAATTTCTATAAAATAAATTTAATAAGGTTTAAAATAAAATTTAACCTGAAGATCCTCTATATATATATCTTAGAAATGGTTATTTTTGATTTATTAAAATATAGAAAACTTATTTTTAAGTTCATGTTTATGATTTTTATGAATATTTCAAATATTTTTAAATAATGGCATTTTTCTGAATTTAATATTAATATAAATTATGGATTTGAAAACACGAGTTTTTTAAGATTCTATCTAGATGATTTTGCAATATTAAGTAAGAATTTAAAATAATGTTTATAAAATGTTATAAGGATTTTTAAGCATCTGTTTTTGCCCATTTTATAAATTTTGGTAATTTTATATGCATATATTTTGATGGAAAAAATTTGATAAGTATTTTGAAAATATTGTAAATTATAAACGGTTTGTAAATCTTAAGTAATAAGGGGTTACACTTATAAGAGTTGCAAATTGGGTACAAATATAAGTGTTATAAGGATGTGGCTAAAATTCCAGTTTAATAAATAAATAAATAAGCTTATTTTTCTAAACATGCATTGGTTATAATTCTTTAATACAATTAGGTGTCTTCATGCATGTGTTTGGTATGCCATGTGGCTTGGATTTAAGGAGATAAGTAAATTTAAATAAATACAAGTAGGGCTGATGCACATTTCCTTCAGCATTTTCACCTTCCGTTCCTTTCTTCTTTCATTTTGCATCGTCCAATAAAGAGAAATAAACTGTTCCTCTCATTCAAAAATCCACAACTCTCAGATCATTCATTTCTAGCCAAATTGATCAACAAAGAAGTTGTTTGAATCATCATTTATGATTTTTAGAAATTGTTGGATCCATATTTCATCCAACATCGAGAGAGAAATTGTGAAATCACAGTAAATGAAGAAAATGGGCTCAAGAGTTCGAAAAATCATATCTCCTAATCCGCTTCGAATTAATCGACGCTGTCAGCGCCATTGCGATTAGCATGAGGGGTAGTATTTTTGGTGTAAGTTTGGGTGGATTTCGTGTTGATGATCGGAAAAGTCGAGAATTAGGTTTTGAGATCGTCGGAGATTTGAGCGACGATAGAAGGAATGGATGATGGCATGGCGATGAGGACGGAGTAGGCTTCACTCTGGCATGTTTTGGTGGATTTTGAAGAGTTTTTGTGTCAACGCTTTGAAACTGGCGTGCGAGGCTTCTTCCAGGTTGCGGGTTCGATTTTGGCTCGATGGCGTTGTGGTGATGAGGCACAATCAAATGAGCAGGCAGGGAGGAGTTTGCAGATGGTCTCATGGCATTGAATGGGGGAGTAAAGTAATGTTGTACTTGCACCACCGTGAGCAATTTGATGGGTTCAGGAACACATCACGCAAAGAGGAGAGAAAGGTGTTATGGGTTGGGTCGGGTATCATGTTTTGGGCTTTGGGCCAAAGTGGTTAGGTATGTTTTATTTTGTTTTAAGTTTCAATTTAGTTTAAGGCTTTAAACACCGATATCTCACTCGATATTAATCCGTTTAACTCGTCGTCGGAGCCATTGAAATCGTATGAATAAATAGAACACAATAATGCATAATATTGATAATTTTGTTTAAGTTGAATTTTTTATAATAAAAATAAAAGTTGTATATATATAACGAAGGTCGTTGATCAAATTCAATATAAAATTAGCAGAGAAATCACCAGTTGCTAATAGAGATGGATTGGAAGCAGCGAGGTGTTTTAACATGGTTCGCTCGTAAGAAACTCTGATATTAAAGATTTCGGAGCTAAGAGGTGAGAACACTTAATTTAATCCTTTATTTTAAATTAATAGTGATTAAGTAATGAGTTGTGATGGATTAATGATAATTGGTTGGATATGGATGTTATTGTGTGAATGGATGTGCATGTAATTAGAGAACACATTGAACACTGGTAAGCGTTATTGACCATAACGCTTGTGCACAGCTGAATTGTGTGTTTATGAGTGATGATTATAATTCATGATCATCTAACTTAAATGGTTGATTTATTTTCTTTGCATGATGCACACACAACACCATGATCGTGGAATCATACAAATGACCGATTCAATCCTCCTTCCACATAAATGAAGATTTAATTTCAAATATTAAAATATTGTTATTTTAAGTCCTGTTTAATTTGAAAGGAGATTTGGAAATTGAAAAAAAATTCATAATATACCAGACCGTTATGGGATGACAGAGAGGATAGTGTCTAGGCTTGGGATTGGAAATCTAGTTTCCTGATCTCCCTGGCTATTCCTAACTGGCCCGATGGACGGGGCAGTTAATTCAAATATAAGATTTCATGTCGGTGATTGGAAAAGTCGAGAATTAGGTTTTGAGATCGTCGAAGATTTGAGAGACGATAGAAGAAATGGATGATGGCATGGCGATGAGGATGGAGTAGGCCTTGCTCTGGCATATTTTGGTGGATTTTGAAGAGTTTTTGTGTCGATGTTTTGAAACTGGCGTGCGAGGCTTCTTCCAGGTTGCGGGTTCGGTTTTGGCTCGATGGCGTTGTGGTGATGAGGCACAATCGAATGAGCAGGCGGAGAGGAGTTTGCAGATGGTCTCACGACATTGAATGGGGAGTAGAGTAATGGTGTACATGCACCACCGTGGGCAATTTGATGGGTTCAGGAACACATCACGCAAAGAGGAGAGAAAGGAGAGGAAAGGGGTTATGGGTTGGATCAGGTATCATGTTTTGGGCTTTGGGCCAAAGTGGTTAGGTATGTTTTATTTTGTTTTAAGTTTCAATTTAGTTTAAGGCCTTAAGCACCGATATCTCACTCGATATTAATCCGTTTAACTCACCGTTGGAGACGTTGAAATCGTATGAAAAAATAGAACACAATGATGTATAATATTGATAATTTTGTTTAAGTTAAAAAAAATTAATAAAAATAAAAGTCGTATATATATAAGGAAGGTCGTTAATCGAATTCAATATAAAATTAGCAGAGAAATCACCAACTGCTAATAGAGATGGATTGGAAGCAACGAGGCGCAGTAACACGGTTCCCTCGTAAGGAAACTATGATATTAATTATTTTGTAGCTAAGTGGTGAGAACACTTAATTTAATCCTTTATTTTAAATTAGTAGTGATTAAGTAATGAGTTGTGATGGATTAATGATAATTGGTTGGATATGGATGTTATTGTGTGAATGGATGTGCATGTAATTAGAGAACACACTGAAAACTAGTAAGCCTTATTGACTGTAATGCTTGTGCACAGCTGAATTGTGTGTTTATGGGTGATGATTATAATTCATGATCATCTAACTTATATGGTTGATTTATTTTTGTTTGCATGATGCACACACAACACCATGGTCGTGGAATCATACAGATGATCGATTCAATCCTCCTTCCATATAAATGAAGATTTAATTTCAAATATTAAAATATTGTTCTTTTAAGTCCCGTTTAATTTGAAAGGAGATTTGGAATTTGAAATAAATTTTCATAATATACCAGACCGTTATGGGATGACATAGAGGATAGTGTCTAGGCTTGGGTTTGGAAATCCAGTTTCCTGCTCTCCCTGGCTATCCCTAACTGGTCCGATGGACGGGACAGTTAATTCAAATATAATTTGAAATTTGAATTTGAGTTTGAATTTGAAGTAGTTTTATAACTTATAAAACCAATTGGAATTAAACTAAGAAATGTTGCGTAAGGACCAGTCATGAAGTTTAAATTTAAGATAAAAGGGTTTTTGGATTCCTATGGTTTGCACTTAATTAAATTTAAATTAAGATTTGGATTTGTGGAATGATTTTAGAGTAAACTTAATAATCGATTTAGAAATCAAGTTATTTTGGAATTTATAAATCCAATTCGAAAGGATTTGAAATTTTTTATTTAAATCGATTTATAACACGTTACACCGCGACAATTCGTAAAATATCTGTTTCAATTTTTGAATGGTTATAACTTGATTGTTTGATATCATTTGACTTGGTATAAGAAACGTAGATTTTCAAATATAAACAGTTTTTGAATAAAAGAGAAATTTTCAAATTTCAACGTGCGATTTTCAAGTTATATTCAAAACAAATTTGGAAAAGATCACTATAAGTGCAGTTCCGCGATCGTAGCGGAATTCAAATAAATCAAGTTTTAAAATTTTAGAAAAATTTATGATAAATCTTACTTTATTAATTTAAAGTAATTAGAATTGAAATATTTGAATTTTGAATGATTTGGAATCTACTTGATTTAAATGGCTATTGCAGCGCTTTTAGTAACGTTTCCAAATGTTACTATCACAATTCTAAAGATAAATTTGGTTTTTGGGTTATAAATCATAAACCATAATTTCGAACGGTTAAAAGGACTTTTAAATGGTTTGAAAAATTTTAATGGTTAAGTATTTGTATTTGGAATTGATATCAAATATAATTCGATTTAACTTTATTAAAACTTATGTATGAATATGAATTGTTTGGATTATCGTAAATGAAATTGTAATCCAAATGAAGGTTTGGTAAATTGGAAGACTTAAGAAAGGAATAAAGAAGTATGTTTTGAATATAAGAATTTAAGAGTATGTTTGAAATAAAAGGGTTGGTAAATCGAATTTTTCATTTCAAGGAAAGAGTTAAGATGATAACGAAATTTATGATCAATCCAACCTTGATTTGTAAATGAATGGGCAACGATTGGAAGTAGTTTGAATTGGAAATCTGTGTGGTCCACAACTATTGTTTTAAGAATACGCTTTTGGAAAGACTGTAACGACCCGTATTTATATGGATAATAATTAATATATTTAATTATTTAAATAGTGAAAATGTTTGTTTAATTAAATTATATTGAATATTTAATTAATATAAATAATAGAATAATATATTTAATTTCTGAAATAATCAGAAATAGTGAATTGACAATATAATGTGAACTAGACAATTCAAAGTATTTAATTCAACTTAGAATTGAATTAGAATGACGAATATATTATTTGAACGACAGTTAGAACGTATAATTATATTATAATTAAAATCGAGCTCGAAATGGCACGACAGTTCGCTATTTGGCGATTCGAACTTCAACTGAATATACAGAGTCCGTTTTAAATCAGATTTCTGTGAAACAAGAAACGTTCGGAGCTGGTGAAGTATATTTTTCTAGTGGAAGAGAAAAATCGGGATTTCATTTTGTTGATTTTGATTTATGTCCAAATCAAATTTTAGAAAAGTCGCTATGGAATTCCTTTATAATTTATATCGATTTATTTATAATTTAAAATGGATTTTTAAATATAAATCGAATATCGATGTAACACTAGATTTGAAATATCGAGTTATAAATTCCATTGGAGCTGTATGATATTCTAGTGTGGATACATACAATAATATTTATTTTTAAATATTATATTTAATTATTTTTAAATATATTTATATATTTAAATGGGCTATTTAGAGCTTTAAAAATAGCCAGTTTTGCAAACGACCTTCGTTTTTGACGAAACTAATTTTGTTGGATCCGTAATATTTAATTATTGCTAGATTTCAGTTTTCGTGATTTTTAGAGTTAGTGTGTGGCCGTACAGATTTTTAATGTGAAAAACAGTTAGTAGTTTGACGGTTAAAAATATGCTGTGTGAGCAAACGAAGTCGAAATTCGACGAAACCAGTTTCGTTGGGTCCGTAATGTCAGATTGTAGCTGCACGTCCATTTTCGTTATTTTTGGATATCATGTGTGATCGTAGGAATTTTTAAATGACGGATATAACTAATGGTTGCTTAAAATTGAATATAATATTGAATATAAAAATATTATAAAAATCCTATATAAACACCTTACCTTTCCTAACCCTAAATCACTTCTCTAGTCAAACAACAATCCACCTCCATCAGTTTCGTTTCCAATGTGAAAATCTTCTTTGGAAAATCAATATAAAAACATAGAAATTTCTTTAACTCCCCAAACTCATATAGTTGTACTCTTCATGACTTTCTCTTCATCCCTATACTAATTTCGTTCAGTGTGGTTGTGTTCTATGATGCTCTGAAGTTTGCCGCAACACCTAGGGCAAGTGGAATCACGAGATTGGAACAATGATTTATGAAACCAAGGTTAGAATTGGATATAGCGTGAAGAATAACATCTAATAATCGAGTTTGAAGGAATTTCATACTTCTTTATGTCGCGAGTCTCACCTGAGACATCGTGAGCAGCTGTCGAACGCGATGAGTAAGGGTGATTCGAGTTTTACAAAATTAGTACGAGGCTACAATGTTTCGAATGAGGAGTAATTTGGTATATTTTATTCCATTTAATTTTCATGATGGGAGGAGGACGTTTGGTTTGAAATGAAGGAAATGGTGAAGTCAAGAACAGGGGCTCGCGTGTGAGAAAGACGTGTCGAGTTTGTCTTTGACGGTTTGGAGCTAAGGAGTAAGTGCAGAGGAGTTGTTCATGATGTTTATTTTGTTTTCTAACGACATATTCGAAGAAAGATGGATCAAGAATTGGTTAATGGAAGGAACAACATGCGGTTTCATTTCCTGGAAGTGGGATTTTTAATCGGAGAAGAAAGGGATCGTGGATGGCATGGGCCTTGCGTAAGGAATTTGGGCCGGGTTGGTTTGGTGAGGCCCGAAATTAATTACAATTAGGTTATATTAAATTTAAATACGTATGCTAACTTTTAAACATCATATCTTGGCTATACTGTATCAGAATTTCGAACGGTCAGTCATGTTGGGATCGTATGGACGGTGACTATACCATGGAACGGACTAGGATTGAAACAGAGCTCGTAACAATTTATAGTGAAAAAAATTGTTTGTCTGAATCAAGCGATGGTTATCGTTATTAACGATGATCGTCCAATGTGAGTAAAACTCACCAACTCTAAACAGTTATATTTCTATAACGTATTCTTAGAACTAATAATTGCCTGTTGATTGTTGTGTGTTAACTGTTTGGTTGAATTGCTTATGTATTGGTTGAAATTATAGATAACGATATATATATAAATCGTTAATCAAATATTGATTCTGTTTAGCAGAATATTTCATGGTGAAATGAAATCGATGTTAATTATATTGTTTAACATCTGTGATATAGGGAAACTGGTTGGAGGGACCCAACTGGGTTCCTCAATATATAAAATACTGTTTTGTTTCGTATATCGTGATATATGATGTGATATATAATCTGTTGTTGATTATGTGTGTTTGAATGATATCGATCACTGTTGTTTGGTATTTTAAATACCGTAAGAAAACCCTGGGATGAAAAAGGAAAATTTCAATAACTATATTGAAATAAAATATTATATAAAATCGAAAGATTTTATATAGAAGGAAGATTTCAAACTGTATATTGAAATAGAATATTTATAAAATCAAAGGATTTTACATAAAGAAATATTTATAAAATCAAGGGATTTTATAAAGGAAATTATTTGTAAAACAGATATAAAAGAGAAATATTTGTAAAAACATTTACAAATAAAATAGAAAGAGAAATATTTGTAAAACATTTACAAATAGATTTGAAAAGGAGACATTTGTAAACCATTTACAAATAGAAATGAAAAGGATATATTTGTAAACCATTTACAAATAGAAATAAAAAGGATATATTTGTAAACCATTTACAAATAGAAATAAAAAGGATATATTTTTAAACCATTTACAAATAGATTTGGAAATGGAATATTTGTAAAACATTATCAAATAGAGTTGAAAAGGGAATATTTATTTGTTGAATAAATAGAATTGAAAAGGAAATATTTATTTGTTAAATAAATAGAATTGAAAAGGAAATATTTATTTGTTAAATAAATAGAATTGAGAAGGAATATTTATTTGTTAAATAAATAGAAGTGAAAAGGAAATATTTATTTGTTAAATAAATAGAATTGAAAAGGAAATATTTATTTGTTACATAAACAAATAGAAAAGGGAATATTTGTATAAATAAATAGAAAAGAAAGTATTTGTAATCAAATAGAGTTAAAGGAGTTAATTGAATAGAGTAAATCGATTAGAGTTAGAGAATCGATAGAGTTAATTGATTAGAGTTATTTGAAAAGGAGATTATCGAATATTAGTTATTCGAAATAAATTATCGAATATTAGTTATTCGAAAGAAATTATCGAATATTAGTTATTCGAAAGAAATTATCGAATATTAGTTATTCGAAAGGAGTTATCGAATATTAGTTATTCGAAAGGAGTTAATCGAATATTAGTTATTCGAAAGGAGTTAATCGAATATAGTTTATTCGAAAGGAGTTAATTGATAAGAGTAAATTAGTTAGAGTAAATTGAATAGAGTTTATCCAGTAGGATAAATCAAATAGAGTTAATCCAATAGAGTTAATAAAATAGAGTTAACAGAATTAAGTTAATCAAATAGAGCTAAATGATAAGAGTAAATCGATTAGAGTTAATCGAATAGTGTTAATTGAATAGAGTTATTCGAATATACGTTATTCGAAGAAGAGAGATTATCGAATATAGTTTATTCGAAGGATAGAATTATCGAATAGAGATTTATTCGAAAGTAAGTTACGTAAGGAAGTTTGTTAAAGATTTAAAAGATAAACTTTGACTATTTCAAAGTTAAAACGTTGTTCAGTTAAGGTCTGAGAGGTAATTATACCCCAACTTGATTGATTTTCTTCTTAACTAAGGAATGGTAAGGTTTGATAGTGAATGATGGGTAAGTGAATTTAGTTAATGAGTGAAATGGTTTGAGTTGGCATGTCGATGTTTGATTTAAACATCAGTTTAAATCCAGTGAAGGAGTTTTGGAAATGTTTTCCAAATAAGAATCAGAAATGTTTTCTGATAATAGAAAATCAGAATTTAGTTTATATGGAAACATGAGATAAGAAAATTAATGAACTAAAGAGATAAATGTTAAATGATGACTGATCGATAAAATTTCCATCCGGAAATAATATCGTTGCTTGCACACGTGTTTTTCTTTGATAGTTAAATCACAGACTATCAAAGTTTTGACCATTTTTCCGTCGTCAATACAGAGAGACCGGTTTGATTCTTATCCAAAGAACCACTCCGTATGGGCGTTAGCGTTTCAAATCAAATAGATCGAAGACAAATTGAAGACGGAGTAAAGTGCAAGGGCTGTTGTATAAGTCCTAGGTAGAGATTGCCTAGGATGGATGTATGGAATAGTGCCTTCGGTTTGTCCAGTCCCAGGACAACTTGAATGGGCGATTGTCTGACAGAGTATATCTGGTAGATCGCGTAAGTTGATCGTTTCAAACATATTTACGTTGGTGGCGGAGGAATTCATTTCTCTTAGCTTATACCCATGGTATTTTTGGGGAAATCAATTTGTGATTTGATGGGTATGATGATATGGCATTCAAAGTAAATGAAGACGTGATCTGTATAGAGATACGTTATAACCTCAAGCCTTATCAACTGGGAAATGACAGAAATCGGACAGGAAGCATGGCTAAGTGGGCCGCACCCAATTAGGGTATATTGTCACCATCTAGAGAATATTCATATTGTACTTCTTTCAATTCTGTATCTCCCGGGAACGGTTATGTGGAGTACTAACCGAGGGGTGGCAATATATTTGATACATTTAAGAGAAATGAATGGTCGGTCATATGTGGCCGAGTTACAAGATGTTCTTGTTGAACTCCAGTGTATCGCTTCTAGAGTACACTGAGCGGAAGGTGGATCCATACCTTGTCATAGTTGGAATCCATTCCCCAAATAAGAGCCCGCGGTTTTGATTGTATATCATATATGTAGAACGTAAGATGCAAGCATTTCTGCTAGATTGCTAAGTACTTGTATTTAGACATTATTGTAATATAAGAAGAGACTTGATATAAAGAATAATTTGGTTTATCGTAAGGTAAAAACCATCTGTGTTTATGTGTGGATCGGTCTTACGATTATCCTTTCTTTTAAAAAGATTTTAAAAGTTAAACAAATGATTTGAGTTTACTCACACCAGTCACATGACTGACCCGGAGTTTATTTTTTTTGTTTCCCCTAAACTCTTGGGTGCCCAATTTTGTACGGGCAGTCAAGTAGTCGGGATTTACAGATATATCTGGAGAGCTGGAGCAGGAGGCTTCAGAATTATACAGCTATGGTTATTTTAGCTGTGTTGTAAGTGCTGTACTTTGGAAATGATATGTATATTCAAGTACAGATTTATATTTCAAAGTTATGTTATATATTATATGTTATTCGTTCCGCTGTGAAGTTCATGTTACTCTGATGTTGTGTTGTTCTTCTTCTTCAATTCTAAGTTTCTATCTTATTTATTCTCACCCTCTAATTTCTTTCATGGACTATCCGGTATTTTCAATGCTTGAATAGTCGACATTGAGTTTATGTCGAGTACTCAAGATCGCAAAAACCCCGGGTCGTTACAAAGACCGGAATCAGATTTATGTCCGAAAACCATTCCAAGTAATAATACGATGCATGAAGCATATTCAAGACTTGGAATTGACGAATGAAGGCCGAGAATCTTTGAATTTATCCGGATTGATTGCTGATGTCTCGAATCGGGCCGTACACCTGATTCGAGGTTATAAGTGGCATGAGGTCTGGGTATATTTGGAGATTTTCGGATTTTGTTCCATTCAATCCCAGAATGGACTTGTATGGATTATGTGCCTGATATTGTAATTGACGGCATAACACCGATTTCCGTCGATATGTTTCTGGTTTGTGACGTACGGGCTCAAAGTGGTTATGCAATCAGTGGTCATGTTGTGAATGGACAATGTGACATACTTAATAGTTGAAATGAGCTTGTATGATCAGGGCATTGGTTATCTAGGCATGCTTTGCGTATGACGTGACATCGACAAACCTCACACCCCAGATTGATGAGAAACTGGCGGTTAGGTTGTATACTTATATATGATTGATGATGAAGCTGCAGCAGTGGGAAACCACTTATGAACTTGGGGAAATTGGGTATGTACGGGGGGCTGTGTCTGGTCGAAAACCATTGATCTGCCCTGCAATTTGTTGTTGGTGTGCGAGATGGACGAAAAGGCCGTGTTACACTTCGCTTCGTATCCCTGATTGATCTTTCGTGCCAGGAATCATCAAGTTGGAAACCCAATTCTCCAATACGAGCCATACGGATTTTGATTATATACCTATATGTCAATATAACCAATTGGGGTTATGGGTGCTATGATTCTATATTTATTTGCGAAATGATTTACACACTGTATGTAATAATTAAAAGAGGATTCTCACGTATGAAAGCATGTTTGGTTGTCATAAGATAAAACTCGCCCATTTGGTGTGTGCTTGCATTGTGTGATGTGGGACAAGCTTATGATAGCCTCATTTTTCAAAAGTCATTGCGAATTTATGTGCACGGGTATTCACATAGAGTAAACCCGTTCCGCGTTAGCGGCGTGTTCCTGTGAATTTCCCAACTTTAAAATAAATTCTAAAAACAACTATTTTATGTTCTCACACCAGTCCCATGACTGACCTGGAGTTTATTTTTCCTTCCTAAACTCTAGGCGCCCATTAATTTTCACACGGGCAGCTAGTAGTTTAGTTTGCAGTTATATATCATTGGAGCAGGATTCAGAGCGCTTTTAGAGTTGGAGTTCACGCTAGAGTTTGGAGCTTCTGCTATATCATAGGGTTTCTTCTCCTGAGAGTATATTTTCTTTTCTTCTGCTGTATATGTTGTAACTCTGATATTCTACGTAACTTTGATGTAATGTTGTATGATTCAATAAAAAGTTTTTTTATTTTTTTCAGTATATGTATGCACCCATAACAATTCGTCTTTGTGAACGGTTTTAGTTGGTTTAATTACCGGGGGAAATCAGGCAAAAAGACGGGTCGTTACAGTTGGTATCAGAGCTTTGGTTATACAAAGCTATGGGGTATGACATATTTAAACAAAAGATAGGACTCATCAGAGTTATATTATCTCATTAGAGATAGGGTTAGGAATGCCCTAGAATGAGATTTCGGAATATTATGATTGAGAGAGCATACTCTGAAAATAGATTATTTTGAAACAAAGTATATTGTTTTAAAGAATGTAATCACGTTGAAAAATAATTTTAATAAGAATTTTCGAGTATTTTATTCGACGTCGCGATTGGACTATCGAATATGTAAGGATTTTGATTATACGTATGATCAACGTATCTATGAAGTCCAATATATACTAGATAGATATAGAATGAAACTCTAGTCGCCCGGGGATGATCTGATGATGATTGCAACATCATCAGTACTCATTTTTGAGTTTTGAAAGTGGGATGACTACATGATTCCAGTTAAGACGTCGAGGAATACTTAAACTATTTTGATATGTTTGAAATATTCAAAATGATTAATGTAAATACAATATGTTATAAATGCAAATCAAATTATTTCAAATAATTAGAGAGGATTTTAGAAGTAGATTTCACTTAAAGATTTGGAAGCAAACTTTGGAAATAAGATAATTCATTAAGGAATTATATCAAAAAATACCACCCATATTTCAAAATAAACAAGTCGTATTAAATGTGTGAATACAAATTTTAATAAGTTGTAATCAGAAAAGATATTATACTTCTCGAGGTATGTTGAACAGATAAATATAAGGAATGGATTTGAAATCGATATGAATTGTAAACGATAATAAGCAAGTTAAAACTATTTTTGCTTGAAAGTATATTTTAGCAAATCAAAATCATCCTTAAGAAATTGAAAGATAATTTTGACTTAATTTAAGAATTTGTTTAAAAAGATGATTTAAATTGTAACAAATATCTAAGTGATGGAGAAAACTGCTTTCCCCTATTAAAACTGTACGAGTAAATCGAATGGGAAATTACTTAACAGATAATCACTTATGACGCGAGTAAGTGAGAAGAGAATGTTTAATGGAAAATTTGGAGTACCTCATGATTTAAACTACTTATAATTGTAACTTTAGGTGCACCGACTTTCCTACCTTGGCCTAAGTTTACTCCATCGTTTAAATTCAAACCAATCATTAGTGGGTAGCCCCATTCGTACCTTCTTATCTTATGTACTTGGTCAATTATTGCCACTCAAACCGTCATACATTTGGTATCCATTTTGACATTGAACCCTTATTAATACATCACCATTTGATTTGAGTGCGCGCAATTTGATTTGTCTCATATATGTATACCACTTACTGCCTCTTGTAGAACGAAATCAGGATTTAATTCAAACTAGATAGCTTGTTTATCTAGGAAATTGTGTTAACATAACCTCAACACATAGGCCCTACATAGTAAGAAGACAAGGAAAAACTAGATCTTTGAAATGCTAAATTTGAAGAAGCGAGTTCTGAAAACGTTAAGATTTATATTTGAAACAACACTAGCTTGAACATGTATACACGTAATGAGAGTGCGTAGAGGAAGCGTGATGGTGTATTAATAAAACTATTTCAAGAAATTTTCGAATAGTTGAGTAAGAAAAACTTTCTAAACAAGATTTGATATTTAAACAAGAAAAAGAAAGAAAAAAAGTCATATATTTTGGATTTTAAATGGATTTAAATAAAAGGAAAAAAATGTTATTCAATTATGTGAATATGAGAACTAGAATGTGAAATCCAACTATTAAGGATATAGAAATTATTTGGAAATTTTGAAAATATTTGAAATAGTTTAGAATTTGAGCTAAGGGAAGTTAAAAGGACTTAGGAAGTGTAAACAATCATTTAAAACTTTAGAATGTAGAAGGGTTTATTTTTAAAAAGCTATTAAGGAAAACGCATTGATCAAATTTGATTAAAGAGAAATTGTGTAGTTATACGAACATTAACTTATGTAAATAATTGAATGTTTTGAAATAATTGAGGTTATCAAGCTAGATAGGAATCTCGAAATATTCGACTTAGTAAATATGAATAGAATCATTTATTTGAAATATGAAACCTAAGTTGTATATTTGAACACGAAAATTTATTTCCAAGCAATCGAAATTGTCTTCCCAAATATTTTGGATATGATGGATGATTTATAAAAGTAGTTTACAAATAAAAGAAATTTCAACGACTTGAATCCCGATAATTTAAAATGTTTGATTTAAGTATTTGTAAGCTACGGATTTCAAAATGATTTACAACTTCAGGAGAAGAAATGATTTGGATTGTTCGAGTAACCATTACTAAAACTGGGTTGTGAAGTGTGGTTGGATTGCATACGATGGGTGATACTCAGTTGCCCGGTCATGTGGATGAAGTACTCGAACTAATAACATATAGATTTCAGTATAGAATGTATGAGTTTTGAAAGCAAACCTAGTTTTGGAAATTCCGATGTGTAGTACGATTTTCAATATGAAAGGAATATAATATGTTAATGGTTTGGAATTGAAATGGGATTCTAAGTTCAAAGAAATCGTTTTTAAATGCTTTGCGAAGTAGGATTTGTAATTATAGTTAAACTCAAATTTCTTATAATTGATCTCTAAATTTACCTCCCAATATATATATATATATATATATATTCTAGCATAGCGATTTAAGTTTAATTGTATAAATTTTGGGTTTATAAGTTCCACTTAATAAAAAGTTGTAAGAAAATTCTTCCGACAAATAAGATTTAATTTTCTGACTCTCCTTTTCGAGGACGAAAAGTCTTAAAGGGGGGAATGTAACAACCTAAGATTTTAACTGAATTTAATTTGAATTTCAATAAAATAAATTTAATAAGGTTTAAATATAAAATTTAACTTAACTATCCTCTCTCTATATATATTTTAGAAATGGTTATTTTTGATTTATTAAAATATAGAAAACTTATTTTTAAGTTCATGTTTAAGATATTTATGCATATTTCAAATATTTTGAAGTAATGGCATTTTTCTGAATTTAATATTAATATAAATTATGGATTTGAAAACACGAGTTATTTAAGATTCTATGTAGATGATTTTGTAATATTAAGTAAGATTTTAAAATAATGTTTATAAAATGTTATAAGGATTTTTAAGCATCTGTTTTTGGCCGTTTTATAAATTTTGGTAATTTTATATGCATATATTTTGATGAAAAAAATTTGATAAGTATTTTGAAAATATTGTAAATTATAAACGGTTTGTAAATCTTAAGTAATAAGGGGTTACACTTATAAGAGTTGCAAATTAGGTACAAATATAAGTGTTATAAGGATGTGGCTAAATGCCCAATTTCATAAATAAATAAGCTTATTTTTCTA
The DNA here is from genome assembly GCA_030737875.1 of Allium sativum. Classification (NCBI taxonomy): domain Eukaryota; kingdom Viridiplantae; phylum Streptophyta; class Magnoliopsida; order Asparagales; family Amaryllidaceae; genus Allium; species Allium sativum. The sequence goes on along the minus strand of CM060909.1, from coordinate 744,666,429 downwards.
AACATGCATTGGTTATAATTCTTAAATACAATTAGGTGTCTTCATGCATGTGTTTGGTATGCCATGTGGCTTGGATTTAAGGAGACAAGTAAATTTAAATAAATACAAGTAGGGCTCACGCACATTTCCTTCAGCATTTTCACCTTCCATTCCTTTCTTCTTTCATTCTGCATCGTCCAATAAAGAGAAATAAACTTTTCCTCTCATTCAAAAATCCACAACTCTCAAATCATTCATTTCTAGCCAAATTGATCAACACGGAAGTTGTTCGAATCATTGTTTATGATTTTTAGAAATTGTCGGATCCAGATTTCATCCAACATAGAGAGAGAAATCGTGAAATCACAGTAAATGAAGAAAATGGGTTCAAGAAATCAAAAAATCGTATCTCCCAATCCACTTCGAATTAATCGATGCCATCAGCGCCATTGCGATCAGCAGGAGGTGTAGTATTTTTGGTGTAAGTTTGGTAGGATTTCGTGTTGATGATCGGAAAAGTCAAGAATAAGGTTTTGAGATCATTGGAGATTTGAGCGACAATAGAAGGAATAAATGATGGCATGGCAATGAGGACGGAGTAGGCTTCGCTCTGGCATATTTTGGTGGATTTTGAAGAGTTTTTGTGTCGATGTTTTGAAACTAGCTAGCGAGGCTTCTTCTAGATTGCGGGTTCGGTTTTGGCTCAATGGCGTTATGGTGATGAGGCGCAATCGAATGAGCAGGCGGAGAGGAGTTTGCAGATGGTCTCACGGAATTAAACTGGGGGAGTAGAGTAATGGTGTATGTGCAACACCTTGAGCAATTTGATGGGTTCAGGAACACATCACGCAAAGAGGAGAGAAAGTAGAGGAAATGTAACGTCCCGTATTTTTATCCACTTAATATTGAATATTTAATTTTGTTTTAAATATGGATTTAGAAATATAAATAAATTTAGCGATTTAATAATCGTTATACGATTTAATATCGAATTATCGTAATTCATAAAACGAAACGGTTAAATTCACAGTTAAAACTGAATCAAAAACAATTCAGTCTACTAATATAAATTCTGTATTTACTTAAAACGATAAAAATAATAATTTATTTTTGATAAAATTAATTGTTCAGAAATTGATTTGTATTTTAAATGGTTTAAATTAATTTAATTTATTTCATTTTAAAACTGATTCCGTTGAGTTCAAAATAGCGTATAATCTTGAAAATGACGGTCGTTAAGTTAACGTAGGGTTCCATGGTTGAAGTCAAGGGACCGTAAGATATTTTGGTTATTTAATTAAATTAAATAATCAAATCAGTTTAATTTAAATATATTGTCACCCTAAAACCAAACAAGCCAACCTAAAAACTAAGCGCTACCCTAAAATTTTACATCAGCGCAGACTTATTCATCTCGAGCCAACAACTTTGTCTCCAAGCTTCAATATCGGGGAAACAAAGATTTGATAGGATATGTACTTCATGTCTCTTCCTTTACTTATAAAAGCCACCGCATCCCTCACAATTTATCACTTTAGAGATTCAAGTATCTCCCCTCGTTCTCCTTCCCATCTCAAAAACCAAAAAACCACTTTTACATAAATCTTTTGAAAATCAATTCAAACCAAAATCATCCAATTCGCAATTTAAAGGCTTACGATTTAAGGTGAAGCAGCTATCGAAGACATGGAGGTTCGCGATTTCTTAATGATGGTCGGAGTTGTTCAAGGGACCAGAGTGTAGCGGAGAGGGTATTGGATGGAATCGAGCGACCTAGGATTGTTGAGATCGATGGAGCTTACACTGTAGTTCGGTGGTTTTAAAATTGATGCGATGCTTTTCCAATGGGTTCGATTTCTTCTATCGCGAGTTAGGGTTCGACGGACTAATGTCGACAGTATTTGGGATGATTGTCGCGATCTGTTCAAAAGGGTGTGAGGGGTTTCCGATTTTCATTGAATGGTGCGAGTAGAAAAAAGGGCACCGTGATTTCAGGTGAAATTCCTAGAAGAAGCTGATTCTAGAAATCGATGCGAATGGAGCGATGTACTGATGATCGATGGAGGGATTTGGGCAAGCTCAGTCTGTAGCTCAGGCATGACATGAATAAGATTGTTTTTTGGAGAAAAATTGTCTGGACAGTATGGGTTTTGAAAGCAACTGGGAGCTGAGGTTCGGAAATTGGCAAACGAAAAGTTTGATCCTTGTTTCTCTTTTAGAAATGTGGATTAAGGCATGTTGATGTTTAAACATTGAGGGGTTGTTTTAAATGAGAATTAACATTGGAAAGGAGGGTAAATGATGCGCTAGTCTTGGATTGCTCATTGGAGGTTGCTATCAAAGTTCCAACAGGAGAAAGGTGAAGTTAAAAGACGTGATGATGTATTAGTTCATCTTTGGGTTTACAAAGTTGGTAGCAGTAAGGAAATGATTTCATTCGAGATTTGTTCGAGTAGATTCAAAGCCTCGGTAGGATGGAATTTAACCGGATATTCGACAAATAAAACCAGGTGAGTAAATCTCACTTAAAATTTTATTTTTATCATTTAAAATGAATTGTTGGCTACTTGGTTGCTTTTATAAATTGTTTATCAATTGTGGTTATTATATATATTAGTTATTTAGGCTTGGTGGTTGTCGCTCTTATTATATATATATTGGATTTCCCGCAATACTATTAGCGGATGCCGCAGTATCATTAGCGGATGACCCTACGCTCCACGTATATAAGTGGATCCCCTTTTTATACCGCGATATCCTGCCTTGAAGCAGGATTGGTATTATTTTTGTTGACTAACATCTGTGGATGTAGGTAAAACAGGTTAGAGGGATCTAATTGGATTCATCAAATTTATTTATTTTTGTTTACATACTTACATGTGTGTGATGTGTTGAATTGGATTGATGGTTTGTGTATTGGGATATTTAAATATCACTGGCCCTAGATATTTACAATATCATAAGAAGTGATTTTTAGATTCGAAAAGGAATTTTTATTTTATTGAAATAAAATTTGAATTTCGAATAAGATAAGAAAATAATAACTTGTTTTAATAATAAAACAAGTATTGTATGTATAAATGCTTTGTTTGTAAATGTAAGAAAACTATCATTTGGTAATATTTAATTTTAAATTCAATTATGAATTTAAAAAGGAAAATTTAATTTCCGAAATAGAAATGAGGCTACAAATAGGTTCGGAAATATTTACTTGTTTAAAAATAAAAAAGTAACTGAATTTATAAACTATGTTTATAAATGAAAAAGGAAATTATCATTTGATAAATTTTGAAATGTAAATGCAAGCGTGATTTTAAAAGACAGTTTATCTGCCCAAAATAGAAATGAAATTTCAAATGGAGTTCGAAATAGAACTTGTATTAATATTTAAAACAAGAAGTATAGTCTATAAACAACGTTTATAAATGAATGTTAAAATCATCATTTGGTACTTTATAAATTCTAAATTCAAGTATGATTTGTTTTCCGAAGTGGAAATTAGATTTCAAATGTAATTTGAAATCGAAACGAGGTTTAATATTTAGAACAAGAAGTGAAATTTATAAACGATATTTATAAAAAAAGGAAAATAACTATTTTTGTATAATTTGAATTTTTAATTCAAGTGTGAATTGAATAAGCGAATTTGGAATCGTTCGAGAAAGAAACGATGAAATTTATTCCGATGTTCGGAATAAATTGAATTGAAATAAACCTATATTGATTTATGATTGGAATTCAAGGGAGTCGAGTTTATAGAAAATAAAATATTATTTCCAAAAGGTATTGGAACTTATTAAATAGAGATTTAGAATTTTAGTTTGAAAATAGATTCTATACAAATATATATAAGTTATAGTAATAAAATATTCAAATAAGGAAATCGAGTTTTAAATAGAAGTTGTTAAATATAAAATAAGAAAGCGATTTATAAACCATGTTTATAAAGGAAATGAAGTAATTTCCTTTGGGGTGGATTGGAAATAGATTTTTCCAAAAATAAGAAATGACATTTAAAAATCATATTTTTAAATGAGATAAAAGAGGGGATTTTTATAATAAGTAATCGAGTTTTGGAATTATAAACTCTTATCCGTCTCGAGATAAGAACGTTGTCGGTCAAGGTTTGAGAGGTAAATAAAATACCCCATCTTGAATGACTTCACTATTATCAAGGGATGGTATTAGTTTGTTATTGTAAAGGATGTTGAATAAATTGATTTTTCCATAACAGGAATTTATAATTGAAATTTGAGTATATCGAATTCTATAAATAATTTGAGGAATGGGATTGAATATTGGAGTTGAGTTTTGATTAAAGTCATAACTAAGTTATGAATACAGCATAAGAAATCCATGAGTTGAATAATCTAAATCGTGAAGTTAGATTTGGGATAACGGGCTAAATTTATTTTATCGGAAATGGAGTCGATTTATTTTACAAACGTAGAGTTTAAACGTTTATATTTAATTTAATTAAAAACGAACTCGCTGTAGCGCGGTAGTTCGTAAATTGGCGATTTGAACTTCAATTGAGTATATAGAACTCAATATAAGTCGGAATTCAATGAAACAAGAAACGCCCGGACCTATTGAATGATAGTTTTCTAATGGAAGAGAAAAATCTAGATTTCGTCGTATAGATTTTGAGTTATGTCAAAATCAATTTTTTAGAAAAACGGCGCCATAATCGTTTTAAACCATAACGGTTTATTTAACCGAATATAAGGATTTTGAATGGATAAAAATCCGAATTTCCATTAGAAGAATCCGGACTTGAGCTATAAATTAAATATGAACTCAAGTGAAGTAAATCGACTGATTTTTGGAACAAAAATCAGGATTTTAATAAGGTTAACTAAACTTCCAAGAAATTTGTTTATAAATTTTGAGTCGAACATAACTATGTGTAAGTGAAATGAAATTTGGGAATTAAAATTGAGAATTCAAATATAAAACTTGGATTAGAATTTAAAAGCGAGAAAATTGAGTTTGAATTGTGTGTAAGTGAATACAAGTATATTCGAACGTGATTTATTCAAATTAAAAGCAGGTCAAGTAATGGAGCTAATTAGAAAACTAGTTGGCGAATGGAAAACAATTAAAAGTAAAAATGATTCGATTAGTTGAAATGATATTAGGAATGGGCATATGTATGTCAAACAAGTATGGGATGGAGAATATGAAGAGTATGAATAATTTATTTAAGTGTCCGACAAAAAGGTACATGTTTCAATTTCATATGAGGTTTTATGTGCCGAATCGGCAAGCCGCTTGGCTTTTTGATTTTCTTTTTGAATGGAAAGGGCTTAGAGAGGCGAGTTGAGGTTTGAACTATTTGCCAGTACAAAGGAGGTTATGGCGAATTTTTCCGGAAATTTAAGGAGTTAGAATATTTTGAAGAAATTTTGATAATAGAAATCGATATAACGATATATATATAATTCACTAAGAAAATGAATTTAATATAAAATATTATAAAGGGCCAGTGATTATGAAATTGTTTTGATGGATGCTTATTTTTCCTTTGATAGTTGAAACACCGACTATCAAATATTTTTACCATCGTTGTCAATACGGAGAGACCGGTTGGATTTATTATCCGAAAACCACTTCATATAGGCACAGGCGTTGCGAATTAGATTATGCTGAAAATAATCGAAGACGGAGTGAAATGCAAGGGCTGTTTTGTTTGTTCAGCCCCAGGACAACTTGTATGGACGAATGTCTGACAGAGTATTCCTAACGGTCACATAAGACGATCTTTTCAAGGTATTACGTCTGGTGGTGGAGAAATTCGTTTCTCTTAGCTTTTATACCCGTAATATTTTTGGGAAGATCAACTAGTGATTTGACGGGTTTGACGATGTGGCATTCAAAGTGTATGGTGGCCAGATATTCTAAAAGATAGACGTAGCCTCAAGCTTCACAATTGGGAAATGACAAAAGTCGCGCAGGCAGCATGGCTATGTGGGTCGCTCCCATTAGGGTGTATAATCACCTATCTAGAGAAATTCCTTTTACTTCTTTAATCTATTTCGATGCTGTCCCTTTTCGGGAAACGGTGGTTTGAGCCCAACCGTTGGTGATATACATTCAATACACTCAAGCAAAATGAGTGGTCGGTCGTATGTGGGCTGGGTTGCAAGACGTTCTTGTTGAACCCAGTATATTCCACTTTAGAGATACACATCGGCAGATGGTCCCATACCTTGTCATAGTTGGAATCCAATCTCCAATAAGCGCCCCGCGGTTTTTTTGATTTTATACAATGTATGTAGCGCGTGAGATGCAAGCGTTCTACTATTTGGTTATTTATTTGATTAGACATTATTATAATATCACTGGAATTTGATATCAAAAACGGTTTGGGTTATAGTAAGGAAAACCCGTCCATGTTTAGGTGTGGACTGGTCTTACTATTATCCTTTTCTTTCAAAAGATTTTTGAAGTTAAACCATATGGTTGGAGTTTACTCACACCAATCCCATGACTGACCCAGAGTTTATTTTGTTTGTTTTTCCTAAACTCTTGGGTGCTCAAATTTTTACGGGCAGTCAAGTGTTTTATGCCTTACAGATACACTTGGAGAAGCTTGAAGCAGGAGGCTTTAACGTCAGTTATTTAGAGTTAATTCTGCTGTATCAAATGTTATGTTGTACTCTGATATGGTATGTATATATGATACAAAACAGATTTGTATTTCAAAGGTTATGTTATATAATATATTTTATTCGTTACGCTGTGAGGTTCTGTATTGTTATGTCTGTTCTTCTTCTATCTTTTCTATTTTCTTTAACCTTAATGACTCGTATTTCTGTATTATTTGAGTTGGACGTGTGTTGTATTAGTCAGCTCAGATAGTATGGATTTTCGGGTCGTTACAGTTGGTATCAGGGCTTAGGTTGAGCGAACACCTAGGCTTTGGTAGGAATTTACTCATTAGAGACAGGGTCAGTAGTACCCTAGAATGAATTGAGTATATATATGAGAGATCTTATTTGTATGTTGATATAAAAAAAAAATTTATATCGTGTTGGCTTGTCTTTAGAGTTGTTTATGAATTCGGGTCGAACCGTGGGACGCCACGATGTCGATAGGAGTTTCTAAACACTTGATCAGAAGAATTGACATAGTATTGTTTTAAAGTGGGTAAATAAAATAATTTACCCAAATTTATATTTTGATATAAAAGGAATAATTTTCTAGAATTATTTACATATGGATGAGTTGGTTGCTATTATTAGATTATAAAATTGAAATTGTTATACATAATCAAATAGAATTCGTATAAAAATGAAATATATAAATGAGATAAATTGAGTTCAAACCAGAATTGGAATTTAAATCCTGGGAAGTTGGAAAATATTTTAACGAAGTATATTAAAATAATATAACTTTGTTTTGGAAGAAATTTGAACGAAAATCATATTGAATGGATTTTTGAAAATAATAAAGCACTGAAATCACTTCAGTGGCTAGAAAATAATTCAGATGATGGATGGCCACTTCATTGGTATTCAATTTCGAGTTTCTAAGTGATGGTTGCTACCACAATTGAGATTTCCAAGGGAAATTTATTTTAGAAAACGAGTTGTGGGAAAATTAAATGTTTTTAAATGGACATAAATATATGTATATATATATTTATATATTTATATGATTTCATACAAGGGTTTTAAAGGAAAATCCGGGTATTTGAATTCTGGAATTTAACTTAAGCAAGTTAAATAAATCGAAATGATGGAAACCAGTTAAGTAAATTGAAATTAAATATTCCCGTGAAAACATAAAGTTGTATCAGATTGAGTTATAAAGTTTGAAATATTGAGTTATAACAAAATGGACTTTTGAAAAGTTAACGGATTTGTAGCATTTCTTCTGCCTTAGTAATTTCGGGGACGAAATTCTTTTAAGGGGAAAGGAATGTAACGTCCCGTATTTTTTATCCACTTAGCATTGGATATTTGATTTTGTTTTAAATATGGATTTGGAAATATAAATAAAATTAGTGATTTAATAATCGTTATACAATTTAATATCGAATTATCGTAATTCAGAAAACGAAACAGTTAAATTCATAGTTAAAACTGAATCAAAAACAATTCAGTCTACTAATGTAAATTCTGTATTCACTTAAAACGATAAAAATAATAATTTATTTTTGATAAAATTAATTATTTATAAATTGATTTGTATTTTAAATGGTTTAAATTAATTTAATTTATTTCATTTTAAAACTGATTCCGTTGAGTTCAAAATAGCGTATAATCTTGAAAATGACGGTCGTTAAGTTAACATAGGGTTCCATGGTTGAAGTCAAGGGACCATAAGATATTTTGGTTATTTAATTAAATTAAATAATCAAATCAGTTTAATTTAAATATACTGTCACCCTAAAACCAAATAAGCCGACCTAAAAACTAAGCGCCACCCTAAAATTTTACAACAGCGCAGACTTATTCATCTCGAGCCAACAACTTTGTCTCCAAGCTTCAGTATCGGGGAAACAAAGATTTGATGGCATATGTACTTCATGTCTCTTCCTTTACTTATAAAAGACACCGCATCCCTCACAATTTATTGCTTCATAGATCCAAGTATCTCCCCTCGTTCTCCTTCCCATCTAAAATCGAAAAACCAAAAATCCACTTTTACGTAAATCTTTTGAAAATCAATTCAAAGCTTTCAAACAGAAATCATCCAATTCGCAATTTAGAGTCTCACAATTTAAGGTGAATCAGCTAACGAAGACACGGAGGATCGCGATTTATTATTGATGGTCGGAGATGTTCAAGGGACCAGAGTGTAGCTGAGAGGGTATCGGATGGAATCGTGCGACCTAGGATTGTTGAGATCGATGGAGCTTACACTTTAGTTCGGTGGTTTTAAAATTGATGTGATGCTTTTCCGATGGGTTCGATTTCTTCTATCGCGAGTTAGGGTTCGACGGATTAATGTCGACGGTATTTGGGATGATTGTAGCAATTTGTTCAAAAGGGTGTGAGGGGTTTTCGATTTTCATTGAATGGTGCGAGTAGAAAGAAGGGCACCGCGATTTCAGGTGAGATTCCTGGAAGAAGCCGATTCTAAAAATCGATGCGAATGGAGCGATGTACTGATGATCGATGGAGGGATTTGGGCAAGCTCGGCCTGTAGCTCAGGCATGACGTGAATAGGATTGTTGTTTGGAGAAAAATTGTTTGGACAGTATGGGTTTTGAAAGCAACTGGGAGCTGAGGTTCGGAAATTGGCAAACGAAGATTTCGATCCTTGTTTCTCTTTTAGAAATGTGGATTAAGGCATGTTGATGTTTAAACATTGAGGGGTTGTTTTAAATGAGAATTAACATCGGAAAGGAGGGTAAATGATGCGCTAGTCTTGGATTGCTCATTGGAGGTTGCTATCAAAGTTCCAACAGGAGAAAGGTGAAGTTAAAAGACGTGATGATGTGTTAGTTCATCTTTGGGTTTACAAAGTTGGTAGCAGTAAGGAAATGATTTCATTCGAGATTTGTTCTAGTAGATTCAAAGCCTCGGCAGGCTGGAATTTAACTGGATATTCGACAAATAAAATCAGGTGAGTAAATCTCACTTAAAATTTTATTTTTTTCATTTAAAATGAATTGTTGGCTGCTTGGTTGCTTTTATAAGTTGTTTATCAATTGTGGTTATTATATATATTAGTTATTTAGGCTTGGTGGTTGTCGCTATTATTATATATATACTGGATTTCTCGCAATACTATTAGCGGATGCCGCAGTATCATTAGCGGATGACCCTACGCTCCACGTATATAAGTGGATGCCCTTTTTATACTGCGATATCCTACCTTGAAGCAGGATTGGTATTATTTTTGTTGACTAACATCTGTCGATGCAGGTAAAACTGGTTGGAGGGATCCAACTGGATTCATCAAATTTATTTATTTTTGTTTACATACTTACATGTGTGTGATGTGTTGAATTGGATTGATGGTTTGTGTATTGGGATATTTAAACATCACTGGCCCTAGACATTTATAATATCATAAGAAGTGAATTTTAGATTCGAAAAGGAAATTTTATTTTATTGAAATAAAATTTGAATTTCGAATAAGCTAAGAAAATAATAACTAGTTTTAATAATAAAACAAGTATTGAATGTATAAATTCTTTGTTTGTAAATGTAAGAAAACTATCATTTGGTAATATTTAATTTTAAATTCAAGTATGAATTTAAAAAGGAAAATTTAATTTCCGAAATAGAAATGAGATTACAAATAGGTTCGGAAATATTTACTTGTTTAAAAATAAAAACAAGTAATTGAATTTGTAAACTATGTTTATAAATGAAAAAGGAAATTATCATTTGATAAATTTTGAAATGTAAATGCAAGCGTGATTTTAAAAGACAGTTTATTTGCTCAAAGTAGAAATGAAATTTCAAATGGAGTTCGAAATAGAACTTGTTTTAATATTTAAAACAAGAAGTATAGTCTATAAACAACGTTTATAGATGAATGTGAAAATCATCATTTGGTACTTTATAAATTCTAAATTCAAGTATGATTTGTTTTCGGAAGTGGAAATTAGATTTCAAATGTAATTTGAAACAGAAACATGGTTTAATATTTAGAACAAGAAGTGAAATTTATAAACGATATTTATAAATAAAGGAAAATAACTATTTTTGTATAATTTGAATTTTTAATTCAAGTGTGAATTGAATAAGCGAATTTGGAATCATTCGAGAAAGAAACGATGAAATTTATTCCGATGTTCGGAATAAACTGAATTGAAATAAATCTATATAAATTTATGATTGGAATTCAAGGGAGTCAAGTTTATAGAAAATAAAATATTATTTCCAAAAGGTATTGGAACTTATTAAATAGAGATTTAGAATTTTAGTATGAAAATAGATTCTATACTTATATATATAAGTTATAGTAATAAAATATTCAAATAAAGAAATCGAGTTTTAAATGGAAGTTGTTAAATATAAAATAAGAAAGCGATTATAAACCATGTTTATAAAGGAAATGAAGTAATTTCCTTTGGGGTGGATTGGAAATAGATTTTTCCAAATATAAGAAATGACATTTAAAAATCATATTTTTAAATGAGATGAAAGTGGGGATTTTTGTGGTAAGTAATCGAGTTTTGGAATTATAAACTCTTATCCGTCTCGATATAAGAACGTTGTCGGTCAAGGTTAGAGAGGTAAATAAAATACCCCAACTTGAACGACTTCACTATTATCAAGGGATGGTATTAGTTTGTAATTGTAAAGGATGTTGAATAAATTGATTTTTCCATAACAGAAATTTATAATTGAAATTCGAGTATATCGAATTCTATAAATAATTTAAGGAATGGGATTGAATATTGGAGTTGAGTTTTGATTAAATTCAAAACTAAGTTATGAATACAGCATAAGAAATCAATGAGTTAAATAATCTGAATTGTGAAGTTAGATTTGGGATAACGGGCTTATTTTATTTTATTGGAAATGGAGTCGATTTATTTTACAAACGAAGAGTTTAAACGTTTATATTTAATTTAATTAAAAATGAACTCGCCGTAGTGCGGTAGTTCGTAAATTGGCGATTCGAACTTCAATTGAGAATATAGAACTCAATATAAGTCGGAATTCGATGAAACAAGAAACTCCCGGACCTATTGAATGATAGTTTTCTAATGGAAGAGAAAAATCTAGATTTCGTCGTATAGATTTTGAGTAATATCAAAATCAAATTTTAGAAAAACAGCGCCATAATCATTTTAAACCATAACGATTTATTTAACTGAATAAAAGGATTTTGAATGGGTAAAAATCCGAATTTCCATGAGAAAAATCCGTACTTGAGCTATAAATTAAATATGAACTCAAGTGAAGTAAATCGACTGATTTTTGGAACAAAAATTAGGATTTTAATAAGGTTAACTAAATTTCCAAGAATTTTTTTATAAATTTTGAGTCGAACATAACTATGTGTAAGTGAAATGAAATTTGGGAATTAAAATTGAGAATTCAAAAATAAATCTTGGATTAGAATTTAAAAGCGAGCAAATTGAGTTTGAATTGTGTGTAAGTGAATACAAGTATATTCGAACGTGATTTATTCAGATTAAAAGCAGGATAAGAAAAGGAGCTAATTAGAAAACTAGTTGGCGAATGGAAAAAAATTAAAAGTAAAAATGATTCGATTAGTTGAAATGATATTGGGAATGGGCATATGTATGTCAAACAGGTATGGGATGGAGAATATGAAGAGTATGAAGAATATATTTTAGTGCCCGACAAAAAGGTACATGTTTCAATTTCATATGAGGTTTTATGCGCTGAATCGGCAAGTCGCTTGGCTTTTTGATTTTCTTTTTGAATGGAAAGGGCTTAGAGAGGTGAGTTGAGGTTTGACCTATTTGCCGGTACAAAGGAGGTTATGGCGAATTTTTCCGGAAATTTAAGGAGTTAGAATATTTTTAAGGAATTTTGATAATTGAAATCAATATAACGATATATATAGAATTCACTAAGAAAATGAATTTTATATAAAATATTATAAAGGGACTGTGATTGTGAAATTGTTTTGATGGATGCTTATTTTTCCTTTGATAGTTAAAACCCCGACTATCAAAGATTTTTACCATCGTTGTCAATTCGGAGAGACCGGTTGGATTTATTATCTGAAAACCACTCCGTATAGGCATAGGCGTTGCGAATTAGATTATGCTGAAAATAATCGAAGACGGAGTGAAATGCAAGGGCTGTTTTGTTTGTTCAGTCCCAGGACAACTTGTATGGATGAATGTCTGACAGGGTATTCCTAACAGTCACATAAGACGATCTTTTCAAGGTATTACGTTTGGTGGCGGAGAAATTCGTTTCTCTTAGCTTTTATACCCGTAATATTTTTAGGAAGATCAACTAGTGATTTGACGGGTTTGATGATGTGGCATTCAAAGTGTATGGTGGCCAGATGTTCTAAAAGATAGACGTAGCCTCAAGCTTCACAACCGGGAAATGACAAAAATCGGGCAGGAAGCATGGCAATGTGGGTCGCTCCCATTAGGGTGTATAATCACCTATCTAGAGAAATTCCTTTTACTTCTTTAATCTATTTCGAAGCTGTCCCTTTCGGGAAACGGTGGTTTGAGCCCAACCGTTGGTGATATACATTCGATACACTCAAGCGAAATGAGTGGTCGGTCATGTGTGGGCCGGGTTGCAAGACGTTCTTGTTGAACCCAGTATATTCCCCTCTAGAGATACACTATCGGCAGGTGGTCCCATACCTTGTCATAGTTGGAATCCAATCTTCAATAAGCGCCCTACGGTTTTATTTTATTTTATACTGTGTATGTAGAGCGTTAGATGCAAGCGTTCTACTATTTGGTTATTTATTTGATTAGACATTATTATAATATCACTGGAATTTGATATCAAAAATGGTTTGGGTTATAGTAAGGAAAAACCGTCCATGTTTAGGTGTGGACTGGTCTTACTATTATCCTTTTCTTTCAAAAGATTTTTGAAGTTAAACCATATGGTTGGAGTTTACTCGCACCAGTCCCATGACTGACACAGAGTTATTTTGTTTGTTTTTCCTTAACTCTTGGGTGCTCAAATTTGTATGGGCAGTCAAGTGTTTCAGGCTTTACAGATACACTTGGAGAAGCTTGAAGCAAGAGGCTTCAACGTCAGTTATTTAGAGTTAATTCTGCTGTATCAAATGTTATGTTGTACTCTGATATGGTATGTATATATGATACAAAACAGATTTGTATTTCAAAGGTTATGTTATATAATATATTTTATTCGTTACGCTGTGAGGTTCTATATTGTTATGTATGTTCTTCTTCTATCTTTTCTATTTTCTTTAACCCTAATGACTCGTATTTCTGTATTATTTGAGTTGGACATGTGTTGTATTAGTCAGCTCGGATAGTATGGATTTTCGGGTCGTTACAGTTGGTATCAGAGCTTAGTTTGAGCGAACACCTAGGCTTTGGTGGGAATTTACTCTTAGAGATAGGGTCAGTAGTACCCTAGAATGAATTGAGTGTATATATGAGAGATCGTATTTGTATGTTGATATAAAAAATTGTTTTATATCGTGTTGGCTTGTCTTTTGAGTTGTTTATGAATTCGGATCGAACTGTGGGACGCCACGATGTCGATAGGAGTTTCTAAACACTTGAACAAAAGAATTGACATAGTATTGTTTTAAAGTGGGTAAATAAAATAATTTACCCAAATTTACATTTTGATATAAAAGGAATAATTTTCACGAATTATTTATATATGGATGAGTTGGTTGCTATTATTAGATTATAAAATTGAAATGGTTATACATAATCAAATAGAATTCATATAAAAATGAAATATATAAATGAGATAAATTGAGTTCAAACCAGAATTGGAATTTCAATCCTGGGAAGTTGGAAAATATTTTAACGAAGTATATTAAAATAACATAACTTTTTTTTGGAAGAAATTTGAACGAAAATCATATTGAATGGATTTTTGAAAATAATAAAGCACTGAAATCACTTCAGTGGCTGGAAAATAATTCAAATGATGGATGGCCACATCACTGGTATTCATTTTCGAGTTTCTAAGTGATGGATTGCTACCACAATTGAGATTTCCAATGGAAATTTATTTTAGAAAACGAGTTGTGGGAAAATTAAATGTTTTGAAATGGACATAAATATATGTGTGTATATATATATGATTTCAAACAGGGGTTTTAAAGAAAAATCCGGGTATTTGAATTCTGGAATTTAACTTAAACAAGTTAAATAAATCGAAATGATGGAAACCAGTTAAATAAATTGAAATTAAATATTCCCGTGAAAACTTAATGTTGTATTGGATTGAGTTATAAAGTTTGAAATACTGAGTTATAACAAAATGGACTTTTGAAAAGTTAACAGATTTGAAGCATTTCTTCTGCCTTAGTAATTTCGGGGACGAAATTATTTTAAGGGGAAAGGAATGTAACGTCTCGTATTTTTATCCACTTAATATTGAATATTTAATTTTGTTTTCAATATGGATTTGGAAATAAAAATAAATTTAGCGATTTAATAATCATTATACGATTTAATATCGAGTTATCGTAATTCAGAAAACGAAACAGTTAAATTCACAGTTAAAACTGAATCAAAAACAATTCAGTCTACTAATATAAATTCTGTATTTACTTAAAACGATAAAAATAATAATTTATTTTTGATAAAATTAATTGTTCAGAAATTGATTTGTATTTTAAATGGTTTAAATTAATTTAAATTATTTCATTTTAAAATTGATTCCGTTGAGTTCAAAATAGCGTATAATCTTGAAAATGATGGTCGTTAAGTTAACATAGGGTTCCATGGTTGAAGTCTAGGGACCGTAAGATATTTTGGTTATTTAATTAAATTAAATAATAAAATCAGTTTAATTTAAATATACTGTCACCCTAAAACCAAACAAGCCGACCTAAAAACTAAGCGCCATCCTAAAACTTTACATCGGTGCAGACTTATTCGTCTCGAGCCAACAACTTTGTCTCGAAGCTTCAGTATCGGGGAAAATTAGATTTGATGGCATATGTACTTCATGTCTCTTCTTGTAAGAACCCGTAACTTCCCCGTTAAGGAAAGAGCGGATACTTTGAGGACAACACACCAAAGAACGCAAACAGAAGAACATCTCATTGCTTATTACAACAATTCCATCAGAATACAAGAATATACAGAGTATGAATCAATATTACACATCATAAAATATCAGAGGTTACAATACATTACTGCAGCGGAAAAAATAATACAATACACAACTGAAAGAGATATACGGATACAAAGCTTTCCGGATATCATTCCAGCTGTAAACCAGATTCCTGTGAATATAATCTACAAAACCAAAACTAATAGTTGCCCATGTCAAAATAAGGGCACCCAGAGTTTAGGTTAAAACAATAAACTCCAGGTCAGTCATGTGACTAGTGTGAGAACTAAAACAGTTATTAATCTTTATTTTAAAGTTAGGTAAATCAAGGGACCACGCCGTATAACATGGAACGGGTTTCCTCCCAAGAATACCAGTGCATAAAACGACAGCGCAATGCTAAATAAAGAACAATGAAATATTATAAGACCTAGGTCCCATCACACAATGTAACGCAAGCCGGAGGATAGGGTTTTTAACTTATAATAGCCAAAGAATGCTTGATACGTTTAAAACAGATTATTTTGATGGTACTATAAGTGTATAGTGTCAAAACAATTTCAATCATAAGTATCAATCATAGACGGCATAGTATCCCATGCTACTATGTCGCCAATACTAGGCTCTACAAATAAAACCGCAAATATCACGTATTGGAAGTTGGATTTCAATCTGTGAACCAAGGCAAAAGATAGTCCTTACCGATTCGAGAGCCTCTAGTACGCCCCTGAGGTCAGAGCTTGAGTGACCTTGGATCGTCAGGGCCGGTCCACCGATGTGGATTAAAATTCCTAAACACTGGGTTTCCCCGCCCTTTGGGGCGTAAATGAGCCTACAAATGACTCCATCGGCTTCATATAGTCACCGATATATCCGAGGCGCCTCGCAACAGCAAAAACCACATAAGTCAAACTCGTCAGGGTGTGTAAAACCACGGACGCCACTTCTAACTAGAAGGAAACGCATGCCCTCCCTGATGTCCTCTCCCATTTCTGGTTCACAACCGGGGTGTGAGGCTCGCGAATCAACGCTACACAAAGCTATGCCACACAGGCTGTGCTTTGATCATCAACCACAAGACTTTGCTTTTCAACAAAAGCCTTGATCATTTTCCACTTAGGCATGCCACACAGGCAATTCACTCCATGCGTTTGATATCCATCAATATATAACCTCTGAGCTCGTACGTCTCAGAGAAGGGCGTTAAGCAAGAGAATAAATTCTCCGCCGCCAAACAGATATATTTTTAATAGAAATCAATCACACAGAATAAAATCCAATGTCAGACACACGGTCCATTTACAAGTTCGTTTTGGGTCTGAACGAAACCGGAGGCACTTAGTACCCCACATATCTATAGATCTCCAAGTACGTCTGGATGATCACTAACTGATTCCCTCCTCTTGGGTGTATGGCCCAATCAAGATCATCAGTAATCACCCAAACGATGTGAAGACCTCTGGTCTTCGACCACCATCTTAATTTTCGACTTATCGTCGTATCAGTTATTCAGAATGGGATAAACCCGGACTTTCCGAATAACTCGCGTATATAATAAACAAGTGTTACACAAACACAACATACGCCTCATTCCAATTCATCAGTCACTAACCGTAAATTAGTAAGGGAACAATTCCCCAAATATTAACCCCGAAGGCCGAAACCAACATCAGATCAATACCCAGGAAACCATTGATCTTAACTAATCTTCAGTTAGTTGCTAAACTTCACATTCTTAGGGATAGGTTCCCATTAATTTTATCAAAGATAAATTCTTCAAATTTATTCTTTAATCTTCTTTTGAATATCGATTCAACTAGTCGGGATTAACGAACCTTACCAAAGTAATCATTTGTTTTAATTTCCCAATCCCAACCTATTCATCCCATGAAGTAAAACTGGTCATGCTTCATATCTAACACCACGGTGTTATCGGTAAATTCAATTACCATTTCACATTTAAATCAAATTAAAGATTTAACTATCGCCTGGAGCAAAACTGGTGATACTCCATTCTCAATCATTTCAATCCAATTATAGATTCATTAAAACTCCACTTAGTTCTAATCTTTAACAAGGTTAAAGAACCAATGTCATTTAAAACACGGTTCACGATAAACCAACATCACATTCCATTCTATTAGTCTCTAACCGTAAATTAGTAAGAGAACCGTTCCCTAAATGTTAACCCCGAAGGCCGAAACCAACATCAGATCAATACCGAAGAAACCATTCAACTTTACTAATCTCCAGTTAGTTTCTGATTTTCTTAACTCGGTTGGGTCTAAGAACAGTATTATTGAAGATACTGTTCACGACAACCCAAAATCACATTTCATTAATTATCGGGTTAAAGAACAAGTGTTATTTAAAACACCGTTCACGATAAACCCAAAAATCAATTCAAATTCAATTCCAATTAAATACCATTTAATTGGTACACTTCATTAAATCTAAATAAAAAGATTTAATCTCTTTCTCAACTGGGTTTAAGAACAGTGTTAGTGAAGACACCATTCACGACAAACCCAAATCATATTTGATATTAAATACAAGGCTCTGAATAGAAAATATATCGGCTTATATTCAATATCAAATTCTACGACCAACAAATATCGTATTGGAAATAACGATATATATATATATATATATATCTTTCAAATTTCCATAACAATATCTGTATAATCATGAAATCCAACATCGAAATATTCCAAAGACAATTTCGATTCAAATCAATTCCAATTCAATTATTGGAAATCCTGGTTACTTTTAAAACCATTTCAAATTCAATTTATTTATTTCAAAACCAAATTGATTTTAATTCTAGTTCAAAACTAGTTCATTTCGATAAAAATCTGTTTTTATCTTTTCAAATATGGTGTTTTTAATCCCAATTCTTCAAATATTATTTCTTATGATTTTACACAAATTATTACTATTTTTAATAATTTTATCAAGGCCCGTACAGTCGATTTCCATCAACGGCCATCGAACTGCACTTACAGCGACCTTTTCCAAATTTGATTTGGACATAATTCCAAATCCAACCGTTAGATTTCTAATTTCTCACATTCGTTAGAAAGCTCTTTTTGGTACGAACCCAACGGTTCCGGTTTTAGGAGAATCCGACGGTCGGATCTCCCGCAATATTCATTCGAAGTCAATGGTCGAAATTCGCGAACTACCGCAGCGCGACGCGTTCTATTCAGGCCATTATATATATATTTATATATATATGTATATGTATATATTTCGTCGATTTCCTTTTAAAATGTATTTTATAAATCGTTTTAAATTCGTTTTCGAAACGATTTCAACTTCATATTCAATTTCTAATCAAAACTGAATATTACACATCATCGATATACAATTGATAATATTTTCAAAACATTATATTTTGAAATCACTTTCTTTTATATATTCATTATAAAAATAAATAAAATCGATATAAATATCGTTCACGTAAAAATGGCGTCAATCTAATCAACACGGCTTTTATTCAACACATGAATGTTTATTCTATTCAACACATGAATTTATTTTCTATTCAACACATTAATTTTTTTTCTAAATTGGAATGAGGCCCAATCAATTACCATATAATGTTATTTATCTGGATTTTCTACAACACATGTATATAACAACAACGATGAATAATCAACCATCATCCAGAGTGCACCACACAACTGCATAAGCATTAAAAATAAATAATTAACGATTACACAGTCTGTCGACCAATCGATCGACATACAGCTAAATAATTGGGATTAGTGTACGCCAAATATCATCCCAATACCTGTGTGGGGTTTCAAATCAACAAAAACATATTTTATTTGTGCGGTTGGGCGATGTGCAAAATTTATCGTCCCAATCAATATCAGTCAAATCAGTGTATATAAACAAATCGTCTGATTTGTTTATAAATATTTTATTTTCTATACACGTTAAAAATTATATTTTTAACTATAAAATATTTTATTTCATTCACCATCACACAATCAAATTTCACTACACAACAATCAAACAAACAAGTCATCCATGGTCTGTGGATGATGGGTGTCGGGTGCTACTAAACACCGTCTGCATCCTAGCATATATTTCAAACTAGAAATAAATTAAAGGTGAGGAGTTCTCACCGACTAGCTAAACCAATACACCGCGACCCTTCATATGTAGAAATCTTCGCCATTCTCGCCTTTTGTCACTTTCATTGTCCGTAGCCACTTCATCGTTCTGCTCCACTATATCGCGCTTCAAGTACTGCCTGAACGCATTCACCATGGTCAATTCTGCCTGGACCCGCCTCCCTAGGGCATCGGAATTTCACCCACCGCAGCAGCTGACGCACCTCGAACCCCACCCACTCCCACTGGCGACGGCTTCTGTCTTGGGGCTATGGATGATGATGCCATAATCGGAGTGTGGGCCTGAGTTTGGGCATCGCGGAATGAAGAGGGGGGAAAGAGGAACGTCGGAGGTGGTGGGCGCTACCATGGAGGAGGGCGGCGGCGCATTCGCGTGGGTGGGGGAGGAGCGACGGGGTGGTGGAGAACCTCGGTGTCGCCATTTCTGATTTTGATTGGGAGGTTTTGAGGGGGCTGAAGAAATTAAGTGGGGAGGGGGGTTTTGTGTAAAGGGTTTATATTTTTTTTAATCTATTTCTCCAAAACGTTGACTTCTTATTCGAACTCCAATCGAGACCCAACGACTGTTGCCTATAACTAATTACCCCCATTCCGAACACAATGGGATATGTATCGCAAGCTAATTCGATCGTTTCGATCAGTTTTCGTCAAAATCAAAATATAAATCAATATATTGAATTTGAACGTGCATTTCATTTTACCAGGGCCACATACTAACTAGAAAAATTCCAGAAAAATATTTTCTAGCTTCGGATTGACGATACGGTCCTAACAAAACTAGTTTCATCAAATTCTGAGGCCGTTTGAAAAATGGTCAATTTCTGGTCGATTAAAATCAACTGAAACAGGTCAAACATGTTTTCCTTTGCCACACTCACATATTGATTCGAAAAATTACGAATTTTGAAACCTAGCAATAATTTGACATCCTGGATCTAACAAAAGTGGTTTCGTCGAAAACCGAGGTCATTTGCAAAATTTCCTTAAGGGCCAGAATTCCATAGCGACTATTCTGAATTTTCAACTGGACATATCTTTTGATTCCCGTTATGAAATTTCAACTTCTCGGATTCGTTGGAAAGATATTCTCAATTAGATTCAAATATTTTTGGTTTCGCTAAAATCCAGTTTATTTTGCACCTAATACATTCATTTCAAGTTTGAAATCAAATTTTCGAACTACCATGCCATTTTCAATTCCTTTTATAATTATAAATAATTATTTATATTCTAACGACGATCTATATAAATATATACGTTCTAATTCTATTCAAACTAAATTTCTCGTCGATATTATTTAAAATAATTCATTTTAAATGTTCAAAATTCGCTAAAATTGCCAAAATAATTTTTTTTTAATTGGCTCGAATTTCCGGGTTATTACAATCTCCCCCACTTAAAACTTTTCGTCCCCGAAAAGGAACGAGGCCGAAAGTTGTTTCACAAACCAAATCAACTTTCACCATTTCAATTACGGCTTAAGTTCTTCAACTTTTAAGTTTCTAAGAACTCTTCAAATTTTTCAAAAATTTGGCTAACACCCTAAATTTTCGAATTTTTTTGCCATAACCTCCCCTGCATCGGGGACTTCGGGATATTTCAAATAGCCTCCCATGGCCCTCATCAATCCAAAAAGAAAAAGAAACAGCCAAGCGGCTAGCCAATCAGCTCATAAAATCATCCAAACCGAAGAAATACAATAAACATGTACCTATTTGTCGGGCAAACAATTTTATTCCTCTTCTCTAGCCTCCTTGCTATGACTCGTTCAATGTAAGTACATGTATATGTATGAAAATACGACAAATTTTCAATACAATTCACTTTTTGGTTCAATTTGGCTAAAGGTTGAACATTTACTTAATCAACCAATAATCAAACAACATAATCATCAATCAATTAGTTGATTATCATTTCAATCACATAACTTTAATACGTATCCCAAAAATTAGATTTTTGATTCCAAATCACAACAATAAGCCCTATCTAGTTTTGGTTCTCACACCAGTCAATTGGAAATATATAGAAATTCCACCTTCGAAACTCGAAAACAGACTACTGATGTCGTACGTCATCAGTAGAATCATGCCCGGGTGACTAGGGTGTGACTGTATATCCACCCAGTATATTAAAACTTCGAATACACGCGGATCAGACACATACGCAAAATCTTTATATACTGGATAGTCCAAATCAATATAAATAAATATTCAAATACGAATAATTGAATTAAATTTTCAAAACAAAATTTGTTTTCATTTTCAAAAATATACTCTTCACACTCGTTCTAGGATACTACTTATCCCATCTCTAACAAGTCATTCTCATTGGATATTACTAATCTATTTTCTGATGAATTCTTTCATTTGGTTCTAGCGTGTCTTGTTCTCTAGCTTTGTAAACCAAAGCTCTTATACCAACTGTAAGAACCCGTAACTTCCCCGTTAAGGAAAGAGCGGATACTTTGAGGACAACACACCAAAGAACGCAAACAGAAGAACATCTCATCGCTTATTATAACAATTCCATCAGAATACAAGAATATATAGAGTATGAATCAATATTACACATAATAAAATATCAGAGGTTACAATACATTACTACAATGGAAAAATAATAAAATACACAACTGAAAGAGATATACGGATACAAAGCTTTCCGGGTATCATTCCATCTGTAAACCAGGTTCCTGTGAATATAATCTGCAAAACCAAAACTACTAGCTGCCCGTGTCAAAATAAGGGCACCTAGAGTTTAGGTTAAAACAATAAACTCCAGGTCAGTCATGTGATTGGTGTGAGAACTAAAACAGTTATTAATCTTTATTTTAAAGTTAGGTAAATCAAGGGACCACGCCGTATAACACAGAACGGGTTTCCTCCCAAGAATACCAGTGCATAAAACGACAGCACAATGCTAAATAAAGAATAATGAAGCTACTATAAGACCCAGGTCCCATCACACAATGTAACACAAGCCAGAGGATAGGGTTTTTACCTTATAATAGCCAAAGAATGCTTGATACGTTTAAAGCAGATTATTTTGATGGTACTATAAGTGAATAGTGTCAAAACAATTTCAATCATAAGTATCAATCATAGACGACATAGTATCCCATGCTAATATGTCGCCAATACTAAGCTCTTCAAATAAAACCGCAAATATCACGTATCGGAAGTTGGATTTCCATCTGTGAACCAAGGCAAAAGATAGTCCTTACCGATTCGAGAGCCTCTAGTACGCCCCTGAGGTCAGAGCTCGAGTGACCTTGGATCGTCAGGGTCGGTCCACCGATGTGGATTAAAATGCATGAACACTGCGTTTCCCCGCCCTTTAGGGCGTAAATGAGCCAATAAATGACTCTATCGGCTTCACATAGTCACCGATATATCTGAGGCGCCTCGCAACAGCAATAACCACATAAGTCAAACTCGTCAGGGCGTGTAAAACCACTGACGCCACTTCTAACTAGAAGGAAACGCATGCCCTCCCTGATGTCCTCTCCCGTTTCTGGTTCACAACCGGGGTGTGAGGCTCGCGAATCAACGCTACACAAGGCTATGCCACACAGCCCGTGCTTTGATCATCAACCACAAGACTTTGCTTTTCAACAAAAGCCTTGATCATTTGCCACTTAGGCATGCCAACAGGCAATTCACTCCGTGCGTTTGATATCCATCAATATATAACCTCTGAGCTCGTACGTCTCAGAGAAGGGCGTTAAGCAAGAGAATAAATTCTCTGCCGCCAAACAGATATATTTTTAATAGAAATCAATCACACATAATAAAATCCAATGTCAGACACACAGTCCATTTACAAGTTCGTTCTGGGTCTGAACGAAACCGGAGGCACCTAGTACCCCACATATCCATCGATCTCCAGGTACGTCTGGACGATCACTAACTGATTCCCTCCTCTTAGGTGTACGTCCCAATCAAGATCATCAGTAATCACCCAAACGACGTGAAGACCTCCGGTCTTCGACCACCGTCTTCATCTTCGACTTATCGTCGTATCAGTTATTCAGAATGGGATAAACCCGGTCTTTCCGAACAACTCGCATATACAATAAACAAGTGTTACACAAACACAACATACGCCTCATTCCAATTCATCAGTCACTAACCGTAAATTAGTAAGGGAACAATTCCCCAAATATTAACCCCAAAGGCCGAAACCAACATCAGATCAATACCCAAGAAACCATTCATCTTAACTAATCTTCAGTTAGTTGCTAAACTTCACATTCTTAGAGATAGGTTCCCATTAATTTTATCAAAGATAAATTCCTCAAATTTATTCTTTAATCTTCTTTTGAATATCGATTCAACTAGTCGGGATTAACGAACCTTACCGAAGTAATCCATTGTTTTAATTTCCCAATCCCAACCTATTCATTCCATGAAGTAAAACTGGTCATACTTCATATCTAACACCATGGTGTTATCGGTAAATTCAATTACCATTTCACGTTTAAATCTAATTAAAGATTTAACTATCGCCTGGAGCAAAACTGGTGATACTCCTTTCTCGATCATTTCAATCCAATTAAAGATTCATTAAAACTCCAATTAGTTCTAATCTTTAACTGGGTTAAAGAACCAATGTCATTTAAAACACGGTTCATGATAAACCCACATCACATTCCATTCTATTAGTCTCTAACCGTAAATTAGTAAGAGAACCGTTCCCTAAATATTAACCCCGAAGGCCGAAACCAACATCAGATCAATACCCAAGAAACCATTCAACTTAACTAATCTCCAGTTAGTTTCTGATTTTCTTAACTCAGTTGGGTCTAAGAACAATATTATTGAAGATACCATTCGCGACAACCCAAAATCACATTTCATTGATTATCGGGTTAAAGAACAAGTGTTATTTAAAACACCGTTCACGATAAACCCAAAAATCAATTCAAATTCAATTCCAATTAAATACCATTTAATTGGTACACTTCATTAAATCTAAATAAAAAGATTTAATCTCTTTCTCAACTGGGTTTAAGAACAGTGTTAATGAAGACACCATTCACGACAAACCCAAATCACATTTGATATTAAATACAAGGCTCTGAATAGAAAATATACCGGCTTATCTTCAATATCAAATTCTACGACCAACAAATATCGTATTGGAAATAACGATATATATATATATATATATATATCTTTCAAATTTCCATAACAATATCTGTATAATCTCGAAATCCAACATCGAAATATTCCAAAGACAATTTCGATTCAAATCCATTCCAATTCAATTATTGGAAATCCTGGTTACTTTTAAAACCATTTCAAATTCAATTTATTTATTTTAAAACCAAATTGATTTTAATTCTAGTTCAAAACTAGTTCATTTCGATAAAAATCTATTTTTATCTTTTCAAATATGGAATTTTTCATCCCAATTCTTCACAAATCATTTCTTATGATTTTACACAAATTATTACTAGTTTTAATAATTTTATCAAGGCCCGTACAGTCGATTTCCATCGACGGACATCGAACAACACTTACAGAGACCTTTTCCAAATTTGATTTGGACATAATTCCAAATCCAACCATTAGATTTCTAATTTCTCACATTCGTTAGAAAGCTCTTTTTGATACGAACCCAACGGTTCTGGTTTTAGGAGAATCCGACGGTTGGATCTCCCGCAATATTCATTCGAAGTCAATGGTCGAAATTCGGGAACTGCCGCAGCGTGGTGCATTCTATTCAGGCCATTATATATATATATATATATATATATATATATATATATATATATAATTGTTAATCCCTAAAAGTCCACACGCACATTAAACAAGGGATATGTCGCTAACATCACCAAGGTCGTTCATACATAAAGTCACTAAAGCACTTAAAGCATTCATAATGGAAAAGAACGGTCACAAGAGCAAGTACTGAATGTCAAGCCCAGAACAAATCAGGTCGATCAAGTACAACCGGACGACATGATGCAGTGTGCGATCCTAAAACTTGGGTCAAAATCAAGATTCAGGCGCGGAGACTAAGACCGGTCGCTCATACGGAAATGAGGCTATACCAAGCATCAGCATGAAGCAAGTCGCCCATCCAACATAAGCCAGAACGATCACATCCTGCAGAAGCAATAAGAGAGCGAGCATCCCTAAAACTAAAGCAATCAGTCGCGCAAGAAACAATGAAGAACCAATCCCTGACTTGCGTCCCGTTCCTACAAGGCCTCCTAAAAATGGTCGCCCACACAGAAGCGCCCACTCTCACGAACCCGCTCAAACTACATAAGGCGTCCGACCCAGAAAGCTATCTATGCATGACAGCCTAAGACAGCTAATGACAGCTGGCGACAACTGGCCAATGGCCCGACTGTAATTAGTAGAATTAGAGATTTACAAGGCGGGAAAAGGATTTCAAACCGATGACTCACCTATAAATATACCATAGCCACCACTGGAAAGGAAGAGAGGGAGAGATGTGAAGAATCATGAAGTGCTGCCAAACTCTGCCACAAACCACGGATCTGGCCATGGCGTCAAACTCAATTTCGTGATTCAAAGAGAAAAAAACATCATCAATCTCAATCATCCATTCATCCTCTTTCTCCTCAAATTCAACCATCTTCTTATATAATTTCCTAGATTAAAGTATATAAACAAGGTTGCATTAGGCGAAAATGGAAGTGTATGATGCAGAGAGAATTGATGTACTTTGTAATTCATATCATGAGATTAGAAATCATCTTCATAGTGGACGCAGGCCTCATTAACGGCCGAACCACTCTAAACCTCGTCTCTATTTTTACCTTTTTTCTGCATTTTTCTACTTTGAATTACTGATTGAATACGGCTTCATTTTATTCCCTACCAAATTGGTGAAGTACAGCATTGTACCTGAGGTGTTTGGACCATTTTTGGTGTAAACAATAATATATATTTCGTCGATTTCCTTTTAAAACGTATTTTATAAATCGTTTAAAATTCGTTTTCGAAACGATTTAAACTTCATATTCAATTTCTAATCAAAATTGAATATTCCACATCATCGATATACAATTGATAATATTTTCAAAACGTTATATTTTGAAATCGCTTTCTTTTCTATATTCATTATAAAAAAAAATCGATATAAATATCGTTAACGTCAAAATGACGTCAATCTAATCAACACAGCTTTTATCCAACACATGAATGTTTATTCTATTCAACACATGAATTTATTTTCTATCAACACATGAATTTATTTTCTATTCAACACATGAATTTATTTTCTAAATTGGAATGAGGCCCAATCAATTACCATATAATGTTAATTATATGGATTTTCTACAACACATGTATATAACAGCAACGATGAATAATCAACCATCATCCAAAGTGCACCACACAACTGCATAAGCATTAAATATAAATAATTAACGCTTACACAGTCCGTCGACTAATCGATCGACATACAGCTAAATAATTGGGATTAGTGTACGCCAAATATCATCCCAATACCCATGTGGGGTTTAAAATCAACAAACACATATTTTATTTGTGCGGTTGGGCGATGTGCAAAATTTATCGTCCCAATCAATATCAGTCAAATCAGTGTATATAAACAAATCGTCTGATTTGTTTATAAATATTTTATTTTATATACACGTTCAAAATTATATTTTTAACTATAAAATATTTTATTTCATTCACCATCACACAATCAAATTTCACTACACAACAATCAAACAAACAAGTCATCCATGGTCTGTGGATGACGGGTGTCGGGTGCTACTAAACACCGTCTGCATCCTAGCATATATTTCAAACTAGAAATAAATTAAAGGTGAGGAGTTCTCACCGACTAGCTAAACCAATACACCGCGACTCTTCATATGTAGAAATCTTTGCCGTTCTCGCCTTTTGTCACTTTCATTGTCCGTAGCCACTTCGTCGTTCTGCTCCACTATATCGCGCTTCAAGTACTGCCTGAACCCATTCACCATGATCAATTATGCCTGGACCCGCCTCCTTAGGGCATCGGAATTTCACCCACCGCGACGGTTGACGCGCCTCAAACCCCACACACTCCCACTGCAGACGGCGTCGGTCTTGGGGCTGTGGATGACGATGCGTTAATCGGAGTGTGGGCCTGAGTTTGGGCATCGCGGAATGGAGAGGGGGGAAAGAGGAACGACGGAGGTGGTGGGCGCTACCATGGAGGAGGGCGGCGGCGCATTCGCGTAGGTGGGGGAGGAGCGACGGAGTGGTGGCGAACCTCGGTGTCGCTATTTCTGATTTTGATCGGGAGGTTGAGGGGGCTGAAGAAATAAAGTGGGGAGGGGGGGTTTTGTGTAAAGGGTTTATATTATATTTTTTTTTAATTTTAATTTATTTCTCCAAAAGGTTGACTTCTTATTCGAACTCCAATCGAGACCCAACGACTGTCGCTCATAACTTATTACCCCCATTCCGAACATAATCGGATATGTATCGCAAGCTGATTTGATCGTTTTCGTCAAAATCAAAATATAAATATATATATTGAATTTGAACGTGCATTTCATTTTACCAGGGCCACATACTAACTAGAAAAATTCCCGAAAAATATTTTCTAGCTTCGTATTGACGATACGGTCCTAACAAAACTAGTTTCGTCAAATTCTGAGACCGTTTGAAAAATGGCCAATTTCTGGTCGATTAAAATCAACTTAAACTGGTCAAACACGTTTTCCTTTGCCACGCTCATATATTGATTCTAAAAATTATGAATTTTGAAACCTAGTAATAATTTGACATCCCGGATCCAACAAAAGTGGTTTTGTCGAAAACCGAGGTCATTTGCAAAATTTCCTTTTTTTAAGGGCCAAATAGCGACTATTCTGAATTTTCAACTGGACGTATCTTTTGATTAATCCTGCTATGAAATTTCAATTTTTCGGATTCGTTGGAAAGATATTCTCAATTAGATTCAAATATTCTTAGTTTCACTAAAATCCGGTTTATTTTGCACCTGGTACATTCATTTGAAATTGGAAATCGAATTTTCGAACTACCGCGCCATTTTCAATTTCTTTTATAATTATAAATAATTATTTATATTCTAACGACGATCTATATAAATATATACGTTCTAATTCTATTCAAAATAAATTTCTCGTCGATATTATTTAAAATAATTCATTTTAAATGTTCAAAATTCGCTAAAATTGCCAAAATAAAAATTTTAAATTGGCTCGGATTTCCAAGTTATTACACTTCCTTTACTTATAAAAGCCACCGGATCCCTCACAATTTATCGCTTCAGAGATTCAAGTATCTCCCCTCGTTCTCCTTCCCATCTCAAATCGAAAAACCAAAAATCCACTTTCACATAAATCTTTTGAAAATCAATTCAAAGCTTTCAAACAGAAATCATCCAATTCGCAATTTAGAGGCTCACGATTTAAGGTGAATCGGCTGTCGAAGACATGGAGGATCGCGATTTATTAATGATGATCGGAGATGTTCAAGGGACCGGAGTGTAGTTGAGAGGGTATCGGATGGAATCGTGCGACCTAGGATTGTTGAGATCGATGGAGCTTACACTTTAGTTCGGTGGTTTTAAAATTGATGCGATGCTTTTCCGATGGGTTCGAATTCTTCTATCGCGAGTTAGGGTTCGACGGATTAATGTCGACAGTATTTGGGATGATTGTCTGTAATAACCCGAAAATCTGGGCCAGTTTAAAATTTTTATTTTGGCAATTTTAGCGAATTTTGATTATTTAAAATGAATTATTTTAAATAATATCGACGAAAATTTATTTTGAATATAATTCGAACGTATATATTATACGCGTCGTCGTTAGAATATAAAATATTTATATATAATTATAAATAGAATTGAAAATGGCGCGGTAGTTCGATAATTCGATTTCAAACTTCAATTGAATGTACCGGTTGCAAAACAATCCGGATTTTAGTGAAACCAAAAATGTTGGAATCTAATTGTGAATATCTTTCCAACGAATCCGACAAATCAAGATTTCATAGCGGGAATCAAAAGATAGGTCCAGTTGAAAATCCTGAATAGTCGCTATGGAATTCAGGCCCTTAAAAATGGAAATTTTGCAAATGACCTCGGATTTCGACGAAACCAGTTTTGTTGGGTCCGCAGTGTCAAGTTATTGCTAGGTTCCAAATTTCATAATTTTTCGAATCAATATGTGAGCGTGGCAAAGGAAAACGCGTTTGACCAGTTTCAGTTGATTTTAATCGACTGGAAATTGGCCATTTTTCTAACGGTCTCAGAATTCGACGAAACTAGTTTTGTTAGGACCGTATCGTCAATACGAAGCTAGAAAATATTTTTCGAGAATTTTTAGAGTTAGTATGTAACCCCAGTAATTTGAAATGTACGTTTAAAATTCAATATAATGATTTAAATGCAAATTTAACGGAAACTGATTGTAACAGTCGAATCAGCTCACGATACGTATCCCATTGGGTTCGGAATGGGGGTAAAACGCTATGGACGACAGGCGGTGGGCCTCGTTTTGAGGTCGAGAATAAAAGTCAACTTTTTGTAAAATAAAATAATTAAATTAAATTAAATTAAAAAAAAAGAAAGAAAGTTTTCCTTTAAACCCGCTGGCCCCCCCTTTTTCTTCTCAAATTCAGAATCAAAAAAAAAAAAAAAAGACCCGTCTCCTCCTACATCGGCCGCCGCGGCCTGTCGCTGCCACGCCCCACCTTAGGCGCGCCCCCTCCTCCGATCTCCGCCTTCTCCTTCTTCCCTTCCTCCTGTACTCATTACCGCACCCCCCTCAAAGACCCCAGCCCCAAATCCTTCCACCGCTGGAAAAAGGGACCACCACCGCCACTAAAGAGCAGTCGCCACCCCCTCTCTGCCTCCCTATCGCCGGCGCCATCCCCACCTCCCCCATTTCCGACTGTAAGTCCCTTTTTACATTTAGTTTATGATTTATTTTTATTTATTTAAAGTAAATGAATTCTTAAGTGATAAAAAAAAATCAGTTTACACGTATAAAACTATGATTTTTACTCGTATGAAGCTAGGATTTTTAATCGTACAAAGTTTGAACTTTTAATAGTATAAAGTTTGAATCTTTTATCTTATGAAGTTTAGATCTTTAAGCACATAAAGTTGGGATTTTTACTTATGTAGAAACATAATTTTTATCATAGTAAGAAGTTAAATATATAAGTTTTATCATATGAAAAATATGATTTTTATCTATATAACATAGAAGTAAAAATATGATTTTTATCTATATAACATAGAAGTAAAAATATGATTTTTGTCTATATAACATAGAAGTAAAAATATGATTTTTGTCTATATAACATAGAAGTAAAAATATGATTTTTATCTATATAACATAGAAGTAAAAATATGATTTTTATCTATATAACATAGAAATAAAAATATGATTTTTATATATTGAACTTCGAAATAAAAATTCGATTTTTATATATTGAACTTTGAACTAAAAATTCGATTTTTATATATTGAACTTTGAACTAAAAATTCGATTTTTATATATTGAACTTTGAACTAAAAATTCGATTTTTATATATTGAACTTTGAACTAAAAATTCGATTTTTATATATTGAACTTTGAACTAAAAATTCGATTTTTATATATTGAACTTTGAACTAAAAATTCGATTTTTATATATTGAACTTTGAACTAAAAATTCGATTTTTATATATTGAATAGCGAAGTAAAAATTCGATTTTTACATAGGTAGTGAAAGCGGGCGACGAAGGTAACAAAAAGGCGAGAACGAAGAAGATTTATATCAATGAAGAGCCGTGGAGCTAGGATAGCTATCTGTGAGAATTTCTCACCTTTCACTTTCTTTTCTAGTTGTATATATATATATATATATATATATATATACTAGGATGCAGACGGTGCTTAGTAGCACCCGACACCCGTCCACAGACCATGGACTTGTTTGATTGGTTGTGTAGTTGGTTAGATTATTTGATTTGGATGGGATTGTTTTGGTGAAATTGAAATTGATATGATTGATGTGTGAATGGCGTGGGCCTTCACTAGACCGGGGATTAGGCTAGGCCTTGTCCCGTTTCTAGTATCGTGCCGTTATGCCGCCGAAATTTTCTAAAATAAGTTAGAAAAATAAAAATATCATTTTATCGAATAAATGAATTGAATAGAAATTCATATGTTGAAATAAAATGTTTTATCGTTAGAAATATAATTTTTAACGTGAATGTGAATAAATAAATATTTATGAACAAATCGGCCGATTTGTTTATATACACTGATTTGACTGATATTGATTGGGTCGATAAATTTTACACATCGCCCAACTGCACAACTAAATTCTGTGTTTGATTGTTTGAAAACCCCACACGGGTGTTGGGATGAAATATGAATTTCACTCATCTTGATTGATTAAATATGTCGATCGATAGATTGACAGGCTGTTATAAGCGTTAGATATCAATATTTGATGCTTATACAGTGTAGTGCACTTTGGTTGATGGTTGATTATTTTTCAATGCTATTATACATGTGTTGTATGGAAATCCATATAATTAACTTTATATGGTAATTGATTGGGCCTCATTCCAATTTGAAAAATAAAGAATATTATAAAATAAATGTTCATGTGTTGACAGTACTCATCCATTGAGATTGGTCATGTGTTGAACGAAATATTTTGATAATAACAACTATTTTGAAAAAGAAATATTTGAAATAGAATATTTGAAAATAGAAATTTATGAAGCCGTGTTGATTAGATTGACGCCATTTTGACGTAAACGATTTATATCGATTCTATCGATTTCGAAATGAAATGAATTGAAAACGATTTCGAAATGAATTGAATTGAAAACGATTTCGAAATGAATTGAATTGAAAACGATTTCGAAATGAATTGAATTGAAAACGATTTCGAAATGAATTGAATTGAAAACGATTTCGAAATGAATTGAATTGAAAACGATTTCGAAATGAATTGAATTGAAAACGATTTCGAGATGAATTGAATTGAAAACGATTTCGAAATGAATTGAATTGAAAACGATTTCGAAATGAATTGAATTGAAAACGATTTCGAAATGAATTGAATTGAAAACGATTTCGAAATGAATTGAATTGAAAACGATTTCGAAATGAATTGAATTGAAAACGATTTCGAAATGAAATGAATTGAAAACGATTTCGAAATGAATTGAATTGAAAACGATTTCGAAATGAATTGAATTGAAAACGATTTCGAAATGAATTGAATTGAAAACGATTTCGAAATGAATTGAATTGAAAACGATTTCGAAATGAATTGAATTGAAAACGAATTCAAATTGAATTGAAAGCGAAGTGAAATGAATTCAAATTGAATTGAAATTTGAATTGAATAGAAATGGATTTTAAAACGAATTTATAAAGAAGAATTCAATTTTGATTTGAATTGAAATGGAAGTTGAAAATGTTTTTGAAACGAATTCAAAACTATTTATATAATTCGTTTTAAATAGAAATCGACGATATATATTATATATATAATATAATGGCCTGAATAGAACGCGCCGCGCCGCGGTAGTTCGCGAATTTCGACCATTTATTTCAAACGGGTATTACGGGAGATCCGACCGTCGGATTCTCCTAAAACCGGAACCGTTGGGTTCGTATCGAAAAGAGCTTTCTAACGGATATTAGAAATTAGAAATCTAACGGTTGGATTTGGAATTATGTCCAAATCAAATTTGAAAAAGGTCGCTATAAGTGCAGTTCGATGGCCATTGATGGAAATCGACTGTACGGGCCTTGATAAAATTATTAAAAATGGTAATAATTTGTGTAAAATCATAAGAAATGATTTAGAAAGAATTGGGATGAAAAACTCCATATTTGAAAAGATAAAAATAGATTTTTATCGAAATGAACTAGTTTTGAACTAGAAATATAATTCTATTTATTTTTAAATAAATAAACTGAATTTGAAAAGGGTTTTAAAAGTAACCAGAATTTCCAATGATTGCATTGGAGTGGATTTGAATCGAAATTGTCTTCGGAATATTTCGATGTTAGAATTCGTGATTATACAGGTGTTGTTAGGGAAATTTGAAAGATATATTTATATCGTTATTTCCAATACGACATTTGTTAGTCGTGGAATTTGATATTGAATATAAGCCGGTATATTTTCTATTCAGAGCCTTATATTGAATATCAAATGTGATTTGGGTTTGTCGTGAATGGTGTCTTCACTAACACTGTTCTTGGACCCAGTTGAGAAAAGATTAAATCTTTTTATTTAGATTTAATGAAGTGTACCAATTAAAAATGATATTTAATTGGAATTGAATTGGGAATGATTTTTGGGTTTATCGTGAACAGTGTTTTAAATAACATTTGTTCTTTAACCCGATAATTAATGGAATTGATTTTTGGGTTTATCGTGGACAGTGTTTTTAAAATAACACTCGTTCTTTAACCCGATAATTAATGAAGGTGATTTTGGGTTTATTGTGAACTGTGATTTTAAATGACACGGATTCTTTAACCCAGTCACAGATTAAAACTAAGTGGAGTTTTAATGAATCTTTAATTAGATTGAAATAATCGAAATGGAGTATCACCAGTTTTGCTCTAGGTGATAGTTAAATCTTTAATTAGATTTGAACGTGAAATGGTAATTGAATTTACCGATAACACCGTGGTGTTAGATATGAAGTATAACCAGTTTTACTTCATGGGATGAATAGGTTGTGATTGGGAAATTAAAACAAATGATTACTTCGGTAAGGTTCGTTAATCCCGACTAGTTTGAATTGATATTCAAAAATAGATTATAGAATAAATTCAAGAAATTTATCTTGGATAAAATTAATGGGAACCTTTCCCTATGAATGTGAAATTTAGAAATTGACCGTCGGTTAGCCAAACAGAATGGTTTTCTGGATATTGATCTGATGTTGGTTTCGGCCTTCGGGGTTAATATTTGGGGAATTATTCTCTTGATTAATTTACGGTTAGTGACTAATGAATTGGAATGAGGCGTATGTTGTGTTTGTGTAACACTTATTTAAAATATACGCGAGTTATTCGGAAAGACCGGGTTTATCCCATTCTGAATAACTGATACGACGATAAGTCGAAGATGAAGACGATGGTCGAAGACCGGAGGTCTTCACGTCGTTTGGGTGATAACTGATGATCTTGATTGGGCTGTACACCCAAGAAGATGGAAACAGTTGGTGATCGTCCAGACGTACTTGGAGATCGATGGATATGCGGGGTACTAGGTGCCTCCGGTTTCGTTCAGACCCAGAACGGACTTGTAAATGGACTGTGTGTCTGACATTGGATTTCAGTCCGTGTGATTGATCTCTATTAAATATATATCTGTTTGGCGGCGGAGAATTTATTCTCTTGCTTAACGCCCTTCTCTGAGACGTACGAGCTCAGGGGTTATATATTGATGGATATCAAACGCATGGAGTGAATTGCCTGTGTGGCATGCCTAAGTGGCAATTGATCGAGGCTTCTGTTGAAAAGCAAAGTCTTGTGGTGATGATCAAAGCAAGGCCTTTGTGGCGTAGCTTTGTGTAACGTTTGCTTCGCGAGTTTCACACCCGGTATGAACCAAAAACGGGAGAGGACGTCAGGGAGGGCATGCGTTTCTTTCTAGCTAGAAGTGGCGTCAGTGGTTTTACACGCCCTGACGAGTTTGACTTATGTGGTTGTTGCTGTTGCGAGGCGCCTCGGATTGATCGGTCGTTCTCGAACCGATGGAGTCATTTAGTTGGCTCGTTTACGCCCCATAGGGCAGGGAAATGCATGTTCAGGGTTTAAGTTTAATCCACATCGGTGGACTGGCCCTGAGGATCCAAGGGCCCACCTGAGTCTGGGTCCTGAGGCTCGGGCTAGACAGTCTCGAATCGGTTGAGGACTATCTTTTGCCTCGGTTCATAGATGGAAACCCAATTTCCAAATACGTGACATTTGCGGTTTTAATTGTAGAACTAGTATGGCGACATGATATATGGTACCCATGCCACCTATGATTGATACTTATGATTTGAAGTTGTTTTATACACTATGCACTTATTATAGTATCAAATAATCTGTTTTTAAACGTATCAAGCATTCTTTGGCTGTTATAAGGGAAAACCCTATCCTCGGCTGCGTTGCATTGTGTGATGGGACCTGGGTCTTATAACAGCTTCATTTTTCTTTATTTAGCATTGCGCTGTTTGTTTTATGCACTGGTATTCTTTGGAGGAAACCCGTTCCGTGTTATACGGCGTGGTCCCTTGATTTACCTAACTTTAAAATAAAGATTAACTGTTTTAGTTCTCACACCAGTCACATGACTGACCTGGAGTTTATTGTTTTAACCTAAACTCTGGGTGCCCCTATTTTTGACACGGGCAGCTAGTAGTTTTGGTTTTGCAGATTTATATTCACAGGATCCTGGTTTACAGCTGGAACGATATCCGGAAAGCTTTGTATCCGTATATCTCTTCTAGTTGTGTATTGTATTATCTTCCGCTGCGATGTATTTAAATGTAATTTAAATCTCTGATATTTCTGTGTAATATTCATTCATACTCTGTATATTCTTGTAATCTGATGCATTGTTGTAATATACAGTGAAATGTTCTTCTGTATGCGTTCCTCTGTGGTTTGTTCTCGAACTATCCGACACTTTCCTTTACGGGGAAGTTACGGGTCTTTACAGTTGGTATCAGAGCTTTGGTTTACAAAGCTCAGAGAACAAGGCACATTAGAACCATACGAAAGAATTCATCAGATATTGGGTTAGTAAAATCCAATGGGAATGACTCGTTAGAGATGGGATCAGTAGTATCCTAGAACGAGTGTGAAGAGTATATTTTTCAAATGAAAACAATTTTGTTTTGAAAATTTAAATCAATTATTTGTATTTGATTATTTATTTGTATTTATTTGGACAATTCAGTATATAAAGAATTTGCATATACGCCTTGCAAACGTATATTCAAAGTTTTAATATATTGGATAGATATAGCATCGCACTCTAGTCGCCCGAAGATGATATTGATGATAGCGATCGCATCATCAACATTTATGTTCGAGTTTCGAAGGTGTGATTTTCTATATATTTCCATTAGACTGGTGTGAGAACCAAAACAAATATAGCTAGAATACATTGTTGTGATTGGACATCAAAAATTTGATTTTTGTATATGTATCAAAATTATGAATTTGAAACGTTAATCCACTAATTGATTGATGTTTGTGTTGTTTGATAATTTTGAACCATTATGCCTAATTGAATCAAATATTGAACTGTATTGAAAATTGGTCGCATTTTCTTGCATATACATGTGCTTATATTGAACAGGTCATAGCAAGGAGGCTAGAGCAGAGAATAAAATTTGTTTGCCCGACAAATAGGTACATGTTTACTACATAATTTACTGTTTTGTTTGGGTGATGATGATTTTATGAGCCTATTGGCTAGCCGCTTGGCTTTTTCTTTTTGAGATCTGAAGGACCGGGGAAGCTATTTGAAATTCCCCGATGCTCCCGGTGCAGGGGAGGTTATGGCGAAATTTTTCAAAAATTTAGGGTGTTAGCCAAATTTTTTGAAATTTTGAAAATTCTCAGAAACTGAAAAGTTGGAGAATGGAAGCCAGATCGAACGTAGAGTTGATTAATCAAACCACTTTCGACTTTGTTCCTTTTCGGGGACGAAAAGTTTTAAGTGGGGGAGATTGTAATAACCCGAAAATCTGGGCCAGTTTAAAATTTTTATTTTGGCAATTTTAGCGAATTTTGATTATTTAAAATGAATTATTTTAAATAATATCGACGAAAATTTATTTTGAATATAATTCGAACGTATATATTATACGCGTCGTCGTTAGAATATAAAATATTTATATATAATTATAAATAGAATTGAAAATGGCGCGGTAGTTCGATAATTCGATTTCAAACTTCAATTGAATGTACCGGTTGCAAAACAATCCGGATTTTAGTGAAACCAAAAATGTTGGAATCTAATTGTGAATATCTTTCCAACGAATCCGACAAATCAAGATTTCATAGCGGGAATCAAAAGATAGGTCCAGTTGAAAATCCTGAATAGTCGCTATGGAATTCAGGCCCTTAAAAATGGAAATTTTGCAAATGACCTCGGATTTCGACGAAACCAGTTTTGTTGGGTCTGCAGTGTCAAGTTATTGCTAGGTTCCAAATTTCATAATTTTTCGAATCAATATGTGAGCGTGGCAAAGGAAAACGCGTTTGACCAGTTTCAGTTGATTTTAATCGACTGGAAATTGGCCATTTTTCTAACGGTCTCAGAATTCGACGAAACTAGTTTTGTTAGGACCGTATCGTCAATACGAAGCTAGAAAATATTTTTCGAGAATTTTTAGAGTTAGTATGTAACCCCAGTAATTTGAAATGTACGTTTAAAATTCAATATAATGATTTAAATGCAAATTTAACGGAAACTGATTGTAACAGTCGAATCAGCTCACGATACGTATCCCATTGGGTTCGGAATGGGGGTAAAACGCTATGGACGACAGGCGGTGGGCCTCGTTTTGAGGTCGAGAATAAAAGTCAACTTTTTGTAAAATAAAATAATTAAATTAAATTAAATTAAAAAAAAAAGAAAGAAAGTTTTCCTTTAAACCCGCTGGCCCCCCCTTTTTCTTCTCAAATTCAGAATCAAAACAAAAAAAAAGAAAAAAAGAAAAAGACCCGTCTCCTCCTACATCGGCCGCCGCGGCCTGTCGCTGCCACGCCCCACCTTAGGCGCGCCCCCTCCTCCGATCTCCGCCTTCTCCTTCTTCCCTTCCTCCTGTACTCATTACCGCACCCCCCTCAAAGACCCCAGCCCCAAATCCTTCCACCGCTGGAAAAAGGGACCGCCACCGCCACTAAAGAGCAGTCGCCACCCCCTCTCTGCCTCCCTATCGCCGGCGCCATCCCCACCTCCCCCATTTCCGACTGTAAGTCCCTTTTT
Source organism: Allium sativum (assembly GCA_030737875.1). Classification (NCBI taxonomy): domain Eukaryota; kingdom Viridiplantae; phylum Streptophyta; class Magnoliopsida; order Asparagales; family Amaryllidaceae; genus Allium; species Allium sativum. Next base: position 744,627,627 of record CM060909.1, on the reverse strand, counting down.
ACATTTAGTTTATGATTTATTTTTATTTATTTAAAGTAAATGAATTCTTAAGTGATAAAAAAAAAATCAGTTTACACGTATAAAACTATGATTTTTACTCGTATGAAGCTAGGATTTTTAATCGTACAAAGTTTGAACTTTTAATAGTATAAAGTTTGAATCTTTTATCTTATGAAGTTTAGATCTTTAAGCACATAAAGTTGGGATTTTTACTTATGTAGAAACATAATTTTTATCATAGTAAGAAGTTAAATATATAAGTTTTATCATATGAAAAATATGATTTTTATCTATATAACATAGAAGTAAAAATATGATTTTTATCTATATAACATAGAAGTAAAAATATGATTTTTATCTATATAACATAGAAGTAAAAATATGATTTTTGTCTATATAACATAGAAGTAAAAATATGATTTTTATCTATATAACATAGAAGTAAAAATATGATTTTTATCTATATAACATAGAAATAAAAATATGATTTTTATATATTGAACTTCGAAATAAAAATTCGATTTTTATATATTGAACTTTGAACTAAAAATTCGATTTTTATATATTGAACTTTGAACTAAAAATTCGATTTTTATATATTGAACTTTGAAGTAAAAATTCGATTTTTATATATTGAACTTTGAACTAAAAATTCGATTTTTATATATTGAACTTTGAACTAAAAATTCGATTTTTATATATTGAACTTTGAACTAAAAATTCGATTTTTATATATTGAACTTTGAACTAAAAATTCGATTTTTATATATTGAATAGCGAAGTAAAAATTCGATTTTTACATAGGTAGTGAAAGCGGGCGACGAAGGTAACAAAAAGGCGAGAACGAAGAAGATTTATATCAATGAAGAGCCGTGGAGCTAGGATAGCTATCTGTGAGAATTTCTCACCTTTCACTTTCTTTTCTAGTTGTGTATATATATATATACTAGGATGCAGACGGTGCTTAGTAGCACCCGACACCCGTCCACAGACCATGGACTTGTTTGATTGGTTGTGTAGTTGGTTAGATTATTTGATTTGGATGGGATTGTTTTGGTGAAATTGAAATTGATATGATTGATGTGTGAATGGCGTGGGCCTTCACTAGACCGGGGATTAGGCTAGGCCTTGTCCCGTTTCTAGTATCGTGCCGTTATGCCGCCGAAATTTTCTAAAATAAGTTAGAAAAATAAAAATATCATTTTATCGAATAAATGAATTGAATAGAAATTCATATGTTGAAATAAAATGTTTTATCGTTAGAAATATAATTTTTAACGTGAATGTGAATAAATAAATATTTATGAACAAATCGGCCGATTTGTTTATATACACTGATTTGACTGATATTGATTGGGTCGATAAATTTTACACATCGCCCAACTGCACAACTAAATTCTGTGTTTGATTGTTTGAAAACCCCACACGGGTGTTGGGATGAAATATGAATTTCACTCATCCTGATTGATTAAATATGTCGATCGATAGATTGACAGGCTGTTATAAGCGTTAGATATCAATATTTGATGCTTATACAGTGTAGTGCACTTTGGTTGATGGTTGATTATTTTTCAATGCTATTATACATGTGTTGTATGGAAATCCATATAATTAACTTTATATGGTAATTGATTGGGCCTCATTCCAATTTGAAAAATAAAGAATATTATAAAATAAATGTTCATGTGTTGACAATACTCATCCATTGAGATTGGTCATGTGTTGAACGAAATATTTTGATAATAACAACTATTTTGAAAAAGAAATATTTGAAATAGAATATTTGAAAATAGAAATTTATGAAGCCGTGTTGATTAGATTGACGCCATTTTGACGTAAACGATTTATATCGATTCTATCGATTTCGAAATGAAATGAATTGAAAACGATTTCGAAATGAATTGAATTGAAAACGATTTCGAAATGAATTGAATTGAAAACGATTTCGAAATGAATTGAATTGAAAACGATTTCGAAATGAATTGAATTGAAAACGATTTCGAAATGAATTGAATTGAAAACGATTTCGAGATGAATTGAATTGAAAACGATTTCGAAATGAATTGAATTGAAAACGATTTCGAAATGAATTGAATTGAAAACGATTTCGAGATGAATTGAATTGAAAACGATTTCGAGATGAATTGAATTGAAAACGATTTCGAAATGAATTGAATTGAAAACGATTTCGAAATGAATTGAATTGAAAACGATTTCGAAATGAATTGAATTGAAAACGATTTCGAAATGAATTGAATTGAAAACGAATTCAAATTGAATTGAAAGCGAAGTGAAATGAATTCAAATTGAATTGAAATTTGAATTGAATAGAAATGGATTTTAAAACGAATTTATAAAGAAGAATTCAATTTTGATTTGAATTGAAATGGAAGTTGAAAATGTTTTTGAAACGAATTCAAAACTATTTATATAATTCGTTTTAAATAGAAATCGACGATATATATATTATATATATATAATATAATGGCCTGAATAGAACGCGCCGCGCCACGGCAGTTCGCGAATTTCGACCATTTATTTCAAACGGGTATTACGGGAGATCCGACCGTCGGATTCTCCTAAAACCGGAACCATTGGGTTCGTATCGAAAAGAGCTTTCTAACGGATATTAGAAATTAGAAATCTAACGGTTGGATTTGGAATTATGTCCAAATCAAATTTGAAAAAGGTCGCTATAAGTGCAGTTCGATGGCCATTGATGGAAATCGACTGTACGGGCCTTGATAAAATTATTAAAAATGGTAATAATTTGTGTAAAATCATAAGAAATGATTTAGAAAGAATTGGGATGAAAAACTCCATATTTGAAAAGATAAAAATAGATTTTTATCGAAATGAACTAGTTTTGAACTAGAAATATAATTCTATTTATTTTTAAATAAATAAACTGAATTTGAAAAGGGTTTTAAAAGTAACCAGAATTTCCAATGATTGCATTGGAGTGGATTTGAATCGAAATTGTCTTCGGAATATTTCGATGTTAGAATTCGTGATTATACAGGTGTTGTTAGGGAAATTTGAAAGATATATTTATATCGTTATTTCCAATACGACATTTGTTAGTCGTGGAATTTGATATTGAATATAAGCCGGTATATTTTCTATTCAGAGCCTTATATTGAATATCAAATGTGATTTGGGTTTGTCGTGAATGGTGTCTTCACTAACACTGTTCTTGGACCCAGTTGAGAAAAGATTAAATCTTTTTATTTAGATTTAATGAAGTGTACCAATTAAAAATGATATTTAATTGGAATTGAATTGGGAATGATTTTTGGGTTTATCGTGAACAGTGTTTTAAATAACATTTGTTCTTTAACCCGATAATTAATGGAATTGATTTTTGGGTTTATCGTGGACAGTGTTTTTAAAATAACACTCGTTCTTTAACCCGATAATTAATGAAGGTGATTTTGGGTTTATTGTGAACTGTGATTTTAAATGACACGGATTCTTTAACCCAGTCACAGATTAAAACTAAGTGGAGTTTTAATGAATCTTTAATTAGATTGAAATAATCGAAATGGAGTATCACCAGTTTTGCTCCAGGTGATAGTTAAATCTTTAATTAGATTTGAACGTGAAATGGTAATTGAATTTACCGATAACACCGTGGTGTTAGATATGAAGTATAACCAGTTTTACTTCATGGGATGAATAGGTTGTGATTGGGAAATTAAAACAAATGATTACTTCGGTAAGGTTCGTTAATCCCGACTAGTTTGAATTGATATTCAAAAATAGATTATAGAATAAATTCAAGAAATTTATCTTGGATAAAATTAATGGGAACCTTTCCCTATGAATGTGAAATTTAGAAATTGACCGTCGGTTAGCCAAACAGAATGGTTTTCTGGATATTGATCTGATGTTGGTTTCGGCCTTCGGGGTTAATATTTGGGGAATTATTCTCTTGATTAATTTACGGTTAGTGACTAATGAATTGGAATGAGGCGTATGTTGTGTTTGTGTAACACTTATTTAAAATATACGCGAGTTATTCGGAAAGACCGGGTTTATCCCATTCTGAATAACTGATACGACGATAAGTCGAAGATGAAGACGATGGTCGAAGACCGGAGGTCTTCACGTCGTTTGGGTGATAACTGATGATCTTGATTGGGCTGTACACCCAAGAAGATGGAAACAGTTGGTGATCGTCCAGACGTACTTGGAGATCGATGGATATGCGGGGTACTAGGTGCCTCCGGTTTCGTTCAGACCCAGAACGGACTTGTAAATGGACTGTGTGTCTGACATTGGATTTCAGTCCGTGTGATTGATCTCTATTAAATATATATCTGTTTGGCGGCGGAGAATTTATTCTCTTGCTTAACGCCCTTCTCTGAGACGTACGAGCTCAGGGGTTATATATTGATGGATATCAAACGCATGGAGTGAATTGCCTGTGTGGCATGCCTAAGTGGCAATTGATCGAGGCTTCTGTTGAAAAGCAAAGTCTTGTGGTGATGATCAAAGCAAGGCCTTTGTGGCGTAGCTTTGTGTAACGTTTGCTTCGTGAGTTTCACACCCGGTATGAACCAAAAACGGGAGAGGACGTCAGGGAGGGCATGCGTTTCTTTCTAGCTAGAAGTGGCGTCAGTGGTTTTACACGCCCTGACGAGTTTGACTTATGTGGTTGTTGCTGTTGCGAGGCGCCTCGGATTGATCGGTCGTTCTCGAACCGATGGAGTCATTTAGTTGGCTCGTTTACGCCCCATAGGGCGGGGAAATGCATGTTCAGGGTTTAAGTTTAATCCACATCGGTGGACTGGCCCTGAGGATCCAAGGGCCCACCTGAGTCTGGGTCCTGAGGCTCGGGCTAGACAGTCTCGAATCGGTTGAGGACTATCTTTTGCCTCGGTTCATAGATGGAAACCCAATTTCCAAATACGTGACATTTGTGGTTTTAATTGTAGAACTAGTATGGCGACATGATATATGGTACCCATGCCACCTATGACTGATACTTATGATTTGAAGTTGTTTTATACACTATGCACTTATTATAGTATCAAATAATCTGTTTTTAAACGTATCAAGCATTCTTTGGCTGTTATAAGGGAAAACCCTATCCTCGGCTGCGTTGCATTGTGTGATGGGACCTGGGTCTTATAACAGCTTCATTTTTCTTTATTTAGCATTGCGCTGTTTGTTTTATGCACTGGTATTCTTGGGAGGAAACCCGTTCCGTGTTATACGGCGTGGTCTCTTGATTTACCTAACTTTAAAATAAAGATTAACTGTTTTAGTTCTCACACCAGTCACATGACTGACTTGGAGTTTATTGTTTTAACCTAAACTCTGGGTGCCCCTATTTTTGACACGGGCAGCTAGTAGTTTTGGTTTTGCAGATTTATATTCACAGGATCCTGGTTTACAGCTGGAACGATATCCGGAAAGCTTTGTATCCGTATATCTCTTCTAGTTGTGTATTGTATTATCTTCCGCTGCGATGTATTTAAATGTAATTTAAATCTCTGATATTTCTGTGTAATATTCATTCATACTCTGTATATTCTTGTAATCTGATGCATTGTTGTAATATACAATGAAATGTTCTTCTGTATGCGTTCCTCTGTGGTTTGTTCTCGAACTATCCGACACTTTCCTTTACGGGGAAGTTACGGGTTTTTACATTGTCGTGATCTGTTCAAAAGGGTATGAGGGGTTTCCGATTTTCATTGAATGGTGCGAGTAGAAAGAAGGGCACCGCGATTTCAGGTGAGATTCCTGGAAGAAGCAGATTCTAGAAATCGATGCGAATGAAGCAATGTACTGATGATCGATGGAGGGATTTGGCAAGCTTGATCTGTAGCTCAGGCATGACGTGAATAGTATTGTTGTTTGGTGAAAAATTGTCTGGATAATATGGGTTTTGAAAGCAACTGGGAGCTGAGGTTCGGAAATTGGGAAACAGAGAGTTCGATCCTTGTTTCTCTTTTAGAAATGTGAATTAAGGCATGTTGATGTTTAAACATTAAGGGGTTGTTTTAAATGAGAATTAATATTGGAAAGGAGGGTAAATAATGCGCTAGTCTTGGATTGCTCGCTGGAGGTTGCTATCAAAGTTCCAATAGGAGAAAGGTGAAGTTAAAAGACATGATGATATATTAGTTCATCTTTGGGTTTACAAAGTTGGTAGCAATAAGGAAATGATTTCATTCGAGATTTGTTCGAGTAGATTCAAAGCCTCGGCAGGCTGGAGTTTAACTGGATATTCGACAAATAAAATCAGGTGAGTAAATCTCACTTAAAATTTTATTTTTATCATTTAAAATGAATTGTTGGCTGCTTGGTTGCTTTTATAGATTGTTTATCAATTGTGGTTAATATATATATTAGTTATTTAGGCTTGGTGGTTGTCGCTATTATTATATATATTGGATTTCCCGCAATACTATTAGCGGATGCTGCAGTATCATTACCGGATGACCCTACGCTCCATGTATATAAGTGGATCCCCTTTTTATACAACGATATCCTGCCTTGAAACAGGATTGGTATTATTTTTGTTGACTAACATCTGTGGATGCAGGTAAAACAGGTTGGAGGGATCCAACTGGATTTATCAAATTTATTTATTTTTGTTTATGTACTTACATTTGTGTGATGTGTTGAATTGGATTAATGGTTTGTGTATTGGGATATTTAAATATCACTGGCCCTGGATATTTATAATATCATAAGAAGTGATTTTTAGATTCGAAAAGGAAATTTTATTTTATTGAAATAAAATTTGAATTTCGAATAAGCTGAGAAAATAATAACTTTTTTTAACAATAAAACAAGTATTGAATGTATAAATGATTTGTTCGTAAATGTATGAAAACTATCATTCGGTAATATTTAATTTTAAATTCAAGTATGATTTTAAAAAGGAAAATTTAATTTCCGAAATAGAAATGAGACTACAAATAGGTTCGGAAATATTTACTTGTTTAAAAATAAAAACAAGTAATTGAATTTATAAACTAAGTTTATAAATGAAAAAGGAAATTATCATTTGATAGATTTTGAAACGTAAATGCAAGCGTGATTTTAAAAGATAGTTTATCCGCCCAAAGTAGAAATGAAAATTCAAATGGAGTTTGAAATAGAACTTGTTTTAATATTTAAAACAAGAAGTATAGTCTATAAACAACGTTTATAGATGAATGTGAAAATCATCATTTGGTACTTTATAAATTCTAGATTCAAGTATGATTTGTTTTCCGAAGTGGAAATTAGATTTCAAATGTAATTTGAAATCGAAACATTGTTTAATATTTAGAACAAGAAGTGAAATTTATGAACGATATTTATAAATAAAGGAAAATAACTATTTTTGTATAATTTGAATTTTTAATTTTTAATTCAAGTGTGAATTGAATAAGCGAATTTGGAATCGCTCGAGAAAGAAACGATGAAATTTATTCCGATGTTCGGAATAAATTGAATTGAAATAAATCTATATAGATTTATGATTGGAATTCAAGGGAGTCGAGTTTATAGAAAATAAAATATTATTTCTAAAAGGTATTGGAACTTATTAAATAGAGATTTAGAATTTTAGTATGAAAATAGATTCTATACTTATATGTATAAGTTATAGTAATAAAATATTCAAATAAAGAAATCGAGTTTTAAATGGAAGTTGTTAAATATAAAATAAGAAAGCGATTTATAAACCATGTTTATAAAGGAAATGAAGTAATTTCCTTTGGGGTGGATTGGAAATAGATTTTTCCAAATATAAGAAATGACATTTAAAAATCATATTTTTAAATGAGATGAAAGAGGGGATTTTTATGATAAGTAATCGAGTTTTGGAATTATAAACTCTTATCCATCTCGAGATAAGAATGTTGTCGGTCAAGGTTTGAGAGGTAAATAAAATACCCCAACTTGAACGACTTCACTATTATCAAGGGATGGTATTAGTTTGAAATTGTAAAGGATGTTGAATAAATTGATTTTTCCATAATAGGAATTTATAATTGAAATTCGAGTATGTCGAATTCTATAAATAATTTAAGGAATGGGATTGAATATTGGAGTTGAGTTTAGATTAAAGTCATAACAAAGTTATGAATACAGCATAAGAAATCCATGAGTTGAATAATCTGAATTGTGAAGTTAGATTTGGGATAACGGGCTTAATTTATTTTATTGGAAATGGAGTCGATTTATTTTACAAACGAAGAGTTTAAACGTTTATATTTAATTTAATTAAAAACGAACTCGCTGCAGTGCGGTAGTTCACAAATTGGCGATTCGAACTTCAAAGTCGGAATTCGATGAAACAAGAAACGCCCGAACCTATTGAATGATAGTTTTCTAATGGAAGAGAAAAATCTAGATTTCGTCGTATAGATTTTGAGTCATGTCAAAATCAAATTTTAGAAAAACAGCGCCATAATCGTTTTAAACCATAACGGTTTATTTAACTGAATAAAAGGATTTTGAATGGTAAAAATCCGAATTTCCATTAGAAAAATCCGGACTTGAGCTATAAATTAAATATGAACTCAAGTGAAGTAAATCAACTGATTTTTGGAACAAAAATCAGGATTTAATAAGGCTAACTAAATTTCCAAGAAACTTATTTATAAATTTTGAGTCGAACATAACTATGTGTAAGTGAAATGAAATTTGGGAATTAAAATTGAGAATTCAAATATAAAATTTGGATTAGAATTTAAAAGCGGGCAAATTGAGTTTGAGTTGTGTGTAAGTGAATACAAGTATATTCGAACGTGATTTATTCAGATTAAAAGCAGGTTAAGAAAAGGAGCTAATTAGAAAACTAGTTGGCGAATGGAAAACAATTAAAAGTAAAAATGATTCGATAAGTTGAAATGATATTGGGAATGGGCATATGTATGTCAAACAGGTATGGGATGGAGAATATGAAGAGTATGAAGAATATATTTAAGTGCCCGACAAAAAGGTACATGTTTCAATTTCATATGAGGTTTTATGCGCCGAATCGGCAAGCTGCTTGGCTTTTTGATTTTCTTTTTGAATGGAAAGGGCTTAGAGAGGCGAGTTGAGGTTTGAACTATTTGCCGGTATAAAGGAGGTTATGGCGAGTTTTTCCGGAAATTTAAGGAGTTAGAATATTTTTAAGAAATTTTGATAATAGAAATCGATATAACGATATATATATAGAATTCACTAAGAAAATGAATTTAATATAAAATATTATAAAGGACCAGTGATTGTGAAATTGTTTTGATGGATGCTTATTTTTCCTTTAATAGTTGAAATACCGACTATCAAAGATTTTTACCATCGTTGTCAATACGGAGAGACCGGTTGGATTTATTGTCTTAAAACCACTCTGCAAAGGCATAGGCGTTGCAAATTAGATTATGCTGAAAATAATCGAAGACGGAGTGAAATGCAAAGGTTGTTTTGTTTGTTCAGTCCCAGGACAACTTGTACGGACGAATGTTCGACAGAGTATTCCTAACGGTCACATAAGACGATCTTTTCAAGGTATTACGTATGGTGGCGGAGAAATTCGTTTCTCTTAGCTTTTATACCCGTAATATTTTTGGAAAGATCAAACTAGTTATTTGACGGGTTTGACGATGTGGCATTCAAAGTGTATGGTGGCCAGATGTTCTAAAAGATAGACGTAGCCTCAAGCTTCACAACCGGGAAATGACAAAAGTCGGGCAGGCAGCGTGGCTATGTGGCTCGCTCCCATTAGGGTGTATAATCACCTATCTAGAGAAATTCCTTTTACTTCTTTAATCTATTTTGATGTTGTCGCTTTTTGGGAAACGGTGGTTTGATCCCAACCGTTGGTGATATACATTCGATACACTCAAGCGAAATGAGTGGTCGGTCATGTGTGGGCCGGGTTGCAAGACGTTCTTGTTGAACCCAGTCTATTCCCCTCTAGAGATACACTATCGGCAGGGTGTCCCATACCTTGTCATAGTTGGAATCCAATCTCCAATAAGCGCCCTGCGGTTTTATTTTATTTTATACTATGTATGTAGAGCGTGAGATGCAAGCGTTCTACTATTTGGTTATTTATTTGATTAGACATTATTATAATATCACTGGAATTTGATATCAAAAATGGTTTGGGTTATAGTAAGGAAAAACCGTCCATGTTAAGGTGTGGACTGGTCTTACTATTATCCTTTTCTTTCAAAAGATTTTTGAAGTTAAACCATATGGTTGGAGTTTACTCACACCATTCCCATGACTGACCCAGAGTTTATTTTGTTTGTTTTTCTTAAACTCTTGGGTGCTCAAATTTGTACGGGCAGTCAAGTGTTTCAGGCTTTACAGATACACTTGGAGAAGCTTGAAGCAAGAGACTTCAACGTCAGTTATTTAGAGTTAATTCCGCTGTATCAAATGTTATGTTGTACTCCGATATGGTATGTATATATGATACAAAGCAGATTTGTATTTCAAAGTTATGTTTTATAATATATTTTATTCGTTCCGCTGTGAGGTTCTGTATTGTTATGTCTGTTCTTCTATCTTTTCTATTTTCATTAACCCTAATGACTCGTATTTCTATATTATTTGAGTTGGACGTGTATTGTATTAGTCAGCTCAGATAGTACGGATTTTCGGGTCATTATAGGAAAGGGGTTATGGGTTGGATCAGGTATCATGTTTTAGGCTTTAGGCCAAAGTGGTTAGGTATATTTTATTTTGTTTCAAGTTTCAATTTAGTTTAAGGCTTTAAGCACTGATATCTCACTCGATATTAATCCGTTTAACTCGTCGTTGGAGGCGTTGAAATCGTATGAATAAATAGAACACAACGATGTATAATATTGATAATTTTGTTTAAGTTAATTTTTTTTAATAAAAATAAAAGTTGTATATATATATACAATGAAGGTCGTTAATCGAATTCAATTTAAAATTAGTAGAGAAATCACCAGCTGCTAATAGAGATGGATTGTAAGCAGCGAGGCGCAGTAACACGGTTCGCTCGTAAGGAAACTCTGATATTAAAGATTTTGGAGCTAAGTGGTGAGAACACTTAATTTAATCCATTATTTTAAATTAGTAGTGATTAAGTAATGAGTTGTGATGGATTAATGATAATTGGTTGGATATGGATGTTATTGTGTGAATGGATGTGCATGTAATTAGAGAACACACTGAACACTGGTAAGTGTTATTGATCGTAACGCTTATGCACAGCTGAATTGTGTGTTTGTGGGTGATGATTATAATTCATGATCATGTAACTTATATGATTGATTTATTTTGTTTGCATGATGCACACACAACACCATGGTCGTGGAATCATACAGATGATCGATTCAATCCTCCTTCCATATAAATGAAGATTTAATTAAAATATTAAAATATTGTTCTTTTAAGTCCTGTTTAATTTGAAAGGAGATTTGGAAATTGAAATAAATTTTCATAATATGCCAGATCGTTAAGGGATGACAGAAAGGATAGTGTCTAGGCTTGGGTTTGGAAATCCAATTTCCTGCTCTCCCTGGCTATCCCTAACTGGTCCGATGGGCGGGACGGTTAATTCAAATATAATTTGAAATTTGAATTTGAAGTTGTTTTATAACTTAGAAAACCAATTGGAATTAAACAAAGAAATGTCGCGTAAGGACCAGTCATGAAGTTTAAATTTAAATTTAAGATAGAAGGGTTTTTTGATTCCTTTGGTTTGCACTTATTTAAATTTAAATTAAGATTTGGATTTGTGGAATGATTTTAGAGTAAACTTAATAATCGGTTTTGAAATTAAGTTATTTTGGAATTTATAAATCCAATTCGAAAGGATTTGAAGAATTTTATTTAAATCGCTTTATAACGCGTTACGGCGCGACAGTTCGTAAAATATCGGTTTCAATTTTTGAATGGTTATAACTTGATTGTTCGAAATCGGTTTGACTTGGAATAAGAAACGTTGATTTTCAAATACAAACAGTTTTTGAATAAAAGAGAAATTTTCGAATTTCAACGTACGATTTTCAAGTTATATTCAAAACAAATTTGGAAAAGATCGGTATAAGTGAAGTTCGGCGATCGTAGCGGAATTCAAATAAATCAAGTTTTAAAATTTGAGAAAAATTTATGATAAATCTTACTTTATTAATTTAAAGTAATTTGAATTGAAATATTTGAATTTTGAATGATTTGGAATCTACGTGATTTAAATGGCTATTGCAGCGCTTTTAGTAACGTTTCCAAATGTTACTATCGCAATTCCAAAGATAAATTTGGTTTTTAGGTTATAAATCTTAAACCATTATTTCGAACTGTTAAAAGGACTTTTAAAAGGTTTGAAAATTTTTAAGTGGTTAAATATTTTTATTTTGAATTGATATCAAATATAAATCGATTTAACTTTATTAAAACTTATGTATGAATATGAATTGTTTGTATTATCGTAAATGAAATTGTAATCCAAATGAAGATTTGTTAAATTGGAAGACTTAGGAAAGGAATAAAAAAAATATGTTTCGAATTTAAGAATTTAAGAGTATGTTTGAAATAAAAGGGTTGGTAAATCGAATATTTTATTTCAAGGAAAGAGTTAAGATGATAACGAAATTTATGATCAATCCAACCTTGATTTGTAAATGAATGGGTAACGATTGGAAGGAGATCGAATTGGAAACCTGTGTGGTCCATAACTATTGTTTTAAGAATATGCTTATTACTTGGAAAGACCGGGATCGGATTTAAATTCGAAAACCATTCCAAGTAATAATACGACACATGAAGCATATGCAAGACTTGGAATTGACGAATGAAGACCGAGAATCTTTGAATTTATCCGGATTGATTGTTGATGTCTTGAATCGGGCCGTACACCTAATTCGAGGTTATAAGTGGCATGAGGTCTGGATATATTTGGAGATTTTCGGATTTTGTTACATTCAGACCCAGAATGGACTTCCATGGATTGTGTGCCTGACATTGTAATCGATGGCATAACACTGATTTCCGTCGATATGTTTCTGGTTTGTGATGTACGGGCTCAAAGTGGTTATGTAATGATAGAAATAAGTGGTCATGTTATGAATGAACAATGTGACATACTTAACAGTTGAAATGAGCTTGTATGATCAGGGCATTGCTTATCTAGGCATGCTTTGTGTATTACGTGACATCGATATACCTCATACCCCGGATTGACGAGAAACCGGTGGTTAGGTTGTATACTTATATATGATTGATGATGAAGCTGCAGCAGTGGGAAACCATTTATGAACTTGGGGAAATTGGGTATGTTTAGGGGGCCATGTGGTCTAAAACCGTTGATCTGCCCTGCGATTTGTTGCTAGTGTCCGAGATGGACGAAAAGGCCGTGTTAAACTTCGCTTCGTATCCCTGATTGATCTTTTGTGCCAGGAATCATCAAATTGGAAACCCAAGTCTCCAATATGAGCCATACGGATTTTGATTGTATACCTATATGTCAATATAACCAATTGGGGTTATGGGTGCTATGATTCTATATTTATTTGCGAAATGATTTCCACACTATATGTAATAATTAAAAGAGGATTTTCACGTATGAAAGCAAGTTTGGTTATCATAAGATAAAACTCGTCCATTTGGTGTGCGCTTGCATTGGGTGATGTGGGACGAGCTTATGATAGCCTCATTTTCCAAAAGTCATTGCGAATTTATGTTCACGGGTATTCACATGGAGTAAACCCGTTCTGCATTAGCGGCATGTTCCGATGAATTTCCAGACTTTAAAATAAATCCTAAAAACAACTATTTTATGTTCTCACACCAGTCCCATGACTGACCTGGAGTTTATTGTTCCTTCCTAAACTCTGGGTGCCCATTAATTTTCACACGGACAACTAGTAGTTTAGTTTGCTGTTATAGATCGTTGGAGCAGGATTCAGAGCACTTTTAGAGTTGGAGTTCACGCTAGAGTTTGGAGCTTCCGCTATATCGTACGATTTCTTCTACTGAGAGTACATTTTCTTTTCTTCCGTTGTATATGTTGTAACTCTAATATTCTATGTAACTCTGATGTAATGTTGTATGATTCAATAAAAAAGTTTTGTTATTTTGTTCAATATATGTATGTACCCATAACAATTCGTCTTTGTGAACGGTTTTAGTTGTTTTAATTATTGGTGAAAAGACGGTTCATTACAAATACGGGATTATGTATTATTATCGAAATTCGAGAGTCGAATTTGTTCATCGGGTCGTTACATACTCTCTTATCCTATCCATATAAAAGCTTATCTCAATACCTTAATCAAATAACAGTTCATTTTTTTATTCGCCACTTTCTTCTTCTTTCTCCTCTTAATTCTAATGCAGTAACCCTCCTCTAGAACATCCTAACAAATTCACAAATTTGATTCACATTAGTAGTACTAATTTGTAGTAGAATGTCTCCAATCCCAGATTTGCAACCTGATAAACCGAGAATTGTTCTAAACGAGAAATCATTGTGAACATAGACTCGAAGGCTTTGTGAGAAGGTGAGTTTTCATTTTCTATTGTTGTTTTGTTATCAGTCTTATCATATAAAAGTTTATTTGCATCCAACTCATCTATTTATATTCTTCATTGTTTAGTTTAGGTAAGATTTTTGTGAGTACGTCTTTTTGTTATAAGAGAATTGGTTATGTGCTTGACGTAATTTTTTTTCGTTTCATCATTGTATCAATTTATGGAAAAAATAAATGATTTTTTTAGTTAATATTGATTGATATTAGCATTTGTGTGTATATGTATACATATATCAAGATTAAATGTTTTCTGATTGAAAAATTATCAATATTTATATTTTTTATATATGATAGTATATCATATATATTCGATCTTAACATTTTTCCCTGTTGTTTTATACTTATTATGAATCAATAATTAAACATATTTCATTAAATATGTGTATACATATGTTATTATTATCTAATGATTATATGAGATATTAATTATGTAAAATATAATTAATGGGTCAAAATTTAAGTTTTATGATTTCTAAAGATACTATACCACATAGGCAGCTTACTTTAAAATTTTGAGAAATTTTAAACTTAATTTTTTTTAATTAATTTACATTTGTCATCGAACTAATTATTAACTAAAAATATAATTTCAAATAATTTTTTTTAATAATTTTTAAATTATAATATATATTTGAAGTACTTTCATAGAAAATTCAAATATTTTAATTTAATTTAGTTATTTTTTGGCCTATAATTAATTATTTAATTAAAAAATATAATTTCACTTGGGAAAATTATGGATTTTTTTTGAAATTTCATATATATCTCAAGTAACTTCAGAACTTTTTTACATTTTATTAGTTTAATTTGGTAATTTTCATAGTTAAATTATTTTCAGTCTATATTTAGTTAAAAAATAATAATTAAGAAAATACCGTAAATCTTTCTTAGGCTTAAAAGATGCCTCAGGTACCTTCATAATTTTTTTAGTATTTTCCAACATGATTTCGTATTCATTATAATTAATTTGGTTTCGGTCTGATATTAAATATTATTTGAATTGAGAAAAAATCATAAACAAATTTTTAATCCGAAAATGTGCTTTTAGATTTTATAAAATTATAAACTTATACTTTATCATATAATTATTTTACATAAATTTATTTTGATAGAAATTGTTTTATCAAACAATATGTTTATGCATAAATTTTTTAAATAGTTTAAATGTGTGTGTGTACATATATATCATGTGTGTGTATATATAATTTTTTTTGGGTATATATATTAATATTCAGTTTTGCTACAAGCCCATGTTTCAACAAATTACAGTATACATAAAGTGAGCTAATGTATCTATTGCAGTGTAAATCATAGTATCTATATACAGGCACATTATACCCGTCATGAATTATCATGTTAAACATGCGCACATACACAAAAGCATATTTGATACTTTTTTTAACAAATGATAATAATATATAGCAAAAGGGAGAATAAAATCATTCACCAATGGCTCACAAAAACTGTTGTAGTTTATGAACGACTACAATAATTGTGGAACAAAAAGAAATACAACTACAAACAAAAGTCAACACCGAGAAGTAAGACCTTCCCAAGCAAAAGCAAGAAGTGCCAAACAACTGAGATCCAAGACAAAAGAACCACAAAGAGAAACTCTCAAACACCTCCCAATGTGACCAAACCTCGACCGCTCCAGGCTTCCAGCTTTAAACACTATAAGAACCTATCATAAGAGAGGCAGTTGCTGCAGTGATCCAAAAAGGGCCCAAAACTCTTGCTCCTTCTTCATATCATCTCCTTGACAACCTAAATAAAAAGGATGCCTAGAAGCAAGAATCCCATCGAAAACCTGCTAATCTAAAACTTGTACGATGAAACAACTAAGTTAGCTGGGGATAAAGAAAGGAAAACAAGAAACACACAAAGCCTACACACTTAAAACCACCAGAAATTCAACTATCCCCACACGGGGAGGAGAAGATCCTAATGTAACATCAAAGGTACGAGCCGTTTCCCGCAAGCGGGATCAAATAGCTCCAACGAAAGGCCTACCACGAAAGGCAAAAAAACATCATTTTTAACCCTTCGGATGATGGTATTAGGATCGATAAGAGTCTCATCGAAAATTGCCTTATTCCAAGAACACCAAATATGCCAACAGTTAGACACGGAACCAAACGAAATAGGATAGAACGGAGAGATTTTCCAGAGATACTTACCCAAAAAAAGAGAAGCAAATCTACTAGGGAAGTGGCATTTCCTCGGAGATCTACCAGGTTCCCGAAGAAATTCCAAAGGGCGATGGCACAAGAGTCCTGAAGGAATAAATGAGCACTAGATTCCATATCACCTGCTCTATAACACATGCAACGTGATATGAGAGGAACGTCGATCCTCATAAGTTCATCATCAAGTGGTGACCCATTATGATGGGTTTTCCACACAAATAGAGAAACCTTAGACGAGATATAAGCATTCCAAATAAAAGAAAAAATAGAAATCCTTGGAGCTGGAGTTCTTGCCGAGTTTCAACCCGCCCGAACTAAGAAAGGAGCACCATCCAACCCAATCCTACCCCCATGAGAGTCGGAGAAGGACTTCATGGATTGCATCTGTTTCCATATCTCACTAGCGTAGGACGGGGTACTAGAGAAATACGCAGGAAAAAGTCTATGGTACTTGGCATGAAGAAACAACGCCCAAATGGAGTTGTTAGAATAGAACTGGACCCACCAATTACAAGCATATGTTTTATAGAAATCCTTTGGATTTCGAAGGCCCAAACCTCCTTCTCTTTTGGGACAACAAATGATGCTCCAGGAAATCCAATGGTGACGATTAACATTGTTCTTTTTCCCCCAAAAAAATGATTCCAATAATTGATAAGAATGGAAAAGGAAAGAAATTAGAGTCATCGCAGTGAAGAAGGGACAACAACAATGACAAAAGAAGGGTGGAAAGAATGACAAGGATAAGAGGAAGTGCCATAACTGCGGATGCGAGGGTCATTTGATCAAGGATTGCAAAAGAAGGAAGAATGCTTGTTTTAGTTGTGGAGAGGTCGAACACTTCTCTAAGGAGTGCCCGAAGAAGCAAGGACAAGGTCAAAGGACAGGAGCTTCTGGAGGGCAGGTGCATGCTCTCGGGACCAGTGCTCCCGATAGAGGTAGGAAAGTTCCCGTGGAAGGTTTGATTTCTCTTTCCAATCTTCCTATTAGAACTCTTTTTGATTTGGGCGCTTCACATTCTTTTATATCTGATTCTGTAGTTGAGTCTCTGCACCTTAGTACTAGTATGGTAGTGGACCCCGTTGTTGTCTCAAACCCCATTGGTGGTATGGCTCGTTTATCTATGATTTGTCGGGATTTGAGAATATCAGTGCTAGGCGTCGAATTCGAATGCAACGCATATGTGCTTGGTTTCATGGGCTATGGATTGATTCTAGGGATGGATTAGCTAGCCATGTATGGTGCCATTCTGGATTGTGAGAGGAGGGTCTTAGACTTTTGACTTGCCATGGGAGGACCTCGAGATTTTTTGTGACCTAAAGGGGCCTGTCATGCTTAGTTTCCTAGAGTCACTTGATGCATCTATTGATGATCTCCGATCTGTACCAGTAATCCGTGAGTATCCTGATTTTTTTGATGAGGTTCGGGGATTACCTCTGAGGCGCGAGACCAATTTTCATATATACTTGGTGGACAATGCACAGCCAGTTGAATTGCCCGTGCGCCATATGGCTCCAAGGGAAAGGAGGGAGCTTAGCAAGCAAGTAAGAGAGCTACTTGAGAAAGGGTTTATTAGGCGAAGCATATCTGAATGGGGTGCTCCGGTGGTATTTGCAAATAAGGCAGATGGTTCGCTTCAATTATGTGTAGACTATAGGGAGTTGAATAAACTCACCAAGAAGAACAGGCACCCACTCCCGAGGATAGATGATCTGCTTGACCAACTTGTTGGTGCATCAGTTTTCTCTCAATTAGACTTGGCCATGGGGTTTCATCAATTAAGGGTGGCCGAGAACAATATAGACAAGACCGCTTTTAGGACTCCAGATGGTTTCTTTAAATGGCTCGTTATGCCTTTTGGGTTAACAAATGCACCCGCCTATTTTGTTGATCTAATGAGTAGGGTGTTTCGAGACTTCCTAAATAAATTTGTTATGGTCTTTGTTGATGACATCTTAATTTTCTCGAAGAGCGAGGAAGAGCACCTTACATATAAGGGAGGTTTTGAAAACTCTGCGTGCACATCAGCTTAAGGCGAAATTCTCCAAATGCCATTTTTGGAGAAAAGAGGTGAGGTTTATAAGGCATGTGGTCTCTGAATATGGGATAGTAGTAGATCTTGCAAAGGTAGTAGCAGTTCAAGATTGGCAAATCCTAAAGAATGCAACGGAGGTGAGAAGTTTTCTTGGATTGGCAGGCTATTATAGGAAGTTCATTAAGGAATTCGCAAAGATATCAGCCCCACTCACCAGGCTAACTAGGAAGAATCTGACGCTTTCGTGGGATATAGATTGTGATGTTGCTTTCCAACGACTGAAGAGGGCTCTGACAATAGTCCCAGTCTTGACCTTGCCCGATGGGAATATAGTGTTTACAGTATACACTGATGCATGTTGTAACGACCCAATTTTTAAACGACTTTTGTTATCGCAATAAACTCAATGACGACTAACCAAACATCGAAAAATACCGGAAAGTTAATGAAAGAAATTAGAGGGTGAGAATAGATAAGATAGAAACTTAGAATAAAAGAAGAAGAAGAACACAACATCAGAGTAACACCAACCTCACAGCGGAACGAATAACATATAATAGATAACATATCCTTGAAATAAAATATTTTACTTGAATATACATATCATTATCAAGTACAACACTTACACACCATGGAAATAAACAATAGCTATATGATCCTGAAGCCTCCTGCTCCAGTTCTTCAAGTATCTATAAATCCCGACTACTTGACTGCCCGTACAAAATTGGGCACCCAAGAGTTTAGGGAAAACAAAACAAAATAAACTCCGGGTCAGTCATGAGACTGGTATGAGTAAAACAGTTTAAAACAGTTTGAGCCATTAAACGATGTCTCATAAGACCACGCCGTATAACGGAACGGGTTTTTCCCTTATGAGAATCCAAAATATCTTTATATCAAAACCCTTTTGATATTATGATAATGTCTATCAACCACAATATAATAATCATCTAGCAGAAACGCTTTCATCTCACGTTCTGCATATATAGTATACAATCAAAACCGCAAGCACGTATTGGGTAATGGATTTCCAACCATGACAAGGTATGGAACCACCTTTCGCTAGTGTACCTCTAGAAAGGAATACACTGGGTTCAACAAGAACATCTTGCAACCCAGCCACACATGACCGACCACTCATTTCGCTTGAGTGTATCGAATGTATATCACCAACGGTTGGGATCAACAACCATTTCCCGAATGGGACAGCATCGACAATAGATTTTTGGAAGTAAATGAAATTCTAGATCAGGTGATTATTCACCCTAATAGGTGTGACCTACATAGCTATGCTGCCTGCCCAATTTTTTTCATTTATCGGATCTGAGGCTAGAAGCTACGTTTATCTTTTACATGCCACATCTTCATTCACTTAAAATGTCACATCATCATATCCACCAAATCAAAAATTGATTTCCTCAAAAATACAACGGGTATACAGCTAAGAGAAACGAATTCCTCCGCCACCAAACGTAAATACGTTTGAAGAGATTAACTTACGTGATCCTTTAGATATACTCTGTCAGACATTCTTCCATATAGGTCGTCCTGGGACTGGACAAACCGAAGGAACTATTCAGTACATCCATCTTAGGCAATTGTTATCTAAGATTTATACAACAGCCGTTGCACTTTACTCCGTCTTCAATTATCTTTGGCATATATGATTCGCAACGCTTATGCCAATACAGAGTGGTTCTTCGGATAATAATCCAACCGGTCTCTCCATATTAACAACGTTAAAATGGTCGAAAACTTCGATAGTCGGTGAGTTAACTATCAAAGAAAAACACGTGTGCAAACAACGATATTATTTCCAAATGGAAATTATATCGATCAATCATCATTGAACGTTTATCTCTTTAGTTCATTAATTTAATTATCTCCTGTTTCCATATATTCAACATTTCTTATTTTCTATTATTAGAAAACATTTATGATTCTTATTTGGAAAACATTTCCAAAACTCCTTCACTATCAAACTTTACCATTCCTTAGTTAAGAAGGAAGTCAATCAAGTTGGGGTATAATTACCTCTCAGACCTTAACTGAACAATGTTTTAACTTCGAAATAGTCAAAGTTTATCTTTTAAATCTTTAACAAACTTCCTTACGTAACTCTCGGATTTTATTTACGAATCCACTTCTTTTACAGAAACATCGGGTATAACGATAATGTTATAATCCCTCCTTTCAAAATATCTAATTCCAATTTATCCTTTTTTATTTAATGTGAATAAATAAATAAACACCTGATTTATAAATAAATAAATCTTGATTTAAACACCATAAAGTATATGTACTTTCCCGAATTCGATATAATCGAATTCGCCGATTAACTTTCTTCGAGTAATCTCTAATAACTCTTCTTCGAATAACCTATATTCGATTATCTCTCTTCGAATAACTTATATTCGATTAACTCGCTCTTTCAAATAAACTATATTCGATCTCTTTCTTTCGAATACGCTATATTCGATTTAACTCTTTTCGAATAAACTATATTCGATAATCTCACTTTCCAATAACTAAATTCGGTTAACTCCCTTCGATTAAATAAAAATCGATAACTGCTTTCGATTAACTAATAATCGATAACTCCTTTCAATTAAATTAATCGATAACTCCTTTCTATTAACTAATAATCGATAACTCCCTTCGATTAACTAATAATCGATAACTCCTTTCGATTAACTAATAATCGATTAACTCCTCTGAATTATTCCTTTGAATTAACTCCTTTGATTTATTCCTTTTCTATTTGTTTACTTAACAAATAACTATTCCCTTTTCAATTCTATTTATTTAACAAATAAATATTTCTTTTATCTTTTTTATTTATTTAACAAATAAATATCTCATTTATAACATTCTATTTATTTCCTATAAATAAATATTTTCATTTAATCTATTTGTAAATGTTTACAAATATTTCCTTTTAAATTCTATTTGTAAATGTTTTACAAATATTTTTCTTTCTATTTGTTTTGCAAATATCTTCCTTTGTATTCGTTTTATAAAAAATTTCCTTTATATTTGTTTTACAAATATATTCCTTTTTATATTTGTTTTACAAAAAAATTCCTTTATATTTGTTTTACAAATATATTCCTTTTTAAATTCTTTTGATTTTATAATTTTTTTCCTTATATAAAATCCTTTTTCCTTTGTAACAACCCGAAAATCTGGGCCAGTTTAAAATTTTTATTTCGGCAATTTTAGCGAATTTTGAACATTTAAAATGAATTATTTTAAATAGTATCGACTAAAGAATAAAATTCAATCGTATATAGTTATATAGATCGTCGTTAGAATATAAATAATTATATATAATTAGAATTAGAATTGAAAATGGCGCGGTAGTTCGAAAATTCGATTTCAAACTTCAATTCAACGTACCGGGTGCAAAACAATCCAGATTTTAGTGAAACCAAAAACATTAGGATCTATTTTAGAATATCTTTCCAACGAATCCGAAAAATCAAAATTTCATAGCGGGAATCAAAAGATATGTCCAGTTGAAAATTCTGAATAGTCGCTATGGAATTCAGGCCCATAAAAATGGAATTTTTGCAAACGACCTCGGATTTCGACGAAACCTCTTTTGTTGGATCCGTGATGTCAAGTTATTGATAGGTTTCAAATTTCATAATTTTTCGAATCAATATGTGAGCGTGGCAAAGGAAAACGCGTTTAACCAGTTTCAGTTAATTTTAATCGACTGGAAAATGGCCATTTTTCTAACGGTCTTAGAATTCGATGAAACTAGTTTTGTTAGGACTGTATCGTCAATACGAAGCTAGAAAATATTTTTCGGGAATTTTTCTAGTTAGTATGTGACCCCGGTAAATGGAAATGCGCGTTTAAATTCGATATATAGAGTTATATGTTAATTTTGACGAAAACTAATTGTAACAGCCGAATCAACTTACGATACATATCCCATTGTGTTCGGAATGGGGGTGAAACGCTATGGACGATAGTCGGTGGGTCTCGTTTCGAAGTCAAAATAAAAAGTTGTTTTTTGAAAGTAATTAATTAAAATAATATAAAATTTCTCAATAAACCCCCCTTTATATTTCCCCTTTCCCTTTTCTCTTCAGTCAAAATTCAATTTATAAAAAAAATGGAGACTTCACCGCCGCCCCTCCACCCAACCTGGCGCCGCCCAGTCGCGCTAGCCCCTCCCCCCTAACCATTCGACGAACCCCTCCGCCTTGCCTCTCTCCTCCGTCCAGCGGAGCGCCCAATCCTCGAAACCCCTCTAACCGCGACCTCCCTCAACCTCGTACACCTCAGTCGCCTCCCCTCCGGCTTTCTCAGCGCCGCCTCTTCTCTCTCCTCCTCCAGATGGAAACCACACACCTCACACAAGCCCCAAACCCCCCCTCAAACTCCACCACAGCCATCACCTGACCACCGCACCACTGTGGAGCACCGCCACCACCTGATGCGATCTCCCCCGCCGCACTGAGGTTCTCCGGTGCCATTCTCCCCCTTAGACAGTAAGTTCTTCCTCGTTTGATTTGTTTTTTATTTTTAAAAATCTTTAAAAATCAGTTCTTTTATAGAACATTGGATTACAAATCAGTTTTTATTTGTTAAGAGAATTTTTATATGTTTTATTGTTTAAAAAGATTGGATCTTTATTTTACATAAAGATTATAATTTTATTTTACATAAAGGAGGGATTTTGATTAAGTAAATAGATAAACAAAAATTTGATTTTTATTTAGTGAATTAACATGAAAAAGATGTGATCTTTATAATATTTCTAGCGAATTATGAAACGACCCGCAAATCCGTACCCTTTGAGTCGACAAATAACACTACACGTCCAACCCAAAAGAACAGAAATACGAACCATTATTAGAAAGAAGTTAGAGGATGAGAAATAGAAAGAAAGAAATATTAGAATAGAAGAAAACGAAGATCACAAACTCACAGCGGAACGAATAAAATATATTAGATAACATACCATTTGAAATATAAAACAGTAACTGTATATATATATACATACCATCATCAGAGCACAATAGTTATCTCTGGAACAGTTATAAACACCTGTTTCCAGATACAACAAAATACACCGCGGAAAGTATGATAGTCTATAGCTGACAGGTGAAGCCTTCAAACTCCTCCAAGTGAATCTGTAAAATCCCAACTACTTGACTGCCCGTACAAATTTGGGCACCCAAGAGTTTAGGGAAAACAACAAAATAAACTCTGGGTCAGTCATGGGACTGGTGTGAGTAAACTCCAATCATTTGTTTAACTTCCAAAAATCCTTTCAAAAGAAATGATAATCGTAAGACCGATCCACACATAAACACGGATGGTTTTTACCTTACGATAACCCAAAAATATCTTGATATCAAATCCATTGATATTATAATAATGTCTACATCAAATAAATAGAATCTAGCGGAACACTTGCATCTCACGCTCCATATATAATATAAAATCGAAAACCGCAGGGCACTTATTGGAGATTGGATTTCCAACATAACAAGGTATGGGACCACCTTCCGATAGTGTATCTCTAGAGACGAATACACTGGGTTCAACAAGAACGTCTTGCAACCCGGCCCACACATGACCGACCACTCATTTCGCTTGAGTGTATCGAACGTATACCACCGACGATTGGGATCAGCAACCGCCTCCCGATAAGGGACAACATCGATAGATTTAAGAACAAAAGGAATTTCTCTAGATTTAACGATACAGTTCCAATGAAACTGATTTCGTCGAAATCTGAGTCCGTTTGCAAAACGGCTATTTTAACACGTATAATTTAAATAACGATTTTCCACAGCGACTATTTCAAAATTTGATTTGACCATAACTAACAAATTATAACACGAAATCTAGATTTTTCTCTTTCATATGAAAATTATAATCAATACGGTTCCAACGTGTCTTGTTTCACAGAAATCCGACTTATATCGGATCTTGTATCCTTAGTTGAAGTTCAAAACTCTATATTACGAACTGCTGCGCGATTTCGAGCTCGTTTTATAATTATATTATAAATTAACGTTCAAACTTCGTTTTATAAATAAATTCCCTATATATTCCTATATATAATTCAAATAAAATATTTAAACCAATTTAAATATTCAGAATTCAACGGCTGAAAAATCCGGGTCGTTACATTCCTTCCCCCTTAAAATAATTTCGTCCTCGAAATTGCTAAGGTAGGAAAAGATACTACATACCCTATTTACTAGATCCAAAAATCCTTTTTGTTCACTTTTTAACTTCAGTTTAACTGGACCAATTTATTTTAATTAAAATATTAATTTATTCTTACTAACGAAAATTTTCAAAAATTCTGAAAATTTTCTAACACTTTAAATTCTGAAAAATTTCGGCAGCATTTCTTCTGCACGGCTCAATCGGCACAATCACAACTCGCCTTTCTAGGCCTCTCCAATCCAAAAGAAAATAAAAAGCCAAGTGGCTTGCCCCATAGGCTCATAAAATCATCAACCCAAACAATATTGTAAACATGTACCTTTTTGTCGGGCATAATTCTATCTCTTGCATTTGCTTCCGTTCAATATCTGCTTAGCATGCATATATCCATTTCCCACCGGTTTCAAATCAATACAACTTCCAGTTGTCAGATCTCTAATCAACCTCTGATTAGTCACTTCCATTCTATCAATTCAAATCTGATTTCTATTTAAATCAATCCACTTATTATCCTTGAATCCAATTCAATCCCATTCAACAACATCCAATATATTCAACTTTCTTATTCATAAGTCGAGTTCACTTTATTAATTCCAATTTCAAGCCTTTCTCTTTGTTTAATTCATTCTGGATTATCTCTAATTTAATCCAATTTTATTTATCTAAAGTTAAATTTCAATTCATTGATTTACTTCCACCATTTCAATTTCTACAACTTACACAAGTTAAACTTTAATTCAGGATTCAAATTCCCGAGTTTTATTTCAAATTAGTTTGAAAATCATATATATTTATATACATTATAATCAACTCAATTCAAAACATTTGAATTTGTAAAACAACTTGTCCTTTTCAAACATATTTTCATTTCCAAATTACTATGGTAGCAATCCGTCACTCAGAAACTTGAAAATGAATGCCGATAATGCTGCAGTCCATTATCAGAATTATTTTCTTGCTACTGAAGTGGTTTCAGTGCTTAATTACTTTTAAAATCCATTTAAACAATTTCTATTGAAAAGTCCTTCAAAGTAATGTTATATTGCTTTAAAAAAATACTTCAGAAAATACTTCTAATCACCCGGAATTTGAATTCCCATTCTAGTTTGATCTAAATCTTGGCTTATCTCTTTTGTATACATTATCCGTATACAAATTCCATAACCATTTCAATATTCTATAGTTTTACTTGATTGTAATAACAATCAACCCATCTATATAAGATTTCAGAAATTATTCCATTTATATCAAAAATAGTTTTTGGGCAAAATTACTTCATTTACCCAATTTAAAACAATACTGTATCGAATTGCTTTGTTCGAGAGTTTAGAAACACCTATCGATACAGTTGTACATTCTGTATCGACTAGAATTCATAAACAACTCAACAAACCAGCCAACACAATATAAAAAAAATTTATATCAAATCCACAAATACGCGCTCATATATATATACACTCAAACTCAATCTAGGGTATTACTAACCCCATCTCTATTGAGTCACACCACAGAGCCAAGGTAATCACTTAACCTTCAGCTCTGATACCAAATGAAACGACCCGCAAATCCGTACCCTTTGAGTCGACAAATAACACTACACATCCAACCCAAAAGAACAGAAATACGAACCATTATTAGAAAGAAGTTAGAGGATGAGAAATAGAAAGAAAGAAATATTAGAATAGAAGAAAACGAAGATCACAAACTCACAGCGGAACGAATAAAATATATTAGATAACATACCATTTGAAATATAAAACAGTAACTGTATATATATATACATACCATCATCAGAGCACAATAGTTATCTCTGGAACAGTTATAAACACCTGTTTCCAGATACAACAAAATACACAGCGGAAAGTATGATAGTCTATAGCTGACAGGTGAAGCCTTCAAACTCCTCCAAGTGAATCTGTAAAATCCCAACTACTTGACTGCCCGTACAAATTTGGGCACCCAAGAGTTTAGGGAAAACAACAAAATAAACTCTGGGTCAGTCATGGGACTGGTGTGAGTAAACTCCAATCATTTGTTTAACTTCCAAAAATCCTTTCAAAAGAAATGATAATCGTAAGACCGATCCACACATAAACACGGATGGTTTTTACCTTACGATAACCCAAAAATATCTTGATATCAAATCCAGTGATATTATAATAATGTCTACATCAAATAAATAGAATCTAGCGGAACGCTTGCATCTCACGCTCCATATATAATATAAAATCGAAAACCGCAGGGCACTTATTGGAGATTGGATTTCCAACATAACAAGGTATGGGACCACCTTCCGATAGTGTATCTATAGAGACGAATACACTGGGTTCAACAAGAAAGTCTTGCAACCCGGCCCACACATGACCGACCACTCATTTCGCTTGAGTGTATCGAATGTATACCACCGACGATTGGGATCAGCAACCGCCTCCCGATAAGGGACAGCATCGATAGATTTAAGAACAAAAGGAATTTCTCTAGATAGGTGATCATACATCCTAATGGGTGCGACCCACATAGCCATGCTGCCTGCCCGATTTTTGTCCAATTCCGGGTTGATGAGGCTTGAGGTTTGAATTATCTTCCAGAACATCTGGCCATCATTCACTTTGAATGCCACATCGTCAGATCCATCGGAAATCACTAATTGATTCCCACAAAAATATTCAGATTGTTAGGCTAAAGAAGTTTCCCTTCTATGCCACTAACTTCGTACGTTTGAAGGAATCAACGTACGTAACCCCCTTTGGAAATACTCTGTCAGACACTCGTCCATACAAGTTGTCCTGGGTCTGGACAAACCGAAGGCACTATTCAGTACATCCATCTTAGGCACTGTTATCTAAGACTTATACAATAGCCCTTGCACTTCACTCCATCTTCAAGATATTCAGCATACTTGATTCGCAACGCTTAAGCCAATACGGAGTGGTTTTCTGTAACACCCCGGATTTTTCCGTTAACAGTAAATTAACAAATTAAAGTATAATTATATTGTAACAGAAAAATTAAGGGAAACGGACATCACCATTACGTTCGTCTCGGAATTCTGCTTGAGATAGAGTCCGAGTTTGCGCAAAACGGATAACGTATGAAGAAGATATCTTTAATTTAAATATTACAGCAAAACATGAAAAAAGAGAAGTAAGGAGAGGACAATAATTATTATTATTCTAAGACTTATTAACAAAAGCCTCTGTAGCTCAGTTGGTTAAGGCATTGGATTTGTAGCATGGAGGTCGGGGGTTCGAACCCCGGCAGCGACATAATTTTTATCTCTGTTTTAGAGAGGGCCAACTGAGCATGCAAATACATGTACGTATACAAATTCAAATTTTGAAAGGATAAGAACGTACATATAAGGAAATAAAGAAAATATATGTATATATATGAGAATATATATATATATATATATATGCAAAAATATATGTATACAATAGATAAAATTCAAATAGACTAAAACAGCTCAATTTAAAGTTTAATTTTTGAAAATCGAACCCAGTCCCTCCTGGCTGGCCTGGTCTGTGTTTGGTCGAATTTCTGTGGGTTGCTTTTGTCATTAGGGCTAGGTGGCAAGTTTTAATTAGTCTCTCTATCTAATGAATGGCTACGATCTACCTAGCAACATCAATGGTTCTAATCAATTCCTAACCTCTATATAAACAACCCTAGACTAAACCCTAATCTATTCATTCAAATTAAGAGCATAGCCGCCATGTTGCTGAGGAACGACTAAGAGTAGCCGCCATCTAGAGAGAGAGGATTAGGGAGAAAGTTCTAAAGCCTAAAGCAATTCAAGCAACCTAAAGCTAATCAATTCAACAAAGGAATCATATCTCTTAATTAGAGAATTTGCCGCAACCATTGTAAGTAGAGTATTACTTTGGTATGAACAAATGATTGTGTAGATATGTATGCTTGAATTGTGGCAATGAAATTCGTATTTGTGCGATTTATATACTTTTGGATATTCTGAATTATGTCATTCAATTATAAAGAACTACATGCGGTAGTTCTATGCAAATATACGTTTGGAATATTGCGCAAATTATGTAGTCTATGTTGAAGCTACATGTATGTAGTTGATTGAAATTCATGCAAGTTTGGGGCTTTGTTATTATGCCATCATGATGTCTATTTTGTGCATAAATCATTTTGCAAGTAATTGAGACAAGTTTGGTTGTTATAGTTCATATGAAACTATGTTGGAATTTTGACACCATAATCCATGTATTAAGTCATGCTTTTGCAAAACTTATGAATATGGCTAGGCTATGAATGATATTGGGCATAATTGAAATTCATGATTAAGTCTATCTTGTTTAAAAGAATTATATGATGACATATGTGAGACATGGCTAAGTTAGACACAAAAATCCCTTTTTTGCAAGTTAAAAGCAAACACCATGATTAGGAATATTTATGCATAAGTATACCATCGTTATGTGATTAAATTTAATTAAGATTGAACTATGCTTTTGTGTTAGTAACAAAGTATCCTCTTTGTAAACATGTAGAAACCTTATGAACATGACTTGTTTATATTTATGCCATGAACAAATTTAACTATACCTATGCCATGTTTATGCTAGAAGTATTTATGCCATGCTTATGTTTGACATTATGCCATGTTTATGCTAGAAGTATTTATGCCATGCTTATGTTTGACATTATGCCATGTTTATGCTAGAAGTATTTATGCCATGCTTATGTTTGACATTATGCCATGTTTATGCTAGAAGTATTTATGCCATGCTTATGTTTGACATTATGCCATGTTTATGCTAGAAGTATTTATGGCATGTTTGACATTATGCCATGTTTATGCTAAAAGTATTTATGCCATGCTTATGTTTGACATTATGCCTAAGTAAAAAAATATAGGTTCATGGGTCAATAATGATATCTCAATTACAAGTTCACATGCTTTGATTCATGTCACCTATGTTACCACTATGCAAGTACACCAGTTTCTATTATGTATTTCCACCGTCATATGCAAGTTCATGCGCTCACCTTCCCCTCTTTGTGTATGTATACGCCATAAGCCTCCCCTTTTCGCATGGCTAAATTGGGCTTTAAAAGGCTAAGCCCAATATATATATAAACGGACGTGTAAAACGGGGGAAAATAACGTTGGGTTAAAAATAAATTAATGAATGAAAATATAAAATAGAAGGGCCCAAATTCAAGTATGGGTTGGGCCCGTGATTGGTGTAACCTTTACACCATTAACTTAATAATGGGCCGCAAATATTTACATATAAATAAAGAAGAATGACAAGATATATAAATGTAGAAAATACGATGTGTTTAACCCGAGGTTGGATTGAGTTGTGATGTAAACCTGCCCGGAACCGCCCGGCTGTCCAGTAGTCACAACAACACCTATCCAATGTGGGAGGTTAAACATGGAGCCCAGCAAGGACCCGAGGTTAGACTGAGTTGTGGCGTAAGACTGCCCGGAACCAACCGGCAACAGGCAGCCACAACAATACCTGTCTAATGTGAGAGGTCAGGGCCTTAATAAGACAATTAAGGCTGAGTCAGGATTGTTAGGATTAAGTGGACTAAAGACTTAATCAAAATGGAACATGCTAAACTAAACGGACTGGTGGGGTTAGGTTAGGAAACACTTAACCAACTTAGCATGTTGGCTAGAGATAGAAAACCTAGTAACGAGGGACCCTTTTCAGCAGTAACCCTAAAAGGTGTATCAGGATACCCTGAAACTAGGCAGGGTGGGGCACGATTACTGGGCTGATTGTAAGAGGTCAAAAATCGACGGCGGTGGTGTAGCAGTGTAGGTTCTAACGGAGTGCGGGCGTGCACACACTCCGGCGCAGAAAAATAAGGCACTGGACACCAGTAGCATACCTGTGCACTCTAAGGTTGTGTCGGGTTGCCACTATGGGACTTGATACACCCCATGGTGGGACCAGCATAGGTAACTACAGACATCGGGGGCCGTAAGACACATGTAACTATGCGAGTAGGAGCCGATCATCATAGAATGGATCACATCACCCTGATTATGGGGTGCCAGTGGAAACTAGTTTATATGGGTTCAGAGATTAACATGGGGTACGATAGTATATTCGACCCTAGACAACTTAACCAAGTTTATAGTGCATGCCCATTTCTTGTTTATACTTATCATACCCAGTTCTTTATTCATAGATAAAATAGTACTAGACTTACTCAGGCTTTATGTCTGACTCTATTTTTCTTTCGTCTTCTTTCTTCCGTTTCCCCCCCAGGTCCTCAGGGAGGGAACACAGCAGCTTGACCTACCTCAACATCCAGCTTGAAGAAGAGAAATGTATTGCTTGGACTTTCTTGTTTTGAACTATGGCTTTGGACAATCCACTATGGGGCTTTTGCAGTTTATCTACGTTTTATTTATGCTTCTTTAAATAATGTACTCAAGACAGATTATGAAAGTGTTATGTTATGTTTTTGGAAAGGATGTTGTTGTAACACGTATTTGACTTTATGAAATAAAAGTTTGTTGTTCTTCCGCTGTTTACAAATATGTGTTCTTATATCTGTCTTGTATATCTGTGACTTGTACTTATAAACCTCCACCAAAATTAGGGCATTCCCTTTGAGAGTGACCCTAACGGAGGTGGGGTGTTTCACTTGGTATCAGAGCATAGGTTTACCAGATAAGATAAAAAGTTTTGGAAATTTATTTTCAAAAAGGAAATTTAAAGAAGCATTTTTAAAAGATAAAAATATTATTTTATTTTAAAAAAGGCAAAGTCCACTCCCCAAAGCCATAGGTACTATCTCTTATCCTTCGTTTTGAATCTATCCCTTTTGTTTCAGCATGTCCGAAGATCTTAACTTGCCGGAAGGAGTACCAATACCTGGTTGGTTTAGACGGTTCTTAGAAGCTAGGGCCACTCAACCAGGTCCTACCGTTCCTCCTCCCCCAGCTGCAGGGAATCATCCAGCTGCAGCAGCACCTCTTCCTCCACCTCCTCCACGAGGAAACGCGTTTGCTAAGATATGTAAGGATTTTAAAGCTATGGGAGGAAGGGATTTCCATGGAACTGAGTCCTTCGTAGCAGCTAGAAATTGGCTGAAGGAAACTGAGGATCTATTCATCATCTTTGAGGTAGAGGACAGACAAAAAGTACAATTGGCGGTGTGGCTATTGAAGGGCGAGGCTTCCTACTGGTGGGAAGTCACTAATGCTGAAAGACCAGTAGAAACATGGGAGGACTTTAGGGCAAGGTTTGAGACCAAATTTCTCTCAGATGCGGAAAGAAGTTTGCAGTTGGAGAAATTCTTATTTCTTAAGCAAGGAGACAAGACTGTTAGAGAGTATGTGAATCAGTTTGATGAGCTGGCTAGGTTTGGGCTTGACCTAGTCAACACCCCGCACAAGAAGGCTCTCCGTTTCGTCAAAGGGTTAAATGAGCCATTACACAGTTTGGCCATGACACATATACCCATGGGGGCCACGTATGAAAGATTGGTGCAAATGGCATTGCTGAATGAGGAGGATAAGGGCAAGAAGGAGGCAATGGCAGAAAGCTCTCAAGGGAAGAAAGAGGGTTTGCAGCCTAAGAAGACAGACTTTAAGAAAGGCGGGGAAGGCAACAAAGAGAAGAGGACGTGTAATTTCTGTGGCAAAGTGGGGCACTTAGTAAAGGACTGCCGGAAAAAGAAGGCCAAGGAAAATGGTGGGTGCTTTTCTTGCGGTGAGACAGGCCACAGGGCTAAGGACTGCCCAAAGAAACGAGGACAGGGGCAGGGCGTTGGATCCACCCCAGGGGCACAGGTTCATGTGCTGGAAGCGCCACCTTTGCAACAGCGAGGTACAAACACTTCTGTAGAAAGTGTAGTTTATCTTTATGATCACCCCGTTCGCACTTTATTTGATTCTGGCGCATCACACTCCTTTATCTCGTCTGCTTTAGTAGAATCTCTGCACCTAAAAACTAGTATGGTAGAGGACCCCTTAATTGTTTCAAACCCAATTGGGGGCCCAGCTCATTTGTCTATGATCTGTTTGGATTTGAAAATTTCTATTCTAAGTGTAGAATTTGAATGTAGTGCCTTTGTTTTGGGCTTTGCGGGGTATGGTTTGATTTTGGGTATGGATTGGCTATCCAGTAATGGGGCCATCCTTGATTGTGAGAAAAGGGTTGTTAGGCTCCTAACCCAGCTCGGTAATACTTTGGAAATTTCTTGTAATCCCTCGTATGCGGTTATGCTTAGTTATCTTGAGTCGCTAGATGCCTCTGTTGAAAATTTGCAATCAGTTAGAGTGGTCCGGGAATATCCGGATGTCTTCGAAGAGGTGAAGGGCTTGCCTCCGAAGCGGGAAATAGACTTCCGCATATATCTTGTAGATAATGCAAAGCCCGTTGCGTTGCTCGTTAGACACATGGCTCCACGAGAAAGAAAAGAGCTCAGTAAACAGATTAAAGAGCTTCTAGAGAAGGGGTTCATTAGGTGGAGCATTTCAGAATAGGGCACTCCAGGAGTGTTCGCCACTAAGGCTGAAGGTTCATTTCACTTATGCATGAGTTGTAAAGAATCACCTTAGTAAGTACATTTGGCAACATAGTTGGACTTAGGAAGGGACTCCCTTGTGACCTAAAAGGAGTCCATCATGCTTAGTTTCCTAGAATCATATGTGGTGGTTGGGTTGATTAATTCTTTGGGTGTCAGTCTGATGTTGATTTCGGTCTTCGGGGCTGATGCTTAGAGAGTTCTTCTCCTAATCAATATATATGTGGCATAGATTTCCAGTTTTGACATTGCCTAATGGGCACAAAATTTTTACTTGCTTCTATCATTCGACTATACCTTTAGGTAGGACCATTTCCTATCATTGAGAAAATTTGGAAAATGACCTATAGATTAGAGCTACCCGAGAAATTGGCCGGAGTCCACAACGTTTTTCACGTTTCACATCTCCGAAAATGTCTACATGAGTCTGCTGAAGTGGTAGAGCCAAATATCCTCGAAGAGGCCGAAGTGGAACGCGAAGCAACCATAAGAAAAGTTCCAACCCGCATACTAGGAACGGAAGTGAAGAAGCTACGCAACCGCGAAGTCAAACTCGTCAAAGTTCAGTGGAGCGACGCCGAGGGAGACGCGACTTGGGAAACTGAAGCTAGAATACGCACTGCTTACCCTTTTCTTTTCGAGGGTACGTCCTTGATCTTTCTTTTTCCTTAAGTTGCGCTTTTATCTATCTTTTTAGGAATATCTCCTCGACCTTATCTTTTAGATAGAAACCTTTTGGATGAAAACATGTAATTGAAACATGTTATGTATGATGGTTGCAAGTGGTTGCAAGTGATTGCTAGTAGTTGCTCGTGGCTGCATATACACACACAATCTAGGTTTTAGATCGGCTCAGTCACTTCATATTGCATATGCATATATGTTTGCACTCGTATATGGTTGAATTGTAATGTGTTGTCATATGGATGTTGCATTTGTATGAAAGATTGTGCACCCATGTAGAATCATGAATAGGAAAAATCTGCATACATAATGGATACATGGCACTTACATGATTCGCATTAAGGAGGTCAACTGAATCAGTAGACCGCCTGATTTTGCATTAGATAAGTTCATGAACACACACACTTCGCATATGATCATGAAGCATTAGAAGTCTTTTAAGGACAATGGATGCTCGTGTTTGATGGATGAGTAGATGGATGATTGAATGTTAGGATTTACATTCTTCCTAAACTTGAAGATTTCGGGGACGAAATCCTTTTAAGTGGGGGAGAATGTAACACCCCGGATTTTTCCGTTAACAGTAAATTAACAAATTAAAGTATAATTAAATTGTAACAGAAAAATTAAGGGAAACGGACATCACCATTACGTTCGTCTCGGAATTCTGCTTGAGATAGAGTCCGAGTTTGCGCAAAACGGATAACGTATGAAGAAGATATCTTTAATTTAAATATTACAGCAAAACATGAAAAAAGAGAAGTAAGGAGAGGACAATAATTATTATTATTCTAAGACTTATTAACAAAAGCCTCTGTAGCTCAGTTGGTTAAGGCATTGGATTTGTAGCATGGAGGTCGGGGGTTCAAACCCCGGCGGCGACATAATTTTTATCTCTGTTTTAGAGAGGGCCAACTGAGCATGCAAATACATGTACGTATACAAATTCAAATTTTGAAAGGATAAGAACGTACATATAAGGAAATAAAGAAAATATATGTATATATATGAGAATATATATATATATATGCAAAAATATATGTATACAATAGATAAAATTCAAATAGACTAAAACAGCTCAATTTAAAGTTTAATTTTTGAAAATCGAACCCAGTCCCTCCTGGCTGGCCTGGTCTGTGTTTGGTCGAATTTCTGTGGGTTGCTTTTGTCATTAGGGCTAGGTGGCAAGTTTTAATTAGTCTCTCTATCTAATGAATGGCTACGATCTAACCTAGCAACATCAATGGTTCTAATCAATTCCTAACCTCTATATAAACAACCCTTGACTAAACCCTAATCTATTCATTCAAATTAAGAGCATAGCCGCCATGTTGCTGAGGAACGACTAAGAGTAGCCGCCATCTAGAGAGAGAGGATTAGGGAGAAAGTTCTAAAGCCTAAAGCAATTCAAGCAACCTAAAGCTAATCAATTCAACAAAGGAATCATATATCTTAATTAGAGAATTTGCCGCAACCATTGTAAGTAGAGTATTACTTTGGTATGAACAAATGATTGTGTAGATATGTATGCTTGAATTGTGGCAATGAAATTCGTATTTGTGCGATTTATATACTTTTGGATATTCTGAATTATGTCATTCAATTATAAAGAACTACATGCGGTAGTTCTATGCAAATATACGTTTGGAATATTGCGCAAATTATGTAGTCTATGTTGAAGCTACATGTATGTAGTTGATTGAAATTCATGCAAGTTTGGGTCTTTGTTATTATGCCATCATGATGTCTATTTTGTGCATAAATCATTTTGCAAGTAATTGAGACAAGTTTGGTTGTTATAGTTCATATGAAACTATGTTGGAATTTTGACACCATAATCCATGTATTAAGTCATGCTTTTGCAAAACTTATGAATATGGCTAGGCTATGAATGATATTGGGCATAATTGAAATTCATGATTAAGTCTATCTTGTTTAAAAGAATTATATGATGACATATGTGAGACATGGCTAAGTTAGACACAAAAATCCCTTTTTTGCAAGTTAAAAGCAAACACCATGATTAGGAATATTTATGCATAAGTATACCATCGTTATGTGATTAAATTTAATTAAGATTGAACTATGCTTTTGTGTTAGTAACAAAGTATCCTCTTTGTAAACATGTAGAAACCTTATGAACATGACTTGTTTATATTTATGCCATGAACAAATTTAACTATACCTATGCCATGTTTATGCTAGAAGTATTTATGCCATGCTTATGTTTGACATTATGCCATGTTTATGCTAGAAGTATTTATGCCATGCTTATGTTTGACATTATGCCATGTTTATGCTAGAAGTATTTATGCCATGCTTATGTTTGACATTATGCCATGTTTATGCTAGAAGTATTTATGCCATGCTTATGTTTGACATTATGCCATGTTTATGCTAGAAGTATTTATGGCATGTTTGACATTATGCCATGTTTATGCTAAAAGTATTTATGCCATGCTTATGTTTGACATTATGCCTAAGTAAAAAAATATAGGTTCATGGGTCAATAATGATATCTCAATTACAAGTTCACATGCTTTGATTCATGTCACCTATGTTACCACTATGCAAGTACACCAGTTTCTATTATGTATTTCCACCGTCATATGCAAGTTCATGCGCTCACCTTCCCCTCTTTGTGTATGTATACGCCATAAGCCTCCCCTTTTCGCATGGCTAAATTGGGCTTTAAAAGGCTAAGCCCAATATATATATAAACGGACGTGTAAAACGGGGGAAAATAACGTTGGGTTAAAAATAAATTAATGAATGAAAATATAAAATAGAAGGGCCCAAATTCAAGTATGGGTTGGGCCCGTGATTGGTGTAACCTTTACACCATTAACTTAATAATGGGCCGCAAATATTTACATATAAATAAAGAAGAATGACAAGATATATAAATGTAGAAAATACGATGTGTTTAACCCGAGGTTGGATTGAGTTGTGATGTAAACCTGCCCGGAACCGCCCGGCTGTCCAGTAGTCACAACAACACCTATCCAATGTGGGAGGTTAAACATGGAGCCCAGCAAGGACCCGAGGTTAGACTGAGTTGTGGCGTAAGACTGCCCGGAACCAACCGGCAACAGGCAGCCACAACAATACCTGTCTAATGTGAGAGGTCAGGGCCTTAATAAGACAATTAAGGCTGAGTCAGGATTGTTAGGATTAAGTGGACTAAAGACTTAATCAAAATGGAACATGCTAAACTAAACGGACTGGTGGGGTTAGGTTAGGAAACACTTAACCAACTTAGCATGTTGGCTAGAGATAGAAAACCTAGTAACGAGGGACCCTTTTCAGCAGTAACCCTAAAAGGTGTATCAGGATACCCTGAAACTAGGCAGGGTGGGGCACGATTACTGGGCTGATTGTAAGAGGTCAAAAATCGACGGCGGTGGTGTAGCAGTGTAGGTTCTAACGGAGTGCGGGCGTGCACACACTCCGGCGCAGAAAAATAAGGCACTGGACACCAGTAGCATACCTGTGCACTCTAAGGTTGTGTCGGGTTGCCACTATGGGACTTGATACACCCCATGGTGGGACCAGCATAGGTAACTACAGACATCGGGGGCCGTAAGACACATGTAACTATGCGAGTAGGAGCCGATCATCATAGAATGGATCACATCACCCTGATTATGGGGTGCCAGTGGAAACTAGTTTATATGGGTTCAGAGATTAACATGGGGTACGATAGTATATTCGACCCTAGACAACTTAACCAAGTTTATAGTGCATGCCCATTTCTTGTTTATACTTATCATACCCAGTTCTTTATTCATAGATAAAATAGTACTAGACTTACTCAGGCTTTATGTCTGACTCTATTTTTCTTTCGTCTTCTTTCTTCCGTTTCCCCCCAGGTCCTCAGGGAGGGAACACAGCAGCTTGACCTACCTCAACATCCAGCTTGAAGAAGAGAAATGTATTGCTTGGACTTTCTTGTTTTGAACTATGGCTTTGGACAATCCACTATGGGGCTTTTGCAGTTTATCTACGTTTTATTTATGCTTCTTTAAATAATGTACTCAAGACAGATTATGAAAGTGTTATGTTATGTTTTTGGAAAGGATGTTGTTGTAACACGTATTTGACTTTATGAAATAAAAGTTTGTTGTTCTTCCGCTGTTTACAAATATGTGTTCTTATATCTGTCTTGTATATCTGTGACTTGTACTTATAAACCTCCACCAAAATTAGGGCATTCCCTTTGAGAGTGACCCTAACGGAGGTGGGGTGTTTCATTTTCAGATATCAAATCTGATCTCGGTCCCTCCATATTGACAACGGAGGTATATAAAAAAAAATAAAACTTTGATAGTCGGTGATTTAACTATCAAAGAAACATCCATACAATCAACGGTCCTATTTCCAAATGGAAATTCTATCAATCAAGGATCAAACAACACTGGGCCTTTTTTATATTAGTTCTTTATTTCATTGTCATTTCAAAATTCCATTTCCCATCTTTCGCGTTCTATCAAAGTCCTATTTTCTCTCTTGATTATTGGAAAACATTTCCAATATTATAATCCCTTTATTGAGAAAATATCTCTTATTCCAATTAGAAAACATTTCTAATTCCTTTGAATTAAACTGACGTTATAAGCATCGTTATTATAACTCAAATCATAAATCATTCGTTAACTAACGATATCACTAACCAATCCTTACTATCGCCTTAGCCATTTCTCCGTCAATAATGCAGTCAGTCAAGTTGGGGTATAATTACCTCTCAGACCTTAACCGAACGACATTCTTAACTTTGAAATAGTCAGAGCCCACAACTTTAAACCAAACATTGCTTACCACAACAGCGTTAAAACCGCTGTCTAGCATTATAGAACACTTATCATAACCATAGCATTAAGATTGCTATTAAAACAGTTATTATAACGGCAGCGTTAAAATTGCTATTTAGATTTACCAAGACATTTATTATAACAGCAGCGTCTAAAATTGCTGTATAGATTTACAACATCTGTTATAACAACAGCGCTAAAATCGCTGTTTAGTTTTATAAAAGCATTTCTTACAAAGACAGCGTTATAATCGCTGTTTAAGATTATAAAAGCATTTCTTATGACAACAGCGTTATGATTGCTGTTTTGAATAAAATACCGTGTGCGACGCACACGCTTCCGTTGTTCATTTATAAACTCTGTTTATTTTTAACAATTCAAGTTCTCTTTTAAACATATTTATAACTATACATTTTTCTAACCACTTAATTCGATTTCTATAAATCCCCTTTTTATATACATTTTATTTGCAAAATATTTCCTCGTTTTAAACTATTTATTCTTTTACTTTAAGCATTTGAAAATCTTCCTTTAAATTTTCCTCTGTAATTTGCTAAATTCGGATCCATTTCCAAATATTGGTTTCAAAACCGATACTCACTTTCAAATATACATTCATATTTGAACTCACCTTTTAATTTATCCAATGGTTAATGATCCACTTAATTTATATCTTTATTTATAACATTTTTCTTGGTTACCCAATGGAATAGGTTTCCATTTGCAACTCAATGAAAAAGAAATTATTTCTAATTTGGGAATAAACTCTGCTTTTAAATTCTAATTTCTTTTTCACATTCGATGATATTTTACGGTATCTAAAATACCAGGTTCCTAAGGCCAGGGTAAACCAAACACACAAATTCAACCATGGATAATGTAGCATAACATATATCACCATCAAATAAAACAGTAAATAAAATGTTGAGGGATCCAGTTGGATCCCTCCAACCTGTTTCCCTGCATCCACAGATGTTAGTAACATCAAAAATATCGCATTAATGAAAAATCAATCAACGATGTGATTATATCAACCAATTTATCAACTATTCAACCAAGCAACCATTTCACATTATAAAATAATTTAAAACTCGTTTATATATAAAAATATAAACGAGAGGGAGTTAGTGAGTTTACTCACCTTGGTTCGCATTTGCAGTTTTGTCGTTGTTCTGATTAAAATCAAACGAACATTCGATTTTATCACGAAGTGCAAACAGCTCAGTTCTTAGGCGCATTAGTTCCAAAACGTAGATTTCGTTGCTGCGATTTCAACGGGACCAGTCTCCTCCGATTCTCTTTTCCTACTCTAGATGTTCCAACCGTCTGTATGGCCTAACCAGAAACTCGTCTCCACCATTCTTCATTTTTTTTCCTCACTATAACTCAGCTTCGAACACCCTTTTGGCATTGAAATCTGACAATCCCTCTTCTTCTCAGTACCAAAATAATAAAGCATCTGCTCCCACCATAATTATGTCCTCACCGTGTCTTCTTCATTTACAAGGAGCCAAACATAAATAAAACTCTACCGTTTACTTCCACCCAAGCTGATAACCCCATGTACCACGTTCATCAATTTCACGCCCATCCTTTCCCCAAGGCTACACACGCTACAGCCTTTCCAACCCATGCTATTGATACAACTACACCCCTCCACTCAATGGTCCCTGCTTCAAATCTCACTAATCCACCCATCCTTGGCCAACATTAATTAAGATCCTACCTCCCTTAATTTACTGTTAATGCTTCCCCTCCCTTTTTATCGGACTTCACCAACGGCCAGACGTACGGACCCTCGCCAAACTCATCCACCTTAATAACAGACGGCTTCCTCTTCATCAACTGCACCTTCGTTTGAATTACCATCGCATGTTACTCACAGCACCATTTACCAAGCCAGTATCACAATTAAACAACCCAAAAATAATAATAATACCATGCCGCTCTTCCCATTGGAAACCCCAAAACAAGCATCAACTTCCTTTAACATTTGGTCATCACGTCGCTCATACTTCTCCTGACATCATTTCTTCTTCTTTTCTTTTTCTTTCGTTTGATCGAGATTTTTTTTTTTGGCATTCGTTATTGGCAGTAGTGTATTCAGTTTGAGGGAAGAAAATATATATATGGTATTTAAAGAGGAAGGACCGTGTGGAGCACGGAACTGAAACAACTTGGAGGCCATGGTTACTTTGTCTCCACGGCTCTAAATCTGGGCGACAAAGGAATTAGATAATAGCCGTGGATAGGTTGGCTTGTAGTGTCATCTCACAGTCCGTAGGACAACAAATGTTTGGTCTGTACTTTTTAAATATAGAGTGGCATTTTATTTTATCTCTTTTTATATTATACGAAACTTAGCTGTGAAGTATCCAGCAAAACTAACCACAGTCGACTTCTGTTTACTGATGAAAAAGCTAATCTTGGTGTAAAAAGGTATTCTGAACCCAATGGGACAAGTTTCGTCGAATTCCGACATCGTTTGAAAAAATTTCCTTTATAAAACCAGAAATGAACACGCGTTTAAATTTTTCACGATCACCAGATAAATCAAATCAATTCGAAACTGCGAACACCGACAATAACTTTTCGATACGACCCCAACGGCACTAGTTTCGTCGCATTCTGAGACTATTGCCCCGGTAGGCTATTTTTACGCGCACCGAAATGCCATTTTGAACACCACATTTGCCGGTCTCTAAAAATAACAAACTATATACCTATCCTTACTCTAATCGACGATACGAACTCAACGGAACTGGTTTCGCGGCCTAATTCGATCGTCTGTTCGAGTTACACTCTAATATCCCTTTATTCAGTTGAATTAATTTAATTGCACTGAACGAGCATTTACGGCTACCGTGGTCACATACGACATCGGTTTTCCACGCAATTCAACACCGTACAATAATTTAACGATACGGTTCCAATGAAACTGATTTCGTCGAAATCTGAGTCCGTTTGCAAAACGGCTATTTTAACACGTATAATTTAAATAACGATTTTCCACAGCGACTATTTCAAAATTTGATTTGACCATAACTAACAAATTATAACACGAAATCTAGATTTTTCTCTTTCATATGAAAATTATAATCAATACGGTTCCAACGTGTCTTGTTTCACAGAAATCCGACTTATATCGGATCCTGTATCCTTAGTTGAAGTTCAAAACTCTATATTACGAACTGTCGTGCGATTTCGAGCTCGTTTTATAATTATATTATAAATTAACGTTCAAACTTCGTTTTATAAATAAATTCCCTATATATTCCTATATATAATTCAAATAAAATATTTAAACCAATTTAAATA
The DNA here is from genome assembly GCA_030737875.1 of Allium sativum. Taxonomy (NCBI): domain Eukaryota; kingdom Viridiplantae; phylum Streptophyta; class Magnoliopsida; order Asparagales; family Amaryllidaceae; genus Allium; species Allium sativum. The sequence goes on along the minus strand of CM060909.1, from coordinate 744,585,353 downwards.
TTCAGAATTCAACGGCTGAAAAATCCGGGTCGTTACATTCCTTCCCCCTTAAAATAATTTCGTCCTCGAAATTGCTAAGGTAGGAAAAGATACTACATACCCTATTTACTAGATCCAAAAATCCTTTTTGTTCACTTTTTAACTTCAGTTTAACTGGACCAATTTATTTTAATTAAAATATTAATTTATTCTTACTAACGAAAATTTTCAAAAATTCTGAAAATTTTCTAACACTTTAAATTCTGAAAAATTTCGGCAGCATCTCTTCTGCACGGCTCAATCGGCACAATCACAACTCGCCTTTCTAGGCCTCTCCAATCCAAAAGAAAATAAAAAGCCGAGTGGCTTGCCCCATAGGCTCATAAAATCATCAACCCAAACAATATTGTAAACATGTACCTTTTTGTCGGGCATAATTCTATCTCTTGCATTTGCTTCCGTTCAATATCTGCTTAGCATGCATATATCCATTTCCCACCGGTTTCAAATCAATACAACTTCCAGTTGTCAGATCTCTAATCAACCTCTGATTAGTCACTTCCATTCTATCAATTCAAATCTGATTTCTATTTAAATCAATCCACTTATTATCCTTGAATCCAATTCAATCCCATTCAACAACATCCAATATATTCAACTTTCTTATTCATAAGTCGAGTTCACTTTATTAATTCCAATTTCAAGCCTTTCTCTTTGTTTAATTCATTCTGGATTATCTCTAATTTAATCCAATTTTATTTATCTAAAGTTAAATTTCAATTCATTGATTTACTTCCACCATTTCAATTTCTACAACTTACACAAGTTAAACTTTAATTCAGGATTCAAATTCCCGAGTTTTATTTCAAATTAGTTTGAAAATCATATATATTTATATACATTATAATCAACTCAATTCAAAACATTTGAATTTCTAAAACAACTTGTCCTTTTCAAACATATTTTCATTTCCAAATTACTATGGTAGCAATCCATCACTCAGAAACTTGAAAATGAATGCCGATAATGCTGCAGTCCATTATCAGAATTATTTTCTTGCTACTGAAGTGGTTTCAGTGCTTAATTACTTTTAAAATCCATTTAAACAATTTCTATTGAAAAGTCCTTCAAAGTAATGTTATATTGCTTTAAAAAAAATACTTCAGAAAATACTTCTAATCACCCGGAATTTGAATTCCCATTCTAGTTTGATCTAAATCTTGGCTTATCTCTTTTGTATACATTATCCGTATACAAATTCCATAACCATTTCAATATTCTATAGTTTTACTTGATTGTAATAACAATCAACCCATCTATATAAGATTTCAGAAATTATTCCATTTATATCAAAAATAGTTTTTGGGCAAAATTACTTCATTTACCCAATTTAAAACAATACTGTATCGAATTGCTTTGTTCGAGAGTTTAGAAACACCTATCGATACAGTTGTACATTCTGTATCGACTAGAATTCATAAACCACTCAACAAACCAGCCAACACAATATAAAACAAATTTTATATCAAATCCACAAATACGCGCTCATATATATATACACTCAAACTCAATCTAGGGTATTACTAACCCCATCTCTATTGAGTCACACCACAGAGCCAAGGTAATCACTTAACCTTCAGCTCTGATACCAAATGAAACGACCCGCAAATCCGTACCCTTTGAGTCGACAAATAACACTACACATCCAACCCAAAAGAACAGAAATACGAACCATTATTAGAAAGAAGTTAGAGGATGAGAAATAGAAAGAAAGAAATATTAGAATAGAAGAAAACGAAGATCACAAACTCACAGCGGAACGAATAAAATATATTAGATAACATACCATTTGAAATATAAAACAGTAACTGTATATATATATACATACCATCATCAGAGCACAATAGTTATCTCTGGAACAGTTATAAACACCTGTTTCCAGATACAACAAAATACACAGCGGAAAGTATGATAGTTTATAGCTGACAGGTGAAGCCTTCAAACTCCTCCAAGTGAATCTGTAAAATCCCAACTACTTGACTGCCCGTACAAATTTGGGCACCCAAGAGTTTAGGGAAAACAACAAAATAAACTCTGGGTCAGTCATGGGACTGGTGTGAGTAAACTCCAATCATTTGTTTAACTTCCAAAAATCCTTTCAAAAGAAATGATAATCGTAAGACCGATCCACACATAAACACGGATGGTTTTTACCTTACGATAACCCAAAAATATCTTGATATCAAATCCAGTGATATTATAATAATGTCTACATCAAATAAATAGAATCTAGCGGAACGCTTGCATCTCACGCTCCATATATAATATAAAATCGAAAACCGCAGGGCACTTATTGGAGATTGGATTTCCAACATAACAAGGTATGGGACCACCTTCCGATAGTGTATCTCTAGAGACGAATACACTGGGTTCAACAAGAACGTCTTGCAACCCGGCCCACACATGACCGACCACTCATTTCGCTTGAGTGTATCGAATGTATACCACCGACGATTGGGATCAGCAACCGCCTCCCGATAAGGGACAGCATCGATAGATTTAAGAACAAAAGGAATTTCTCTAGATAGGTGATCATACATCCTAATGGGTGCGACCCACATATCCATGCTGCCTGCCCAATTTTTGTCCAATTCCGGGTTGATGAGGCTTGAGGTTTGAATTATCTTCCAGAACATCTGGCCATCATTCACTTTGAATGCCACATCGTCAGATCCATCGGAAATCACTAATTGATTCCCACAAAAATATTCAGATTGTTAGGCTAAAGAAGTTTCCCTTCTATGCCACTAACTTCGTACGTTTGAAGGAATCAACGTACGTAACCCCCTTTGGAAATACTCTGTCAGACACTCATCCATACAAGTTGTCCTGGGTCTGGACAAACCGAAGGCACTATTCAGTACATCCATCTTAGGCACTGTTATCTAAGACATATACAATAGCCCTTGCACTTCACTCCGTCTTCAAGATATTCAGCATACTTGATTCGCAACGCTTATGCCAATACGGAGTGGTTTTCAGATATCAAATCTGATCTCGGTCCCTCCATATTGACAATGAAGGTATATAAAAAAAATAAAACTTTGATAGTCGGTGATTTAACTATCAAAGAAACATCCATACAATCAACGGTCCTATTTCCAAATGGAAATTCTATCAATCAAGGATCAAACAACACTGGGCCTTTTTTATATTAGTTCTTTATTTCATTGTCATTTCAAAATTCCATTTCCCATCTTTCGCGTTCTATCAAATTCCTATTTTCTCTCTTGATTATTGGAAAACATTTCCAATATTATAATTCCTTTATTGAGAAAATATCTCTTATTCCAATTAGAAAACATTTCTAATTCCTTTGAATTAAACTGACGTTATAAACATCGTTATTATAACTCAAATCATAAATCATTCGTTAACTAACGATATCACTAACCAATCCTTACTATCGCCTTAACCATTTCTCCGTCAATAATGCAGTCAGTCAAGTTGGGGTATAATTACCTCTCAGACCTTAACTGAACGACATTCTTAACTTTGAAATAGTCAGAGCCCACAACTTTAAACCAAACATTGCTTACCACAACAGCGTTAAAACCGCTGTCTAGCATTATAGAACACTTATCATAACCATAGCATTAAGATTGCTATTAAAACAGTTATTATAACGGCAGGGTTAAAATTGCTATTTAGATTTACCAAGACATTTATTATAACAGCAGCGTCTAAAATTGCTGTATAGATTTACAACATCTGTTATAACAACAGCGCTAAAATCGCTGTTTAGTTTTATAAAAGCATTTCTTACAAAGACAGCGTTATAATCGCTGTTTAAGATTATAAAAGCATTTCTTATGACAACAGCGTTATGATTGCTGTTTTGAATAAAATACCGTGTGCGACGCACACGCTTCCGTTGTTCATTTATAAACTCTGTTTATTTTTAACAATTCAAGTTCTCTTTTAAACATATTTATAACTATACATTTTTCTAACCACTTAATTCGATTTCTATAAATCCCCTTTTTATATACATTTTATTTGCAAAATATTTCCTCGTTTTAAACTATTTATTCTTTTACTTTAAGCATTTGAAAATCTTCCTTTAAATTTTCCTCTGTAATTTGCTAAATTCGGATCCATTTCCAAATATTGGTTTCAAAACCGATACTCACTTTCAAATATACATTCATATTTGAACTCACCTTTTAATTTATCCAATGGTTAATGATCCACTTAATTTATATCTTTATTTATAACATTTTTCTTGGTTACCCAATGGAATAGGTTTCCATTTGCAACTCAATGAAAAAGAAATTATTTCTAATTTGGAAATAAACTCTGCTTTTAAATTCTAATTTCTTTTTCACATTCGATGATATTTTACGGTATCTAAAATACCAGGTTTCTAAGGCCAGGGTAAACCAAACACACAAATTCAACCATGGATAATGTAGCATAACATATATCACCATCAAATAAAACAGTAAATAAAATGTTGAGGGATCCAGTTGGATCCCTCCAACCTGTTTCCCTGCATCCACAGATGTTAGTAACATCAAAAATATCGCATTAATGAAAAATCAATCAACGATGTGATTATATCAACCAATTTATCAACTATTCAACCAAGCAACCATTTCACATTATAAAATAATTTAAAACTCGTTTATATATAAAAATATAAACGAGAGGGAGTTAGTGAGTTTACTCACCTTGGTTCGCATTTGCAGTTTTGTCGTTGTTCTGATTAAAATCAAACGAACATTCGATTTTATCACGAAGTGCAAACAGATCAGTTCTTAGGCGCATTAGTTCCAAAACGTAGATTTCGTTGCTGCGATTTCAACGGGACCAGTCTCCTCCGATTCTCTTTTCCTACTCTAGATGTTCCAACCGTCTGTATGGCCTAACCAGAAACTCGTCTCCACCATTCTTCATTTTTTTCCTCACTATAACTCAGCTTCGAACACCCTTTTGGCATTGAAATCTGACAATCCCTCTTCTTCTCAGTACCAAAATAATAAAGCATCTGCTCCCACCATAATTATGTCCTCACCGTGTCTTCTTCATTTACAAGGAGCCAAACATAAATAAAACTCTACCGTTTACTTCCACCCAAGCTGATAACCCCATGTACCACGTTCATCAATTTCACGCCCATCCTTTCCCCAAGGCTACACACGCTACAGCCTTTCCAACCCATGCTATTGATACAACTACACCCCTCCACTCAATGGTCCCTGCTTCAAATCTCACTAATCCACCCATCCTTGGCCAACATTAATTAAGATCCTACCTCCCTTAATTTACTGTTAATGCTTCCCCTCCCTTTTTATCGGACTTCACCAACGGCCAGACGTACGGACCCTCGCCAAACTCATCCACCTTAATAACATACGGCTTCCTCTTCATCAACTGCACCTTCGTTTGAATTACCATCGCATGTTACTCACAGCACCATTTACCAAGCCAGTATCACAATTCAACAACCCAAAAATAATAATAATACCATGCCGCTCTTCCCATTGGAAACCCCAAAACAAGCGTCAACTTCCTTTAACATTTGGTCATCACGTCGCTCATACTTCTCCTGACATCATTTCTTCTTCTTTTTTTTTCTTTCGTTTGATCGAGATTTTTTTTTTTGGCATTCGTTATTGGCAGTAGTGTATTCAGTTTGAGGGAAGAAAATATATATATGGTATTTAAAGAGGAAGGACCGTGTGGAGCACGGAACTGAAACAACTTGGAGGCCACGGTTACTTTGTCTCCACGGCTCTAAATCTGGGCGACAAAGGAATTAGATAATAGCCGTGGATAGGTTGGCTTGTAGTGTCATCTCACAGTCCGTAGGACAGCAAATGTTTGGTCTGTACTTTTTAAATATAGAGTGGCATTTTATTTTATCTCTTTTTATATTATACGAAACTTAGCTGTGAAGTATCCAGCAAAACTAACCACAGTCGACTTCTGTTTACTGATGAAAAAGCTAATCTTGGTGTAAAAAGGTATTCTGAACCCAATGGGACAAGTTTCGTCGAATTCCGACATCGTTTGAAAAAATTTCCTTTATAAAACCAGAAATGAACACGCGTTTAAATTTTTTACGATCACCAGATAAATCAAATCAATTCGAAACTGCGAACACCGACAATAACTTTTCGATACGACCCCAACGACACTAGTTTCGTCGCATTCTGAGACTATTGCCCCGGTAGGCTATTTTTACGCGCACCGAAATGCCATTTTGAACACCACATTTGCCGGTCTCTAAAAATAACAAACTATATACCTATCCTTACTCTAATCGACGATACGAACTCAACGGAACTGGTTTCGCGGCCTAATTCAATCGTCTGTTCGAGTTACACTCTAATATCCCTTTATTCAGTTGAATTAATTTAATTGCACTGAACGAGCATTTACGGCTACCGTGGTCACATACGACATCGGTTTTCCACACAATTCAACACCGTACAATAATTTAATGATACAGTTCCAATGAAACTGATTTCGTCGAAATCTGAGTCCGTTTGCAAAACGGCTATTTTAACACGTATAATTTAAATAACGATTTTCCACAACGACTATTTCAAAATTTGATTTGACCATAACTAACAAATTATAACACGAAATCTAGATTTTTCTCTTTCATATGAAAATTATAATCAATACGGTTCCAACGTGTCTTGTTTCACAGAAATCCGACTTATATCGGATCCTGTATCCTTAGTTGAAGTTCAAAACTCTATATTACGAACTGCCGTGCGATTTCGAGCTCGTTTTATAATTATATTATAAATTAACGTTCAAACTTCGTTTTATAAATAAATTCCCTATATATTCCTATATATAATTCAAATAAAATATTTAAACCAATTTAAATATTCAGAATTCAACGGCTGAAAAATCCGGGTCGTTACATTCCTTCCCCCTTAAAATAATTTCGTCCTCGAAATTGCTAAGGTAGGAAAAGATACTACATACCCTATTTACTAGATCCAAAAATCCTTTTTGTTCACTTTTTAACTTCAGTTTAACTGGACCAATTTATTTTAATTAAAATATTAATTTATTCTTACTAACGAAAATTTTCAAAAATTCTGAAAATTTTCTAACACTTTAAATTCTGAAAAATTTCGGCAGCATCTCTTCTGCACGGCTCAATCGGCACAATCACAACTCGCCTTTCTAGGCCTCTCCAATCCAAAAGAAAATAAAAAGCCGAGTGGCTTGCCCCATAGGCTCATAAAATCATCAACCCAAACAATATTGTAAACATGTACCTTTTTGTCGGGCATAATTCTATCTCTTGCATTTGCTTCCGTTCAATATCTGCTTAGCATGCATATATCCATTTCCCACCGGTTTCAAATCAATACAACTTCCAGTTGTCAGATCTCTAATCAACCTCTGATTAGTCACTTCCATTCTATCAATTCAAATCTGATTTCTATTTAAATCAATCCACTTATTATCCTTGAATCCAATTCAATCCCATTCAACAACATCCAATATATTCAACTTTCTTATTCATAAGTCGAGTTCACTTTATTAATTCCAATTTCAAGCCTTTCTCTTTGTTTAATTCATTCTGGATTATCTCTAATTTAATCCAATTTTATTTATCTAAAGTTAAATTTCAATTCATTGATTTACTTCCACCATTTCAATTTCTACAACTTACACAAGTTAAACTTTAATTCAGGATTCAAATTCCCGAGTTTTATTTCAAATTAGTTTGAAAATCATATATATTTATATGCATTATAATCAACTCAATTCAAAACATTTGAATTTCTAAAACAACTTGTCCTTTTCAAACATATTTTCATTTCCAAATTAGTATGGTAGCAATCCGTCACTCAGAAACTTGAAAATGAATGCCGATAATGCTGCAGTCCATTATCAGAATTATTTTCTTGCTACTGAAGTGGTTTCAGTGCTTAATTACTTTTAAAATCCATTTAAACAATTTCTATTGAAAAGTCCTTCAAAGTAATGTTATATTGCTTTAAAAAAAATACTTCAGAAAATACTTCTAATCACCCGGAATTTGAATTCCCATTCTAGTTTGATCTAAATCTTGGCTTATCTCTTTTGTATACATTATCCGTATACAAATTCCATAACCATTTCAATATTCTATAGTTTTACTTGATTGTAATAACAATCAACCCATCTATATAAGATTTCAGAAATTATTCCATTTATATCAAAAATAGTTTTTGGGCAAAATTACTTCATTTACCCAATTTAAAACAATACTGTATCGAATTGCTTTGTTCGAGAGTTTAGAAATACCTATCGATACAGTTGTACATTCTGTATCGACTAGAATTCATAAACCACTCAACAAACCAGCCAACACAATATAAAACAAATTTTATATCAAATCCACAAATACGTGCTCATATATATATACACTCAAACTCAATCTAGGGTATTACTAACCCTATCTCTATTGAGTCACACCACAGAGCCAAGGTAATCACTTAACCTTCAGCTCTGATACCAAATGAAACGACCCGCAAATCTGTACCCTTTGAGTCGACAAATAACACTACACGTCCAACCCAAAAGAACAGAAATACGAACCATTATTAGAAAGAAGTTAGAGAATGAGAAATAGAAAGAAAGAAATATTAGAATAGAAGAAAACGAAGATCACAAACTCACAGCGGAACGAATAAAATATATTAGATAACATACCATTTGAAATATAAAACAGTAACTGTATATATATACATACCATCATCAGAGCACAATAGTTATCTCTGGAACAGTTATAAACACCTGTTTCCAGATACAACAAAATACACAGCGGAAAGTATGATAGTCTATAGCTGACAGGTGAAGCCTTCAAACTCCTCCAAGTGAATCTGTAAAATCCCAACTACTTGACTGCCCGTACAAATTTGGGCACCCAAGAGTTTAGGGAAAACAACAAAATAAACTCTGGGTCAGTCATGGGACTGGTGTGAGTAAACTCCAATCATTTGTTTAACTTCCAAAAATCCTTTCAAAAGAAATGATAATCGTAAGACCGATCCACACATAAACACGGATGGATTAGAAATTATGTCCAAATCAAATTTGGAAAAGGTCGTTGTAAGTGCAGTTCGATGACCGTTGATGGAAATCGACTGTATGGGCCTTGATAAAATTATTAAAAATATCGATAATTTGTGTAAAATCATAAGAAATGATTTGTGAAGAATTGGGATGAAAAACTCCATATTTGAAAAGATAAAAATATATTTTTATCGAAATGAACTAGTTATTAACTAGAAAAATAATCCAATGGTTATAAATAAATAAATTGGATTAGATTTAAATTGAAATTATCTTTGGATATTTTCGATATTGGATTCCGTGATTATACAGATATTGTGATGGGAATTTGGAAGATATCGATATCGTTATTCCCGATATGATATCTGTTGGTTTCAGGATTTGATGTTGAATATAAGTCGATACTATCTCTATTCAAAACCTTATATTTAATGTCAAATTTGATTGATTGTTTGTTTGGATTGTGCTCGACCAGTTTATGAGCAAAATATGCTTTTACATTTAGCATTGGGTTGGGTTGAAAATATCTGTGTGCTAACGCCTTGTGAAACACTTCACGATTTGACGATAAGGTGTTTAGCGATGTTGTGTTCATTTCAAATTTAATGAATGATTGTGAAATGATATTTTTCTTAAGTGAAAAGAAATGTATTCCCGATTTTGGACAGGGAATGTTTTATAAAAATGTTTTATAAAACAGAAAGGATTTCAAGGCCCAAAACCCAATGATTTCTAAAGTGATTTAGAAAACATTGTGGTTCATCGCATATTCGATTAGTTGCTATTGATGATGTATCTGTTTGGTGGCGGATAATTTATTCTCTTGCTTAACACCCTTCTTTGAGACGTACGAGCTCAAAGGTTATGTGATTAATAGTGACTGATCATATGCGTGAATTACTGATGTGAAGTACTATATTTTGAAAGTACTTGTGATTATTTTGTTGTGAAATGATTTTCTCTACTTCGGGATATGAAATGATTTAGTATGTGGCTAAAGATTCGGGTAACCCTGAGACTAAAAGTATGGGTGAGAGGGTGGTGTATGCTCTCCATGTGTGGGAGGTGCATCGTCGGTGTAGCCTACTCCTATGTGGGGGTAGGTGCACATTTATATATCGAGTTGCGAGGTGTGTACCCTTTGCCTTGTCGATGGGGAGCACGATATTTGGTTGCATACTTGTTTGTATGCATTGTTATGTTTTGGAATTGACATTTCCAAACGATTTGATTTGAGATCCCGAAGTGAAATCTACTTTGATATAGAAAGTTAGATATGTATTTCAAATGATTTGAAATAAGAAATCGGGAATAAAATCCAAAGGAATAATTTATGTAAATTGAATTGGATTTAGAAAATCTAAGTGTAGTGATTAATCTAAGTGGGTAGATTGGGATATTGCATGTTGATTGATGCATTGTAGATCCATATATCTATATTGATTGTTGTTTATACACTGGTATTCATGGGGGTAAACCCGTTCCGCGTTAGCGGCGTGGTCCCGTGATATACCATATTATCAAAGAAGTTAATTATAACTGTTAGAGTTTCTCACACCAGTCCCATGACTGACCTGTAGGTTGCTTTTCCCTTGCGAACTCGGGTGCCCCTATTTTCCACACGGGCAGCCGAGTAGTTTTATTTTGCAGATGTATTGAGCAGGATTCTGGATTGAAGCTTTAAGCTGTGTCCAGGCATTTACAGTCTTCCGCTGTGTAGTTTATATTTCCGTTGTGCACTGTTTTACATTTATGTAAATTTATCTTCCGCTGTGTATTATATTCCGATATACTCTGATATTATGTACTCTGATGTAACATTATTATGATGTTTATAGAAGTCTTCTGTTATTTGTTCTGATGTGTTGTATACCCAGAGTTAGCGTATGCGGGAATCGAACGGTCTTGGTCGATTTAGCGATCGATCAAGTCCGGGTGAAATCCGGTGTCGTTACATATGGTATCAGAGCTTTGGTTAAACTCAAATCTTTGGGGTACAACTCGTTAGAACAGAATAAAAGACTCATCAGAGGTAGGATTAGTAATATCCTATGAAAGAATCCTCATTAGAGATAGAATCAGTAGCATTCTAGAATGAGTGACTCGTTAGAGATGGGGTTAGAAATGCACTAGTATGAGTCGAGAGTTATTTGTTTATAAATAATGTATTTGTGATTATATATATGATCTGGTTTTAGATAATATGATTTTAAATATATAAAGTTATATATTTGAAAAATCTAATCAATTAATTGATTGTTGGTTGTGTTGTTTGATTATTAGTTAACTAATAAAATCAACATTTGAATTGAAGGAACCAATTAGGCCAAATTGTATACAAAGTGAACCAAATAGTAAACTGTATTGAAATTTGGTTGCAAATGCATGCATATACATATACTTACATTGAACAGGTCATAGCAAGGAGGCTAGAGCAGAGAATAAAATTTGTTTGCCCGACAAATAGGTACATATTTACAATAATTTACTGTTTTGTTTGGGTGATGATGATTTTATGAGCCGATTGGCTAGCCGCTTGGCTTTTTCTTTTTCTTTTTGAGATCAGAAGGCCTGTATGGCAATTTCGGGATTTTCCCGTGGCTCCCGGTGCAGGGGAGGTTATGGCGAATTTTTTTGAAAATTTAGGGTGTTAGCCAAATTTTTGAAAATTTGAAAATTCTCAGAAACTGAAAAGTTGGAGAATGGAAGCCAGATCGAACGTAGAGTTGATTAATCAAACCACTTTCGACTTTGTTCCTTTTCGGGGACGAAAAGTTTTAAGTGGGGGAGATTGTAACAACCCGAAAATCTGGGCCAGTTTAAAAATTTTATTTCGGCAATTTTAGCGAATTTTGAACATTTAAAATGAATTATTTTAAATAGTATCGACGAGAAAATTTCTTTTGAATAAAATTTAATCGTATATAGTTAAATAGATCGTCGTTAGAATATAAATAATTATATATAATTATAATTAGAATTGAAAATGGCACGGTAGTTCGATAATTCGATTTCAAACTTCAATTCCACGTACCGGGTGCAAAACAATCCGGATTTTAGTGAAACCAAAAACATTAGGATCTATTTTAGAATATCTTTCCAACGAATCCGACAAATCAAAATTTCATAGCTATGGAATTCAAGCCCTTAAAAATGGAATTTTTGCTAACGACCTCGGATTTCAACGAAACCACTTTTGTTGGATCCGTGATGTCAAGTTATTGCTAGGTTTCAAATTTCATAATTTTTCGAATCAATATGTGAGCGTGGCAAAGGAAAACGCGTTTGACCAGTTTTAGTTGATTTTAATCGACTGGAAAATGACCATTTTTCTAACGGTCTCAGAATCCGACGAAACTAGTTTTGTTAGGACCGTATCGTCAATACGAAGCTAGAAAATATTTTTTAGGATTTTTTCTAGTTAGTATGTGACCCCGGTAATTGGAAATGCGCGTTTAAATTCAATATATAGAGTTATATGTTGATTTTGATGAAAACTGATTGTAACAGCTGAATCAGCTTACGATACATATCCCATTGTGTTCGGAATGGGGGTGAAACGCTATGGACGATAGTCGGTGGGTCTCGTTTCGAAGTCAAAATAAAAAGTTGTTTTTTGAAAGTAATTAATTAAAATAATATAAAATTTCTCAATAAACCCCCCCTTTATATTTCCCCTTTCCCTTTTCTCTTCAGTCAAAATTCAATTTATAAAAAAAATGGAGACTTCACCACCGCCCCTCCACCTAACCTGGCGCCGCCCAGTCGCGCTAGCCCCTCCCCCCCTGACCATTCGACGAACCCCTCCGCCTTGCCTCTCTCCTCCGTCCAGTGGAGCGCCCAATCCTCGAAACCCCTCTAACCGCGACCTCCCTCGACCTCGTACACCTCAGTCGCCGCCCCTCCGGCCTTCTCAGCGCCGCCTCTTCTCTCTCCTCCTCTAGATGGAAACCACGCACCCCACACAAGCCCCAAACCCCCCCTCAAACTCCACCACAGCCATCACCTGACCACCGCACCACTGTGGAGCGCCGCCACCACCTGACGCGATCTCCCCCGCCGCATTGAGGTTCTCCGGTGCCATTCTCCCCCTTAGACAGTAAGTTCTTCCTCGTTTGATTTGTTTTTTATTTTTAAAAATCTTTAAAAATCAGTTCTTTTATAGAACATTGGATTAAAAATCAGTTTTTATTTGTTAAGAGAATTTTTATATGTGTTATTGTTTAAAAAGATTGGATCTTTATTTTACATAAAGATTAGATTTTTATTTTACATAAAGGAGGGATTTTGATTAGTAATATCCAGTTATCAGAGCTTTGGTTTACAGAGCTCGAGAACAAGACACATTAGAACCATACGAAAGAATTCATCAGATATTGGATTAGTAATATCCAGTTAGAATGACTCGTTAGAGATAGGATCAGTAGTATCCTAGAACGAGTGTGAAGAGTATATTTTTCAAATGAAAACAATTTTGTTTTGAAAATTTAAATCATTTTATACGTATTTAATTATTTGTTTATTTTGAATATGGACAATCGAGTATATAAAGATTTTACATATACGCTTCATGAACGTATATTCGAAGTTTTAATATACTGGATAGATATAGAATCATACTCTAGTGGCCCGAAGATGATTCTGATGATTGACTAGTCGTCATTAGTATTCATGTTCGAGTAACGAAGGTGTGATAACTATATATCTCCATTAGACTGGTGTGAGGACCAAAATTAATATAGCTAGAACACATTGTTGTGAATTGGCATCAAAAACAGGATTTTTGTATATATGTATCAAATTATGAATTTGAAACTCTAATCCACTAATTGACTGATGTTTGTGTTGTTTGTCTATTTGTTTGCTAATTTTGAACCATTATGCCTAATTGAATCAAATATTGAATTGTATTAAAAATTGGTCGCATTTGCTTGCATATACATATACTTACATTGAACAGGTCATAGCAAGGAGGCTAGAGCAGAGAATAAAATTTGTTTGCCCGACAAATAGGTACATGTTTACTACATAATTTACTGTTTTGTTTGGGTGATGATGATTTTATGAGCCTATTGGCTAGCCGCTTGGCTTTTTCTTTTTCTTTTTGAGATTAGAAGGACCGGGGAAGCTATTTGAAATTCCCGGATGCTCCCATTGCAGGGGAGGTTATGGCGAAATTTTTCGAAAATTTAGGGTGTTAGCCAAATTTTTGGAATTTTTGAAAATTCTCAGAAACTGAAAAGTTGGAGAATGAAAGCCAGATCGAACGTAGAGCTGGTTAATCAAACCACTTTCGACTTTGTTCCTTTTCGGGGACGAAAAGTTTTAAGTGGGGGAGATTGTAATAACCCGGAAATTCTGAACCAGTTTAAAATTTTTATTTTGGCAATTTTAGCGAATTTCGAATATTTAAAATAGATTATTTTAAATAATATCGACGAGAAATTTATTTTTAATATATTTAGAACGTATATATTTATACGCGTCGTCGTTAGAATATAAATAATTATATATAATTATAAATAGAATTGAAAATGGCGCGGTAGTTCGATAATTCGATTTCAAACTTCAATTGAATGTACCGGGTGCAAAACAATCCGGATTTTAGTGAAACCAAAAATAATAGGATCTAATTGATAATATCTTTCCAACGAATCTGAAAAATCGAAATTTCATAACGGGAATCAAAAGATATGTCCAGTTGAAAATTCTGAATAGTCGCTATAGAATTCAGGCCCTTAAAAATGGACATTTTGCAGACGACCTCGGATTTCGACGAAACCACTTTTGTTGGGTCCGTGATGTAAAGTTATTGCTAGGTTTCAAATTTCATGATTTTTCGAATCAATATGTGAGCGTGGCGAAGGAAAACGCGTTTGACCAGTTTTAGTTGATTTTAATCGACTGGAAATTGGCCATTTTTCAAACGGTCTCAGAATTCGACGAAACTAGTTTTGTTAGGACCGTATCGTCAATACGAAGCTAGAAAATATTTTTATGGAATTTTTCTAGTTAGTATGTGACCCCGGTAAATTGAAATGCGCGTTTAAATTCAATATATAGAGTTATATGTTGATTTTAACGGAAACTGATCGTAACGATCGAATCAGCTTACGATACATATCCCATTGTGTTCGAAATGGGGGTGATTAGCTATGGACGACGGTCGGTGGGTTCGATTTGGAGTTTGGAGATTAAAAGTATTATTTTGAAATATATATATATATATATATATGGTTGGTCAAAAGGGGTCAAACCCTTTATCTCTTTCATCCGCGGTCAAACCAGAAGTCGCCGCCTCTAACCCGATGAAAGGCAGATAAAGCTTCAATCTTTCCTCTCCGATTTCCCTCCATCCACACAATAGAATTCAAAGATTGTAAAACAAAAACCATAGTCCTTTCTAAACTCTTCAAATCCATGCCAGGATTGTCGAATTTCTTCAACCGTGGTGGTCGATTTTGCTGCTCAAAGGCATCGACTTTGAATTGATTTCGCGGCCAGCTGGGACCATCGGTTCTCGAGCCACTCAAGGCAGTGGGGGCGCTGGTCAACGGGCATCATGGGGAGGCGTTCAATTGAGTTCCGAGTGTCAGAATAGGCGGTGATTTTCAGACCTGGAGGTCGAGCTTTCTTCGATTTTGGACCTACAGCTTTTCAAAGGAGGAGTTGAATGTTCTTAAACGTGAGCAAGGTAGTAATTAAAAATTAATTATTGTTTAATTATATAAAAATATACATTTTTTATACAAAATAAGAATAGCATTGTTTTTACAATATAAAATAACTTGGTTTTTACAATATAAAATAACTTGGTTTTGACAATATAAAATAACTTGGTTTTGACAATATAAAATAACTTGGTTTTGACAATATAAAATAACTTGGTTTTGACAATATAAAATAACTTGGTTTTGACAATATAAAATAACTTGGTTTTGAAAATATAAAATAACTTATTTTTACAACATAAAATAACTTGTTTTTACAATATAAAATAACTTTGTTTTTGAAAATCTGGTTTTAAAATATATAACCTTTCTGTTTATAAAAATATGACCTTTATGTTTATAAAAATATAATCTTTATGTTTGGAAGAAGATAATCCTTAGTTATATAAAAATGTGATTTTTATATAACAGAGAATATAAAAATGTGATTTTTATATAACAGAGAATATAAAAATGTGATTTTTATCCGTATAGAGCGAATTAAAAATGTGATTTTTATCCGTATATAGCGAATTAAAAATGTGATTTTTATCCATATAGAGCGAATTAAAAATGTGATTTTTATATAAATAGCAACAGTATAAAAATGTGATTTTTATATATGTAGTGGCTACGGTCAGCGAAGGTGACAAAAAGGCGAAACGACGAAGACTTCTGCAAAAGAAGAGCCGTGGAGCTAGGATAGCTATCTGTGAGAATTTCTCACCTTTCAATTTCTTTTTCTAGTTATATATATATACTAGGATGCAGACGGTGCTTAGTAGCACCCGACACCATGGACTTGTTTGTTTGATTGCAAAAATTAGTTAGATTATTTGATTGAAATTGAATTGTGTGGTGAAATGAATAGATTTGATTGATGTGTGAATGGCGTGGGCCTTCACTAGACCGGGGATAAGGCTAGGCCTCGTCCCGTTTCTAGTATCGTGCCGTTATGCCGCCGAAATTTTCTAAAATAAGTTAGAAAAATAAAAATATCATTTTATTTAAAGAATGAACTGAATAGAAATTCATATGTTAAAATAAAATGTTTTATCGTTAAAAATATAATTTTTAACGTGAATATGAATATAGTGAATGTGAATAAATAAAATATTCATTTACAGACCGGACGGTTTGTTTATGTACACTGATTTGACTGACATTGATTGGGACGATAAATTTTACACATCGCTCAACTGCACAAATAAAAATCAGTGTTTGATTGCTTGAAACCCCACACGGGTGTTGGGATGAAATTTGAAGTTCACTCATCCCGATTGATTAAATATGTCGATCGATTGATTGACAGGCTGTTATAAGCGTTATATATCTATATTTGATGCTTATACAGTGTAGTGCACTTTGGTTGATGGTTGATTATTTTTCAATGTTGTTATATACATATGTTGTATGAAAATCCATATAATTAACTTTATATGGTAATTGATTGGGCCTCATTCCAATTTAGAAAATAAAGAATATTATAAAGTAAATGTTCATGTGTTGACTGTACTCATCCGTTGAGATTAGTCATGTGTTGAACGAATTATTCTTATAATAGAATTTACATCCTTATCAATATTATAAAGTAAATGTTCATGTGTTGACTGTACTCATCCGTTGAGATTAGTCATGTGTTGAACGAATTATTCTTATAATAAAATTTACATCCTTATCAATATAAAATAAAGGTTCATGTGTTGATTGTACTCATCCGTTGAGATTAGTCATGTGTTGAACGAATTATTCTTATAATAAAATTTACATCTTTATCAATATAAAATAAAGGTTCATGTGTTGACTGTACTCATTCGTTGAGATAGTCATGTGTTGAACGAAATAATTTAAGAAAAGTAGTCACACGTGGATGGTACTCATTCATTGAGATTAGTCGTGTGTTGACGAAAAGAAATATTTGAATAGAAACATTTTGAAATAGAATATTTGAAAATAGAAATATATGAAGCCGTGTTGATTAGATTAACGCCATTTTGACGTGAACGATATTTATATCGATTTTAATCATTTTAAAACGATGTTGAAAAACGATTTCGAAATGAATTGAATATATAACGATTTCGAAATGAATTGAATATATAACGATTTTGATTCGAATTGAATATAAAACGATTTCGAATTGAATGGAATAGGAAACCAATTTGATTTCAATTGAATATATAATGAATTTGATTTGAATAGAAAATGAATTTGAATCGAATATAAAACCAATTTGAATTGAATTGAATTGAAACGAATTCAAATTGAATTGAAAGCGAATTGAAATGAATTCAAATTTAATTGAAATTTGAATTGAATAAAAATGAATTCTAAAACGAATTTATAAAGAAGAATTCAATTTTGATCTGAATTGAAATGGAAGTTGAAATTGCTTTTGAAACGAATTTAAAACGAATTTATAAAGAGGAATTCAATTTTGATCTGAATTGAAATGGAAGTTGAAACGAATTTAAAAAGAATTTATAAAGAAGAATTCAATTTTGATCTGAATTGAAATGGAAGTTGAAATTGCTTTTGAAACGAATTTAAAACTATTTATATAATTCGTTTTAAATAGGAATCGACGAAATATATATTATATATATTATATATATAATATAATGGCCTGAATAGAACGCGCCGCGCCACGGCAGTTCGTGAATTTCGACCATTTATTTCAAACGGACATTACGGGAGATCCGACCGTCGGATTCTCCTAAAACCGGAACCGTTGGGTTTGTATCGAAAAGAGCTTTCTAACGAACATTAGAAATTTGAAATCTAACGGTTGGATTTGGAGTTACGTCCAAATCAAATTTGAAAAAGGTCGCTGTAAGTGCAGTTCGATGGCCGTTGTTGGAAATCGACTGTACGGGCCTTGATAAAATTATTAAAAATATTAATAATTTGTGTAAAATTAGAAGAAATGATTTGGGAAGATTTGGGGTGAAAAACTCCATATTTGAAAAGATAAAAATAGATTTTTATCGAGATGAACTAGATTGAACTAAATTTAAAACCCGGGTTTTTATTTTTAAATAAATAAATTAGATTTAAAAAGGGGTTTTAAATAATCGGAATTCCTAATATATTTGATTTGAATAGAACTAGAATTGATTTGTGGGTTTATCATGAACTGTGTTTTAAACAACACTAGTTCTTTAACCCGATGATAAATAGAATGTGATTTGGGTTTGTCGTGAACGGTGTTTTAAAAGACATTAGTTCTTTAACCCAATAAAAGGAGTTTTAATGAATCTGCCATTAGATTGAAATGTGAATTGATAATCTAAATTATCAAATTTAGAAATGAGCGAGAATGGAGTATCGCCAGTTTTGCTCCAAAGCGATAGTTAAATCTTTAATTAGATTTGAACGTCAAATGGTAATTAATTTTACAGATAACACTGTGGTGTTAAATATGGAGTATTACCAGTTTTGCTTCATGGGATGAATAGGTTGGGATTGGGAAATAAAATAAATAATTACTTCGGTGTGGTTCGCTAATCTCGACTAGTTGGAAAAACCATAATTTGGCTTTAAACGACATCCAAAGGAAGATTACAGGATAAATTTTAAAGAATTTATCTTGGATAAAATTAATGGGAACCTTTCCCTAAGAATGTGGAATTTAGAAACTAGCTGTAGGTTGGCTAATGTAACACCCCGAATTTTCTATTAACACTAAAGTTGCTAAAATATTAATAAGTGTGTAAGAGAGGGGATGTATCTAATATGAATATAAAAATATTAATAAGTGTGTAAGAGAGGGGATGTATCTAATATGTATATAAAAACAATAATAAGTGTGTAAAAGGGGGGGATGTATCTAATGTGTACATTGTAGAATATATATATATATATATATATATATATATATATGGGCAGTTAATGCAAACATGAATAGAAGTTTATTAATTTGCTGAGTGTTTGCTAAGTCACTTCTGACTCATTGCTGAGTCAACAAGATAAACCCCATCTTGTCTGAACGGCTGCGGTTATTTCTAGGTTAAATCTAATGGCCTAAATGAATTCTAAAATCTATAAATAAGTGGGTAGACCCTAGACCTAAATCACTTGTAAAATTAGAGAAGCTACCGTCATGCTGCTGCCATGGAGTTCAGCATAGCCGTCACAAACTAAGAAGAGGAAGCCTAATCATCTACAACTAAATCTACACAAATCAAATCAAAAGATCTCTCTTTCTCTAATTCTTTTCTTTTGTTGGTGAGTATGATGATTGTCACAAGACTATTACAAACTAATTTGACTCAGTTATGAATGGATCACAAGAAAGTGATGTGATTTGTAATTGTAAATTCTATATATTGTGGATCTCTTATTATGTTATTATGTTGTCGTATGATGTAAATTATATATGCTATGTCATGCTATGTTGTAAATTCTCTTATGCTATGTCGTGCTATGTTGAGAATCATGTCAAGCTATGTTATACTATCATACTATGCCATGTTATAAATCATGCTATATTATGTTGAAAAATCATGATGTTGTTGGATCATGCTTAAAGTTATGTTTTTTTTCTTAATTTAAATGGATCTTGTTTATGGGAATTTGCCTATTAGGTTAGGTGTACCCATAAACTTGAAACTATAATTAAATAAAACTTGATTATGGGAATTTGCCTATTGAGTTAGGTGTACCCATATAAAACCATGTTGTTAAAAAAATTAGATGATGTTGATTCACACATGTTCATATGTAAGTTTATGAAAATTGATTGAGATCATATTAGGTGAATTTTGAACAAGTTGACACCTTTAGATCCATGACATGTATAATCTATGCAAGTTGGACATATGCAAGTTTCACCCCTTATTATGATTCATTTGGTCACATATACATGTTGTTATTATGATAATCTCTTTTATGCTATGAGTTAGGCTATTCGAGTCTAACATATATTTTGCGAATAAACGTTCAAACGTGGGGTAGGGGTAATATTAGGAATTAATAAATTGGGTGCAATTTTGTAAGATGTTGCATACCATGAATGAATGTCCATAATTGAGTCAATTATGGACATTGTTAAAAATTGGAAGTAATTAATAATTCAAGTAGGGAATTATTAAAATTGGGGGAAAGTGGATTATTATGAATAATCAATGCTTAGGACACGAGGTTGGACCCGTTTGTGATGTAAACCTGCCCGGACCCGCCCGGCAAATCCAGTAGTCACAAATGTCGGCCCAATGTGAGAGGTCCTAGGCCCAAACTAAAGCATAACAGTTGTAAAGACACGAGGTTAGATTCTTTTATGGTGTAAGACTGCCCGGACCCGCCCGGCAAATCCAGCTGCCATAAATGCCAGTCTAATGTGAGAGGTCTTTATGAGGTTATGGCCTTAATGAACTAAGAAATACTTAACCAGATAATCATGTAAGGTGGGACATGGGGGTTAAGTAGGTGCCTTGGGTGGCATGAGGAATCTGGTGGTTGCCTTTAGAGGCATTTGAAATACGATTAGACTTAACCAAACACACATGTAAATGAACATGACTAAGTGGGTTAAGTGGGATGGACTAATGGGGACAAGCTTAGGTGGAATGCTTGTGGTAAATAGTGGGGGCCCATTTCAACCAGTATCCCAAAACGTATCTTTGTGGGCTCGACCCAAGTCGAGGACGGGACACGCATACTGGGTTTGACTATAAGAGGCCAAAACAGGGAGCGGTGGCAACGCAAGTCCAACGGGTTTCATATGCGTGTGTGGACCCGGGCTGGTAGGTAAGACGTTGTTGCATCGTGTAGGTATAAGCCGTGCATGTCCGTTGTATCAGGTTGCCACTTTAGGGGAGTGATACACCCCACTGTGGGGCCAGCACGGGTATCTACGAGTTAGGGAGCCGATCGAATAATGGGAAGTAGGGTACACCTAGTGGAGATAGGGGCAGGCGGCACCTATGTAGTCAGCTAGGGGTACGTAAAGCCATTGGGAAAGTTTCTAAGTGAAGCTAAGTGGGATGAATCTTTAGGGTGACTGGTGTGGTGCAGTATAGTGTTTATCCTTTAGTATTTAGGAGCGCCTATAACGTTGCCTTTAGCGATTGTCTATGTCCTTAATCTGCTCTTCATAGACATTTTCTTATTTTCTAGCTTATGCCTTAGTCCAGTTATTTTGGTAATAGTATTGTAGAATTATCATATTCACCAGACTTTATGTCTGACCCCCTCTTTCCCATCCTTTTTCTCCCTTCAGGTCCGCAGGTTGGGCCAAGTTCTAGTGGAGTCTAGTTGGATCGCTTATCTTCTGGAAAGCTTGGACTGCTGAAGTAAAGTCCAGCTTGTTATCTTTCTTTTTAATGGCTATTCATGTAATGGGATTATGTACTTGTTTTATCAAGATAGATATTGTACTTGACATTGAATATGGTGTTATGATGTAATCAAACATGTTTTGACTTCTGCTACAATGAAATAAAGTTTTTGAATTTCCAAGTACTATTTTATATCTGTCTTGTTGTAATTTTACTGTTCTATATTCACTTAAAACCTCCATGGAAGTTAATGCATTCCCTTTGTGAGTGACATTAATGGACGTGGGGTGTTACACGTGGTATCAGAGCATAAGGTTACCAGAACAGATAAAAAAAATTTTTAGAAAAATATTTTTTTTCTAAAGTATTTTTGGAAGAAGTGCTTTCAAAAAAAAAACATGTTATTTAAAGAGAGTTTTTATGAAAAACATAATCCCAAATAGCCACATCCTTATCTTTATCTTTCGAATTCTCCATTTTGAATCTTTCCTTTTTCGTTTCAGCATGGCTGAAGATCTTAATCTCCCAGAAGGTGTGACGATTCCAGGGTGGTTTAGGAGATACTTGGAGGCTAGGGCCACCACTGCAGGCCCAGCTGATACTCCTCCACCCCTAGTTGCACCCATTCCTCCTCCTCCTTCTCCTCCTCGTGTTGACACTTTTGCAAAGACGTGCAAGGAATTCAAGGCTATGGGAGGAAAAAACTTTTCAAGGGACTGAGACGTTTGTGGAGGCCAGAGATTGGCTTAAGGAGACTGAGGAATTGTTGGATATCTTTGAAGTGGAAGATGGGAGGAAAGTCCGTTTAGCTGCTTGGTTAATGAAGGGAGAGGCCTCGTTTTGGTGGGAGGTCACTAACGGGGAACGTCCAGTTGATTCATGGGCGGATTTTAGACGAAGGTTTGAGGCAAAGTTTCTTTCAAGGGCAGAGGAGAACTTAAATATGGAAAAATTCCTGGCACTAAAGCAAGGGAGCTCATCAGTAAAGGAATATGTCAATAAATTTAATCAGTTAGCAAGGTTTGGCTTGGAGTTGGTGAACACGCCAGAGAAGAAAGCTTTGAGGTTCGTTAGAGGCTTGAATGAACCGTTGCAAGGGTTGGCTATGACCCACATCCCTATGGGAGCCACCTTTGAAAAGCTAGTAGAAATGGCACTTATGCATGAGGATAAGGCAGTTGAAAAGAAAGGGGATCAGAAGAAACCCCAACAGCAAAATAAGAAGGGTGGTAAAAACAATAATGGCAAAGGGAAGAAGAAATGCTTCAATTGTGGGACGCCTGGCCATCTCAGCAAAGATTGTAGAAAGAAAAAGAAGACTGGTTGTTTTCATTGTGGAGATGCGGGACATTTAGTGAAGGACTGTCCAAAGAAGGGACAGAGGGCAGGGTCTACCTCGGGAGGACAGGTGCAGGCTCTTATGGCACCAGGGCAGGCAAGGGGGCAAGTTCAGGCTATTGCGGCCCCACCGCTGCAAGAAAGAGGTAGAACAATTTCTGTTGAAAGCTTAGTTTTTCTGTTTGATCATCCTGTCCGTACCTTATTCGATTCTGGCGCATCTCATTCGTTTATCTCTGCATCATTAGTTGAATCACTGCACTTGAACACCAGTTTAGTAGAGGATCCCTTGGTCGTTTCAAATCCAATTGGGGGTTCGGCTCATTTGACCATGATATGTTTGGATTTGAAAATCTCTATACTTAGCGTTGAATTTAGATGTGATGCTTATGTATTGGGCTTCACGGGCTATGGGCTAATTTTAGGAATGGATTGGTTGTCTAGAAATAGGGCCATTCTTGATTGTGAAAGGAGAGCAGTTAGGCTTGTGACTCGCCTTGGTAATGCTCTCGACATCTTTTGTAATCCCATAAATTCCGTTATGCTAAGTTATCTTGAATCGCTTGACGCGTCTGTAGAGAACCTGCGATCGGTAGAAGTGGTCCGGGAATATCCGGATGTGTTTGAGGAGGTGAAGGGCTTACCTCCAAAGCGGGAGATAGACTTTCGAATTTATCTTGTGGATAATGCTAAACCCGTATCTTTGCCAGTGCGCCACATGGCTCCTCGTGAAAGGAGGGAACTCAATAAGCAAGTAAAGGAGTTGCTTGAGAAGGGGTTCATAAGACGTAGTATATCGGAGTGGGGTGCTCCAGTAGTTTTTGCCACAAAGGCGGATGGGTCTCTTAGACTTTGTATGGACTATAGAGAACTAAACAAGCTTACTAAAAAGAACCGACACCCACTGCCGAGGATTGACGATCTCTTTGATCAGTTAGTTGGCGCCTCAGTGTTTTCGCAGTTGGACTTAGCCACTGGCTTTCATCAACTGAGAGTGGCTGAGGATAGTGTAGATAAGACTGCTTTTAGGACTCCTGACGGATTCTATGAATGGCTAGTGATGCCCTTTGGTTTGACAAACGCCCCTGCATATTTTGTTGATTTGATGAGTAGGGTGTTTAGGGAATACCTTAACAAATTCGTGGTAGTCTTTGTGGATGACATCTTAGTCTTTTCTAAGAATAAAGAAGAGCACTCCCTACATCTTAGGGAAGTGTTGGAAACCCTTCGAGCGCATAACCTTAAGGCAAAATTTTCTAAGTGTCACTTCTGGAGGAAGGAAGTACGGTTCTTAGGGCATGTGGTTTCCAAAGAAGGGATAGCAGTGGATCCCGCAAAGGTGGTGGCCATCCAAGATTGGAAGGTCCCTAAAAATGCAACCGAAGTAAGAAGTTTCTTGGGGTTGGCTGGCTATTATAGGAAGTTTATCAAAGACTTCGCAAAAATATCAGCTCCATTAACACGGTTAACGAAGAAGAACCTGGTTTTTACGTGGGACAAAGATTGCGATGATGCGTTCCAACGTTTAAAGAGAGCCTTAACTTCAGCCCCAGTCTTAGTGCTACCAGACGGGAATAAACCGTTTACCATCTATACTGATGCTTGTGGGACGGGACTTGGCGCGGTCCTCATGCAAGAGGGAAGAGTAATAGCCTATGGTGGAAGGCAGTTGAGGGTTCATGAAAAGAATTACCCCACGCATGACTTAGAGCTAGCCGCAATTGTTTTCGCGCTTAAGTCTTGGCGTCACTATCTTCTTGGTGAGAAATTCGAACTGTTCACTGACCACAAATCATTAAAATACTTATTCTCTCAGAAGGATTTGAATTTAAGGCAGCAACGGTGGATGGAATTCTTAGCCTCCTACGATTTTGAAATAGCATATACCCCGGGCAAGGGTAACGTGGTGGCAGACGCCTTAAGTAGGAAAAGGTTGTCCTTGAGTCCGTTGTTTATTGAACGACAAAGCTTAGAATTCATCTCTATGTTTGACTTTAGACCCTCCGTTGACTTAGTACCCGGTCTGTTAGCATCCTTGGAGGTTAGACCTACACTTCTAGGACGGGTTGGTGAGGCACAGCGAGACGACCCACAGTTGGTTGAGATAGTAGAAAAGCTCAAAGGGGGGGAGTCGTCAAGCCATCTTCGTAGGTATACCCTAGACGATAAGGGTTGGTTACGAAGGGATAATAGACTTTGTGTACCACAAGACGAAGACTTAAGGAAGGCCATTCTTGATGATGCTCATCGCTCAAAAATGACCATTCATCTCGGCGGGGATAAGATGTACAAAGATATGAAGCGGGTTTTCTTTTGGGCCGGTATGAAAAAGGATGTGGCCGAGTACGTCGCTAGATGCTTGGTGTGCGAACGAGTTAAAGCAGAACAAAAGAAACCCGGTGGGTTGCTTCACCCATTAGAAGTTCCACTATGGAAATGGGAAAGCATCTCAATGGATTTTGTGGATGGATTACCAAGATCAAGGAAGGGTAACACGGGGATTTGGGTTATAGTAGATAGACTTACTAAAAGCGCCCATTTTATTCCCGTGAAAAGTAAGAGGACTGCTCCGTGGTTGGCTTCTGTATACATTAAGGAGATAGTTCGTTTGCACGGTATTCCTTCTAGTATAGTAAGCGACCGTGACCCCATCTTTACTAGCGAATTTTGGAAGAGTTTACAAGAGGTGGTAGGGACTCAGCTATGTTTGAGCACCGCATATCATCCTCAGACAGACGGCCAGACCAAGAGGGTGAATCGCATTCTAGAGGATCTTTTAAGGCTTTGTATCCTAGACTTTGGGGGTACATGGGAAGAGCACCTTCCGTTAGTAGAATTCGCATATAATAATAGCTTTCAGTCTAGTATTGGCATGGCACCTTTCGAAGCTCTTTATGGAAGGCCTTGCCGTTCGCCTACATGTTGGTGGGAATCTACCGATAAAATCCTACTTGGGCCCGATATGGTTAGGGAAACCTCGGAGAAGATTGAGTTGATTCGAAGGAGGATGAAAGCAGCACAAGATAGGCAAAAATCGTATGCTGATAAGAGGAGGACAGATCTTGAGTTTGACATTGGGGACATGGTTTTTATCAAAGTATCTCCGTTACAGAATGTTGTTCGCTTTGGGTCCGTGGGGAAATTAGCACCAAGGTTTGTAGGGCCGTTTCCTGTAAAAAAAACAGGATTGGGAAGATGGCATATAGGGTGGAGTTGCCTGAGAAACTTAGTGGAGTACACGACGTATTCCATGTATCACATTTGAGGAAGTGTTTGCACAAGACCGCGGAGGTGGTAGAGCCGAGCTTGCTTAAAGAGGTGGAAATAGAGCGTGACGCAACAATTAGACGAGCTCCTACATGCATTCTTGGGTCGGAGATCAAAAAGTTGAGGAATCGAGAGGTCAGACTGGTTAAAGTGCAATGGGGAGATGATGAGAGCAACGCAACTTGGGAGACAGAAGAGAAGATGCGTTCGTTGTACCCTTTTCTTTTTGAGGGTATGTCTTTTAATTTCTCCTTTATAGCTTAGCTTATCTTATCTTTAGTATGTCCTCTCATTAGTATCTTTGACCTTTAGTTAGGATAATCCTATGGTTGAAACATGTGTTTGAGACATGTTATGTATGATGGATGCAAAATGGATGCAAGTGTTTGCTAGTGGTTGCTCGTGGATGCATATATACACACACTTTAGGCACTAGATCGGCTCAGTCACTTCATATTGCATATTGCATATATATGGATGTATTTAGTATAATGGATGTATAATGGTTGTACCATCATATGGATGCTGCATTCGGTTGAATGGGTGTGCACGCATATAGAAGTAGTATGTAAGCAATTATGATCTTTTGCATACATAATGGATTCATGACACTTACATAATTTGCATTAAGGAGGTCAACTGAATCAGTAGACCGCCTGATTTCGCATTAGGTAAGGACATGTACACACACTTGCATATGATCATAAAGCATTAGAAGTCTTTTAAGGACAATGGATGCCTGTGTATGATGGATGAGTAGATGGACGTTTGGATGGTAGGATATACATTCTTCCAGACTTGAAGATTTCGGGGACGAAATCCTAAAAGGAGGGGAGAATGTAACACCCCGAATTTTCTATTAACACTAAAGTTGCTAAAATATTAATAAGTGTGTAAGAGAGGGGATGTATCTAATATGAATATAAAAATATTAATAAGTGTGTAAGAGAGGGGATGTATCTAATATGTATATAAAAACTATAATAAGTGTGTAAAAGGGGGGATGTATCTAATGTGTACATTGTAGAATATATATATATATATATATATATATATATATATATATATGGGCAGTTAATGCAAACATGAATAGAAGTTTATTAATTTGCTGAGTGTTTGCTAAGTCACTTCTGACTCATTGCTGAGTCAACAAGATAAACCCCATCTTGTCTGAACGGCTGCGGTTATTTCTAGGTTAAATCTAATGGCCTAAATGAATTCTAAAATCTATAAATAAGTGGGTAGACCCTAGACCTAAATCACTTGTAAAATTAGAGAAGCTACCGTCATGCTGCTGCCATGGAGTTCAGCAAAGCCGTCACAAACTAAGAAGAGGAAGCCTAATCATCTACAACTAAATCTACACAAATCAAATCAAAAGATCTCTCTTTCTCTAATTCTTTTCTTTTGTTGGTGAGTATGATGATTCTCACAAGACTATTACAAACTAATTTGACTCAGTTATGAATGGATCACAAGAAAGTGATGTGATTTGTAATTGTAAATTCTATATATTGTGGATCTCTTATTATGTTATTATGTTGTCGTATGATGTAAATTATATATGCTATGTCATGCTATGTTGTAAATTCTCTTATGCTATGTTGTGCTATGTTGAGAATCATGTCAAGCTATGTTATACTATCATACTATGCCATGTTATAAATCATGCTATATTATGTTGAAAAATCATGATGTTGTTGGATCATGCTTAAAGTTATGTTTTTTTTTTCTTAATTTAAATGGATCTTGTTTATGGGAATTTGCCTATTAGGTTAGGTGTACCCATAAACTTGAAACTATAATTAAATAAAACTTGATTATGGGAATTTGCCTATTGAGTTAGGTGTACCCATATAAAACCATGTTGTTAAAAAAAATTAGATGATGTTGATTCACACATGTTCATATGTAAGTTTATGAAAATTGATTGAGATCATATTAGGTGAATTTTGAACAAGTTGACACCTTTAGATCCATGACATGTATAATCTATGCAAGTTGGACATATGCAAGTTTCACCCCTTATTATGATTCATTTGGTCACATATACATGTTGTTATTATGATAATCTCTTTTATGCTATGAGTTAGGCTATTCGAGTCTAACATATATTTTGCGAATAAACGTTCAAACGTGGGGTATGGGTAATATTAGGAATTAATAAATTGGGTGCAATTTTGTAAGATGTTGCATACCATGAATGAATGTCCATAATTGAGTCAATTATGGACATTGTTAAAAATTGGAAGTAATTAATAATTCAAGTAGGGAATTATTAAAATTGGGGGAAAGTGGATTATTATTAATAATCAATGCTTAGGACACGAGGTTGGACCCGTTTGTGATGTAAACCTGCCCGGACCCGCCCGACAAATCCAGTAGTCACAAATGTCGGCCTAATGTGAGAGGTCCTAGGCCCAAACTAAAGCATAACAGTTGTAAAGACACGAGGTTAGATTCTTTTATGGTGTAAGACTGCCCGGACCCGCCCGGCAAATCCAGCTGCCATAAATGCCAGTCTAATGTGAGAGGTCTTTATGAGGTTATGGCCTTAATGAACTAAGAAATACTTAACCAGATAATCATGTAAGGTGGGACATGGGGGTTAAGTAGGTTCCTTGGGTGGCATGAGGAATCTGGTGGTTGCCTTTAGAGGCATTTGAAATACGATTAGACTTAACCAAACACACATGTAAATGAACATGACTAAGTGGGTTAAGTGGGATGGACTAATGGGGACAAGCTTAGGTGGAATGCTTGTGGTAAATAGTGGGGGCCCATTTCAACCAGTATCCCAAAACGTATCTTTGTGGGCTCGACCCAAGTCGAGGACGGGACACGCATACTGGGTTTGACTATAAGAGGCCAAAACAGGGAGCGGTGGCAACGCAAGTCCAACGGGTTTCATATGCGTGTGTGGACCCGGGCTGGTAGGTAAGACGTTGTTGCATCGTGTAGGTATAAGCCGTGCATGTCCGTTGTATCAGGTTGCCACTTTAGGGGAGTGATACACCCCACTGTGGGGCCAGCACGGGTATCTACGAGTTAGGGAGCCGATCGAATAATGGGAAGTAGGGTACACCTAGTGGAGATAGGGGCAGGCGGCACCTATGTAGTCAGCTAGGGGTACGTAAAGCCATTGGGAAAGTTTCTAAGTGAAGCTAAGTGGGATGAATCTTTAGGGTGACTGGTGTGGTGCAGTATAGTGTTTATCCTTTAGTATTTAGGAGCACCTATAACGTTGCCTTTAGCGATTGTCTATGTCCTTAATCTGCTCTTCATAGACATTTTCTTGTTTTCCAGCTTATGCCTTAGTCCAGTTATTTTGGTAATAGTATTGTAGAATTATCATATTCACCAGAATTTATGTCTGACCCCCTCTTTCCCATCCTTTTTCTCCCTTCAGGTCCGCAGGTTGGGCCAAGTTCTAGTGGAGTCTAGTTGGATCGCTTATCTTCTGGAAAGCTTGGACTGCTGAAGTAAAGTCCAGCTTGTTATCTTTCTTTTTAATGGCTATTCATGTAATGGGATTATGTACTTGTTTTATCAAGATAGATATTGTACTTGACATTGAATATGGTGTTATGATGTAATCAAACATGTTTTGACTTCTGCTACAATGAAATAAAGTTTTTGAATTTCCAAGTACTATTTTATATCTGTCTTGTTGTAATTTTACTGTTCTATATTCACTTAAAACCTCCATGGAAGTTAATGCATTCCCTTTGTGAGTGACATTAATGGACGTGGGGTGTTACAGCTAAGAAGAATGGTTTCCTGGGTATTGATCTGATGTTGGTCTCGGCCTTCGGGGTTAATGTTTGGGAAATTGTTCTCTTGCTAACTTGCGGTTAGTGACTAATGAATTGGAATGAGGCGTATATTGTGTTTGTGTAACATTTGTTTTCAATATACGCGGGTTGTTCGGAAAGACCGGGTTTATACCCATTCTGAATAACCGATTCGACAATATGTCGAAGATGAAGACGATGGTCGAAGACCGGAAGTCTTCACATCGTTTGGATAATTACTGACGATCCTGATTGGGCTGTACACCCAAGAGGATGGAAATAGTAGGTGGTCGTCCAGACGTACTTGGAGATGGATGGATATGCGAGGAAAGTGCCTCCGGTTTCGTTCAGACCCAGAACGGACTTGTAAATGGATTGTGTGTCTGACACTGGATTTTATTCTGTGTTGATTGATTTCTATTAAATATACATCTGTTTGGCGGCGGAGAATTTATTCTTTTGCTTAATGCCCTTCTCTGAGACGTACGAGCTCAGAGGTTGTATATCGATGGACATCAGTCGCATGGCATGAATTGCCTGTGTGGCACGCTAAGATGCAATGATCAAGGCTTCTGTTGAAAAGCAAAGTCTTGTGGTTGATGATCAAAGCACGGCCTACGTGGCTGCTTTGTGTATAACGAGAATTCGCGAGCCTCACACCTCGGTATGAGTTAAAAACGGGATACGGACCGCTGGGAGAGCACGACGTTTCTTTCTAGCTTTGGTGGTGTCAGTGACTTACCAGCCCTGACATTTATATACTTTTCACCTATGTGGTTGTTGGAATGCAAGGCGCCTCGATTATAGGTCTGTAAGGACCGGGAAACGTGTGTTCAGGCATAATTAATCCTCTAACGTAAGTGAGGACCGGCCCAGCCGCATCCAGGGTTGCCCAGAGTGCGTAACCCGGAGGCATTTGCTAGAGTGTCTCGAACGCGGAGAGGAGCTTGCCCCTTGCCTCGACTCATGACGGAAATCCAATTTCCAATACGTATGTTGCGGTTTTAATTGTAGAACTAGTACGGCGACATGATATATGGTACCCATGTCGTCTATGATTTATATTTATGATTGAAACAGTTTTGACACTATACACTTATTATAGTATCAAATGATTTGTTTAAACGTACCAAGCATGTTTGGCTATTATAAGGGAAAACCCTATCCTCCGGCTTGCGTTGCATTGTGTGATGGGACCTGGGTCTTATAATGGCTTCATTTTTCGAAAAAGCATTTCGTTGTTTATTCTATGCACTGGTATTCTTGGGAGGAAACCCGTTCCGTGTTATACGGCGTGGTCCCTTGAATTACTCTCTTTTAAAGTAAAGTTTTAAATAACTGTTTTAGTTCTCACACCAGTCACATGACTGACCTGGAGTTTATTGTTTTAACCTAAACTCTGGGTGCCCCTATTTTCCGCACGGGTAGCTAGTAGTTTTGGTTTTGCAGATTTATATTCACAGGATCCTGGTTTACAGCTGGAATGATATCCGGAAAGCTCTGTATCCGTATATCACCTTCAGTTGTGCTTTGTATTATTTTTTCCGCTGCTATGTAATTTATTGTAATCTCTGATATTTATCGAATGTAATTTATTCATTTATACTCTGTATATTCTTGTAATCTGATGCATTGTTGTAATATACAGTGAAATGTTCTTCCGTCTGCGTTCTATTTTGTCGTGTTCTCAAACGATAGGGCGTTTCGAACGGTCTGGGTCGGTTTAGCGACTGGTTCGGACCGAGCGAAATTCCTTCTCGTCGCATTTATATTTTTATTTTACATAAAGGAGGGATTTTGATTAAGTAAATAGAGAAACAAAAATTTGATTTTTATTTAGTGAATTAACATGAAAAAGATGTGATCTTTATAACATTTCTAGCGAATTAACAATATAAAGAGGTGATTTTGTTTGAAATATAAGTTGAGATTTTTATATAGATAAAAATTCGATTTTTATATATTGAATAGCGAAGTAAAAATTCGATTTTTATATATTGAATAACGAAGTAAAAATTCGATTTTTATATATTGAATAGCAATATAAAAATGTGATTTTTATATATGTAGTGGCTACGGGCAACGAAAGTGACAAAAGGCGAGAACGACGAAGATTTCTATAAATGAAGTGTCATGGAGTTGGAATAGCTATCGGTGAGAATTTCTCACTCTTCAATTTCTTTTTCTAGTTATATATATATACTAGGATGCAGACGGTGCTTAGCAGTACCCGACACCCGTCATCCACAGACCATGGATGGCTTGTTTGTTTGATTGTTGTGTTGTGAAATTTGTTTGTGAAATTGATGTGAAATCGATAATATAAATTAATGTGTTGAAAGGGAATAAAATATTTATATAGTTTAAAATATTTTATCTTTAAAAATATAATTTTTAACATATTTATATATACACTGTATAAAATCGTCATGTATATGAAATATTCGATATTGATATAAAATAGAAAATGAATTCGAATTGAATAGAATAGAAAATGAATTCGAATTGAATAGAATAGAAAATGAATTCGAATTGAATAGAATAGAAAATGAATTCGAATTGAATAGAATAGAAAATGAATTCGAATTGAATAGAATAGAAAATGAATTCGAATTGAATAGAATAAAAAACGAATTCGAATTGAATAGAATAGAAAATGAATTCGAACTGAATAGAATAGAAAATGAATTCGAATTGAATAGAATAGAAAATGAATTCGAATTGAATTAAATAGAAAATGAATTCGAATTGGATTGAATAGAAAATGAATCCGAATTGAATTGAAAAGAAAATGAATTTGAATCGAATTAAAATCGATTTGAATTGAAATCAAATAGAAATGAAAGTAAAAAGGATTTATAATAGAAAATTCAATTTTGATTTGAATTTGAAATAAGAACTTGAAATCGATTTGAAAAGGAAATTTAAAACAATTTATAAAATTCATTTTAAATAGAAATCGATGAAATATCTATTATATATAATATATATATATAATATAATGGCCTGAATAGAACGCGCTGCGGTAGTTCGCGAATTTCGACCATTAACTTCGAATGGACATTACGGGAGATCTGACCGTCGGATTCTCCTGAAACTGGAACAGTTGGGTTCGTATCAAAAAGAGATTTCTAACGAATATGAGAGATTTGAAATCTAACGGTTGGATTTGGAATTATGTCCAAATCAAATTTGGAAAAGGTCGTTGTAAGTGCAGTTCGATGACCGTTGATGGAAATTGACTGTATGGGCCTTGATAAAATTATTAAAAATATCGATAATTTGTGTAAAATCATAAGAAATAATTTGTGAAGAATTGGGATGAGAAACTCCATATTTGGAAAGATAAAAATATATTTTTATCGAAATGAACTAGTTATTAACTAGAAAAATAATCCAATGGTTATAAATAAATAAATTGGATTAGATTTAAATTGAAATTATCTTTGGATATTTTCGATATTGGATTCCGTGATTATACAGATATTGTGATGGGAATTTGGAAGATATCGATATCGTTATTCCCGATATGATATCTGTTGGTTTCAGGATTTGATGTTGAATATAAGTCGATACTATCTCTATTCAAAACCTTATATTTAATGTCAAATTTGAATGATTGATTGTTTGGATTGTGCTCGACCATTTTATGAGCAAAATATGCTTTTACATTTAGCATTGGGTTGGGTTGAAAATATCTGTGTGTTAACGCCTTGTGAAACACTTCACGATTTGACGATAAGGTGTTTAGCGATGTTGTGTTCATTTCAAATTTAATGAATGATTGTGAAATGATATTTTTCTTAAGTGAAAAGAAATGTATTCCCGATTTTGGACAGGGAATGTTTTATAAAAATGTTTTATAAAACAGAAAGGATTTCGAGGCCCAAAACCTGATGATTTCTAAAGTGATTTAGAAATGTATTATATGTTACATTGTGGTTCATCGCATATTCGATTAGTTGCTATTGATGATGTATCTGTTTGGTGGCGGAGAATTTATTCTCTTGCTTAACACCCTTCTTTGAGACGTACGAGCTCAAAGGTTATGTGATTAATAGTGACTGATCATATGCGTGAATTACTGATGTGAAGTACTATATTTTGAAAGTACTTGTGATTATTATGTTGTGAAATGATTTTCCCTACTTCGGGATATGAAATGATTTAGTATGTGGCTAAAGATTCGGGTAATCCTGAGACTAAAAGTATGGGTGAGAGGGCGGTGTATGCTCTCCATGTGTGGGAGGTGCATCGTCGGTGTAGCCTACTCCTATGTGGGGTAGGTGCACATTTATATATCGAGTTGCGAGGTGCGTACCCTTTGCCTTGTCGATGGGGAGCACGATATTTGGTTGCATACTTGTTTGTATGCATTGTTATGTTTTGGAATTCACATTCCAAACGATTTGATTTGAGATCCCGAAGTGAAATCTACTTTGATATAGAAAGTTAGATATGTATTTCAAATGATTTGAAATAAGAAATCGGGAATAAAATCCAAAGGAATAATTTCTGTAAATTGAATTGGATTTAGAAAATCTAAGTGTAGTGATTAATCTAAGTGGGTAGATTGGGATATTGCATGTTGATTGATGCATAGTAGATCCATATATCTATATTGATTGTTGTTTATACACTGGTATTCATGGGGGTAAACCCGTTCCGCGTTAGCGGCGTGGTCCCGTGATATACCATATTATCAAAGAAGTTAATTATAACTGTTAGAGTTTCTCACACCAGTCCCATGACTGACATGTAGTTTGCTTTTCCCTTGCGAACTCGGTGCCCCTATTTTCCACACGGGCAGACGAGTAGTTTTATTTTGCAGATGTATTTAGCAGGATTCTGGATTGAAGCTTTAAGCTGTGTCCAGGCATTTACAGTCTTCCGCTGTGTAGTTTATATTTCCGCTGTGCACTGTTTTACATTTATGTAAATTTATCTTCCGCTATGTATTATATTTTTGGATATACTCTGATATTCTGTACTCTGATGTAACATTATTATGATGTTTATAGAAGTCTTATGTTATTTGTTCTGATGTGTTGTATACCCAGAGTTAGCGTATGCGGGAATCGAACGGTCTTGGTCGATTTAGCGATCGATCAGGTCCGGGCAAAATCCGTGTCGTTACATCCTTTTATATAAAATCCATTGATTTTATATAAATAATTTATTTTCAAAATATACTTTGAAAATCCCCTTTTTACATCTCAGTATTTTTCACGGTATTTAACGTACCATATAACAATGATCGGTATCATTCAAACATATAAAATCATCAACAGATTTCATATCACATCATATAACACAATATATGAACAGAACTATATTATAAATATTGAGGAGTCCAGTTGGACTCCCCCAACCTATTTCCCTGCATCCACAGATGTTAAACAATATCATTAACATCGATTTCATTTCAATATGAAATATTCTGCCAACAGAATCAATATTTGATTAACGATTTATATATATATCGTTATCTATAATTTCAACCAATACACAAGCAATTCAACCAAACAGTTAATACACAGCAATCAACAGATGATTAACAGTTCTAAAATTTACATTATAAAAATATAACTATTCAGAGTTGGTGAGTTTTACTCACTTTGGCAGTTCATCGTTAAAGAACGATAAACTGTTTGTTTGATATGAATCAAACAATTTATGTAACACCCCACGTCCATTAATGTCACTCACAAAAGGAATGCATTAACTTCCATGGAGGTTTTAAGTGAGTATAGAACAGTAAAATTACGACAAGACAGATATAAAATAGTACTTGGAAATTTAAAACTTTATTTCATTGCAGCAGAAGTCAAAACATGTTTGATTACATCATAATACCATAAATCAGAGTCAAGTACAATATCTATCTTGATAAAACAAAATACATAATCCCATTACATAAATAGCCATTAAACAAAAGATAACAAGCTGGACTTTACTTTAGCAGTCCAAGCTCTCCAAAAGAGATAAGCAATCCAATCAAACACCACTAGAGCTGGGCCCAACCTGAGGACCTGGAGGGGGAAAAAGATAGAAATAGAGGGGGTCAGACATAAAGTCTGGCGAGTATGACAATTCTAACAATACTATTTTCAAAGTAATCAGACTAAGGCATAAGCTGGAGAATAAGGAAATGCCTATGAACTATTAGGTGTGACAGAACAGGCAAAGGAAATGAGGTTAACCATGGCAACATTAAAGGCATACCTACTAAAGAATAATTACTACGCTGCACCACACCCGTTACTAATCACTAACGTTAATGACGCTTCCTAATCAATATAGGATAATTATTATACTCTACCGTACTGTACCGTGCTGTATTGTACTAGCACTAACTGCACCCCTACTAGTCACTTTGATCCCTAAATAGAATGATGATAGCTTCGTGTACTACTAGATGTACCCACTATCCTCCACGTTTGACTGTGTATCTCTAGTTGCTATCCTAGGTACCCAACGTGTACCTATCCCTACTAGACGTACCCCCTTAATAATGGTAATTCCACGTACTCCTAGCTGACGTCATAGGTGCCGTCTGCCCCTATCTCCACTAGGTGTACCCTTTTAATACTTAATTAATAATGGTAGCTTCGTGTACTACTAGGTGTACCCACTACCCTGCCCCATTCGATTGGCTCCCTAACTCGTAGATACCCGTGCTGGCCCCACAATGGGGTGTATCACCCCCCTAAAGTGGCAACTCGATACAACTTAAGGATGCACGGCTTATACCTACACGATGCAACAACGTCTTACCTACCAGCCCGGGTCCACTCACGCATATGAACCCGTTGGACTTGCATTGCCACCGCTAACCCGTTTTGGCCTCTTATAGTCAAGCCCAGTATACGTGTCCCGTCCTCGACTTGGGTCGAGCTCACAAAGATACGTTTGGGATACTGGTTGAAATGGGCCTCCCACCAAGCTTCCCACCTAGGCTTGGTCCCCTCTAACACATTCCACTTAACCCCCTTCATGTCCACTTACATATTTTAAATTGGTTAAGGGTTTCTATTAGTAATTACACAAGCCACCCAAGGCACCCACTTAACCCCTATGTCCCACTTACATATTTAATTTGGTTAAGTGTTACTAATCGTATTTTCTCATGCCACCCAAGGCACCTACTTAACCCTCTTCTTAGTCATGTTCATTTGCATGTGTGTTTGTTAAGTCTTACTAATCGTATTTCAAATGCCACTAAAGGCAACCACTAGATTCCTCATGCCACCCAAAGCCCCCACTAGATTCCTATGTCCCACCACATGTTTTCTTTCTAAATCAAGACCATCCCGTTCATTGGGTCGGTTAGGGATAGCCAGGGAGGGCAGGAAACTTGTTTTCCAAACCCAAGCCTAGACACTATCCTCTCTGTCACCCTAGAACCTTCTGGTGTATGTAGATAGAAAGAATGTTAATTATCTTAAGTGATTAATTAATTAATTAATCTTTCCCAAATTTGAATTAACTTCCCTATCCAAATTAATAATTTATTCAAAATTTAATGATGTCCATAATTGACTCAATTATGTCCATCCATTTATGGTATGATAAATCATACCCTTTTTCACCACAAATTCATTATATGCCATTAAAGGCATTTTATACCAATTTCTCAATCCCTATTCAAATTCAAATTAATCCATAATTAACTTATGACCATTTCTACACATTAATTTTCCAATTAATGTCTTAATTCCATTTTTCGCCTTTTAAGGCAATTCACATATCTCAAATTTGTTATATGCCTTTTTAAGGCTATTTCGTGCAAATTCTCAATATTAATTCTTTTAATATCACCCCTATCCCACGTTGTACGTTCATACGTTAAACGTAAAATATACGTTAGACTCGAAAAGTCTAACTCATAGCACAAAGATAAATTATCACAACAACAACATATATGTATATGACTAAAATAGATCTACTCATAAAAAGGGGTGAAACTTGCATATGTGATAGAGGTCCAACACTTAAACTTGCATAGGCTAAGACTATAACTTGCATAAGCTACACATGTTAAAGGTGTCAACGTGTTTGGTTAAATGTCACAGTCTACATAATATAACCCAAATTCATGTATAAACTTGCAACATAATGGTGGTGTGAACTAGTATAGAACTCGCACATGTCATGGATCTAATTTTAGATCTAAAATAAGTGTCATGAAACCTACACAATTTTTATTAATCAGTGCCAAAACTTGCATAGGTACATGTATGAATCATCATAGCCCAAACATATATAATATCATGATTTGACTAACATGAACTAACCAACATGGATACTAACATCGTGACTATGTAACATATGTGACATCATTTACAACATATCATCATCTAACTTAATAACATAGGTTCATGTATATGGGTCCACTAACTTAATAGACAAATTCCCATAATCAAGATCCAGGGATAATCATGTATATGGGTACATCTAACTCAATAGACAAATTCCCATTATCAAAATCCAAGGATAATTAAGAATCATGTATATGGGTACATCTAACTTAATAGACAAATTCCCATAATAAAAATTCATTTAGTCATAGATTCATGCATATGGGTACACCTAACTTAATAGGCAAATTCCCATAATCATGATCCATTTAATTTTTAGAAAAAAAAAACATAAACTTTAAAACATGATCCAATTTGCATAAATAACAACATCATGATTTTACAACTTGTACGATTCAACACAACTTAACATGATATCATAATCATATAACTTATGGATTTCCAACATATGTGTTAACATGAGATCTACAACATATATAAGATTTATGACATAACATAGCATGATTTACACATAGCATAGCATGATAGCATAACATAGCATAGCATGATTTTCATCATAGCATGGCATGATAGCATAACATAGCATAGCATGATTTTCATCATAGCATAACAAAACATTTAGAACATACATGATAACATAAGATTTTACAATAACATATATGACAATTCACATCATTTTCTTATGTTCCATTTACATCTTAATCAATTTAGTTTGCTAATAATCTTGTGAGAATCATCATACTCACAATTTAAGAAGAAAGAGAGAGTCTAGATTGCTTTCAGAATTGATTAGAATTGGATTAGATTAGCTTTCTACTACTTTGATTTGCGGCGGCTACTCGGAGTTCCATGGCGACGGCATGACGGCGGCTTCTCTAATTTTTCATATGAATTAGAATGAGAGACTACCCACTTATTTATAGAATTTAGGATTCATTTAGGCCATTAGATTTAACCTAGAAATAACCGCAGCCGTTCAGACAAGATGGGGTTTATCTTATTGACTCAGCAATGAGTCAGAAGTGACTCAGCAAACACTCAGCAAATTAATAAACTTCTATTCATGTTTACATTAACTGCCCATATATATATATAAATATAAATATATATATATATATATATATATATATATACACACACACGCACCTATTCATGAATTAAAATAATGCAAATTAATTGCTTGCCTGAAAAAAAGGAAATCGAGCATATAATTTAATTTCCCCCTTTTTTTTCTCTACTTTCCTTGCAACATGCAAAATCAATGCATAATGAAGTTACCTACATACATACATATCTACTTATGCATAAATCTTTCCCTCCAAATAAATTGACTGTATTTGTCTTCTCAATTATATATATATATATACACATATATATATATTCAATATATACATATATTTAAATTTTTTTTTGAACCGCGTTCACACTAAGCCGCTTTTTAGCCATTCCCCTAAAACAAAAATATGGCGTTGGCGGGGATCGAACTCTGCACCTCTTGTATGCAAGTCACATGTTCCAACCAAATGAGCTATTATGTCTTTTACTTACAATTCTTAGAACAATGCTAAACATTATTCTTTTCTCATTCCTCTTTTTCCATGTTTTGCTGCAATATTTAATTTAAGGATCATACGGAGTCCAATTTACGCAAACTCGGACTCTGTCTCAAGCAGAATTCCGAGACGAACGCAACGGCGCAACCCGTTTCACATAATTATTTTTCTAAAAATTAATTATATCTTGATTTTTTTTTATGTTCATAGAAAATACGGGGTGTTACATTCTCCCCTCCTTAAAGGATTTCGTCCCCGAAATCTTCAAGTTAGGAAGAATGTGTCCTACCATCCAATCATCCATCTACTCAACCATCATGCACATGCATCCATTGTCCTTAAGAGACTTCTAATGCTTTCATGTTTATATGCATAGTGTGTGTACATGTCCTTATCCAATGCAAAAATCAGGCGATCTACTGATTCAGTTGACCTCCTTAATGCGAACCATGATAGTGCCATGCGTCCATTATGTATGCAAAAGATTCCTAATGATACATATTATTTCTATATGCGTGCACAACCATTCATCTTAATGCAGCATCCATATGATAATACAACCACTATTCATTCATTAATTTAAATATGCACACGTATTTATATGCAATATGAGAGTGACTGAGCCGATCTAGTGCCTAAAGTGTGTGTATATGCATCCACTAGCAAACACTTGCATCCACTTGCATCCATCAAACATAACATGTCTCAAACACATGTTTCAACCATAGACTACCCTTCTAAAGGTCAAAGACTTAAACGAGAGTATGTACTAAAGATAGGACAAGTATAAGCTAGGCGATAAAGGAGAATATAACCCCGAAAAGGAAGGGGTACAACAAACGAATCTTCTCTTCCGTCTCCCAAGTAGCGTCTCCTTGATCTTCTTCCCATTGCACTTTGACTAGCTTGACCTCTCGGTTTCTCAACTTCTTAATCTCCGACCCAAGAATGCATGTAGGAGCTAGTCTGATCGTGGCATCTCGCTCTACTTCCACTTCCTTAAGCGTGTTCGGCTCCACCACTTTCGTCGTATCATGTAAACACTTCCTCAAACTTTCGTCCCGTAATATACAAAGTTTACCGTCCCTACGCAACCAACCCTTATCATCTAGGGTATACCTACTAAGATGGCTTGATGACTCCCCTCTTGTGAGATTCTCTACTAACTCAACCAACTGTGGGTCAGCTCGCTGTGCCTCTCCAATCCATCCCAAAAGCATAGGTCTGACCTCTAAGGATGCTAGCGAACCAAGTACAAAATCCATGGATGGTCTAAAGTCAAAGGTAGAGATAAACTCTAAGCTACGCCGCTCAACAGACCAAGGACTCAGTGTCAACCCTTTTCTACTTAAGGCCCCCACCACAACGTTACCCTTGCCAGGGGTATATGCTATTTCGAAATCGTAGGACGCCAAGAACTCCATCCACCTTTGCTGCCTCAAGTTCAGATCTTTCTGAGAGAACAAATACCTTAGCAACTTATGGTCTGAAAGCAACTCCTAAGTCGTGGGTAGGGTAATTCCCCTCATGGACTTTCGATAGTCTTCCTCTATAACACATCACCCTTCCCCAGAGGCTTCCCTAAGATGTAGGGCATGCTCTTCTCCGCTTCTAGAGAAAACCAGGATATTATTCCATGCAAAATTTGTCACAACTGTCCATCTCTCACGCAGACCATCCTAGTCGAACTCGACATCCCCCAAGTGCAAGCCCCAAAGGCCTAAACCAATATCAGACAAACACCCAAGGGATACCTCCTTCGAATTCAGATGACATACATGAGATGATACTAGTAAAACGGCCAAATAACTGAGCACTTAACGGACTCTGGCTGTCCTTGCCAGTCTTGTTCCAAAACCATCGTTGATCTCATAACTGGCTTTGCATTATCCACTAGGCACACACGAAAGCTTACTTCGCTCCTCTAGGTAAACCCCGCTCTACATCGAAGACATCCCCATACTCACGGACCACACAAACAGATCCCAAATCATCGTTGGATACATCAGAAGATTCTAGGCAACTAAGCATCACTAAACTCCTATGGTCACAAGAAATATGAGGGTCTTTCCATAACGAACCAATAGTCTAACTACCCTCCTTCCCTAATCTAGGATGGCACCGCGCCTGGCTAGCCAATCCATCCCTAGTATCAAACTATAGACCGTGAAACCAAGAATGAAGGCGCTGCATTCAAACCCAACGCCCAAGATTGACACTCTCAAATCCCGACAAACCATTGAAGGATGAGCCGAACCACCAACAGGATTTGAGACTAGGATGGGATCCTTAACTAGACTAGTATTTAGGTGCAGTGTTTCAACTAACGAAGCAGACACTAACGAGTATGAAGCGCCAGAATCAAACAAGGTTCGAACAGGATGATAAAGAAAACCAAATTTCAACCTAGACGGTCCTACCCCCATCAGGTATACCAGCCGTGAGGGAATACAACAACCCTCCAGAAGATCCTGTACTTTATTCTTGCCTCCTTGGACAATCCTAATAAGGTGTCCTATTTCTCCAAAACAACTAGACTTCTTCTTCACATTCTCCATTCGTGACCTCCCACCAAGATGAGGTTTCGTCCTTTATTAACCTAACAGCTATTTGAACCTTCCTCCCATCGTCCATCTTAAAGGTTCCCACAACCCTCCACCTCCTTGGACTAACTTCTAGCCCGACAAACGTCTAAGTCCCTTGAAGTGGTTCTTCCGTCCTTCGTACGGAAGTCCTTATTTATCTTAGAAAAAGCATCTATACGCGGAGGGGAAATTCAAAAAGAGAAAGAGGAAGAGATTCAAAACGGATAATCGAAGGAAGGATATATGGCTCTTGGGGATTATGTTCTCAAAATAAACCTTTCTTTCAAAAATACTCTTCTACAAACATATTTTTGAAAGTATTCTTTATAAAAATGCTTTTGAAAAATAGTTTTTCAAAATATCTATCTGTTCTGCTAACCTTAAGCTCTGATACCACGTGTAACACCCCACCTCCATTAATGTCACTCACAAAAGGAATGCATTAACTTCCATGGAGGTTTTAAGTGAGTATAGAACAGTAAAATTACGACAAGACAGATATAAAATAGTACTTGGAAATTTAAAACTATATTTCATTGCAGCAGAAGTCAAAACATGTTTGATTACATCATAATACCATAAATCAGAGTCAAGTACAATATCTATCTTGATAAAACAAAATACATAATCCCATTACATAAATAGCCATTAAACAAAAGATAACAAGCTGGACTTTACTTTAGCAGTCCAAGCTCTCTAAAAGAGATAAGCAATCCAATCAAACACCACTAGAGCTGGGCCCGACCCGAGGACCTGGAGGGGGAAAAAGATAGAAATAGAGGGGGTCAGACATAAAGTCTGGCGAGTATGACAATTCTAACAATACTATTTTCAAAGTAATCAGACTAAGGCATAAGCTGGAGAATAAGGAAATGCCTATGAACTATTGGGTGTGACAGAACAGGCAAAGGAAATGAGGTTAACCATGGTAACATTAAAGGCATACCTACTAAAGAATAATTACTACGCTGCACCACACCCGTTACTAATCACTAACGTTAATGACGCTTCCTAATCAATATAGGATAATTACTATACTCTATCGTACTGTACCGTGCTGTACTGTACTAGCACTAACTGCACCCCTACTAGTCACTTTGATCCCTAAATAGAATGATGATAGCTTCGTGTACTACTAGATGTACCCACTATCCTCCACGTTTGACTGTGTATCTCTAGTTGCTATCCTAGGTACCCAACGTGTACCTATCCCTACTAGACGTACCCCCTTAATAATGGTAATTCCACGTACTCCTAGCTATCGTCATAGGTGTCGTCTGCCCCTATCTCCACTAGGTGTACCCTTTTAATACTTAATTAATAATGGTAGCTTCGTGTACTACTAGGTGTACCCACTACCCTGCCCCATTCGATCGGCTCCCTAACTCGTAGATACCCGTGCTGGCCCCACAGTGGGGTGTATCACTCCCCTAAAGTGGCAACCCGATACAACTTAAGGATGCATGGCTTATACCTACACGATGCAACAACGTCTTACCTACCAGCCCGGGTCCACTCACGCATATGAACCCGTTGGACTTGCGTTGCCACCGCTAACCCGTTTTGGCCTCTTATAGTCAAGCCCAGTATGCGTGTCCCATCCTCGACTTGGGTCGAGCTCACAAAGATACGTTTGGGATAC
This sequence comes from Allium sativum, assembly GCA_030737875.1. NCBI lineage: Eukaryota > Viridiplantae > Streptophyta > Magnoliopsida > Asparagales > Amaryllidaceae > Allium > Allium sativum. Next base: position 744,540,790 of record CM060909.1, on the reverse strand, counting down.
TGGTTGAAATGGGCCTCCCACCAAGCTTCCCACCTAGGCTTGGTCCCCTCTAACACATTCCACTTAACCCCCTTCATGTCCACTTACATGTTTTAAATTTGGTTAAGGGTTTCTATTAGTAATTCCACATGCCACCCAAGGCACCCACTTAACCCCTATGTCCCACTTACATATTTAATTTGGTTAAGTGTTACTAATCGTATTTTCTCATGCCACCCAAGGCACCTACTTAACCCTCTTCTTAGTCATGTTCATTTGCATGTGTGTTTGGTTAAGTCTTACTAATCGTATTTCAAATGCCACTAAAGGCAACCATTAGATTCCTCATGCCACCCAAAGCACCCACTAGATTCCCATGTCCCACCACATGTTTTCTTTCTAAATTCAAGACCATCCCGTTCATTGGGTCAGTTAGGGATAGCCAGGGAGGGCAGGAAACTTGTTTTCCAAACCCAAGCCTAGACACTATCCTCTCTGTCACCCTAGAACCTTCTGGTGTATGTAGATAGAAAGAATGTTAATTATCTTAAGTGATTAATTAATTAATTAATCTTTCCCAAATTTGAATTAACTTCCCTATCCAAATTAATAATTTATTCAAAATTTAATGATGGACATAATTGACTCAATTATGTCCATCCATTTATGGTATGATAAATCATACCCGTTTTCACCACAAATTCATTATATGCCATTAAAGGCATTTTATACCAATTTCTCAATCCCTATTCAAATTCAAATTAATCCATAATTAACTTATGACCATTTCTACACATTAATTTTCCAATTAATGTCTTAATTCCATTTTTCGCCTTTTAAGGCAATTCACATATCTCAAATTTGTTATATGCCTTTTTAAGGCTATTTCGTGCAAATTCTCAATATTAATTCTTTTAATATCACCCCTATCCCACGTTGTACGTTCATACGTTAAACGTAAAATATACGTTAGACTCGAATAGTCTAACTCATAGCACAAAGATAAATTATCACAACAACAACATATATGTATATGACTAAAATAGATCTACTCATAAAAAGGGGTGAAACTTGCATATGTGATAGAGGTCCAACACTTAAACTTTCATAGGCTAAGACTATAACTTGCATAAGCTACACATGTTAAAGGTGTCAACTTTTTTGGTTAAATGTCACAGTCTACATAATATAACCCAAATTCATGTATAAACTTGCAACATAATGGTGGTGTGAACTAGTATAGAACTCACACATGTCATGGATCTAATTTTAGATCTAAAATAAGTGTCATGAAACCTACACAATTTTTATTAATCAGTGCCAAAACTTGCATAGGTACATGTATGAATCATCATAGCCCAAACATATATAATATCATGATTTGACTAACATGAACTAACCAACATGGATACTAACATCGTGACTATGTAACATATGTGACATCATTTACAACATATCATCATCTAACTTAATAACATAGGTTCATGTATATGGGTACATCTAACTTAATAGACAAATTCCCATAATCAAGATCCAGGGATAATCATGTATATGGGTACATCTAACTCAATAGACAAATTCCCATTATCAAAATCCAAGGATAATTAAGAATCATGTATATGGGTACATCTAACTTAATAGACATATTCCCATAATAAAAATTCATTTAGTCATAGATTCATGCATATGGGTACACCTAACTTAATAGGCAAATTCCCATAATCATGATCCATTTAATTTTTAGAAAAAAAAAACATAAACTTTAAAACATGATCCAATTTGCATAAATAACAACATCATGATTTTACAACTTGTACGATTCAACACAACTTAACATGATATCATAATCATATAACTTATGGATTTCCAACATATGTGTTAACATGAGATCTACAACATATATAAGATTTATGACATAACATAGCATGATTTACACATAGCATAGCATGATAGCATAACATAGCATAGCATGATTTTCATCATAGCATGGCATGATAGCATAACATAGCATAGCATGATTTTCATCAAAGCATAACAAAACATTTAGAACATACATGATAACATAAGATTTTACAATAACATATATGACAATTCACATCATTTTCTTATGTTCCATTTACATCTTAATCAAATTAGTTTGCTAATAATCTTGTGAGAATCATCATACTCACAATTTAAGAAGAAAGAGAGAGTCTAGATTGCTTTCAGAATTGATTAGAATTGGATTAGATTAGCTTTCTACTACTTTGATTTGCGGCGGCTACTCAGAGTTCCATGGCGACGACATGACGGCGACTTCTCTAATTTTTCATATGAATTAGAATGAGAGACTACCCACTTATTTATAGAATTTAGGATTCATTTAGGCCATTAGATTTAACCTAGAAATAACCGCAGCCGTTCAGACAAGATGGGGTTTATCTTATTGACTCAGCAATGAGTCAGAAGTGACTCAGCAAACACTCAGCAAATTAATAAACTTCTATTCATGTTTACATTAACTGCCCATATATATATAAATATATATATATATATATATACACACGCACCTATTCATGAATTAAAATAATGCAAATTAATTGCTTGCCTGAAAAAAAGGAAATCGTGCATATAATTTAATTTCCTCCTTTTTTTTCTCTACTTTCCTTGCAACATGCAAAATCAATGCATAATGAAGTTACCTACATACATACATATCTACTTATGCATAAATCTTTCCCTCCAAATAAATTGACTGTATTTGTCTTCTCAATTATATATATATATACACAAATATATATTCAATATATATATATATATATTTAAATTTTTTTTGAACCGCGTTCACACTAAGCCGCTTTTTAGCCATTCACCTAAAACAAAAATATGGCATTGGCGGGGATCGAACTCTGCACCTCTTGTATGCAAGTCACATGTTCCAACCAAATGAGCTATTATGTCTTTTACTTACAATTCTTAGAACAATGCTAAACATTATTCTTTTCTCATTCCTCTTTTTCCATGTTTTGCTGCAATATTTAATTTAAGGATATCTTTTTCATACGGAGTCCAATTTACGCAAACTCGGACTCTATCTCAAGCAGAATTCCGAGACGAACGCAACGGCGCAACCCGTTTCACCTAATTATTTTTATAAAAATTAATTATATCTTGATTTTTTTTATGTTCACAGAAAATACGGAGTGTTACAATTTATTTTGCCATAAATTCAAACGAGCTCCAATCCACTCCCAGTCAATCCTATATTGTAGCTCTCGTTCATACGATCCCAACGGATCTGACTGTTCAGAATTCCTGATCACATATGTAGAAGTTATGACGTTACGAAGTTCATACACTTTTAAATTAAAATAAAAACTAGATTTTTATTCACGTGGGCCTTACCAAACAATTCGGCCCAAACCCGCCAAGCCCATACCACAAACTCTTCTTCCCCGTTAACTTCACACTGCCGTGCTCCAGTTAACAACAAATGTACCATTCGAATCCTTCTTCCACCCTTTCCACTTAACCGAACTTCAACAAAAATCACGACCGTACTCCTCTTCTTTCCCTTCTCAAACCCCTTCCCCCTAACTACACCCCGACAGGCCACTCCATACCATCATCGTCGTGATCCTGAAACCCAACCACCGTGAAACCCGTGACCCATATTGTCACCGAAAGCCACAAAATATTACCCTCAAGTGCCAAACTCCTCCGGGAGTTCAACTATAATCCCCAAAACTCCAATCGCTGCCTCTATTTCACCAATAGTGGAACCCTAGGTTCGCTGTCAATATTTTGAACACCGAAAACATGCGTCGAGTTCAGAAAATGGGGTACCAGGGTGTAGAGTTTTAGTTGAAGATCATAAATATATGGATAACATGATTTCTAGAATTTAATTCATTTTGTTTTGATTTTTTTCTTTGATTTCTTTGTTATGGTTTTGTTTCTGAGAATGAGAATGTCTCCCCTGTTTTATGCTTGTGTTGTGCGGCTGAGAAAGGAGAATGACGTGGCCTTGGTTTTGATCAGAAAATTAGTTAGGATATTTTATTTATTATTATTTAATTCTTCGTTTTTTATATTTACTGTTTAAAAATCCATACCGGCACATAACATACCCAAAAATCATGAAACTGGACATGCAGCTACATTTCGACATTACGGTCCCAACGAAACTGGTTTCGTCAAATTCCGACTCCGTTTGCTCACACAACATATTTTTAACTGTTAGAATATCGACTTTTTTCACATTAAAATCCCATATGACTACATACTGACTTCAAAAATCAAAGAAATTTAAATCTAACAATAATTTAACATTGCGGATCCAACAAAATTAGTTTCGTCGAATTCTGAGGTCGTTTGCAAAAGTGGCTATTTTTAAAGCTCTAAATAACCCATTTAAATATGTAAATATATTTAAATATAATTAAATTTAATATTTATAAATAAATATTATCGTATATATTCACAACAAAATATCATACAGCTTCAGAATATTTCTATATGAATTTCTAACTCGGTATTTCAAATCCCGATATAAATCGATATTCGATTTATAATGAAATTCCTTTTATAAATATAAATAAATCGTTATAAATTATAAAGGAATTCCATAGCGACTTTTCTAAAATTTGATTTGGACGTAAATCAAAATCTACATGATGAAATCCCGATTTTTCTTTTCCACTAGAAAAATATACTTCATCATCTCCTAACGTTTCTTGTTTCACAGAAATCCGACTTAAAACGGCCTCTGTATATCCAGTTGAAGTTCAAATCACCAAATTACGAACTATAGCGTCATTTCGAGCTCGATTATAATTATAATATAATTATACGTTCAAACTTCGTTTAACTAATATATTCGTTATTCAAATTCAATTTTAAACTGAATTATATATTTCGAATTTTCCAATTCATATCATATCGCCATTTCAGCCCATTCTGATTATTTTAGAATTAAATATATTATTTAATTATTTATATAAATTAAATATTCCAAGTTATTTAATTAAACGACCATTAAATTCTCTAAACCACTATTTAAATAATTAAATAAGTTAATTATTATATCGCTGAAAAATGCGGGTCATTACATTCTTCCCCACTTAAAATAATTTCATCCTCGAAATTGCTAAGGTAGAAAACAAACCCTATCGACTGGCCAGACTTATTTGTTCACTTCTTAACTTCAGTTTCCACTGGACTAATTTAATTTTAATTAAATTATTAATTCAATTCTGAAAAAAATCCTGAAATTTTCTAACTTCCTAAATTTCTGGAAAATTTCGCCATAACCTCCTTTGTACAGCCCTATCGGTAAAACTACAACTTGCCTCTTTGGGGCCATCTCTAACCCAAAATAAAATCAAACAGCCAAGCGGCTTGCCGATTCGGCTCATAAATCTCATTCTTATATCAAATATAAACTTGTACCTTTTTATTGGGCATATTATTATATCCCTTCCACCTGTTACCCATTTCAGCATATACCAATATCAATCCAATCAAACTCTGATCAATTTGTCCTCAACACAACCATTCGCTTATACCAAAGTCGAATTTCATTTTGAACTCGAGTTTCATTTCGATTCCAAACTCTTAACTCATCCCTAAATTCCATTTCTGACTATTCTCTGATCAATTCCAGATTTAAATACTTTTATCATCTCCTTTTACTTAACTTCACAAGTTAAATTTAAATTCTAGAAAATTTTAAATTCCTGGGTTTTTCTTTCAAATCAATTTGAAATCATAATACCAATTCAAAACCTTTGAATTTCTAAACAACTTGTTTCCTCAAAACAATTAGAAAGAAAAATCTTTGGTAGCAATTTATCACTAAGAAACTCTAAAATGAACACTGATGATGTGGCCACACTCATCAGAGTTATTTCCCAGCGATCGAAGTGAGGTCAATACTATATCACTTTCAAAACCATATCTAACCACTTCTATTTTGAAATCCATTTTTAAAATACTATTCCCAATGTTTGTAAACCAATCTAAAATCTCCCTGGATTTTAAATTTCTCATATATTTAATTCAAATCCATTTACCAACACTTTTCCAATTTCCAGGGTTTTTAATTTCAATTCTGATTTGAATTTCAGATTCAATTCATTTCGTAACACTTATATGAATTCTAATTGGTTATTCACATAACCATTTTACTTATAATCTTACTCGATTATAATCACAACCAATATATCCAATATATTATAATCATTCCAATATAAATCCTTTATATAAAAATATAATTTGGGTAAAATTATTTCATTTACCCTCTTTCCAAAACATATCGTGTCGACCCATCGTATTCGAGTGTTTAGAAACCCTTATCGATATTGTGGTGCCCCACCATCGACCAGAATCCATAAACAACTCAACCAATAAATCTACTCAATATAAAACCATTTATATCAAATAACAAATACATTCACACGTATATATACACTCAACTCAATCAAGGGTATTACTAACCCATCTCTACTGAGTCACACCACCGAGCCAAGGTAATTCACTTAACCTCAAGCTCTGATACCAACTGTAATGACCCGGTTTCTAAACGACTTTGGTTATCGCAATAAACTCAATGACGACTAACCAAACATCGAAAAATACCAGAAAGTTAATGAAAGAAATTAGAGGGTGCGAATAGATAAGATAGAAACTTAGAATAGAAGAAGAAGAAGAACACAACATCAGAGTAACATGAACCTCACAGCGGAACGAATAACATATAATAGATAACATATCCTTGAAATAAAAGATTTTACTTGAATATACATATCGTTATCAAGTACAACACTTACAACACAGCGGAAATAAACAATAGCTATATGATCCTGAAGCCTCCTGCTCCAGCTCTTCAAGTATCTATAAATCCCGACTACTTGACTGCCCGTACAAAATTGGGCACCCAAGAGTTTAGGGAAAATAAAACAAAATAAAATCTGGGTCAGTCATGGGACTGGTATGAGTAAAACAGTTTAAAACAGTTTGAGCCATTAAATGATGTCTCATAAGACCACGCCGTATACGGAACGGGTTTTTCCCTTATGAGAATCCAAAATATCTTTATATCAAAACCCTTTTGATATTATGATAATGTCTATCAACCACAATATAATAATCATCTAGCAAAAACACTTTCATCTCACGTTCTGCATATATAGTATACAATCAAAACCGCAAGCACGTATTGGGTAATGGATTTCCAACTATGACAAGGTATGGAACCACCTTTCGCTAGTGTACCTCTAGAAAGGGCTACACTGGGTTCAACAAGAACATCTTGCAACCTGGCCACACATGACCGACCACTCATTTCGCTTGAGTGTATCGAATGTATATCACCAACGGTTGGGATCAGCAACCGTTTCCCGAATGGGACAACATCGACAATAGATTTTTGGAAGTAAATGAAACTCTAGATCAGGTGATTATACACCCTAATAGGTGTGACCTACATAGCCATGTTGCCTGCCTGATTTTTGTCATTTACCGGATGTAAGGCTAGAAGCTACGCTTATCTTTTACATGCCACATCTTCGTTCACTTAGAATGTCACATCGTCATACCCGCCAAATCACAAATTGATTTCCTCAAAAATACAACGGGTATACAGCTAAGAGAAACGAATTCCTCCACCACCAAACGTAAATACGTTTGAAGAGATCAACTTACGCGATCCTTTAGATATACTCTGTCAGACATTCTTCCATACAGGTCGTCCTGGGACTGGACAAACCAAAGGCACTATTCAATACATCCATCTTAGGCAATTGTTATCTAAGATTTATACAACAGTCCTTGCACTTTACTCCGTCTTCAATTATCTTTGGCATATATGATTCGCAACGCTTATGCCAATACGGAGTGGTTCTTCGGATAATAATCCAACCAGTCTCTCCGTATTAACAACGTTAAAATGGTCGAAAACTTCGTTAGTCGGTGAGTTAACTATCAAAGAAAAACACGTGTGCAAGGAAATTATATCGATCAATCATCATTGAACGTTTATCTCTTTAGTTCATTAATTTACTTATCTCATGTTTCCATATATTCAACATTTCTCATTTTCTATTATCAGGAAACATTTATGATTCTTATTTGGAAAACATTTCCAAAACTCCTTCACTATCAAACTTTACCATTCCTTAGTTAAGAAGGAAGTCAATCAAGTTGGGATATAATTACCTCTCAGACCTTAAATGAACAATGTTTTAACTTCGAAATAGTCAAAGTTTATCTTTTAAATCTTTAACAAACTTCCTTACGTAACTCTCGGATTCTATTTACGAATCCACTTCTTTTACAGAAACATTAGATATAACGATAACGTTATAATCCCTCCTTTCAAAATATCTAATTCCAATTTTATCCTTTATTCTTTAATGTGAATAAATAAATAAACACCTGATTTATAAATAAATAAATCTTGATTTAAACACCGGAAAGTATATGTACTTTCCCGAATTCGATATAATCGAATTCGCCGTTTAACTTTCTTGGAGTAATCACTATTTGATTAACTCTTCTTCGAATAACCTATATTCGATTATCTCTCTTCGAATAACTTATATTCGATTAACTCACTCTTTCGAATAAACTATATTCGATCTCTTTCTTTCGAATACGCTATATTCGATTTAACTCTTTTCGAATAAACTATATTCGATAATCTCACTTTCGAATAATTAAATTCGATTAACTCTTTTCGATTAACTAAAAATCGATAAATCCTTTCGATTAACTAATAATCGATAACTCCTTTCGATTAAATTAATCGATAACTCCTTTTGATTAACTAATAATCCATAACTCCCTTCGATTAACTAATAATCGATAACTCCTTTCGATTAACTAATAGTCGATTAACTCCTTTGAACTAACTCCTTTTATTTATTCCTTTTCTATTTGTTTACTTAACAAATAACTATTCCCTTTTCAATTCTATTTATTTAACAAATAAATATTTCTTTTATCTTTTCTATTTATTTAACAAATAAATATCTCATTTATAACATTCTATTTATTTCCTATAAATAAATATTTTCATTTAATGTATTTATAAATGTTTACAAATATTTCCTTTTAAATTCTATTTGTAAATGTTTTACAAATATTTCTCTTTCTATTTGTTTTGCAAATATCTTCCTTTGTATTTGTTTTACAAAAAATTTCCTTTATAATTGTTTTATAAATATATTCCTTTTTATATTTGTTTTACAAAAAATTCCTTTATATTTATTTTACAAATACATTCCTTTTTAAATTCTTTTGATTTTATAATTTATTTCCTTATATAGAATCCTTTTCCTTTTATATAAAATCCATTAATTTTATATAAATAATTTATTTTCAAAATATACTTTGAAAATTCCCTTTTTACATCTCAGTATTTTTCACGGTATTTAACGTACCATATAACAATGATCGGTATCATTCAAACATATAAAATCATCAACTGATTTCATATCACATCATATAACACAATATATGAACAGAACAGTATTATAAATATTGAGGAGTCCAGTTGGACTCCTTCAACCTGTTTCCCTGCATCCACAGATGTTAAACAATATCATTAACATCGATTTCATTTCAATATGAAATATTCTGCCAACAGAATCAATATTTGATTAATGATTTATATATATATCGTTATCTATAATTTCAACCAATGCACAAGCAATTCAACCAAACAGTTAATACACAGCAGTCAACAGATGATTAACAGTTCTAAAATTTACGTTAAAAAAATATAACTGTTTAGAGTTAGTGAGTTTTACTCACTTTAGCAGTTCATCGTTAAAAACGATAAACTGTTTGTTTGATTTGAATCAAACAATTTATTTCGCCATAAATTCAAATGAGCTATAATACACTCCCAGTCAATCCCATATTGTAGCTCTCGTTCATACGATCCCAACGGGTCTGACCGTTCAGAATTCTGATCACATATGTAGAAGTTATGACGTTACGAAGTTCATACACTTTTAAATTAAAATAAAAACTAGATTTTTATTCACGTGGGCCTTACCAAACAATTCGGCCCAAACCCGCCAAGCCCATACCACAAACTCTTCTTCCCCGTTAGCTTCACACTGCCGTGCTCCAGTTAACAGCAAATGTCACATTCGAATCCTTCTTCCACCCTTTCCACTTAAATGAACTTCAACAAAAATCACGACCATACTCCTTTTCTTTCCCTTCTCAAACTCCTTCTTCCTAACTGCACCCCGACAGGCCACTCCATACCATCATCGTCGCGATCCTGAAACCCAACCACTGTGAAAACCCATGACCCAAATTGTCATCGAAAGCCACAAAATCTTACCCTCAAGTGCCAAACTCCTCCGCGAGTTCAACTATAATCCCCAAAACTCCAATTGCTGCCTCTATTTCACCAATAGTGGAACCCTGGATTCGTTGTCAATATTTTGAACACCGAAAACATGCGTCGAGTTCAGAAAATGAGGTACCAGGGTGTAGAGTTTTAGTTGAAGATCACAAATATATGGATAACATGATTTCTAGAATTTAATTCTTTTTGTTTTGATTTTTTTCTTTGATTTCTTTGTTACGGTTTTGGTTCTGAGAACGAGAATGTCTCCCATGTTTTATACTTGTGTTGTGCGGCTGAGAAAGGAGAATGATGTGGCCTTGGTTTTGATCAGAAAATTAGTTAGGATATTTTATTTATGATTATTTTATTATTTGTTGTTTATATTTACTGTTTAAAAATCCATACCGTCACATAACATACCTAAAAATCATGAAACTAGACATGCAGCTACAGTTCGTCATTACGGTCCCAATGAAACTGGTTTCGTCGAATTCCGACTCCGTTTGCTCACACAACATATTTTTTAACTGTCAGAATATCGACTATTTTTCACATTAAAATCCCGTACGACCACATACTGACTTCAAAAATCACGGAAATTGAAATCTAACATTGCGGATCCAACAAAATTAGTTTCATCGAATTCTGAGGTCATTTGCAAAAGTGGCTATTTTTAAAGCTCTAAATAACCCATTTAAATATGTAAATATATTTAAATATAATTAAATTTAATATTTATAAATAAATATTATCGTATATATTCACAACAGAATATCATACAGCTTCAGAATATTCCTATATGAATTTCTAACTCGATATTTCAAATCCCGATATAAATCGATATTCGATTTATAATGAAATTCCTTTTATAAATATAAATAAATCGTTATAAATTATAAAGGAATTCCATAGCGACTTTTCTAAAATTTGATTTGGACATAAATCAAAATCTATACGATGAAATCCCGATTTTTCTACGATTTTTCTCTTCCACTAGAAAAATATACTTCACCAGCTCCTAACGTTTCTTGTTTCACAGAAATCCGACTTAAAACGACTTCTGTATATCCAGTTGAAGTTCAAATCGCCAAATTACGAACTGCAGCGCCATTTCGAGCTCGATTATAATTATAATATAATTATACGTTCAAACTTCGTTTAACTAATATATTCGTTATCCAAATTCAATTTTAAACTGAATTATATATTTCGAATTTCCCAATTCATATCGTATCACCATTTCAGCCCATTCTAATTATTTCAGAATTAAATATATTATTTAATTATTTATATAAATTAAATATTCCAAGTTATTTAATTAAACGGCCATTAAATTCTCTAAACCACTATTTAAATAATTAAATAAATTAATTATTATATTGCTGAAAAATGCGGGTCATTACACATGTGGTACAGGGCTTGGTGCGGTTCTGATGCAAGTGGGAAGGGTAGTATGTTATGGAGGTAGATAGTTAAAGGTTCATGAGATGAACTACCCTACCAATGACTTAGAGCTAGCTACCATAGTATTCGCATTTAAGACTTGGCACCATTATTTGCTTGGAGAGAAGTTTGAGTTGTACACTGATCATAAATCTCTCAAGTACTTGTTCTCGTAGAAGGATCTTAATTTAAGGCAACAAAGGTGGATGGAGTTCCTAACATCTTATGACTTCGAGATTGCTTATACCTCTGGTAAGGGTAATGTGGTGGCAAATGCACTGAGTAGGCAGAGGATGGCCTTAAGTCCTCTGTTTGTGGAGAGAAAAAGCTTGGATTTTATATCGGTTTTTGACTTTAGACCCTCCACCGAGTTTTTTCCTAGCCTATTTTCGTCCTTGGAGGTGCGACTGCTCTTATGGATAGGAGCTTCACAGCGAGAGGATCCACACATTTTAAACATCTTGGATATGCTCAGTAAAGGGGAGACATCTAGTCACCTCAGTAGATATTCCACAGACGATAAAGGGTGGTTGCGACGAGATGGAAGGCTTTGTGTTCCCCAAGTTGGGAGTTTGTTGAAGATAGTCCTAGAGGAAGCCCATCATTCTAAGATGATTATTCATCCAGGCGGTGAAAAGATTTATAAAGATATGAAGAGGGTTTTCTTTTGGGTTGGGATGAAGAAAGATGTGACAGAGTATGTTTCTTAATGTTTGATTTGCCAGCAAGTAAAAGATGAGCAAAAGAAGCCCGGTGGTTTACTTCATCCTTTGAAGGTCCTATAGTGGAAGTAGGAGAGTGTCTCTATGGATTTCATAGATGGTTTTCCTAGATCAAAGAAAGACAACACCAGTACTTGGGTTGTAGCAGATAGACTTACTAAGAGCGCTCATTTCGTTCCAGTTAAGAGTAAGAGGTCGGTAGCAATTTACGTTCGTGAGATAGTCCGTCTTTAGGGAGTACCTTCTTTGTATCGTAAACGATCGTGACCCCATTTTCACCAGTGAATTTTGAAGGAGCTTGCAAGAAACATTAAGTAAACGGTTACGTTTGAGCACCGCTTATCACCCTTAAACCGATGTATGGACAGTAAGGGTGAATAGAGTTCTTGAGGATCTTTTAAGACTGTGTATCCTAGAATTCAGAGGGACCTGGGAAAAGCATCTTACTTTAGTAGAGTTCGCCTATAACAACAGTTATCAAGCTAGTATTAGCATGGCACCCTTCGAAGCACTATACGGGCGACCCTGCAGATCACCAACTTGTTGGTGGGAGTCTACAGAAAGACTTCTACTTGGACTAGATATGTCTAGAGAAACTTCCGAAAAGGTTGATATTATTAGACGGCGAACGAAGCAACTCAGGACAAGCAGAAATCCTACGCAGATATGAGAAGGACTGACATTTAATTTGAGGTGGGAGACGTGGTTTTAATTAAGGTATCACCATTAAGAAATGTGGTTTTCTTTGGATCAGTAGGGGAATTGGCACCAAGATTTGTAGGGTCATTTCCATTAACAGAAAGGATCGGTCAAATGACCTATAGAGTAAAGCTACCAGAAATACTTTCCGGTGTTCATGATGTTTTCCACGTTCCTCATTTTCGGAAGTTCTTGCATAATACCGCAGAAGTATTTGAGCCAGGTATATTGGAGGAAGTAGAGGTGGAACGGGAGGCGACAGTTAGATGACTTCCTACCCCTATTCCTGGATCAGAAGTTAAGAAGCTACGCAACAGAGATGTCAAGTTGATGAAAGTTCAATGGGGAGACAACCAAGAGGATGCAACTTGGGAGACCGAAGACATGATTCACACTTCGTACCGTTTTCTTTCCAAGAGTATGTTCTTAACTTCCTTTCCAAAGTTTTCATTCATGCTTGTTTCTATCATTTAAGTATATCCTATCGATCGAATCTTCGACCTGTAGGTAGGAATCCCATGGATGTAAACATGTGTTTGAGACATGTTATGATTGATGGATGCAAGTGTTTGCTAGTGGTTGCTCATGGATGCATATACACACACATTAGGCACTAGATCGACTCTATCACTCTCATACTGCATATGGATGTGTGTGCATTTTTTTCCTCTTTATGGATGGAAATGGATGTATCATCATATGGATGTTGCATTTGGACAAATGATTGTACACACATATAGAACTACATGTTATAATAGGATTATCTGCGTACATATTGGATTCATGGACCAACATACATTGCATTAAGGAGGTCAACTGAATCAGTACACTGCCTGATCTTTCGCATTAGTATAAGGACATATATACACACACCTTTGCATATATTCATATAAGCATTAGATGTTTTTTAAGGACAATGGATGCTTGTGATTGGTGGATGAGTAGATGGATGTGGATGTTAGGATATACATTCTTCTTAACTTGGTGATTTCTGGGACGAAATCATTTGAGTAAGGGAGAATGTAACACCCTGTAATTTTAACAACACTTAAGATGATAAATTAAAGAATAATTAAATAAATATTCAGAATTTAGTGAAACGGACTGTGCCATTGCGTTCGTCTCGGAATTCTGGTCCACCTGGTTTGCGTAAAACAGATATCGTATGAACAAGTTATTAAGATCTAAAGTTTGTATACGCATAAGAAGAATATATATAAATAAAATAAGCCCATAATTCAAAACAATTCAAAATTCGAGCAGAAGGGGGGAAGCGGGAAAATTCCTGCCCAGGGGTGTCGACCCCTGGGTCGACCGCACAAGGGGCGTGTCAACCCTTGGGTCGGCCCCATAAGAAGGGGGTCGACCCCACCTGCCAGATCCAAGGCAGAATTCATTTTTCTGATTGTGGACTCCTTGACCAAATTCGTTGATTTTAGGCTATAAGTAAGACCCTATACCCATTTTTTTACTCATTCTAAATCAATGGAAAACTAGATGCTGCCTCTGCCAAGATTAAATCAAGTCTTTACTTCTTCAATAATCAACTAGAGTTATTCAAGTTTAGAGATCTGTGATTCAGCATCTGCAACCCCTCTTCTGTTTCTTACATCTAATCACAGTGAGTCTATGTTGATTTTAGATCTAAATACTTAAGAGTTAATCTTGACATGACTATAACTTGGATCTAAGCCTGTGACTATTTTAATCATATCAGATTTGTTATAACCTGTGTATTTAAGTTATTCTAACTTGACTATGAACTAGATCTAAGCCTATGCCTATTTATCATGTTGGATCTGCTATTGTTAGTTGATCTAATTCATTGCTTAGATCTCATCATGCATGTTTATGATGTCTGTATTATGTTAGAATCAGTTCTACTATCACATGTTCATCAGATCTGTTCCTATATGTCTATCTTGTCATTACGCCCAACTTTGTCCCTATATGTTTATTAGTTACTATGCCTATTTCTGCCATTGTATGTCAATCTTGTTATTATGATCATTTTGCCCTCTTCCCTTCTTCTTTTCCCTTTGATTTTTATATAGCCAGGCTACCTTCGAGCCTAGGCATGCCGCTGAAATATGCGAACACGAAAAATTGGGAATGAGGGGAAAACGTTAAAATTAGGGCATAACTTGTATTGCGAAATTTGGGCATAAATTGAATGTAATAAATGAATGTGGATTTAGGGCATAAACTGCAATTATGATTAAAGACCTTATTTTGAGGCATATAGTTCGTTATGGACACGACTTGGGAAAAGGGCATGAAAACCTATAATGACATAGGAATAATTGGTTAAAAATTGAAATGCCTAGAATTACATTAATTAGAATCTGTAACCGCGCTTAGACATGAGGTTAGATTACACTTATGGTGGAAGTTTGCTCGGAACCAACCGGCATATTCAGTAACCACAAGTGGTGAATCTATTGTGAGGGGTCTAAATGCTTAAACATGTGACGTGCTAAGACACGAGGTTAGGCCTGACTTGTGGAAGAAGTATGCCTGGAACCGCCCGGCATATCCAGCATCCACAAGTTGTACGCTTAATGAGGGAGGTCTAGTACATTATAACCATAAATGAATATGGTAATAAACTTGAATACTTAACCTAGTTGAATCCATAAGGATAGAATATGTTAACTGGAGTAGGGGTTAAGTAAAATTGTATGAAACAGTGGGAGGCTTAAGTATATCTTGGGTAGGTGGGTAATATTTATATATAGGCCCACAAACTTAACCTGTGGGGTTATGCAATCTTATACTCTAGTATGGCATAACCTGTGGAAAACCTAGTGGGGATACAAGCGTAGGGGGAAGCTTGTATCGTCTTGTGTGTGGGGCCCATTTCAGTCAGTAACCCATATATAGGTATCAAATGAGTACTTCGAACTAGGTCAGAGTCGGGGGTTACTAGGCTGATTGTAAGAGGTCCAAACGAAGGGATGGTGTGGGTGGCGCATTCCGGCGAGGGCATATGCATGCATGGGTCAGGTATAGGAGGTTTAGACGTCGTGACATCAGTAGATATGGTTGTGCAGATCCTGAAAACAAATGGTTGCCACTTTAGGAAGTGAAACATCCTACTATGGGGCCAGCACAGGGTATCTACGGAGTGGAGAGCCGATCAATTGGGGCAATAATTAGGGTACATCTAGACTCTGGTATGTTTAGTAGCCCGTTATTATCCTTAGGGGTAACTCCAGTATGTTGGGTTGCCTGTTGATTGTATGGGGTTAAACCTCACACTAGAAGTACGCCTAAGTCTACCATCTTGTAGTTGTTGGGATCATCTCATTTTGATTATACTAGTATTGGTGCAGAGAGAAAGAGAAAGTACAAGAGAATCGCAATATACTCTATCATGTTTATCCTGTTTACCTTGTCATACCTGCCTTTTAAGATGTTATCTCTCTTATCCACTTTATATGCCTTTTACGACACTTTTACTTATTTATATGCTACAAGTAACTGGACTTGTCAGACTTTATGTCTGACCTATTTTGTTTCCTATTCTTTCTCTTTCGTTCTACCTCCCCCCTCCCTCCGGTTCTTAGGGTGGGAATACTAAAGCTTAATCAGGATTCTTCTTTCATCTTGCTTGGAGTTGTTTTAGATGTGCGGCTTGATTTCATATCTCTCTACTATGGCTATGTTTTAGAGATTATGCTTCTTTTATTGTACTCTGATGTTTTAAGTACAAGACAAAAATTTTAATGATGTACTGGGTTTTATGCATTTCAGACATGTGATGTAATCATGTTTTGAACTACGATGTTTTCTGGTTAATAAAATTTTAAATTCCGCTGCTATTTGTTATTTGTCTTGTAATGTTTTTGTTTCTATTTACCTATAACGCTTCATGAAACTAAATGCATTCTCTTAATGAGTGACATTAATGAACGTGGGGTGTCACACTCTCTCTCTCTCTCTCTCACACACACACACACACACACACATATATATATATATATATATATATTTGCGCGGTCAACATAGTTATCTTTCTTTATTATTATTATTTATTGCTAGATTTAAAATTTTTAGTTTCATTAATAACCAAACCTTCCTTTTTGCATCCAATCTTGCCTAAAGGTTCCAAATCTTACAAAAAGACTGTAAGTTATAATTATTGTAAATTATGCCTGACAAGGAATAGACATATTTCAAAATCACAAGATATATATATATATTATGTATATTTTGGAATAGTTGATGCAAACTACGCAAAAGTGTGTACATTAATATTTATATGTAAATTTGCACAACTTTTCCCTTTTTCAATATTTTTGTCATATTCCTTGTGAATTCAAATAATTTATTTTTATTCAAAAAGAGGAAAACGATATACTTATAACAATTAAACCAAAACCTCAACAACATTGAACACAAATAGGCATGTGTATTTTTTTTAATTAAAATCATATAATTCAACAGTGCATCTTTTTAATCAAAATCACATAATTTATCTTTTTAACACTGAAACTAGAGATTTGGAAGAAAACTGCACCTAAATAATGTTATTGGGACTGATTTCAAAATCTTTAGTGTTTTATGACAACCACAATATAATTTCCAACATAATTGTAAGCAATATATATAAACAATTTAAGTAAACCTACAATGTATATTAATCCTAACCACGATTCATAATTTCCAAGTTTTGACAGTATTCATTAACAAATCTGACATGTGCCAGTTCAAATTCAATAATATTATGAACAGATCTGATGATAACAAGCATATATTCTGAGATATAATTCAAACGAGATAAATAGGCTATTATAACTTTGTATGTAAAGTTCCCACTCAGCTGAAAGCATCCAAATTTGAAATCTAATCTTTTAGGCCTACAATTCCCAAATTCTTACAGATCTATAATTATTCTTAAAAGGGAATACTTTCAGATCTATAGATTTGCAAGAAAATAGGAAGAGAGGGAAGGATCTTGTGAAGATTAGCTTAGACGTCACACCCTTTTCCATCTAAATCTAATAATCCCTTTCTAATCTAAATGATTTCTATTTGATTGATTGTATAGAATATATTTTAGAATAAAAAATTGATTTGAAGAGAAAGGGAAATAGCAGAGCATCGCTGTTGCCTACAGATTTGTGTGTAAAAGAATGAGGCCTTGCCCTTTTATTTATAGGAGTGGAATTGGCCATAAATCGTTAGATTTATTTAAGTGAATATTAGGCTCACGTCCCTATTTTGAAACTTAATTAGGCTCACATCCGGTCATAAACTTAATATAAATTAGGTCCCTATTTTCAAAACTTATAAAATAATAATATAAAAAAAAAATAAAAAATTCGTAAATTAGTAATAAAATAAATTATGCATTATACAAAAAATTCAGTTCAAAAAACAACAAAAATAATGTCAGAAAGAAGAAAACAGCAAAAAAACAGAAAAAACTGCAGTTAAATGCATAATATTATGCACCTTTTTTATTTTATTGCATGCATATATGCAATTATTGCAGTTCTTCCAGCGGATAGATTTAACATAATTTTTCAGTTCATTTTTATTTGCATCCAAATGTGCAAATTTCTCAAAAAAATGCACACATGTGTGCAACATTTTTATAGGATAAAAAGTAGGGACCTAATTTATAAAAAAAAAAAAAAGATTTGAAAATTTTAAACCCGCCCCTTATTTTATTACTTCCGCCTTTTTTTATTTATTTTTTAAAAAAGTGTGTTCCTTCATAAAAAAAATTCTAAAATATGGAAATAATTTCAGGACTCTACGGAAATAAAAAAAATAGTTGCATACATTTATGCAATTATTACTGATAATTGCATATATGTATGCAACTTTTCCGTAAGCTGGTCGGTTTGAAAATTTGAAACTAAACCTGCACAAATTTGTGCAAATATTGGGTATATTTGCACAAATGTAAGCATGTTTTTGTATGAATAAAAATCAACGAAGATGTATGTAGTGAAAAATATGCACGGATGTATGCAGGAAAGTGATATATGTGCATACTATTATGCATTTAACTGGAAATTTCGTTTTTTTTTTTTTTTTTTTTTTTGACCCCTTCTTTGATGGTTTTTTGTTCTGAACTTTTTAGTGTTTACATGTTTTATTTAAATACGAATTTACGTGATTTTTTTATATTTTTTTATATTTTTTGATGACTTTTCAGAAAATAGGGACCTAATTTACAATAAGTTTATGACCGGGTTTTTTTTATATTTTGAAACTTAATAGGGACCTCTAAAAAAACGCACCCTTTATTTAAATTAACATCCATCCATTAATAATATACAGTACAACAAAACTTCCCCTCAAAATCTGGCCGTCACTAGGAATTTCTGGCCGAAGCGGTCGACACCCCGTAGGGGCGGTTGACCTCCCTTTGGCCGATTTGCCCAGTGGGGTCTGGTCAAAGAAGGATATATATATATATATATATTATTCTTTCTATTTATTTTCGTCCGTTTTTCATATTTTGTCAGTAAATTTTTCATACAAACTTCGTTCGCGAAACTCCAAACATGAAAGTTGACCAAAATTCCGAGATGAACGTATCAGTTAAAGTTTCATGGTCAAATTCCATCGTCTGCACAAATTCCAATTTTTGAGCTTCTAATTAAATAACTAATCTATTGTCAAAATTCCTTATTGTTACAGATGACCTTAGGACAATCTACCAGTTGCCTTGCTCGGGGAGGAGGCTAGTCCGAACCAAATAAGGATAGTAATCGCCGATACCTGCCACCGGCAGTCAGTGGGATGCGTAAAGACTAAGAGCTAAACCAACAGACAACGTTCTCACACTATCAAAACGTTGGTGAGGGACATGCCAAACTGGATGCTAGATTGATCGTAAAGGCACATCATTAGTTTTTGATGTAGTCTTTCATTAGTTGAGGGATGGGCCATAGCCACTGTGAAAAGAGATAGACCATATGTTAATATATGTATTGTAGACCTAATGAAGTTGTCCTTTATAGATATTGAAAGCTCCCGACCGAGTTCCGTGCGTTAGATGCAACCCTATTACATGACTCGGGTTATAGTAGGCAGTACATTCGTGTGAGGGACTAGGTACACGCACTGGGTGTTGTATTATAGACATTAGGGTCGTACTCCGTGTTGAGACATGGTTTGACCAGTGAGTTCAAATATGAGGACCTGTACGCTTACTTGGCATATCGATGGTGGTTCTGTGCGATTACGTGGCGTAACAATACAGATTTCCGTATGTGGTTTGGCATAGGATGGAGGTTGTGTATGCTTTCGTGGTGTGACGGCGGAGACCTACGAGGAGGGTATTATGGGGAGTACCTTAAGATTTTGAGCATAACTACATATATATTATATTAGGTTTAATCTACTGAGGAGTAGATGGGTACGACGTGAGTATAGAGCCTTGAGTGCTATTAACCCAAATAACCTAATAATTAGGCAAATGTAACTGAACGATATATGTAGAGTTATTCCCGAATGTATAATTTGTCCTCTCACCAGAGCTTTGTGTTCTGATCCCCTCCTCATAATATACTTGCAGGTTAGATTTATGGTAGATATTTGGTAGCCTTTGGATACTTGTTTGGCAGTGTCATTATTTCAGTAAAGTTATATTTTATTATTATATTTTATTTATTCCACTATGGGATATTTTATTAAGCTCTGATGTATTTATTATCTCTGTCTGTTCTATAAGATACCAGACAAGCCAACTCGAGCTTCGATAGATTGAGATTTTTGTGAAAAATTCGGTCTGTCGAAATTCAGGTTGTTACAGTAGTGAGTGTGGTTTAGAGGTTTGTTGTGATCACGAAGATCAGTCATGTTAAGCTATCGGTATTCCTGACAATCCAACACCATACAATTTGAATTTGATACCGATAATTATAGATTTTCTGTACGTAGTCGAGGAATCTTAGAGAGATCAAGTTTAAATTTTGTCTTGTTGATGATGCTTGAAGGGTTGCTTTACTGGTGGGGTACGTGGCTTCTAAGAAATGGCGAGAGTTGAGCAAGCAAGTTAAGGAGTTATTGGAAAAAGGTTTTCATAAGAAGAAGTATTTCTCAGTGGGGAGTGCCAATCGTCATTGACACAAAGATAGATGGTTCTCCCTGGCTTTGCATCGATTATTGGGAGTTGAACAAGTTGATAAAGAAGAATCATTATCCTTTTCCTCATATAGATGAACTCCTTGATCAATTGGTTGGAGCTAATCTATTTTCACAACTTGATCTAGCCATAGGTTTTCATATGTTGAGAGTGGCTGAGAACAACATTAAGAAAATTGCATTTATTACTTAGGTTAAGTTCTATGGTGGTTAGCCATGTCATTTGGACTAACCAATTTTCCACATATTTTATGGATTTGATGAGTAGAATATTTCGGGGGTTGCTGAACAAGTTTATCATAGTTTTTGTTGATGACATATTGGTTTACTTGAGGAGTAGAGCGGAGCACATATTGAATCTAGAAGAAGTTCTTAAGACTCTCTGGGCACATAAGCTTAAGGCTAAGTTCTCCAAGTGTCATTTTTAGAGAGAAAAGGTTCGCTTAGTTTTGATTTAGTTTAAAGTTAAGATTTTGATTTCAAATAAAATAGTTCGCTCAGTTCTCGATGGGGAACGCTGATTGGATTTTTGATACGAAGCCGAAGTTTTTATATCATAGTTTAGTATTATGCTAGGAGAGTGGAAGTTTATAATCAAGAAGTGGAATCAGAGTTTGCACTAGAGTGGTCGGGCTGCTAGTACTAATTGGAAGCAAAGTTTTATATTCGAACAACGATCAAATTTGATATGCGTATGAATGGTATATCGTTTAAGTACTAGTTTTCTTATTTTGTTTCTTTTCGAGATCGTAACAACCTGGAAATGTTATGATATAATACAAGTTGATCAAATTAAAAAAATTATAGGTAAATCAAGATGTAACAAGAGGAGTTTAGACACTACCGAAAAAAGACAGGTGCCACGAAAGGTGAATTTACTCACGACAAACATCTTATTTAAGTAAGTTAACGCTACTGTTAGGATTGTTTAGGAAATTTACAAATATTTTTTATGTAACTTTTGTGTGTGTGAAATGCACAATTGTGATACATGAAATTTTATAAGTGATTGTTGTGATATGTGTGATATCTTTAATGTTGTGCCAGTTTTGCTCTCATACACAACAAGTTCCCGTAAATTTAGGAAAAAATGCTATGGGTTGAAATGAAACATACCCAAACGATTATATATATTTTAGGAATTAAAACTGAAACATTTTTCAAGGAAACTTTTATTAAGATTTTTATTAAAACCTATATTTTGATATATTTTAATAAAAAATTAAATTTAAGATTCAAATTATATGTATTAAAAAAAATTACGAGTTAATATATGATATAAAATATAAGTTGAAGATTTTTGAACTTTAATATTATTTAATTCAAAATATATGAAATTTAAATAATAGAATATATTAATTTAGTTAATAGTTAATTAATTAAATATAGTGGAAAATAGGCTAAAGGGCAATCTTAGCAAAAATTTTGATGAAAAGTATGCAAAGTTTATAATTAAGGGAGAGGGACATATTTTAGTGTAAAAAAGGGAAAGGATAATGGGTCCCCAGAATTCCACTTTTGCACTAAAATGTGTAATTCTCTCTAAATTTCAAACTTTGCATACTTTTCACCAAAAAATTTGCTAAGTTTGTCCTATAAAAGAAAATCCCCTTATATATATATTGAAATATATATATATATATATATATATATATATATATAGAGAGAGAGAGAGAGAGAGAGATTTCTAAATACCTTAATTTTGAAGAAAAATTAAGATTTAATTGTAACTTAATTGGTGAAAAAATATGAAACAAGAATTTAACTTAAGATTTTAGGTTCGAAAGTTAAATTTTGATAATTTAATATAAAGTAAATATTTTATAAAATAATAAATTAATACTTAATAAATCAGATAATTTAATTTCAAACTTTGTATAAATTTACTTTAAAACCTTAACTATATATAAAGATTTAATTTTGTAACTTTAATATAAGATTTAAATTTTATAATTTTAATATATTAATATTTAAAGATAAAGTCAAGTTTAAAATTTTATTAAGTTTATTGTTAAACTGATTAAGATATGACTTTTGAAATATACAATTTGGCTTAAAAATAAAACTTAATAATTGGATTTGTGTTAAATAAATTAAGTGGATTATTTATCAAGATATATATTTAAAGTTAATATTTTGAAATTGAATAAACTAATATAACTATAATGAAATTTATCAAGTTAAATTAAAGTGGATTTAACGACAGGATATAGATATTTAATAAATTGATGGAATATGAATTTATTAAGTTAATGGATTGAATCTAAGTATAAGTGAAGTTGAATATCTTAGAATTGTTTAGTAAATATTGATTATATTAAAGTATGAATCTTATAAAATGACAACATTGACGTAACATATTTTATTATATGATACAAAATTTCCACGGATCCATAGGGGATGGAAATCCCAAGGTCGTTTATGTTATTGTGCATTTATGTGAATATTTATCTTGAGTTAATTTACTAGTTTGAGAATGTTAGTCATAACTCGACTATTTTTTTTTACGCTCGGGTCAGACCTAGTACTACAGTATGGGATTTCATCTATCGAAGCTGTAGACTTATGAAGACCTTGTCATTGTCCTTTATTTCAGTTATTTATTTTATGTCTTAGTAAGATTAGATGAATTAAACTTTCGTTGTATTTATTATTATAACCTTGGTGTATTGTATTATTTTATTCCATTGTGAGATATTATATTATTTTGTGCTTGTAATTCTATGATCGATTCTTATTGAATCACATAGCAATAACAATCTGCTGCTTCAAACGATTTAAGTTGGTTTCATTATCGAATTAAATGGTTGAAAACAGCTAGTTGTTGTAGATATTCGTTGGGTTATAGGAATCTAAGTGTGATTCCAAGATATTTTTATATGTGGAAAATCCGTATGTGAATCCATAATTTGTTATGGGAATACATGAGAGATTCCGCGATCTTTCTTTGGATACAGTGTGTGAGCTAGAATGTTTGACATAACCTCATCAACGGAAATAACCAAAACAAGAGATAAGAAACAAGGCCAGTAAGGTTAGGGTGAATTAACTTGCTTATTTTATCAATATTTTCGCATTTTTAGCATAACGGGAGTAATGCACTCATGCTTAGAAAAACCAGTTATGTCTTCCCTATAGTACTCTGGTTAGCTGGGTACAGTGCTGTAACAACCCGGATTTTTGGTCGATTTATTTTATTTAATATTGTTTTGAATATTGATTTGATAATATAAATGGATTTTATATGAAATTTATCGTTTAATAATCGAAAATGATTTAATTTCGAGTATATCGAATTATCGTAGTTCGAAAACAAGTATAATTTAATTCTAAGTTAAAACTAAATCGAAGTAATTCAGATGATCAATATAAAATTTTATTTGAATATAAACGATAAAAGTAATAATTTATTATCGAGGATATGATTATTATTGAATTTAGTTTATATCAATTTAAATTAATATCTTCTCCATACAATCAAACGAGGCTTCAAAACCGGTTCCACTGCGTTCAAAATAGTGGTATAACCCTAGGAAATCAGTTGTTGTGCTCAACTAGGAGTTCGAAATATCATGGTATTTAAATTGTAACAATTCAATTCAAAGTAAAATAAATAATAAAGGTTTCCTTCCATCCTAAGTAAACAAGGTACATTGAAAAGTTTTCCCCTACCTAAACCTACTTGTACCCGCTGAAATGGACGTTGATCTTATCGTTTTAATTGTCTCATCTATAAGAAGCAACTCAATTCGAATACTCTGCCATCCCTAATCCTCCGAACAATTTGATTTTTCTTTTATCCAAATTTATTTTGTTTCCGGTAATTACATTTCAAAATCGCTAAAGAAAAATCGCTCCTCCTCAAAACCTCGAAATCAAAATTGAATGGAAAGTTGTTTCCCTTTTTTAAATTCAATTTCTTCAAAGACCAAAAACAAATCAAAAATGGTCATGCTCCTCTTAATCTATTTTCAAATCATTCGAGAATAAAAGGGGAAACCACGATGAACTCTCTGAAGCTTGACTCGTTCTGGACGACTCGCATTGATGATTGTAGTTATAAGATGCTGAAATTCAAACAGATTAAGTAATGGTTGTCGCAAGGCATGTGATTGGAAGAGGCATAGAGATTCGTTGAGTTGGATTTCGATATTTGTATGATGCGCGATAGGATGGTTTTGGTCACAAAATTCTCCAGAATCCGATGTTGTCCTGATGGGGGGAGATGAGGTTCGAAGTCGCGTATGTGGGAGGGCGCGAGTGTACGAAATGGCAAAGAGGTGATGTCGTGATTTCCTGAGTGTTGTTTAGGGTGTGATGATGGCTCGAGCAGATCCAATTTATGCAGTGTTCATCTTGGGTTTAGAGTTTGGCAGAGTAGTGAAGGAGCAGGCGTTGCGATCTTGGTTTGGGGATAGGTCTGCAAATGGTGGTGGCAAGGATAGGTGGTCGGAGGAGTTAAAGGAAGAAGTAGGTAGTAAAATGTCGTTGATTGTGGTAGGTGGGACGGACAACCGAGGTTTGGTTGAATGTTATAGTGGAGTTCGACAGCAAATTAATGGCTTGTAGAGGAGTTTACTGGTGCTTAATGCAGGATGAAGTAGAGTGAGATGGAGGAAAGAATAAAAAACGTGAGGTAAGGAATAATTTAGTAATTTATTTAGTTTAATTATTTTTATTCGAGTAGTTAAATTAAATAGATAAATGTTTAATCGTTAATTAAAATAAATAATCCTAGGAAAAGATTTCATTCGGGATTCGTTTTAGTAGATGGAAAGGCGAGATGATAGAGAATGTTAAACAAATATGCGGCAACGAAAATTCACAGTGAGTAATTCTCACTTAGAATTTATTTAAATTTATCTTATCGTTAAAAATAAATTGTTGGTTGTTTGGATGAAATTATTAATTGTTATCAGTTGTGATTATTATATATATATTAGTTATTTAGGCTTGGTGTTTGTGGCTATTTTATATATATATATACATATATATATATTGTTGATTGAATATTTCCCCCAGTACCATTAGCGGATGCCCGCAGTATCATTAGCGGATGAACCTATGTAACCCACAATATGATAGTGGATGACCTTCTATACCGCGATATCCTGCCTCAAAGCAGGATGGGTATTATTTATGTTGGCTAACATATGTGGATGCAGGAAAACAGGTTGAGGGATCCAACTGGATACCTCAAAAATATTATTAGTTGTTTGTTTCATATATTTTATCATATATGATGTGTTAGAAAACCTGTGATTGATAATTGGGTGTTTTTAAATGTTTAGATATCACTAGGCCTAAAAATTGAATTATAAAAATATCATAAAAAGGGATTTTTAGATTTAAATGTGAAAATATATTTTTATAAAATAGAATTTGAATTTCGAATGGGATGTAGAAATATTTACTTGTTTTGAATATATAAAACAAGTATTGAATTTATAAACGATGTTTAAAAATTTAATAATGTGGAAAATTGAAGTGAAATTATAAACGATGATTATAAATCAAATAATGCAGGGAATTGAAATGAATATATAAACAGTGTTTATAAATGAAGTGGAAAAATTATCATTTGATAATCTGAATATTTAAATTCAAATGTGAATTTAAAAATAGAAATGTGGAATCCTTTTAAAAAAGTAAACAATGAAATATATTCTGATGTTCAGAATGTAAATTGAACTAAAAATAAATTCGTATGGATTAATGATTTGAATTCGATTAGATCGAATTTATTTAAATAAAATAATTTTCAAAAAAGAAATTGGAATCGTATTATATAGAACTAAAATTAAATATGAAAATAAATCATGTGTTATATATATAAGTAATAATAAATAGAATATTCCAAAACAAGATTTCGGTTTTCAAACAGATTTTGAAATGGAACTTGTTTTATTATATAAAACAAGGAAGTCGGATTTATAAACGATATATATAAATCTAGGGAAATAAATTATCTTTAGATAATTTGGAGGTTTGAATTCAAGTATGAATTTGAAAATAGGATTTGAAATCGTTTCGAAATGGGAACGATAGAATTTATTTCAAAATTAGGATTAGAAACGGAATTGAAATAAATCCAAAGGATTTATAATTAGAATTCAATTTTACTAATTTTATAAAATAATTTATCTCATAAGGAAATTTCAATATTATATATAAGATTGAGTTGCAAATAAATGTAACTGAATTATGGAAAAATTATTAATTTAGAAAAATAGAAATGTTAAGTTAAATTTGGAAAGCCGATCTAATATATATTTAAATATTATAAGAATGGAAGTGAAATTTATTTATAAACGAAGTTTAAAACATTTATATTTAAATATAATTAAAACGAACTTGTTGCATTGCGGCAGTTCGTAAATTGACATTTTGAACTTCAATTGAGTATATAAAACTCAATTTAAGTTGGAATATTTTGAAATAAGAATCATCAGGACCAATGGAATAATAGTTTTCAAATGGAAGAGAAAAATCCGGATTTCGTCGTGTAGGTTTTAAGTTATGTCAAAATCAAATATTTAGAAAACCAGTGTCATAACCATTATAAAACCATAACGGTTTATTTAAACAAATAAAAAGATTTTAAGTAAATAAAATCCGAATTTCCATTACAAAAATTCAGACTTGAGATATAAAATAAATATAAACTCAAGTGGAGTAAGTGAACTGATTTTTAAAAAAAAATCAGTTTTTTAAATGTTGAATTAACTAATTTGAGGAATAATTAGTTAATCGATTTTAAATCTAAATTAGGCGTTGGATAAGTAAATGTTGTTTATGAATTCATATTCGAAATCGAATATGAAACTTGAATTGAAAATGGAATTAATTAGTTTATAAGTCAATA
Organism: Allium sativum; assembly: GCA_030737875.1. Lineage (NCBI taxonomy): Eukaryota > Viridiplantae > Streptophyta > Magnoliopsida > Asparagales > Amaryllidaceae > Allium > Allium sativum. The sequence goes on along the minus strand of CM060909.1, from coordinate 744,512,625 downwards.
AAAATATATATAAATGTGATATGTTCAATTAAATAGTGGAATATGCAAAAGAGCTAATTAAAGAATAAATTAGCTAATTGAGTTAAAAATGATTGGATTTAGTTGGACTAAATTAGGAACGGATGTATATGGGTAAGACAGGAATGAATGAAATGTATGAAGATTATAATTCGAGTGCCCGACAAAATGTTTTGAATAAGATTTAGTTGAATGCAGTATTCAGCGTTATTATAACAATGTTTTACACAACATTTGTTTTAACCCTGATAAGTGGAATTTTGGAAATGTAATAATAAATATTTCCTAAGTATAGAAATGAATGGTCGTGAAAGGGAGAAGCACTTGGAATGTTTTCCGATTATTAATAGAAGATATTTTCTAAGTATAGAAAATAAAAGAAGGCGATATATGAAAATGTTTTCCAAATAGCGTAAGAGGCCAAGATGATTATTGAAAATATTTGGTTAACAAATATTGGTAAGGAAATGAAGAAGTTATTTAATTAATGAAATATTAATTAAGAGGCCTAGTGATTTGTTTGATGTTTTGAATGAATGTTTGTTTTTCTTTGAAAGTTAAATAACCTACTATCGAAGTATTGACCACTATCGTTGTCAATATGGAGAGGCCAGTTGGATTATTACTTGAGAACCACCCCGCATTGGCAGTAGCGTTGCGAATCAGATTATATGAAGACATTCGAAGATGGAGTAAAGTGCTAGGGCTTTTTCTATTAATCCTAGGTAGAAATTGCCTAAGATGGATTAATGGAAATTATGCCTTTGGTTTCGTTCAGTCCCAGAACGAAGTTATATGGACGAATATCTGACAGAGTATTTCCAATGATCGCATATGCTGGTCTGTATAAATATATATGGCGGCGAAGAATTTATTCTCTTAGCATAATATCCAGAATATATTTGTTCAAATTAACTAATGATTAACGGATCTGACAATGTGGCATTCAAAGTGATTGAGTTATCAATGAATGGTAAGTAATCGTAGCCTCAGACCTCAACAATAGGGAAATGACAAAAATTGAGTAGGCAACATGGCTAAGTGGGTAGCTCCCAATTAGGGTGTATTATCACCTACCTAGAGAAAATTTATTTCCTTCTTTATTCTATTCGATGTTGTCCCATTCGAGAAAACGGTTGCCGATCCCAACCGTTGGTAATATACATTCGATACACTCAAGCGAAATGAGTCGTCGGTCATGTGTGGTCGGGTTACAAGATGTTCTTGTTGAACCCAGTGTATTCCTCTCTAGAGATGCACTATCGGAAGGTGGTTCCATACCTTGTCATAATTGAAAATTCATTACGATATAAGTGCTCGCAGTTTTGATTTTATATTATATATTTGTGGAGCGTGAGATGCAAACGTTCCACTAGATTGTTATTTATTTGATTTATACACTATTATAATATCAAAATAGTTTTGATATAAAGATTATCATTTCTTTCAAAAGGATTTCGAAAGTTAAATCAAATGTTTTGGATTCTCATAAGGGAAAAACCCGTTCCATGTTATACAGCATGGTCTTATGAGATATCGTTTTTAAATTGTTTACTCATACCAGTCTCATAGCTGACCCGGAGTTTATTTTTTTATGTTTTACCTAAACTCTTAGGTGCCCAAATTTTACGGGCAGTCTAGTAGTTCAGGTGTTTACAGATACTTGGAGGAGCTTGGAGCAGGAGGCTTCGGCGTTATATAGTACTGTTATTTCCTCTATGTTGTAAGTATTGTACACTGATAATTTTATGTTATACAGTTAAAATCTTGTATTTCAAAAATTATGATATATTATATTTTTTTCCGTTGCGATGTGAGATTCTGTATTGTTATTTCTATTCTTCTTCTACCTTTTTCTTCTTTATTTTCATAATGATTCGTATTTCTATGCAATATGGGTTGGACGTGTGTTGTATTCAGTCAACTCAGATAGTACGGATTTGCGGGCCACTACAGTTGGTATCAGAGCTTAGGTTGAGCTAACAACTCGGGTTTGGTGGGTTGTACTCATTAGAGATAGGGTCGGTAGTACCCTAGAATGAATTGAGTGTATATACACAAGAGCGTGTATTTGTTAGTTGATCTTAAAATTGTTTTATATTGTGTTGGCTAGTATGTTGAGTGGCTTATGAATTCTGGTTGATTTGTAGGATGCCGTAATATCGATAAGAGTTTCTAAACCCTTGAACAGAGAATTCGACATAATATTTTTGTAAAGTGGGTAAATGAAATAATTTTACCTAAAACTATATTTTGATATAGAAAGAATAATTTCCTGAAATTATTATAATATATGGATGAGTTGGATGTTGTTATGATTATAATCAAATGAGATTATAAGAAATATCTATAACAAAGTATAACTTGTATATGAAAGAAATATACAAATGTGATAAACTGAAATTGGATTCAAAATCAAAATTAAGAATTTAAAATCCTTGGTGTTTGGAAAATATTTTCTGAAGTATATTAAACAATATAGCTTTGTGTTTGAAGGATTTTTGAATAAAAATCATTTTGAATGGATTTCTAATGTGATAAAGCACTGAATCACTTCAATCGCTGGAAAATAATTCTGATGACGACTGCAGCATCATCAATGTTCATTTTCGAGTTTCTAAGTAATGGATTGCTACCTTAGAAAAGTTTTTGTTGGAAATTTTTTAAAATCAACCGAGTTGGTTTGAAAATTCAAATATTTTGAATTTGAGATGGAAATAAATATATGTATACATAGTGATTTCAGAAGGATTTGAAAAAAAAATCCCGGAACTTGAATTCTAGAATTAAAATTTAACTTAAGCAAGTTAAAATCGGTTAAAATAGATAACTGATTAAAATCAATTTGAATGAATGCATATGAATTGGATATGAATATATGGGTAGTAAATCATTCGGACAAAATGAATGTAAGTATATATAATGTGCAATACGAGTGAAAACCAAAAGTTTTGGTAAAACTAAATTTGTTGAAATAAGAAGAGTTAAGTTTCAACATAAGTGGATTTTGAAAAGTTGATGGGTTTGTAGCATTTTTCCTACCTTAGTAATTTCGGGGACGAAATTCTTTTAAGAAAGGAAGAATGTAACGACTCAGATTTTTGGTCGATTTATTTTAAATATTTAATATTGTTTTGAATATTGATTTGATAATATAAATGGATTTTATACGAAATTTATCATTTAATAATTGCAAATGGTTTAATTTCGAGTATATCAAATTATCAGTAATCCAAAAACAAGTATAGTTTAATTCTCAGTTAAAAATGAATCGAAATAATTCAAATGATCAATATAAATTTTTATTTGAATATAAACGATAATAGTAATAATATATTATCGAGGAGTTGATTATTTTTGAATTTAATTTATATCAATTTAAATTAATATCTTCTCCATACGATCAACTGAGGCTTCGAAACCAGTTCCAATGTGTTCAGAATAGTGGTATAACCCTAGGAATGTCAATAGTTGTGCTTAAATAGGAGTGCAAAATATCATGGTATTTTAAATTGTATCGGTTCAATTCAAAGTAAAATAAATAATAAATAAAGGTTTCCTTCCATCCAAAGTAAACAAGGTAAATTGCAAAGTCTTTCCCTACCTAAACCTACTTATACCAGTTGAAATGGATGTTGATCTTATCATTTTAATTTTCACGTATATAAGAGGTAATTCCATTCGAATACTCTGCCATCCTAATCCTCGGAACAATTCGATTTTCTTTTATCCAAGTTTCTTTTGTTTCCAGTAATTACATTTCGAAATCGCTGAGAAAAACCGCTCCTCCTCAAAACCTCGAAATCAAAATCAAATAGAAAGTTATTTCCCTTTTTTAAATTCAATTTCTTTGAAGACCAAAAATAAATCAAAAATGGTCGTGCTCCTCTTAATCTATTTTCAACTCATTCGAGAATAAAAGGGGAAATCGCGATGATCTCTCTGAAGCTCGACTCGTTTTGGACGACTTGCGTTGATGATTGTAGTTATAAGATGCTGAAATTCAAAAGAATTATGTAATGGTTGTTGCAAGTCATTCGATTGGAGGAGGTGCAGGGATTCGTTGAGTTGGATTTCGACATTTGTATGGTGCGCGATATGATGGTTTTGGTCACAAAAATCTCGAGAAGCCGATGTTGGTCCTGAAGGGGGAGATGAGGTTCGAAGTCGCATATGTGGGAGGGCGCGAGTATACGAAATGGAAAAGGGGTGATGTCGTGATTTCCTGAGTGTTGTTTAGGGTGCGATGATGGCTCGAGCAGCTCCAAGTTAATCAACGTTCATCTAGGGTTTAGAGTTTGGCAGAGCAGTGAAGGAGCAAGCGTTGCGATCTTGGTTTGGGGATGGGTCTGCAAATGGTGGTGGCAAGGATAGGTGGTCGGAGGATTTAAAGGAAGAAGCAGATAGTAAAATGTTGTTGATTATGGTAGGTGGGATGGACAGCCGAGGTTTGGTTGAATGTTATAGTGGAGTTCGACAGCAAATGAATGGCTTGTAGAGGAGTATACTAGTGCTTAGTGCAGGATGAAGTAGAGACAGATGGAGGAAAGAATTAAAAATGTAAGGTAAGGAATAATTTAGTAATTTATTTAGTTTAATTATTTTTATTCGAGTAGTTAAATTAAATAGATAAATGTTTAATCATTAATTAAAATAAATAATCCTAGGAAAAGATTTCATTCGAGATTCGTTCGAGCAGATGGAACAGCGAGACGATAGAGAATGTTAAACGAATATGCGACAATGGAAATCATGGTAAGTAATTCTCACTCAGAATTTATTTAAATTTATTTTATCGTTAAAAATAAATTGTTGGTTGTTTGGATGAAATTATTAATTGTTATCAGTTGTGATTAATATATATATTAGTTATTTAGGCTTGATGCTTGTGGCTATATATATATATATATATATATATATATATATACTGGTGATTGAATATTTCCCGTAGTACCATTAGCGAATACCCGCAGTATCATTAGCGGATGACCCTATGTGCCCCATAGTATGACAGTGGATGACCTTCTATACCGCGATATCCTGCTTGGAATCAGGATGGGTATTATTTGTGTTGGCTAACATATGTGGATGCAGGAAAACAGGTTGGAGGGATCCAACTGGATTCCTCAAAAATATTATTATTCTGTTTGTTTCATATATATTATCATATATGATGTGTTAGAAAACCTATGATTGATAATTGGGTGTTTTCAAATGTTTAAATATCACTGGGCCTATGTAACAACCAAGAAAATCAGAGCCAATTTAAAATTTTTACTTTGGCAATTTTGTTGAATTTTAAATGGTTAAAATAATTTATTTTAAATTATAACAATTAAAAAGTTATTTAAATCAAAGTTTGAAAGAATATATTTATTTTCATTTTAAAAGGAGTTAGAAATAGCGCAGTAGTTTGAAAATTTGAATTTGAACTTTGACTGGATGTACATGACGCAAAATAAGTCGGATTTTAGTGAAACCAAAAATATTTAAATCTGTTTAAGAATATCTTTCCAAGGAATCCGAAAAATTGAAATTTCATAGCGGGAATCAAAAGTTATGGCCAGTTGAATATTCAGAATAGTCGTTATGAAATTTAATATAATATATAGCCCGTATAAATAGCCATTTTGCAAACAACCTCCGTTTTCGATGAAACCACCCTGGTTGGATCCAGAATGTCGAATTATTGCAGGATTCCAATTTTCATAATTTTTGAAATTTATATGTGAGCATGACAAAGGAAAATGTGTTTTTTCAATTTCAGTCAATTCCAATCGACCAGAAAATGGCCATTTTTCAAAAGGTCTCCAAATTCGACGAAATTAATTTTGTTAGGACTGTATCGTCAAAACATTGCAGGATTTATTTTTTGGGAATTTTTAGAGTTATTATGTGGCCCCGGTAAATTAAAATGGACGATCAAAATTAAATAATTAAATGTTTTATATTTAAATTCAAAGAAAAACCTATCAAAACAATTGAAATGGCGTACTAGACATATCCTATTGTGTCCGAAATAGGGGTATTTAGCTAGGGGCGTCACTCGTTGGGTTTGATTTGGAGTTAGGAGCGATATAGAAATTATATTGGAATTAAATGGAATTTAATAAAATAAAAATATGTATATGTATATATACGCATAGACTGTAGTATCTTCATCGTTTTATACCTGTAATCTCTTAAGACGACGGCGACTTGGTGTTCAAAGCTTCCCAGCTTGATTCCGGCCAAACCACCCCATAAAATCGAACGCCCCAACTGAGAAAATCATAGATCTCCTCTTCCTCTTCGAATCCATATAAGGATTGTAAATTTTCGTTCAGTATTCAAGAAGATCCGACGCCTTAAACTTCGGCACTTTCAACCGCCACCGCCGCTTCGATCTGAGATCGAACTAGGCCCCACCTACCTCGTCGGGGGTGCGCCTTCTAGCTCTACAACGTGGCAGTGGCCGATCGTCCAACCGCTACACCGTTTGATCGCAAAATCGAAACCTAGTTTCGAACCTTTCAGAAAGGTATATGACCATGTAATTTTAAAACTGTTTTAACACTTTAAAGTGTGGCAAATTTTGATTTTTAAATAAAAATCATATCTTTTTGCTATATAGTCGAAATCTAGTGAAACAAGAGACACCGGGACCGTGGCGACGTCTTCTACATTATAAAAGAGATCGGAGAATTTTTAGAGCTCGCTACAATTTTTGGCGAAGACGAAAGCAAAATGAGATTTCTAAATCCAAATTAATTAAATAAAATCATATTAGAATCAGACGGAGTTTAGAAACCCCCGACACCTGTCGTCCACAGACCATGGATGACTTGATTGTTTTGTGGTATGTAATTGATTAATTTTTCGTGATTGTTTGTGGTTGAAAGGAAATTGATTGATATTGTGGCATTAGACTGCCTAGAAAAATGTATTAGGAAATTATACCCCTTGTAAACACCTCGAGGCCTAAGGTAGTGCGAGGAGCCGTACATCGTGACGTGCCAGTTTTAATTACCCTGCTTATGCTGCCGAAATTTTCTGAAATAGTCTTGAGTTATTAATATTCATGTTATTATATATTAATTTTTTGAATAATATGAAAATTATATATTTAATATATATATATATATATATGAAAATGATCATTATATGTCAACATAGAATTCATGTTTTGTTGTAAATCAAAAATAGTCATTTGTTAAATAAAAATATATTTACATTTGAAATTGACATTTTTAATGTAAATAAAATATTAAAAATAAACATTGTAATATAAAATGTATTTACATTGCACTTTACATTTTTATTATAAATGCAACATTAAAATAAACATTTTGGAAATAGAATGTATTGCCATTGAAATTTACATTTTTAATGTTAACAAAACATTGTAAATGACCATTGTTATGTTAAAATGTCTTTATTTCAAAATATGTATTTTTAAAGTAACTCAACATTAAAAATAGTCGTTGTTAAATAGAAAATCATTTATATTAAAATATACATTTTTAGTGTAATGAAAGATTAAAAATAGACATTGTTAAACAGAAATGTGTTTATATTGAAATATACACTTTTAATGTAATGCAACATGAAAAATAAACACATTTGAAATAGAAATGTATTGATATGGAATTTACATTTTTAATGTATGTACAACATTAAAAATAAACATTGATAAATAAAATGTATTGGCATTGACATATACATTTTTAATGTAAATGCAATATTAAAAATAAACATCTTGAAAATAAAATATTTTGACATTGGGATTTACATTTTTAATGTAAATGAAACATTAAAAATGTCCATTGCTATTCAAAATATGTATTTCCTTGAAGTTTACATTTTTAATGAAATAAAAGATTTCATTAGGAAGATTACATTTTTTCAATGTAAACAATGAATGATAGAAATTTACATTTTTCAATGTAAATAAAATAAGAAACATAAATTTACATTTTTCAATGTAAATAAAATATGAAATAGATATTTACATTTTTCAATGTAAACGAAATATGAAATAGAAATTTACATTTTTCAATGAAAACAAAGAATGATAGAAATTTACATTTTTCAATGTAAATAAAATATGAAATAGAAATTTACATTTTTCAATATAAACAAAATATGTAATAGAAATTAACATTTTTTCAATGTAAACAATGAATGATAAAATTTACATTTTTCAATGTAAACAAAATATGAAATAGAAATTTACATTTTTCAATGTAAACAAAATATGAAAGAGAAATTCCAATTTTCAATGTAAATAAAGAATGAAATGAAAACATACATTTTCAATGTAGATAAAGAAAGAATAAAAAGGTTACATTTTTAATGTAATCAAAAGAAGGGAAAAAAAATACATTTTTAATGCAATCAAAAGAATGAATAAAAATAAAGATTACATTTTAGTGTAATATATGATTTCAAATATAAAATAAATCAATGTTGAATTGAAAATGGTTTGAAATCATTGAACGATTTATATTTATATCTATATATATAAATATAAATTAAAATTAAATGAATCGCGCTGCTGTAGTTCGCGTTTTTAAATCGTAACTTCAAACGATTATACCGAAAGATCCGGCCGTCGGATTTTCCCAAAACTGGAACCATTGGGTTCGTTTTGGAAAGATATTTCCTACGATATAAAGTTTGCTAAGATCTAACGGTTAGATTTTGAGAAATGTGCAAATCAAATTTTGGTGAAAACAGTGCCAGGGCCATGTAATGACCCGAAGCGTCATTTAATTGAAAATGGCTATTTTTAAATAAATAAAATAGCGATAAATCGTTATAATTTATTATATATGATACAGAATGAAAAGAAATGATTTAAATTATATATATTCGAGAATTATTTGAAAAGTCCAAGTTAACTCTCATTTCAAATAATTATACGACGATTGGAAGTCGAAGATTTGAAGACGGTGATTGAAGACCGGCGATCTTCACATCGAATAGATGACTACTGATGCCCTGGACTGATTTGCTCGCATGAAAGGGTTACAGTGGTAGTTGTCCGGACGTACTTGTTGATTGTCCGGATTAGCGGGCACCTCTCTTCCGCATTGGACATATGGGACGAGGAATAAGGTGTCTCCGGTTTCGTTCAGACTCAGAACGAACTTGTAAATGGATATGTGTCTGACATTGGATTTCATTCCATGTAAATTGATTTCTATTTAATATATCTTTGTTAGTGGCGGAGAATTTATTCTCTTGCTTAACACCCTTCTCTGAGATGCACGAGCTCGAAATTATATATTGATAGTTATCGATCGCATGGCGTGAATTGTCAGTATGGCATGCCAAGATGCAAATGATCAAGGCTTATTGTTGAAAAGCAGACCCTTGTGGTTGATGATCAAAGCACAGCTTTATTGTTGCATAGCTTTGTGTATAGTGTTACTTCGCGAGCCTCACACCTTGGTATGAACTAGAAACGGGAGAAGGATCCAGGGAACATGCGTTTCTTTCTAGCTAGAAGTGGTGTCTGGGTTTTACAAGCCCAGATATTTTTACTTATGTGGATGACGAAAAGCGAGGTATCTCGGATTTGAGTCCCTAGTGGCTCTATTTTACACCCCATAGGGCGGGGAGACGTATTGTTCAGGAATTATATATATAATCAACTAACATTAGTTGTGGACCGACTCTGTGGCTCCAAGGGACGATGCGTTCTATCCCTGAGGTACGGGCTAGAGTGTCTCGAATTCGGTACGGACGATCCCTTGCCTTGGTTTATGATGGAAATCCAACTTCCAATACGACCCATACGGTTTTGATTGTAAACCCATATTTGGCGACATAGTATGTGGTAGCTATACCATCTATGATTGATATATTATGATTCAATGTTTTTGAAACATATATACACTAATAATAATATCAAATCCGTTTTATCGTATCAAGCATTTTTGACTATTATAAGGTAAAACTCTATCCTCCGGCTTGCGTTGCACTGTGTGATGGGACTTGTGTCTTATAATGGTTTCATTTTTCTAAAAAGCATTGCGTTGTTTAACGATTTACTTTATATATGCACTAGCAATCCAATGGAGGAAACCCGTTCCGCGTTAGCGGCGTGGTTCTGTGATTAGCCTTATTATTAAATAGGTTAAGTAAGATTTCTCATACCAGTCCCATGACTGACTCGTAGTTTGTTTCACTTTGCAAACTCAAGTGCCCTCTTTCCATATGGGCATCCTTGTATTCAGGTTTTAGCAGACTTACTCTAGATAGCTATGGAGCTGAAGATGGATTCTACCATTTCTATTATGCTGTTCAGATTTCATTTAGTATATTATGTTTGATTCCGCTGCAGACATTTTATATTAAGTTGAAACTATATTATGAACTAAGTATAATCCTATTATGCTGAGTAACTCTGATGACATATTATTCCCAGTGTAATTTGATGTACATTTTCTGCTGTAATTCTATATTTCTGTTCTGCTGTTATTATTTTTGTGTTATATTCCAATGATTATCCTTGCTTTCATACTACAGGGGTTTGGGGTTATCATAGTTGGTATCAGAGCTTTGGTTAAACTTAGCTCGGAATATAACATATAAATAAACCAGACAGAAGTAGAATCAACAGTATTCTAAAATAAATAACTCATTATAGATAGGACTAGAAATGTCCTACAATGAGTATGGCAGAATAAAATACAACCCCATGGATTCATTTACATTTAAATATATGTCTCTATGTTTTACAATATCTATTCTGTTGGCCTGACTCTCTGTCTGCTATTTGCAGATATAGTAGAAAATGAGTGGCAGAAACAGAAGAAGTAATTCTATGGTTCGAAAATCTAATGAGCCAATTGTGCTCCCACAACCAGAACTAGATCTAAAACCTCTAGTAATGAAGTATCGGAATATGGGTGGAGTACAATTCTCGGGCGAAGAATCCGTGATTGAAACACAGGCATGGATGCGTTCTGCTAAGAGAATCTTTCAAGGCTTAAAGCTGAGAGATAATCAGAAAAGATTACTGACATCTTGGGCACTCAAAGACGAAGCTCTATCTCGTGGGAAACTGTTACTGAGGAAAATCCAGAAGGTAATATTACCTGGGATAGCTTTAAAGAAATTTTCAAAGAAAGATTTATTCCCCCAGAAGCAACTGAGCGACTATATGATGAGTTTTACAATCTGAAATATGGTGATATACCATCCAGGAATATCATAATAAATTCAATGAACTTTCTCGCTTTGCCCCAGAACTATTTCAAGATTCTGTAAGGAAGAATCTGAGATTTACCAAAGGACTTCAAAATAAATACGAAGGTAGAGTACTTGCTCATGTGAATCACCCATTCTCTGAAATGAAACAAATGGCTTATCGCTATGAGTATAATGATAAACGACATGGTTTGGAAGATTAAGAGGAAGGTGGTTCTAGCAGCAAAAGGAAGTTGGAAACTGATAGCCTAGAGGCAAGCACAAAGCCTGAGGTCAATAAGAAGCCAAAAGTCAATAAGAAAAGGCCAAGGTCTAAGAAAGAATCGTTAACGACTGCCACATGCTCTAACTGCAATAAACGAGTACATTTAGCGATAAATTGCAGATCTCTAAAGAAAGAAAAAAAGGATGAACCTTAATCCACAAGAAGTTTCGAGAGAGAAGGGGGTGCAATAATTGCTATCAGACTGGTCATCTCGCCAAAGATTGCCAGCTTTTAAAGGGGATCAAAGTAGCTCATATAAATGAAGTAGCAGAAACTCCAACACCCTTAGCTGGTCAGCAAAGGCCAGATGTTTCGGATGGCACTCTCACTGTCAACAATATTCCCATTACAGTATTGTTTGATACGGGCGTATCACAAAGCTTCATTTCGAGTAATACAGTAAAGAAGCTAAATCTAAAATTAAGGAATCTCAAAGAATCGGTTAAGGTTCATAATCCAATCGGTGGTTCTCTTGTCCTTGGTTTGTGTTGTAAAGTGCCCATCTCTTTTTCCCATTATCGGATTCCTTGTACCTTGATCATTATGGATTTTTCTGAATTTGGCATCATTCTTGGGCTGGATTGGCTAACTAAACACAAAGCCGAGGTTAGATGTGCAGAAAGGGTGGTTAAAGTTAAAACTAAGTGTAACACCCCACGTCCATTAATGTCACTCACAAAGGGAATGCATTAACTTCCATGGAGGTTTTAAGTGAATATAGAACAGTAAAATTACAACAAGACAGATATAAAATAGTACTTGGAAATTCAAAAACTTTATTTCATTGTAGCAGAAGTCAAAACATGTTTGATTACATCATAACACCACATTCAATGTCAAGTACAATATCTATCTTGATAAAACAAGTACATAATCCCATTACATGAATAGCCATTAAAAAGAAAGATAACAAGCTGGACTTTACTTCAGCAGTCCAAGCTTTCCAGAAGATAAGCGATCCAACTAGACTCCACTAGAACTTGGCCCAACCTGCGGACCTGAAGGGAGAAAAAGGATGGGAAAAGAGGGGGTCAGACATAAAGTCTGGCGAGTATGACAATTCTAACAATACTATTATCAAAATAACTGGACTAAGACATAAGCTGGAAAACAAGAAAATGTCTATGAAGAGCAGATTAAGGACATAGACAATCGCTAAAGGCAACGTTATAGGCGCTCATAAATACTAAAGGATAAACACTATACTGCACCACACCAGTCACCCTAAAGATTCATCCCACTTAGCTTCACTTAGAAACTTTCCCAATGGCTTTACGTACCCCTAGCTGACTACATAGGTGCCGCCTGCCCCTATCTCCACTAGGTGTACCCTACTTCCCATTATTCGATCGGCTCCCTAACTCGTAGATACCCGTGCTGGCCCCACAGTGGGGTGTATCACTCCCCTAAAGTGGCAACCTGATACAACGGACATGCACGGCTTATACCTACACGATGCAACAACGTCTTACCTACCAGCCCGGGTCCACACACGCATATGAAACCCGTTGGACTTGCGTTGCCACCGCTCCCTGTTTTGGCCTCTTATAGTCAAACCCAGTATGCGTGTCCCGTCCTCGACTTGGGTCGAGCCCACAAAGATACGTTTTGGGATACTGGTTGAAATGGGCCCCCATTATTTACCACAAGCATTCCACCTAAGCTTGTCCCCATTAGTCCATCCCACTTAACCCACTTAGTCATGTTCATTTACATGTGTGTTTGGTTAAGTCTAATCGTATTTCAAATGCCTCTAAAGGCAACCACCAGATTCCTCATGCCACCCAAGGCACCTACTTAACCCCCATGTCCCACCTTACATGATTATCTGGTTAAGTATTTCTTAGTTCATTAAGGCCATAACCTCATAAAGACCTCTCACATTAGACTGGCATTTATGGCAGCTGGATTTGCCGGGCGGGTCCGGGCAGTCTTACACCATAAAAGAGTCTAACCTCGTGTCTTTACAACTGTTATGCTTTAGTTTGGGCCTAGGACCTCTCACGTTGGGCCGACATTTGTGACTACTGGATTTGCCGGGCGGGTCCGGGCAGGTTTACATCACAAACGGGTCCAACCTCGTGTCCTAAGCATTGATTATTAATAATAATCCACTTTCCCCCAATTTTAATAATTCCCTACTTGAATTATTAATTACTTCCAATTTTTAACAATGTCCATAATTGACTCAATTATGGACATTCATTCATAGTATGCAACATCTTACAAAATTGCACCCAATTTATTAATTCCTAATATTACCCCTACCCCACGTTTGAACGTTTATTCGCAAAATATATGTTAGACTCGAATAGCCTAACTCATAGCATAAAAGAGATTATCATAATAACAACATGTATATGTGACCAAATGAATCATAATAAGGGGTGAAACTTGCATATGTCCAACTTGCATAGATTATACATGTCATGGATCTAAAGGTGTCAACTTGTTCAAAATTCACCTAATATGATCTCAATCAATTTTCATAAACTTACATATGAACATGTGTGAATCAACATCATCTAATTTTTTAACAACATGGTTTTATATGGGTACACCTAACTCAATAGGCAAATTCCCATAATCAAGTTTTATTTAATTATAGTTTCAAGTTTATGGGTACACCTAACCTAATAGGCAAATTCCCATAAACAAGATCCATTTAAATTAAGAGAAAAAAAACATAACTTTAAGCATGATCCAACAACATGATTTTTCAACATAATATAGCATGATTTATAACATGGCATAGTATGATAGTATAACATAGCTTGACATGATTTACAACATAGCATGACATAGCATATATAATTTACATCATACGACAACATAATAACATAATAAGAGATCCACAATATATAGAATTTACAATTACAAATCACATCACTTTCTTGTGATCCATTCATAACTGAGTCAAATTAGTTTGTAATAGTCTTGTGAGAATCATCATACTCACCAACAAAAGAAAAGAATTAGAGAAAGAGAGATCTTTTGATTTGATTTGTGTAGATTTAGTTGTAGATGATTAGGCTTCCTCTTCTTAGTTTGTGACGGCTATGTTGAACTCCATGGCAGCAGCATGACGGTAGCTTCTCTAATTTTACAAGTGATTTAGGTCTAGGGTCTACCCACTTATTTATAGATTTTAGAATTCATTTAGGCCATTAGATTTAACCTAGAAATAACCGCAGCCGTTCAGACAAGATGGGGTTTATCTTGTTGACTCAGCAATGAGTCAGAAGTGACTCAGCAAACACTCAGCATATTAATAAACTTCTATTCATGTCATAAATATATATATATATATATATATATTTTCTACAATGTACATATTAGATACATCCCCCTTTACTTATTATTGTTTTTATATACATATTAGATACATCCCCTCTCTCACACACTTATTAATATTTTTATATTCATATTAGATACATCCCCTCTCTTACACACTTTATTAATATTTTTATATTCATATTAGATACATCCCCTCTCTTACACACTTATTAATATTTTTATATTCATATTAGATGCATCCCCTCTCTTACACACTTATTAATATTTTTATATTCATATTAGATACATCCCCTCTCTTACACACTTATTAATATTTTAGCAACTTTAGTGTTAATAGAAAATTCGGGGTGTTACATTCTCCCCTCCTTTTAGGATTTCGTCCCCGAAATCTTCAAGTCTGGAAGAATGTATATCCTACCATCCAAACGTCCATCTACTCATCCATCATACACAGGCATCCATTGTCCTTAAAAGACTTCTAATGCTTTATTATCATATGCAAGTGTGTGTACATGTCCTTACCTAATGCGAAATCAGGCGGTCTACTGATTCAGTTGACCTCCTTAATGCAAATTATGTAAGTGTCATGAATCCATTATGTATGCAAAAGATCCTAATTGCTTACATACTACTTCTATATGCGTGCACACCCATTCAACCGAATGCAGCATCCATATGATGGTACAACCATTATACATCCATTATACTAAATACATCCATATATATGCAATATGCAATATGAAGTGACTGAGCCGATCTAGTGCCTAAAGTGTGTGTATATATGCATCCACGAGCAACCACTAGCAAACACTTGCATCCATTTTGCATCCATCATACATAACATGTCTCAAACACATGTTTCAACCATAGGATTATCCTAACTAAAGGTCAAAGATACTAATGAGAGGACATACTAAAGATAAGATAAGCTAAGCGATAAAGGAGAAATTAAAAGACATACCCTCAAAAAGAAAAGGGTACAACGAACGCATCTTCTCTTCTGTCTCCCAAGTTGCGTTGCTCTCATCATCTCCCCATTGCACTTTAACCAGTCTGACCTCTCGATTCCTCAACTTTTTGATCTCCGACCCAAGAATGCATGTAGGAGCTCGTCTAATTGTTGCGTCACGCTCTATTTCCACCTCTTTAAGCAAGCTCGGCTCTACCACCTCCGCGGTCTTGTGCAAACACTTCCTCAAATGTGATACATGGAATACGTCGTGTACTACACTAAGTTTCTCAGGCAACTCCACCCTATATGCCATCTTCCCAATCCTGTTTTTTTACAGGAAACGGCCCTACAAACCTTGGTGCTAATTTCCCCACGGACCCAAAGCGAACAACATTCTGTAACGGAGATACTTTGATAAAAACCATGTCCCCAATGTCAAACTCAAGATCTGTCCTCCTCTTATCAGCATACGATTTTTGCCTATCTTGTGCTGCTTTCATCCTCCTTCGAATCAACTCAATCTTCTCCGAGGTTTCCCTAACCATATCGGGCCCAAGTAGGATTTTATCGGTAGATTCCCACCAACATGTAGGCGAACGGCAAGGCCTTCCATAAAGAGCTTCGAAAGGTGCCATGCCAATACTAGACTGAAAGCTATTATTATATGCGAATTCTACTAACGGAAGGTGCTCTTCCCATGTACCCCCAAAGTCTAGGATACAAAGCCTTAAAAGATCCTCTAGAATGCGATTCACCCTCTTGGTCTGGCCGTCTGTCTGAGGATGATATGCGGTGCTCAAACATAGCTGAGTCCCTACCACCTCTTGTAAACTCTTCCAAAATTCGCTAGTAAAGATGGGGTCACGGTCGCTTACTATACTAGAAGGAATACCGTGCAAACGAACTATCTCCTTAATGTATACAGAAGCCAACCACGGAGCAGTCCTCTTACTTTTCACGGGAATAAAATGGGCGCTTTTAGTAAGTCTATCTACTATAACCCAAATCCCCGTGTTACCCTTCCTTGATCTTGGTAATCCATCCACAAAATCCATTGAGATGCTTTCCCATTTCCATAGTGGAACTTCTAATGGGTGAAGCAACCCACCGGGTTTCTTTTGTTCTGCTTTAACTCGTTGGCACACCAAGCATCTAGCGACGTACTCGGCCACATCCTTTTTCATACCGGCCCAAAAGAAAACCCGCTTCATATCTTTGTACATCTTATCCCCGCCGGGATGAATGGTCATTTTTGAGCGATGAGCATCATCAAGAATGGCCTTCCTTAAGTCTTCGTCTTGTGGTACACAAAGTCTATTATCCCTTCGTAACCAACCCTTATCGTCTAGGGTATACCTACGAAGATGGCTTGACGACTCCCCCCCTTTGAGCTTTTCTACTATCTCAACCAACTGTGGGTCGTCTCGCTGTGCCTCACCAACCCGTCCTAGAAGTGTAGGTCTAACCTCCAAGGATGCTAACAGACCGGGTACTAAGTCAACGGAGGGTCTAAAGTCAAACATAGAGATGAATTCTAAGCTTTGTCGTTCAACAAACAACGGACTCAAGGACAACCTTTTCCTACTTAAGGCGTCTGCCACCACGTTACCCTTGCCCGGGGTATATGCTATTTCAAAATCGTAGGAGGCTAAGAATTCCATCCACCGTTGCTGCCTTAAATTCAAATCCTTCTGAGAGAATAAGTATTTTAATGATTTGTGGTCAGTGAACAGTTCGAATTTCTCACCAAGAAGATAGTGACGCCAAGACTTAAGCGCGAAAACAATTGCGGCTAGCTCTAAGTCATGCATGGGGTAATTCTTTTCATGAACCCTCAACTGCCTTCCACCATAGGCTATTACTCTTCCCTCTTGCATGAGGACCGCGCCAAGTCCCGTCCCACAAGCATCAGTATAGATGGTAAACGGTTTATTCCCGTCTGGCAGCACTAAGACTGGGGCTGAAGTTAAGGCTCTCTTTAAACGTTGGAACGCATCATCGCAATCTTTGTCCCACGTAAAAACCAGGTTCTTATTCGTTAACCGTGTTAATGGAGCTGATATTTTTGCGAAGTCTTTGATAAACTTCCTATAATAGCCAGCCAACCCCAAGAAACTTCTTACTTCGGTTGCATTTTTAGGGACCTTCCAATCTTGGATGGCCACCACCTTTGCGGGATCCACTGCTATCCCTTCTTTGGAAACCACGTGCCCTAAGAACCGTACTTCTTCCTCTAGAAGTGACACTTAGAAAATTTTGCCTTAAGGTTATGCACTCGAAGGGTTTCCAACACTTCCCTAAGATGTAGGGAGTGCTCTTCTTTATTCTTAGAAAAGACTAAGATGTCATCCACAAAGACTACCACGAATTTGTTAAGGTATTCCCTAAACACCCTACTCATCAAATCAACAAAATATGCAGGGGCGTTTGTCAAACCAAAGGGCATCACTAGCCATTCATAGAATCCGTCAGGAGTCCTAAAAGCAGTCTTATCTATACTATCCTCAGCCACTCTCAGTTGATGAAAGCCAGTGGCTAAGTCCAACTGCGAAAACACTGAGGCGCCAACTAACTGATCAAAGAGATCGTCAATCCTCGGCAGTGGGTGTCGGTTCTTTTTAGTAAGCTTGTTTAGTTCTCTATAGTCCATACAAAGTCTAAGAGACCCATCCGCCTTTGTGGCAAAAACTACTGGAGCACCCCACTCCGATATACTACGTCTTATGAACCCCTTCTCAAGCAACTCCTTTACTTGCTTATTGAGTTCCCTCCTTTCACGAGGAGCCATGTGGCGCACTGGCAAAGATACGGGTTTAGCATTATCCACAAGATAAATTCGAAAGTCTATCTCCCGCTTTGGAGGTAAGCCCTTCACCTCCTCAAACACATCCGGATATTCCCGGACCACTTCTACCGATCGCAGGTTCTCTACAGACGCGTCAAGCGATTCAAGATAACTTAGCATAACGGAATTTATGGGATTACAAAAGATGTCGAGAGCATTACCAAGGCGAGTCACAAGCCTAACTACTCTCCTTTCACAATCAAGAATGGCCCTATTTCTAGACAACCAATCCATTCCTAAAATTAGCCCATAGCCCGTGAAGCCCAATACATAAGCATCACATCTAAATTCAACGCTAAGTATAGAGATTTTCAAATCCAAACATATCATGGTCAAATGAGCCGAACCCCCAATTGGATTTGAAACGACCAAGGGATCCTATACTAAACTGGTGTTCAAGTGCAGTGATTCAACTAATGATGCAGAGATAAACGAATGAGATGCGCCAGAATCGAATAAGGTACGGACAGGATGATCAAACAGAAAAACTAAGCTTTCAACAGAAATTGTTCTACCTCTTTCTTGCAGCGGTGGGGCCGCAATAGCCTGAACTTGCCCCCTTGCCTGCCCTGGTGCCATAAGAGCCTGCACCTGTCCTCCCGAGGTAGACCCTGCCCTCTGCCCCTTCTTTGGACAGTCCTTCACTAAATGTCCCGCATCTCCACAATGAAAACAACCAGTCTTCTTTTTCTTTCTACAATCTTTGCTGAGATGGCCAAGCGTCCCACAATTGAAGCATTTCTTCTTCCCTTTGCCATTATTGTTTTTACCACCCTTCTTATTTTGCTGTTGGGGTTTCTTCTGATCCCCTTTCTTTTCAACTGCCTTATCCTCATGCATAAGTGCCATTTCTACTAGCTTTTCAAAGGTGGCTCCCATAGGGATGTGGGTCATAGCCAACCCTTGCAACGGTTCATTCAAGCCTCTAACGAACCTCAAAGCTTTCTTCTCTGGCGTGTTCACCAACTCCAAGCCAAACCTTGCTAACTGATTAAATTTATTGACATATTCCTTTACTGATGAGCTCCCTTGCTTTAGTGCCAGGAATTTTTCCATATTTAAGTTCTCCTCTGCCCTTGAAAGAAACTTTGCCTCAAACCTTCGTCTGAAATCCGCCCATGAATCAACTGGACGTTCCCCGTTAGTGACCTCCCACCAAAACGAGGCCTCTCCCTTCATTAACCAAGCAGCTAAACGGACTTTCCTCCCACCTTCCACTTCAAATATATCCAACAATTCCTCAGTCTCCTTAAGCCAATCTCTGGCCTCCACAAACGTCTCAGTCCCTTGAAAAGTTTTTCCTCCCATAGCCTTGAATTCCTTGCACGTCTTTGCAAAAGTGTCAACACGAGGAGGAGGAGGAGGAATGGGTGCAACTAGGGGTGGAGGAGTATCCGCTGGGCCTGCAGTGGTGGCCCTAGCCTCCAAGTATCTCCTAAACCACCCTGGAATCGTCACACCTTCTAGGAGATTAAGATCTTCAGCCATGCTGAAACGAAAAAGGAAAGATTCAAAATGGAGAATTCGAAAGATAAAGATAAGGATGTGGCTATTTGGGTTTATGTTTTTCATAAAAACTCTCTTTAAATAACATGTTTTTTTTTTTTTGAAAGCACTTCTTCCAAAAATACTTTAGAAAAAAAAATATTTTTCTAAAAAAAAAATTTCTCTGTTCTGGTAACCTTATGCTCTGATACCACGTGTAACACCCCACGTCCATTAATGTCACTCACAAAGGGAATGCATTAACTTCCATGGAGGTTTTAAGTGAATATAGAACAGTAAAATTACAACAAGACAGATATAAAATAGTACTTGGAAATTCAAAAACTTTATTTCATTGTAGCAGAAGTCAAAACATGTTTGATTACATCATAACACCACATTCAATGTCAAGTACAATATCTATCTTGATAAAACAAGTACATAATCCCATTACATGAATAGCCATTAAAAAGAAAGATAACAAGCTGGACTTTACTTCAGCAGTCCAAGCTTTCCAGAAGATAAGCGATCCAACTAGACTCCACTAGAACTTGGCCCAACCTGCGGACCTGAAGGGAGAAAAAGGATGGGAAAAGAGGGGGTCAGACATAAAGTCTGGCGAGTATGACAATTCTAACAATACTATTATCAAAATAACTGGACTAAGACATAAGCTGGAAAACAAGAAAATGTCTATGAAGAGCAGATTAAGGACATAGACAATCGCTAAAGGCAACGTTATAGGCGCTCCTAAATACTAAAGGATAAACACTATACTGCACCACACCAGTCACCCTAAAGATTCATCCCACTTAGCTTCACTTAGAAACTTTCCCAATGGCTTTACGTACCCCTAGCTGACTACATAGGTGCCGCCTGCCCCTATCTCCACTAGGTGTACCCTACTTCCCATTATTCGATCGGCTCCTTAACTCGTAGATACCCGTGCTGGCCCCACAGTGGGGTGTATCACTCCCCTAAAGTGGCAACCTGATACAACGGACATGCACGGCTTATACCTACACGATGCAACAACGTCTTACCTACCAGCCCGGGTCCACACACGCATATGAAACCCGTTGGACTTGCGTTGCCACCGCTCCCTGTTTTGGCCTCTTATAGTCAAACCCAGTATGCGTGTCCCGTCCTCGACTTGGGTCGAGCCCACAAAGATACGTTTTGGGATACTGGTTGAAATGGGCCCCCACTATTTACCACAAGCATTCCACCTAAGCTTGTCCCCATTAGTCCATCCCACTTAACCCACTTAGTCATGTTCATTTACATGTGTGTTTGGTTAAGTCTAATCGTATTTCAAATGCCTCTAAAGGCAACCACCAGATTCCTCATGCCACCCAAGGCACCTACTTAACCCCCATGTCCCACCTTACATGATTATCTGGTTAAGTATTTCTTAGTTCATTAAGGCCATAACCTCATAAAGACCTCTCACATTAGACTGGCATTTATGGCAGCTGGATTTGCCGGGCGGGTCCGGGCAGTCTTACACCATAAAAGAGTCTAACCTCGTGTCTTTACAACTGTTATGCTTTAGTTTGGGCCTAGGACCTCTCACGTTGGGCCGACATTTGTGACTACTGGATTTGTCGGGCGGGTCCGGGCAGGTTTACATCACAAACGGGTCCAACCTCGTGTCCTAAGCATTGATTATTAATAATAATCCACTTTCCCCCAATTTTAATAATTCCCTAATTGAATTATTAATTACTTCCAATTTTTAACAATGTCCATAATTGACTCAATTATGGACATTCATTCATGGTATGCAACATCTTACAAAATTGCACCCAATTTATTAATTCCTAATATTACCCCTACCCCACGTTTGAACGTTTATTCGCAAAATATATGTTAGACTCGAATAGCCTAACTCATAGCATAAAAGAGATTATCATAATAACAACATGTATATGTGACCAAATGAATCATAATAAGGGGTGAAACTTGCATATGTCCAACTTGCATAGATTATACATGTCATGGATCTAAAGGTGTCAATTTGTTCAAAATTCACCTAATATGATCTCAATCAATTTTCATAAACTTACATATGAACATGTGTGAATCAACATCATCTAATTTTTTAACAACATGGTTTTATATGGGTACACCTAACTCAATAGGCAAATTCCCATAATCAAGTTTTATTTAATTATAGTTTCAAGTTTATGGGTACACCTAACCTAATAGGCAAATTCCCATAAACAAGATCCATTTAAATTAAGAAAAAAAAACATAACTTTAAGCATGATCCAACAACATGATTTTTCAACATAATATAGCATGATTTATAACATGGCATAGTATGATAGTATAACATAGCTTGACATGATTTACAACATAGCATGACATAGCATATATAATTTACATCATACGACAACATAATAACATAATAAGAGATCCACAATATATAGAATTTACAATTACAAATCACATCACTTTCTTGTGATCCATTCATAACTGAGTCAAATTAGTTTGTAATAGTCTTGTGAGAATCATCATACTCACCAACAAAAGAAAAGAATTAGAGAAAGAGAGATCTTTTGATTTGATTTGTGTAGATTTAGTTGTAGATGATTAGGCTTCCTCTTCTTAGTTTGTGACGGCTATGCTGAACTC
Organism: Allium sativum; assembly: GCA_030737875.1. Taxonomy (NCBI): domain Eukaryota; kingdom Viridiplantae; phylum Streptophyta; class Magnoliopsida; order Asparagales; family Amaryllidaceae; genus Allium; species Allium sativum. Next base: position 744,489,924 of record CM060909.1, on the reverse strand, counting down.
CATGGCAGCAGCATGACGGTAGCTTCTCTAATTTTACAAGTGATTTAGGTCTAGGGTCTACCCACTTATTTATAGATTTTAGAATTCATTTAGGCCATTAGATTTAACCTAGAAATAACCGCAGCCGTTCAGACAAGATGGGGTTTATCTTGTTGACTCAGCAATGAGTCAGAAGTGACTCAGCAAACACTCAGCATATTAATAAACTTCTATTCATGTCATAAATATATATATATTTTCTACAATGTACATATTAGATACATCCCCCTTTACTTATTATTGTTTTTATATACATATTAGATACATCCCCTCTCTCACACACTTATTAATATTTTTATATTCATATTAGATACATCCCCTCTCTTACACACTTTATTAATATTTTTATATTCATATTAGATACATCCCCTCTCTTACACACTTATATTTTTATATTCATATTAGATACATCCCCTCTCTTAAACACTTATTAATATTTTTATATTCATATTAGATACATCCCCTCTCTTACACACTTATTAATATTTTAGCAACTTTAGTGTTAATAGAAAATTCGGGGTGTTACACTAAGCTTGCCAATATTGTTATACCCTGTGTAGGCTCAGATTCAAATAGAAAAGAATTTTGGGTTGCTCTTGAGGTTTCGCCCACTGCCATTGAAGATATTCATGTTGTTAAGAATTATGCGGATGTGCTCGAAGAAGTTGATAGCTTACCTCCACGGAGAGAAATTGACTTCAGGATTGATCTAGTTCCGAATGCAAGGCCAGTCGTGCATCCTATTCGAAGAATGACATGGAAGGAGAAAGAAGAGTTGGGCAATCAAACTAAACAGCTTTTATGGAAAGGTCTGATCAGGCCTAGCTTTCCAAATTGGGGTGCAGCAGTAGTGTTTGTTCCAAAGTCAGACGATACTCTCAGACTGTGTGTGGATTACCGAGATTTAAATAAGCAGACACAAGAATAAATATCCATTGCCCCGTATAGATGATTTATTGGTTTTTTTTAAATGGAGAAAAAGTGTTCTCTAAAATGGACCTAGCTACAGGTTTCCATCAACTGTGAATTGTCGAAGAATGTGTTCCTTTGACATCTTTTAGAGGTCCAGACATATTTTATGAATGGTTAGTAATGTCGTTCGGCTTATGCAATGTTCCTGCTTACTTTGTCGATCTAATGAACAGAGTATTTCACAATGTCCTAAATAAATTTGTGCTGGTTTTCGACAACATCTTAATCATCTCTAAGTCAACTGCCAAGCACGAAAAGCATTTGGAACAAGTTTTGGAAATTATGAGAAATATTGTATTAAAAGCCAAATTTTCTAAATGTGTATTCTGGCAAGAAGAAGTGAAGTTCCTCGGTCATGTAGTATCGAAGGAAGGAACTTCAGTTGATCCCAGTAAGATCACAGCTATTCAAGATTGGAAGCAGCCTAGCACTCCTATAGAAGTCAGAAATTTCCTAGGATTGGCTGGCTATTATCGGAAATTCATTAAGGATTTTTCAAAACTATCTTGTCCATTAACGAAGCTGACAAAGAAGCGAACAAAGTTTAATTGGACACAAGAATGTGAGGCAGCTTTCCAAGAGCCGAAATTGAGGTTGACCACCGCTCTCGTGTTGACCATTATTGATGGCATTCAAGATTTGAAAGTTTGGACAGATGCTTCTATTAAAGGTATTGGTGCGATGTTAATGCATAGAGACAAAGTAGTTGCTTATGCTAGCCGTCAATTGAAGCCGCATGAGAAGAAATACCCAAGTCATGATCTGAGTTGGTGGCCATCATGCTTGCTTTAAAGAAATGGAGACAAAATCTTTTGGGTGAGAAGTTCGAATTATATATAGATCATAAATCCTTGAAGCATCTATTCACCCAAAGGGACTTGAATTTGAGGCAGCAACGTTGGTGTTAATTTCTTGCTGCCTATGATCAGGACATCTTGTATACTCCAGGGTAAGCCAATGTTGTAGTCGATGCGCTCAGCAGGAAAAATGCGTTCGTCGCCAACCTTATCATTACACCTACTTTGATTGACAAAATTTCCACTCTCCAGAAGGATGATGAATTTATACAGAGAATTAGTAAAAGAGTTCAGGAAGGCGAACCCTCGAGTTTCCAAATTGATAACAAGGGAGTTCTGAGGTTAAAAGGCCGAATTTGTGTCCCGAATATTCCTGAGCTCATAAGAGAAGTAATGGATGAATGTCATAAATCCAAGCTTTGTATTCATTCAGGGGTGAGTAAGATGTATCATGATCTCAAGCGCACATTCTGGTGGAAATCTATGAAAAGAGACATTTCCATTTATGTCAGCAGGTGTTCTACTTGCCAACAAGTCAAAAGTGATCAGCAGAAACCTGCCGGATTGTTACAACCACTAGAAGTTCCAAGTTGGAAGTGGAATCAAATCTCCATAGATTTTATTGATGGCTTACCCCGAACTAGGAAAGCTAATGATAGTATTTGGGTGACCGTTGATCGTTTCACGAAGTCTGCCCATTTTTTTCCTGTTAGATCTACTAGAACAGCTCAAAGTCTGGCGAAAATTTATTTCAAAAAAATTGTCCGACTACATGGAGTTCCCAGTAGCATTGTTGGTGACTGTGACCCTATATTCGCTAGTAAATTCTGGGAAGCTTTCCAAGAAGAGCTGGGGACAACGTTAAATCTGAGCACCGCATATCATCCCCAAACAGATGGTCAAACTGAGAGGGTGAACCGTATACTGGAAGACTTGTTGTGGGCATGTATTCTTGATTTTGGCGGATCATGGGAAGATCACTTGCACTTGGTCGAGTTCTCTTATAATAATAGTTAACAAGCAAGCTTGAAAGTGTCGTCATTCGAAGCATCATATGGCAGGCTTTGTAGATCTCCCGCATGTTGGGTTGAACCAGGAAATAGACTAGTATTGGGTCCTAACATGATTCGAGAAGCTTCGGACAAAGTTGATTTTATTAAGAAGTGATTACTAATAGCTCAGAGCCGACAAAAAAGTTACGCGGATTCAAGAAGAAGAGATTTAGAATTTGCTGTTGTTGACTATGTATACTTGAGAGTTTCTCCATTAAGAGGAGTGGTTCATTTTGGGAAGACTGGGAAGTTGGCTCCTAGATTCATTGGTCCATTCCCAATTCTAGAAAGAATTGGAACTCTCGCTTACAGACTTTAGTTGCCTGACTGGTTGCCAGGGGTACATGATTTATTCCATGTGTCTCAACTTCGGAAGCATGTACATGATCCAGACTTTATTATGGAGGAAGTTGCACAACAAGATTTGGAAATTACCCCAATATTAGCAGTAAGAAGGAAGCCGGTAAAGATCATTGGCAAAGAAACCCGAGTTCTAAGGAATAAAACAATCCATCTAGTCAAAGTGCAGTGGAGTGGAGATCCTAGGGACTGTACATGGGAGACCGAGGATAGCATCAAACAGGCTTATCCCCAGTGTAGAGTGGATATCTCTGACTAACTCTAGTGCAAGGTACATTAACAATATTTTACATTTTCCGTTTTGTTTCCTACTTTACTTTTGTTTCCTTTTCGGGGACGAAAATTTTTAAGTGGGGGAGATTGTAACAACCCGGAAAATCAGAGCCAATTTAAATTTTTTATTTTGGCTATTTTGTTGAATTTTAAATAGTTAAAATAATTTATTTTAAATAATAACGATAAAAATTTTATTTAAATCGAAGTTTGAAAGAATATATTTATTTTAATTTTAAAAGTAGTTAGAAACAGCGTGGCAGTTTGAAAATTTAAATTCGAACTTTGACTGTTTACAGGATGCAAAATAAGTCGGATTTTGGTGAAATCAAGAATATTTAAATCTGTTTAAGAACATCTTTCCAACGAATCCGAAAAAATGAAATTTCATAGCGGGAATCAAAAGTTATAGCCAGTTGAATATTCAGAATAGTTGCTATGAAATTTAATATAATATAGCCCGTATAAATAGCCATTTTGCAAACGAACTCCGTTTTCGACGAAATCACCCTGGTTGGATCTGGAATGTCAGATTATTGCAGGATTCCAATTTTCATAATTTTTGGAATTTATATGTGAGCATGGCGAAGGAAAATGTGTTTTGTCAATTTCAGTCAATTCCGATCGACCAGAAAATGGCCATTTTTCGAATAGTCTCCAAATTCGACGAAATTAATTTTTTTAGGACCGTATTGTTAAAACATAGTTCGATTTATTTTTCGGGAATTTTTAGGGTCATTATGTGGCCCCGGTAAATTAAAATGTACGATCAAAATTAAATAATTAAATGTTTTATATTTAAATTTAAAGAAAAACCTATCAGAACAATTGAATTGGCGTACGGGACATATCCCATTGTGTCTGGAATGGAGGTATTTAGATGGGGGGGTCACTCGTTGGGTTTGATTTGGAGTTAGGAGCGATATAGAAATTATATTGGAATTAAATGTAATTTAATAAAATAAACATAAAAATACGTATACGTATATTTACGCGTATACTGTATTATCTTCATCGTTTTATACCCGTAATCTCTTCACACGACGGAGATTTGGTGTTCTAAGCTTCCCAGTCTAATTCCAGCCAAACCACTCCATAAAATCGAACGCCACAGTTGAGAAAATCATAGATCTCCTCTTCCTCTTCGAATCCATATAAGGATTGTAAATTTTCGTTCAGTATTCAAGAAGATCCGATGCCTCAAAATTCAGCACTTTCAAACGCCGCCGCCGCTTCAATCTGAGATCGAACTGGGCCCCACATACCTCGTCGGTTGCGCGCCTCCTAGCTCTACAACGTGGCAGTGGCCGATCGTCCAACCGCTACACCGTTTGATTGCAAAATCGAAACCTAGTTTCGAACCTTTCAGAAAGGTATACGGCCATGTAATTTTAAAACTGTTTTAACACTTTAAAGTGTGGCAAATTTTGATTTTTAAATAAAAATCATATCTTTTTGCTATGTAGTCGAAATCCAGTGAAACAAGAGACACCGGGACCGTGGCGACGACTTCTACATTATAGAAGAGACCGGAGAATTTTTAGAGCTCGCTGCAATTTTTGGTAAAGCCGAAAGCAAAGTGAGATTTCTGAATCCAAATTAACTAAATAAAATTATATTAGGATGTAGACGGAGTTTAGAAACTCCCGACACCCGTCGTCCACAGACCATGGATGACTTGATTGTTTTGTGGTATGTAATTGGTTGATTTTTCGTGATTGTTTGTGGTTGAAATGAAATTGATTGATATTGTGGTATTAGACTGCCTAGAAAACTGTATTAGGAAATTAAACCCCTTGTAAACGCCGCGAGGCCTTAGGTAGTGCAAGGAGCCGTATATCGGGACAGTGCCGGTTATAATTACCTTGTCGTTATGCTGCCGAAATTTTCTGAAATATTCTTGTGTTATAAATATTCACGTTATTATATATTAATTGTTTGAATAATATGAAAATTATATATTTAATATATATATATATATGAAAATGATCATTATATGTCAACGTAGAATTCATGTTTTGTTGTAAATCAAAAATAGTCATTTGTTAAATAAAAACATATTTACATTTGAAATTTACATTTTTAATGTAAATAAAATATTAAAAATAAACATTGTAATATAAAATGTATTTACATTGCACTTTACATTTTTAATGTAAATGCAACATTAAAATAAACATTTTGAAAATAGAATGTATTGCCATTGAAATTTACATTTTTGATGCTAACAAAACATTGAAAATGACCATTGTTATGTTAAAATGCCTTTATTTTAAAATATGTATTTTTAATGTAACCCAACATTAAAAATAGTTGTTAAATAGAAATGCATTTATATTAAAATATACATTTTTAGTGTAATGCAAGATTAAAAATAGACATTGTTAAACAGAAATGTGTTTATATTGAAATATACACTTTTAATGTAATGCAACATGAAAAATAAACACATTTGAAATATGTATTGATATGGAATTTACATTTTTAATGTATGTACAACATTAAAAATAAACATTGATAAATAAAATGTATTGGTATTGACATATACATTTTTAATGTAAATGCAATATTAAAAATAAACATCTTGAAAATAAAATATATTGACATTGGGATTTACATTTTTAATGTAAATGGAACATTGAAAATGTCCATTGCTATTCAAAATATGTTTTTCCTCGAAGTTTACATTTTTAATGAAATAAAAGATTTCATTAGGAAGATTACATTTTTTCAATGTAAACAATGAATGATAGAAATTTACATTTTTCAATGTAAATAAAATATGAAATAGAAATTTACATTTTTCAATGTAAACAAAATATGAAATAGAAATTTACAATTTTCAATGTAAACAAAATATGAAATATAAATTTACATTTTTCAATGAAAACAAAGAATGATAGAAATTTACATATTTCAATGTAAATAAAATATGAAGTAGAAAATTACATTTTTCAGTATAAACAAAATATGTAACAGAAATTTACATTTTTTCAATGTAAACAATGAAAGATATGAATTTATATTTTTAAATGAAAACAAAATATGAAGTAGAAATTTACAATTTTCAATGTAAACGAAATATGAAAGAGAAATTTCATTTTTCAATGTAAATAAAGAATGAAATGAAAACTTACATTTTCAATGTAGATAAAGAAAGAATAAAAAGGTTACATTTTTAATGTAATCAAAAGAAGGAAAAAAAATATTTTTATTGTAATCAAAAGAATGAATAAAAATAAAGAATACATTTTAGTGTAATATATGATTTCAAATATAAAAGAAATCAATGTTGAATTGAAAATGGTTTGAAATCATTGAACGATTTATATTTATATTTATATATAAAAATATAAATTAAAATAAATAGAATAGCGCTGCTGCAGTTCGTGTTTTGAAATCGTAACTTCAAACGATTATACCGAAAGATCCGAACATCGGATTTTCCCAAAACTGGAACTATTGGGTTCGTTTTGGAAAGATATTTCCAACGATATAAAGTTTGCTAAGATCCAACGGTTAGATTTTGAGAAATGTGCAAATCAAATTATGGTGAAAACAGTGTCAGGGCCATGTAATGACCCAAAGGGTCGTTTAATTGAAAATGGATATTTTTAAATAAATAAAAATAGCGATAAATCATTATAAATTATTATATATGATATGGTATGAAAAGGAATGATTTAAATTATATATATTCGAGAATTATTTGAAAAGTCCAAGTTAATTCTCATTTCAAATAATTATACGACGATTGGAAGTCGAAGATTTGAAGACGGTGATTGAAGACCGGCGATCTTCACATCGAATGGATGACTACTGATGCCCTGAACTGATTTGCTCCCAGGAAATGGTTACAGTGGTAGTTGTCCGGAGTACTTGTTGATTGTCCGGATTAGCGAGCACCTCTCTTCCGTATTGGACATATGGGATGAGGAATAAGGTGTCTCCGGTTTCGTTCAGACCCAGAACGAACTTGTAAATGGATGTGTATCTGACATTGGATTTCATTTCATGTAAATTGATTTCTATTTAATATATCTTTGTTAGTGGCGGAGAATTTATTCTCTTGCTTAACACTCTTCTCTGAGTCGCACGAGCTCAGAGGTCATATATTGATAGTTATCAATCACATGGCGTGAATTGTCAGTGTGGCATGCCAAGATGCAAATGATCAAGGCTTATTGTTGAAAAGAAGAGCCTTGTGGTTGATGATCAAAGCACAGCTTTATTGTAGCATAGCTTTGTGTATAGCGTTGCTTCGCGAGCCTCACACCTCGGTATGAACTAGAAACGGGAGAAGGATCCAGGGAGATCATGCGTTTCTTTCTAGCTAGAAGTGGTGTCTGGGTTTTACAAGCCCAGATATTTTTACTTATATGGATGATGGAAAGCAAGGTACCTCGGATTTGAGTCCCTAGTGGCTCTATTTTACGCCCCATAGGGCGGGGATACGTATTGTTCAGGAATTATATATAATCCACTAACATTAGTTGTGGACCGACCCTATGGCTCCAAGGGACGATGCGTTTTGTTCCTGAGGTACGGGCTAGAGTGTCTCGAATTCGGTAAGGACAATCCCTTACTTTGGTTCATGGTGGAAATCCAACCTCCAATATGACCCATATGGTTTTGATTGTAAACCCATATTTGGCGATATAGTATATGGTAGTTATGCCGTCTATGATTGATATATTATGATTGAAATGTTTTTGAAACAGATATACACTAATAATAATATCAAATCCATTTTATCGTATCAAGCATTTTTGAGTATTATAAGGTAAAACTCTATCCTCCAGCTTGCGTTTCATTGTGTGATGGGACCTGAATCTTATAATGGTTTCATTTTTCTAAAAAGCATTGCATTTTTTAACGATTTACTTTATATATGCACTGGCAATCCGATGGAGTAAACCCATTCTGCGTTAGCGGCGTGGTCCTATGATTAGCCTTATTATTAAATATGTTATGTAAGATTTCTCATACCAGTCCCATGACTGACTCGTAGTTTGTTTCACTTTGCAAACTCGGGTGCCCTCTTTCCGTATGGGCAGCCTTGTATTCAGGTTTTACCAGACTCATTCCAGATAGCTATGGAGCTGAAGATGGATTCTACCATTTCTATTATGCTATTCATATTTTATTTAGTATATTATGTTTGATTCCGCTACAGACATTTTATATTAAGTTGAAACTGTATTATGAACTAAGTATGATCCTCTTATGCTGAGTAACTCTGATGATATATTATTCCCAGTGTAATTTGATGTACATTTTCTGCTGTAATTCTATATTTGTGTTCTGCTGTTATTATTTTTGTGTTATATTCCAATGATTATCCTTGCTTTCGTACTACAGGGGTTTGGGGTTATCATAGTTGGTATCAGAGCTTTGGTTAAACTTAGCTCGGAATATAACATATAAATAAACCGGACAGAAGTAGAATAAGAAGTATTCTAAAACGAATTACTCATTATAGATAGGACTAATAATGTCCTAGAATGAGTATGGCAGAATAAAATACATCCCCCGTAGATTCATTTACATTTAAATACATGTCTCTATGTTTTACAATATCTATTCTGTTGGCCTGACTCTTTGTCTGCTATTTGCAGACATAGTAGAAAATGAGTGGCAAACAGAAGAAGTAATTCTATGGTTTGACAATCTAATAAGCCAACCGTGCTCCCACAACCAGAACTAGATCTAAAAGCTCTAGTAATGAAGTATCGGAATCTAGGTGGAGTACAATTCTCGGTCGAAGAATCCGTGATTGAAACACAGGCGTGGATGCGTTCTGCTGAGAGATTCTTTCACGGCTTAAAGCTGAGAGATAATCAGAAAAGATTACTGACATCTTCGGCACTCAACGACGAAGCTCTATCTGGCGGGAAACTGTTACTGAGGAAAATCCAGAAGGTAATATTACTTGGGATAGCTTTAAAGAAATTTTCAAAGAAAGATTTATTCCTCCAGAAGCAACTGAGCGACTATATGATGAGTTTTACAATCTGAAACAAGGTGATACGACCATCCAGGAATATCACAATAAATTCAATGAATTTTCTCGCTTTGCCCCAGAACTATTTCAAGATACTATAAGGAAGAATCTGAGATTTATCAAAGGACTTCAAAAGAAATACGAAGGTAGAGTACTTGCTCATGTGAATCACCCATTCTCTGAAATGAAACAAATGGCTTATCGCAATGAGTATAATGATAAATGACATGGTTTGGAAGATGAAGAGGAAGGCGGTTCTAGCAGAAAAAGGAAGTGGGAAACTGATAGCCTAGAGGCAAGCACAAAGCCTGAGGTCAATAAGAAGCCGAAACTCAATAAGAAAAGGCCAAGGTCTAAGAAAGAACCGTTAACGACTGCCACATGCTCTAACTGCAATAAACAAGGACATTTAGCGATAAATTGCAGATCTCTAAAGAAACAAAAAAAGGATGGACCTAAATCCAACAAGAAGTTTCGAGAGAGAAGGGGGTGCAACAATTTCCATCAGACCGGTCATCTCGCCAAAGATTGTCAGTTTTTAAAGGGGATCGAAGTAGCTCATATAAATAAAGTAGCAGAAACTCCAACACCCTCAGCTAGTCAGCAAAGGCCAGATGTTTTGGAAGGCACTCTCACTGTCAACAATATTCCCGTTACTATATTGTTTGATACAGGCGCATCGCAAAGCTTCATTTCGAGTAATACAGTCAAGAAGCTAAATCTAAAATTAAGGAATCTCAAAGAATCGGTTAAGGTTCATAATCCAATCGGTGGTTCTCTTGTCCTTGGTTTGTGTTGTAAAGTGCCCATCTCTTTTTCCCATTATCGGTTTCCTTTTACCTTGATCGTTATGGATTTTTCTGAATTTGACATCATTCTTTGGCTGGATTGGCTAACTAAACATAAAGCCGAGGTTAGATGTGCAGAAAGGGTGGTTAAAGTTAAAACTAAGCTTGCCAATATTGTTATACCCTGTGTAGGCTCAGATTCAGATAGAAAAGAATTTTGGGTTGCTCTTGAGGTTTCGCCCATTGCCATTGAAGATATTCCTGTTGTTAAGAATTATGCAGATGTGTTCGAAGAAGTTGATAGCTTACCTCCGCGGAGAGAAATTAACTTCAGGATTGACCTAGTTCTGAATGCAAGGCCAGTCGTGCATCCTATTCGGAGAATGACATGGAAGGAGAAAGAAGAGTTGGGCAATCAAACTAAACAGCTTATATGGAAAGGTCTGATCAGGCCTAGGTTTTTAAATTGGCGTGCAGCAGTAGTGTTTGTTCCAAAGTCAGACGGTACTCTCAAACTGTGTGTGGATTACCGAGATTTAAATAAGCAGACACTCAAGAATAAATATCCATTTCCCCGTATAGACGATTTATTGGATTGTTTGAATGGAGCAAAAGTGTTCTCTAAAATGGACCTAGCTACAGGTTTCCATCAACTGCGAATTGTCGAAGAATGTGTTCCTTTGACAGCTTTCAGAGGTTCAGACATATTTTATGAATGGTTAGTAATGTTGTTCGGTTTATGCAACGCTCCTGCTTACTTTGCCAATCTAATGAACAGAGTATTCCGTGATGTCATAAATAAATTTGGAACAAGTTTTGGAAATTATGAGAAAGAGTGTATTAAAAGCCAAATTTTCTAAATGTGTATTCTGGCAAGAAGAAGTGAATTTCCTCGGTCATGTAGTATCGAAGGAAGGAATTTCAGTGGATCCCAGTAAGATCACAGCTATTCAAGATTGGAAGAAGCCTAGCACTCCTACAGAAGTCAGAAGTTTCCTAGGATTGGCTGGCTATTATCGGAAATTCATTAAGGATTTTTCAAAACTATCTTGTCCATTAACGAAGCTCACAAAGAAGCACACAAAGTTTAATTGGACACAAGAATGTGAGGCAGCTTTCCAAGAGATGAAATTGAGGTTGACCACTGCTCCCGTGTTGACCATTATTGATGGCAATCAGGATTTGAAAGTTTGGATAGATGCTTCTATTGAAGGTATTGGTGCGGTGTTAATGCAAAGAGACAAAGTAGTTGCTTATGCTAGCCGTCAATTGAAGCCGCATAAGAAGAAATACCGCACTCATGATCTTGAGTTGATGGCCATCATGTTTGCTTTAAAGATATGGAGACACTATCTTTTGGGTGAGAAGTTCGAATTATATATAGATCATAAATCCTTGAAGCATCTATTCACACTAAGAGACTTGAATTTGAGGCAGCAACGTTGATTAGAATTTCTTGCAGCCTAAGATCTGGACATCTTGTATACTCCAGGGAAAGCCAATGTTGTAGCCGATGCGCTCAGCAGGAAAAATGCGGTCGCTGCCAATCTTATCATTACATCTACTTTGATTGACAAAATCTCTACTCTCCATAAGGATGATGAATTTATACAGAGAATTAGTAAAAGAGTTCGGGAAGGTGAACCCTCGAGTTTCCAAATTGATAACAAGGGAGTTCTGAGGTTAAAAGGTCGAATTTATGTCCCGAATATTCCTGAGCTCAGAAGAGAAGTAATGGATGAATGTCATAAGTCCAAGCTTTTTATTCATCCAGGGGTGAGTAAGATGTATCATGATCTCAAGCGCACATTCTAGTGGAAATCAATGAAAAGAGACAATTCCATTTATGTCCGCAGGAGTTCTACTTGCTAACAAGTCAAAAGTGATCAGCAGAAACCTGCCGGATTGTTACAACCACTAGAAGTTCCAAGTTGGAAGTGGAATCAAATCTCCATGGATTTTATTGATGGCTTACCCCGAACTAGGAAAGGTAATGACAGTATTTGGGTGATTGTTGATCGTTTCACGAAGTCTGCCCATTTTATTCCTGTCAGATCTACTAGAACAGCTCAAAGTTTGGCGAAAATTTATTTCAAAGAAATTGTCCGACTACATGGAGTTTCCAGTAGCATTGGTAGTGACCGTGACCCTATATTCTCTAGTAAATTCTGGGAAGCTTTCCAAGAAGAGTTGGGGACAATGTTAAATCTGAGCACCGCATATCATCCTCAAACAGATGGCCAGACTGAGAGGGTGAACCGTATACTGGAAGGCTTGTTATGGGAATGTATTCTTGGTTTGGGTGGATCATGGGAAGATCACTTGCACTTGGTCGAGTTCTCTTATAATAACAGTTACCAATCAAGCTTGAATGTGTCGCCATTCGAAGCATTGTATAACAGGCCTTGTAGATCTCCCACATGTTGCGTTGAGCCAGGCAATTGACTAGTATTAGGTCCCAACATGATTCGAGAAGCTTCAGACAAAGTTGATTTTATTAAGAAGTGATTACTAATAGCTCAGAGCCGACAGAAAAGTTACGTAGATTCAAGAAGAAGAGATTTAGAATTTGTTGTTGTTGACTATGTATACTTGAGAGTTTCCCCATTTAGAGGAGTAGTTCATTTTCTGAAGACTGGGAAGTTGGCTCCTAGATTCATTGGTCCATTCCCAATTCTAGAAAGAATTGGAACTCTCGCATTCAGAGTTCAGTTGCCTGAATGGTTGCCAGGGGTACATGAGGTATTCCATGTGTCTCAACTTCGGAAGCATGTACACGATCCAGACTTGATTATGGAGGAAGTTGCACAACAAGATTTGGAAATTACCCCAAGCTTAGCAGTAAGAAGGGAGCCGGTAAAGATCATTGGCAAAGAAACCCGAGTTCTGAGGAACAAAAGAATCCATCTAGTCAAAGTGCAGTGGAGTGGAGATCCTAGAGACTGTACATGGGAGACCGAGGATAGCATCAAACAGGCTTATCCCCAGTGTAGAGTGGATATCTCTGACTAACTCTAGTGCAAGGTACATTAATAATATTTTACTTTTTCCGTTTTGTTTCCTACTTTACAATTGTTTCCTTTTCGGGAACGAAAAGTTTTTAAGTGGGGGAGATTGTAACAACCCGAAAAATCAGAGCCAATTTAAAAATTTTATTTTGGCTATTTTGTTGAATTTTAAATAGTTAAAATAATTTATTTTAAATAATAACAATAAAAAAATTATTTAAATCGAAGTTTGAAAGAATATATTTATTTTAATTTTAAAAGGAGTTAGAAATAGTGTGGTAGTTTGAAAATTTGAATTCGAACTTTGACTGTTTATAGGATGCAAAATAAGTCAGATTTTGGTGAAACTAAGAATATTTAAATTTGTTTAAGAATATCTTTCCAACGAATCCGAAAAACTGAAATTTCATAGCGGGAATCAAAAGTTATGGCCAGTTGAATATTCAGAATAGTCGCTATGAAATTTAATATAATATAGCCCGTATAAACAGCCATTTTGCAAACGACCTCTGTTTTCGATGAAACCACCCTGGTTGGATCTGGAATGTCAAATTATTGCAGGAGTCCAATTTTCATAATTTTTGGAATTTATATGTGAGCGTGGCAAAGGAAAATGTGTTTTGTCAATTTTAGTCAATTCCGATCGACCGGAAAATGACCATTTTTCAAACATTCTCCAAATTCGACGAAATTAATTTTGTTAGGACCGTATTTTCAAAACATAGTTGAATTTATTTTTCGGGAATTTTTAGAGTCATTATGTGGCCCCGGTAAATTAAAATGTACGATCAAAATTAGATAATTAAATGTTTTATATTTAAATTTAAAGAAAAACCTACCAGAACAATTGAATTGGCATACGGGACATATCCCATTGTGTCCGGAATGGGGGTATTTAGTTTGCGACGTCACTCATTGGGTTTGATTTGGAGTTAGAAGCGATATAGAAATTATATTGGAATTAAATGGAATTTAATAAAATAAAAATAAAAATACGTATACGTATATATACGCGTATAATGTGTTATCTTCATCGTTTTATACCCGTAATCTCTTCAGAAGATGGCGATTTGGTGTTTAAAGCTTCCCAACGTAATTCCAGCCAAACCACTCCATAAAATCGAACGCCCCAGTTGAGAAAATCATAGATCTCCTCTTCCTCTTCGAATCCATATAAGGATTGTAAATTTTCGTTCAGTATTCAAGAAGATCCAACGCCTCAAACTTCAGCACTTTCAACCGCCGTCGCCGCTTCGATCTGAGATCGAACTAGGCCCCACCTACCTCGTTGGGTGCGCGCCTCCTAGCTCTACAACGTGGCAGTGGCCGATCGTCCAACCGCTACACCGTTTGATAGCAAAATCGAAACCAAGTTTCGAACCTTTCAGAAAGGTATACGGCCATGTGATTTTAAAACTGTTTTAACACTTTAAAGTGTGGAAAATTTTGATTTTTAAATAAAAATCATATCTTTTTGCTATGTAGTCGAAAAACAGTGAAACAAGAGACACCGGGACTGTGGCGACGTCTTCTACATTATAGAAGAGACCGGAGAATTTTTAGAGCTCGCTGCAATTTTTGGCAAAGCCGAAAGCCAAGTGAGATCTCTGAATCCAAATTAATTAAATAAAATTATATTAGGATGTAGACGGAGTTTAAAAACTCCCGACACCCATCGTCCACAGACCATGGACGACTTGATTGTTTTGTGATATGTAATTGGTTGATTTTTCGTGATTGTTTTTGGTTGAAATGAAATTGATTGATATTGTGGTATTAGACTGCCTAGAAAAATGTATTAGGAAATTAAATCCCTTGTAAACGCCGCGAGGCCTAAGGTAGGCGAGGAGCCGTATATCGTGACGTGCCAGTTTTAATTACCCTGTCGTTATGCTGCCGAAATTTTCTGAAATATTCTTATGTTATAAATATTCATGTTATTATATATTAATTGTTTGAATAATATGAAAATTATATATTTAATATATATATACATATATATATGAAAATGAACATCGTATGTCAACATAGAATTCATGTTTTGTTATAAATCAAAAATAGTCATTTGTTAAATAAAAATGTATTTACATTTGAAATTTACATTTTTAATGTAAATAAAATATTAAAAATAAACGTTGTAATATAAAATGTATTTACATTGCACTTTACATTTTTAATGTAAATGAAACATTAAAATAAACATTTTGGAAATAGAATGTATTGCCATTGAAATTTACATTTTTAATGTTAACAAAACATTGAAAATGACCATTGTTATGTTAAAATGTCTTTATTTCAAAATATGTTTTTTTAATGCAACCCAACATTAAAAATAGTCATTGTTAAATAGAAATTCATTTATATTAAAATATACATTTTTAGTGTAATGCAAGATTAAAAATAGACATTGTTAAACAGAAATGTGTTTATATTGAAATATACACTTTTAATGTAATGCAACATGAAAAATAAACACATTTGAAATATGTATTGATATGGAATTTACATTTTTAATGTATGTACAACGTTAAAAATAAACATTGATAAATAAAATGTATTTGTATTGACATATACATTTTTAATGTAAATGAAATATTAAAAATAAACATCTTGAAAATAAAATATATTGACATTGGGATTTACATTTTTAATGTAAATGAAAAATTAAAAATGTCCATTGCTATTCAAAATATGTTTTTCCTTGAAGTTTACATTTTTAATGAAATAAAAGATTTCATTAGGAAAATTACATTTTTTCAATGTAAACAATGAATGATAGAAATTTACATTTTTCAATGTAAATAAAATATGAAATAGAAATTTACATTTTTTAATGTAAACAAAATATGAAATAGAAATTTACATTTTTCAATGTAAACAAAATATGAAATAGAAAATTACATTTTTCAATGTAAACAAAATATGATATAGAAATTTACATTTTTCAATGAAAACAAAGAATGATAGAAATTTACATTTTTCAATGTAAATAAAATATGAAATAGAAAATTACGTTTGTCAATATAAACAAAATAATTAATAGAAATTTACATTTTTTCAATGTAATCAATGAATGATAGAAATTTACATTTTTCAATGTAAATAAAATATGAAATAGAAATTTACATTTTTTAATGTAAACAAAATATGAAAGAGAAATTCCATTTTTCAATGTAAATAAAGAATGAAATGAAAACTTACATTTTCAATGTAGATAAAGAAAGAATAAAAAGGTTACATTTTTAATGTAACCAGAAGTAGAAAAAAATACATTTTTAATGTAATTAAAAGAATGAATAAAAATAAAGATTACATTTTAGTGTAATATATGATTTCTGTTGTATATAACGGTGTTGTATACACAATTATATGATTTTTGTTTGATGATAACAACCAGATATATATTATTTTAATGTGTTTGTTGTTGTACTGTTCTATATTTAAATCACAGACAGGAATATAATATTTATATTTAAATAGAATACTACTGTACACAAATTTAAATATTCACACAGTATTTTTTTTAAATATAATATTTTATTTCAATATCAAACAGTATAGAATTACAACTCCACTAATCACTAATATTTTTCATTCATACACAACTCTTCACTACAACCCTGTCAATATACATTCACATTAATTCATATACAGACACTCAACTCTTCATACAATCATATATACATACATTTTCATTTTTATACACGGACTCATACTTTCATTGACACCACACTGTCTTCTTATCTTCAGTCTTTTGTCTTCACATCAGCTTAGTCAGCCCAGTCATCATCGCCTGCCAGATGAAACAAAAACACACAGTACACTGCAACAAGAATAAAACTGAATACATGTGAATATAAATTTTATTTTTAAAATTTTATTTGCCTCAGTTTTTCTGGTGTGTTTCTCATTATTTTTCATGACTTGATCTGATCTGTGTCTAGTCAATCTGTATATGTATAGTACAGGGACAGGAAATCTTGTCTGATGGCTGCATAACACACGTGTATAATTATACACGTGTGCTTTGCCTTGCCAATCAGCGAGCAACTGAGGAGTAGCCACGTGGACCATCTCGACTCAGTGCACACATGAAAACAACTCAATGAAAAGTCAACAAAAGCGTTTCAAAGTGGTCGAGCCAGTGTCACAAACTTGACAGAACAAGGTGAAAAATGCAAATGAATATGGAGTAACAAAACCAGCAAGTGCACAAATCAACAAAAAATGCAACTGCAATGTTCATGGATGATACAAGCATGTATGGTGTGGTGAATGCAACATCAAAAGCAAGAACAAGTGAACAAGCATGGTTCAGCTCAACATGAAATAAGGACAAATTCAAGATAACACAAGTGCAGCATAAAGCAACTCATTCATGACAGCATATACATGGCAGTATGAACAAGTGGAAATGATGAAACAAGATGGAGATGCAGCTATACAAGTTTCAGCACATTTACTAATGCAACAACCACAAAGGCAACATGACAGGAATTACAAATGTTCAAAACAGTTGAAGACAGGTTCAAGGTCAAATACAAAAAGCAGCATATAGATGCTTCATGAAAATGGCAACACAAGTTTTCAGAACAAGTGTGTTTAAACATGGTCAAGGCAAAATCAATGGGACAAGCATATAGACATGGTAGAGCAAATGGTGTATACAAGTTAATGAGAAGCAGCAATTGTAATTGGACATGAAACAACATTGTGTGTGTGCGTGATTATATGGTGTTGCAGTTCAGCATGTAAGTGGTAAATCAACATGATCAACCAAGAATAGCCAAGACAGATATGGATGAAGCATCATGAATATGTACACAAGGGTTAAAGTGCAGCTACACAAGAGGTGCAGCAATATAAGTCGAGCAAGGCCAAGACAACTCAGTTTAGACTCAACAAAAATGCATGATGATTTCATATACATGGTGAATGGGTGTATGTAGTGGAGCTCATGATCAATTCAGTACAGCAAGTAGTGCAACATGTTTCAGAACAAAGCAAGTGTATATGGTGGTGCATGAATCAGAGTCAACATAATGTGTTCTGGTGCACCAGTGGACGTGTATATATCATACTCAAGTGCAACTATTTCAGGCATGTGTAAATCAAGCATGGATGTGTGCAAACAGCTTGTATCCAAGAATATATCTGCACACTTCCATAAATGGATGATTTAACAAATCAGATGAGTAAACTTTGGCAAGAAAGTAATTTCTTAATTTAATTCTTTCCAGTAATGTCAAAGAAAAATGCATGAAGATTCTTGGGCAAGAATTACGAGCAGAAAGCATGACAATGCATACAAGGAAATTGGAGATCAAGAAATCAAATATGTTTCTAGAAATGACTGTGTGAATTCAAGATATTCAGGAATTAAAATTGGCAAGATTTCTTTTTGGAAAATCTTTCATAAATCAAATTAAAGAGGCCACAAGCAATTCAGAAATTACAGTGTTTATTTTTATTTTTTTTGGCAAAAAATCAATTCTTTCTAGATTTGATTCAAAGATTATTTCGAATTGAAAAGGGACAAATTGTATTTCCAGAAATGATTCAGTTTTTCTTTTATGGTTTTAAATCAAGGAAACTAATCACGCAAAAAT
This sequence comes from Allium sativum, assembly GCA_030737875.1. Lineage (NCBI taxonomy): Eukaryota > Viridiplantae > Streptophyta > Magnoliopsida > Asparagales > Amaryllidaceae > Allium > Allium sativum. The sequence continues at coordinate 744,471,022 of CM060909.1, read as the reverse complement.
CATCAAGGGACCACAAGTCATTAGTTTCCAGTATTTCATTCACCAGATGAAAGCCGGGGAGATAATATACCAAAAGAAAAAAAGAAAAAAAAACACAGGCAACATTCACGTAATCAGACCAAGCCAATATTGTTGAAATCAGAGAGCATTTTAAGGATTCTATAATCCTACTTAATCACCAATTCATCACTGGTGTTGATTATCGAAAACCATACATCAACAATTCAGAGAAAAATCAAATTAAATTCGAATTACTCACTTTTTGTTTTCGATCGCAAATCGCCAAGCTAGAGAGTTAGAAGACTTCGATCACCAGCACAACAATTTTTCTTCAAGCAATTCAAGACAGCGATTTGAAGATTCAGTGAAACCCTAGTTGTGGATTTCGTATCCGCCATTTTTTCCCCCAGAAGCAGATAGATCGGGACAAAGAAAGTGAAGTGGTGCAACGCAAAACAAAGGGGCCGGCCTTTTCCCATTTGACTTAGCCATGACTCAAAAGAAAAAGGGGATGACCCCTCTTATTTAATGTCCTTTAGTTTATTATAAAACAAGGCTTTCCATTTGTTTTTGTTTTTAATTTTGTATTGTGTTTTGTTTTTGTTTTGTAAACCAAATTCAAACAGTATCTAGATCTGTAAAGTCTAGGATATCGGTCAGGTTGTTGACTGTCAGTTTCAAAGTCTGTAAAATATGGGTTATGGATTACAGGGTTGTAATTCGGGGAAATCTGATCGAGGGGATATCGTTCAGTCTAGGGTTCTGAGCGTTGGGTTAGGACAGGAGCAGGCACTGCGAGTGTACATGGTCTTGTATGCGGGATCTGTTTATAACACCTAGTAGAAACCTTAGGAATGCAGCAGTAGGCAGGATTTTGCCAAAGCTGGGTATCTTTGTGTGTTAATCTTTTCTGTTTGTTATTTCTGCTGTATTCTATGATCTGTTTATTATTTAATATCCGGTCAGATTTTTAACTTAGCGAAAAATTGTGAAAAACCCTATTCACCCCCCCCCCCCCTCCGGGTTATTCTAGATCCAACAAGTGGTATCAGAGCGAGGTTTCTGTTAACTCTAGAGTAATGGTGATTCCTAGTTGTCAGTAGATAGAGAGTCAGTCCAGTTCATCTCCAATTATTTTCAATGGAACAGATTTTTTAAACTGGAAATCCAAAATGGAATTTTATTTAAAAATTATTAATATTAAATGTTGGGATGTTGTTATCAATGGATTTGATAGTGTAGATATTACTTTCAATACCTGTGCTATGAAAATTATATTTGATTATCTTAGTACTGAACAGTTTAATCTTATCTGCCATTGTTTATCTGCACAGGAAATCTGGGATACTCTCAATACGAAGTATGGAAGATCTGACAATGGTAGCTAAAAACCCGAGAAATCAACTCAGATTCAAAGTTCTGTTTAACAGGATTTACAAATGAAAATTCAGAAGGATCAGATGATGGAGAATCAACAGTTGCTGAAACAGAAAATTTCTCATACGAAGATTTAGTTGATATGTGCGTTGATTTGACTAAATCTGTTGATAAACTCCAATCTAAAAACAAATCTCTGAAATCTAAGAATACTGAGTTGACCGGTAAAATGGATGATTTGGAATTACAACTAGAACATTTTAAAAATTGTTCAAATTCAGATTGCAAAAATTGTTGGAAGTTGAAAACCAATCTTGTTCATCTCAATAAAAATATTCAACAGTTTGAAAAGGAAATTCTGATCTTAAAAGAAAACAAGATTGAGTTATCAAGTTTGAATATTTTTTTACAAAAGGAATTTGAAATTTTTAAGGCTGATATATATATTTCAAATTTGAAATTACTGAAAAGGAGATTTTGTTGAAATCCGATTTGATTTTGAAAGAACTGGAAAACGAGATTGAAAAATCCAAGAAATTTGAGTTTGAAAAACAAAAACTTTTTGAATCTGAGATTGCTGAGTCCCAAACCAAAATTAATTTGCTTAAAAATGAAAATTTGGTTTTAAAATCTGATTTTGAAAGATGTAAGATCACTAAAATTCGTTGTTCAGACTTATTGAAAGAAAACGGTGATCTTAAAACTGAAATTCAACAACTTGAAACAATTTTGGCTAAATTTTCAAATGGTGAAAAATCTTTGAATATGTTGTTGAAAAACCAATTTTCTGTTGGAAATAAACGTGGTCTCGGTTTTGGGAAAATAAATGATTTTGAAAATTTGAATTCTTGTGATTTTCCTTCAAGTTGCTTCAAAAAGGATCTTTCTGAAAATTTGAAATTTGAAAATTCCAAAAGGTTTTTAAATCACAAACGAGACAAGAATTGGTTTGATAACAATCCAGTTGAACAGTTGTGGACACCAAAAAGAAGTAAAATGATATTTGGAAGAACTAAACGAATTTGGGTTCCAAAGGGTACTCTAGTTGATTCTAACGGATTGTTATACAAACAGATTTGGGTACCAAAAGATATGAACAAAATTATGAGTGGTTTTACTACTTTCGTTAGACCACTCAATCCTCTTAACAGTTAGGTACCGAAGATGGCTGAGGGACAGCTTTGCTAAAGAGAATCTAAATTCAAACTGCCTCATCTCATTGAATCATTTGAAGTTCCTTGGCCAAGTCTATTGAGTTAGAGATTTTGATTTACATTGGATTCTGTTATGATCTCTAAACTCACCTTTGTAAATATTTTTTTTATTTTTTTATTTTTTGTTTATTTCTCCTTATATCTCTTCTGTTTATTTTTTTTCTTTGTTTTTTTTGATTTACCACGGCCATATTTTTTTTGGGCTTCATTAACTTCCAATTGCAGAAGTTATGTTTTTCTGGAAAGTTGCTTTCTGTGGATAAAACTCTCTTGTTTTAATCATTTCTAGATATTGAATTTAAATTTGAAATTATCTGCAATTGTTTTGAAGTTTATTTTTTTTGGAATTCTTAACAGTGCTGAAGCATTAATATCATATCTTGAACACTGTTATTTTGAATTGTAAATTTTTGAAGATCTGAATAATTAATGAAATTTCACACAATTATGCTGTTTTGAGTTTCTTCTCGTTTATTTTAGAAAAGCTTGAAATATTATACTCATTACAGCACTCTGTTGTTTATCAGTTGTGATAATTTCAGAAATTTTCAGATTGGCTTGGACATTTTTGATCTGTCTTGAATCATTGCTTATACCTTGATATTCATTGTTATTCGTGATCGTCTGGTTTAGATCTTTGTTTGCTTGAAATCATCTGAAATTTCTGATATGTTGAATCTCACACACCTCTCAGATCTGAAATTATTAATTCTATGTGATTGATTCATTATATCTCATGATCAACATCCATTCAAGTGATTGATTCATTCTATGTGATTAGATCCTTGTGAATGTCAGAAATAATTTGGAAAAACTCTTTAAGAAAAAGGTCTTAAATCTCTTTATTATTTCATGGTTATTTGATTTGAATATTTGTTTGTTTAAAATCATTTGAAATTATTGATTTACAGAATCACACACATATCTAGAATCAAAAATTTTAATCAGGTGTGATTGATTCATTAAATTCTGATATTTTCATATTCCTTCAAATGATTTAAAATAAACAATATTTTTAAATCTGGGATCTTGAATCATCTTTTGTGACCATCTGAAACTTCTGCGAAACATTTTCTGACAAGTATGCTGTGATATTGATTTCAGTGCTGCTCTGATACTGTTCTTAGATAACTGCTTATTTTTGATCTGTCTACTGCTCTGTGCTAAATTTGTCTGCTTGGGCTTTAAATTTCTGTTGTCTGCGATATCATGGTTTGTCTCCAGTATCTTGTTACATTTTTCATTAATAGAGACACCAAGTGGTATCAGAAGTGCCTTATATTTGTCTCACTCATCTGTACTTAGATTCTAATCTTCACCTTGTATAGATCCACACTCTATTTTTGCATTGTACAAATTTTTTCCCACTTGTTCTGTATAAATATCCATATCCCTCTTGTAATTGTTTTTCAATTTTAAGATTATTTATTGATTATTCATTCAGAAATTGAAATCTATATCCAAATTGAACTGTACTCATAATTCATCAAAATTATTAACAGATTTTGAAATTGTGATGAATTGTGACTATAGTATATTTCACAACAAGAGGAGATTTTATTTAGATTTTCATGATGGTTGAACATTTATTATAATATCTTTGAATTGGAAATTATTTCATGACCATCTTCTTTATCTATCATCATTCTGCCATCCATCATGTCTTTTATATTAATGTGAAGAGTTTATTTTTTTTAATCATCTGAAATGAATAGTGAAAATAGTTGTGATGGAAATGTGACTGTGTTATTATTCAGAATTAGTGAAATTGAGAATTTTCAATAATCCCGGTACAGTTGTTCATATTTCATAATATAATTAATTTAGAAATTTATCTCACAGTCCATTTCTGTACCTACCACATTTCTATCATTCATATTGGTTGTATATACCGAGGAGTTTTTCTATATAAAGTTGAAAATGATAAAATATATAATTAATACATAAGTGTGTCTCTAACCTCATTTAAAAATCCAAGCTCTGGTTATGCATGGTTATGAGACAACTTTAATTTAAGCTGCGACTGACCTCATTTAAAAATCCAAGCTCTGGTTATGCGTGGTCAGTGTGCTCTTAAATAAAAGAAAAAGAAAAAGGAAATAATGCACTATAAATTAAAATTAATATGAAATTCTCCTTGGTGTTTAAAAACCAGCCTATCAATCCATCTTTCTAATCTGTGAAATGTGTTGAAATCTTATGAAGTATTATGATTTGTTGATTGATAGCTATTGGGATTTGAGATTATATGATTTTGTCACTTAAATTAAATTATTAATTATAGTCCAAATCCATTACTGTTTTTTGAGCCTCTTTTTATAAAAATTCTTTTGAAAATAATTGAAAATCGTTTGTTTTTAAAACTCTCTCCATTATATATATAAAATTCCTCGTAAATCCATCATTCTCTACAATGTGAAATATGCTACCAGTTCTCGGTTTATTATGATTTTTGTTTGACTGATTGAGATTTAAGATGACTGTTCTTCCTCTTAAGCTGAAATCATATTTTAGTCATTTTTTTCATCTATATTTTAAATTCTGAATCCTTTTGATGATAACAAAAGAGGGAGAATGTGTTCAGATTTTTGATTTATGGGTGAATATTTTATAAAAAATTTTGATTTTGAAAATTCATTATTATTCATTTCATTTCACTAATGCACAGTTATAGGGGGAGTCTCTATTATAGGGGGACCTTTTAAATAGGGGGAGTTATGTTCTTTTTTGTCAAACACATTTATTGTATTCAAAATCTTAATATTTGTTTGTCATCATCAAAAGGGGGAGATTGTTGTATATAACGGTGTTGTATACACAATTATATGATTTTTGTTTGATGATAACAACCAAATATATATTATTTTAATGTGTTTGTTGCTGTACTGTTCTATATTTAAATCACAGACAGGAATATAATAGTCATATTTAAATAGAATACTACTGTACACAAATTTAAATATTCACACAGTATTTTTTTTAAATATAATATTTTATTTCAATATCAAATAGTATAGAATTACAACTTCACTAATCACTAATATTTTTCATTCATACACAACTCTTCACTACAACCCTGTCAATATACATTCACATTGATTCATATACAGACACTCAACTCTTTATACAATCATATATACATACATTTTCATTTTTATATATAGACTCATACTTTCATTGACACCACACTGTCTTCTTATCTTCGGTCTTTTGTCTTCACATCAGCTTAGTCAGCCCGGTCATCCTCACCTGCAGATGAAACAGAAACACACAGTACACTGCAACAAGAATAAAACTGGATACATGTGAATATAAATTTTATTTTTAAAATTTTATTTGCCTCAGTTTTTCTGGTGTGTTTCTCATTATTTTTCATGACTTGATCTAATTTGTGTCTAGTCAATCTGTATATGTATAGTATAGGGACAGGAAATCTTGTCTGATGGCTGCATATACAGACAAGTATAATTATACACGTGTGCTTTGCCTCGCCAATCAGCGAGCAACTGAGGAGTAGCCACGTGGACCATCTCGACTCAGTGCACACATGAAAACAACTCAATGAAAAGTCAACAAAAGCAGTTTCAAAGTGGTCGAGCGAGTGTCACAAACTTGACAGAACAAGGGGGAAAATGCAAATGAATATGGAGTAACAAAACCAGCAAGTGCACAAATCAGCAAAAAATGCAACTGCAATGTTCATGGATGATACAAGCATGTATGGTGTGGTGAATTGTAATAACCCGGAAAATACGGGCCAATTTAAAAATTTTAAATTGGTGATTTCAAAGGAAGTTGAACAATTGAAATAGAATATTTCAATAAAATAGTGAATTAGAAATAGAGAGTCAGTTTTAAAATTTGAATTCAAACTTTGACTGACTGTGCAGGGTGGAAAATATAACGGATTTTAGCGAAACCAAAAATATTTAAATCTGTTTATCAATACCTTTCTAACGAATCTGAAAAATCGAAATTTCATAACGGGAATCAAAAGTTATGGCCGAATGAATTTCCAGAAAGGTCGCTATATAGAATATATAGCCCTGAAAAATTGATATTTTACAAACGACCTCGGAATTCGACGAAACCACTTTTGCTGGGTCCGGGATGTCAAATTAATGCTAGGTTTCAAATTTCATAATTTTTGAAGCTAGTATGTGAGCGTAGCAAAAGAAAATGTGTTTGGTCAATTTCTGTTAAATTGGATCGACCAGAAAATGGCCATTTTTCAAACGATCTCAGAATTCGACGAAACTAGTTTTGTTGGGACCATAGCGTCAAAACATAGCTAGATTTATTTTTCTGGAATTTTTCGAATCAGTTTGTGGCCCTGGCAAATTGAAATGTACGTTCAGAGTTAAAAATTAAATGTTTTATACTTTAATTTGAAAAATAATTGACTGTAATAGTCGAATTGGCCAATGAAACATATCCCATTGTGTCCGGGATGGGGGTATTTAGCTAGGGGCGACAGTCGTTGGGTTTGAATTGGTGTCCGTGTGGAGAAACACTATTTAAAAATTTATTTAAATTATGGGCCAATCAGAAATTTCCATTCATTATTTAAAAAAAATAGTCAGAAACCCTCGTTTCTCTCTCCCGATCGACGACTCAAATCGTCCGTCGCTTCTCCCTCAAATCGCCGCCGCCACAGGCGATTTCCGCCTGCGCCACCCCCTACTTCGACGCGCCTCCTCCTCCTCTTCCAATCCGACCCTACCCCGACCCCTATCGCCTCCTCCTTCGCCAAAACCACCGACCCAAAGTCGAACGCTTCCCACCACTGCCCTGATCGCCACCGACCACCGAGCTGCACCAAACCACCACCGACAGGACCGCCGCTCGAAGTTCTTCCACGTCAGCACCCCCGATCGTCCCTACGTGCCACGGATTTCGCGAAAATCTCAACCCTAGTTTCGAACCAAATAGAAAGGTGAGTCCTTTTTTATGTCTGCACTTTGAAAAATCATATCTTTTTGGTGTGTTGACGAAATTCGATGAAACAGTAAACATCGGGACCGCAAGGAAGCTCTCTACCACATAGAAGAAGCCGCGGATTTTTCTGAGTCATCTACGATTTTTAGCACTCCGCAAACCAATGTGAGAAATCTAAATTTAATGAATTTGAATGGAAAATGTCGTGTATAAATTATATAAGCGAAATATAAATTACACACGTGTTGTATACCTCATGTACATGCGTGGTGTAAGCTAATATATATGAAGTATGAATTATACATGCATAGAAAATTGATATTTGTGTTGAAATGCAAGTGAAATATAGAAATTACAATATATATATATATATATACTCCCCTCGTCCACAAACCATGGACGATATTTATTGTTGTGAATTGGTGTGAAATATTGGATGAAAAATACGAATGGTTGAATAATTGTTTGTGGTTGATATTGTTTGGTTGTGGTTGAAAAATACCCAATGGTGATTGAAATGAATTGGAAATATTTGTGAAAATAAAAATAAAACATGCTGCCTGCGTGCAAATTAGATGCATGAATCCCCATTGTCAAAAACCGCGAGGTTTTAAGGTAGAGCGAGGAGCCGTACTAGGGACGGTGCCGGTTTTAACTACCCTGCCTTTATGCTGCCGAAATTTTGAATAATATTCATGTGTTAGAATTATTTTCATATGTTGAAATTATCTTCATGCGTTGAAATTAAAGTCATATGTTGAAACTATATCCATGTGTGGAAATGTTCATGTGTTGAAAAGTGATGTGTGAAAATTAAATTCATTTGTGAATGAACGAAGTGTTTAAACAATAAAAATCACATTTTTATAATATATATGAAGTATGAAAAATATTCGCCTTATATATAAATAGTTTCAACAATAAAAATTCCATCTTTCTTATATGAACAACATAAATAAAATATCCATGTGTGGAAATGCTCATGTGTTGAGAAGTGTGTGTAGTGGAAAAGTTCATGTGTTGAATAAAAAGATCGAACAATAAAAATTACATTTTTATTGAAACTATGAAGTGTTGAAAACATTCATTTGTCGAATAAATATTTTAAATGATAAAAATATCATTTTTATCATATATGTGATACGCTAAAGATATGCGGACGTTGAAATAAATATTTGTGAATGAAATATTATTTTTAACATGCATAGGAACTAAATAAAATAGTCATGTGTTGAAATCTATTTTAGTTTGCCAAAATTATCATCTTTGAAATGTGAAGTTTTAAAAATAGCCACTTGCACAAATAAATATGCATGAGTTGAAATATACATTAATTAGCTAATGATATGATTTTGGCCTATGCATGCAACGTTAGAATGAATGGTGTTTTTAAACCAAAGTAAATCAATTATGAAGTTGAATGGAAAATGATAAGTGATAAAAATTGTATATATGTACATGCATATTTATTGAACAGGTTATAGTAAAGGGGCTAGAGAAGAGGAGTAAAATTTTGTGCCCGACAAATAGGTACACATTTACTGTTTTGTTTGGGTGATGATTTTATGAGCCTGTTGGCTAGCCGCTTGGCTTTTTCTTTTTCTTTTTGACATGAGACGCCCATGTGGCTATTTGGGAATTTTCCCAGCCCCTCCCGTACAAAGGAGGTTATGGCGAAATTTTCCAAAATTTAAAGGCGTTAGTGAAATAAGTGAAGTGAAAACGATATAGGAATTTTTGAATGAACTATATTTATATAAATATATAAATATAAATAAAATTAAAATGAAACGTGGCTGTGCAGTTCGTGTTTTGAAACCGTGATTTCAAACGACTAGTGTGGGAAATCCGACCATTGGATTTTCCCGAAACCGCAACCGTTGGGTTCGCCTTGGAAATATCTTTCCAACGGCACCAAATTTGTGAAGATCCGACGGTTGGATTGTCTGGAATGTTTAATTCAAATCTGAAGAAAAACAGCACCAGGAACGATTATATATATATATATATATAATTAAATTAAATTGAATAACGACGCTGTAGTTCGTAAATTGAAATCGTAACTTCAAATGACTGGTGTAGAAAATCCGACCGTCGGATTTTCCCGAAACTGAAGCCGTTGGATTCGATTTGAAATGACCTTCCTAATGATATAAAATTTGTGAAGATCCAACGGTTAGATTTTCAGATATGTGTAAAACAAAATTAGTGAAAAACAGCGCCAGTGCATCGGCACGACCTGAAACGTCGTTTAATTAAATATGGCCATTTTAAATTAAATAAAAATGGCGATATATCGTTATAAAATATTATTGACGATATAGAGTGGAAATAAACCAATTTCGTTGTGTTTGCTTGATTGTGATGGTTGAATGTATTTAACATGAAAATTATAACTAAAGAACTGAAATGTGAATGTTGAATAGTCCAACCATGTGATAAATTGATTTGAAAATCTAAATATACGTGGATTATTTGAAAAGGCCGAGTTCATCTCATTTCAAATAATCGATCGATGATGAGAAGTCGAAGAGTCGAAGATGGTTGAAGACCGACGATCTTCACACTGAATGGATGGGCGCTACTGATGCTCGTGATTGGAGTAGCTACCATGAAGGAGCTGAAGTAGTAGCCGTCCAGACATACTGTTGATTGTACGGATATGCAAGGAATTGGTGCCTCCGGTTTCGTTCAGACCCAGAACGGACTTGTAAATGGACTGTGTGTCCGACATTGGATTTTGTTCTATGCTGATTGATCTCTGTTAAATATATATCTGTTTGGCGGCGAAGAATTTATTCTCTTCCTTAACGCCCTTCTCTGAGACGTACGAGCTCAGAGGTTATGTATTGATAGAAATCAGTCGCATGGAGTGGATGTCCTGTGTGGCACGCCTAAGTGGCATATGATCAAGGCTTCTGTTGCAAAGCAAAGTCTTGTGGTTGACGATCAAAGCATGGTCTGTGTGACGTAGCTTTGTGTATAACGTGAATTCGCGAGCCTCACACCTCGGTATGAGTCAAAAACGGGAGAGTGACTGCAGGGAGAGCACGACGTTTCTTTCTAGCTAAGGTGGTGTCAGTGATCTACCAGCCCTGACATTATATATACTTTTCACCTGTGTGGTTGTTGGAATATGAGGCGCCTCGATATAGGTCTATAAGGACTGGGAAACGTGTGTTCAGGAATAATTAATCCTCAAAAGTAAGGGAGGACCGGCCCTGAAGATCCAAGGATCATAGTGGGGTCCTGGGACATTTGCTATAGTGTCTCGAATCGGAGAGGAGCTTGCCTCTTGCCTCGACTCATGAAGGAATCCAATTTCCAATACGAAATATGCGGACGTGATTGTATTACTAGTACGGCGACATAGTGGTATGGGTCATTCATGCCGCCTAGGATTTATATTTATGATTGAAATCGCTTTTGAAACATATATGCACTAGTAATAATATCAAACACTTTTGTTTTATTCGTATGAAGCATTTTTGGCCATTATAAGGTAAAACTCTATCCTCCGGCTTGCGTTGCATTGTGTGATGGGACCTGAGTCTTATAATGGCTTCATTTTATAAAAAGCATTGCGATGATTTAATCATTTACTTTATTTCATGCACTAGCACTCATTGGAGTAAACCCGTTCCGCGAAAGTGGCGTGGTCCTTTGATTTGCCTTATTATTGTTGTTAATAAGTTAAGTAGATTTCTCATACCAGTCCCCTGACTGACTCGTAGTTTGTTTCACTTTGCAAACTCGGGTTCCCTCATTTTCACACGGGTTGCCTAGTTACAAGTTTCTGACGCACTTTTGGCTCATGGCGAGGCTTGACTACACCGTGCTGACTTGGATTTTCTCCGCCATTATTGTATCTATATTATGATTACGCCATTGGCAATGTAGACTGATATTTATTTTGTGTACTCTTTATGTATGATTCCGCCTCGGGTGATGGTGACTGATTATGTATCATTATGCACTAAGTTGTATCCTGTACTGTGCTCTCTGATGTGATGATATCTATATGATTTCGCTGTCATATGTGTGTAAATTATTCTATTTTCTGTTTATGCTATTATCTGCGATCTACTAATGATGATTAATGTGTTATATTCCAATGATTATCCTTAACGCCGTGTCACGGGGTTTTGGGATCGTCACATGAATGCAACATCAAAAGCAAGAACAAGTGAACAAGCATGGTTCAGATCAACATGAAATAAGGACAAATTCAAGATAACACAAGTGCAGCATAAAGCAACTCATTCATGACAGCATATACATAGCAGTATATGAACAAGTGGAAATGATGAAACAAGATGGAGATGCAGCTATACAAGTTTCAGCACATTTACTAATGCAACAACCACAAAGGCAACATGACAGGAATTACAAATGTTCAAAACAGTTCAAGACAGGTTCAAGGTCAAATACACAAAGCAGCATATAGATGCTTCATGAAAATGGCAACACAAGTTTTCAGAAACAGTGTGTTTAAACATGGTCAAGGCAAAATCAATGGGACAAGCATATAGACATGGTAGAGCAAATGGTGTATACAAGTTAATGAGAAGAAGCAATTGCAATTGGACATGAAACAGGATGGTGTGTGTGTGATTAGATGGTGTTGCAGTTCAGCATGTAAGTGGTAAATCAGCATAATCAACCAAGAATTGCCAAGCCAGATGTGGATGAAGCATCATGAATATGTACACAAGGGTTAAAGTGCAGCTACACAAGAGGTGCAGCAATATAAGTCGAGCAAGGCCAAGTCAACTCAGTTTAGACTCAACACAAATGCATGATGATTTCATATACATGGTGAATGGGTGTATGTAGAGGAGCTCATGATCAACTCAGTACAGCAAGTAGTGCAACATGTTTCAGATCAAAGCAAGTGTATATGTTGGTGCATGAATCAGAGTCAACATAATGTGTTCTGGTGCACCAGTGGATGTGTATATATCATACTCAAGTGCAACTATTTCAAGCATGTGTAAATCAAGCATGGATGTGTGCAAACAGCTTGTATCCAAGAATATATCTGCACACTTCCATAAATGGATGATTTAACAAATCAGATGAGTAAACTTTTGTGATAACCCGTGACTTCCCCGGTAAGGAAAGCACGAATTTCTTTGAGGACAACACACATCGGAACACAAACAGAAGAACATTTCATTGCTTATTACAACAATTCCATCAGAATACAAGAATATACAGAGTATGAATAAATATTACACATTTGATAAATATCAGAGATTACAATAAATTACGTAGCAGCGGAAAATAATACAAAACACAACTGAAGGTGATACACGGATACAGAGCTTTACGGATATCATTCCAGTTGTAAACCAGGTTCCTGTGAATATAAATCTACAAAACCAAAACTACTAGCTGCCCGTGTCGAAAATAGGGGCACGCAGAGTTAGGTTAAAACAATAAACTCCAGGTCAGTCATGTGACTGGTGTGAGAACTAAAACAGTTATTTAAACTTTACTTCAAAAGAGAGTAATTCAAGGGACCACGCCGTATAACACGGAACGGGTTTCCTCCCAAGAACACTAGTGCATATAACAAAACATCGCAATGCTTTTTGGAAAAATGAAGCTACTATAAGACCCTGGTCCCATCACACAATGCAACGCGAGCCGGAGGATAGGGTTTTCCCTTATAATAGACAAACATGTTTGGTACATTTAAAACAAATCATTTGATACTATTTTAAGTGTATAGCGTCCAAACAATTTCAATCATAAATATCAATCATAGACGACAGGAGCACCCCATCCCACTATGTCGCCATACTAGGCTCTACAAATAAAACCGAAATATCTCGTATTGGAAATTGGATTTCCGTCATGAGTCGAGGCTAGGGGCAAGATCCTCTCCATTTCGAGACACTCTAGCAAGTGCCTCAGGACTACACACTCTGGGTAGCCCTTGGATGCTTCAGGGCCGGTCCACACTTACGTTAGTGGATTAGTATTCCTGAACACACGTTTCCCGGTCCTAACAGACCTAAAATCGAGGCGCCTCATTCCAACAACCACATAGGTAAAAATAATATAAATGTCAGCCAGTTTAAGCACTGACACTACCTCTAGCTAGAAAGAAACATCGTGCTCTCCCTGCAGTCCTTATCCCGTTTTTAACTCATACCGAGGTGTGAGGGTCATGAATCCACGCTATACACAAAGCTAGGCCACGTAGGCCGTACTTTGATCATCGACCACAAGACTTTGCTTTTCAATAGAAGCCTTGATCATCTGCCACTTAGGCATGCCACACAGGCAATTCACTCTATGCGACTGATGTCCATCGATATACAACCTCTGAGCTCATACGTCTCAGAGAAGGGCGTTAAGCAAGAGAATAAATTCTCCGCCGCCAAACAGATGTATATTTAATAGAGATCAATCAACACAGAATAAAATCCAATGTCAGACACACAGTCCATTTACAAGTTCGTTCTGGGTCTAAACGAAACCGGAGGCACTTTCCTTGCATATCCATCGATCTTCAAGTACGTCTGGACGATCACCAACTGATTCCCGCCTCTTGGGTGTACAGCCCAATCAAGAGCATTAGTAATCACCCAAACGATGTGAAGACTTCCGGTCTTCAACCACCATCTTCATCTTCGACTTATCGTCGAATCGGTTATTCAGAATGGGTATAAACCCGACCTTTCTGAATAACCTGCGTATATAATAAACAAGTGTCATACAAACACAACATACGCCTCATTCCAATTCATCAGTCACTAACCGTAAATTAGCAAGAGAACAATTCCCCAAATATTAGCCCCGAAGGCTGAAACCAACATCAGATCAATACCCAGGAAACCATCCTTCTTAGCTAACCTACAGTTAGTTTCTAAATTTCACATTCTTAGGGAAAGGTTCCAATTAATTTTATCAAAGATAAATTCTTCTAAATTTATTCTTTAATCTTCCTTTGGATATCATTTCAAACCATGTTAAGGTTTTCCAAACTAGTCGGGATTAGCGAACTACATCGAAGTAATTATTTATTTTATTTCCCAATCCCATCCTATTTATCCCATGGAGCAAAACTGGTAATACTCCATATCTAACACCACGGTGTTATCAGTAATATTAATTACCATTTCACGTTCAAATCTAGTTAAAGATTTAACAATCGCTCTAGAGCAAAACTGGTGATACTCCATTCTCGATCTTTTCAATCTAATTAAAGATTCATTAAAACTCTAATTCAGTTTTAATCTCGAAAATCATTTCTTAATGATTATTCCAAGCTATGAAATTAATCTTATCTTTAAATGGGTTAAAGAACCAATGTCCCTTAAAACACGGTTCACAATAAACCCAAAATCACATTCCATTGTTAATCGGTTTAAAAAACAAGTGTTATTTAAAACACCGTTCACGATAAACCCAAAAATCAATCTTAAATTCAATTCCAATTAAAGATTAATCAACTGTAAAATCTCACTAAATATTAATTAAAAGATTTATTCTTTTCTAAACTGGGTTCAAGAACAGTGTTATTTAAGACACCATTCACGACGAACCCGAAATCTCATTTGATATTAAATACAAGGCTCTGAATAGAAAGTACATTGGCTTATATTCAATATCAAATTCTGAAATCAACAAATATCGTATTGGAATAACAATATATATATCTTTCAAATTCCCTTAACCATATCTGTATAATCACTAAATCCAACATTGAAATATTCCGAAGCTAATTTCGATTCAAATCCATTCCAATTCGTATATTGGAAATTCTGGTTATATTTAAAACCACTTCAAATCCACTTTATTTATTGTAAAAATAAATGGGATTATAATTCTAGTACAAAACTAGTTCATTTCGATAAAAATCTGCTTTTATCTTTTCAAATATGGAATTTTTCATCCCTATTCTTCACAAATCATTTCTTATGATTTTACACAAATTATTACTATTTTTAATAATTTTATCAAGGCCCGTACAGTCGATTTCCATCAACGTCCATCGAACTGCACTTACAACGACCTTTTCCAAATTTGATTTGGACATAATTCCAAATCCAACCATTAGATTTCAAATCTCTAATATTCATTGGAAAGTTCTTTTCGATACGAACCCAGCGGTTCCTGTTTCAGGAGAATCCGACGGTCGGATCTCCCGAAATGTCAATTCGAAGTCAATGGTCGAAATTCGTGAACGGCCGCGGCGCGTTCTATTCAGGCCATTATATTATATATATATATATATATATATATATATATATATATATATATATATATCGTTGATTTCAATTCAAAACGTATTTTATAAATCGTTTTAAATTCGTTTTCGAAACGATTTCAACTTCATATTCAATTTCGAATCAAAATTGAATATTCCACATCATCGATATACAAATGATAATATTTTCAAAACGTTATATTTTGAAATCACTTTCTTTTCTATATTTATATAAAAAAACGAATATAATCGATATAAATATCGTTCGCATCAAAATAGCGCATCTCTAATCAACACGGCTTTATATATTTCAATAACTTTGTTATCCTATTCAACAAATGAATATTTATTCTATTCAACACATGAATCTATATTTCTTTCAACACATGACTATTCTCAACACATGAGTACTGTCAACACATGACTATTTTTATTATTTTATAAAATTTTGATTTCTATCATTTAATTTTTTATCAGACTCCAACCGTAAATTAGTAAGAGAACGATTCCCTAAGTATTAACCCCGAAGGCCGAAACCAACATCAGATCAATACCCAGGAGACCACTCACCTTAGCTATTTTCCAGTTAGTTTCTAATTTTATATATGATAAAGATGTAAATTTTATTGTTAAAATATTTCTTTCAACACATGATAATTTTCAACACATGATAATTCTCAACACATGAGTATCGTCAACACATGACTATTTATTCTATTCAACACATGAATCTTTATATTATAATATTCTTTATTTTCCCGATTGGAATGAGGCACAATCAATTACCATATAATTTTAATTATATGAATTCCATGCAACACATGTATATAATAGCAATGATAAATAATCAACCATCATCCAAAGTGCACCACACAACTGCATAAGCATTAAATATAAATAATTAACGCTTACACAGTCTGTCAACCAATCGATCGACATACAACTAAATAATTGGGATTAGTGTACGCCAAACATCATCCCAACACCCGTGTGGGGTTTCAATCCACAAACACTGAATATTATTTGTGCAGTTGGGCGATGTGTAAATTTATCGTCCCAATCAATATCCTTCAAATAGGTGTACATAAACAAACCGTCCGGTTTGTAAATGAATATTTATTTATTCACATTCACGTTAAAAAATATATTTTTAACTATATTAATTTATTTCAACACATGAAGGTTTTATTATCCATTTCACATCAACATCACAAACAAAATTCACAACACATCAAACAAGCATACAAGTCGTCCATGGTCTGTGGACGACGGGTGTCGGGTGCTGCTAAGCACCATCTGCATCCTAGTATATATTTTAACTAGAAAACAAGATTTAAAGTGATTAGTTCTCACCGACTAGCTAAACCAAACGCCACGACTCTTCATATGTAGGAAATCTTCGCCGTGCTCGCCTTTTGTCAATTTCATTGTCCGTAGCCACTACATATATAAAAATCACATTTTTACATTGTCGCTATGTATATAAAAATCATATTTTTACATTGTTGCTATGTATATAAAAATCACATTTTTACACCGCTATTATATTGATAAAAATTCTATTTTTACCCCGGTGTTCATATAATAAAGATTATATTTTTATCACGCTAACTTCATAATAAAAATTATATTTTTATATCGTTCTTCTACTAGTAAATATTATATTTTTACTTCGCTAAAAATTAAATCTTCACTTCATTAAAAATCCAACCTTTCTTCGCTAACATCATATAAAAATCCGACCTTCCCTTGCTAACATCATATATAAAAATCCGACCTTTTCTAGGTGATTAACTATATAAAAATCCGATCTTTTCTAGGTGATTAACTATATAAAAATCCTATCTTTATCTAGGAATAAAATCAAAGCAATTAAATTGGGAACACTCACATTTCTAGGGTTTTCAGAAGCGGCGGGGCCCACGGCTGCGGTCAGAGGTGGGGGGCGGTGGCGGGGAGGGCTGCAGGCGGCGATGGCCAACTTTGGTGGCAGCGGAGGGGCTGCGTTGACCGGAGGGTGGCTGTTTTGGGTGAAAAAAAAGGCGGTGCGGTTTAGGGCGTGGATTGGGGAATGAGGAGCGGCGATAGGGGAGGGGGAGGACCGGATAAAGGGGGGAGGCTGACCGCCACTGCGGCGGTGGCACTGGCCGCCGCGTGGAGGAGCAACGTGGTGGGTTTCCTACCGCGGTTTTATATAATTTTTTTTATCTGTTCGATCTGAAAAGAAATGTCGGGGGGGGGGGGGGGGGAAGGGAATAATGAAAAGGGGGTTGACCAATATAAGTATATATACATTTATTTATTTTCATTCTTAAAGTTGCCTTTTCATTCTAAGTCGAAATCGAACCCACTGACTGTCTCCCATAGCTAATTACCCTTATTTCGAACACAATGGGATATGTATCGTAAGCTGATTCGATCGTTTTGATCAGTTTTCATCAAAATCAAAATATAACTCTATATATTGAATTTGAACGCACATTTCAATTTACCAGGGCCACATACTAACTCGAAAAAATTTTCTAGCTTCGTATTAACGATACGGTCCTAACAAAACTAATTCCGTCAAATTCTGAGACCGTTTGAAAAATGGCCATTTTCCAGTCGATTAAAATCAACTGAAACTGGTCAAACGCGTTTTCCTTTGCCACGCTCACGTATTGATTCGAAAAATTACGAATTTTGGAATCTAAAAATAATTTGACATCACGGATCAAACAAAAGTGGTTTCGTCGAAAATCAAGGTCGTTTGCAAAATTTCCATTTTTAAGGGCCAGAATTCCATAGCGACTATTCTGAATTTTCAACTAGACATAACTTTTGATTCCCGCTATGAAATTTCAATTTTTCGGATTCCTTGGAAAGATATTCTCAGTTAGATTCAAATATTTTTGGTTTCGCCAAAATCCGGTTTATTTTTCACCCGGTACATTCATTTGAATTTTGAAATCGAAATATCGAACAACCTCGCCATTTTCAATTCCTTTTATAATTAAACATAAATATTTATATTCTAACGACAATCTATATAAATATATACGTTCGAATTCTATTCAAAATAAATTTCTCGTCGCTATTATTTAAAATAATTTATTTAAAATATTCAAAATTCAGTAAAATTGCCAAAATAAAAATTTTAAATTGGCTCGGATTTTCCGGGTTGTTACAATCTCCCCCACTTAAAACTTTTCGTCCCCGAAAAGGAACGAAGTTGAAAGTTGTTTAACTAATCAACTCAACTTCCATTATTTTCATTACGGCTTAAGTTCTTCAACTTTTCAGTTTCTAAGAACTTTTCAAATTTTTCAAAAAAATTGGCTAACACCCTAAATTTTCAAAAAAATTCGCCATAACCTCCCCTGCACCGAGGACTTCAAGATATTTCAAATAGCCTCCCATGGCCCTCATCAATCCAAAAAGAAAAAGAAACAGCCAATCGGCTAGCCAATCGGCTCATAAAATCTTCCAAAACCCAAGAAATTAGCAAGCATGCACCTATTTGTCGGGTAAACAATTGTATTCTTCTGCTCTAGCCTCCTTGCTATGACCTGTTCAATGTAAGTACATGTATATGCATGCATTTTCAAACAATTTCCAATACAGTTCAATATTTGGTTCAATTTGCCATAACGGTTCAAAATTATCAAACAAATAAACAAACAACACAACCATCAATCAATTAGTGGATTAACGTTTCAAATTCATAATTTTGATATATATACAGAAAATCATGTTTTTGATGCCAAATCACAACAATAAATCTATCTAGTTTTGGTTCTCACACCAGTCTAATGGAAATATATAGAAATTCCACTTTCGAAACACGAAAATAATTACTGATGATGACGCGTTAATCATTAGAATCAGGTCCGAGCGACTAGAGTGTGATTCTATATCTATCTAGTATATTAAAACTTCGAATATACGTTCATGACGCGTATATGCAAAATCTTTATATACTGGATTGTCCAATTTCAATACAAATAAAATATTCAAATACGTATAATTGAATTTAACTTTCAAAACAAAATTTGTTTTCATTTTCAATACTCTATACACTCGTTCTAGGATACTACTGGTCCCATTTCTAACGAGTAATTCTTATTGGATATTGCTAATCAAATATCTGATGAATTCTTTCGTATGGTCCTAATGTGTCTTGTTCTTGAGCTCTGTAAACCAAAGCTCTGATACCACTGTGATAACCCGTGACTTCCCCGGTAAGGAAAGCACGAATTTCTTTGAGGACAACACACATCGGAACACAAACAGAAGAACATTTCATTGCTTATTACAACAGTTCCATCAGAATACAAGAATATACAGAGTATGAATAAATATTACACATTTGATAAATATCAGAGATTACAATAAATTACATAGCAGCAGAAAATAATACAAAACACAACTGAAGGTGATACACGGATACAGAGCTTTCCGAATATCATTCCATCTGTAAACCAGGTTCCTGTGAATATAAATCTGCTAAACCAAAACTACTAGCTGTCTGTGTCAAAAATAGGGGCACCCAGAGTTTAGGTTAAAACAATAAACTCCAGGTCAGTCATGTGATTGGTGTGAGAACTAAAACAGTTATTTAAACTTTACTTTAAAAGAGAGTAATTCAAGGGACCACGCCGTATAACACGGAACGGGTTTCCTCCCAAGAACACTAGTGCATATAACAAAATAGCGCAATGCTTTTTGGAAAAATGAAGCTATTATAAGACCCAGGTCCCATCACACAATGCAACGCAAGCCGGAGGATAGGGTTTTCCCTTATAATAGCCAAATATGCTTGGTACGTTTAAAACAAATCATTTGATACTATTATAAGTGTATAGCGTCAAAACAATTTCAATCATAAATATCAATCATAGACGACATGAGCGCCCCATCCCACTATGTCGCCATACTAGGCTCTACAAATAAAACCGAAATATCTCGTATTGGAAATTGGATTTTCGTCTTGAGTCGAGGCAAGGGGCAAGATCCTCTCCGCTTCGAGACACTCTAGCAAATGCCTCAGGACTACACACTCTGGGTAACCCTTGGATGCTTCAGGGCCGGTCCACACTTACTTAGTGGATTAGTATTCCTGAACACACGTTTCCCGGTCCTAACAGACCTAAAATCGAGGTGCCTCATTCCAACAACCACATAGGTAAAAATAATATAAATGTCAGCCAGTTTAAGCACTGACCCTACCTCTAGCTAGAAAAAAACGTCGTGCTCTCCCTGTAGTCTTTGTCTCGTTTTTAACTAATACCGAGGTGTGAGGCTCGCGAATCCACGCTATACACAAAGCTAGGCCACGTAGGCCATACTTTGATCATCGACAACAAGACTTTGTTTTTCAATAGAAGCCTTGGTCATCTGCCACTTAGGCATGCAACACAGGCAATTCACTCCATGCGACTGATGTCCATCGATATACAACCTCTGAGCTCATACATCTCAGAGAAGGGCATTAAGCAAGAAAATAAATTCTCGGCCGCCAAACAGATGTATATTTAATAGAGATCAATCAACATAGAATAAAATCCAATGTCAGACACACAGTCCATTTACAAGTTCGTTCTGGGTCTAAACGAAACCGGAGGCACTTTCCTCGCTTATCCATCGATCTCCAAGTACATCTGGACGATCACCAACTGATTCCCTCCTCTTGGGTGTACAGCCCAATCAAGATCATCAGTAATCACCCAAACGATGTGAAGACTTCTGGTCTTCAACCACCGTCTTCATCTTTGACTTATCGTCGAATCGGTTATTCAGAATGGGTATAAACTCGGCCTTTCTGAATAACCCGCGTATATAATAAACAAGTGTCATACAAACACACCATACTCCTCATTCCAATTCATCAGTCACTAACCGTAAATTAGCAAGAGAACAATTCCCCAAATATTAACCCCGAAGGCTGAAACCAACATCAGATCAATACCCAGGAAACCATCCTTCTTAGCTAACCTACAGTTAGTTTCTAAATTTCACATTCTTAGGGAAAGGTTCCCATTAATTTTATCAAAGATAAATTCTTCTAAATTTATTCTTTAATCTTCCTTTGGATATCATTTCAAACCATGTTAAGGTTTTCCAAACTAGTCGGGATTAGCGAACTACACCGAAGTAATTATTTATTTTATTTCCCAATCCCAACCTATTTATCCCATGGAGCAAAACTGGTAATACTCCATATCTAACACCACTGTGTTATCGGTAAAATTACTTACCATTTCATGTTCAAATCTAGTTAAAGATTTAACTATCGCTCTGGAGCAAAACTGGTGATACTCCATTCTCAGTCTTTTCGATCTAATTAAAGATTCATTAAAACTCTAATTAAGTTTTAATCTCGAAAATCATTTCTTAATGATTATTCCAAGCTATGAAATTAATCTTATCTTTAAATGGGTTAAAGAACTAATGTCCTTTAAAACACGGTTCACGATAAACCCAAAATCACATTCCATTGTTAATCGGGTTAAAGAACAAGAGTTATTTAAAACACCATTCACGATAAACCCAAAAATCAATCTTAAATTCAATTCCAATTAAAGATTAATCAACTGGAAAATCTCACTAAATCTTAATTAAAAGATTTATTCTTTTCTAAACTGGGTTCAAGAACAGTGTTATTTTAGACACCATTCCCGACGAACACAAAATCTCATTTGATATTAAATACAAGACTCTAAATAGAAAGTATATCGGCTTATATTCAATATCAAATTCTGAAATAAAAAAATATCGTATTGGAATAACGATTTATATATATATCTTTCAAATTCCCTTAACCATATCTGTATAACCACGAAATCCAACATCAAAATATTCCGAAGCTAATTTCGATTCAAATCCATTCCAATTCGTATATTGGATATTTTAGTTATATTTAAAACCACTTCAAATCCACTTTATTTATTGTAAAAATAAATGGTATTATAATTCTAGTTCAAAACTAGTTCATTTCGATAAAAATCTGCTTTTATCTTTTCAAATATGGAATTTTTCATCCCAATTCTTCACAAATCATTTCTTATGATTTTACACAAATTATTGCTATTTTAAATAATTTTATCAAGGCCCGTACAGTCGATTTCCATCAACGGCCATCGAACTGCACTTACAGCGACCTTTTCCAAATTTGATTTGGACATAATTCCAAATCCAACCGTTAAATTTCAAATCTCTAATATTCATTGGAAAGTTCTTTTCGATACGAACCCAACGGTTCTGGTTTCAGGAGAATCCGACGGTCGGATCTCCCGCAACTTCAATTCGAAGTCAATGGTCGAAATTCGCGAACGGCCGCGGCGCGGCACGTTCTATTCAGGCCATTATATATATAATATATATATATTATATATATTTCGTCGATTTCAATTCAAAACGTATTTTATAAATCATTTTAAATTCGTTTTCGAAACGATTTCAACTTCATATTCAATTTCGAATCAAAAGTGAATATTCCACATCATCGATATACAAATGATAATATTTTCAAAACGTTATATTTTGAAATCACTTTATTTTCTATATTTATATAAAAAAACGAATATAATCGATATAAATATCGTTCGCGTCAAAATAGCGCATCTCTAATCAACACGGCTTTATATATTTCAATAACTTCGTTATCCTATTCAACAAATGAATATTTATTCTATTCAACACATGAATCTATATTTCTTTCAACACATGACTATTCTCAACACATGAGTACTGTCAACACATGACTATTTTTATCATTTTATAAAATTTTGATTTCTATCATTTAATTTTTTTATCAGACTCCAACCGTAAATTAGTAAGAGAACGATTCCATAAGTATTAACCCCGAAGGCCGAAACCAACATCAGATCAATACCCAGGAGACCACTCACCTTATCTATTTTCCAGTTAGTTTCTAATTTTATATATGATAAAGATGTAAATTTTATTGTTAAAATATTTCTTTCAACACATGATTATTCTCAACACATGAGCATCGTCAACACATGACTATTTATTCTATTCAACACATGAATCTTTATATTATAATATTCTTTATTTTCCCGATTGGAATGAGGCACAATCAATTACCATATAATGTTAATTATATGGATTCCATACAACACATGTATATAATAGCAATGATAAATAATCAACCATCATCCAAAGTGCACCACACAACTGCATAAGCATTAAATATAAATAATTAACGCTTACACAGTTTGTCGACCAATCGATCGACATACAACTAAATAATTGGGATTAGTGTAAGCCAAACATCATCCCAACACCCGTGTGGGGTTTCAATCCACAGACACTGAATATTATTTGTGCAGTTGGGCGATGTGTAAATTTATCGTCCCAATCAATATCCTTCAAATAGGTGTACATAAACAAACCGTCCGGTTTGTAAATGAATATTTATTTATTCACATTCACGTTAAAAAATATATTTTTAACTATATTAATTTATTTCAACACATGAAGGTTTTATTATCCATTTCACATCAACATCACTAACAAACTTCACAACACATCAAACAAGCATACAAGTCGTCCATGGTCTGTGGACGATGGGTGTCGGGTGCTGCTAAGCACCATCTGCATCCTAGTATATATTTTAACTAGAAAACAAGATTTAAAGTGAGAAGTTCTCACTGACTAGCTAAACCAAACGCCATGACTCTTCATATGTAGGAAATCTTCGCCGTGCTCGCCTTTTGTCAATTTCATTGTCCGTAACCACTACATGTATAAAAATCACATTTTTACATTGTCGTTATGTATATAAAAATCATATTTTTACATTATCGCTATGTATATAAAAATCACAGTTTTACACCGCTACTATATAGATAAAAATTCTATTTTACCCCGGTGTTCGTATAATAAAGATTATATTTTTATCACGCTAACTTCATAATAAAAATTATATTTTTATAACGTTCTTCAACTAGTAAAGATTATATTTTTACTTCGCTAAAAATCAAATCTTTACTTCATTAAAAATCCAACCTTTCTTCGCTAACATCATATATAAAAATATGACCTTTCCTTGCTAACATCATATACAAAAATCTGACCTTTTCTAGGTGATTAACTATATAAAAATCCGACCTTTTCTAGGTGATTAACTATATAAAAATCCTATCTTTATCTAAGAATAAAATCAAAGCAATTAAATTGGGAACACTCACATTTCTAGGGTTTTCAGAGGCGGCGGGGCCCGCGGCTGCGGTCAGAGGTGGGGGTGCGGCGGCGGGGAGGGCCGCAGGCGGCGGTGGCCAACTTTGGTGGCGGTGGAGGGGCTGCGTTGACCGGAGGGTGGCTGTTTTGGGTGAAAAAAAGGCGGTGCGGTTTAGGGCGTGGATTGGGGAGTGAGGAGCGGCGATAGGGGAGGGGGAGGACCGGAAAAAGGGGGGAGGCTGACCGCCACGGCGGCGGTGGCGCTGGCTGCCGCGTGGAGGAGCAACGCGGTGGGTTTCCTACCGCGGTTTTATATTTATTTTTTTATTTTTTTTATCTGTTTGATCTGAAAAGAGGTGTCGGGGGGAGGGAATAATGAAAAGGGGGTTGACCAATATAAGTATATATTTTTTATTTATTTTCATTCTTAAAGTTACCTTTTCATTCTAACTCGAAATCGAACCCACCGACTGTCGTCCATAGCTAATTACGCTCATTCCGAACATAATGGGATATGTATCGTAAGCTGATTCGACCGTTTTGATCAGTTTTCGTCAAAACCAAAATATAACTCTATATATTGAATTGAACGCACATTTTAATTTACCGGGGCCACATACTAACTCGAAAAATCCTCGAAAAATATTTTCTAGCTTCGTATTGACGATACGGTCCTAACAAAACTAATTTCATCAAATGCTAAGACCGTTTGAAAATGGCCATTTTCCAATCGATTAAAATCAACTAAAACTGGTCAGACGCGTTTTCCTTTGCCACACTCACATATTCATTCGAAAAATTACGAATTTTGGAATCTAGCAATAATTTGACATCACGGATCCAATAAAAGTGGTTTCGTCGAAAACCGAGGTCGTTTGCAAAATTTCCATTTTTAAGGGCCAGAATTCCATAGCGACTATTCTTAATTTTCAACTGGACATAACTTTTGATTCCCGCTATGAAATTTCAATTTTTCGGATTCGTTGGAAAGATATTCTCAATTAGATTCAAATATTTTTGGTTTCGTGAAAATCCGGTTTATTTTGCACCCGGTGCATTCATTTGAATTTTGAAATCGAAATATCGAACTACCACGCCATTTTCAATTCATTTTATAATTATAAATAAATATTTATATTCTAGCGGCGATCCATATAAATATATACGTTCGAATTCTATTCAAAATAAATTTCTTGTCGCTATTATTTAAATTATTTATTTTAAATATTCAAAATTCAGTAGAATTGCCAAAATAAAAATTTTAAATTGGCTCGGATTTTCCGGGTTGTTACAACTGTGGCAAGAAAGTAATTTCTTAATTTAATTCTTTCCAGTAATGTCAAAGAAAAATGCATGAAGATTCTTGGGCAAGAATTGCGAGCAGAAAGCATGACAATGCATACAAGGAAATTGGAGATCAAGAAATCAAATATGTTTCTAGAAATGACTGTGTGAATTCAATATATTCAGGAATTAAAACTGGCAAGATTTCTTTTCGGAAAATCTTTCATAAATCAAATTAAAGAGGCCACAAGCAATTCAGAAATTATAGTGTTTATTTTTTTTTGGCAAAAAATCAATTCTTTCTAGATTTGATTCAAAGATTATTTCGAATTGAAAAGGGACAAATTGTATTTCCAGAAATGACTCAGCTTTTCTTTTACGGTTTTAAATCAAGGAAACTAATCACGCAAAAATCATCAAGGGACCACAAGTCATTAGTTTCCAGTATTTCATTCACCAGATGAAAGCCGAGGAGATAATATACCAAAAGAAAAAGAAAAAAAACACAGGCAACATTCACGTAATCAGACCAAGTCAATATTGGTGAAATCAGAGAGCATTTTAAGGATTCTATAATCCTACTTAATCACCAATTCATCACTGGCGTTGATTATCGAAAACCATACATCAACAATTCAGAGAAAAAACAAATTAAATTCGAATTACTCACTTTTTGTTTCCGATCGCAAGTCGCCAAGCTAGAGAGTTAGAAGACTTCGATCACTAGCACAACAATTTTTCTTCAAGCAATTCAAGACAACAATTTGAAGATTCAGTGAAACCCTAGTTGTGGATTTCATAGCCGCCATTTTTTCCCCATAAGCAGATAGATCGGGACAAAGAAAGTGAAGTGGTGCAACGCAAAACAAAGGGGCCGGCCTTTTCCCATTTGACTTAGCCATGACTCAAAAGAAAAAGGGGATGACCCTTCTTATTTAATCTCCTTTAGTTTATTCTAAAACATGGCTTTCCATTTGTTTTTGTTTTTAATTTTGTATTGTGTTTTGTTTTTGTTTTGTAAACTAAATTCAAACAGTGTCTAGATCTGTAAAGTCTAGGATATCAGTCAGGTTGTTGACTGTCAGTTTCAGAGTCTGTAAAATCTGGGTTACGGATTACAGGGTTGTACTTCGGGGAAATCTGATCGAGGGGATATCGGTCAGTCTAGGGTTTTGAGCGTAGGGTTAGGACAGGAGCAGGCCATACGAGTGTACATGGTCTTGTATGCGGGATCTGTTTATAACACCTAGTAGAAACCTTAGGAATGCAGCAGTAGGCAGGATTGTGCTGAAGCTGGGTATCTCTGTGTGTTATTTCTGCTGTATTATGTGATCTGTTTATTATTTAATATCCTGTCTGATTTTTAACTCAGCGAAAAACTGTGAAAAACCCTATTCACCCCCCCCCCCCTCTAGGGTTATTCTAGATCCAACAATTTCAAATATAAAAGAAATCAGTGTTGAATTGAAAATGGTTTGAAATCAATGAACGATTTATATTTATATATATATAAATATAAATTAAAATAAAACGAATCGTGCTGCTGCGGTTCGCGTTTTGAAATCGTAACTTTAAACGATTATACCGAAGGATCCGACCGTCGGATTTTCCCAAAACTGGAACCGTTGGGTTCGTTTTGGAAAGATATATCCAACGACATAAAGTTTTCTAAGATCCAACGGTTAGATTTTGAGAAATGTGCAAATCAAATTTTGGTGAAAACAGCGCCAGGGCCATGTAATGACCCGAAGCGTCGTTTAATTGAAAATGGCTATTTTTAAATAAATAAAAATAGCGATAAATCATTATAAATTATTATATACGATATGGAATGAAAAGGAATGATTTAAATTATGTATATTCGAGAATTATTTGAAAAGTCCGAGTTAACTCTCATTTCAAATAATTGCACGACGATTGGAAGTCGAAGATTTGAAGACATTGCTCCCAGGAAAGGGTTACAGTGGTAGTTGTCCGGATGTACTTGTTGATTGTCCAGATTAGCGAGCACCTCTCTTCCGTATTGTACATATGGGACGAGGAATAAGGTGTCTCAGGTTTCGTTCAGACCCAGAATGAACTTGTAAATGGATGTGTGTCTGACACTGGATTTCATTCCATGTAAATTGATTTCTATTTAATATATATCTGTTGGTGGCGGAGAATTTATTCTCTTGCTTAACACCCTTCTCTGAGACGCACGAGCTCAGAGGTTGTATATTGATAGTTATCGATCGCATGGCGTGAATTGTCAGTATGGCATGCCAAGATGCAAATGATCAAGGCTTATTGTTGAAAAGCAGAGCCTTGTGGTTGATGATCAAAGCACAGCTTTATTGTAGCATAGCTTTGTGTATAGCGTTACTTCGCGAGCCTCACACCCCGGTATGAACCAGAAACGTGAGAAGGATCCAGGGAGAACATGCGTTTCTTTCTAGCTAGAAGTGGTGTCTGGGTTTTACAAGCCCAGATATTTTTACTTATGTAAATGATGGAAAGCGAGATACCTCGGATTTGAGTCTCGAGTGGATCTATTTTACGCCCCATAGGGAGGGGAGACATATTGTTCTGGAATTATATATAATCCACTAACATTAGTTGTGGACCAACCCTGTGGCTCCAAGGGACGATGCATTTTGTTTATGAGGCACGGGCTAGAGTGTCTCGAATTCGGTAAGGACGATCCCTTGCCTTGGTTCATGATGGAAATCCAACTTCCAATACGACCCATACAGTTTTGATTGTAAACCCATATTTGGCGACATAGTATATGGTAGTTATGCCGTCTATGATTGATATATTATGATTGAAATGTTTTTGAAACATATATACCCTAATAATAATATTAAATTCGTTTTATCGTATCAAGCATTTTTTACCATTATAAGGTAAAACTCTATCCTCCGGTTTGCATTGCATTGTGTGATGGGACTTGATTCTTATAATGGTTTCATTTTTCTAAAAAAGCATTGCGTTGTTTAACGATTTACCTTATATATGCGCTAGCAATCCAATGGAGTAAACCCGTTCCGCATTAGCGGCGTGGTCCTGTGATTAGCATATTATTAAATAGGTTAAGTAAGATTTCTCATACCAGTCCCATGACTGACTCATAGTTTGTTTCACTTTGCAAACTCGGGTGCCCTCTTTCCACATAGGCAGCCTTGTATTCAGGTTTTAGCAGACTTATTCTGGATATCTATGGAGCTTAAGATGGATTCTACCATTTCTATTATGTTGTTCAGATTTCATTTAGTATATTATGTTTGATTCCGCTGCAGATATTTTATATTAAGTTGAAACTGTATTATGAACTAAGTAAGATCCTATTATGCTGAGTATCCCTATTGATATATTTTTCCCAGTGTAATTTGATGTACATTTTCTGCTGTAATTCTATATTTATATTTTGCTGTTATTATTTATGTGTTATATTCCAATGATTATCCTTGCTTTCATACTACGGGAGTTTGAGGTTATCACAGCCTTAATATTGATTTATAAAAATATCGGTAAAAAGGGATTTTTATATTTAAACGGGAAAATCTATTTTTCTTAAAATAGAATTTGAATTTTGAATGGGCTATAGAAATATTAACTTGTTTTGTATATATAAAACAAGTATTGAATTTATAAACAATAATTATAAATTTAATAATGTGGGAAATTGAAGTGAAATTATAAACGATGTTTATAAATTAAATAATGCAGGGAATTGAAATGAATTTATAAACGGTGTTTATAAATGAAGTGGAAAAATTATCATTTGATAATTTGAATATTTAAATTCAAATGTGAATTTAAAAATTGAAATGTGGAATCATTTTAAAAAAGTAAACGGTGAAATTTATTCTGATGTTCAGAATGTAAATCGAACTAAAAATAAATCCGTATGGATTTATGATTTGAATTCTATTAGATCGAATTTATTTAAATAAAATATTTTTCAGAAAAGATATCGGAATCGTACTAAATAGAACTAAAATTAAATATGAAAATAAATTATGTGTTATATATATATAAGTTATAATAAATAGAATATTCCAAAATAAGATTTTGGTTTTCAAACAGATTTTAAAATGTTACTTGTTTTATTATATAAAACAAGGAAGTTGGATTTATAAATGATATTTATAAATCTAGGGAAGTAAATTATCATTAGATAATTTAGAGGTTTAAATTCAAGTATGAATTTGAAAATAGGATTTGAAATCGTTTCGAAATAGGAACGACGGAATTTATTTCAAAATTTGAATTAGAAACTGAATTGAAATAAATCCAAATGATTTATAATTAGAATTCAATTTTATTAATTTTATAAAATAATTTATCTCCAAAGGAAATTGCAATATTATATATAAGATTGGGTTGCAAATAAATGTAACTGAATTATGGAAAAATCCTCAATTTAGAAAAATCGAAATGTTATGTTAAATTTGGAAAGCCGATCTAATATATATTTAAAATACACAAGAATGGAAGTGAAATTTATTTATAAACGAAGTTTAAAACGTTTATTTTTAAATATAATTAAAATGAACTTGCCGCAGCGCTGCAGTTCGTAAATTGACGTTTCGAACTTCAATTGAGTATATAGAACTCAATTTAAGTCGGAATTCTTTGAAACAAGAATCGTCAGGACCGATTGAATAATAGTTTTCAAATGGAAGAGAAAAATCTGTTTATCCAATGGTGGTTAATGGCAGGATTGAATTGG
This sequence comes from Allium sativum, assembly GCA_030737875.1. Lineage (NCBI taxonomy): Eukaryota > Viridiplantae > Streptophyta > Magnoliopsida > Asparagales > Amaryllidaceae > Allium > Allium sativum. Next base: position 744,440,085 of record CM060909.1, on the reverse strand, counting down.
AGTCGCCGCAGTGAAGAAATTATGGAGAGATGGGATATCAACCTATTGGATGGTGGTTAATGGATTCATGTTGATGTTTATGGAGATGGAGATCATTTCCTGTGACGGCCCGCCCCGCACCAGCCTGCATTTCCTCCGAAAGTGCGCTGTACACATGCCCGACTAGCACAGGACGGTCGTCGGGAGAAAGGAAAAAAAAAATGAACTAATCAAGAAACCTGTAGAATGTCTCACAGCGCATGGAATAAAATATAATAATAACATACTTGACATAAAACAGGCGAGACAGTGCATAAGCTGATAACCAATAATCAATGTCAACATCAGAGCAGCGGAAACCCAAGTACAGCTTATTACAACTTTCCAAATTTACTTTCTCTAACAAAAGAAAACTAAAGTAGAAGATACAACAACAATGCCCAAGCAGTGATCTTTAACAACACAGGGAGAATACTATATATATGTTACGTGGAAGCCTCCTGCTCGTCTCCGGATCATCTACCCGTGCATCACCAGCTAACCTGTCTCTAGTCTGCTCGTGTGAGCACCCAGAGTAATAAGAGGAGACATAAAACTCTGGGTCAGACATAAAGCCTGGTATGAGCGATAAGCATCTAAACAGAGTAATAACAGGTATACTAAACCATACATGAACCTGGACCTGCAACCAAAGAGTTAGTACCACATACCGTACGATACTCTAGGGTGCCATAATAAATAGTGTAAGAATACAGGGGTGGAGTGTGCGTGTCACAATGATAGCAAACAAATCATCCATAGCAACCATCCTCACATCTCTCACTCAGTGCGTAAAGCGTACGACATCTACCACTTTGGAACACTAGACAAACTGAGGTAACGACGAATCCCGACTTGTAGAAACCCTGCTGCGACCAAGCCAAACACTTGGAGTCATGACCAAACATTTCAATGACCCACTTCATTGGTCGTAGCCCTTGGTTCTACCGATGCCATAATGGCCCTGAATCCGCCTTCGTACCTCCTACCATAGTGGTCCAAAGCTATAGACGTCGATAACTCCTTGGCACACGTCCCGCAGCAAAGCCCAACCATGAAGCGAACTCGTTGATTCCCATCTGAATCCTGAGCTCTAACTTCTCATTTGGACTTCCTTTGCATCTCGGGTTTTGATCGAATTGGAGTGGGTCTTCAGAAAAGTTGACGTGCAGTAACAGTCCTAGAACTCGGTTTGGTTCGGTAGCGTCGGTTCGGGTCGGTCCTCCATCCTTGTCATCTTCCATTCGGTTCGGGTCGGGTGCTTCACTCCGGGTCGGGTCGGTGTCCTCCTCCGGGTCGGGTCGGGGTGCTGTCCTCCTCCAGCTCATGCTCCTTCTCCAATCAGCTCCCTCGTTTCCATCTACTCCGATCCGATCCGATCACTTCGCCTTACTCTAGTCGTAGCCTCCCATTCTTGAGCCGATCCGATCTGGTTTCCATTACCCTTCCGATCCGATCCCCTTGTCCACTCCAACTCTAAGGAAACGGCCTTCCTTTTTGCCAAGTCTTCTATGTGACAAGTCCCAATCCAGTTCGGATTCCCTTGGTCAGTTCACTAGCCCGATCCGACCCCTTCTCCGATCCGAACCGGTTCGGGACCTGCACATTTCTGCAACCTTCCAGCGAGCTTTCTACGCCATTCGACGACGTTTTCAACCAATTTAACTATTCTAATCAATCATAAAACATACCATAGAGTCATAGCAACATGTAATAGCAACCACAAACAGCAAACAACAATTCAAATGAATCAAAAGGGATCAAAAGTGACTAAAACTTCATATTTTCCCATAGTCCCTCTTAATCATGTTTAAGTACATACTTAGTAAAACTTAACCAAATCGTCTAAATTTTATAACAGAGGCATGAAATATTATTTAAGAATTTCTAAACATTTTTCCAGAATTTATTAGTGTATAAATTCGCTAATCTTCACTAATTACCCTTAATTAACTATAATTAGTGTCAAAACGATGCTATCACTCACCTTGGCCACAACTAAAACCCCAAAACTGAAATATTCTCTGATTTGGCGCTGTTCCCAATCTTACACAGCAGCTCTACCTCGGTTCTCGTGCTAATACTCCTTGATTTGATGTTTGCTAAGCCTAATCTTCAATTAGAAAGTGATTTTTGGGTGTTTTAGAGAGATTTAGAGAGTGGAGGTCATGGCTAGGTCAAGAGGAATGAAAGTGGCGGCTGGAAAATGTCTAAAGAAATGTTTTCTAACCCTAATCAGCCCCTATATACCCCTAAACCCGAAATTCCCCTTGGGCCTAGCTGCTAATCACCCGCTTAAGCCCAATTAAGCTGTTTTTCTCCATCTGAAACTTGTTTCAGCCATATCTCCCAAACGGTGAGTCCGTTTGGCTATTGTGACCACTCTACGGAAAGAGAAACCATCATCCGGAGCCAATGGAAGTGGTTTCAGGTCAAAATACCTTTCCAGTCAAAAGTTATGGCCAAAACAGTGATAACTAGGGGTAAAATGGTCATTTAAAAAAATCGGGAAAAATCATGAACATGGGAAATGACCCCCATAGTCGTCCCCCAAAGTTACATGACCATACGACTTCGTATGTGAAAGAAATAAATATTCTACGATCCTATGATGCGTAGAATACGGGTCGTTACACTCTCCCCCCCTTAAGAAATTTCGTCCCCGAAATTCCTTAACCCAAAACATACAAAGGATCCCGCATGCCTAACAACCACGTACAACAATCAAACATGCAAAACAAGCAAACAAGCCTATCCTAGCATGCGGAAAACTAAATCGAAGTCAAAATCTTACCAGACAAAGAGTTCTGGGTGTGTCTTCCTAATGTCCTCCTCTGTCTCCCAAGTACAATCACTCTCGTCCTCGCTCCACTGTACCTTGACTAGCTTCACCGCCTTCCTTCGAAGTTGCTTCATGTCGTGCTCGACAATACGGGCCGGCTTGCGGTTCCCAACCGCCTCGGGTTCTACTTCGAGGTCCTCTAACTGATCAGGTGAAATAGTCATATCTGAGTCGTGAACGAACTTCTTTAGTTGGGAAACATGAAATACGTTGTGAACTCCCGCCATCTTCTCTGGTAAGTCAATTCTATATGCCAAATTCCCGACTAGCTCAAGAACAGGGAATGGGCCAACAAATCTTGGTGCCAACTTGCCTTTCCTGCCAAATCGTATTACGCTCTTCAACGGAGAAATCTTGACAAACACCAAGTCGCCAACGGAGAATTTTAAGTCTCTTCTCCTCTTATCAGCATAACTCTTTTGCCTATCTTGGGCAGCCTTCATTCGTTGTTGAATGATCTTAATCTTATCTGAAGTTTCCCTCACCACATCTGGTCCAAGCATAAACTTCTCGCCAGTCTCTATCCAACATGATGGTGAGTTACACGGTCTTCCGTACAAGGCTTCAAACGGAGCCATACCGATACTGGATTGGTAGCTATTATTATATGCAAACTCTACTAGATGCAAATGGTCATCCCATGATCCACCAAAATCCAATATACATGCCCTCAAGAGATCTTCCAAAATACGGTTCACCCTCTCCGTCTGACCGTCGGTCTGAGGATGATATGCGGTACTGAGATGCAACTCTGACCTAGAGCCTCTTGCAAGCTCTTCCAAAACCCACTAGTAAACGACGGGTCTCGGTCACTCACAATGCTTTTAGGTACTCCATGGAACCTCACTACCCACTTCATATACAATTCTGCTAACTTAGCCGCCGTTCTAGTCGATTTGACTGGTATAAACCTTGCACTTTTAGTCAGTCGATCTACAATTACCCAAATGCTGTCATATCCCGATCTAGTCCTTGGTAAACCATCGATGAAATCCATCGAGACTTGCTCCCATTTCCATTCGGGAATTTCTAATGGTTGCAACAACCCACTAGGCTTCTTTTGCTCGGCTTTAACTAGCTGGCAATTCATGCACTTGGATATAAACTTCCCAACGTCTCTTTTCATCCCTTCCCAGTAGTAAGTCTGTTTCATATCTCGATACATCTTATTACCACCGGGGTGTATAGTTAGCTTTGAGTGATGACATTCTCTAAGCACTTCATCTCTCAATCCATTGACATTGGGTACAACAAGCTTTCCATTCTTTCTAAGCCATCCATCTCGATCAAGCCCATACTTGTTCATCTCCTCATCGATATCCATCTCTAATTTGGAGATGATTTCCAATAGATTAAGATCGTCCCTCTGACTAGAGCCAATCCGTTCAATCAAAGTGGGTCTGATCGTCAAACTTGCTAACATTTCTGGATCTAATTCGCACTTTGGTCTGAAATCAAACCCCGCGATAAACTCCAGTTGCTTCCATTCAAGGAACATAGCCCCTAAGCTGGCATGTCTTCTACTCAATGCATCAGCCACCGCATTGCCCTTTCCTGGTGTGTATGCGATGTCAAAATCATAGGAAGCTAAGAACTCCAACCATCTCTGCTGACGGAGATTCAGATCTTTCTGAGAGAAGAGATACTTTAACGACTTATGATCTGTAAACAGCTCAAATCTTTCTCCCAAGAGATAGTGTCTCCACATCTTTAACGCGAACACGATTGCTGCCAATTCTAAATCATGGGTAGGGTATCTTCTCTCGTGCGGTTTCAATTGCCGACTTGCGTAAGCTACAACCCTACCGCCTTGCATCAATACAGCACCCAGTCCGGTACCACAGGCATCCGTGTATACCGTCATCTCTTCATCCCCTTTAGGAATGACTAACACTGGTGCGCTTGTCAACTTGTCCTTTAGACTTTTAAATGCATTCTCGCACCTTTCATCCCAGACAAAAGCTTGATTCTTCTTGGTCAACTGGGTCAATGGTGCTGCTATCTTGGAGAAATCTTGGATAAACTTACGATAATATCCCGCTAACCCCAAGAAACTTCTTACATCTGTTGCACTCTTGGGCGTAGGCCAATCCTGTACCGTAGCCACCTTTGCCGGGTCCACGGCAATACCATTCTCTGATACAACATGGCCCAAGAACCTCACTTCCCTCTTCCAGAAGTGACACTTAGAAAACTTTGCTTTCAATTGGTGTTTTCTCAACACCTCCATCGCTACTCTTAAATGTTCCTTGTGTTCTTCCTCTGTCCTCGAATAGACCAAAATATCATCAACGAACACAAGGACAAACTTATTCAACTGATCTATGAATACCCTATTCATAAGATCCACAAAATATGCTGGGGCATTGGTCAGCCCGAATGGCATGACCAACCACTCATAAAACCCAAACGGCGTCCGAAATGCCGTTTTAGCTATACTCTCAGCTTCCACTCTAAGCTGATGAAAACCTGTCGCGAGATCCAACTGAGAAAATACTCTCGCGCCACTCAACTGATCAAACAAATCATCTATCCGCGGTAGAGGATACTTGTTCTTCCTCGTCACTTTATTCAATTCGCGGTAGTCTACACACAAACGAAGGGAACCATCCGCCTTGGTAGCAAACACAACTGGTGCTCCCCATTCAGAAACACTCCTTCTGATAAATCCCTTCTTCAAAAGATCGCTGACTTGCACCTCGAGCTCTCGCTGCTCTCTTGGTGCCATACGACGAAGTGGCATCACTATAGGTCTGGCATCTTTTACCAAATCAATACGAAACTCAATCTCTCGGTGTGGTGGAAGTCCGGTCACTTCTTCGAAAACATCCGGATACTGGCCAACCACGGGCAAACCTGACAACTCACTATGCGGAATGTCGAGGGAGTTTAGAAAACTAGCCAATACCCCCTTACTGGGTAGACCACCAAACACTATCCTCCGCCCATCATCCGCTCTAGCTGTCACCAACAAGCCCTCACAGTCTACCACCACCCCGTATCTTTGGAGCCAATCTACTCCCAAAATAATGCCAAACCCAGTAAAGCCCAAAACAAAGCAATCACAAACAAACATGCATCCATGACTCGATAAGACCACATTACGACAAATCATGCTAAGGCTAGTCGAACCACCAATCGGGTTCGTCACTACTAAAGGTCTATCGACAATCTCGGGCTCCAATCCCAACCTATCTACCAGGTCACTAGATATGAAAGAACTGGAAGCTCCGGTATCAAACAAAACTCTAACAGGAACATCATAAACAGAAAGCATACCTTGAATGACGACATTCTTTACCTTCTCCGCCGCTGTTGGGGCATTCGACGAAGAAGGAATAGCATTAAGAGCGTAGGCTTTCACCATTTGTTTTTCCTTAGGGGGCTGTGGACACTTGTCCTTGTGATGTCCCAATTGGCCACAATTGAAGCACTTCCTATCCGCTGGCTTGGCCCGACAATTACTAGCATAATGGCCCTTCTTACCACAGCTGAAGCACTCCACATCCTGCTTATTCTTTTTCTTCTGGCCATCCTTAGCCTGATTCTGCTTTCTCTTATTCTGGGATCCACCCTTGCCTCCACCACTTACTTGTGGCTTTGGCTCATCTGCGGATGCAACCTCAGTCTTCGGCTTAGGGTAGAGACTCTCTGACCTTAATGCTTTCCCCACAATCGACTCAAACGTCTCATCGATGTGGTTAATAAGCCTTTCCCCTAAGTACTGATCTAACCCAGTTATGAATTTCTCATTCTTTTTCTCGGCAGTATCAATAAGAGATAACCCATACTTTGACAAAGTGTCGAATTCAGCAATGTACTCCGAGACAGCTCTGCCATTCTGCTTGAGCTCCAAGAATTTCTTAAACAACACTGACTTCTGAGCAGCTGGAATGAACTTCTCACTAAAGCGAGCCTTAAACTGCTCCCAAGTAATCTGGTCTTCGGGAGTAGCTGCCTTTATAGCATTCCACCAATTCATTGCCCGCCCTTGCAGCTGACGGGACGCTAGCTTTCTCTTCATTGCATCCTCGATACCCAAATCCTCGAAGATACGTTCGCAACTATCCAACCAATCCTGAACATCCGTGGCCGACTCCGTTCCGTGGAACGGCTTCCCACCAAGGCTAGTATAATCCTTATTCAGCTTGGCGAAGTCGACTCTTGGCGCCTGCACCATTGGACCACCACCATTTCCACCATTGGGGGCTGCCCTCTGTACATCTCTAAGCATCTCTCTCATGAGGTCAGTGAACATCGTCCTCATGTCAGCAGCATTCCCATTGTTGGCTCCCCTACCGGTACCTCTAACATATCGGCTCATCGTCAATCTGAAAAGGAAATGATTAACGACTCCATAGTGGTGCTAGTGCAGTACGACTTCATCCATATACTACTAATAGTATATATATATAGCTTTTAAAAACCAAAATAATCACAAATACGCTCTCTCGTATACGTATATTATCTCTCCCTGATAACTCCCTAGGTTAACTACGCAACCTAGAGCTCTGATACCAAGTGTGACGGCCCGCCCCGCACCAGCCTGCATTTCCTCCGAAAGTGCGCTGTACACATGCCCGACTAGCACAGGACGGTCGTCAGGAGAAAGGAAAAAAATGAACTAATCAAGAAACCTGTAGAATGTCTGACAGCGCATGGAATAAAATATAATAATAACATACTTGACATAAAACAGGCGAGACAGTGCATAAGCTGATAACCAATAATCAATGTCAACATCAGAGCAGCGGAAACCCAAGTACAGCTTATTACAACTTTCCAAATTTACTGTCTCTAACAAAAGAAAACTAAAGTAGAAGATACAACAACAATGCCCAAGCAGTGATCTTCAACAACACAGGGAGAATACTATATATATGTTACGTGGAAGCCTCCTGCTCGTCTCCGGATCATCTACCCGTGCATCACCAGCTAACCTGTCTCTAGTTTGCTCGTGTGAGCACCCAGAGTAATAAGAGGAGACATAAAACTCTGGGTCAGACATAAAGCCTGGTATGAGCGATAAGCATCTAAACAGAGTAATAACAGGTATACTAAACCATACCTGAACCTGGACCTGCAACCAAAGAGTTAGTACCAAATACCGTACGATACTCTAGGGTGCCATAATAAATAGTGTAAGAATACAGGGGTGGAGTGTGTGTGTCACAATGATAGCAAACAAATCATCCATAGCAACCATCCTCACATCTCTCACTCAGTGCGTAAAGCGTACGACATCTACCACTTTGGAACACTAGACAAACTTAGGTAACGACGAATCCCGACTTGTAGAAACCCTGCTGCGACCAAGCCAAACACTTGGAGTCATGACCAAACATTTCAATGACCCACTTCATTGGTCGTAGCCCTTGGTTCTACCGATGCCATAATGGCCCTGAATCCGCCTTCGTACCTCCTACCATAGTGGTCCAAAGCTATAGACGTCGATAACTCCTTGGCACACGTCCCGCAGCAAAGCCCAACCATGAAGCGAACTCGTTGATTCCCATCTGAATCCTGAGCTCTAACGTCTCATTTGGACTTCCTTTGCATCTCGGGTTTTGATCGAATTGGAGTGGGTCTTCAGAAAAGTTGACGTGCAGTAACAGTCCTAGAACTCGGTTCGGTTCGGTAGCGTCGGTTCGGGTCGGTCCTCCATCCTTGTCATCTTCCATTCGGTTCGGGTCGGGTGCTTCACTCCGGGTCGGGTCGGTGTCCTCCTCCGGGTCGGGTCGGGGTGCTGTCCTCCTCCAGCTCATGCTCCTTCTCCAATCAGCTCCCTCGTTTCCATCTACTCCGATCCGATCCGATCACTTCGCCTTACTCTAGTCGTAGCCTCCCATTCTTGAGCCGATCCGATCTGGTTTCCATTACCCTTCCGATCCGATCCCCTTGTCCACTCCAACTCTAAGGAAACGGCCTTCCTTTTTGCCAAGTCTTCTATGTGACAAGTCCCAATCCAGTTCGGATTCCCTTGGTCAGTTCACTAGCCCGATCCGACCCCTTCTCCGATCCGAACCGGTTCGGGACCTGCACATTTCTGCAACCTTCCAGCGAGCTTTCTACGCCATTCGACGACGTTTTCAACCAATTTAACTATTCTAATCAATCATAAAACATACCATAGAGTCATAGCAACATGTAATAGCAACCACAAACAGCAAACAACAATTCAAATGAATCAAAAGGGATCAAAAGTGACTAAAACTTCATATTTTCCCATAGTCCCTCTTAATCATGTTTAAGTACATACTTAGTAAAACTTAACCAAATCGTCTAAATTTTATAACAGAGGCATGAAATATTATTTAAGAATTTCTAAACATTTTTCCAGAATTTATTAGTGTATAAATTCGCTAATCTTCACTAATTACCCTTAATTAACTGTAATTAGTGTCAAAACGATGTTATCACTCACCTTGGCCACAACTAAAACCCCAAAACTGAAATATTCTCTGATTTGGCGATGTTCCCAATCTTACACAGCAGCTCTACCTCGGTTCTCGTGCTAATACTCCTTGATTTGATGTTTGCTAAGCCTAATCTTCAATTAGAAAGTGATTTTTGGGTGTTTTAGAGAGATTTAGAGAGTGGAGGCCATGGCTAGGTCAAGAGGAATGAAAGTGGCGGCTGGAAAATGTCTAAAGAAATGTTTTCTAACCCTAATCAGCCCCTATATACCCCTAAACCCGAAATTCCCCTTGGGCCTAGCTGCTAATCACCCGCTTAAGCCCAATTAAGCTGTTTTTCCCCATCTGAAACTTGTTTCAGCCATATCTCCCAAACGGTGAGTCCGTTTGGCTATTGTGACCACTCTACGGAAAGAGAAACCATCATCCGGAGCCAATGGAAGTGATTTCAGGTCAAAATTCCTTTCCAGTCAAAAGTTATGGCCAAAACAGTGATAACTAGGGGTAAAATGGTCATTTAAAAAAATCGGGAAAAATCATGAACATGGGAAATGACCCCCATAGTCGTCCCCCAAAGTTACATGACCATACGACTTCGTATGTGAAAGAAATAAATATTCTACGATCCTATGATGCGTAGAATACGGGTCATTACATTTCCCTTGCGTGTTTTTATAGTTTTTCCATTAAAGCCGTATGTTTGTGCCTGAGAGAAGTTTGGGAAAGTGTTTTTGTCTTAGGGATATGTGTGGTCTTCTTTGATCGTTGCCTTCTAGTTACTGACACGTGTGGGTTGAGAGTTTTTCCATGTGCAATGTTTCGGTTTATCCGATTTAAGGATGTTATTTGTGTTATTTTGGGTAGGACAGCAAGGGATTTGACTGCCTAGAAAACTGTATTAGGAAATTAAACCCCTTGTAAACGCCGCGAGGCCTTAGGTAGTGCAAGGAGCCGTATATCGGGACAGTGCCGGTTTTAATTACCTTGTCGTTATGCTTCCGAAATTTTCTGAAATATTCTTGTGTTATAAATATTCACGTTATTATATATTAATTGTTTGAATAATATGAAAACTATATATCTAATATATATATATATATATATATATATATATATATGAAAATGATCATTATATGTCAACGTAGAATTCATGTTTTGTTGTAAATCAAAAATAGTCATTTGTTAAATAAAAACATATTTACATTTGAAATTTACATTTTTAATGTAAATAAAATATTAAAAATAAACATTGTAATATAAAATGTATTTACATTGCACTTTACATTTTTAATGTAAATGCAACATTAAAATAAACATTTTGAAAATAGAATGTATTGCCATTGAAATTTACATTTTTGATGCTAACAAAACATTGAAAATGACCATTGTTATGTTAAAATGCCTTTATTTTAAAATATGTATTTTTAATGTAACCCAACATTAAAAATAGTTGTTAAATAGAAATGCATTTATATTAAAATATACATTTTTAGTGTAATGCAAGATAAAAAATAGACATTGTTAAACAAAAATGTGTTTATATTGAAATATACACTTTTAATGTAATGCAACATGAAAAATAAACACATTTGAAATATGTATTGATATGGAATTTACATTTTTAATGTATGTACAACATTAAAAATAAACATTGATAAATAAAATGTATTGGTATTGACATATACATTTTTAATGTAAATGCAATATTAAAAATAAACATCTTGAAAATAAAATATATTGACATTGGGATTTACATTTTTAATGTAAATGGAACATTGAAAATGTCCATTGCTATTCAAAATATGTTTTTCCTCGAAGTTTACATTTTTAATGAAATAAAAGATTTCATTAGGAAGATTACATTTTTTCAATGTAAACAATGAATGATAGAAATTTACATTTTTCAATGTTAATAAAATATGAAATAGAAATTTACATTTTTCAATGTAAACAAAATATGAAATAGAAATTTACAATTTTCAATGTAAACAAAATATGAAATATAAATTTACATTTTTTAATGAAAACAAAGAATGATAGAAATTTACATATTTCAAAGTAAATAAAATATGAAGTAGAAAATTACATTTTTCAATATAAACAAAATATGTAATAGAAATTTACATTTTTTCAATGTAAACAATGAAAGATAAGAATTTATATTTTTAAATGAAAACAAAATATGAAGTAGAAATTTACATTTTTCAATGTAAACGAAATATGAAAGAGAAATTTCATTTTTCAATGTAAATAAAGAATGAAATAAAAACTTACATTTTCAATGTAGATAAAGAAAGAATAAAAAGATTACATTTTTAATGTAATCAAAAGAAGGAAAAAAATATTTTTATTGTAATCAAAAGAATGAATAAAAATAAAGAATACATTTTAGTGTAATATATGATTTCAAATATAAAAGAAATCAATGTTGAATTGAAAATGGTTTGAAATCATTGAACGATTTATATTTATATTTATATATAAAAATATAAATTAAAATAAAACGAATAGCGCTGCTGCAGTTCGTGTTTTGAAATCGTAACTTCAAACGATTATACCGAAAGATCCGAACATCGGATTTTCCCAAAACTGGAACTATTGGGTTCGTTTTGGAAAGATATTTCCAACGATATAAAGTTTACTAAGATCCAACGGTTAGATTTTGAGAAATGTGCAAATTAAATTTTGGTGAAAACAGTGTCAGGGCCATGTAATGACCCAAAGGGTCGTTTAATTGAAAATGGATATTTTTAAATAAATAAAAATAGCGATAAATCATTATAAATTATTGTATATGATATGGTATGAAAAGGAATGATTTAAATTATATATATTCGAGAATTATTTGAAAAGTCCAAGTTAATTCTCATTTCAAATAATTATACGACGATTGGAAGTCGAAGATTTGAAGACGGTGATTGAAGACCGGCGATCTTCACATCGAATGGATGACTACTGATGCCCTGAACTGATTTGCTCCCAGGAAATGGTTACAGTGGTAGTTGTCCAGAGTACTTGTTGATTGTCCGGATTAGCGAGCACCTCTCTTCCGTATTGGACATATGGGACGAGGAATAAGGTGTCTCCGGTTTCGTTCAGACCCAGAACGAACTTGTAAATGGATGTGTATCTGACATTGGATTTCATTTCATGTAAATTGATTTCTATTTAATATATCTTTGTTAGTGGCGGAGAATTTATTCTCTTGCTTAACACTCTTCTCTGAGTCGCACGAGCTCAGAGGTCATATATTGATAGTTATCAATCACATGGCGTGAATTGTCAGTGTGGCATGCCAAGATGCAAATGATCAAGGCTTATTGTTGAAAAGAAGAGCCTTGTGGTTGATGATCAAAGCACAGCTTTATTGTAGCATAGCTTTGTGTATAGCGTTACTTCGCGAGCCTCACACCTCGGTATGAACTAGAAACGGGAGAAGGATCCAGGGAGATCATGCGTTTCTTTCTAGCTAGAAGTGGTGTCTGGGTTTTACAAGCCCAGATATTTTTACTTATATGGATGATGGAAAGCAAGGTACCTCGGATTTGAGTCCCTAGTGGCTCTATTTTACGCCCCATAGGGCGGGGATACGTATTGTTCAGGAATTATATATAATCCACTAACATTAGTTGTGGACCGACCCTATGGCTCCAAGGGACGATGCGTTAGGTTCCTGTGGTACGGGCTAGAGTGTCTCGAATTCGGTAAGGATAATCCCTTACTTTGGTTCATGGTGGAAATCCAACTTCCAATATGACCCATATGGTTTTGATTGTAAACCCATATTTGGCGACATAGTATATGGTAGTTATGCCGTCTATGATTGATATATTATGATTGAAATGTTTTTGAAACAGATATACACTAATAATAATATCAAATCCATTTTATCATATCAAGCATTTTTGAGTATTATATGGTAAAACTCTATCCTCCAACTTGCGTTTCATTGTGTGATGGGACCTGAGTCTTATAATGGTTTCATTTTTCTAAAAAGTATTGCGTTTTTTAACGATTTACTTTATATATGCACTGGCAATCCGATGGAGTAAACCCATTCTGCGTTAGCGGCGTGGTCCTGTGATTAGCCTTATTATTAAATATGTTATGTAAGATTTCTCATACCAGTCCCATGACTGACTCGTAGTTTGTTTCACTTTGCAAACTCGGGTGCCCTCTTTCCGTATGGGCAGCCTTGTATTCAGGTTTTACCAGACTCATTCCAGATAGCTATGGAGCTGAAGATGGATTCTACCATTTCTATTATGCTGTTCAGATTTTATTTAGTATATTATGTTTGATTCCGCTACAGACATTTTATATTAAGTTGAAACTGTATTATGAACTAAGTATGATCCTATTATGCTGAGTAACTCTGATGATATATTATTCCCAGTGTAATTTGATGTACATTTTCTGCTGTAATTCTATATTTCTGTTCTGCTGTTATTATTTTTGTGTTATATTCCAATGATTATCCTTGCTTTCGTACTACAGGGGTTTGGGGTTATCATAGTTGGTATCAGAGCTTTGGTTAAACTTAGCTCGGAATATAACATATAAATAAACCGGACAGAAGTAGAATAAGAAGTATTCTAAAACGAATTACTCATTATAAATAGGACTAATAATGTCCTAGAATGAGCATGGCAGAATAAAATACATCCCCCGTAGATTCATTTACATTTAAATACATGTCTCTATGTTTTACAATATCTATTCTGTTGGCCTGACTCTTTGTCTGCTATTTGCAGACATAGTAGAAAATGAGTGGCAAACAGAAGAAGTAATTCTATGGTTTGACAATCTAATAAGCCAACCGTGCTCCCACAACCAGAACTAGATCTAAAAGCTCTAGTAATGAAGTATCGGAATCTAGGTGGAGTACAATTCTTGGTCGAAGAATCCGTGATTGAAACACAGGCGTGGATGCGTTCTGCTGAGAGATTCTTTCACGGCTTAAAGCTGAGAGATAATCAGAAAAGATTACTGACATCTTCGGCACTCAACGACGAAGCTCTATCTGGCGGGAAACTGTTACTGAGGAAAATCCAGAAGGTAATATTACTTGGGATAGCTTTAAAGAAATTTTCAAAGAAAGATTTATTCCTCCAGAAGCAACTGAGCGACTATATGATGAGTTTTACAATCTGAAACAAGGTGATACGACCATCCAGGAATATCACAATAAATTCAATGAATTTTCTCGCTTTGCCCCAGAACTATTTCAAGATACTGTAAGGAAGAATCTGAGATTTATCAAAGGACTTCAAAAGAAATACGAAGGTAGAGTACTTGCTCATGTGAATCACCCATTCTCTGAAATGAAACAAATGGCTTATCGCAATGAGTATAATGATAAATGACATGGTTTGAAAGATGAAGAGGAAGGCGGTTCTAGCAGAAAAAGGAAGTGGGAAACTGATAGCCTAGAGGCAAGCACAAAGCCTGAGGTCAATAAGAAGCCGAAACTCAATAAGAAAAGGCCAAGGTCTAAGAAAGAACCGTTAACGACTGCCACATGTTCTAACTGCAATAAACAAGGACATTTAGCGATAAATTGCAGATCTCTAAAGAAACAAAAAAAGGATGGACCTAAATCCAACAAGAAGTTTCGAGAGAGAAGGGGGTGCAATAATTGCCATCAGACTGGTCATCTCGCCAAAGATTGCCAGTTTTTAAAGGGGATCGAAGTAGCTCATATAAATAAAGTAGCAGAAACTCCAACACCCTCAGCTAGTCAGCAAAGGCCAGATGTTTTGGAAGGCACTCTCACTGTCAACAATATTCCCGTTACTATATTGTTTGATACAGGCGCATCGCAAAGCTTCATTTCGAGTAATACAGTCAAGAAGCTAAATCTAAAATTAAGGAATCTCAAAGAATCGGTTAAGGTTCATAATCCAATCGGTGGTTCTCTTGTCCTTGGTTTGTGTTGTAAAGTGCCCATCTCTTTTTCCCATTATCGGTTTCCTTTTACCTTGATCGTTATGGATTTTTCTGGATTTGACATCATTCTTTGGCTGGATTGGCTAACTAAACATAAAGCCGAGGTTAGATGTGCAGAAAGGGTGGTTAAAGTTAAAACTAAGCTTGCCAATATTGTTATACCCTGTGTAGGCTCAGATTCAGATAGAAAAGAATTTTGGGTTGCTCTTGAGGTTTCGCCCATTGCCATTGAAGATATTCCTGTTGTTAAGAATTATGCAGATGTGTTCGAAGAAGTTGATAGCTTACCTCCGCGGAGAGAAATTAACTTCAGGATTGACCTAGTTCCGAATGCAAGGCCAGTCGTGCATCCTATTCGGAGAATGACATGGAAGGAGAAAGAAGAGTTGGGCAATCAAACTAAACAGCTTATATGGAAAGGTCTGATCAGGCCTAGGTTTTCAAATTGGCGTGCAGCAGTAGTGTTTGTTCCAAAGTCAGACGGTACTCTCAGACTGTGTGTGGATTACCGAGATTTAAATAAGCAGACACTCAAGAATAAATATCCATTTCCCCGTATAGACGATTTATTGGATTGTTTGAATGGAGCAAAAGTGTTCTCTAAAATGGACCTAGCTACAGGTTTCCATCAACTGCGAATTGTCGAAGAATGTGTTCCTTTGACAGCTTTCAGAGGTTCAGACATATTTTATGAATGGTTAGTAATGTTGTTCGGTTTATGCAACGCTCCTGCTTACTTTGCCGATCTAATGAACAGAGTATTCCGTGATGTCATAAATAAATTTGGAACAAGTTTTGGAAATTATGAGAAAGAGTGTATTAAAAGCCAAATTTTCTAAATGTGTATTCTGGCAAGAAGAAGTGAATTTTCTCGGTCATGTAGTATCGAAGGAAGGAATTTCAGTGGATCCCAGTAAGATCACAGCTATTCAAGATTGGAAGAAGCCTAGCACTCCTACAGAAGTCAGAAGTTTCCTAGGATTGGCTGGCTATTATCGGAAATTCATTACGGATTTTTCAAAACTATCTTGTCCATTAACGAAGCTCACAAAGAAGCACACAAAGTTTAATTGGACACAAGAATGTGAGGCAGCTTTCCAAGAGATGAAATTGAGGTTGACCACTGCTCCCGTGTTGACCATTATTGATGGCAATCATGATTTGAAAGTTTGGATAGATGCTTCTATTGAAGGTATTGGTGCGGTGTTAATGCAAAGAGACAAAGTAGTTGCTTATGCTAGCCGTCAATTGAAGCCGCATAAGAAGAAATACCGCACTCATGATCTTGAGTTGATGGCCATCATGTTTGCTTTAAAGATATGGAGACACTATCTTTTGGGTGAGAAGTTCGAATTATATATAGATCATAAATCCTTGAAGCATCTATTCACCCAAAGAGACTTGAATTTGAGGCAGCAACATTGATTAGAATTTCTTGCAGCCTAAGATCTGGACATCTTGTATACTCCAGGGAAAGCCAATGTTGTAGCCGATGCGCTCAGCAGGAAAAATGCGATCGCTGCCAATCTTATCATTACATCTACTTTGATTGACAAAATCTCTACTCTCCATAAGGATGATGAATTTATACAGAGAATTAGTAAAAGAGTTCGGGAAGGTGAACCCTCGAGTTTCCAAATTGATAACAAGGGAGTTCTGAGGTTAAAAGGTCGAATTTATGTCCCGAATATTCCTGAGCTCAGAAGAGAAGTAATGGATGAATGTCATAAGTCCAAGCTTTGTATTCATCCAGGGGTGAGTAAGATGTATCATGATCTCAAGCGCACATTCTAGTGGAAATCAATGAAAAGAGACAATTCCATTTATGTCAGCAGGAGTTCTACTTGCTAACAAGTCAAAAGTGATCAGCAGAAACCTGCCGGATTGTTACAACCACTAGAAGTTCCAAGTTGGAAGTGGAATCAAATCTCCATGGATTTTATTGATGGCTTACCCCGAACTAGGAAAGGTAATGGCAGTATTTGGGTGATTGTTGATCGTTTCACGAAGTCTGCCCATTTTATTCCTGTCAGATCTACTAGAACAGCTCAAAGTTTGGCGAAAATTTATTTCAAAGAAATTGTCCGACTACATGGAGTTCCCAGTAGCATTGGTAGTGACTGTGACCCTATATTCTCTAGTAAATTCTGGGAAGCTTTCCAAGAAGAGCTGGGGACAATGTTAAATCTGAGCACCGCATATCATCCTCAAACAGATGGCCAGACTGAGAGGGTGAACCGTATACTGGAAGACTTGTTATGGGAATGTATTCTTGGTTTGGGTGGATCATGGGAAGATCACTTGCACTTGGTTGAGTTCTCTTATAATAACAGTTACCAATCAAGCTTGAAAGTGTCGCCATTCGAAGCATTGTATAACGAGCCTTGTAGATCTCCCACATGTTGCGCTGAACCAGGCAATTGACTAGTATTAGGTCCCAACATGATTCGAGAAGCTTCAGACAAAGTTGATTTTATTAAGAAGTGATTACTAATAGCTCAGAGCCGACAGAAAAGTTACGTAGATTCAAGAAGAAGAGATTTAGAATTTGTTGTTGTTGACTATGTATACTTGAGAGTTTCTCCATTAAGAGGAGTAGTTCATTTTCTGAAGACTGGGAAGTTGGCTCCTAGATTCGTTGGTCCATTCCCAATTCTAGAAAGAATTGGAACTCTCGCATACAGAGTTCAGTTGCCTGAATGGTTGCCAGGGGTACATGAGGTATTCCATGTGTCTCAACTTCGGAAGCATGTACACGATCCAGACTTGATTATGGAGGAAGTTGCACAACAAGATTTGGAAATTACCCCAAGCTTAGCAGTAAGAAGGGAGCCGGTAAAGATCATTGGCAAAGAAACCCGAGTTCTGAGGAACAAAAGAATCCATCTAGTCAAAGTGCAGTGGAGTGGAGATCCTAGAGACTGTACATGGGAGACCGAGGATAGCATCAAACAGGCTTATCCCCAGTGTAGAGTGGATATCTCTGACTAACTCTAGTGCAAGGTACATTAACAATATTTTACTTTTTCCGTTTTGTTTCCTACTTTACAATTGTTTCCTTTTCGGGAACGAAAAGTTTTTAAGTGGGGGAGATTGTAACAACCTGAAAAATCAGAGCCAATTTAAAAATTTTATTTTGGCTATTTTGTTGAATTTTAAATAGTTAAAATAATTTATTTTAAATAATAACGATAAAAGATTTATTTGAATCGAAGTTTGAAAGAATATATTTATTTTAATTTTAAAAGGAGTTAGAAATAGTGTGGTAGTTTGAAAATTTGAATTCGAACTTTGACTGTTTATAGGATGCAAAATAAGTCAGATTTTGGTGAAACTAAGAATATTTAAATTTGTTTAAGAATATCTTTCCAACGAATCCAAAAAACTGAAATTTCATAGCGGGAATCAAAAGTTATGGCCAGTTGAATATTCAGAATAGTCGCTATGAAATTTAATTTGCGACGTCACTCATTGGGTTTGATTTGGAGTTAGAAGCGATATAGAAATTATATTGGAATTAAATGGAATTTAATAAAATAAAAATAAAAATACGTATACGTATATATACGCGTATAATGTGTTATCTTCATCGTTTTATACCCGTAATCTCTTCAGAAGATGGCGATTTGGTGTTTAAAGCTTCCCAGCGTAATTCCAGCCAAACCACTCCATAAAATCGAACGCCCCAGTTGAGAAAATCATAGATCTCCTCTTCCTCTTCGAATCCATATAAGGATTGTAAATTTTCGTTCAGTATTCAAGAAGATCCAACGCCTCAAACTTCAGCACTTTCAACCGCCGTCGCCGCTTCGATCTGAGATCGAACTAGGCCCCACCTACCTCGTTGGGTGCGCGCCTCCTAGCTCTACAACGTGGCAGTGGCTGATCGTCCAACCGCTACACCGTTTGATCGCAAAATCGAAACCTAGTTTCGAACCTTTCAGAAAGGTATACGGCCATGTAATTTTAAAACTGTTTTAACACTTTAAAGTGTGGAAAATTTTGATTTTTAAATAAAAATCATATCTTTTTGCTATGTAGTCGAAATACAGTGAAACAAGAGACACCGGGACTGTGGCGACGTCTTCTACATTATAGAAGAGACCGGAGAATTTTTAGAGCTCGCTGCAATTTTTGGCAAAGCCGAAAGCCAAGTGAGATTTCTGAATCCAAATTAATTAAATAAAATTATATTAGGATGTAGACGGAGTTTAAAAACTCCCGACACCCATCGTCCACAGACCATGGACGACTTGATTGTTTTGTGATATGTAATTGGTTGATTTTTCGTGATTGTTTGTGGTTGAAATGAAATTGATTGATATTGTGGTATTAGACTGCCTAGAAAAATGTATTAGGAAATTAAATCCCTTGTAAACGCCGCGAGGCCTAAGGTAGGCGAGGAGCCGTATATCGTGACGTGCCAGTTTTAATTACCCTGTCGTTATGCTGCCGAAATTTTCTGAAATATTCTTATGTTATAAATATTCATGTTATTATATATTAATTGTTTGAATAATATGAAAATTATATATTTAATATATATATATATATGAAAATGAACATCGTATGTCAACATAGAATTCATGTTTTGTTATAAATCAAAAATAGTCATTTGTTAAATAAAAATGTATTTACATTTGAAATTTACATTTTTAATGTAAATAAAATATTAAAAATAAACGTTGTAATATAAAATGTATTTACATTGCACTTTACATTTTTAATGTAAATGAAACATTAAAATAAACATTTTGGAAATAGAATGTATTGCCATTGAAATTTACATTTTTAATGTTAACAAAACATTGAAAATGACCATTGTTATGTTAAAATGTCTTTATTTTAAAATATGTTTTTTTAATGTAACCCAACATTAAAAATAGTCATTGTTAAATAGAAATTCATTTATATTAAAATATACATTTTTAGTGTAATGCAAGATTAAAAATAGACATTGTTAAACAGAAATGTGTTTATATTGAAATATACACTTTTAATGTAATGCAACATGAAAAATAAACACATTTGAAATATGTATTGATATGGAATTTACATTTTTAATGTATGTACAACGTTAAAAATAAACATTGATAAATAAAATGTATTTGTATTGACATATACATTTTTAATGTAAATGCAATATTAAAAATAAACATCTTGAAAATAAAATATATTGACATTGGGATTTACATTTTTAATGTAAATGAAAAATTAAAAATGTCCATTGCTATTCAAAATATGTTTTTCCTTGAAGTTTACATTTTTAATGAAATAAAAGATTTCATTAGGAAAATTACATTTTTTCAATGTAAACAATGAATGATAGAAATTTACATTTTTCAATGTAAATGAAATATGAAATAGAAATTTACATTTTTCAATGTAAACAAAATATGAAATAGAAATTTACATTTTTCAATGTAAACAAAATATAAAATAGAAATTTACATTTTTCAATGTAAACAAAATATGATATAGAAATTTACATTTTTCAATGAAAACAAAGAATGATAGAAATTTACATTTTTCAATGTAAATAAAATATGAAATAGAAAATTACATTTGTCAATATAAACAAAATAATTAATAGAAATTTACATTTTTTCAATGTAATCAATGAATGATAGAAATTTACATTTTTCAATGTAAATAAAATATGAAATAGAAATTTACATTTTTTAATGTAAACAAAATATGAAAGAGAAATTCCATTTTTCAATGTAAATAAAGAATGAAATGAAAACTTACATTTTCAATGTAGATAAAGAAAGAATAAAAAGGTTACATTTTTAATGTAACCAGAAGTAGAAAAAAATACATTTTTAATGTAATTAAAAGAATGAATAAAAATAAAGATTACATTTTAGTGTAATATATGATTTCTGTTGTATATAACGGTGTTGTATACACAATTATATGATTTTTGTTTGATGATAACAACCAGATATATATTATTTTAATGTGTTTGTTGTTGTACTGTTCTATATTTAAATCACAGACAGGAATATAATATTTATATTTAAATAGAATACTACTGTACACAAATTTAAATATTCACACAGTATTTTTTTTAAATATAATATTTTATTTCAATATCAAACAATATAGAATTACAACTCCACTAATCACTAATATTTTTCATTCATACACAACTCTTCACTACAACCCTGTCAATATACATTCACATTGATTCATATACAGACACTCAACTCTTCATACAATCATACATACATACATTTTCATTTTTATACACGGACTCATACGCTCATTGACACCACACTGTCTTCTTATCTTCAGTCTTTTGTCTTCACATCAGCTTAGTCAGCCCAGTCATCCTCGCCTGCCAGATGAAACAAAAACACACAGTACACTACAACAAGAATAAAACTGAATACATGTGAATATAAATTTTATTTTTAAAATTTTATTTGCCTCAGTTTTTCTGGTGTGTTTCTCATTATTTTTCATGACTTGATCTGATCTGTGTCTAGTCAATCTGTATATGTATAGTATAGGGACAAGAAATCTTGTCTGATGGCTGCATAACACACGTGTATAATTATACACGTGTGCTTTGCCTCACCAATCAGCGAGCAACTGAGGAGTAGCCACGTGGACCATCTCGACTCAGTGCACACATGAAAACAACTCAATGAAAAGTCAACAAAAGCAGTTTCAAAGTGGTCGAGCCAGTGTCACAAACTTGACAGAACAAGGTGAAAAATGCAAATGAATATGGAGTAACAAAACCAGCAAGTGCACAAATCAACAAAAAATGCAACTGCAATGTTCATGGATGATACAAGCATGTATGGTGTGGTGAATGCAACATCAAAAGCAAGAACAAGTGAACAAGCATGGTTCAGCTCAACATGAAATAAGGACAAATTCAAGATAACACAAGTGCAGCATAAAGCAACTCATTCATGACAGCATATACATGGCAGTATGAACAAGTGGAAATGATGAAACAAGATGGAGATGCAGCTATACAAGTTTCAGCACATTTACTAATGCAACAACCACAAAGGCAACATGACAGGAATTACAAATGTTCAAAACAGTTGAAGACAGGTTCAAGGTCAAATACAAAAAGCAGCATATAGATGCTTCATGAAAATGGCAACACAAGTTTTCAGAACAAGTGTGTTTAAACATGGTCAAGGCAAAATCAATGGGACAAGCATATAGACATGGTAGAGCAAATGGTGTATACAAGTTAATGAGAAGCAGCAATTGTAATTGGACATGAAACAACATTGTGTGTGTGCGTGATTATATGGTGTTGCAGTTCAGCATGTAAGTGGTAAATCAACATGATCAACCAAGAATAGCCAAGACAGATATGGATGAAGCATCATGAATATGTACACAAGGGTTAAAGTGCAGCTACACAAGAGGTGCAGCAATATAAGTCGAGCAAGGCCAAGACAACTCAGTTTAGACTCAACAAAAATGCATGATGATTTCATATACATGATGAATGGGTGTATGTGGTGGAGCTCATGATCAACTCAGTACAGCAAGTAGTGCAACATGTTTCAGAACAAAGCAAGTGTATATGGTGGTGCATGAATCAGAGTCAACATAATGTGTTCTGGTGCACCAGTGGATGTGTATATGTCATACTCAAGTGCAACTATTTCAGGCATGTGTAAATCAAGCATGGATGTGTGCAAACAGCTTGTATCCAAGAATATATCTGCACACTTCCATAAATGGATGATTTAACAAATCAGATGAGTAAACTTTGGCAAGAAAGTAATTTCTTAATTTAATTCTTTCCAGTAATGTCAAAGAAAAATGCATGAAGATTCTTGGGCAAGAATTACGAGCAGAAAGCATGACAATGCATACAAGGAAATTGGAGATCAAGAAATCAAATATGTTTCTAGAAATGACTGTGTGAATTCAAGATATTCAGGAATTAAAATTGGCAAGATTTCTTTTTGGAAAATCTTTCATAAATCAAATTAAAGAGGCCACAAGCAATTCAGAAATTACAGTGTTTATTTTTATTTTTTTTGGCAAAAAATCAATTCTTTCTAGATTTGATTCAAAGATTATTTCGAATTGAAAAGGGACAAATTGTATTTCCAGAAATGACTCAGTTTTTCTTTTATGGTTTTAAATCAAGGAAACTAATCACGCAAAAATCATCAAGGGACCACAAGTCATTAGTTTCCATTATTTCATTCACCAGATGAAAGCCGAGGAGATAATATACCAAAAGAAAAAAAGAAAAAAAAACACAGGCAACATTCACGTAATCAGACCAAGCCAATATTGGTGAAATCAGAGAGCATTTTAAGGATTCTATAATCCTACTTAATCACCAATTCATCACTGGTGTTGATTATCGAAAACCATACATCAACAATTCAGAGAAAAATCAAATTAAATTCGAATTACTCACTTTTTGTTTTCGATCGCAAATCGCCAAGCTAGAGAGTTAGAAGACTTCGATCACCAGCACAACAATTTTTCTTCAAGCAATTCAAGACAGTGATTTGAAGATTCAGTGAAACCCTAGTTGTGGATTTCGTATCCGCCATTTTTTCCCCCAGAAGCAGATAGATCGGGACAAAGAAAGTGAAGTGGTGCAACGCAAAACAAAGGGGCCGGCCTTTTCCCATTTGACTTAGCCATGACTCAAAAGAAAAAGGGGATGACCCCTCTTATTTAATGTCCTTTAATTTATTCTAAAACAAGGCTTTCCATTTGTTTTTGTTTTTAATTTTGTATTGTGTTTTGTTTTTGTTTTGTAAACCAAATTCAAACAGTATCTAGATCTGTAAAGTCTAGGATATCGGTCAGGTTGTTGACTGTCAGTTTCAGAGTCTGTAAAATCTGGGTTATGGATTACAGAGTTGTAATTCGGGGAAATCTGATCGACGGGATATTGTTCAGTCTAGGGTTCTGAGCGTTGGGTTAGGACAGGAGCAGGCACTGCGAGTGTACATGGTCTTGTATGCGGGATCTGTTTATAACACCTAGTAGAAACCTTAGGAATGCAGCAGTAGGCAGGATTTTGCCAAAGCTGGGTATCTTTGTGTGTTAATCTTTTCTGTTTGTTATTTCTGCTGTATTCTATGATCTGTTTATTATTTAATATCCTGTCAGATTTTTAACTTAGCGAAAAATTGTGAAAAACCCTATTCACCCCCCCCCCCCCTCCGGGTTATTCTAGATCCAACAAGTGGTATCAGAGCGAGGTTTCTGTTAACTCTAGAGTAATGGTGATTCCTAGTTGTCAGTCGATAAAGAGTCAGTCCAGTTCATCTCCAATTATTTTCAATGGAACAGATTTTTTAAACTGGAAATCCAAAATGGAATTTTATTTAAAATTTGTTAATATTAAATGTTGGGATGTTGTTATCAATGGATTTGATAGTGTAGATATTACTTTCAATACCTGTGCTATGAAAATTATATTTGATTATCTTAGTACTGAACAGTTTAATCTTATCTGCCATTGTTTATCTGCACAGGAAATCTGGGATACTCTCAATACGAAGTATGGAAGATCTGACAATGGTAGCTCAAAACCCGAGAAATCAACTCAGATTCAAAGTTCTGTTTAACAGGATTTACAAATGAAAATTCAGAAGGATAAGATGATGGAGAATCAACAGTTGCTGAAACAGAAAATTTCTCATACGAAGATTTAGTTGATATGTGCGTTGATTTGACTAAATCTGTTGATAAAATCCAATCTAAAAACAAATCTCTGAAATCTAAGAATACTGAGTTGACCGGTAAAATGGATGATTTGGAATTACAACTAGAACATTTTAAAAATTGTTCAAATTCAGATTGCAAAAACTGTTGGAAGTTGAAAACCAATCTTGTTCATCTCAATAAAAATATTCAACAGTTTGAAAAGGAAATTCTGATCTTAAAAGAAAACAAGATTGAGTTATCAAGTTTGAATAATTTTTTACAAAAGGAATTTGAAATTTTTAAGGCTGATATATATATTTCAAATTTGAAATTACTGAAAAGGAGATTTTGTTGAAATCCGATTTGATTTTGAAAGAACTGGAAAACGAGATTGAAAATCCAAGAAATTTGAGTTTGAAAAACAAAAACTTTTTGAATCTGAGATTGCTGATTCCCAAACCAAAATTAATTTTCTTAAAAATGAAAATTTGGTTTTAAAATCTGATTTTGAAAGATGTAAGATCACTAAAATTCGTTGTTCAGACTTATTGAAAGAAAACAGTGATCTTAAAACTGAAATTCAACAACTTGAAACAATTTTGGCTAAATTTTCAAATGGTGAAAAATCTTTGAATATGTTGTTGAAAAACCAATTTTCTGTTGGAAATAAACGTGGTCTCGGTTTTGGGAAAATAAATGATTTTGAAAATTTGAATTCTTGTGATTTTCCTTCAAGTTGCTTCAAAAAGGATCTTTCTGAAAATTTGAAATTTGAAAATTCCAAAAGGTTTTTAAATCACAAACGAGACAAGAATTGGTTTGATAACAATCCAGTTGAACAGTTGTGGACACCAAAAAGAAGTAAAATGATATTTGGAAGAACTAAACGAATTTGGGTTCCAAAGGGTACACTAGTTGATTCTAACGGATTGTTATACAAAAAGATTTGGGTACCAAAAGATATGAACAAAATTATGAGTGGTTTTACTACTTTCGTTCGACTACTCAATCCTCTTAACAGTTAGGTACCGAAGATGGCTGAGGAATAGCTTTGCTAAAGAGAATCTAAATTCAAACTGCCTCATCTCATTGAATCATTTGAAGTTCCTTGGCCAAGTCTATTGAGTTAGAGATTTTGATTTACATTGGATTCTGGTATGATCTCTAAACTCACCTTTTTATTTTTTTATTTTTTGTTTATTTCTCCTTATATCTCTTCTGTTTATTTTTTTCTTTGTTTTTTTTGATTTACCATGGCCATATTTTTTTTGGGCTTCATTAACTTCCAATTGCAGAAGTTATGTTTTTCTGGAAAGTTGCTTTCTGTGGATAAAACTTTCTTGTTTTAATCATTTCTAGATATTGAATTTAAATTTGAAATTATCTGCAATTGTTTTGAAGTTTATTTTTTTTGGAATTCTTAACAGTGTTGAAGCATTAATATCATATCTTGAACACTGTTATTTTGAATTCTAAATTTTTGAAGATCTGAATAATTAATGAAATTTCACACACTTATGTTGTTTTGAGTTTCTTCTCGTTTATTTTAGAAAAGCTTGAAATATTATACTCATTACAGCACTCTGTTGTTTATCAGTTGTGATAATTTCAGAAATTTTCAGATTGGCTTGGACATTTTTGATCTGTCTTGAATCATTGCTTATACCTTGATATTCATTGTTATTCGTGATCGTCTGGTTTAGATCTTTGTTTGCTTGAGATCATTTGAAATTTCTGATATGTTGAATCTCACACACCTCTCAGATCTGAAATTATTAATTCTATGTGATTGATTCATTATATCTCATGATCAACATCCATTCAAGTGATTGATTCATTCTATGTGATTAGATCCTTGTGCATGTCAGAAATAATTTGGAAAAACTCTTTAAGAAAAAGGTCTTAAATCTCTTTATTATTTCATGGTTATTTGATTTGAATATTTGTTTGTTTAAAATCATTTGAAATTATTGATTTACAGAATCACACACATATCTAGAATCAAAAATTTTAATCAGGTGTGATTGATTCATTAAATTCTGATATTTTCATATTCCTTCAAATGATTTAAAATAAACAATATTTTTAAATCTGGGATCATGAATCATCTTTTGTGACCATCTGAAACTTCTGCGAAACATTTTCTGACAAGTATGCTGTGATATTGATTTCAGTGCTGCTCTGATTATGTTCTTAGATAACTGCTTATTTTTGATTTGTCTACTGCTCTGTGCTAAATTTGTCTGCTTGGGCTTTAAATTTCTGTTGTCTGCGATATCATGGTTTGTCTCCAGTATCTTGTTACATTTTTCATTAATAGAGACACCAAGTGGTATCAGAAGTGCCTTATATTTGTCTCACTCATCTGTACTTAGATTCTAATCTTCACCTTGTATAGATCCACACTCTATTTTTGCATTGTACAAATTTTTTCCCACTTGTTCTGTATAAATATCCATATCCCTCTTGTAATTGTTTTTCAATTTTAAGATTATTTATTGATTATTCATTCAGAAATTGAAATCTATATCCAAATTGAACTGTACTCATAATTCATCAAAATTATTAACAGATTTTGAAATTGTGATGAATTGTGACTACAGTATATTTCACAACAAGAGGAGATTTTATTTAGATTTTCACGATGGTTGAACATTTATTATAATATATTTGAATTGGAAATTATTTCATGACCATCTTCTTTATCTATCATCATTCTGCCATCCATCATGTCTTTTATATTAATGTGAAGAGTTTATTTTTTTTAATCATCTGAAATGAACAGTGAAAATAGTTGTGATGGAAATGTGACTGTGTTATTATTCAGAATTAGTGAAATTGAGAATTTTCAATAATCCCGGTACAGTTGTTCATATTTCATAATATAATTAATTTAGAAATTTATCTCACAGTCCATTTCTGTACCTACCACATTTCTATCATTCATATTGGTTGTATATACCGAGGAGTTTTTCTATATAAAGTTGAAAATGATAAAATATATAATTAATACATAAGTGTGTCTCTAACCTCATTTAAAAATCCAAGCTCTGGTTATGCATGGTTATGAGACAACTTTTAATTTAAGCTGCGACTGACCTCATTTAAAAATCCAAGCTCTGGTTATGCGTGGTCAGTGTGCTCTTAAATAAAAGAAAAAGAAAAAGGAAATAATGCACTATAAATTAAAATTAATATGAAATTCTCGTTGGTGTTTAAAAACCAGCCTATCAATCCATCTTTCTAATTTGTGAAATGTGTTGAAATCTTATGAAGTATTATGATTTGTTGATTGATAGCTATTGGGATTTGAGATTATATGATTTTGTCACTTAAATTAAATTATTAATTATAGTCCAAATCCATTACTGTTTTTTGAGCCTCTTTTTATAAAAATTCTTTTGAAAATAATTGAAAATCGTTTGTTTTTAAAACTCTCTCCATTATATATATAAAATTCCTCGTAAATCCAACATTCTCTACAATGTGAAATATGCTACCAGTTCTCGGTTTATTATGATTTTTGTTTGACTGATTGAGATTTATGATGACTGTTCTTCCTCTTAAGCTGAAATCATATTTTAGTCATTTTTTCATCTATATTTTAAATTCTGAATCCTTTTGATGATAACAAAAGAGGGAGAATGTGTTCAGATTTTTGATTTATGGGTGAATATTTTATAAAAAAATTTGATTTTGAAAATTCATTATTATTCATTTCATTTCACTCATGCACAGTTATAGGGGGAGTCTCTATTATAGGGGGACCTTTTAAATAGGGGGAGTTATGTTCTTTTTTGTCAAACACATTTATTGTATTCAAAATCTTAATATTTGTTTGTCATCATCAAAAGGGGGAGATTGTTGTATATAACGGTGTTGTATACATAATTATATGATTTTTGTTTGATGATAACAACCAAATATATATTATTTTAATGTGTTTGTTGCTGTATTGTTCTATATTTAAATCACAGACAGGAATATAATATTCATATTTAAATAGAATACTACTGTACACAAATTTAAATATTCACACAGTATTTTTTTTAAATATAATATTTTATTTCAATATCAAACAGTATAGAATTACAACTTCACTAATCACTAATATTTTTCATTCATACACAACTCTTCACTACAACCCTGTCAATATACATTCACATTGATTCATATACAGACACTCAACTCTTTATACAATCATATATACATACATTTTCATTTTTATATATAGACTCATATTTTCATTGACACCACACTGTCTTCTTATCTTCAGTCTTTTGTCTTCACATCAGCTTAGTCAGCCCGGTCATCCTCACCTGCAGATGAAACAGAAACACACAGTACACTGCCACAAGAATAAAACTGAATACATGTGAATATAAATTTTATTTTTAAAATTTTATTTGCCTCAGTTTTTCTGGTGTGTTTCTCATTATTTTTCATGACTTGATCTAATTTGTGTCTAGTCAATCTGTATATGTATAGTATAGGGACAGGAAATCTTGTCTGATGGATGCATATACACACAAGTATAATTATACACGTGTGCTTTGCCTCGCCAATCAGCGAGCAACTGAGGAGTAGCCACGTGGACCATCTCGACTCAGTGCACACATGAAAACAACTCAATGAAAAGTCAACAAAAGCAGTTTCAAAGTGGTCGAGCGAGTGTCACAAACTTGACAGAACAAGGGGGAAAATGCAAATGAATATGGAGTAACAAAACCAGCAAGTGCACAAATCAGCAAAAAATGCAACTGCAATGTTCATGGATGATACAAGCATGTATGGTGTGGTGAATTGTAATAACCTGGAAAATACGGGCCAATTTAAAAATTTTAAATTGGTGATCTCAAAGGAATTTGAACAATTGAAATAGAATATTTCAATAAAATAGTGAATTAGAAATAGTGAGTCAGTTTGAAAATTTGAATTCAAACTTTGACTGACAGTGCAGGGTGGAAAATATAACGGATTTTAGCGAAACCAAAAATATTTAAATCTGTTTATCAATACCTTTCTAACGAATCTGAAAAATCGAAATTTCATAACGGGAATCAAAAGTTATGGCCGAATGAATTTCCAGAAAGGTCGCTATATAGAATATATAGCCCTGAAAAATTGATATTTTACAAACGACCTCGGAATTCGACGAAACCACTTTTGCTGGGTCCGGGATGTCAAATTATTGCTAGGTTTCAAATTTCATAATTTTTGAAGCTAGTATGTGAGCGTAGCAAAAGAAAATGTGTTTGGTCAATTTCTGTTAAATTGGATCGACCAGAAAATGGCCATTTTTCAAACGATCTCAGAATTCGACGAAACTAGTTTTGTTGGGACCATAGCGTCAAAACATAGCTAGATTTATTTTTCTGGAATTTTTCGAATCAGTTTGTGGCCCTGGCAAATTGAAATGTACGTTCAGAGTTAAAAATTAAATGTTTTATACTATAATTTGAAAAATAATTGACTGTAATAGTCGAATTGGCCAATGAAACATATCCCATTGTGTCCGGGATGGGGGTATTTAGCTAGGGGCGACAGTCGTTGGGTTTGAATTGGTGTCCGTGTGGAGAAACACTATCTAAAAATTTATTTAAATTATGGGCCAATCAGAAATTTCCATTCATTATTTTAAAAAAATAGTCAGAAACCCTCGTTTCTCTCTCCCGACCGACGACTCAAATCGTCCGCCGCTTCTCCCTCAAATCGCCGCCGCCACAGGCGATTTCCGCCTGCGCCATCCCCTACCTCGACGCGCCTCCTCCTCCTCTTCCAATCCGACCCTACCCCGACCCCTATCGCCTCCTCCTTCGCCAAAACCATCGACCCAAAGTCGAACGCTTCCCACCACTGCCCTGATCGCCACCGACCACCGAGCTGCACCAAACCACCACCGACAGGACCGCCGCTCAAAGCTCTTCCACGTCAGCACCCCCGATCGTCCCCACGTGCCACGGATTTCGCGAAAATCTCAACCCTAGTTTCGAACCAAATAGAAAGGTGAGTCCTTTTTTATGTCTGCACTTTGAAAAATCATATCTTTTTGGTGTGTTGACGAAATTCGATGAAACAGTAAACATCGGGACTGCAAGGAAGCTCTCTACCACATAGAAGAAGCCGTGGATTTTTCTGAGTCATCTACGATTTTTAGCACTCCGCAAACCAATGTGAGAAATCTAAATTTAATGAATTTGAATGGAAAATGTCGTGTATGAATTATATAAGCGAAATATAAATTACACACGTGTTGTATACCTCATGTACATGCGTGGTGTAATCTAATATATATGAAGTATGAATTATACATGCATAGAAAATTGATATTTGTGTTGAAATGCAAGTGAAATATAGAAATTACAATATATATATATATACTCCCCTCGTCCACAAACCATGGACGATATTTATTGTTGTGAATTGGTGTGAAATATTGGATGAAAAATACGAATGGTTGAATAATTGTTTGTGGTTGATATTGTTTGGTTGTGGTTGAAAAATACTCAATGGTGAGTGAAATGAATTGGAAATATTTGTGAAAATAAAAATAAAACATGTTGCCTGCGTGCAAATTAGATGCATGAATCCCCATTGTCAAAAACCGCGAGGTTTTAAGGTAGAGCGAGGAGCCGTACTAGGGACGGTGCCGGTTTTAACTACCCTGCCTTTATGCTGCCGAAATTTTGAATAATATTCATGTGTTAGAATTATTTTCATATGTTGAAATTATCTTCATGCGTTGAAATTAAAGTCATATGTTGAAACTATATCCATGTGTGGAAATGTTCATGTGTTGAAAAGTGATGTGTGAAAATTAAATTCATTTGTGAATGAACGAAGTGTTTAAACAATAAAAATCACATTTTTATAATATATATGAAGTATAAAAAATATTCGCCTTATATATAAATAGTTTCAACAATAAAAATTCCATCTTTCTTATATGAACAACATAAATAAAATATCCATGTGTGGAAATGCTCATGTGTTGAGAAGTGTGTGTAGTGGAAAAGTTCATGTGTTGAATAAAAAGATCGAACAATAAAAATTACATTTTTATTGAAACTATGAAGTGTTGAAAACATTCATTTGTCGAATAAATATTTTAAATGATAAAAATATCATTTTTATCATATATGTGATACGCTAAAGATATGCGAACGTTGAAATAAATATTTGTGAATGAAATATTATTTTTAACATGCATAGGAACTAAATAAAATAGTCATGTGTTGAAATCTATTTTAGTTTGCCAAAATTATCATCTTTGAAATGTGAAGTTTTAAAAATAGCCACTTGCTCAAATAAATATGCATGAGTTGAAATATACATTAATTAGCTAATGATATGATTTTGGCCTATGCATGCAACGTTAGAATGAATGGTGTTTTTAAACCAAAGTAAATAAATTATGAAGTTGAATGGAAAATGATAAGTGATAAAAATTGTATATATGTACATGCATATTTATTGAACAGGTTATAGCAAAGGGGCTAGAGAAGAGGAGTAAAATTTTGTGCCCGACAAATAGGTACACATTTACTGTTTTGTTTGGGTGATGATTTTATGAGCCTGTTGGCTAGCCGCTTGGCTTTTTCTTTTTGACATGAGACGCCCGTGTGGCTATTTGGGAATTTTCCCAGCCCCTCCCGTACAAAGGAGGTTATGGCGAAATTTTCCAAAATTTAAAGGCGTTAGTGAAATAAGTGAAGTGAAAACGATATAGGAATTTTTGAATGAACTATATTTATATAAATATATAAATAAAATTAAAATGAAACGTGGCCGTGCAGTTCGTGTTTTGAAACCGTGATTTCAAACGACTAGTGTGGGAAATCCGACCATTGGATTTTCCCGAAACCGCAACCGTTGGGTTCGCCTTGGAAATATCTTTCCAACGGCACCAAATTTGTGAAGATCCGACGGTTGGATTGTTTGGAATGTTTAATTCAAATCTGAAGAAAAACAGCACCAGGAACGATTATATATATAATTAAATTAAATCGAATAACGACGCTGTAGTTCGTAAATTGAAATCGTAACTTCAAATGACTAGTGTAGGAAATCCGACCGTCGGATTTTCCCGAAACTGAAGCCGTTGGATTCGTTTTGAAATGACCTTCCTAATGATATAAAATTTGTGAAGATCCAACGGTTAGATTTTCAGATATGTGTAAAACAAAATTAGTGAAAAACAGCGCCAGTGCATCGGCACGACCTGAAACGTCGTTTAATTAAATATGTCCATTTTAAATTAAATAAAAATGGCGATATATCGTTATAAAATATTATTGACGATATAGAGTGGAAATAAACCAATTTCGTTGTGTTTGCTTGATTGTGATGGTTGAATGTATTTAACATGAAAATTATAACTAAAGACCTGAAATGTGAATGTTGAATAGTCCAACCATGTGATAAATTGATTTGAAAATCTAAATATACGTGGATTATTTGAAAAGGCCGAGTTCATCTCATTTCAAATAATCGATCGATGTTGAGAAGTTGAAGAGTCGAAGATGGTTGAAGACCGACGATCTTCACACTGAATGGATGGGCGCTACTGATGCTCGTGATTGGAGTAGCTACCATGAAGGAGCTGAAGTAGTAGCCGTCCAGACATACTGTTGATTGTACGGATATGCGAGGAATTGGTGCCTCCAGTTTCGTTCAGACCCAGAACGGACTTGTAAATGGACTGTGTGTCCAACATTGGATTTTGTTCTATGCTGATTGATCTCTGTTAAATATATATCTGTTTGGCGGCGAAGAATTTATTCTCTTGCTTAACGCCCTTCTCTGAGACGTACGAGCTCAGAGGTTATGTATTGATAGAAATCAGTCGCATGGAGTGGATTTCCTGTGTGGCACGCCTAAGTGGCATATGATCAAGGCTTCTGTTGTAAAGCAAAGTCTTGTGGTTGACGATCAAAGCATGGTCTGTGTGACGTAGCTTTGTGTATAACGTGAATTCGCGAGCCTCACACCTCAGTATGAGTCAAAAACGGGAGAGTGACTGCAGGGAGAGCACGACGTTTCTTTCTAGCTAAGGTGGTGTCAGTGACCTACCAGCCCTGACATTATATATACTTTTCACCTGTGTGGTTGTTGGAATATGAGGCGCCTCGATATAGGTCTATAAGGACCGGGAAACGTGTGTTCAAGAATAATTAATCCTCAAAAGTAAGGGAGGACCGGCCCTGAAGATCCAAGGATCATAGTGGGGTCCTGGGACATTTGCTATAGTGTCTCGAATCGGAGAGGAGCTTGCCTCTTGCCTCGACTCATGAAGGAATCCAATTTCCAATACGAAATATGCGGACGTGATTGTATTACTAGTACGGCGACATAGTGGTATGGGTCATTCATGCCGCCTAGGATTTATATTTATGATTGAAATCGCTTTTGAAACATATATGCACTAGTAATAATATCAAACACTTTTGTTTTATTCGTATGAAGCATTTTTGGCCATTATAAGGTAAAACTCTATCCTCCGGCTTGCGTTGCATTGTGTGATGGGACCTGAGTCTTATAATGGCTTCATTTTATAAAAAGCATTGCGATGATTTAATCATTTACTTTATTTCATGCACTAGCACTCATTGGAGTAAACCCGTTCCGCGAAAGTGGCGTGTTCCTTTGATTTGCCTTATTATTGTTGTTAATAAGTTAAGTAGATTTCTCATACCAGTCCCCTGACTGACTCGTAGTTTGTTTCACCTTGCAAACTCGGGTGCCCTCATTTTCACACGGGTAGCCTAGTTACAAGTTTCTGACGCACTTTTGGCTCATGGCGAGGCTTGACTACACCGTGCTGACTTGGATTTTCTCCGCCATTATTGTATCTATATTATGATTACGCCATTGGCGATGTAGACTGATATTTATTTTGTGTACTCTTTATGTATGATTCCGCCTCGGGTGATGGTGACTGATTATGTATCATTATGCACTAAGTTGTATCCTGTACTGTGCTCTCTGATGTGATGATATCTATATGATTTCGCTGTCATATGTGTGTAAATTATTCTATTTTCTGTTTATGCTATTATCTGCGATCTACTAATGATGATTAATGTGTTATATTCCAATGATTATCCTTAACACCGTGTCACGGGGTTTTGGGATCGTCACATGAATGCAACATCAAAAGCAAGAACAAGTGAATAAGCATGGTTCAGATCAACATGAAATAAGGACAAATTCAAGATAACACAAGTGCAGCATAAAGCAACTCATTCATGACAGCATATACATGGTAGTATATGAACAAGTGGAAATGATGAAACAAGATGGAGATGCAGCTATACAAGTTTCAGCACATTTACTAATGCAACAACCACAAAGGCAACATGACAGGAATTACAAATGTTCAAAACAGTTCAAGACAGGTTCAAGGTCAAATACAAAAAGCAGCATATAGATGCTTCATGAAAATGGCAACACAAGTTTTCAGAAACAGTGTGTTTAAACATGGTCAAGGCAAAATCAATGGGACAAGCATATAGACATGGTAGAGAAAATGGTGTATACAAGTTAATGAGAAGAAGCAATTGTAATTGGACATGAAACAGGATGGTGTGTGTGTGATTAGATGGTGTTGCAGTTCAGCATGTAAGCGGTAAATCAGCATAATCAACCAAGAATTGCCAAGCCAGATGTGGATGAAGCATCATGAATATGTACACAAGGGTTAAAGTGCAGCTACACAAGAGGTGCAGCAATATAAGTCGAGCAAGGCCAAGTCAACTCAGTTTAGACTCAACACAAATGCATGATGATTTCATATACATGGTGAATGGGTGTATGTAGAGGAGCTCATGATCAACTCAGTACAGCAAGTAGTGCAACATGTTTCAGATCAAAGCAAGTGTATATGTTGGTGCATGAATCAGAGTCAACATAATGTGTTCTGGTGCACCAGTGGATGTGTATATATCATACTCAAGTGCAACTATTTCAAGCATGTGTAAATCAAGCATGGATGTGTGCAAACAGCTTGTATCAAAGAATATATCTGCACACTTCCATGAATGGATGATTTAACAAATCAGATGAGTAAATTTTTGTGATAACCCGTGACTTCCCCGGTAAGGAAAGCACGAATTTCTTTGAGGACAACACACATCGGAACACAAACAGAAGAACATTTCATTGCTTATTACAACAATTCCATCAGAATACAAGAATATACAGAGTATGAATAAATATTACACATTTGATAAATATCAGAGATTACAATAAATTACGTAGCAGCGGAAAATAATACAAAACACAACTGAAGGTGATACACGGATACGGAGCTTTACGGATATCATTCCAGTTGTAAACCAGGTTCCTGTGAATATAAATCTACAAAACCAAAACTACTAGCTGCCCGTGTCGAAAATAGGGGCACGCAGAGTTAGGTTAAAACAATAAACTCCAGGTCAGTCATGTGACTGGTGTGAGAACTAAAACAGTTATTTAAACTTTACTTTAAAAGAGAGTAATTCAAGGGACCACGCCGTATAACACGGAACGGGTTTCCTCCCAAGAACACTAGTGCATATAACAAAACAGCGCAATGCTTTTTGGAAAAATGAAGCTACTATAAGACCCTGGTCCCATCACACAATGCAACGCGAGCCGGAGGATAGGGTTTTCCCTTATAATAGCCAAACATGTTTGGTACATTTAAAACAAATCATTTGATACTATTATAAGTGTATAGCGTCAAAACAATTTCAATCATAAATATCAATCATAGACGACATGAGCACCCCATCCCACTATGTCGCCATACTAGGCTCTACAAATAAAACCGAAATATCTCGTATTGGAAATTGGATTTCCGTCATGAGTCGAGGCTAGGGGAAAGATCCTCTCCATTTCGAGACACTCTAGCAAGTGCCTCAGGACTACACACTCTGGGTAACCCTTGGATGCTTCAGGGCAGGTCCACACTTACGTTAGTGGATTAGTATTCCTGAACACATGTTTCCCGGTCCTAACAGACCTAAAATCGAGGCGCCTCATTCCAACAACTACATAGGTAAAAATAATATAAATGTCAGCCAGTTTAAGCACTGACACTACCTCTAGCTTGAAAGAAACATCGTGCTCTCCCTGCAGTCCTTATCCCGTTTTTAACTCATACCGAGGTGTGAGGGTCATGAATCCACGCTATACACAAAGCTAGGCCACGTAGGCCGTACTTTGATCATCGACCACAAGACTTTGCTTTTCAACAGAAGCCTTGATCATCTGCCACTTAGGCATGCCACACAGGCAATTCACTCCATGCGACTGATGTCCATCGATATACAACCTCTGAGCTCATACGTCTCAGAGAAGGGCGTTAAGCAAGAGAATAAATTCTCCGCCGCCAAACAGATGTATATTTAATAGAGATCAATCAACACAGAATAAAATCCAATGTCAGACACACAGTCCATTTACAAGTTCGTTCTGGGTCTAAACGAAACTGGAGGCACTTTCCTTGCATATCCATCGATCTTCAAGTACGTCTGGACGATCACCAACTGATTCCCGCCTCTTGGGTGTACAGCCCAATCAAGATCATTAGTAATCACCCAAACGATGTGAAGACTTCCGGTCTTCAACCACCATCTTCATCTTCGATTTATCGTCGAATCGGTTATTCAGAATGGGTATAAACCCGACCTTTCTGAATAACCCGCGTATATAACAAACAAGTGTCATACAAACACAACATACGCCTCATTCCAATTCATCAGTCACTAACCGTAAATTAGCAAGAGAACAATTCCCCAAATATTAGCCCCGAAGGCTGAAACCAACATCAGATCAATACCCAGGAAACCATCCTTCTTAGCTAACCTACAGTTAGTTTCTAAATTTCACATTCTTAGGGAAAGGTTCCCATTAATTTTATCAAAGATAAATTCTTCTAAATTTATTCTTTAATCTTCCTTTGGATATCATTTCAAACCATGTTAAGGTTTTCCAAACTAGTCGGGATTAGCGAACTACATCGAAGTAATTATTTATTTTATTTCCCAATCCCAACCTATTTATCCCATGGAGCAAAACTGGTAATACTCCATATCTAACACCACGGTGTTATCAGTAATATTAATTACCATTTCACGTTCAAATCTAGTTAAAGATTTAACAATCGCTCTAGAGCAAAACTGGTGATACTCCATTCTCGATCTTTTCAATCTAATTAAAGATTCATTAAAACTCTAATTCAGTTTTAATCTCGAAAATCATTTCTTAATGATTATTCCAAGCTATGAAATTAATCTTATCTTTAAATGGGTTAAAGAACCAATGTCCCTTAAAACACGGTTCACAATAAACCCAAAATCACATTCCATTGTTAATCGGTTTAAAAAACAAGTGTTATTTAAAACACCATTCACGATAAACCCAAAAATCAATCTTAAATTCAATTCCAATTAAAGAATAATCAACTGTAAAATCTCACTAAATCTTAATTAAAAGATTTATTCTTTTCTAAACTGGGTTCAAGAACAGTGTTATTTAAGACACCATTCACGACGAACCCGAAATCTCATTTGATATTAAATACAAGGCTCTGAATAGAAAGTACATTGGCTTATATTCAATATCAAATTCTGAAATCAACAAATATCGTATTGGAATAACAATATATATATCTTTCAAATTCCCTTAACCATATCTGTATAATCACTAAATCCAACATTGAAATATTCCGAAGCTAATTTCGATTCAAATCCATTCCAATTCGTATATTGGAAATTCTGGTTATATTTAAAACCACTTCAAATCCACTTTATTTATTGTAAAAATAAATGGGATTATAATTCTAGTACAAAACTAGTTCATTTCGATAAAAATCTGCTTTTATCTTTTCAAATATGGAATTTTTCATCCCTATTCTTCACAAATCATTTCTTATGATTTTACACAAATTATTACTATTTTTAATAATTTTATCAAGGCCCGTACAGTCGATTTCCATCAACGTCCATCGAACTGCACTTACAACGACCTTTTCCAAATTTGATTTGGACATAATTCCAAATCCAACCGTTAGATTTCAAATCCCTAATATTCATTGGAAAGTTCTTTTCGATATGAACCCAGCGGTTCCTGTTTCAGGAGAATCCGACGGTCGGATCTCCCGAAATGTCAATTCGAAGTAAATGGTCGAAATTCGCGAACGGCCGCGGCGCGGCGCGTTCTATTCAGGCCATTATATATATATATATATATATATATATATATATATATATATATATATATTATATTTCGTTGATTTCAATTCAAAACGTATTTTATAAATCGTTTTAAATTCGTTTTCGAAACGATTTCAACTTCATATTCAATTTCGAATCAAAATTGAATATTCCACATCATCGATATACAAATGATAATATTTTCAAAACGTTATATTTTGAAATCACTTTCTTTTCTATATTTATATAAAAAAACGAATATAATCGATATAAATATCGTTCGCATCAAAATAGCGCATCTCTAATCAACACGGCTTTATATATTTCAATAACTTTGTTATCCTATTCAACAAATGAATATTAATTCTATTCAACACATGAATCTATATTTCTTTCAACACATGACTATTCTCAACACATGAGTACTGTCAACACATGACTATTTTTATTATTTTATAAAATTTTGATTTCTATCATTTAATTTTTTATCAGACTCCAACCGTAAATTAGTAAGAGAACGATTCCCTAAGTATTAACCCCGAAGGCCGAAACCAACATCAGATCAATACCCAGGAGACCACTCACCTTAGCTATTTTCCAGTTAGTTTCTAATTTTATATATGATAAAGATGTAAATTTTATTGTTAAAATATTTCTTTCAACACATGATAATTTTCAACACATGATAATTCTCAACACATGAGTATCGTCAACACATGACTATTTATTCTATTCAACACATGAATCTTTATATTATAATATTCTTTATTTTCCCGATTGGAATGAGGCACAATCAATTACCATATAATTTTAATTATATGAATTCCATGCAACACATGTATATAATAGCAATGATAAATAATCAACCATCATCCAAAGTGCACCACACAACTG
Organism: Allium sativum; assembly: GCA_030737875.1. Taxonomy (NCBI): domain Eukaryota; kingdom Viridiplantae; phylum Streptophyta; class Magnoliopsida; order Asparagales; family Amaryllidaceae; genus Allium; species Allium sativum. The sequence goes on along the minus strand of CM060909.1, from coordinate 744,400,102 downwards.
CATAAGCATTAAATATAAATAATTAACGCTTACACAGTCTGTCAACCAATCGATCGACATACAACTAAATAATTGGGATTAGTGTACGCCAAACATCATCCCAACACCCGTGTGGGGTTTCAATCCACAAACACTGAATATTATTTGTGCAGTTGGGCGATGTGTAAATTTATCGTCCCAATCAATATCCTTCAAATAGGTGTACATAAACAAACCGTCCGGTTTGTAAATGAATATTTATTTATTCACATTCACGTTAAAAAATATATTTTTAACTATATTAATTTATTTCAACACATGAAGGTTTTATTATCCATTTCACATCAACATCACAAACAAAATTCACAACACATCAAACAAGCATACAAGTCGTCCATGGTCTGTGGACGACGGGTGTCGGGTGCTGCTAAGCACCATCTGCATCCTAGTATATATTTTAACTAGAAAACAAGATTTAAAGTGATAAGTTCTCACCGACTAGCTAAACCAAACGCCACGACTCTTCATATGTAGGAAATCTTCGCCGTGCTCGCCTTTTGTCAATTTCATTGTCCGTAGCCACTACATATATAAAAATCACATTTTTACATTGTCGCTATGTATATAAAAATCATATTTTTACATTGTCGCTATGTATATAAAAATCACATTTTTACACCGCTATTATATAGATAAAAATTCTATTTTTACCCCGGTGTTCATATAATAAAGATTATATTTTTATCACGCTAACTTCATAATAAAAATTATATTTTTATATCGTTCTTCTACTAGTAAATATTATATTTTTACTTCGCTAAAAATTAAATCTTCACTTCATTAAAAATCCAACCTTTCTTCGCTAACATCATATAAAAATCCGACCTTCCCTTGCTAACATCATATATAAAAATCCGACCTTTTCTAGGTGATTAACTATATAAAAATCCGATCTTTTCTAGGTGATTAACTATATAAAAATCCTATCTTTATCTAGGAATAAAAACAAAGCAATTAAATTGGGAACACTCACATTTCTAGGGTTTTCAGAAGCGGCGGGGCCCACGGCTGCGGTCAGAGGTGGGGGGCGGTGGCGGGGAGGGCTGCAGGCGGCGGTGGCCAACTTTGGTGGCAGCGGAGGGGCTGCGTTGACCGGAGGGTGGCTGTTTTGGGTGGAAAAAGGCGGTGCGGTTTAGGGCGTGGATTGGGGAATGAGGAGCGGCAATAGGGGAGGGGGAGGACCGGATAAAGGGGGGAGGCTGACCGCCACTACGGCGGTGGCACTGGCTGCCGCGTGGAGGAGCAACGTGGTGGGTTTCCTACCGCGGTTTTATATAATTTTTTTTTATCTGTTCGATCTGAAAAGAAATGTCGGGGGGGGGGGGGGGGGGAGGGAATAATGAAAAGGGGGTTGACCAATATAAGTATATATACATTTATTTATTTTCATTCTTAAAGTTGCCTTTTCATTCTAAGTCGAAATCGAACCCACTGACTGTCTCCCATAGCTAATTACCCTTATTCCGAACACAATGGGATATGTATCGTAAGCTGATTCGATCGTTTTAATCAGTTTTCGTCCAAATCAAAATATAACTCTATATATTGAATTTGAACGCACATTTCAATTTACCAGGGCCACATACTAACTCGAAAAATATTTTCTAGCTTCGTATTGACGATACGGTCCTAACAAAACTAATTCCGTCAAATTCTGAGACCGTTTGAAAAATGGCCATTTTCCAGTCGATTAAAATCAACTGAAACTGGTCAAACGCGTTTTCCTTTGCCACGCTCACGTATTGATTCGAAAAATTACGAATTTTGGAATCTAGAAATAATTTGACATCACGGATCAAACAAAAGTGGTTTCGTCGAAAATCAAGGTCGTTTGCAAAATTTCCATTTTTAAGGGCTAGAATTCCATAGCGACTATTCTGAATTTTCAACTGGACATAACTTTTGATTCCCGCTATGAAATTTCAATTTTTCGGATTCCTTGGAAAGATATTCTCAGTTAGATTCAAATATTTTTGGTTTCGCCAAAATCCGGTTTATTTTTCACCCGGTACATTCATTTGAATTTTGAAATCGAAATATCGAACAACCTCGCCATTTTCAATTCCTTTTATAATTAAACATAAATATTTATATTCTAACGACAATCTATATAAATATATACGTTCGAATTCTATTCAAAATAAATTTCTCGTCGCTATTATTTAAAATAATTTATTTAAAATATTCAAAATTCAGTAAAATTGCCAAAATAAAAATTTTAAATTGGCTCGGATTTTCCGGGTTGTTACAATCTCCCCCACTTAAAATTTTTTGTCCCCGAAAAGGAACGAAGTTGAAAGTTGTTTAACTAATCAACTCAACTTCCATTATTTTCATTACGGCTTAAGTTCTTCAACTTTTCAGTTTCTAAGAACTTTTCAAATTTTTCAAAAAAATTGGCTAACACCCTAAATTTTCAAAAAATTTCGCCATAACCTCCCCTGCACCGAGGACTTCGAGATATTTCAAATAGGCTCCCATGGCCCTCATCAATCCAAAAAGAAAAAGAAACAGCCAATCGGCTCATAAAATCATCCAAAACCCAAGAAATTAGCAAGCATGTACCTATTTGTCGGGCAAACAATTGTATTCTTCTGCTCTAGCCTCCTTGCTATGACCTGTTCAATGTAAGTACATGTATATGCATGCATTTTCAAACAATTTCCAATACAGTTCAATATTTGGTTCAATTTGCCATAACGGTTCAAAATTATCAAACAAATAAACAAACAACACAACCATCAATCAATTAGTGGATTAACGTTTCAAATTCATAATTTTGATATATATACAGAAAATCATGTTTTTGATGCCAAATCACAACAATAAATCTATCTAGTTTTGGTTCTCACACCAGTCTAATGGAAATATATAGAAATTCCACTTTCGAAACACGAAAATAATTACTGATGATGACGCGTTAATCATCAGAATCAGGTCCGAGCGACTAGAGTGTGATTCTATATCTATCTAGTATATTAAAACTTCGAATATACGTTCATAACGCGTATATGCAAAATCTTTATATACTGGATTGTCCAATTTCAATACAAATAAAATATTCAAATACGTATAATTGAATTTAACTTTCAAAACAAAATTTGTTTTCATTTTCAATACTCTATACACTCGTTCTAGGATACTACTGGTCCCATTTCTAACGAGTAATTCTTATTAGATATTGCTAATCAAATATCTGATGAATTCTTTCGTATGGTCCTAATGTGTCTTGTTCTTGAGCTCTGTAAACCAAAGCTCTGGTACCACTGTGATAACCCGTGACCTCCCCGGTAAGGAAAGCACGAATTTCTTTGAGGACAACACACATCGGAACACAAACAGAAGAACATTTCATTGCTTATTACAACAATTCCATCAGAATACAAGAATATACAGAGTATGAATAAATATTACACATTTGATAAATATCAGAGATTACAATAAATTACATAGCAGCAGAAAATAATACAAAACACAACTGAAGGTGATACACGGATACAGAGCTTTCCGAATATCATTCCATCTGTAAACCAGGTTCCTGTGAATATAAATCTGCAAAACCAAAACTACTAGCTGTCTGTGTCAAAAATAGGGGCACCCAGAGTTTAGGTTAAAACAATAAACTCCAGGTCAGTCATGTGATTGGTGTGAGAACTAAAACAGTTATTTAAACTTTACTTTAAAAGAGAGTAATTCAAGGGACCACGCCGTATAACACGGAACGGGTTTCCTCCCAAGAACACTAGTGCATATAACAAAATAGCGCAATGCTTTTTGGAAAAATGAAGCTATTATAAGACCCAGGTCCCATCACACAATGCAACGCAAGCCGGAGGATAGGGTTTTCCCTTATAATAGCCAAATATGCTTGGTACGTTTAAAACAAATCATTTGATACTATTATAAGTGTATAGCGTCAAAACAATTTCAATCATAAATATCAATCATAGACGACATGAGCGCCCCATCCCACTATGTCGCCATACTAGGCTCTACAAATAAAACCGAAATATCTCGTATTGGAAATTGGATTTTCGTCTTGAGTCGAGGCAAGGGGCAAGATCCTCTGCGCTTCGAGACACTCTAGCAAATGCCTCAGGACTACACACTCTGGGTAACCCTTGGATGCTTCAGGTCCGGTCCACACTTACGTTAGTGGATTAGTATTCCTGAACACACGTTTCCCGGTCCTAACAGACCTAAAATCGAGGTGCCTCATTCCAACAACCACATAGGTAAAAGTAATATAAATGTCAGCCAGTTTAAGCACTGACACTACCTCTAGCTAGAAAAAAACGCCGTGCTCTCCTTGTAGTCTTTGTCTCGTTTTTAACTCATACCGAGGTGTGAGGCTCGCGAATCCACGCTATACACAAAGCTAGGCCACGTAGGCCATACTTTGATCATCGACAACAAGACTTTGTTTTTCAACAGAAGCCTTGGTCATCTGCCACTTAGGCATGCAACACAGGCAGTTCACTCCATGCGACTGATGTCCATCGATATACAACCTCTGAGCTCGTACATCTCAGAGAAGGGCATTAAGCAAGAGAATAAATTCTCGGCCGCCAAACAGATGTATATTTAATAGAGATCAATCAACATAGAATAAAATCCAATGTCAGACACACAGTCCATTTACAAGTTCGTTCTGGGTCTAAACGAAACCGGAGGCACTTTCCTCGCTTATCCATCGATCTCCAAGTACATCTGGACGATCACCAACTGATTCCCTCCTCTTGGGTGTACAGCCCAATCAAGATCATCTGTAATCACCCAAACGATGTGAAGACTTCTGGTCTTCAACCACCGTCTTCATCTTTGACTTATCGTCGAATCGGTTATTCAGAATGGGTATAAACTCGGCCTTTCTGAATAACCCGCGTATATAATAAACAAGTGTCATACAAACACACCATACTCCTCATTCCAATTCATCAGTCACTAACCGTAAATTAGCAAGAGAACAATTCCCCAAATATTAACCCCGAAGGCCGAAACCAACATCAGATCAATACCCAGGAAACCATCCTTCTTAGCTAACCTACAGTTAGTTTCTAAATTTCACATTCTTAGGGAAAGGTTCCCATTAATTTTATCAAAGATAAATTCTTCTAAATTTATTCTTTAATCTTCCTTTGGATATCATTTCAAACCATGTTAAGGTTTTCCAAACTAGTCGGGATTAGCGAACTACACCGAAGTAATTATTTATTTTATTTCTCAATCCCAACCTATTTATCCCATGGAGCAAAACTGGTAATACTCCATATCTAACACCACGGTATTATCGGTAAAATTACTTACCATTTCATGTTCAAATCTAGTTAAAGATTTAACTATCGCTCTGGAGCAAAACTGGTGATACTCCATTCTCGGTCTTTTCGATCTAATTAAAGATTCATTAAAACTCTAATTAAGTTTTAATCTCGAAAATCATTTCTTAATGATTATTCCAAGCTATGAAATTAATCTTATCTTTAAATGGGTTAAAGAACCAATGTCCTTTAAAACACGGTTCACGATAAACCCAAAATCACATTACATTGTTAATCGGGTTAAAGAACAAGAGTTATTTAAAACACCATTCACGATAAACCCAAAAATCAATCTTAAATTCAATTCCAATTAAAGATTAATCAACTGGAAAATCTCACTAAATATTAATTAAAAGATTTATTCTTTTCTAAACTGGGTTCAAGAACAGTGTTATTTAAGACACCATTCCCGAAGAACACAAAATCTCATTTGATATTAAATACAAGACTCTAAATAGAAAGTATATCGGCTTATATTCAATATCAAATTCTGAAATCAAAAAATATCGTATCGGAATAACGATTTATATATATATATCTTTCAAATTCCCTTATCCATATCTGTATAATCACGAAATCCAACATCAAAATATTCCGAAGCTAATTTCGATTCAAATCCATTCCAATTCGTATATTGGAAATTTTAGTTATATTTAAAACCACTTCAAATCCACTTTATTTATTGTAAAAATAAATGGTATTATAATTCTAGTTCAAAACTAGTTCATTTCGATAAAAATCTGCTTTTATCTTTTCAAATATGGAATTTTTCATCCCAATTCTTCACAAATCATTTCTTATGATTTTACACAAATTATTGCTATTTTAAATAATTTTATCAAGGCCCGTACAGTCGATTTCCATCAACGGCCATCGAACTGCACTTACAGCGACCTTTTCCAAATTTGATTTGGACATAATTCCAAATCCAACCGTTAAATTTCAAATCTCTAATATTCATTGGAAAGTTCTTTTCGATATGAACCCAACGGTTCTGGTTTCAAGAGAATCCGATGGTCGGATCTCCCGCAACTTCAATTCGAAGTCAATGGACGAAATTCGCGAACGGCCGCGGCGCGGCACGTTCTATTCAGGCCATTATATATAATATATATATATATATATTATATATATTTCGTCGATTTCAATTCAAAACGTATTTTATAAATCGTTTTAAATTCGTTTTCGAAACGATTTCAACTTCATATTCAATTTCGAATCAAAAGTGAATATTCCACATCATCGATATACAGATGATAATATTTTCAAAACGTTATATTTTGAAATCACTTTCTTTTCTATATTTATATAAAAAAACGAATATAATCGATATAAATATCGTTCGCGTCAAAATAGCGCATCTCTAATCAACACGGCTTTATATATTTCAATAACTTCGTTATCCTATTCAACAAATGAATATTTATTCTATTCAACACATGAATCTATATTTCTTTCAACACATGACTATTCTCAACACATGAGTACTGTCAACACATGACTATTTTTATTATTTTATAAAATTTTGATTTCTATCATTTAATTTAACCGTAAATTAGTAAGAGAACGATTCCATAAGTATTAACCCCGAAGGCCGAAACCAACATCAGATCAATACCCAGGAGACCACTCACCTTATCTATTTTCCAGTTAGTTTCTAATTTTATATATGATAAAGATGTAAATTTTATTGTTAAAATATTTCTTTCAACACATGATTATTCTCAACACATGAGCATCGTCAACACATGACTATTTATTCTATTCAACACATGAATCTTTATATTATAATATTCTTTATTTTCCCGATTGGAATGAGGCACAATCAATTACCATATAATGTTAATTATATGGATTCCATACAACACATGTATATAATAGCAATGATAAATAATCAACCATCATCCAAAGTGCACCACACAACTGCGTAAGCATTAAATATAAATAATTAACGCTTACACAGTCTGTCGACCAATCGATCGACATACAACTAAATAATTGGGATTAGTGTAAGCCAAACATCATCCCAACACCCGTGTGGGGTTTCAATCCACAAACACTGAATATTATTTGTGCAGTTGGGCGATGTGTAAATTTATCGTCCCAATCAATATCCTTCAAATAGGTGTACATAAACAAACCGTCCGGTTTGTAAATGAATATTTATTTATTCACATTCACGTTAAAAAATATATTTTTAACTATATTATTTATTTCAACACATGAAGGTTTTATTATCCATTTCACATCAACATCACTAACAAACTTCACAACACATCAAACAAGCATACAAGTCGTCCATGGTCTGTGGACGACGGGTGTCGGGTGCTGCTAAGCACCATCTGCATCCTAGTATATATTTTAACTAGAAAACAAGATTTAAAGTGAGAAGTTCTCACCGACTAGCTAAACCAAACGCCACGACTCTTCATATGTAGGAAATCTTCGCCGTGCTCGCCTTTTGTCAATTTCATTGTCCGTAACCACTACATGTATAAAAATCACATTTTTACATTGTCGTTATGTATATAAAAATCATATTTTTACATTATCGCTATGTATATAAAAATCACAGTTTTACACCGCTACTATATAGATAAAAATTCTATTTTACCCCGGTGTTCGTATAATAAAGATTATATTTTTATCACGCTAACTTCATAATAAAAATTATATTTTTATATCGTTCTTCAACTAGTAAAGATTATATTTTTACTTCGCTAAAAATCAAATCTTTACTTCATTAAAAATCCAACCTTTCTTCGCAAACATCATATAAAAAAATATGACCTTTCCTTACTAACATCATATATAAAAATCCGACCTTTTCTAGGTGATTAACTATATAAAAATCCGACCTTTTCTAGGTGATTAACTATATAAAAATCCTATCTTTATCTAAGAATAAAATCAAAGCAATTAAATTGGGAACACTCACATTTCTAGGGTTTTCAGAGGCGGCGGGGCCCGCGGCTGCGGTCAGAGGTGGGGGGGCGGCGGCGGGGAGGGCCGCAGGCGGCGGTGACCAACTTTGGTGGCGGCGGAGGGGCTACGTTGACCGGAGGGTGGCTGTTTTGGGTGAAAAAAAGGCGGTGCGGTTTAGGGCGTGGATTGGGGAGTGAGGAGCGGCGATAGGGGAGGGGGAGGACCGGAAAAAGGGGGGAGGCTGACCGCCACGGCGGCGATGGCGCTGGCTGCCGCGTGGTGGAGCAACGCGGTGGGTTTCCTACCGCGGTTTTTTTTTTTTTTTTTATCTGTTTGATCTGAAAAGAGGTGTCGGGGGGGGAAGGGAATAATGAAAAGGGGGTTGGCCAATATTAGTATATATTTTTTATTTATTTTCATTCTTAAAGTTACCTTTTCATTCTAACTCGAAATCGAACCCACCGACTGTCGTCCATAGCTAATTACGCTCATTCCGAATATAATGGGATATGTATCGTAAGCTGATTCGATCGTTTTGATCAGTTTTCGTCAAAACCAAAATATAACTCTATATATTGAATTTGAACGCACATTTTAATTTACCGGGGCCACATACTAACTCGAAAAATCCTCGAAAAATATTTTCTAGCTTCGTATTGACGATACGGTCCTAACAAAACTAATTTCATCAAATGCTAAGACCGTTTGAAAATGGCCATTTTCCAGTCGATTAAAATCAACTAAAACTGGTCAAACGCGTTTTCCTTTGCCACACTCACATATTCATTCGAAAAATTACGAATTTTGGAATCTAGCAATAATTTGACATCACGGATCCAACAAAAGTGGTTTCGTCGAAAACCGAGGTCGTTTGCAAAATTTCCATTTTTAAGGGCCAGAATTCCATAGCGACTATTCTTAATTTTCAACTGGACATAACTTTTGATTCCCGCTATGAAATTTCAATTTTTCGGATTCGTTGGAAAGATATTCTCAATTAGATTCAAATATTTTTGGTTTCGCGAAAATCCGGTTTATTTTGCACCCGGTGCATTCATTTGAATTTTGAAATCGAAATATCGAACTACCGCGCCATTTTCAATTCATTTTATAATTATAAATAAATATTTATATTCTAACGACGATCCATATAAATATATACGTTCGAATTCTATTCAAAATAAATTTCTTGTCGCTATTATTTAAATTATTTATTTTAAATATTCAAAATTCAGTAGAATTGCCAAAATAAAAATTTTAAATTGGCTCGGATTTTCCGGGTTGTTACAACTGTGGCAAGAAAGTAATTTCTTAATTTAATTCTTTCCAGTAATGTCAAAGAAAAATGCATGAAGATTCTTGGGCAAGAATTGCGAGCAGAAAGCATGACAATGCATACAAGGAAATTGGAGATCAAGAAATCAAATATGTTTCTAGAAATGACTGTGTGAATTCAATATATTCAGGAATTAAAACTGGCAAGATTTCTTTTCGGAAAATCTTTCATAAATCAAATTAAAGAGGCCACAAGCAATTCTGAAATTACAGTGTTTATTTTTTTTTTTTTGGCAAAAAATCAATTCTTTCTAGATTTGATTCAAAGATTATTTCGAATTGAAAAGGGACAAATTGTATTTCCAGAAATGACTCAGCTTTTCTTTTACGGTTTTAAATCAAGGAAACTAATCACGCAAAAATCATCAAGGGACCACAAGTCATTAGTTTCCAGTATTTCATTCACCAGATGAAAGCCGAGGAGATAATATACCAAAAGAAAAAGAAAAAAAACACAGGCAACATTCACGTAATCAGACCAAGTCAATATTGGTGAAATCAGAGAGCATTTTAAGGATTCTATAATCCTACTTAATCACCAATTCATCGCTGGCATTGATTATCGAAAACCATACATCAACAATTCAGAGAAAAATCAAATTAAATTCGAATTACTCACTTTTTGTTTCCGATCGCAAGTCGCCAAGCTAGAGAGTTAGAAGACTTCGATCACCAGCACAACAATTTTTCTTCAAGCAATTCAAGACAACAATTTGAAGATTCAGTGAAACCCAAGTTGTGGATTTCATAGCCGCCATTTTTTCCCCATAAGCAGATAGATCGGGACAAAGAAAGTGAAGTGGTGCAACACAAAACAAAGGGGCCGGCCTTTTCCCATTTGACTTAGCCATGACTCAAAAGAAAAAGGGGATGACCCTTCTTATTTAATCTCCTTTAGTTTATTCTAAAACAAGGCTTTCCATTTGTTTTTGTTTTTAATTTTGTATTGTGTTTTGTTTTTGTTTTGTAAACCAAATTCAAACAGTGTCTAGATCTGTAAAGTCTAGGATATCAGTCAGGTTGTTGACTGTCAGTTTCAGAGTCTGTAAAATCTGGGTTGCGGATTACAGGGTTGTACTTCGGGGAAATCTGATCGAGGGGATATCGGTCAGTCTAGGGTTTTGAGCGTAGGGTTAGGACAGGAGCAGGCACTACGAGTGTACATGGTCTTGTATGCGGGATCTGTTTATAACACCTAGTAGAAACCTTAGGAATGCAGCAGTAGGCAGGATTGTGATGAAGCTGGGTATCTCTGTGTGTTATTTCTGCTGTATTATGTGATCTGTTTATTATTTAATATCCTGTCAGATTTTTAACTCAGCGAAAAACTGTGAAAACCCCTATTCCCCCCCCCCCCCTCTAGGGTTATTCTAGATCCAACAATTTCAAATATAAAAGAAATCAGTGTTGAATTGAAAATGGTTTGAAATCATTGAACGATTTATATTTATATATATATATAAATATAAATTAAAATAAAACGAATCGTGCTGCTGCGGTTCGCGTTTTGAAATCGTAACTTTAAACGATTATACCGAAGGATCCGACCGTCGGATTTTCCCAAAACTGGAACCGTTGGGTTCGTTTTGGAAAGATATTTCCAACGACATAAAGTTTTCTAAGATCCAACGGTTAGATTTTGAGAAATGTGCAAATCAAATTTTGGTGAAAACAGCGCCAGGGCCATGTAATGACCCGAAGCGTCGTTTAATTGAAAATGGCTATTTTTAAATAAATAAAAATAGCGATAAATCATTATAAATTATTATATACGATATGGAATGAAAAGGAATGATTTAAATTATGTATATTCGAGAATTATTTGAAAAGTCTGAGTTAACTCTCATTTCAAATAATTGCACGACGATTGGAAGTCGAAGATTTGAAGACATTGCTCCCAGGAAAGGGTTACAGTGGTAGTTGTCCGGATGTACTTGTTGATTGTCCAGATTAGCGAGCACCTCTCTTCCGTATTGTACATATGGGACGAGGAATAAGGTGTCTCAGGTTTCGTTCAGACCCAGAATGAACTTGTAAATGGATGTGTGTCTGACACTGGATTTCATTCCATGTAAATTGATTTCTATTTAATATATATCTGTTGGTGGCGGAGAATTTATTCTCTTGCTTAACACCCTTCTCTGAGACGCACAAGCTCAGAGGTTGTATATTGATAGTTATCGATCGCATGGCGTGAATTGTCAGTATGGCATGCCAAGATGCAAATGATCAAGGCTTATTATTGAAAAGCAGAGCCTTGTGGTTGATGATCAAAGCACAGCTTTATTGTAGCATAGCTTTGTGTATAGCGTTACTTCGCGAGCCTCACACCCCGGTATGAACCAGAAACGTGAGAAGGATCCAGGGAGAACATGCGTTTCTTTCTAGCTAGAAGTGGTGTCTGGGTTTTACAAGCCCAGATATTTTTACTTATGTAAATGATGGAAAGCGAGATACCTCGGATTTGAGTCTCGAGTGGATCTATTTTACGCCCCATAGGGAGGGGAGACGTATTGTTCTGGAATTATATATAATCCACTAACATTAGTTGTGGACCAACCCTGTGGCTCCAAGGGACGATGCATTTTGTTTCTGAGGCACGGGCTAGAGTGTCTCGAATTCGGTAAGGACGATCCCTTGCCTTGGTTCATGATGGAAATCCAACTTCCAATACGACCCATACAGTTTTGATTGTAAACCCATATTTGGCGACATAGTATATGGTAGTTATGCCGTCTATGATTGATATATTATGATTGAAATGTTTTTGAAACATATATACCCTAATAATAATATTAAATTCGTTTTATCGTATCAAGCATTTTTTACCATTATAAGGTAAAACTCTATCCTCCGATTTGCATTGCATTGTGTGATGGGACTTGATTCTTATAATGGTTTCATTTTTCTAAAAAAGCATTGCGTTGTTTAACGATTTACCTTATATATGCGCTAGCAATCCAATGGAGTAAACCCGTTCCGCGTTAGCGGCGTGGTCCTGTGATTAGCATATTATTAAATAGGTTAAGTAAGATTTCTCATACCAGTCCCATGACTGACTCATAGTTTGTTTCACTTTGCAAACTCGGGTGCCCTCTTTCCACATAGGCAGCCTTGTATTCAGGTTTTAGCAGACTCATTCTGGATATCTATGGAGCTTAAGATGGATTCTACCATTTCTATTATGTTGTTCAGATTTCATTTAGTATATTATGTTTGATTCCGCTGCAGATATTTTATATTAAGTTGAAACTGTATTATGAACTAAGTATGATCCTATTATGCTGAGTATCTCTATTGATATATTTTTCCCAGTGTAATTTGATGTACATTTTCTGCTGTAATTCTATATTTATATTCTGCTGTTATTATTTATGTGTTATATTCCAATGATTATCCTTGCTTTCATACTACGGGAGTTTGGGGTTATCACAGCCTTAATATTGATTTATAAAAATATCGGTAAAAAGGGATTTTTATATTTAAACGGGAAAATCTATTTTTCTTAAAATAGAATTTGAATTTTGAATGGGCTATAGAAATATTAACTTGTTTTGTATATATAAAACAAGTATTGAATTTATAAACAATATTTATAAATTTAATAATGTGGGAAATTGAAGTGAAATTATAAACGATGTTTATAAATTAAATAATGCAGGGAATTGAAATGAATTTATAAACGGTGTTTATAAATGAAGTGGAAAAATTATCTTTTGATAATTTGAATATTTAAATTCAAATGTGAATTTAAAAATTGAAATGTGGAATCATTTTAAAAAAGTAAACGGTGAAATTTATTCTGATGTTCAGAATGTAAATCGAACTAAAAATAAATCCGTATGGATTTATGATTTGAATTCTATTAGATCGAATTTATTTAAATAAAATATTTTTCAGAAAAGATATCGGAATCGTACTAAATAGAACTAAAATTAAATATGAAAATAAATTATGTGCTATATATATATAAGTTATAATAAATAGAATATTCCAAAATAAGATTTTGGTTTTCAAACAGATTTTAAAATGTTACTTGTTTTATTATATAAAACAAGGAAGTTGGATTTATAAATGATATTTATAAATCTAGGGAAATAAATTATCATTAGATAATTTAGAGGTTTAAATTCAAATATGAATTTGAAAATAGGATTTGAAATCGTTTCGAAATAGGAACGACGGAATTTATTTCAAAATTTGAATTAGAAACTGAATTGAAATAAATCCAAATGATTTATAATTAGAATTCAATTTTATTAATTTTATAAAATAATTTATCTCCAAAGGAAATTGCAATATTATATATAAGATTGGGTTGCAAATAAATGTAACTGAATTATGGAAAAATCCTCAATTTAGAAAAATCGAAATGTTAAGTTAAATTTGGAAAGCCGATCTAATATATATTTAAAATATACAAGAATGGAAGTGAAATTTATTTATAAACGAAGTTTAAAACGTTTATTTTTAAATATAATTAAAATGAACTTGCCGCAGCGCTGCAGTTCGTAAATTGACGTTTCGAACTTCAATTGAGTATATAGAACTCAATTTAAGTCGGAATTCTTTGAAACAAGAATCGTCAGGACCGATTGAATAATAGTTTTCAAATGGAAGAGAAAAATCTGTTTATCCAATGGTGGTTAATGGCAGGATTGAATTGGAGTCGCCGCAGTGAAGAAATTATGGAGAGATGGGATATCAACCTATTGGATGGTGGTTAATGGATTCATGTTGATGTTTATGGAGATGGAGATCATTTCCCTTGCGTGTTTTTATAGTTTTTCCATTAAAGCCATATGTTTGTGCCTGAGAGAAGTTTGGGAAAGTGTTTTTGTCTTAGGGATATGTGTGGTCTTCTTTGATCGTTGCCTTCTAGTTACTGACACGTGTGGGTTGAGAGTTTTTCCATGTGCAATGTTTCGGTTTATCCGATTTAAGGATGTTATTTGTGTTATTTTGGGTAGGACAGCAAGGGATTTGATGTTTGCTAGCCTTAATTACATCTTTTTGTATTTTTTATTGATGCGTTATCGATAAAACGCCGCACTATTTTTTCCTATCAAATATCCATGCTGGGTATTAGTATAGGTTTTAACGAGGCGGTTTACCCATTTTCAAAAAAAAAAGGAAGAGAAAAATCTGGATTTCATCGTGTAGATTTTGAGTTATGTCAAAATCAAATTTTCAAAAAAAAAAACAGCGCCATAACCATTATAAAACCATAACGGTTTATTTAAATAAATAAAAGGAATTTAAGTAAATAAAATTCGAGTATCCATCAGAAAAAATCAGACTTGAGATATAAAATAAATATACTCAACTGGAGTAAGTGAACAGATTTTTGAATCAAAAATCAGATTTTTAACTATAGAATTAACTAATTTGAAGAATAATTAGTTAATCGATTTTGAATCAAAATTGGGCGTTGGATAAGTAAATGTTGTTTACGAATTCATATTTGAAATCGAATATGAAACTTGAATTGAAAATGGAATTCAATTGGTTTATAAGTCAATAAAAATATATATGAATGTGATATGTTCAATTAAATAGTGGAATATGGAAAAGAGTTAATTAAAGAATAAATTAGCGAATTGAGTTAAAAGTGATCGGATTGAGTTGGAATAAATTAGGAACAGTCGTATATGGGTTGGACAGGAATGGAATGAAGTGTATGAAGATTATAATTCGAGTGCCCGACAAAAAGATACACGTTTAAATTCCATATGAGATTTTATGTGCCAAATTGGCAAGCCACTTGGCTTTTGGATTTTCTTTTTGAATGGAGAAAGCCTAGATAGGCGAGTTGAGGTTTGAGCTATTGACCAGTACAAAGGAGGTGCTGGCGAAATTTTCTGAAAATTTAAAGAGTTAGAATATTTTTAAGAAAATTTGATAACTAGAAATCAATATATCGATATATATAGAATTCGATAAGGAAACGAACTTAAAATAGAATATTACAAACAAAAAGAAAATCTATAATTAAATCGGGTAAAAATAGAAAGAGAAACATATACCCGTTTTAAAGCTGAGTAATTGGTTTATATGATGTTGATTATTCGAGGTAAGTAGTCTTGTCTGTTTTGAAGTTAACAATGTTATTCAATCAAGGTCTAAGAGGTATTTATACTCCAACTTGATTGATTTCATTATTAACCAATAAATAACAAGATTCAGGCTCAAAGATTAATGTTTTGAATAAGATTTAGTTGAATGCAATATTTTGGGTTGTTGTAACAATGTTTTACACAACATTGGTTTTAACCCAGATAAGTGGAATTTTGAAAATAGAATAATAAATATTTCTTAAGTATAGAAATGAATGGTCGTGAAAGGGAGAAGTACTTGGAATGTTTTCCGATTATTAATAAAAGATATTTTCTAAGTATAGAAAATAAAAGAAGGCGATATATGGAAATGTTTTCCAAATAGCGTAAGAGGCCAAGATGATTATTGAAAATATTTGGTTAACAAATATTGATAAGCAAATGAAGAAGTGATTTAATTAATGAAATATTATTAAGAGGCCCAATGATTTGTTTGATGTTTTGAATGAATGTTTGTTTTTCTTCGATAGTTAAATAACCGACTATCGAAATATTGACCACTATCGTTGTCAATATGGAGAGACCGGTTGGATTATTATCCGAGAACCACTCCGTATTGGCAGTAGCGTTGCGAATCCGATCATATGAAGGCAATCGAAGACAGAGTAAAGTGTAAGGGCTATTTCTGTTAATCCTAGGTAGAAATTGCCTAAGATGGATTAATGGAAATTTTGGCTTCGGTTTCGTTCGGTCTCAGAACGAAGTTATATGGATGAATGTCTGACAGAGTATTTCTGATGATCGCATATGTTGGTCTGTATAAATATTATGTTGGTGGAGAATTTATTCTCTTAGCATAATATCCAGAATTTATTTGTACAAATCAACTAATGATTAACGGATCTGACAATGTGGCATTCAGAGTGATTGTGCTATCAATGAATGATAAGTAATCATAGCCTCAGGCCTCGACAACCGGGAAATGACAAAAATCGGGCAGGCAACATGACTAAGTGGGTAGCTCCCAATTATGGTGAATTATCACCTATCTAGAGAAAATTTATTTCCTTCTTTATTCTATTCGATGTTGTCCCATTCAGGGAAACGGTTGTTGATCCCAACCGTTGGTGATATACATTCGATACACTCAAGCGAAATGAGTGATCGGTCATGTGTGGCCGAGTTACAAGATGTTCTTGTTGAACCCAGTGTATTCCTCTCTAGAGATTCCATACCTTGTCATAGTTGGAAATCATTACCCAATAAGTGCTTGCAGTTTTGATTGTATATTATATATATGTTGAGTGTGAGATGCAAACGTATTTATTTGATTTATACACTATTATAATATCAAAACAGTTTTGATATAAAGATCATCGTTTCTTTCAAAGGGATTTTGAAAATTAAATCAAGTGTTTTGGATTCTCATAAGGGAAAAACTCGTTCCGTGTTATACGGCGTGGTCGTATGAGATATCGTTTATTTTATCAAACTGTTTTAAATTGTTTACTCATACCAATCCCATGACTGACCCAGAGTTTATTTTTCTATGTTTTCCCTAAACTCTTGGGTGCGCAAATTTGTACGGGCAGTCAAGTAGTTCAGGTGTTTACAGATACTTGAAGGAGCTTGGAGCAGGAGGCTTCAGCGTTATATATTATTGTTATTTCCGCTGTGTTGTAAGTGTTGTACTCTGATAATTGTATGTTACAGTTAAAATCTTGTATTTCAAAGGTTATGATATATTATATTTTGTTCCGTTTCGATGTGAGATTGTGTTGTTGTTTCTGTTCTTCTTCTACCTTTTTCTTCTTTATTTTCATAATGATTCGTATTTCTGTGCAGTTTGGGTTGGACGTGTGTTGTATTCAGTCAACTTAGATAGTACGGATTTGCGGGCCACTACAAATGCTTCAGAATGATAACTCTAGTTCTTGTGTAGGAGGATCGTTGTTTGGCGTACTGAGGGTTTCTACCTGGAAACCCTCCACAATCAACGTGCACATCTTATCGGTTTTTGATTATATTCCTAATATTGTTGTGATGTACACTCACTAGTATCACAACTACTTGATTCTTGTCCCTTCCACTCTTAAATATTATCACACTTGATTTGATATGAAATTGTTTGGAGGTCGTAAGGTAAAAACATATTCGTGTTTATGCGTTGCATGGTATTACAATACCTTTATTCAAATGATTTTTATAGCATTAAAAATCCAGTTAAGGTCAGACTAATCTAAATGTTATTTCTTTATAATGTTTGGTTCAAACTGAGCTTATTTACAAATTAGAATTTGATTGCTTTGAAGCTTCGAGAGAGGAACTGTCCAGGATGTACACTCGTATATTTCTTTATTTTTCGTTGTATTTGTTGTTGTATTTATCGGCATTTAGAAGGATTGATTGTTATAACCATAAAGACCGATCAGTATAAAATATATATTTCTACATGGTTATAACAATCAATCCTTCTAAATGCCGATAAATCCAAATATACTATGTAACAATCCATCTTCCCGATATTTGGATATTTCGACATATGAATACTATGAATGTATTAGCGTACTTTGAAGGTTGAAATGCTTTAGATGAGGAGTTTTCCTAGAATGATTGCATCTGCAGTCCCGAGTAGCTTGATTTCCATGTTGGTGGATAAGCTTAGACGCATGCTAGTTGTAAAGTTAGTGCTTTTTATAAAAGTGCTGTGCCCAACATGCATTGCATTAACACGTGCATGAGAAGGAGAAGTTTCGGCACCGGAAAGCACCCAAGCAATACAAAAATGGATACGATTCCTGTTGGTGGTTCAACCCGTGGATAAGTTAAAGAAATACAAATGCAGCTCATAAACCAAATGCGAACACAAAGATAAAAGGCATGACGACAACAGGTTTGAACTAGCAGTAAAGACAGAAAAAACAATAAATCATCGGAATAAAGCATGCAACATTTTAGCAACATATACATATTATTAATGCTACCAAGAAAGTATGCTTAATTAGAATAAATGCTACGATCATCGACGATAACTCAAAATGAAGCCAAAAATGTGTACAGTTACTCATAGGGATTTCTAAAGTTCTTCAAGAGTTCGGGGATATCGTATCCAAGCATGTCGTCTACACCTTGTACCAATTTTGGCTTTAGTTTCTCAAACTTATCAATGCTGTAGCCACCTAATACTTCTCTAAAACGTTCAACGTTGGGAAAATCCCCAACAGGAAGATGATACTCTCTTTGAACCTGTAATTTATTGGATTTAAAAAAGGGAACTAACAATCAGGTGGATGAAAAAGGGGGGGTTTTGTATTATGTTAAAAAAGGGGGGAAAAAAAGAGGAGGGAGGGATGATTACCTTTGCAAACTCATCCTCCAAATTATCGATTAGCCGCTGCTGAGCTTTAGCCTTGCCCATCATTGCAGGCATCTCTTTTTTCAACTGGCTTATAATATAAGCATGAATTTTTGCTGCTCTTGCACGCTTCACAAATTCATTTATCTGTGGAGGAAATCAATGTTTTCAGCCATGGGCTATGGGAAGAAATGATATATAGATCAAATCAAAAAATTTAGCCAAAAGTTATGGATAAAAGCTCACGTACGCGGCGATCACAGGCTTTCTTTGGTATGTCTTTCAAGTCAGCAAGAAGATCCTCTTGTTCTTTCTCAAACAGATCTTTTCCAATTGGACCAACCATATTTTCATTTACTGGTTTGTCATTGAATGAACTGTAATTTCAGTTTACGAAAAATCAGAACATCAAAAAGAAAACAACAGAGTAATTCAAAACAAATAAATGGAAATTGTAATCCATCCCTAATTTTCATGTTTGATAAACGAAAAACCTTCTCAAAAACATGTCTAAAATTGCATCTCCATATTTTTTCTATCTCAAACAGCATGTCTCATCCACTCAAAAACTTGGAGTGGGAGATACCGATTGGTTAGGAAATGATTTTTTAAGTTTTAAAACAAATGGAGAATGCAGAGTAGATGAAAGACAGCTGGATTCGGAAAATAGTTTAAACGTATGAAATTAAAAATGATTTTTTCTTGATTTCTGTTTCTTAGGAAATATCAGCAACTATTTTTCCCTCTTACCACTCTCTCTCATTGTTCAAATAATTAGGATTCTCCAACTCGTCAACTCCAACGTCATTTTACATGCCAATTGACATTCATATCGGAAACACAAGATCCATTTTCCCATCAAACCCTACCTTAACATTTCTAACCTCAAAATCAATAATATAGTTCATTCACGTAATAACACATCATTTTGACATGATAGTTGGATACTTGATTATACCTCTCAAAGTTGAATATAAAACACAGCTGCCAAACCAAAAGAACACCAGGATGGTGCCTAAGGCTTTTCTAGATGCCTTGGTCATCATTTATTCAATAAGAGAAGAGATGGATATGTCGATGTGCACACGTGAAGGCGATAAACAGTAGCTTGAATTCGACAGCTGCAATAGGTCAAATTCGTTGGTGGCACATGTAAGTTCCAAAGTGGACATCTTTATGTCCTAAAGTGTCGATATCGATATACCCTCATTTGACCGATATTTGCCGAATATGTTCTAATTGGTGTTATCCGGCCTTTTAACTAAACAATGTTTAGACAAGCGGAACTAGTCAGACTTGAAGATTATCAAGGCAGCAAACCCAAAAAGCGAGTCCATTCAAATCCAAGAAGCACACTGTGAACCAACAAGTAAACAGAGTGGGAAACTCCCACTAAGTTAATGGTTTGGTATTCGGTACAGATCCATATCGCTTGACGGGATCGATTCTATCGCTCTACTTTATACTAATCGTGGCCCTTGAAGGCCAGTCCAACCTTCACACAACCATTAGCATGCAGCTTTCCATTGGTCTACTTCTGCACTTCAATTCAGTAGGTTCATACTTTCATAGAGCCGTCAATTGGACTCAGAAACAAGCTAATTATGGCTCTAACAAAACAGAAACCATGAAGCTAAAGACCAATCTACAAAAGTCTAACATCCACTTTCATGAAGTTCCCTAAGCCAATGGTTAGGTAACGAACCATACCAAATGGTAAATTGGCCAAGTCTTCCTCAGCAACCGTCAGGAGATCATAAAAAAGGGGGAAAATCGCGTCTAAACCGCTCCTGCCAATCTACATCTATAACTACACCATGGGGGCTTCATTTGAGGAACTTTTGGCTTTAGATTCACTTTTACTACTTTCCTGTAATTCTGTACAGTTTGTCGATGAACCATCGAGGCTCCTTTATAAATTCAACAATAAAATAAATAGATTTTGCTAAATAAATGTAGGCACATTTGTTGAACCACTATAAATCGTTTTTATGTCGCTCTTGCTCATTTTAGTTAACTTTTCTCCACTTTTTACTCTCTCCATGCTTTTTTGGGTGTTAGTGTCATTTCTAGCAATAAAATAAGACCAAACCCATTAAGGCTTATAGGGAAGGATCAAAAGATGGAATTCCTGATGGAATCTCTTGCCAGCCCATCAACGCGCGAAGAGTGTCATCAGTAAGCATCAACTTAGCACTATCTTCCGCAGCTGAAATTGCTTGAAGTTGTTGGAGAGTCTATTTCACGGCGTCACCACGAGGCCTACGAGTAACGTATGTACAGAACAAAAAAGAACATTCAATGATCGCTAAACCATAGAATTAAAACAATTGACAGAAAAGAGCAGCCACATCCAGATATCCACCGATGAGCAATCCCAGTCCCAGAAGGGCAATGGATAAAGAACTCTTCCCTGAAATATCTCAATTTATTCCAAGTCTGGATGGTGAATTTACTGTTCCGGATGATTTTAGAAGGATGTGTGAAGTGCTTTCTTTATGGTGCCTAAAACTGAATAGGTATCGGATTCCTTCAAGAGTAGGAACTCGTTGAAAGCGACATGCAAAGATAATAAACAAACAAGGAACTAATGTGAAGTTGTTTGGATGAAGTTGGGTCGAAGCCAACTTCATCTCGAATAAAATCTGTCTTATGAAAGGACAGAAAGACAGAATTCCTCGCGCCATGCATATATACTTGTTGCAACTCGTATATCCTTTTGAAGGATGATGCACCCTCTCATGGCGGGATTGAAGCATCACATCGTCTAGGGGAATGTCATGTTTCTCACAAATTCTCCTGAGTGATGCCATGTCAAGCTTAAAAGGTCAGGATTCAATCAAATCTTCCAATATAACAAACAAGCTCAACTGCGCCAGAAGCAGGACCGACTTCTTGGCATACACCAGGCAGCTCCTAAGCTCTCGGGTAGGCTGATATTATTGTGGAACCTTGGACTGAACGACGGGCTGTACTGGAATCCGATGCCTAGAGAGAATTGTTATTAAGTTGGACTGCATATCTGATTCATGATATCTTCATGTGGTTGGGCCTTCAGGCATATCAATAATACGCTTGGAGCGCCTGGATCGCATAGCTATCAAAACTCAACACATAGACATTATTAGATAGATCAATATCTAAACCCTTAACCCCTCCTGTCAAACTGAATCTCGGTGTGTGCAGTGTTGTATAGTGAAGTGGAAACGTTAAAACATTGTACAATAATTTTGTTTGGAAAACTGGAGACTGTCGGGAGTGACCGTCACTAAAGACCGTCTGAACAAGCTCTACGCTATCATCTACTCTCTCCAAAGTCTAACCATTTGCTCCATCTCCAAAACCAAGAAACCTCCGGTGCCGTCTCCATCGGTGTCCACCGCTCTCACCTACCTAGTTATGTTCAACTTCAAGTTAAGGCAAGTTCAGTTGGAGCTTTGTGGATTTTGGTCCCGGTTTGTATGCTAATGGATCGGGTCCAACTCAAAATCAAGGTGATGGTTTTCAAGTGAAGCGGTGGCAAGATAGGCGGCGATGACGTATGGTCGAGTTCGATTTCAAGATTTGAGCTACACTGATGGCGGCTTGGTACTCAAGGAAGAAATAGCGCAAGTGAAAATGAAGAGAGGATGAAGGGTCGATGGGGTTTCAGCCGTAAGCCTTAATTTTCGACACTTGAATTGCTTCATGCTCTAATTACATTGTCACACACACACACGCGCACGCGCGCTGCGCGCGCGCGCACACACACACACACACACACACACACACACACACACACACACACATATATATATATATATATATATATATATATATATTCAAGTCATCGGAGTATGTTCCAACCTCGCCCAAGCTAAGAAGTGTCGCAGGTACGATATCACTTACACACACACACACACACACATATATATATATATATGTATTTATGCATGCATGTATATATGTATATATATATATATATATATATATATATATATATGTGTGTGTGTGTGTGTATATGGGAAAATCTATTTAGACACAATTGATCTCCACCAATCTCCCCCTGAATTCCACTCCTCCGCTTAAGGACAAAAAGATCTAATGGTCGAGGCTTTGTATCTCTACATTTGTGTCTAATTTTATGTTCAAATAGCCTCCTCCTATACATACATACATACATATATATATATACACACACACACACACACACACATTCTAAAACCCTAACTGTAATACGCCTATGTATGTGCATGCATGCATATATTAGACAATCTCGGAATTCAATCGATGGTTGTGCAGTTAATGTCCCGCTATTACCCCGTTATATCCTATCACCGCTACGCTTTTCCCAAATAGCCTCTAATACAACCTCTCCGCTTTAAGCCCGCCATATTCCGCTATCCTGATATATCCAGTTATTTCCGCTATATACGCTATTCCCGCTATATAATTAATGAAAGAAATAAATTGAAAAAATGTCATATATGCATTATAAAAATTATGAAGTTAGGTTTTTTAATTGAATTTTTTTAAATATATATTTTTAGAAAAAAATACCCTATGTTCTATAAAAATTAATTAAGTTAAATAGCAATTTACGTTTATTTACATATATTTGCACATGTTTTTATTTAAATTAAGAATGTACTAATTATAGTTAAACTGAGTGCTAGTTTTTCATTTAGTTATTGTTTGCACGTGTTTTCATTTAATTATCGATTTATCTCCGCTATGACTTTTTGGACCTCCTATTGAGGTGTGGAGATGCAGGGATAACATAGCTAACTAAGTTGTTTAATAATATTTCCAAATCAAACAAAATGCCAGATGAGTGGAGGAGAAGCATTTTAGTTCCGATCTTCAAGAATAAAGGAAATATTCAAAGTTGCACAAACTATAAAGGAATTAAGCTTATGAATCATACAATGAAGCTTTGGGAAAGAGTTTGCGAGCAACGTTTGAGGAGGATGACAAGTGTCTCTAGGAATCAATTTTGTTTAATGTCTGAAAGGTCAACCACTGAGGCGATTTTCTTGGTTAGTCAACTTATGAAGAGATATAGGAAGTAGAAGAAAGATCTCCACATGTTTTTATTAACTTGGAGAAAGCTTATGACAGTGTCGAGGAGGGTTATGTGGTGGGCACTAAAAAGAAAGAGGGTGCCATCAAAGTATATTACCCATATCAACGATATGTACGAGGGGGTTGTGACTAGTGTCAGGGCATGCGATGGTGAGACCAGAGACTTTCCAATTAACATAAGGTTACATCAAGGTTCGGCTTTGAGCCGCTATATTTTTGCATTAGTGATGGATGAAATCACAAAAGATATACAAAGGGAGATTTCTTGGTTTATGCTCTTTGCCGATGATGTTGTGTTGATTGATGAAAGTAGAATAGGGATTAATCAACAACTGGAGTTGTGGAGGGAGACCTTGGAATCAAAGGGTTTCAGGCTTAGCGGTGCCAGTTCAGATGACAGAGAGGTCACCCTGACCGGTAGAGTAGTACCCAAGAAAGGAATCATTTCGATACTTAGGATCTATGTTGCAGTTTGATGGAGAGATTGATAAGGATGTTAGTTTTAGAATTCAAGCAGGATGGATGAAATGGCGTCTAGCATCTAGCATTCTCTATGATATGAAGATTCCTCAGAAGTTTAAAGGAAAGTTCTATAGGACAGCAATCAGACCTACAATGTTATATGATGCAGAATGTTGGCTAACTAAGAGACAACACGTCCAGAAGATAAGAATGCCAGAGATGCGGATGCTGCGCTGGAGCTGTGGGCATACCAGACGAGATCGGATTAGAAATGAGGATATTCGGAAAAACTTGGAGTGACACCTATTGAAGAGAAGTTAGCCCAACACCGCTTGAGATGGTTTGGACATATCCAACGTAGACCATACGATGCACCTGTGCACGTTGGAATTATAGGCCGTGCCGAAG
The DNA here is from genome assembly GCA_030737875.1 of Allium sativum. Lineage (NCBI taxonomy): Eukaryota > Viridiplantae > Streptophyta > Magnoliopsida > Asparagales > Amaryllidaceae > Allium > Allium sativum. The sequence continues at coordinate 744,375,140 of CM060909.1, read as the reverse complement.
GACCAAAGAGAGGTAGAGGTCGACCTAAAATGACATGGGAGGAGATAATAAAGAGAGATTTAAGTAATTGGAGTATATCTGAAGAGTTGGTAGTGGATAGGAGTGCATGAAAGTTGGCAATCCATGTACCAGAACGATAGGTTTTTTTTTAAGACTTTATTTCACTTTATTGAACCTTTTATTTTTTTTATTACTATTTTAGACTTTATTTCACTTTTACTTAACCTTTTTACTTTATTATTATTATTTAAAAAAACCTTTATTAGATGAATTTTTAACTGTTTGGTTATTTTAAATTCTTTTTTATATATATGTTTTATTACCATTATTATTTATTTTAATTTTGGGTTCCATATCTAGCCAACCCCAACTTGTTTGGGATACATGGCTTTCTTGTTGTTGTTGATGATGACTGTTTGGACCTCCGCTGTATTGGATCCGCTAAGCGCTTTAACTGCACAGATCGATGGGAAGTCCAAACTTGGAAATTTCAAAGATGAGGATGCTCAGAACATTAAATCCAAAGTGACAAGCCACCAAAATGGTTTCCAATATATAATTCTAAATGCAATTGGAGCCCACACGGCTACTAGGAAAGGACATATCAATTTGCACAAATAGTTCTAAGAAAGGATAATGATTGTTCAAAATACCGATCAAAGTTCGGAACGACAACCCCACCATCAACGATCCAAAGTACAACGTGTTTACAACGCAATGTACGTCGAAGGGCAAGTGTTATCCGACTTTCTGACAAAGCGATGTTTAGACAAGCGGGACCAGTCAGACTTGAAGGTTATCGAGGCAAAAAGTCCAAAAAGTGAGTCCACTTAAATCCAAGAAGCACACAACTAACCAATGAGTGAAAAGAGTGGGAAAATCCCACTAGGTTAATGGTTCGGTACCAAACCATCAATGGTTCAGTAACGATCCATATTACTTGACGGGATCCGTCTATCTCTCTCCTCCATACTTGTTGTGGTCCCTGAAGCCTATTCCAAACTCCATATTGTCGCTTACACACAGCCCTCCATCTGTCTTTTTCAGCACTTTAACTCAACAAGTTCAGACTTCAATAGACCCATCACTTGAACTTGGAAACAAGCTAATTACGCCTCAAACAAGTCAGGAACCATGAAGCTAATGATGAGGCAATCAATCTTCAAAAGTCCTACGTTCACTTTCATGAAGTTCTATGGATCGATACCTTACCATAAGTAGATGCTTAGGTACCGACCCACACGACATGTTGAGTTGGTCACGTCTTCTTCAACATCTGTTGGAAGACCATAGAGAAAGTGGGGAAATCATGTAACCATTCTCGCTAACCTACATTTATAAATACACCATGAAAGGCTTCATTTAGGGATCTTTTGGCTCTAGAATCGCATTTATTACTTTCTTGTAATTGTGTTCGGTTGGTCAACGAACCATCAAGCCTTCTTTGTAATTCAGCAATAAAACGAGTGATCTTGCTAAGTGTAAATACAGGTTTTGCCAAACCACTATATATCATTTTGTGTTGTTCTTGCTCAGTCTAATTAACTTTTCCTTCACTGTTTATTCTCTACATACTCTTTTGGGTATTAGAGTAATTTCTAGCACTAAAAATTGGGTTCAATTCTGAGTTAAAGCCCTTAATTTTTACTATTACAAAGGTTCTAACAGTAAGGCACGCTTTGTTAAGACCTTCAGTTTTTCAACACTTCAACGCCTGATGTGCTTTTTGGGTGCCTTATGCATCGTGGACGCCTGAAGGAGCAGAAAAGCCCTAGGCTGACACCTAGGGCTTTTTGGTGCCTAGGCACATCCAGGCGAATGCTTTGATGATAATGATACAAAGATCTTTTTATATTTGTAACTTCAACATGCTTTAATTTTTGAGGTTCTTTAGAGCTAGTAACGGTTTTTCTTGGAACTTCGGTTGCAACTGTACTTTCTAGGCATTACAATAATCCAATTTGCATTGCTTTGTACTAAACTAGAATGTTATAACTTAGATAACATGATTATAACTTAGATAACACGAGTGATATTAAAACTTGATGTTGGAAAATTAGCAAAAGAATACTCCTTAAAATCGGACTTGAATTTCTGAAAAGAAAAAAAAATACACAAATAAAAATGTGTTTACTATTGAAACTAATTCTATTCTATATAAGAAAACGTGATGCGCTTATATTTTGATTGCCCATGAACCAGTTCTATTCTTGAAAACATGTTCAATGTTTTCAGCTATAATATGACCAACTATGTTACTACTGGAACTTTAAAGTTCTATATACCAAATATTATACAATTTTTCTTTGATACTACCATCACTTCTATCTACTGGTATCTATGTTTTGAAAGGAACCAAATAATGTTCAACGACGTTAATACCCCCATTGATAATCTAACTCAAGCTTCGCGCTTATTTGTTATAATCTGATTGCAAACCGTAGTTGTAAATTGACTAAAAATGTTTACTTCAACATTGATATCTTAAAGCTAAAAATCATTTAACGGAAGACACAATATTACCATAAGCAATGACATATATTAAGTACTTCTAATAACGACAACACTTCAAGCATTCTTCTCCAAATGGAAAAATAATTATGCTCTTTTTTTGTTCTCGTTTTACTTTCCACGCACACATTTGTATGTGCATAATTATTTGACCATACGCATATAAAATTTAGATAGAAATGGTGACACAGTTGATTTGCACCATTGGATCACCTTATGAATTCCACCACTCCACATAAAGACAAAAAGATCCAATGGTTGATGCTTTGTGTTTCTCTATTTGTGTCTAATTTTGTGTCCATATAGTCGTCCCCTATACACACACACACACACACATGTGTGTGTGTGTGTGTGTGTGTGTTCTCACATTTTTTGTTGAGTTTTAGCGGTTGTAGTGGATTGGACTGATTATGATAGGAAGATTGCCTGAATGGAATGGCGCTGGTGGATCGTTGTAACTGGCTTCCTTTTAATGGCTTACCCCGGAGTTTACACTTGATGTGGTTCCACTGATAGCATCGTTTGATCTGCTTTGACTATTCACATTTGTGTTACTGTCGATGTGTTTCTTGAGATCAATGCACGACACTACTTTGCTCGCATCTATGACTTTTTTCTTATTATACTATTATCCACTCTAGCCTACAGGTCGAGGAGGTTTTTTTATTTTTTATTTTTATTTTATTGCAGAGGGGCGTTTGCTTCCTGTCAGACTTGTTAGCAGCTCATCAAATAATATTTACTCAAAAAAAAGATACTGTTTTAAAGTAGTGTCGTGCACTGATCTCAAGATATTGTTTTTATGGAAAAAAATTGAGAAGGAACAACTGTGTATTTTTGAAACTTAAAGAGTGTATTTTACAAAAGTTCTCATCAAATAATACAAATAGCATAGATATTTTGGAAAGGTGAGACCCACACCCTAAAATATATTGTCGTACCCATTATACCTATATTGATTACCTTTTCTCAAGAGTGAAAACTGTCCCTTCATATTAAAAGGGGGCAACCGACAAATTTGTTATCAATCAAAATAAACAAAAGAGCCTCTTCTGCCTAAATTACTTAATTTAGGCCTCGACTTCGCTTGCAAAACTGAGGTGCCTATAACAACCTCCAATGAATCAATATTTATGATGCAATAACTTCCTAGAAAAACCAAAATTATAATCCATTTTGGCCACTAAAGCGCTAATTTTGCATTATGCAATATGACATGTACTATGAATCCATGCATGCATGTGATGTACAGATGTATTAGAATAAGCAAAACTGAAATGACATTTAGGAAACTTCGACGACAGTTGAAACGGAAAAAAAAAAAAAAAAATCTTATAGTCGATTTCCTTATTAATAGAAGAAATATATAAACCAAATTTGCTGTGTTATCAAAGCGCGCGCTATAGCGCAAAATAGCGCATAGCGCAAGCTCTGCGCTATGGAACCTAAAATAGCGCAAGGGTTCCCTATAGCGCATAAATAGCGCGCTATTTTATCGAAGCGCAAAATAGCACATAGCGCAGAATAGCGCGCTATTTGATATTTTTTATTTTGTATAGCAATTAAAGCCCAAGCCCATTGAGATGCAACTATCTTTACAATGTTTTCTGATTTTGCATGCATGTTTTTTCCTTCTATGGTTTGCATATTGCTTTAGTTAGTGTTCCATCAAGTTTTATCAATGCATTTCACAATTTTTTTATACTGAGAACTTGACTTGGTTGGACCATTATCCAGATACACCATTCTACATCTATGTTCTTTGATTTCGGCTATTAGATCCAATATCTAGAAACAATAGACTTTTTTGTTTGTTTGAGCATCATCAGAAAAAAGATGCATGCAATATCTAAAAGAAATTCCGATATGTCTAGTATGCTGGACAACAATTTTTTTTGCTACCCTTAAAGTATCAAAATATTTCCTTCTCTTCTAAGTGAGATCTCCAAACACAAAATAACTTACTTATATTTTTGACTTTTTTTATTTTTTACTTCGTTGCTTTTTGTTGTTTATATTCTTACTTAATTCTTTTCATTAGAAAATATTTTATAGTCTATGCAAAATTGTATTTTTCATGTATTTTGTTTGTATAATTTTACCATCATTACTCACACAACAAGAATAAATTGTATCATAATTCACACATATAAGACTAGATTTTATATTCTATAAGATAAATATATCATTAGCCATCAATTATTTTTAATGTATAATATAAAATTATTAATATTTCTCTAATATAATTGCATTTTACATCAACAAATATTCAGTACATGCATAAAGTATGATAGTTTTTGTGCTTGGAGTATTGAAGGGTTTGGATATGGCATGAAGTGAAATATGCAAACACATAGAATTAAATTTCAGTTAGATATAATATACTTGATTAGTTATTAAAAAATGCAAAAAAAAAGTGGATCAAATAGCGCATAGCGCAAAATAGCCCATAGCCCAAGCCTTGTACTATTTTGCGCTATTCGCTATTGACTACACTGCAAATTTGTAAAGTAAGACTGGCAAGATTTAATATTTTTTGCAATAAAAATAAGGATAACAGCGACATTCAAACATATGCATCGAAAACTTTCAAACAGTAAATGAGTTGATGATTATAATTAACTTTTGGAAAAAGGAAAGAAGATCTTCTTTCTTAGATCAAACAGAAGGATGATCATTCTTCTCAAAAAGCAAATTGATATTCTTTCTCAATTCAATGCAAAATAAGTTTCCTCCACAGTCCAAGAAAATAACTGATATTTTCCACAGACCTAAAAGAAAGATAATTCCCTTATTTGAAATGAAACGTCCTTCATAGTTAAACAAAGGAGAAGGGAAATGATTCTAAAACACTTCAAGATGAAAAGGGAAAAAGGAAAAATAAAACTACTTCCAAAATTTGAGAAAACGATTGAGTAAAAAGATGATCTTTCCTTCATAAGGATTTTCAAGGAAAGATGGTAATCCTACACATTTAAAAGAAAAAAAAATGATACTCTATCACAATTTAAACGACAAACTGTCCCTTTCATGGTATAACAATTGAGATGGTTATTTTTACAATTTAAAAGAAGATAATTTTTCTTTTTGAAAAAAAGGAAGAAATTGCTTGCTCTGCTTGAATGAACTGCCGCTCTTACTGTATATACATGTGTGCGCGCACACACGCACAAAATTGACATATCGATCATTCACTCTTCAAGGATTAATACAATCTCTTCACATTTTTGACCTTCTCAATTCGAGAAGGAATCTTCCACCATAATTTATAAAAAAAAATATCTTTCATTTGTAGAAAATATGATATTTGAAAAGAAAGGATGAAATTTAACACAGTATTCTAGAGAACTCTTGATCCGTATGTTTTAGCAGTGGTGACGAACTATTATTTCGACATTCATATGAGAAAATATTATATTATATAAAAAATAACTCTTACAAATCCAAAAGTATACATACATAAGGCTATCATTATTAACCCAATTGTAACGACACAGGTTTTCGCTCGGACCTAATCGATCGCTGAGTCGACCAAGACCGTTCGAATCCCGCATATGCTAACTTTGGGCATTTCTAACCCCATCTCTAACGAGTTTTTCATTCTAGAATACTACTGATCCTATCTCCAACGAGTATTTTTTTATAGGATATTTCTAATCCTAGCTCTGATACCAACTGTGATAACTCCAAACTCTCGTGCCACGGAAGCAAGGATAATCATTGGAATATAACACATAAACAATAACAGCAGAACAGATAACATAAAATTACAGCAGTTAATGTACATCAAATTACATTGAAAATAATATATCATCAGAGTTACATAGCATAATAGGATCATACTCAGTACATAATACAGTTTCAGCTTAATATAAAATGTCTGCAGCGGAATCAAACATAATATACTAAATGAAGTCTGAACAGCATAATAGAAATGATAGGATCCATCTTCAACTCCATAGCTATCCAGAATGAGTCTGCTAACATTCTGGATAGCTATGGAGTTGAAGATGGATCCTATCATTTCTATTATGCTGTTCAGACTTCATTTAGTATATTATGTTTGATTCCGCTGCAGACATTTTATATTAAGCTGAAACTGTATTATGTACTGAGTATGATCCTATTATGCTGTGTAACTCTGATGATATATTATTTCCAGTGTAATTTGATGTACATTATCTGCTGTGATTCTATGTTTTTTGTTCTGCTGTTATTGTTTATGTGTTATATTCCAATGATTATCCTTGCTTCCGTGGCATGGGAGTTTGGGGTTATCACACCAATGAAATTTGTGATTTAATGGAAAAGGTGGTCCTTCTGTTCAATTTTTCTGTAAAGGAAGTAATCTCAATTTTAAGAACCGAGTGAAATTAGAATGACACATAAAAAATGATTAATTTGAAAACAGAAATTAACATTGAGTTGTTTTTGATGAGATGTGATGAAATGTGGATCAAGAACGAGGGCATAAACTAAAGAATGGAATTTAAGAAGGGATCATCGTGTGAGGATCAGTTTACAATTAAAACATCAGACAACATACCCGATATAAACACGCATAACTTCAGGAGTGTTCAAAACTTTTCCAAGGGACCACATCAGTGCTCCATAAACTCTCATAAGCTGTAAATAATACAATAAATTAAATAAAAAAAATGAAAAGCCAGTGGCATACTAACTTTCCAATTTGCACAATATTAAATGTGAAAAGGTATATTTAACCTGTTGGGTATCGATTTGATCTGCCTTGTTTAAAACAACACGTATTTTATCATCATGGCCACGCAAAGATCCAATGACACGTTTAAATTCATCACTGATATCCAGTTTGTGGGGATCAAATAGAAGGAGAATAAGATCACATTTTGCAGCAAACCATGATGTCACTCCAGTGAAATCATAGCTTCTTTGAGTTCGCTGTTTCTCTCCAGATAATACTCCAGGTGTATCGACAAATGTGATATGTTCCAGCAACTAAACAAAATTAATGGAGTGAGATTTTGTACAAAAAAATATGTGGTGTATTCCTATGCCAAAAACAAGGAAAAGTCAAGTGCTTACTGGATGTGGCATTTGTGAACACTCAAATTTTGATAAGAAAGCGGTGCCAAAGGTAGTTAACCCACTATATGGCATATCAGCTTGTACAGCAATAGTGTTTCCTGGTATATTCCTTTCATCTGGTCCTGACTGAATAATAGGATTATAATAGTTAAAACAAAAGGTGAATTAATGCACTAGTAGTATTTAAAATTATTGGACTAAAACTGTTTGAAAGTCAGATTTACAATGCATAAATACAGTTAATTAAAAGTGAATTGATCATCTAGTTGTATAAAATTATAAATCATTTCAGTGTCTAAAAGTCAAATTCAAAATTATCTACAATGCACAATAACAGAGAGTAGTTTGAATAGCTCAAATTGGTGACAGGGATGCAAAGAACTCTCACTCATGGTTTATACACACTTTGAAATTTATTTTGATATTTAAAATTGTACAACTAGACTTAAAACTCAATTGTACCTCTTATTTCCTTTTTTTTTTTTTTTTTTTTTTTTGATTTGAAAACATTATATTTGAAATTGTGAATCCAAATATATTAAATATGTTAGTCTAGAGTTGAATGTTCTTTTTCTTCTTCAAATTGTAATATTAACTAAGTCGAAGTATAACTCGAATCGTAAGCAGGTAGATCTGATCTGAATTCAAATCATAAGATTTTTGACAACAATTGCCCTCACTCACTAGTTACTAAATTTGACGATTAAATCAAATAAATGGTGAAAATAGATCTAAATTGGAATGAAAACTAAGGTCAGTACTTGGTGTAATGGGTCCCTTTTTTTGGCGGAATTCAATAGCATATTGATATTTGATATATATATATATATATATATATATATATATATATATATATATATATATATAAACTGGATTTAAATAGATTAATTTCTAAGTATTTTTGGAATTGTTTTATGAAGGCCCACATGCATGATGACAAAAAAATGGAAGAGGTTTCAAAGATTTGGCAGCCAAAGAATGGAGGAGGATGGATCTATACAGGTGTATGGGAAAGTGATAGAAACTAATACCCGGATGAAAGGGAGAATTTCTGATTGTTCGATGGAAGTTCGGCTAATTTGGAGCTTGCCTGATTTTGATAGTTTATGACTCCAGTAACTCTAAACGGATCAAAAGTTATGGTTGCCCAAAGAATTGATACCGGTAGGATGCAACATCGACGTTGCGAGATGCAGCATTTGTTCAAAATGCCAAAAATCCATTTTCTATCATCAAAAGTGAATACCATGGATGGCTGCAGCATGTGTAGCGCATAGTTTTGGGCCTTAGAAAGGGGATGTTACAAATTTGGTATAGCATAGGTTCATATAGACTTAAAAGGATTTTCTTAAAAGAAGGCATGTACTATTTTGTCATTAAGGACCATTGTTAAAGCGTATCCAGGATGGTGAATCTAATTTAAGTTGGATCCTATGCTTGTTTCATGGCATATATGCATGGCCTGATGTGCTGCGACCGACCTTTTAAAAGTATTTTCATGTTTTACCCACTGTTCCTTTCCTTGGGCCAGCAAATTATAAATCTCTGAGACGTTATATTGCCCTTGTGATAGTGATATCAATAATTGCAAAAGATTTCTTCCTTCTGTGTATTTATTATTTTTGCAAAATGGATCTGATGGGTCTGAAATCTAATGATGACAGAAACCTGGGTCTGCATTTTGAAATACAGATGTGGCACCCAGAAACTATTATTAGCTGGCTTTGAAGGTTAAGCTAACGTAGTTACATGGTTCAAGATAAAGCAAGTACAACTATATTAATTAAACTCAAATCTAGGATCTGCTTAATGCAAAACAATAGCACTTGCTGGCAGCAGCAGCATTCATAGATCCATGACGGTACATTTAAATTAATAGAGTGGTACTATTGTCAAGAAAAGCCAGTAAGTGACTATTTGTAAAACTTCATTTTTGATAAGCAAAGCAATCTATTGACAGAAATAGCGAATGTGTTTGATGTGATTCGTTCAAATAAAAAACAAAGCAAAATATCCAAAGTTTGGTGCAGCAGATATCTAATCTAAATCCAAAAAACTGCATCAATATTCAGTAAGTGACTATTAATTCCGCCAAAGACATGTAATTTGATAATTGATTAGCAATTTAACTGAGCAAGCTGAGCTGTGATATCGTGGGGTATAAAGTGTAAGGTGATATTTGAATGCAGAATATATAAACCAGTGGTGACAAACCTAATATACATAGTTAATTGGTATATAGCTGCCAAACCTTACAGTTAGAATGAGGGGGGGGGGGGGGGGGGGATGTATTCCTAGTATTGCCATTCAGTTGGTTCAGCCTGAGTCCTTTGAAATAATTCGATGAAGAACATACAGCTAGGGTAACCCAATCATTTAAATAAAGTTGACTCAACTGATTTTATTTATAAGAACACTTGGATCAAGAGTCATATTTCAACAATTGTCACCACACCTATACATCATTAAGCAAGGAATCAGTTTGATATACTTGGTAACTGAGTATATGCATGCACATACACACATTTACAACCCGGTTGCTTAAGCAATCAGTAAGCAATATGACTACAATGTAATGTGTCAAGTGTTTAGTCGAAGAAAAAAAAAAAAAAAACTTGTAACGATTGGAGCATACTAGCTTACAGCATGGCAATCGCTCGAAATGCAAATTGATGGTACATTATCAGACCGTGTTAAAAACAATTAGCAATTTAGTTGGCAAATTGGTGTGGTTATTCTCTCTTGATAACACCTTTTTAAAAATTATGAATGCTATAAAGAACAGAATTTCAAAGGTATCGAATATACCATAACAACAACAAATCTATCAGTTGTAGGCTCTGGTCCAATGTGGGCACCTACACATAGAAGTTGAATTCTAGTTAAAAATAGAAATAGATGAAAAAATAATAGTTTACACGTGCTACGCGCGCGCGTGTGTGTGTGTGATGTCATTGTATAGCCTGGTGAAAGGAAATAAATGTACTTATTGTGTAATACATTACAACATGATCATATAACAAACCTGGATAGCTGGATTTTAATAAATGTTTGATGAATGTAGTTTTTCCGGTTGAATATTGACCTAAGAGCATCACCATTGGCTTAGCATCAAAATCACTACTTGTCTGCGGAAAAAATGGAATATTAGCTAATCATGTAATATTAATAGGCAAGACGAATGCAGTTTGACGCACCAATGATGGAGACACAAAATCATTGAAGCGGTAGGTTACTTCAAGCGGCTTTAGTTTTTCAATATATAATCTCTTCAACCCATCAATGATTGATGTGACAGAAGACATTGGTATCTGCGAGTAAACGCATGGTAAAAAGGTGGATTCTAACAATAACTAATACAAATGACCAAGTTAAATAATACAGTATATGATGCAAGTACTACAAAAAGATACCACTCATGTCTAAAAGCCTGTGAATTGTATGATCATCAATGTTTTAAAACGCAAAAGGCTTACGTACGTGAGGCATTTTCGGGTCCGTGAGGCGAGGCGTAAGCCTCGAAGCGTTGAGGCGTAAGCCTTTCGGGTAAAAGAAAAGCGCAACACATATACTTGATTTTTAATATGGAGTAACATTAAGCGTCAAATAGTAAGTAAAAACCATAAAGCATTCAAAGCAATTCAAACAAAATACAATCATCCTTGCACATTTAATATAAATTACAAAAGATCAAATGATATCTTCCTCCGGTGCATATATGAATCTATGATCACAAAACTCAGAGAGAAATTTTTTTGAATTTGTAGAATTCAGTAAATCTTTGACCCACTTCCATTCAATATCACGTTTGCTCATTTTAAATTAACCTAGCCAACAATAGAAATGAGGAAACGATTAAAATGACTTTTCAATAAAAACACAACAAACAAACAAAAAGACAGTAAAAAAAGACCCAAAAAAAGTCTCCTAAACCAGAGTTTTTTGTGTTTTTTGCATTTTTTTACGTTTATTTGCGTTTTTTACGCCTCAATTGGTTGAGGCTAAAGCCTCAGAGGTAAAACGCCTCTTGAGATGAGCCTCAAGGCGTTTTTGCCAACGTCTCGCCTCGAGGCACGCCTCAGGCGCGTTTTTTTAATACACCGATGATCATATGTTCTGAAGCAACATCTTTAAGACATAATACCAAGATTTTACTTGATTTTGAATATGATAATACATAAAACTTAGTATAATGTAAATAAAACCTCTGTAAGGAAGAGTATCTTTCGACAAGAGAAATAATCTATCGTACAAAGCTTCCACCAAATAACAATCGATATTTTTTGGTACAACAGTTCGAACATTATACATAGAACGTTATTTCTACGACTAAAGAGTTCACTGGGAAGTGGAAACACATTAGTTTTCAATTTCATTTACTATGATAAAGCATATGTTGTAAAATATAAAGAGTTAAATTGAGCAATATTCAAACTATAGACTATTGTGATTAGAAGACAGACTATTTGTGATTAAAAGACAAAAATGTTCAAGAGACGGACATGAGAGAAGTGTAAGAAAACCAACTCAATATGATAAAACATAACATAGGAGCAAACTTGGATAAATATAAACATATTACACAACAGAATAAAAATACAAAGGTACTACAGTGAATCAACTAAAGAGAGGGGCCACACCTTTTTTGTTGGTTTTGATGTAAACCACTGAAGTGATGAGTTTACAGGAGGCACCGCTGTATCAGTAAGCATGAATATTGTAATCTGACAATTAATTCTACAATAATTTGGTGATTAACCATTAAACACTTTGTAATACAAAAAATGAACTTGCACCTTCTTTCTCTGGTGAATTCTTCTTGACCAAAGCCTTAGTTCTCTAAAAGATAAATCAGAAGCAAAAAATTATGATTGAATCATAAACTTATATCAAGACATATTTCAGTTTCCAATAACACACTCACTGCAATTAGTGCATCTAATCCCTCCATCACTGGAGGTCTCATACTCTTCAGCTCTGTAGGATTTCGGTAAAGAAAATGCAACAATATAAGAATGGATCATGAATTTATAACCTTGACTGTATCTTTAAAACATCATGTCTACCTGCACTAGTAAGAGCATCTTGAGTGATTTCATTTCCAGCTTGGATGTATGAAATAAGCTGTAAAAGGTATTAGTTAAAAAAATAAAATAAGAAAGCAACCCAAAATAGTAAACATTAACATGACAATGTACCTGCATTGCTATGATAAACTCTCCGAGACCAAGAAAGCCTTGTCGTTTAGAATCAGCTAAGGCCCACACCTTTAAGTTATAATCACGTGAATGTTAATAGCGATGACTAACAAGAATGAAAAGCTGAGTCTGTTAATGTTGATTAGGGAGCTTAGCCATCTAAACCAACAAAATCGAATGCTGTATAACTGCATAACAGTGTATATGCAAAGATTCAAACCTGTGACCTCCCCTGAATGGGAATACACCTGCCAGTTGAAATAATGTTACCTGGCTCAGTATCTACGTTGTACATGAGTGAAACGGTGTCCAACTTGAATTAATTTAATACAGTAGACAAACTCCGGATAAACATACGGAAGAACATATTTTCTCCAAATTGAAGAAGAAGAAGAAGAAAACAACAGATATAGGAGACTAGAGTGCGCCACGGTAAGATGTGAAAGGGAACACAAATAACAATCATTAACAAAACAGTAACAACCAAATTCACCCAAATATCTCAGATACTAGATCAAAACTTCGCTTGCAACAATAAGAAAGCATCCTTTTCGAATTAGTAGATCTAAATAGAGGAACAAACCTGTTTAAGTTCGGGTCGAGATAGATTAGACATGGAAAAGAACTTGATAGCATCCGTTCCAGTCACTCGGCCATCGCCATCTGATAAAAGTGAAAAAGAAAAAAGAAAAGTTACGAAAATTGAAGTTCAAAAGGTTGATTCAAAGAAAAAGAAATCAAGCAGGGGAATAATACCAGCGTCTGCCACCGAGAACCATTGTTGGTAGATCATTTGATGCTCTTTCGAGCAAGATGCGATTGGAGTAGAAACTGCGTCCATTTGCAATACTAACTTAAAGAAAAAATAAAAAAATGTAAGAGGAGGAGTGGAAATGAAGGCAGAACCGGAAGAAGAAATGAAAATCAGTGGAAAAATTTTGAATTTGGGTGCTACTCGGGATTTCGAAATATTGGGATGGCTTAAGTAATCAATTATTGTGCCGTCGGCTCGGTTGTTAATTTACCTTATAGTCATTCTCAAGCAATCCGGAGCCAGGTAAACTTGTAATTTCAGCTTTAATTTGATTCCAGGCAAATCAGCACTGAACCTCTATGGCTTTATTCCATCAAAGTTATTACCTATTTTTTCCATATCCACTAAATGTGTTTGTTGTTTGATTGGTTTGGTTTGTGCTCCAATCTAGTCACAGATGAGCATTTGGTTTGTTCAAACTTCGATGATAACTAAAACTAATAGAAGTAAAAATCAAATCAGCCAAATTAAAAATTGATTTGTTATCCAATTTAACCGAACTAAAAACAATTCATATTTTATATTTAGAATATTGGTTATGATTTGTCTTAAAAGTTAGATGTATGATTGAAGCATTCTTATGCTTTTTTATAGTAATTTTGATGTGTAGTGTATGATAAATAAGATTTACGTAGATCACGAAAACTAATATAAAAAATATATTATAATAGTAGTTTTAAGAAGATAATATAATTTCGGTTAGTTCGTTAAACTGTTGATTTAACTAAAAAAAAATCGCGGATTGATCATAAACCGATCCATTTTCAAAATCAAACCAAACAAACTAAAATAAATTGATTTTGTTAGTTATTTGGTTTAACCAAAGATTGATCACCTTAAAGTCACAATCACATAATTCACTCATCCACCCACTTCCATATCAACATTTTTATAATTATTTTTATTATCACAAAATCATAACTATATTTCTCCTCTCTCTCCAAATAAGTGTCAAAATTTCTTCATCATCGTTTTTTATTGTAATGTTATATCAATATATATGAATACAAATAATTTGATTGTGATTAAACTGTTATTAGCTTTAATTGTAAGTAGATTTTTCATTTTGTGGTAAATTGTATAACTTAACCGAGATCAACATATTAAAAAATAATTTGCAGTTCAAAATTGGTGTCGGTCATAACGTAATAAAGAACCTTCATTAATATTTCGGTCACAGATATTCAAACAAGAAACCAGAAAAAGAATAATGAAACCAGCTCTAATAGAAAATTATATGACATAGTCGAATGTGATTAATAAAAAAAAATCCCTAAAAGATTAACAGGATTACTGTTATCTGGTATTTGAAACAAGCAGCTTTCAAGGGAATCTAAGCGTCGAGACAAAGACGAAACGACACTAAAAATTGGGAGCATGCTTGAAGCGAAAAGAAAAGAGGGGCCCAGAAGTATGAAGCGAATTTGAATTAGAGAGTTGTAATGGTATCGATTACAGTTTTGATCAACACTGATATCGTTTTATTAAGTGATTGACTTACCCCTTAATAACCCACGATGTGATGAAATAGTGAAGTATTACAACAATCTTGTCAACACCGACTTGTTTTCTAATGTGAGGCTATATATGAAAGAATAAGCGAACAACTTCGAAGCTATGAAGAAGACAACTCTTAAGCCGTGTATAAGAAAGCAAGCCTCATATAAGAAAATTTATAGGAGCATCGAGATAATTCTTGAAGTGTGGATATGCTCGAAATTGTTAAATAAGTTGTATATTATAAGTGGAATTTTGGCATCACGCCATAATAATTCGCATCAATCATATTTGTGATCGATATTCGTAACAACCTAAAGTTTTAATAAAGCAATTTAACTAAAAGGTTAATAAAATAAATATAAATCAGAAAAATAATAAGAGTTAGGCAATGGGGGTTGCGCCATTGGGTCTGTTATGAAATTCTGGTTAAGATAGACATTTGGTTTGTTGAAATCAGATTTAAAACAAAGAAGTTATGAAGGAAAGAAGTTTGAAATACAAATTTGAAATTTGAATAAACAAACAAATTAATATATATTAAATCACCCAGAAATCACGTGGAACTGGGGCGACCCAGTCCCATGTTGGATCGTCCCATTCCTTTAAAACGTGTGCACCTTGGTGCGCACATTACTAATGTACTTGGACGATTTTTCGGATGTTTTCTAGAGACTTCTAATCTGAGGGACCAAGTTTTAAACCTAATATCTAACGATCTTAGTCCCCCAACTCTATTATAAATATAGCTCCAACCTAGCTCTATTTCTCCCTGCTTCATTTCCTCCATTTTCTTCCTTCACTAAACAAAACATTTTCCTCTAAATATTTTAATGGAGTCATGAGATTTAGGCTTTTACATACATAAGGTTAGAGAATATTTATACATAGAGAATTCCTACCAGGGCCTATCGGATTGCACAAACCAGTGAGTATTTTCTGTGATTACAAGATCAGTATAATTTGGGGATTATTTGTACAGTACAACAGTTGTTTATTTCTTCAGTATTTTACATATTTCAGTGTTTCTTTCTGTAATTCTTGTATATCTGATTATTGCTTCTATCCCTACTTCAATCTATTTCAGTAATCTATTTTGTTACTGTAAATCATTCATTTATTTCTATCTCTTTTCTTCGTAAATTATTTTATGTACAGTTCGGATTTTGTCCTATTTCATTTCTTATTTATTTGAGCCTAGGCCATGCGATAGCCTAAATCGTTTATTCTTTTAATTCACATTGAGTTTAGGCCTTCAAAGAGCCTAAACCATTATTCCTTTTAGTTTTTGCGTAGCTTGGATAAAATTATGAATTTGTTTGGAAAAGCGCATAATTGGAAAAAAAATGAATTAAGTGAAATGATAAATTAGGACTTATTAAGTTAATACAATAATGGACGATTTAACTGTAAGTTTTGTGTAATTACTATATTTGGAAATCTGAATAGACGCTAAGAAGCGGGGGTTGGGTTGTATAATGGATATAAACAAGATAATGCTTAAATGCAACCTAAAATATAACAAGTAGTTTTATGGAACAAGTCGACTTATTAATAAACTTAAAAATGGACGTTAAGTTTAATACGAACAAATTAATAAGCATGGGTAGGGGTCCATTCTGGCAATGTAAAATGATTAGGGAAAATAATTGGCATATTAAGAAAATGTATAGTGGGAGTCTGTTCCGACAGCGATGGCTGATTTGGAAAAAATAAGTGGTTCGTAGTTGTGGCATTGTTTGCGAACAAATTAACAACTGTAAACAATTGTTTAATCCGTTCGGCTTTCCTAAACAACAAGGATTGTTGTAGAGGGTGTCGAACTCTGGGACCAAAAATATTTTAATTAATAAATCCAATCAAGTTATCCCTAACTTTTGATTGGTTGAAAACAAAAAAAAATAGCAAAATTAAATAAAAGAGAGTTTTAACAATAAGTGAAAGCAATTAGGGGATAATGACATAGATCAGATTCATAATCATCAATAGCCAAAAGATTAACCAGATCTAATACATGTTTCTGTCACAAACATGAATCAACGATAATAGGTTTTTAGAAACAAATATGTAAATAACGACAAGCATAGCCTATGCAGGAGCTCAGCTCTGCAACCATAGACTATCAGGACAGATTCACTAATTAATTTCTAAAACCCTAAAATTAGATCTAGATCTGATAAACGTTAGATCGAACACGAATATATCCTGTGAAGGAGCATAGCTCTTAAACGACACAAAATATGAAGGTTCGGATCTAACCCTTAATTCAGATCCAGATCTACATGTATACAGTCCTAATCTTTTGGCTATGTGATTCATATTGAATCATACTATCAGCGTCATCACCCCCTAATAAAAGGGGATTAGCTAGACATAGCTAAAGAAGAAGAGAAAAAGAAAATAAATAACATGAACATAAATAAAATAAACAAAAAGTAAAAAGAAAGGGAGAGAATGATTTTATTCCAAGAAGAGAATTACAGAATAAAACCTAATGTGTTTTACAATGAATGAGATACAAGGTATTTATAGCTGATATGACAAAGGCTAGCTAGCTAATTACATAATGTGGGACTAAAGAAATAACCCAATTAACACATAAGCCAGTGTGAACGCAACTTTAGAGTGAGTGGTTTAACAAATAGGCTAGTGTGAACGCAACATGAGTAAGAGGCCTTCCTAATGAGCTAATGTGAATGCAGTTTGAGTCTTTATTGAGCCAAATCTTCTTAACTGAAATATAATTGCAACCGTTCTTCAAGCTTCAGACTCTCCAAGCTTTAGCAATTTTAAACTTCACTCTTTTTAAGCAAATTCTTCATGCTTTATCCATCAAATGCTCTAAACCATGCTTCTTGTCAACAATCTGAAAATACAGCTATAAATACAAAGTATCAATTATTTTAAAGGGAAAATAAGATAAATAAGCGGATAAAATATACACATTTACGTGTATATCAGGCATGTTCTGGCAGTAGGGGTAGGTTGATTAGGGAAAATAAGTGGTCAATTAAAATAATTAATTTATAGTAGCGTTGGTGTTGACAATTCTACGAGGATCTAAGGTAGCTAGGCGGTCAACAATAATTCTATGGTGGCCTTGGCGGTAATAAATTATATTGGCAACTAAGTCTAATGGTGACTTTAGTCCAATTGCATTTTTGGTTGGAGGCCCCATATCAGACAGTTTCCCTTTTATCACACTATGGAGGTCTCTCGTAAGGAGGAGGCGAGGGCACACTTATACTGTACTTGGTAGTAAGCGGTCCAAACGAGCTGGGTACATGCACGTTCCGGCGAGGTAATAAGCGTGCATTGTGCCGACTAAGGAAAATAAGATGATATGACGCATGTGATTAACGCTATGTCCTTTAGAGATGATGGGTCGGACATGATAAACCCAAGACCATAGTTGGCATAGGTTATCACAATTGTGGTTTAAGAGCCAATCATTGGGTAGAATTAGGTTACATCCTAATTATATGTTGCAGTAAACAGTGCAGAAATCAAATGATACGAATAAGATGACAATCGACTATATCTTTGCTTATCTTTTTTATTGATATCTTGCTTTAAACTATTATCCTATTTGGATTTCTTCTTTTATCGCTTATGCTAGTAATTACAGAACTCACCAGGCTTTATGTCTAACTAATTTTTCTTTTTTCTTCTTCCTTCCTTTCCCTCTCCCACCCCCAAGTTCTCAGGGTGGAGGATCGAGTAGCTGAGCTTTGGTTGTTGGAGATTTCTATTTGTCTTATTCTCTACTTATACATTTACCACTCCACAATTGAATTGTCTATGTATTTGATGTTGAGAGGAAATTTTTATTTTGTACTCTAATTATGTTGGTTTTTCATAAGATAGTTGTAGGTTTATGATTGAAATACATTTTATGATGTTATGACACTTATGTTCTGGTTTAAATAAAGTTTTAAAATTTTTGTTGTCTTTTCATATGATGTCTTGTGAATTTTATTCATTGTCGTGTTATTTTATACCTATACACTTTATATACCTTAGCGAAATCCTCATACGATTGACTTTAAGGGATGTGCGATGTTACATTTGGTATCAGAGCCTAAGGTTACAAGATCAGACAAAAAAATTTGTTTTAAAAATAAAAAGTCTTTTGAAGAAAATTGTTTTCAAAACTAAAATTTTGTTTTCGAAAAACCACCCTTCAAGTCAATTACAATATTCTCTTGGTTCCTTCCCTGAATCCTTCCCTCTTCTCTTTTCACAGCATGTCCGAGGCTCCTAATTTTCCTGAGGGTATCCCCGTTTTGACTTGGTTCCATAGGTACGTGGAAGCTACGATGCCAGCCGAAGGGCAAGAGAATGCCCAAGCTCCCACTCCAATCGCGATGGCTCCTCCTAACCCACCACCAGCAGCTGATTTCTCTAAGCTTTGCAAAAATTTCACTACTCTTGGTGGCAAGACCTTTCTTGGTTCATAGACTTTTTTTTAGGCCCGCACTTGGCTCAGGAATACCGAGCGCATATTTAGACTTTTAGAGCTTGAGGATAGGAGGAGAGTTCAATTGGCTGCATGGAAATTGAAGGTCAAGGCTTCTTATTGATGGGAGATGGCTGAGGTAAAATATGGTTTTGAATCTTTGAATGAGTTTAAGGAGAGATTTGAAAGGAAGTTTCTATCTCAAGCGGAAGAGGGCATGCAATTAGAGAAATTTCTAGTATTGAAACAGTGTGATCTTTCTCTGAAGGAATATGTTGATTAGTTCAATGAGCTTGCTAGGTTTGGGATGGGTTTGGAGAATACAGCTCATAAGAAGGCTGTGATATTTGCTAAGGGTGTGAATCAACCCTTACAAGGACTTGCTTTGACTCATGTTTCGATGGGTGCTACATTCGAGAATCTTATTGAGATGACACTTATGCATGCGGAAGGAAAAGGCAATTCCAAGGAAAGTAAAGTTGAGTTGGTTAAATATGGTTTTGGAAAGAAGAAATGGTGGCCTAAAAAAAGTTAATAAGAAGAAGGGCGAGAAGCCAGAGAAAGCTCAAATAAAGAAAGACGTTAGATGTCATGGATGCGGCATGAGGGGCCATTTTGTGAAGGATTGCAAGAAGACTGCTAATAAAGGGAGTTGTTTTAATCATGGACAGGCGGGTCATTATAGTAACAGTGTCCTCAAAAGCGAGGGAAAGGAACTAGTTTATCTGGAGAGCAGACGCATGCTTTAAATGCAAATAGGCCAGTGTAGGTCATGGTAGAAGCGGAAAGGTCATAGTCGAAGGTTTGATCTCTCTTTATGACTTTCCAGTTAGGACCTTATTTGATTTTGGTGTTTCACATTCGTTTATTTCTACTTCATTAGTTGATTATCTGCACCTTAGTATATCTTTTATTTCTGATCCAATAGTAGTTTGGAACCCTGTAAGAGGTTCAGCTCATCTGTCTCTGATATGTAAGAGTTTAGACTTTCTATATTAGGCATCAAGCTTGATTGTGACACCTATGTACTGGGGTTTTTAGGGTACGGTATTATTCTTGGGATGGATTGGTTAGGCATATATGGTGTCATTCTTGACTTCGAGAGGAGTGTGGTTAGACTGTTGATTTGTCATGGTAGGACCCTCGAGATATCTAGCGATCTGTGAGGGTAACTGATGTTGAGCTTCTTAGAGTCCCTAGTTGATTCTATCGATGATCTTAGCTTGGTACCCATAGTGAGAGATTTTTCAGATGTATTCGAGGAGGCGAGGGGACTACTCCCAAGACGAGAGATCGACTTCCGAAATAACTTGACAGAGAATGCTAAACCTGTTGCATTGCCTGTGCGTCATATGGCTTCGTGGGAAAGAAGGGGACTGAGTAAGCATGTGGGTGAGCTCTAGAGAAAGGCTTTATTAGACAAAGTATATCTGAGTAGGGAGCACCAGTTGTTTTCGCTACTAAGGCAAATGGCTTTCTCCGTCTATGCGTGGATTATAAAGAATTAAACAAGATCACAAGGAAGAATCGACACCCACTCCCTCGGATCGATAAATTATTTAATCAGTTAGTGGGCGCATCTATTTTCTCTCAATTGGGTTTGGCGATTGGGTTTCATCAACTTTGAGCTGAGATGATAGTGTGGATAAGACTGCTTTTAAGACTCCAGATGGGTTTTCGAGTGGCTAGTTATGCCCTTTGGGCTAACCAATGCACCGACATATTTTGTTGATTTGATAAGCCGAGTGTTTAGGGAGTTCCTAAACAAGTTTGTGGTAGTGTTTGTGAATGATATCTTGGTATTCTCAAGAGATGGGGATGAGCATGCTTTGCATCTAGGAGAAGTTCTCCGCACTCTTCGTACCTATCAGTTGAAGGCAAAATTCTCAAAGTATCACTTTTGGTGTAAGGAAGTGAGATTCTTGGTGTATGTGGTTTCGAGAGATGGTATAGTGGTGGATCCTGCTAAGGTGGTTGTTGTGCAAGACTGGAAGGCCCCCAAGAATGCGACTGGAGTGAGGAGCATTCTAGGTTTGAAGGTGTATTATTCGAAATTTATTAAGGACTTTGCGCTGATTTCAGCTGCGCTTACCCGCCTTACTAAGAAGAACTTAGTATTCTCTTAGGACATGGATTGTGAGGATTCCTTTATGATATTGAAGAAGACACTCATGACTGCTCCAATGTTGACTCTTCCGGACGGATCTAAGATGTTCACGGTTTATACAGGTGCTTGCGGTACAGGATTGGACGCGACACTAATGCAGGAGGATAGGGTTGTTTGTTATGGGAGCAGACAACTTAAGGTACATGAGAGAAATTACCCTACTCATGATTTAGAGCCAACAGCTATTGTTTTCGCCCTTAAGTCTTAGAGTCGTTACTAATTGAGTGAGAGTTTTGAGTTGTATATTGATCATAAGTCTCTCAAGTATTTATTTTCGCAAAAGGATCTTAACCCAAGATAAAAGCATTGGATGAAGTTTCTTGCATCCTATGATTTTGAGATTCCATACTTCCAGGGAAAGGGGAATGTGGTGGCGGATACTATGAGCAGGCAGAGGTGACTTTAAGCCCATTATTTGTGGAGTAAGTTTGGAGTTTATCTCATCTTTTGATTTCAGACCATCTACGGATTATGCACTAGGATTATTAGCATCACTTGAGGTGCAATCTACTCTGTTGGAACATACTAGATCAAGTCAGTGTGATGATCATGGCTAGCTGATATTTTGGACCGACTTATAGAGGCGAGGTCTCTAGGCATCTTTCTATATACTCTGTTGATGAGAGAGGATGGTTATGCCGTGATGGCAGTTTGTGTGTACCCCGCACGGGAGATGTGATGAGTGCGGTATTGTCTGAGCCCCGTCACTCTCGGATGACCATCCATTCGGGAGAAGATAACATGTATAAGGATATGAAGAGGGTCTTCTATTGGATAGTGATGAAGAAGGATGTGGCCGATTTTGTAGCAAGATGCATGTCGTGTCAGAAAGTTAAGGTTGAGCAAAGAAAGCTTAGTGGATTGCTTCAGCCTCTTGATGTGACATAATGGAAGTGGGAGAGCGTCTTGATGGATTTCATAGATGGTTAGCCTAGATCGAGGAAAGACAATACAGTATTTGGGTGATCGTTGATAGATTGATTAAGAGCGCTCATTTCATCTTAGTTAGGAGTAAGAGGATCGCAACATGGTTAGCCTCGATATATTTGAGAGATTTTGTACGACTTCACGGCTTTCCTACGAGCATTATTAGTGATAGAGACCCCATCTTTACCAACAAGTTTTGGAAGAGCCTGCAGGAGGCATTATGGACACAGCTGGAACTTAGTACTACATATCACCCACGAATAGATGGACAGACCGAGATTGTTAATCGAATTCTTAAGGATTTATTATGGTGTGCATTTTGGACTTTGGAGGGACTTAGGAGGAGCATCTTCCCTTGGTAGAGTTTGCTTATAACAACAACCATCAGACGAGCATATTGTTGGTGTGAGACCACAGATTGGTTTCTTCTCAGACTGGAGATGATCAACAAAACCTCGGATAAGATCGACCTGATCCGGAAAAGGATGAAGGCAGCTCAAAACAGGCAAAAATCATATGTGGACAAGAGGGGAATAGATCTTTATTTCAGTGCAGGGGACATGGTTTTCATTAAGGTATCACCCTTAAGGAATGTGATGCGGCTTGGCTTAGTTAGGAAGTTAGCACCTAGATTTGTGGGGCTATTTCCTATAGTGGAGAGGGTAGATCAAATAGCTTATAGGATTCGGTTACTAGAGAGTCTGTCAGGGGTTCATGATGTGTTTCATGTCTCGCACTTAAGGAAATGCCTACTTGATTCTACGGTGGTAATAGAGCCGAGTACCCTATAGGAGGTTGAGGTTGAGAAGGAGACGTCAGTCAGACAAGTACCTACACGGATTTTAGGTCCTGAAGTAAAGAGGTTAATGAACAAGGAGATCAAATTCGTTAAGGTTCAGTGGGGAGAGGATAACAATGAGGCGACATAGGAACCAGAGGAGAGAATTCGAGCATCTTTTCCATTTCTTTTTGATGGTATGCTCTCAATCGTTTCTTAATTTTGAATTTGAACCTTATCCATTTCCTATCATTTGAATTAGTGCATCTCTGGAAATGCTTATGGATTGTAGAATGTGGTTTAAACATGTTAGTAGGACATGTTGTGACTGATGGATTCATATGGATGCAAGTGTTTGCTAGTGTACGCTATGGATGCATATACATACTAGGCACTTATTAGTGATCGACGAATAGGACACTAACATAATTGTATATGGATGCGTGTGCACTTTTAATTCCCTTTTAATTTATGGATGCAAAATGGGTGATTATTATATGGATGTTGCATTTTGATGGTAGTTGTAGCACACATATAGAATTTTATGTACCATTAGGATTCTCTTGCATACATTTTGGACCCATGCCATTGATATAAATTGCATAAAAGGAGGTCAGCCGAATTAGTAGACTGCCTAATTTCTCGCATTAGTTAGAGGCATATACACTACACTATTTCATATGTTCATGAAAAGCATTAGAAATCCTAAGGACAATGGATGCATGTGATTGATGGATGGGTAGATGGATGTAGATAATGGTCTGATAATATTTATAACATTCTTCTAGCCTTGGAGATTTCGGGGATGAAATCCTTTGAGGAGGGGAAAATGTAACAACCCAAAGTTTTAATAAAGCAATTTAAATAGAAGATTAATAAAATAAATTTTAATCAAAAAATATTGAGAAGTAGGCAATGAGGGTTGTGCCATTTGGCCCGTTACAATATTCTGGTTAAGATAGACATTTAGTTTACTGAAATCGAATTTAAAACGAAGAAGTTACGAAGGAAAGAAGTTTGAAATTCGAATCTGAAATTTGAATAAACAAACGAATTAACATATATTAATTCACTCGGAAATCACATGGAACTAGGGTGACCCAGTCCCAAGCTGGGTCGACCTAGGCCCCAAGTGGGTCGACCATTCCTTTAGAATGTGTGCACACATTATTAACATATTTTTCGAATGTTTTCTGGAGATTTCTTCTGATTCGAGGGACCAAGTTTTAAACCTAATATCTAACGGTCCTAGGTCCCCTAGTTCTGTTATAAATATAGCTCTAAGCTAACCCTATTTCTCCCTACTCCATTTCCTCCATTTTCTGCCTCCAGTAAACAAAACCTTTTCGTCTAAATAATTTAATGGAGTCTTGAGATTTAGGCTTTTACATACATAAGATTGGAGAATATTTATACATAGAGAATTCTTACCGAGGCTTACCGGATTGCACAAATCAGTGAGTATTTTCTATGATTACAAGATCAATATAATCTGGGGATTATTTGGACAGTATAATAGTTGTTTACTTCTTTAGTAATTTACATATTTTAGTGCTTCTTTTCTGTAAATAATTCTTGTAAATCTGATTACTGCTTCTATCCCTACTTTAGTCCATTTTAGTAATATATTATGTTACTGTAAATCATTCAGTTATTTCTATCTCTTTTCTTCGTAAATTATTTTATGTATAATTCATATATTTTTTTCCTATTTCATTTCTTATTTATTTGAGTCTAGGCCACGCGAGAGCTTAGGCCTTTTATTCTTTTGATTCATGTTGAGTTTAGACCTTCAACAAGCCTAAACTATTATTCCTTTTAGTTTCTGCGCAGCTTGGGTAAAATTATGAATTTGATTGTAAAAGCGTATAATTGGGAAAAGTATGAATTAAGTGAAAAGGTATAAATTGGGGCTTATTGAATTAATACAATAATGGAAAATTGAATTGTAAGTTTTGTATAATCACTATAACTGGATATTTGAATAGACGCTAAGAAGCAGGGGTTGGGTTGTATAATGGATATAAACAAGATAATGTTTAAATGCAACTTAAAATATAACAAGTAGTTATATGGAACAAGTAGGCATATTAATAAACATAAAAATGGACATTAAGTTTAATATGAACAAATTAATAAGCATGTGTAGGGGTCCGTTTTGGCAGCGTAAGCTGATTAGGGGAAATAAGTGGCCTATTAAGAAAACGTATAATGGGAGTCCTTTCCGACGGTGACGACTGATTAGAGAAAATAAATGGCTCATAGTTATGGTCTATTCTGACAGCATGGGTAGGTTGATTAGGGAAAATAAGTGGCCAATTAGAATAATTAATTTATAGTAAACAAGGCGTTTGTTGACAATTCTTTGGGGGTCTTGAATAGCTAGGTAGTCAACAATAATTATATGGTGGCCTTGAAGATAATAAATTCAATTGGCAAAGTCTAGGTGTAACAATCTGCATAATTTACGATTAATTAATTAAGATATTTAATTAAATATCATATCGTGTCTTCGGTTTAAAACCCGAAATTGTGACTTTTTGAATATGAGTGAATTTGGACTCGAGACCACTTCCATTGAGTTCAAAATATCGTTACGATGTTTAAAATTGTAAACATCGATATGTTTGGAGTTGGTTAGAATTTGGTATTTTTACATTTGGGTTTAGTTTAACTAATAGCCTGATGGTTAAACCCAACCTCTTCTACCAAATCCAATAACCTCTTTCCCTCTACCTTATTCCTTCCTAACACTTAACGAAAAATAGAAAATGGGGAAGGGGATTGGAAATTAAAATTACAAAGTTAGGGTTGGCATCTAAAGATCCAAATCAAGTGGAAAATCAAAGAGACAACTTGGGTAAGCTTCCCCATCTCCTTCTACATCTCTTTCGATCTTTAATTTGGTATATATCTTGATCTCTCATTTTTATGAGAGCTATTTCCATCATTCTAACACTTAGGATCTTTGCATGTTACTAATTGAAGGTTTTAGAGATATTTGTGAAGAGAAGCAAGCTCAAGGAGCATTCAATCATCAACTTATAGATAAAGGTGAGTTTTTGCGAACTCACATATATGACTCAAGCTTATATGTTTAGCTAGTGTTCCTTTAGCACATATATGGTGTGTATGCATTGCGTGATTTGGATTGTTTGTGTGTGAGCTTTACAATTTATGAGTTTTGAATGAATTCTAGTGCACACCTTTGTGTAGGTTTGATTCGTGTGATATTAGTTGTTTCAACGAGCCTTAGAAGCTTCATTTTCACTTGAATAACGATTATAAGCCTTTTATCTTCGTCCGAGCTCGTTCAAAATCTATTATGAGGTCGTATCCAAGGCAAAACATTGCCTAGGCTTCAGCTCAAACATCTTAGCTTGGTCACATACGTTTATACTGAGTCGAAATATATAAAAAAACAAAACTTTCTATAGACGTTTGACCATAAGGGTCAGACGTCTGAGGCCTTTTTTGTTGTTGACTGGTGGACACCACGGTCAACAGTTTAGGTTGTTCCAGGCTTCTTCCCGGCCGAGTTTCGACTCGATTGCTTTTTTCATGTGTTTCCTCAGTTGAACTAATTCATGAATTTCAATAGCTCGATTTTATGGATTTTCGATTTACTTATTGTAAACGAATTTATAATTGATATTCATGGGATTTATTTAAGTTATTAAACATGAACTTTGAGACCGATTATTATTACGATCAATATTTTATGAGATTTGCCTATGCAAACTATAAAGGATTTTATTTTAGTAGTAAATACCAAATCTTTTATTAAAATGCTTTCTGTCATTATTTTCATCATATGAAAGTTATTCTACAAATCGCCTTCCAATCTACTAATATATATTTATATAAACTTTTTTCTCACTCGTATGAGTAATCCAATTAAACGCCTTAGTAAAACGAGTGATATGAAACGTTCACGTTTGCATTGACAGTTAATTCTTGAACTCGTTCGATTGAAAATGGTAGTAATGATCGTTTCGTGTTTCTAATGGAATATACAACTTGTTCGTAAATATTCGAGTTGAGCAAGTAGTTATAGGACATGTAGCTTAACTCTTATATTTAATAGCTTGGAGTAACTTACACTTTCCTTAATCTTCGGATCATTTTGAGGAGCTTTGGTTCATCTTTCGTGGTCGATCTTCGAATCATCTTAGGGAACTTCGGTTCATTACGTGGAATTGTGTATTCGGCGATCTTCAAATTCGCAAGGAACTTTGGTACATATTTCGTGGTGGAGCTTTGGATCATTTTAAGGAACTTTAGTTCAAAGAGTTTTTAGGCTCTCTTCTTGTGACGATCTTCTTATCGTTTTGGTCTAAGATCGTATTCAGGTTTTGATATCGTGTTATCAATTTCGTGTTGATTTGATAGGGAGATCGTTTCTTGTGAGTAGCTATATAATTTGGAATGTTATATTCTTTTGTAGCACTGAGATTTCTTTGAGATATTGTGTGGACATTATTGGGGTTTCACATTTACATGTAAACATTGTTTTCATTGTGTATATATCGTTATCTATATATATTTCTTATCCTATCTCAGTTTATTATGATAAATATAACTAAACTGATCTATTTATTGTTTATTTTCTTATGAATAACACTTTGGTCAGATTGAGGTATTACAAGGTCTCTTTGTGACTTCTAGGGAGGGCCATCACTTGACTTTTAGCAACTGCATTAGCATTGTAGAATTTTGGGTTATATGTATATGATACTTCTATGTATACATATTCTTTTGGCTAAAACTTGTACCTATCCTTTTGTTGTGTAGTGAATCGAGTATGACCACTATCTTTGTGTACACACTTATGTGTTGTATTCATATTTATTTCCGCCTTAGTGATGTGAATACTTGTGTCTGACTTTGATTATATTGTTATGTTATTTTATATTGTTTCCAAATTATATATAGCCACCGTGTAGTGGGTTTGAACTTGAATTAGATATGTCAGATTTCCTCTTGAGATTTGGAAAGTAAAACCATCTTACCCGGCATATTTAACACTCGTCCAAAGCTATTATACAGATGTTCGCTCCTCAACAATCTTATTCTTCGGGTAGTTAACAATATTACTTGTAATGTCCTTGGCTAACGCGAGCACAGAGGTAGAGCGTCATAGTTTAGTATCAGATCGAAGTTCGAAATAATATAAGATATTATGACGAGGATCATTGTCCTAAGTCTCTCTTAGGAATTTGTGTATTAGGATTTAATTTGAGTCTTAGGACCCGTCATATCCTATCTTACTCTACGATACCTTGTTCAACCAATCAAATTTATTTAAGTTCGTCTTTGTAAATCTTGGCCTGGACAAACTTAGAATCTCATTTCTTTCAGGAGTAGGAATTCAAAGTTAATTCCTATTTTGAGTTGAGGTAATATTTGGTACTTATTCATGAATATTTTTAAATCATCTTATAAAATGGTTTAATAAGATAATGTTGGATAAGTAATATACTAATCCGTCTGAAATTAGCATTATGAGTTAAAAGACAACAAAATATTTATGTTAAGCACTATGTAATGGTTTTTTATTTATTTATGATTACAATTATAATTCATCAATAAATGATTGCATCTCCAATTATTTATTTGCGAAGTTGCTCCCCAATATAGACATAATTTATTTTATTGTGCTATGTTGCCCATTGAGTATGTTAGGAGTTCTAATCGAGATGTGGGATGCCACGATATTGATAGGGATTTCTAAACAATTCGATGAGATAATCCTAACACAACACTTATATTAATTATAAATGATGTGCATCACCATTGAACCTTAACATTAGTAATTTGATATAAATCGACGGCGAGGCAAATCATTAATCTTGATTGTTAATTTGCACCCTTTGAATGTTAATCTTGATATATTTAAGAAAAATATTGGAACATTGTTTCCTTGGTTCTCCTTAGGGATTTTAATAAGATAATTATTTGAAGGTAGGATATATACGACCATCATATATATCCTTTACACCTTGAATAGTTAGAATTTTAACTACAAAGTTTGGGATATCTTATTTTAGAAAGAAAACTAATGCCTATCAAGGTAATCTCTATTTTTATGATGTTGATTTTTGTGATCATCTCATCCGAGTTCTGTTGAATTATGATTATCCACATTCTTTACGTCAAAGGAACTTAGGGACACTATGTCCTTAGATGTTATAGCGTGCCTGCTTTATGACTAAGTATGTCGATTTTTCCAAACCAATGTTTTATAAAAACATGCTTTGACTTTTGTTTTACCCATATATCTTGCTATTATGATGTTTTAGCTCTCTTTGGGTGATGGGTGAGTAATTTTTGCAGTACTTGCTTTGGCGTATTACTTGGTTGTAATAAGTGACTTCATTCTTTTTTCAATCGTATAAGAAAATTTAATTAAACGTCCTAGTAAAACAAGTGGTTCGAAACACTTGCATTTAATTCATTAGGTAATTTTTGGACTTAATTGATTGAAAAGTTTATTTTCTTGTAGTCGACTTTCTTAGCGGTGTGGAGCCACCACTTTGTATGATGAAACGCTTTTTATGGTATGAAGCCACCTCGTCGTGAAACTAAAAGCTTAGTGAGGTGTGAAGCCACCTCATTGTGAGACGAAACGCTTTGTCAAATCTCTTTGCGGTGTGAAGCCACCACGTCGTATAATTAAAAACTTAGTGAGGTGTGAAGCTGCCTTGTTAGTGAGACGAAAAGCTAAGTGAGGTGTGAAGCCACCTTGTCGCGAGACGTAATGCTTAGTCAAATTTCTTTGCAGAGACGGACCACCTTATCGAAAGACGAAAAGCTCCATGTGATAATTTGCAACTTTGTGGTGAAAAAAATTGCTTATCCCTCCACTAAGTTTAAAACTAAACAATTTGGTGATTTTCTAGGTTGAGTCTGCCATTTATTTCTTTTTGCTACTTTTGCGTTTCATGGATGTTCAAACTCTTTCTTTGATGAGTGACCATTTACGGACTACATGTATGTTTCCATATGTATTTATGACACATATTTATTATGTGTTCATCTATGGAGCCGTGCGCTCATTCATGATTTATAGTGGATTTTGCAATTCGTTCTTAAATACTTAAGTTAAGTCGGTTGTTATGGGACATTTAGCTAAACTCGCCTATTTACTAACTTAATATAAATTACGCTTTCTTTGTTGATCGTTGATGACCACTTTGTGGTTTTGATCTTTTGATCATTCGTGGAGAATTTGAGTTCTCCAGTCTTGGGACACATCCTATGGATAAATGACGAACTGCTTGTAAGGTGTCAGCAACCTTGCCGATAAGGCGAAACTGCTTGGGTAGGTGTCAACTACCTTATCGAGGCCATTGTAATTTGTGAGAATTTACCTCATGTTGCTTCCGGATTTCGATTCTTGATCTCCAAGCGTTTATGATGTGGGAACCTTGTGTGTTTCCCTACTTTTCATCTCTTGTATACTAAATTAGATTTAGTATTTCGATAAGTCAACTTTGTCAAAAGTTGTTACTCCTTTGTGAATTACCCTTGAGACCAGCTTCAATGGGTTTTCTATTCAGTAGATTAATAGTGCTAAAGTCGCTTCACTATTAGACTTAGCAATCGGTTTTCACCAACTTTTGACAGACTTCCTTTGGATCCATTCCGTGCTCGTTTTGTCCTTGAGGTTAACAAATATTCCAATTCATTTTGTTAGCCTTAATGAACCAAATGTTCGAGGTCATATCCCGATCGGTTTGACCTCATCTTTGTTGGTGGTATTTTTGTGTATTTGAAAACTAGCTTTTCAAGTTTTGTGTAATTCATTCAACTTCTACCATTTATCATGTTTACATGACTTAGAAGCTGTTTTTTGAATGTTAGAAGACGTACTAATATTTCAAATTTGGGATTGTGTACCCGAATTTCGTTTTGTGATCTTGTTCCTTTAATGGGATTGCTTATCCTTGTAAATGGGATATATATTACCATCATATACATCATTTTCTTTTTAAGAAAAAATTGTAAGTTAGAATATTTTTGAGAACTTTTTAAAGGGTAAATTTTCTAGCTAAAATGGGATAAGGAATTTTCGACCTTTTTGGATAGTCGATATTGCCAAGTGAATTTGAAAGTTTAATTAGTTTATGTGTAAAACATAGGTTTATAGTTTATAAACTTATTAAACGTGAAACAAATTAATTAAATTTAATTAAAACAAGCTCTTCGCGTAGCTACAGTTCGTGATTTTGAGAAGTTAAGTTCAAATGAACGTATAGGATCCAATATACGTTGGAATTCCTGGAAACAAGAATCATGCGATCTATTGGATTATAATTTCCTAATTGAATATAAAGATTCAAATATCATATTGTAGATTTTAAGATATGTTTAAATCAAATTTTCAAAAAAATCGTGGTGTGGTAGTTCGCGATTTAAAATTTTAAAACAATTTATGAAAAGGAAGTTTAGAATGTTTAAAATATGAATAAGGGAAATTCTAAATTTGTTGTGAAACACTTATGAGTAAAATGAATTAGTTGCTTATAAATGTTCATATGTTTTGTTGGAGTATTATACGTTTATAGACTCAAGTTATATAGTGATTGGTAACTCAAAGTTAAAAGTTTGTGAAATGATTCATGAGTGAATGTTAATATAAGAATGATATAATAAATATGAAAACAAAAGGTGAATTTCCCGGTATAATCTATTTTTATATAGATTTTGTGATGTTTGGTCGTTACTTTTGAGTTTTTCCTTAGGTAATTGCGGGGAAGTAATTTCTTTAAAGGAAAAGTTACTAATAACCCGCATAATTTAAGATTATTTAATTAAGAGATTTAACTAAATATCGTATCGTATCTTCAGTTTAAACCCGAAATCTTATGAGAGTTATTTCCATGATTCTGACATTTAGGATCTTTGCATGTTACTAATTGAAGGTTCTAGAGATACTTGTGAAGGGAAGAAAGCTCAAGAATCATTCAATCATCGACTTAGAGATAAAGGAGAGTTCTTGCGAACTCACTTCTATGACTCAAGCTTATATGCTTGGCTAGTGTGCCTTTGGCATGTATATGTTGTTTATGCATTGTGTGATTTGGATTGTTTGTGTGTGAGCTTTCTAGTTTATGAGTTTTGAATTCATTTACGAGAGTTCTAGTGCAAATCTTTGTGTAGTTTTGATTCGTGTGATATTATTTGTTTTGCTGAGCCTTAGAAGCTTCATTTTCACTTGAATAATGATTATAAGCCTTCGACCTTTATCCGAGTTCGTCCAAAATCGATTAGGAAGTCATATCTATGGAAAAATATTGCTTAGGCTTCAACTCTAATGTTTGAGCTTGGTCATAGACATCTGTGCTGAGACGAAATATATAAGAAAGACAGAACTGTCTATAGATGTATGGCTCCTTTTTTCTGTTATTGACCAATGGAGGCCACGGTCAACAATTTAGGTTGTTCCAGGCTTCTTCCCGACAATTTTGGCTCGATTTCTCTTTTTTAAGTGTTTCCTCAGCTGCACTAATTCATGAATTTCAACAACTCAATTTTATGGATTTTTGATTTATTCATTGTAAATGAATTCATAATCGATATTCGTGGGATTTGATTTACATTATTAAAACGTAAAATTTGAGATTGATTGTTATTACAATCGATATTTTACGAGATTTTCCACTACAAACTATAAAGAGTTTTATATTGTTAGCAGGTATCAAATCTTTTATTAAAATGGTTTCTAACGTTAGTTTCATCATATGAAAGTTGTTTTACAAATCGCCTTCCGATCTACTCATATATATTTATATAAACCTTTTCCTCACTCGTATGAGAAATCCAGTTAAACTCCTTTGTTAAATGAGTGGTATGAAACGCTTGTATTTGCTTTGACGGTTAAGTCTTAAACTCGTTCGATTGAAAAGTGTGGCAATGATCGTTTTGGTTCCTAGTGGAATATATAACTTGTTCGTAAATATTCAAGTAAAGCAAGTGCTTATGGGACATGTAACTTAACTCTAATATTTACTAGCTTGGGTAACTTACACTTTCCTTGATCTTCAGATCATTTGAGGAACTTCGGTTCATCTTTCGTGGTCGATCTTCATATCATCTTGGGGAACTTCGGTTCATTACGTGGAATTGTGTGTTCCACGAGGAATTATGTGTTCGGTGATCTTCAAATTCATGAGGAATTTCAATTCATATTTCCTAGTTGATGCTCGGATCATTTTGAGGAACTTCGGTTGTAACAGTTTTCGAACTCTAGTCTTGTGGAATTTTCATGCTCCTTTTTGGCGACGATCTTCGTATCGTTTTGGTCTAGGACCGTATTCGGGTTTTGATATCATATTATCAATTTCGTGTTGATTTAATAGGGGAGTCATTTCATGTGAGTAGCTATATAATTTAAAAGGTGATATTCTCTTGTAGCACTGAGATTTCTTTGAGATATTATGTGGACATTCTTGGGGTTTCACATTCAGATATGAATATTATTTTCATTGTGTAAATGTCGTTATTTGTCTATATTTCTTATCTTATCTCAATTTATTATGATAAGTACAACTAGACTGATCCGTTTATTCACTACAAGAAAATTGATTTTTTATTGCAAAAATTGATGGCGTTTATTCTTAAACGCAAGAAATAGTGTTTTCAGTATCAATATAAGCGTGGCAAAGAATATTTCACTTCCCGCCTCTTCGTAAACATAAGTCCACATGTCCAAAGTAAACGTAACCGACCTATTCTCTATTCCTCTCTCCTCGTACTTAAAAACTTTTAACCCTCGTTCCCTTTTCTTGCTTTTTCCATGAAAAAACCTAGCTTCTAACCACTTTCAATCTACCTCTTATTGTTTCTCAGTTCAATACGATTTCGTAAAGACGATCTCATTCAACGTTCGTATGGATACTAGTACAGGCAGTGCATCTCAGCGACGCTACAAATTGATTTGATTCAATTTCAAATCATATTCAAGTTCGTGAATCGCAAAAGATCGAAAGGTATAAAATCAAACTTGATTTGTCTAATTTTGCTTGGATCCTATCGTTTAGGGTTTTGAACTGTTAAAATCCGTTGCGTGTTGATTTCTGCAAACTCTTTACAACCACAAACCAAAACTGTTGATTTCTACAAGTAATTTTTGTAAATGGGTTTTATATCTGGGTTTTTAAGTTACTTTTGAAATCTGGGTTTTGACAGTATACTAGATTAAATTTATATGTTTATCACCCCCTGTATGCTTCAAATTTAGATCTAGATATACATATAAATGTTTCATGATAGTATGTATGAAAGCAAATGGTGTGTATACTTGTTATAATACCTTCCATGTTGTTTGCATCTGAATTGAATGTGTTTTGAACTCTTTTTTGTATATATATGTTGATTGCCCGAATAATATGAATTGGAATTTAACCTGGACATTGATTTTAAATGTTAACATGTTCATTTAAATTTCTTGATCGAGTACTTGCAGCAAACTATTACACTGATAAATATATATTTATAGGAACCTTGCAATGCGTGAATTATATATATGAGTTACATGGTATATAAATCGTGCAGCATATGACTTAAGAAATATATGAATTTTGCAATATGTGATATTATGCAAGTATATCAGAATGTGTTTATGTATGTTAATTTATTTTATTTTATTCCATCTGATTTGCATGTATAGGAGTATACATGAATACTGAAATTGTGCAGCTAAAAGAGTGGCACTTTATAATTATTAATACCTGCATACCTAGTGTTTGACATTAGGATATGAAAATGAGCATACATACATACATAGTGCAGGTGATACTATTTTTTGTATGTGTGAAGCATGAGCGGATATGTTTACGAGGGGTGTATTTATCAAGTATGCATTTATATCTAGATGTATATATCAAGAGTGTGTGAACATTTCGAGATTTCTTGGGAGTTACTAAAGCAAGTTAATTTTGGGGCTAAGAGGTCTAACATTTTGAGATCAATTTATCTTTGGAGTTACTAAATTAAGTGACTACATTCAATGGATTGACAATTAATTTGAAATGTGACACTAGCATGGTAGGATCTCCTATCTTGGTAGTTACTAAAGCTACTTCCAAAGGTAATGTTATTGCTGATTATTTATTTTCTTAGAAAGCGCTGACTATAATTTGAGTACAAGTTGAGCATAATTCGAGTAAATCCTGTGTACATGTTGGCATTGCAACTCAGGTACAGTTTCTCTGTCTATAAATTAAAATATATAATAGGTTGTTGAGAAGTAGGAATCAATACAGGTGCACAAGATTTCTAAACAGAACCAAAAACAGGACATGATATATGTCTAAAACTTTGTATTGAAACAAGGAATTAGTAAAACACAAGTATATATAGTTTTGTCTAATTGCACATTGTTGATTAATTATTTGTATATTAATTTATGTATTGTTTTTGGGGAGTATATACTGTTTGTTTCAGCTTAAATGGAACTGATAGGATACAAAAGTTTGTCTTCATCCATGAAAGAATTTAGTGCGTGCAAGTTACTTTATGCATTCGATAACAGGTACCAATTTTGATAACTTTACAATTTTGTTTTCTATGGCACAATCTAAATTATTTAACCATTTTGCGGTGATCTATGTCATATTCTGTTTACTTGCAGTGAGTAGTATACTGAGGAGAAAGGACTTGTTTTACCTAATGCCAGATGCTTTCAAGGTGTCAAGAAAAATGGAGTTATTTTTGGTAACCTCAGGTGAGTTTTTATGCACGTTTATTCCATTTTTTGCTATCTTCTACTAGTTTTTGTGTTGGAATGATTACTGCCATAAAGCCAGGGTAGAGATAAAAGCCCTTAGAATATATACGATCAAAAATATCACATGTCGTAATGTTTCATCAGTCAATAGAAACTCTTCGATACGTTCATTGTTAACTTGTTGGAGTGATTACTGCTTATTCCAAAATGAAGCCAGATATGTAATGGTGATCTCTAATACACGGTATGCCAGTATAACTCTTGTACACAGTGATACAAAGTTGGCAATTTTGATGATCTATTTGTATAATACACGGTATGCGAGTAGAAGTTTTAGTTCCAAAGTGAAATTCATATGAAGCTGGCGTAATTTTATAACTGCATAATTTTCTCTATTGCAATGTAATTTGATTGTTTTATGCCTTCCACATAATCCTCTCTTTTTATTGAACAACTTATAATTGTTTAGTTTCTTACATAATTTGTAACAACCCAGAATTTCTGAACCAATTTAATTTAAGCTATTTTAATGAATATGGAAATATAAATTATTTTTGCTAAATAAAATTTGAGAATAAATTTGAAATTAGTTTTTATATTTTATTTGACTTAAAAAAACTCAGTAAAATTATTAAATTGATTTATAAGCTTTGTTTTGAAAATTTTAAAAATTCGATTTTTAAAATCATCGCATAGCCCTTAAAAAGTGAAATTTTGCTAGGAAGCTCAGAATTCGACGAGATAATTTTTTTGGGATTCATAATGACAAATCATTGTTGAGTTCCAAAATGCGCGTCGAACGGAGTCAGTATGTGGCCGTGAGAGGCGAAACCATTTGTTCAAAAGCAGACGATCAGTTTACAAAGGAACATTATTGAGGCGATCTCAGAATTCGATTCCATTTTTTTTGGATTCATATCGTCAAATAATGGTTAGATCTAGAAGGGCGTTTGGGAGCACAAGAAGAAATGGTACACTAAAATCACATTTTTGAAGCTAATTTGAGCAATTTTACAAAAGAACATTATTGAGATGACCTCGGAATTCGACGAAACTTTTTCTTATTGAATTCGTATCGTCGAATAATGGTACGATTCCAAGTTTCATGATTTTTAGAATCAGTATGTGACCGGGCGTGATTTTTAAAGTGAAAAACAGACAATATTTTGACTTTAAAAAAATTTTGTTTGTGCATACGGATTCGGAATAGGACGAAACCAGTTTCGTTAGATCTGTAATGTCAGAGAGTAGATGCATGTCAATTTTCATTAAAAACGGATTCCGTAGGTGATCACACGGATTTTTAAACGATGAAAATTAGCGAAATTTAGGTAAAATAAATATAAAATCATTAAAAATAATAATTTCCTCCACTATATAATATCCTTTTCACTTCCTTAACCTAATTCTATTTCTGAAAATCACACTACCTCCCATCTTCTTTCAACATGAAAAACAATCCACCTTCCTCCATTTTTTAAAAATCGTACACACCTCCTAAAATCATGAAATAATTATGTATGTGATCCATTCGAGTTGCTCTTCGATTTGGTGTGTAGTTTGAAGGGTACGACATCAACTTAGGGGCTGCGTTTCTTCTACAGTAAAGAGGATGTGGCTTAGGGTTGCCATTTTCTTTCAATTGATCGAGCTATGCACGAATTCAAGTTTATAAATGGATTCGTGAGATGAAAAGAGGCTTGTACACAAATTTTGGGGAGATTTGGCGACAAAAGTGTCAAGAGGAATAAGGGGCAGCGTGTATTTGCAGCCGAAGTCCGCACTTGAGGAGGGTGGTCGAGTTCATCAAGTTGGTGATGGTGTTGAGGCTCTTGGGGAGAGAAGAACAACGATGTATTTGGTTTGTAATTTCATCGAGAAATGAGGGAGAAAGGAGAGGAAGAATGTTGCGTGAATGGCATGGAAGGAGCACGGTGGAGTTTGTTGTATCGGGGAAGAAAGTAACGAGGAAGATGATTAGGAAGTAATTGAGGTAGTTAATTAATTAATTGTTTAGTAAATAGTTAATTACATATATATGTACATGAATCTTGTAAAAAGCATAACTTTTTCATACGAGCTCCGATTCAGCGAAACAAGATCCGTTGGAACCGTATCAACGAGAGCTTCGCAATGAAACTAATTTGGGGTGATTTGGAGCTTGTCTCGATTTTTGGCGGAGGAAAACGTCAGATTCGATTAATCGATCGTTTGGCGATATTTAGCGACAAACCAATCAAGGTGAGAACTCCTTCTCACTAAATTATATTTTATCATGTTATTTTATTCATGTATAAAAATATATAGAATTTCCAGTATAGGTTTTTGTCAGTTTTAATCATTATAAATTGTTAACTCACCTCCCTTGTCCACAGACCATGGACGATTTAATTGATTGTATTGTGTTTTGTTTGTGATGTTGTGATGATTAATACATTAAAAATAATGTTAATATTAATGTAGTAGTTGAAATTAAATTATAAATATCCATGTATAATTTAAACAGTAAAATTGGCTAAGTAGAAAAACAATTCAAACCGAATTAGAATTTGTTAAATTTATTAATCAATAATTTATGTAAATAGACTGTTGTTGTTTGAAAACCCCACACGGGTCTGGGGATGATAATTTATTCACATCTCCCTTGAATTTAATTATATGTCAATCGATGGGTTGAGAGGCTGTGATGAGCGTTATTTATTTATTTTAACGCTTATACGGTTGTAAATTGCACTTTGGATGATGTTTGAATGTGTAATGATTATTTATCATTATTGTTGAATACATGCGATGTATGAAATCCATATAACTAAAATTATATGGTAATTGATTGAGTCGCATTCCGATTCAGAAATAAAGAATATTTTAAAATAAAGAATATTTTAAAATAATGAATATTTTATATATAATATTCATGTGTCGAGTAAAAGTATCATTTTTATTGAATGTATAAATCATATAAAATATTCACGTGTCGAATAAAACGTTTGAACAATAAAAATATCATTTTATTGAACGTATAAACCATATATAATATTTATGTGTCGAATAAAATGTTTGAACAATAAAATTATCATTTTTATTGAATGTATAAACCATATATAATATTCATGTGTCGAATAAAATGTTTGAACAATAAAAATATCATTTTTATTGAATGTACAAACCATATATAATATTCATGTGTCGAATAAAATGTTTGAACAATAAAAATATCTTTTTTATTGAATGTATAAACCATATATAATATTCATGTGTCGAATAAAATGTTTGAACAATAAAAATATCATTTTATTGAATGTATAAACCATATATAATATTCATGTGTTGAATAAAATGTTTGAACAATAAAAATATCATTTTTATTGAATGTATAAACTATATAAAATATTCATGTGTTGAATAAAATGTTTGAATAATAAAAATAGTTATGTAGTAAACGCCATTTTAACCCGAAAGGGTTTATCGATCGATTTTATGCATTTTATAACGAATACTGAAAAGAAGTGATTTCATAATCTAATATTTTGAAAATATTATCATTTTAATATGATAAAGATATAGAATATTCAATTTTGATTTAAAATTGAAATAGAAGTTGGAATCGTTTTAAAATGAATTTATAAATGATTTATAAAATACGTTTTAAATGGAAATCGACGATAATATATATATTATATATATTTAATGGCCTGAATAGAACGCGCCATGCAGCGATCGTTCGCGAATTTCGATCATTAACTTCAAATTGATGTAACAGGAGATCCGACCGTCGGATTCTCCTAAAACTGGAACCGTTGGGTTCGTATCAAAAAGAGCTTTCCAATGAATGCAAGAGATTTGAAATCTAACGGTTAAATTTCAAAATATATCCAAATCAATTTTGGAAAAGGTCGTTGTAAATGTAGTTCAGTGGCCATTATTGGAAACCGATTGTAAGGGCCTAAATAAAATCATTAAAAATATGGGAAAATTATGTAAAATCATATTAAATGATTTAGAAAGATTTTAGATGAAAAATTCCAAGTTTGAAAAGATAAAAATATATTTTTATCAAAATGAACTAGTTATTAACTAGTATAATAATCCAACGTTTTTAAATAAATAAATTGGATTTGTAAATGGTTTTGAAATAACCAGAAATTTCCAATATATAAATTGGAATGGATTTTAATGGAAATTATATTCGGAATATTTTGATATTGGATTCCATGATTATATAGTTATCATTGAGGAATTTGGAAGATATATATATATATATATATATATATATATATTGTTATTCCCAATACGATATTTGTTGGTTTCAGAATTTGATATTGAATATAAGACGATATAATTTCTATTCAGAACCTTATATTTAATATCGAATTGGATTTTGGGTTTGTCGTGAATGGTGTCTTCAATAACACTATTCTTAAACCCGGTTGAGAAAAGAATAAATCTTTTAATTAAGATTTAGAGAAGTTTACCAATTAATTAATATTAAATTAGAATTGAATTGAAATTGGATTTTTGGGTTTATCGTGAATAATGTTTTAAACAACATTTGTTCTTTAACCCAATTATTAGTGAAGATATGATTTGGAATTTATAAATATTTTTATTTATATTTAATGGAAATTTTCCAAAGTAAAGTTTTTTTCCAGTTTAATACCTTAACTTGGAATTGAATGGAATTCAATTTGGTAATTATCGAGATGAGCTTCTGTAAATGAAGACCGTTACTATATATGGAATTTAAAAGGCTTTGCCGCTATTCTATTTATATTATTAGTCTGATACGGAAATTTATATCGATTATATATTGATCTGTTTTCCGTGTAGATTCCATTTTTATGGAAGATGATTTGGGTTTATTGTGAACTGTGTTTTAAAGGACATTGGTTCTTTAATCCAAGTAAAAACAGGATTTATTTCCTAAAATTTGGATAATCACTAAGTAATGATTTTTGAGATTAAAACTGAACTAGAGTTCTAAATGAATTTTTAATTAGATTAAAATGAGAATGGGATGAATTGGTTGGGATTGGGGTAATAAATAATAAATGATTACTTCGGTAAGGTTCGCTAATCTCGACTAGTTGATAAACCTTAATATGGTTTAGAATTGTGAAAAGAGAAAATAAAATCTTTTGAAATGAGATCCAAAGGAAGATTAAAGAACAAATTTAAAAGATAAAATTAATGGGAACCTTTCCCTTAAAGTGCGAATATTGAAAAAAAAGAATATTTTGAATTGGAATGAGGCGTATGATGTGTCTTTTTAGAACTTGATTATAAAATACGTGAGTTATTCGAAAAGACCAGGTTTAACCCATTCTGAATAATTAATACGATGACTAAAAGTCGACGATGAAGATGATGGTTGAAGACCGGAGTTCTTCACATCATTTGGATGATTACCGATGTCTTTATTGGGTTGTACACCCCAGACAAGGTAATAAGTGGTGATCCTTCAGACGTACTTGTCAGATCGACGGATATGCAAGGACCTCTCTCCTGTATTGAACATATGGGATGAGGAATAAGGTGCCTCCGGTTTCGTTCAGACCCAGAACGGACTTGTAAATGGATGTGTGTTTGACATTGGATTTCATTCTGTGCTAATTGATTTTTATTAAACATATATCTGTTTGGTGGCGGAGAATTTATTCTCTTGCTTAACACCTTTCTCTGAGACATACGAGCTTAGAGGTTATATATTGATAGACATCAGTTGCATGGCATGAATTGTCAGTGTGGCATGCTAAGATGCAAATGATCAACTTTTGTTGAAAAGCAGAGTGTAACGACCCGCATTCTACGCATCATAGGATCGTAGGATATTTATTTCTATCACATACGAAGTCGTATGGTCATGTAACTTTGGGAGACGACTATTGGGGTCATTTCCCATGTTCATGATTTTTCCCGATTTTTAAATGACCATTTTACCCCTAGTTGGTATTGTTTTGGCCATAACTTTTGATTGGAAAGGAATTTTGACCTGAAACCACTTCCATTGGCTCCGGATGATGGTTCCTCTTTCCGTAGAGTGGTCACATTAGCCAAACGGACTCACCGTTTGGGAGATATGGCTGAAACAAGTTTCAGATGGTGAAAAACAGCTTAATTGGGCTTAACCGGGTGATTAGCAGCTAGGCCCAGAGGGGAATTTCGGGTTTAGAGGTATAGGAGGGCTGGTTAGGGTTAGAAAACATTTCTTTAGGCATTTTCCAGCCGCCACTTTCATTCCTCTTGATCTAGCCATGGCCTCCACTCTCTAAATCTCTTCAAAACACCTCTTAATCACTTTCTAATTGAAGATTAGGCTTAGCAAACATCAAATCAAGGAGTATTAGCACGAGAACCGAGGTAGAGCTGCTGTGTAAGATTGGGAACAGCGCCATATCAGAGAATATTTCAGTTTTGGGGTTTTAGTGGTGGCAAAGGTGAGTGATTAGCTTGCTTTTACACTAATTACGGTTAATTATGGGTAATTAGTGAAGATTAGCGAATTTATACATTAATAAATTCTGGAAAAATTCCTAAAATTCTATAATGATGTTTTATGGCTCTGATAAAAATTTGGGCTAATTTGGATAAGTTTTGCTAATTGTATGCATAATCACGATTAAGAAGGATTAAGGGGAAAACATGGGTTTCTGGGTATGTTTGATCTAAAGTATTTCATGTAAATGATGTTTTAATGTTTGTGATTGATTCTATATGTTGTTACTGCTGTTTGGAATATTTTGTAATGTCATAGGAAGTTTAGAATGGTTGAAAACGCCGTCGTTCGGCGAAAATAGCTTGCTGGAAAAAGTTGCAGATTTTCAGAACCGGTTAGGAAGAACACCCGATCCGAACCGGATAGGAGGAGGAGATCCGATCCGAACCGGATAGGAGGAGGAGATCCGATCCGAACCGGATAGGAGGAGTAGATCCGATCCGAACCGGATAGGAGGAGGAGATCCGAACCGAACCGGATAGGAGGAGGAGATCCGATCCGAACCGAATAGAAGGAGGAGATCCGAACCGAACCGGATAGGAGGAGACACCCGAACGGAACCGGATAGGAGGAGACACCCGAACCGAACCGGATAGGAGGAGGAGATCCGATCCGAACCGGATAGAAGGAGGAGATCCGAACCGAACCGGATAGGAGGAGACACCCGAACCGAACCGGATAGGAGGAGGAGATCCGAACCGAACCGGATAGAGGAGGAGACCCGAACCGAACCGGATAGGAGGAGGATGCCCGAACCGAACCGAATAGGAGGAAGAGACCCGAACCGAACCGAAGAAGACCATAACCCGAGATGCAAAGGTAGTCCAAATGGGAAGTTTGTACCAAGGATTCAGATGGGAATCAACGAGTTAACTTCATGATTGGGCTTTGCTGCGGGATGTGTGCTAAGGGGCTGTCGATGTCTGTAACTTTGGATCACTATGTATAGGGGGTACGTGAACGAATTCAGGGCCACAGTGGTCTAGGTACGACTAAAAGAGCTATAGACCAATGAAGTGGGGTCATTTGTAAAGGTTTAGTCATGACTCTATGGGGTAAGCTTGGTGGTAGCAGTAGTTGTACAAGCCGAACTCCGTCACTACTTCGATGGGTCTAGTGGTTGAAAGCGGTATACATCGTATGCTTTATGCACTGAGTGAGAGATGTGAGGATGGTTGCCATGATTGAATTGTTTGCTATCCCTATGACATGCACACCCCCACCCCCGTATTTCTTTACACCATATGTTGATGGCACCATAGAGTATTGTACAGTATGCAGTGCTAACTCCTTGGTTGCAGGTCCAGGTTCAGGTATGGTTTAGTATACCTATTATTGTTCTGTTTAGCTGCTTATCGCTCATAAAAGACTTTTTGTCTGACCCAGAGTTTTATGTCTCTTCTTATTACTCTGGGTGCTCACACGAGCAGACTAGAGACAGGTTAGCTGGTGATGCACGGGTAGATGATCCGGAGACGAGCAGGAGGCTTCCACGTAATATATATATAGTATTCTCCCTGTGTTGTCGAAGATCACTATTTGGGCATTGGTGGTGCATCTTCCACTTTAGCTTTCTTTTGTTTAGAGACAGTAGATTTTGAAAAGTTGTAATAAGCTGTATTTGGATTTCCGCTGCTCTGATGTTGACATTTATTATTAGTTATCAGCTTATGCACTGTCTCACCTGTTTTATGTCAAGTATGTTATTATTATATTTTATTCCATGCGCTGTGAGACATTCTACAGGTTC
Organism: Allium sativum; assembly: GCA_030737875.1. Taxonomy (NCBI): domain Eukaryota; kingdom Viridiplantae; phylum Streptophyta; class Magnoliopsida; order Asparagales; family Amaryllidaceae; genus Allium; species Allium sativum. The sequence goes on along the minus strand of CM060909.1, from coordinate 744,330,746 downwards.
CTTGATTAGTTCATTCTCTTCTTTCTTTTCTTATGACGACCGTTCCGTGCCAGTTGGACATGTGTACAGCGCACACTTGGAGGAAGTGTCGGTTGGTGTGGGGCGGGCCGTCACACTTGGTATTAGAGCTCTAGGTTGCGTAGTTAACCTAGGGAAGTTGTCAGGGAGAGATAATATACGTATACGAGAGAGCGTATTTGTGGTTATTTTGGTTTTCAAAAGCTATATATATACTATTAGTAGTATAAGAATGAAGTCGTACTGCACTAGCACCACTATGGAATCGTTAATCGTTTCCTTTTTCAGATTGACGATGAGCCGAGATACTAGAGGTGCTGGTAGGGGAGCCAATAATGGGAATGCTGCTGACATGAGGACGATGTTTACTGACCTCATGAGAGAGATGCTTAGAGATGTACGGAGGACAGCTCCCAATGGTGGAAATGGTGGTGGTCCAATAGTGCAGGCGCCAAGAGTCGACTTCGCCAAGCTGAATAAGGATTATACTAGCCTTGGTGGGAAGCCGTTCCACGGAACGGAGTCGGCCACAGATGTTCAGGATTGGTTGGATAGTTGCGAACGTATCTTCGAGGATTTGGGTATCGAGGATGCGATGAAGAGAAAGCTAGCGTCCCGTCAGCTGCAAGGGCGGGCAATGAATTGGTGGAATGCTATAAAGGCAGCTACTCCCGAAGATCAGATTACTTGGGAGCAGTTTAAAGCTCGCTTTAGCGAGAAGTTCATTCCAGCTGCTCAGAAGTCAGTGCTGTTTAAGAAATTCTTGGAGCTCAAGCAGAATTGCAGAGCTGTCTCGGAGTACATTGCTGAATTCGACACTTTGTCAAAGTATGGGTTATCTCCTATTGATACTGCCGAGAAAAAGAATGAGAAATTCATAACTGGGTTAGATCAGTACTTAGGGGAAAGGCTTATTAACCACATCGATGAGACGTTTGAGTCGATTGTGGGGAAAGCATTAAGATCCGAGAGTCTCTACCCTAAGCCGAAGACTGAGGTTGCATCCGCAGATGAGCCAAAGCCACAAGCAAGTGGTGGAGGCAAGGGTGGTTCCTAGAATAAAAGAAAGCAGAGTCAGACTAAGGATGGCCAGAAGAAAAAGAATAAACAAGATGTTGAGTGCTTCAGCTGTGGTAAGAAGAGCCATTATGCAAGTAATTGTCGGGCCAAGCCAGCGGATAGGAAGTGCTTCAATTGTGGCCAAATGGGACATCATAAGGACAAGTGTCTGCAACCCCCTAAAGAAAAGCAAATGGTGAAAGCATACGCCCTTAATGCTATTCCTTCTTCGTCGAATGCCCCAACTGCGGCGGAGAAGGGAAAGAATGTCGTCATTCAAGGTATGCTTTCTGTTTACGATGTTCCTGTTAGAGTTTTGTTTGATACCGGAGCTTCCAGTTCTTTCATATCTAGTGACCTGGTAGATAGGTTGGGATTGGAGCCCGAGATTGTCGATAGACCTTTAGTAGTGACGAACCCGATTGGTGGTTCGACTAGCCTTAGCATGATTTGTCGTAATGTGGTCTTATCGAGTCATGGATGCATGTTTGTTTGTGATTGCTTTGTTTTGGGCTTTACTGGGTTTGGCATTATTTCGGGAGTAGATTGGCTCCAAAGATACGGGGTGGTGGTAGACTGTGAGGGCTTTTTGGTGACAGCTAGAGCGGATGATGGGCGGAGGATAGTGTTTGGTGGTCTACCCAGTGAGGGGGTATTGGCTAGTTTTCTAAACTCCCTCGACATTCCGCATAGTGAGTTGTCAGGTTTGCCCGTGGTTGGCCAGTATCCGGATGTTTTCGAAGAAGTGACCGAACTTCCACCACACCGAGAGATTGAGTTTCGTATTGATTTGGTAAAAGATGCCAGACCTATAGTGATGCCACTTCGTCGTATGGCACCAAGGGAGCAGCGAGAGCTCGAGGTGCAAATCAACGATCTTTTGAAGAAGGGATTTATCAGAAGGAGTGTCTCTGAATGAGGAGCACCAGTTGTGTTTGCTACCAAGGCGGATGGTTCCCTTCGTTTGTGTGTAGACTACCGCGAGTTGAACAAGGTGACGAGGAAGAATAAGTATCCTCTCCCGCGGATAGATGATTTGTTCGATCAGTTGAGTGGCGCGAGAGTGTTCTCCCAGTTGGATCTCGCGACAGGTTTTCATCAGCTTAGAGTGGAAGCTGAGAGTATAGCTAAAACGACATTTCGAACGTCGTCTGGATTTTATGAATGGTTGGTTATGCCATTTTGGCTGACTAATGCCCCGACATATTTTGTGGATCTTATGAATAGGGTATTCAGAGATCAGTTGAATAAGTTTGTCCTTGTGTTCATTGATGATATTTTGGTCTACTCGAGGACAGAGGAAGAACACAAGGGACATTTAAGAATAGTGATGGAGGTGTTGAGAAAACACCAATTGAAAGCAAAGTTTTCTAAGCGCCACTTCTGGAAGAGAGAAGTGAGATTCTTGGGCCATGTTGTATCAGAAAATGGGATTGCCGTGGACCCGGCAAAGGTGGCTACGGTACAGGATTGGCCTACGCCCAAGAATGCAACAGATGTAAGAAGTTTCTTGGGATTAGCTGGATATTATCGTAAGTTTATCCAAGGCTTCTCCAAGATAGCAGCACCGTTGACTCAGTTGACAAAGAAGAATCAAGCTTTTGTCTGGGATGAAAGGTGCGAGAATGCATTTAAGGGTCTAAAGGACAAGTTGACAAGCGCACCAGTGTTAGTCATTCCTAAGGGGAATGAAGAGATGACGGTATACACGGATGCCTGTGGTACCGGACTAGGTGCTGTGTTGATGCAGGGTGGTAGGGTTGTAGCTTATGCAAGGAGGCAACTAAAACCGCATGAGAAGAGGTATCCTATCCATGATTTGGAATTGGCAGCGATCGTATTCGCATTGAAGATGTGGAGACATTATCTCTTGGGAGAAAGATTCGAGTTGTTTACTGATCATAAGTCGCTGAAGTATCTTTTCTCTTAAAAGGATTTGAATCTTCGTCAGCAGAGGTGGTTAGAGTTCTTAGCTTCATATGATTTCGACATCGCATATACACCGGGAAAGGGCAATGCGGTAGCCGATGCGTTGAGTCGAAGACATGCCAATTTAGGGGCTATGTTCCTTGAATGGAAGCAATTGGAGTATATCGCAGGGTTTGATTTCAGACCAAAGTGCGAATTGGACCCAGAAATGTTAGCAAGTTTGACGATCAGACCCACTTTAATTGAGCGGATCGGCTCTAGTCAGAGGGACGATCCTAACCTATTGGAAATCATCTCCAAGTTAGAGATGGGTATCGATGAGGAGATGAGCAAGTATGGGCTTGATCAAGATGGATGGCTTAGAAAGAATGGAAAGCTCGTTGTACCAAATGTCAATGGATTGAGAGATGAAGTGCTTAGAGAATGTCATCACTCAAAACTGACTATACACCCCGGTGGTAATAAGATGTATCGAGACATGAGACAGACTTACTACTGGGAAGGGATGAAAAGAGACGTTGGGGAGTTTATATCCAAATGCATGAATTGCCAGCTAGTTAAAGCCGAGCAAAAGAAGCCTAGTGGGTTGTTACAACCATTAGAAATTCCCGAATGGAAATGGGAGCAAGTCTCGATGGATTTCATTGATGGTTTACCAAGGACTAGATCGGGACATGATAGCATTTGGGTGATTGTGGACCGATTAACCAAAAGTGCAAGATTTATACCAGTCAGATCGACCAGAACGGCAGCTAAGTTAGCAGAATTGTATATGAAGTGGGTAGTGAGATTCCATGGAGTACCTAAAAGCATTGTGAGTGACCGAGACCCGTTGTTCACTAGTGGGTTTTGGAAGAGCTTACAAGAGGCTTTGGGGTCAGAGTTACATCTCAGTACCGCATATCATCCTCAGACCGACGGTCAGACGGAGAGGGTGAATCGTATTTTGGAAGATCTCTTGAGAGCATGTATATTGGATTTTGGTGGATCATGGGATGACCACTTGCATCTAGTAGAGTTTGCATATAATAATAGCTACCAATCCAGTATCGGTATGGCTCCGTTTGAAGCTTTGTACGGAAGACCATGCAACTCACCATCATGTTGGATAGAGACTGGCAAGAAGTTTGTGCTTGGACCAGATGTGGTGAGAGAAACGTCGGATAAGATCAAGATCATTCAACAACGAATGAAAGCTGCTCAGGATAGGCAGAAGAGTTATGCTCATAAGAGGAGAAGAGACTTGAAATTCTCCGTTGGTGACTTGGTGTTCGTCAAGATCTCTCCGTTGAAGAGTGTGATTCGATTTGGCAGGAGAGGCAAGTTGGCACCAAGATTTGTTGGGCCATTCCCTGTTCTTGAATTAGTCGGGAATTTGTCGTATAGAGTTGGCTTACCAGAGAAGATGGCAGGAGTTCACAATGTATTTCATGTTTCCCAACTAAGGAAGTTCGTTCACGACTCAGATGTGACTATTTCACCTGATCAGTTAGAGGACTTCGAAGTAGAACCCGAGGCGGTTGGGAACCGCAAGCCGACCCATATTGTTGAACACGACATGAAGCAACTTCGAAGGAAGGCGGTGAAACTAGTCAAGGTTCAGTGGGGCGAGGACGAGAATGATTGTACTTGGGAGACAGAGGAGAACATTAGGAAGACTTATCCAGAACTCTTTGCCTGGTAAGATTTTGACTTCGATTTAGTTTTCCGCATGCTAGGGTAGGCTTGTTTGTTTGTTTTGCATGTTTGATTGTTGTATATGGCTGTTAGGCATGCGGGGTCTTTTGTATGTTTTGGGTTAAGGAATTTCGGGGACGAAATTTCTTAAGGGGGGGAGAGTGTAACGACCCGCATTCTACGCATCATAGGATCATAGGATATTTATTTCTGTCACATACGAAGTCGTATGGTCATGTAACTTTGGGAGACGACTATTGGGGTCATTTCCCATGTTCATGATTTTTCCCGATTTTTAAATGACCATTTTACCCCTAGTTGGTATTGTTTTGGCCATAACTTTTGACTAGAAAGGAATTTTGACCTGAAACCACTTCCATTGGCTCCGGATGATGGTTCCTCTTTCCGTAGAGTGGTCACATTAGCCAAACGGACTCACCGTTTGGGAGATATGGCTGAAACAAGTTTCAGATGGTGAAAAACAGCTTAATTGGGCTTAACCGGGTGATTAGCAGCTAGGCCCAGAGGGGAATTTCGGGTTTAGAGGTATAGGAGGGCTGGTTAGGGTTAGAAAACATTTCTTTAGACATTTTCCAGCCGCCACTTTCATTCCTCTTGATCTAGCCATGGCCTCCACTCTCTAAATCTCTTCAAAACACCTCTTAATCACTTTCTAATTGAAGATTAGGCTTAGCAAACATCAAATCAAGGAGTATTAGCACGAGAACCGAGGTAGAGCTGCTGTGTAAGATTGGGAACAACGCCAAATCAGAGAATATTTCAGTTTTGGGGTTTTAGTGGTGGCAAAGGTGAGTGATTAGCTTGCTTTTACACTAATTACGATTAATTATGGGTAATTAGTGAAGATTAGCGAATTTATACATTAATAAATTCTGGAAAAATTCCTAAGATTCTATAATGTTGTTTTATGGCTCTGATAAAAATTTGGGCTAATTTGGATAAGTTTTGCTAATTGTATGCATAATCACGGTTAAGAAGGATTAAGGGGAAAACATGGGTTTCTGGGTATGTTTGATCTAAAGTATTTCATGTAAATGATGTTTTAATGTTTGTGATTGATTCTATATGTTGTTACTGCTGTTTGGAATGTTTTGTAATGTCATAGGAAGTTTAGAATGGTTGAAAACGCCGTCGTTCGGCGAAAATAGCTTGCTGGAAAAAGTTGCAGATTTTCAGAACCGGTTAGGAAGAACACCCGATCCGAACCGGATAGGAGGAGGAGATCCGATCCGAACCGGATAGGAGGAGTAGATCCGATCCGAACCGGATAGGAGGAGGAGATCCGAACCGAACCGGATAGGAGGAGGAGATCCGATCCGAACCGAATAGAAGGAGGAGATCCGAACCGAACCGGATAGGAGGAGACACCCGAACGGAACCGGATAGGAGGAGACACCCGAACCGAACCGGATAGGAGGAGGAGATCCGATCCGAACCGGATAGAAGGAGGAGATCCTAACCGAACCGGATAAGAGGAGACACCCGAACCGAACCGGATAGGAGGAGGAGATCCGAACCGAACCGGATAGAGGAGGAGACCCGAACCGAACCGGATAGGAGGAGGATGCCCGAACCGAACCGAATAGGAGGAAGAGACCGAACCGAACCGAAGAAGACCATAACCCGAGATGCAAAGGTAGTCCAAATGGGAAGTTTGTACCAAGGATTCAGATGGGAATCAACGAGTTAACTTCATGATTGGGCTTTGTTGCGGGACGTGTGCTAAGGGGCTGTCGATGTCTGTAACTTTGGATCACTATGTGTGACGGCCCGCCCCGCACCAACTGACACTTCCTCCCAGTGTGCGCTGTACACATGTCCAACTGGCACGGAACGGTCGTCATAAGAAAAGAAAGAAGATAATGAACTAATCAAGGAACCTGTAGAATGTCTCACAGCGCATGGGATAAAATATAATAATAACATACTTGACATAAAACAGGCGAGACAGTGCATAAGCTGATAACTAATAATCAATGTCAACATCAGAGCAGCGGAAATCCAAATACAGCTTATTACAACTTTCCAAATTTACTGTCTCTAACAAAAGAAAACTAAAGTAGAAGATGCACCACCAATGCCAAGCAGTGATCTTCAACAACACAGGGAGAATACTATATATATTACGTGGAAGCCTCCTGCTCGTCTCCGGATCATCTACCCGTGCATCACCAGCTAACATGTCTCTAGTCTGCTCGTGTGAGCACCCAGAGTAATAAGAAGAGACATAAAACTCTGGGTCAGACATAAAGCCTGGTATGAGCGATAAGCATCTAAACAGAGTAATAACAGGTATACTAAACCATACCTGAACCTGGACCTGCAACCGAAGAGTTAGTACCACATACCGTACAATACTCCAAGGTGCCATAATAAATAGTGTAAGAATACGGGGGTGGGGTGTGCATGTCACAATGATAGCAAACAAATCATCCATAGCAACCATCCTCACATCTCTCACTCAGTGCGTAAAGCGTACGACATCTACCACTTTGGAACACTAGACAAACTGAGGTAACGACGAATCCCGACTTGTAGAAACCCTGCTGTGACCAAGCCAAACACTTGGAGTCATGACCAAACATTTCAATGACCCACTTCATTGGTCGTAGCCCTTGGTTCTACCGATGCCATAATGGCCCTGAATCCGCCTTCGCACCTCCTACCATAGTGGTCCAAAGCTATAGACGTCGAGAACTCCTTGACACGCGTCCCGCAGCAAAGCCCAACCATGAAGCGAACTCGTTGATTCCCATCTGAATCTTAAGCTCTAACTTCTCATTTGGACTTCCTTTGCATCTCGGGTTTGGTCGAATTGGAGTGGGTCTTCAGAAGAGTTGTCGCGCGTTAACAGTCCTAGAATTCTGTTCGGTTCGGTAGTCATCACCTTCATCGGTTCGGGTCGGTAATCATCACCTTCATCGGTTCGGGTCGGATACTCCACTTCGGGTCGGGTCGGTGTCCTCCTCCAGGTCGGGTCGGGTGTCCTTCCATCCAGTGCTCCGATCCGCTCCCTCATTTCTTCACGTATTCCGATCCGATCCCTCCTTGCCATCTGATCCGCGTGGCCTTCCCTCTTGCTAGTTCTCCCAAATGTTTACTTCCGATCCGAGCCCTGCGTCTCCAAGTCGATCCGATCTGGCCTCCAATTATTCTTCCGATCCGATCCCCTTGTCCACTCCAACTCTAAGCAAACGGCCTTCCTCCTCGCCAAGCCTCCTATGTGCCAAACTCCGGTTCGGGTCGGATTTCTTGCCCAGTTCACATATCCGATCCGAGCCCCCGTCCGATCCGAAGCCCTGCACAACTTTCTGCAACTTTTCCAGCAACTTGTTTACGCCGTTCGACGACGTTTTTGACAAATCTAACTATTCTAATCAATCACAATTCATGTCAAATAGTCACAACAACATATAAGAACAACCACAAACACCTAACAACAATTCAAATGAACCAAAATGGATCAAAAGTGGCTAAAATCTCACATTTTCCTATAATCCCTCTTAATCATGTTTAAGCATACGATTAGCAAAACACATCGAAATTAACCCAAATTTCTAACAGAGCCTTAAAACATTATTTTAGAATTTTAAGAATTTTTCCAGAATTTATTTACGTATAAATTCGCTAATCTTCACTAATTACCCTTAATCACCGTAATTAGTGCAAAAACTATGCAAATCACTCACCTTGGCCACAAAATAAAACACCAAATCTGAAATATTCTCTGCTTGGGTCGAATTCCTATGTATAGCAGCAGCTCCAACCTTGCTTTGTTGCTATTTGGCCTTGTTTTGATGTAGTTTAGGCTTAATCTTCACTAAAAATGTGTTTTGGAGTGGTTTTAGATGATGGAAGCCATTACCAAGGTCTCAAGAAGGTTTGTGGTGACTCAAAACTGAAATGAAAGTGATAACCTAACCCTAATCAGTCCTCCTATACCTCTAAACCCGAAATTCCCCTGTGGGTCTCGCTGCTAATCACCCGGTTAAGCCCAATTAAGCTGTTTTTCACCATCTGAAACTTGTTTCAGCCATATCTCCCAAACGGTGAGTCCGTTTGACTAATGTGACCACTCTACGGAAAGAGAAACCATCATCCGGAGCCAATGGAAGTGGTTTCAAGTCAAAATTCCTTTCCAGTCAAAAGTTATGGCCAAAACAGTGCCAACTAGGGGTAAAATGGTCATTTAAAAATCGGGAAAAATCATGAACATGGGAAATGACCCCAATAGTCGTCCCCCAAAGTTACATGACCATACGACTTCGTATGTGAAAGAAATAAATATTCTTCAATCCTATGATGCGTAGAATGCGGGTCGTTACACTCTCCCCCCCTTAAGAAATTTCGCCCCCGAAATTCCTTAACCCAAAACATATAAAGGATCCCGCATGCCTAACAACCACATACAACAATCAAACATGCAAAACAAGCAAACAAGCCTATCCTAGCATGCGGAAAACTAAATCAAAGTCAAAATCTTACCAGGCAAAGAGTTCTGGGTGTGTCTTCCTAATGTCCTCCTCTGTCTCCCAAGTACAATCACTCTCGTCCTCGCTCCACTGTACCTTGACTAGCTTCACCGCCTTCCTTCGAAGTTGCTTCATGTCGTGCTCGACAATACGGGCCGGCTTGCGGTTCCCAACCGCCTCGGGTTCTACTTCGAAGTCCTCTAACTGATCAGGTGAAATAGTCATATCTGAGTCGTGAACGAACTTCCTTAGTTGGGAAACATGAAATACGTTGTGAACTCCCGCCATCTTCTCCGGTAAGTCAATTCTATATGCCAAATTCCCGACTAGCTCAAGAACAGGGAATGGGCCAACAAATCTTGGTGCCAACTTGCCTCTCCTGCCAAATCGTATTACGCTCTTCAACGGAGAAATCTTGACAAACACCAAGTCGCCAACGGAGAATTTTAAGTCTCTTCTCCTTTTATCGGCATAACTCTTCTGCCTATCTTGGGCAGCCTTCATTCGTTGTTGAATGGTCTTGATTTTATCTGAAGTTTCCCTCACCACATCTGGTCCAAGCATAAACTTCTCGTCAGTCTCTATCCAACATGATGGTGAGTTGCACGGTCTTCCGTACAAAGCTTCATATGGAGCCATACCGATACTGGATTGGTAGCTATTATTATATGCAAACTCTACTAGGTGCAAATGGTCATCCCATGATCCACCAAAGTCCAATATACATGCTCTCAAGAGATCTTCCAAAATACGGTTCACCCTCTCCGTCTGACCGTCGGTCTGAGGATGATATGCGGTACTGAGATGTAACTCTGACCCTAGAGCCTCTTGTAAGCTCCTCCAAAACCCACTAGTGAACAACGGGTCTCGGTCGCTCACAATGCTTTTAGGTACTCCATGAAGTCTCACTACCCACTTCATATACAATTCTGCTAACTTAGCTGCCATTCTGGTCGATTTGACTGGTATAAACCTTGCACTTTTAGTCAGTCGATCTACAATTACCCAAATGCTATCATTGCCCGATCTAGTCCTTGGTAAACCATCGATGAAATCCATCGAGACTTGTTCCCATTTCCATTCGGGAATTTCTAAGGGTTGTAACAAACCACTAGGCTTCTTTTGCTCGGCTTTAACTAGCTGGCAATTCATGCATTTGGATATAAACTTCCCAACGTCTCTTTTCATTCCTTCCCAGTAGTAAGTCTGTTTCATGCCTCTATACATTTTATTACCACCGGGATGTATAGTCAACTTTGAGTGATGACATTCTTTAAGCACTTCATCTCTCAATCCATTGACATTGGGTACAACAAGCTTTCCATTCTTTCTAAGCCATCCATCTCGATCAAGCCCATACTTGTTCATCTCCTCATCGATACCCATCTCTAACTTGGAGATGATTTCCAATAGGTTAGGATCGTCCCTCTGACTAGAGCCGATCCGCTCAATCAAAGTGGGTCTGATCGTCAAACTTGCTAACATTTCTGGATCCAATTCGCACTTTGGTCTGAAATCAAACCCCGCGATAAACTCCAGTTGCTTCCATTCAAGGAACATAGCCCCTAAGCTGGCATGTCTTCTACTCAATGCATCAGCCACCGCATTGCCCTTTCCTGGTGTGTATGCGATGTCCAAATCATAGGAAGCTAAGAACTCTAACCATCTCTGCTGACGGAGATTCAGTTCTTTCTGAGAGAAGAGATACTTTAACGACTTATGATCTGTAAACAGCTCAAATCTTTCTCCCAAGAGATAGTGCCTCCACATCTTTAACGCGAACACGATTGCTGCCAATTCTAAATCATGGGTAGGGTATCTTCTCTCGTGCGGTTTCAATTGCCGACTTGCGTAAGCTACAACCCTACCGCCTTGCATCAATACAGCACCCAGTCCGGTACCACAGGCATCCGTGTATACCATCATCTCTTCATCCCCCTTAGGAATGACTAACACTGGTGCGCTTGTCAACTTGTCCTTTAGACTTTTGAATGCATTCTCGCACCTTTCATCCCAGACAAAAGCTTGATTCTTCTTGGTCAACTGGGTCAATGGTGCTGCTATCTTGGAGAAACCTTGGATAAACTTACGATAATATCCCGCTAACCCCAAGAAACTTCTTACATCTGTTGCGTTCTTGGGCGTAGGCCAATCCTGTACCGTAGCCACCTTTGCCGGGTCCACGACAATACCATTCTCTGATACAACATGGCCCAAGAACCTCACTTCCCTCTTCCAGAAGTGACACTTCGAAAACTTTCCTTTCAATTGGTGTTTTCTCAACACCTCCATCACTATTCTTAAATGTTCCTTGTGTTCTTCCTCTGTCCTCGAATAGACCAAAATATCATCAACGAACACAAGGACAAACTTATTCAACTGATCTCTGAATACCCTATTCATAAGATCCACAAAATATGCTGGGGCATTGGTCAGCCCGAATGGCATGACCAACCACTCATAAAATCCAGACGGTGTTCGAAATGTCGTTTTAGCTATACTTTCAGCTTCCACTCTAAGCTGATGAAAACCTGTCGCGAGATCCAACTGAGAAAATACTCTCGCGCCACTCAACTGATCGAATAAATCATCTATCCGCGGTAGAGGATACTTGTTCTTCCTCGTCACTTTATTCAACTCGCGGTAGTCTACACACAAACGAAGGGAACCATCCGCCTTGGTAGCAAACACAACTGGTGCTCCCCATTCAGAAACACTCCTTCTGATAAATCCCTTCTTCAAAAGATCGCTGACTTGCACCTCGAGTTCTCGCTGCTCTCTTGGTGCCATACGACGAAGTGGCATCACTATAGGCCTGGCATCCTTTACCAAATCAATACGAAACTCAATCTCTCGGTGTGGTGGAAGTCCGGTCACTTCTTCGAAAACATCCGGATACTGGCCAACCACGGGCAAACCTGACAACTCACTATGCGGAATGTCGAGGGAGTTTAGAAAACTAGCCAATACCCCCTTACTGGGTAGACCACCAAACACTATCCTCCGCCCATCATCCGCTCTAGCTGTCACCAACAAGCCCTCACAGTCTACCACCACCCCGTATCTTTGGAGCCAATCTACTCCCAAAATAATGCCAAACCCAGTAAAGCCCAAAACAAAGCAATCACAAACAAACATGCATCCATGACTCGATAAGACCACATTACGACAAATCATGCTAAGGCTAGTCGAACCGCCAATCGGGTTCGTCACTACTAAAGGTCTATCGACAATCTCGGGCTCCAATCCCAACCTATCAACCAGGTCACTAGACATGAAAGAACTGGAAGCTCCGGTATCAAACAAAACTCTAACAGGAACATCATAAACAGAAAGCATACCTTGAATGACGACATTCTTTCCCTTCTCCGCCGCTGTTGGGGCATTCGACGAAGAAGGAATAGCATTAAGGGCGTATGCTTTCACCATCTGCTTTTCCTTAGGGGGCCGTGGACACTTGTCCTTGTGATGTCCCATTTGGCCACAGTTGAAGCACTTCCTATCCGCTGGCTTGGCTCGACAATTACTAGCATAATGGCCCTTCTTACCACAGCTGAAGCACTCAACATCTTGCTTATTCTTTTTCTTCTGGCCATCCTTAGTTTGGTTCGGCTTTCTCTTATTCTGGGAACCACCCTTGCCTCCACCACTTGCTTGTGGCTTTGGCTCTTCTGCAGATGCAACCTCAGTCTTCGACTTAGGGTAGAGACTTTCTGATCTTAATGCTTTCCCCATAATCGATTCAAACGTCTCATCGATGTGGTTAATAAGTTTCCCCCCCAAGTACTGATCCAAACCAGTTATGAATTTCTCATTCTTTTTCTCGGCAGTATCAATAAGAGATAACCCATATTTTGACAAAGTGTCAAATTCAGCAATATATTCCGAGACAGCTCTGCCATTCTGCTTGAGCTCCAAGAATTTCTTAAACAGCATTGACTTCTGAGCAGCTGGAATGAACTTCTCACTGAAGCGAGCTTTAAACTGCTCCCAAGTAATCTGATCTTCGGGAGTAGCTGCCTTTATAGCATTCCACCAATTCATTGCCCGCCCTTGCAGCTGACGGGACGCTAGCTTTCTCTTCATCGCATCTTCGATACCCAAATCCTCGAAGATACGTTCGCAACTATCCAACCAATCTTGAACATCCGTGGCCGACTCCGTTCCGTGAAACGACTTCCCACCAAGGCTAGTATAATCCTTATTCAACTTGGCGAAGTCGACCCTCGGCGCCTGCACTATTGGACCACCACCATTTCCACCATTGGGAGCTTCCCTCTGCACATCTCTAAGCATCTCTCTCATGAGGTCAGTAAACATCGTCCTCATGTCAGCAGCATTCCCATTATTGGCTCCCCTACCGGTACCACTAACATATCGGCTCATCGTCAATCTGAAAAAGGAAATGATTAACGACTCCATAGTGGTGCTAGTGCAGTACGACTCCATCCTTATACTACTAATAGTATATATATATGTAGCTTTTAAAAACCAAAGTAATCACAAATACGCTCTCTCGTATACGTATATTATCTCTCCCTGATAACTTCCCTAGGTTAACTACGCAACCTAGAGCTCTGATACCAAGTGTGACGGCCCGCCCCGCACCAACCGACACTTCCTCCCAGTGTGCGCTGTACACATGTCCAACTGGCACGGAACGGTCATCATAAGAAAAGAAAGAAGATAATGAACTATTCAAGGAACCTGTAGAATGTCTCACAGCGCATGGGATAAAATATAATAATAACATACTTGACATAAAACAGGCGAGACAGTGCATAAGCTGATAACTAATAATCAATGTCAACATCAGAGCAGCGGAAATCCAAATACAGCTTATTACAACTTTCCAAATTTACTGTCTCTAACAAAAGAAAACTAAAGTAGAAGATGCACCACCAATGCCAAGCAGTGATCTTCAACAACACAGGGAGAATACTATATATATTACGTGGAAGCCTCCTGCTCGTCTCCGGATCATCTACCCGTGCATCACCAGCTAACCTGTCTCTAGTCTGCTCGTGTGAGCACCCAGAGTAATAAGAAGAGACATAAAACTCTGGGTCAGACATAAAGCCTGGTATGAGCGATAAGCATCTAAACAGAGTAATAACAGGTATACTAAACCATACCTGAACCTGGACCTGCAACCAAAGAGTTAGTACCACATACCGTACAATACTCCAAGGTGCCATAATAAATAGTGTAAGAATACGGGGGTGGGGTGTGCATGTCACAATGATAGCAAACAAATCATCCATAGCAACCATCCTCACATCTCTCACTCAGTGCGTAAAGCGTACGACATCTACCACTTTGGAACACTAGACAAACTGAGGTAACGACGAATCCCGACTTGTAGAAACCCTGCTGTGACCAAGCCAAACACTTGGAGTCATGACCAAACATTTCAATGACCCACTTCATTGGTCGTAGCCCTTGGTTCTACCGATGCCATAATGGCCCTGAATCCGCCTTCGCACCTCCTACCATAGTGGTCCAAAGCTATAGACGTCGAGAACTCCTTGACACGCGTCCCGCAGCAAAGCCCAACCATGAAGCGAACTCGTTGATTCCCATCTGAATCTTAAGCTCTAACTTCTCATTTGGACTTCCTTTGCATCTCAGGTTTGGTCGAATTGGAGTGGGTCTTCAGAAGAGTTGTCGCGCGTTAACAGTCCTAGAATTCTGTTCGGTTCGGTAGTCATCACCTTCATCGGTTCGGGTCGGTAATCATCACCTTCATCGGTTCGGGTCGGATACTCCACTTCGGGTCGGGTCGGTGTCCTCCTCCGGGTCGGGTCGGGTGTCCTTCCATCCAGTGCTCCGATCCGCTCTCTCATTTCTTCACGTATTCCGATCCGATCCCTCCTTGCCATCTGATCCGCGTGGCCTTCCCTCTTGCTAGTTCTCCCAAATGTTTACTTCCGATCCGAGCCCTGCGTCTCCAAGTCGATCCTATCTGGCCTCCAATTATTCTTCCGATCCGATCCCCTTGTCCACTCCAACTCTAAGCAAACGGCCTTCCTCCTCGCCAAGCCTCCTATGTGCCAAACTCCGGTTCGGGTCGGATTTCTTGCCCAGTTCACATATCCGATCCGAGCCCCCGTCCGATCCGATCCGAAGCCCTGCACAACTTTCTGCAACTTTTCCAGCAACTTGTTTACGCCGTTCGACGACGTTTTTGACAAATCTAACTATTCTAATCAATCACAATTCATGTCAAATAGTCACAACAACATATAAGAACAACCACAAACACCTAACAACAATTCAAATGAACCAAAATGGATCAAAAGTGGCTAAAATCTCACATTTTCCTATAATCCCTCTTAATCATGTTTAAGCATACGATTAGCAAAACACATCGAAATTAACCCAAATTTCTAACAGAGCCTTAAAACATTATTTTAGAATTTTAAGAATTTTTCCAGAATTTATTTACGTATAAATTCGCTAATCTTCACTAATTACCCTTAATCACCGTAATTAGTGCAAAAA
The DNA here is from genome assembly GCA_030737875.1 of Allium sativum. NCBI lineage: Eukaryota > Viridiplantae > Streptophyta > Magnoliopsida > Asparagales > Amaryllidaceae > Allium > Allium sativum. Next base: position 744,315,066 of record CM060909.1, on the reverse strand, counting down.
CTATGCAAATCACTCACCTTGGCCACAAAATAAAACACCAAATCTGAAATATTCTCTGCTTGGGTCGAATTCCTATGTATAGCAGCGGCTCCAACCTTGCTTTGTTGCTATTTGGCCTTGTTTTGATGTAGTTTAGGCTTAATCTTCACTAAAAATGTGTTTTGGAGTGGTTTTAGAGGATGGAAGCCATTACCAAGGTCTCAAGAAGGTTTGTGGCGGCTCAAAACTGAAATGAAAGTGATAACCTAACCCTAATCAGTCCTCCTATACCTCTAAACCCGAAATTCCCCTGTGGGCCTCGCTGCTAATCACCCGGTTAAGCCCAATTAAGCTGTTTTTCACCATCTGAAACTTGTTTCAGCCATATCTCCCAAACGGTGAGTCCATTTGACTAATGTGACCACTATACGGAAAGAGAAACCATCATCCGGAGCCAATGGAAGTGGTTTCAGGTCAAAATTCCTTTCCAGTCAAAAGTTATGGCCAAAACAGTGCCAACTAGGGGTAAAATGGTCATTTAAAAATCGGGAAAAATCATGAACATGGGAAATGACCCCAATAGTCGTCCCCCAAAGTTACATGACCATACGACTTCGTATGTGAAAGAAATAAATATTCTTCAATCCTATGATGCGTAGAATGCTGGTCGTTACACTATGTATAGGGGGTACGTGAACGGATTCAGGGCCACAGTGGTCTAGGTACGACTAAAAGAGCTATAGACCAATGAAGTGGGGTCATTTGTAAAGGTTTAGTCATGACTCCATGGGGTAAGCTTGGTGGTAGCAGTAGTTGTACAAGCCGAACTCCGTCACTACTTCGATGGGTCTAGTGGTTGAAAGCGGTATACATCGTATGCTTTATGCACTGAGTGAGAGATGTGAGGATGGTTGCCATGATTGAATTGTTTGCTATCCCTATGACATGCACACCCCCACCCCCGTATTTCTTTACACCATATGTTGATGGCACCATAGAGTATTGTACAGTATGTAGTGCTAACTCTTTGGTTGCAGGTCCAGGTTCAGGTATGGTTTAGTATACCTGTTATTGTTCTGTTTAGCTGCTTATCGCTCATACAAGACTTTTTGTCTGACCCAGAGTTTTATGTCTCTTCTTATTACTCTGGGTGCTCACACGAGCAGACTAGAGACAGGTTAGCTGGTGATGCACGGGTAGATGATCCGGAGACGAGCAGGAGGCTTCCACGTAATATATATATAGTATTCTCCCTGTGTTGTCGAAGATCACTGTTTGGGCATTGGTGGTGCATCTTCCACTTTAGCTTTCTTTTGTTTAGAGACAGTAGATTTTGAAAAGTTGTAATAAGCTGTATTTGGATTTCCGCTGCTCTGATGTTGACATTTATTATTAGTTATCAGCTTATGCACTGTCTCACCTGTTTTATGTCACGTATGTTATTATTATATTTTATTCCATGCGCTGTGAGACATTCTACAGGTTCCTTGATTAGTTCATTCTCTTCTTTCTTTTCTTATGACGACCGTTCCGTGCCAGTTGGACATGTGTACAGCGCACACTTGGAGGAAGTGTCGGTTGGTGTGGGGCGGGCCGTCACACAGAGTCATGTGGTTGATGATCAAATCACAACTTTAATTAGCATAGCTTTGTGTATAGCGTTAATTCGCGAGCCTCACACCTGATATGAGTCAAAAACAAGATCGTTACTGCAGGGAGTGCACAATGTTTCTTTCTAGCTAGAAGTGGTGTCATGGTATGAAGCCCATATATTTTTACTTATGTGGATGATGGAATGAGGCGCCTCAGATATTGAGTCCCTAGTGGCTCAGAGATAGGTCCGATATGACCAGGAAACGTGTGTTCAGGAATAACTAATCCACTAAAGTATGTGTGGACCGGCCCTGAAGATCCAAGGGTTCACTGCGGGGGATCCTGAGATATTTGCTAGAGTGTCTCAAATCGGAGAGAAGCCATCCCTTGCCTCGACTCATAGATGGAAATAAAATTTCCAATATGCGACTTTTCGGTTTTAATTGTAGAACTAGTATGGCGACATAGTAGGATGGGGTACTATGCCGTCTATGATTGATACATTTATATTTGAAGGTGATTTTAACATTATACACTTATAGTAATATCAAAATAATTTGTTTTGAACGCATCAAGCATGTTTGGCTATAAGGGGAAAACTCTATCCTCCGGGTTGCGTTGCATTGTGTGATGGGACTTGAGTCTTATAATAGCTTCATTTTCCAAAAAACATTGTGTTGTTTTATTTTAAACTAAGATTCACGTGGAGTAAACCCGTTCCGTGTTATATGGCGTGGTCCTGTGATTTACTTTATTTCAAAGTAAAGTTTAAATAATTGTTTTGAGTTCTCACACCAGTCTCATAACTGACTCGGAGTCTATTGTTTCTACATAAACTCTGGGTGCCCATATTTTCCACACGGGAAGTTAGTAGTTTTGGTTTTCACAGATATTTCTTTTCACAGGATTCTGGATTACAGCTGGAGCTATATTCAGAAAGCTTTATATCCGTATATCACTTTCAGTTGTGTCAGTTGTTATTTTCTGCTACACATTATACTTATGTATTATTTTCCGCTGCTATGTAATTTTAAATCTCTGATATTGTATTTCCATTACGTAATATCTATTCATACTCTGATATATTCTTGTACTCTGATGTAATTGTTGCAATAACAATGAAATGTTCTATTATTTGTGTTCCGATGAGTGTTGTTCTCAACTCAATTCGGGCTTTCCAGCAAGGGCAAGTTTGGGTCGTTTCATAATTTCTCTATGATATGTTTATTTTCTGCGAAAGGATGCCGATTCAAGTGACTTCCAGGTTTTGTCGGCAATTAATTATTGTTGTGAGACTTGCAAATATATCTCTAAATTTTCTAGTAACAGATCGGTTCAAATGTTACAATTTTGGGGTTCAGGTAGAACAATATTACTTGATTATGATATGCATTAAGTTATATAGTTTTAACTAATCCCTAAACCATGCAATCACTTAGTGTGGATGAAAAATGGAATGGAGCTCCATTTGCATCAACATTACGAAGAAGTTGTTTACACGATCATATATCCAGGTCTTTTTTTATTATTATTATAATTCTTTGATCTTCATCTATGGCATTCTTTTATAAAGGTCCTTTTTTACTTATTATTTACTCCTATGCACTACTGTATCGGCTTCTCTCTCTCTCTCTCTCTATATATATATATATATATATATACACACATTTACAGTTCAAATTCTAATTGTTTGGTTTGCTCGATTTCAGGTACCTGCTGTGAATAACAAAGTTATAATAGAGCTAAATGGGACTCTTCTTACTCATGCGTTTGTAACATTTCTTGAATTGATTATAAAATGTGCTAAACATTATTCATGGTACAAGTTTGGATAACTGACTTAATTTTCTATTATACCCCATGAATATTTTCTAACATTCCATATACTAATACTGATTATTTAACAGGAAGCTATGTTTATCTTTGCTCCGTCTATTTTAAGTAAATAGAAGTCTCTAAAGGATAGACATCAGGCATGCACACTTGGACTCTCTTTAGTTCTTCATTGTGAGAAATATTATTGTAAATACTAACCATGAAAATGCATGGTTACGCACACTTGGACACTTATGTATGTTGTGGATGTTTGAATGTGTATGTATGTTGTAGATGTTTGAATGTGAATGTATCTTATGGATCTTTGAATGTGCACGTATTTTGTAGTTGTTTATTTTTGTTATGTTCAAAAGTATATGTGTTTTGTATTATGTTGTTACATAATTAGAGGAAAAATTATGGGTAGGTCTGGAATGTTGATACAAATTGAGAACAAATGGTGGCGGGAAAAACGTCGCAAAATATTATTTTTATTTGTAGCGTTTAAAAACTGCTACAAATCAATGGTTATAGTAATGAAGAAACTTTGCGGTGGCGTTCATTGAATGCTACAAAAAAGATAAATGACCGCCATTAAAAATAATATTGTAGTGAAGGAACATTTTCGGTGGCGTGTTATAGACGCTGCAAAAATAACATTCGTAACGTTTAAAAAACGCTATTAAAAATAATATTTAGTGACGTTATAAGAAGTGCAACTAATACTCAATGATTTTTAGTGGCATGTTTTCTCGTAACGACTATCGAAACGCCACCAAAAATGTTTGGTAGTGGTTTTTGCACGCTACAAAAAATCATTTTTCTTGTAGTGTTTATCTATTTTCTTGTAAATAATACTTGGGTCAGATTGAGGTACAGGTGGTCTTTGTGACTTTTAGTGGGCACCATCCCTTGACTTTTGGCTACTACATTAACATTATAGTATTTTGGGTTATATGTATATGAGACTTCTATGTATACATATTCTTTTGGTTTGAACTTGTACCTATTCTTTTGTTATATAGTGGATCAAGTATGACCACTATCTTTATGTACACACTTATGTGTTATATTAATATATGTTTCCACCTTAGTGATGTGAATAAATGTGTCTGATTCTAATTATATTGTTATGTTATTTTATATTGTTTTTGTATTATATATAGCCCCTGTGTAGTGGGTTTGAACTCGAATTAGGTATATCGGATTTCCTCTTGAGATTTGAAAAGTAAGACCACCTTGTCTGGTATGATTAACACTTGTTCAAAGCTATTGTACAGATGGTCGCTCCTTAACAGCCTTATTCTTCGGGTTAGTTGACAACATTACTTGTAATGTCCTCGGCTAACGCGAGTATAGATTCGGGGGGTCACATTAGGGGTGACTTTAGTCCAATTGCATTTTTGATTAGGGACTCGTATCAGATAATATTCCCTTTTATCGCACTATGGATGTCTCTCATAAGGAAGAGGCGAGGGCACGCTTATACTGTACTGGATGGTAAGAGGACCAAATGAGGTGGGTACGGGTGCATTCTGGCAGGGTAATGAGCATGCATTGCGCCGACTAGGGAAAATAAGAAGCTGTGATGCCTATGATTAACGCTATGTCCTTTAGAGCTGATGGGTCGGGCCTAATAAACCCGAGACCATAGTCGGCATAGGTTATCACAATTGCGGTTCAAGAGCCGGTCGATGGGTAGAATTAGGTTATATCATAACTATGTGTTGCAGTAAATAGTGCAGAAATCAGATGATACGAATAAGATGACAACCGACTATATCTTTACTTATCTTATTTATTAATATCTTGCTTTAAACTATTATCCTGTTTGGATTTCCTCTTTTATCACTCATGCTAGTAATTACAGAACTCGCCAGGCTTTATGTTTGACTAGTTTTCCTTTTTTCTTCATTCCTTTCCCTTCCAGGTTCTCAGGGGGTGGAGGATCCAGTAGCTAATATTTGCTTGTTGGAGATTTCTATTTGTCTTATTCTATGCTTATACATGTACCATTCCACATTTGAATTGTTTATGTATTTGATGTTGAGGGGGGATTTTTATTTGTACTCTGATTGAGACATTTGATGGTTTATGATTGAAATACATTTTATAATGTTATGGCACTTATGTTCTCGTTTAAATAAAGTTTTAAAATTTCCGCGTTATTTTCGTAAGCTATCTTATGAATTTTTGTCTTTGTCATGATATTTTATATCTATACGCTTCATATACCTTAGAGAAATCCTCATACGGGTAATCTTAAGGGATGTGGGATGTTATAATATTGTTTGTATAGAACAATAACGTCTTCCTTCCTAACTCGGTGGGTATGTTATTTGACTTACTATTTTATGACATGGTGACTTTATTTGGCGATTTTATTATAAACAAAAGCCCTACAACTACTAGAAAATGGCATTCACGTACTTTTAAGTCTCCACATTCCTTTATTTTACTCTTTACACAAGATTGTCACCCTTAAGCTTACTTTGCTATTCTAAACCTGAAAACAAATTGCAAAGCTTTTACACTTGCGACAATTAACTCTAATAAGACCAAGGTGGATACAGCCCATAGATTTTGTCCAATAGCTATAAAACCCTTCACGTTTTAATGTTTTCCAATGGTTTCAATTCAATATATTATATTTCTATCAGATTTTTGGTGTTGTGACAATATTTGATTAAATATTTTTCATGTATTCCACTAGGAACAGAGTTTCCCAAGAGTAAATCTAGCTTAGTACAGTGGATTAAAGGGTACATAATTTAGATCTATAACTTTATTTTTGTAAATTTGAAGTAATGGCTCTTTGGAGATCACGAAGCAATAAAATTGTGGTTGGTGGAGAAGATGAAGCTTCTCAATATAATGAAGAGACTAATCAATCGTTTATTGCTATGATAGGATCGTCTTCCCCAATGGAGATGGTTACAAAGGTTTTTGACAAAATGACAAGTGAATCGAACTAGAGAATAATGGATAGCTAGAAAGCGCTCCCAGATAAGATGAATACGAGTATTGCTTTATTAACCCAATAATCTCAAAGTGTAGGAAAAGCTAGGAGATGCATTGATCTTTAAGTTCTAGAGGAGAAAATTCATATTCATTTAAACATGGTGGAAGGGATGAGAAAAAAAAATGAAGGAGAAGTCTATTGATGAACTGAGGAAGACCCTATGAGGAAGCAAACTAAGTTTTGGTCACAACTATAGTGATGTGTACATGTCTAAGTCAAGCCGGTGCCGATCAAAATCAGGATTGCTTTGGAGTTAGTTACTTGATGTCATCAACTTTTTAGATAGTGAAGATGATTTACAAGGCATTCACTAGTATAAAATTTGTCTGTTGCATCGCCTCATTTGCTTCGGTTATCTTTACAACTGATGCAAATAGTGTTATTTGCATCAATTTTTTTGGAACAGATGCAAATACACAGAAGCAAATAATAGTATTTGCATTGGTTTTCCTCATAACCGATGCAAATTACGTTATTTGTATCGGTTCCTTAGAAAGTGATGCAAACGCATCGAAGCAAATAGTATTACTTGCATCTGCTCTTGAGGAACCGATGCAAATGCAATGAAGCAAATAGTATTATTTGCAACGGTTGTCCTTACAATTGGTAAAAGCAGTGTCATTTGCATCGGTTTGCATCTACTCATGAGAAATCGACGCAAATGTATCACAGTGATTAGTGTTGTTTGCATCGATTCTTTAAAAATCGAAGCAATTGCTGATTATTTTAATTGAAGCAAATAACGTATCAATAATAAAAAATACTCATTCATATATCATTATTTATAAATTATTATAATTAAAGATCATCAATAAAAAAATAGAATGAATAATTTTTTATTTGATAACTTATTATAGTTAGTTATTATAATTAACAATTGTTGTTAATATTTATTAATTAAAATAATTATTTAACTAATTAATAATCAATACTTAATAATTAGTATTTAACAATTAATATTTAATTAATGAGTAACATTTAGTAATTAATAAGTGAAGTTTAATAATTAATTATTATTATTTATAATAAAATAGAATTATTAATGATTAATAAGTAATATTAATAATTATTATAGAATGAGCAATATCTAAAAATTAAAAATTATTACTCAACAACACTATTAAATAACTAATAACTAATAATTAATGACCGAATATTAATTTTTAATCAATATTAATAAGTAATTAGGCTGTATTTAAACTAGTAATTATTAATTATTAAATAATATATAATTACTAACTATTATTAAACATTATCAATAATTTTTATTTATATTTAATAAGTTCAATATTAATAACTAATGTAATTATAATTAAACTTTATTGGTTACATTAAATAATTAATATCAAATAATTAATAGTAAATATTTAGTATTTAATATGCAACATTAATGTTTGAAAAATAGTTTATATTTGATAATTAATTGGTATTATTCATTATTAAATAGTTAATTTTCAATAATCATTAATTAATAATTTTTATTACACAATTTACTTAAATAATTATTTAACAATTTAGATTAATGATTAATAAAAAAATTTAGTCTTATGAAGTGATAACTGGTATTTAATAATTTATTTTAAATAATTATTAGTTAATAATTGTTATTTTAAAATTAATAATTTATGATCGAATAATTAGATAGGCAAGGTTTTAAATATCGGATATCGGTCACGTTTCGTCTTGGCGATTTTAGTGACTCGGTATCGTTTCGGGGGAGATCTCGGAGGAGACGAGTACATCTCGGGAGTCGATATCGGGTTTACATCTTGAAGCTTAAAGTTCATATCAGAACCATATCGGCGTATATTTTTTTGTTAATAATTATATATACTAAATGATGGCATTAAAGCACTGAGCATAATTTAGGATAACATTAAAGCACTACAAATGACAGGCATGCATTCATTCATAAAATGGCATAGCATGCATACCATGCATTCATAAAATGACAACATTAAAGCACTACAAATGAAGAACAAATACTTCACATAATGACCTTATTTAGGACATGCCATGCATTCATAAAATGACAGCTTTAAAGCACTACAAATGACAGCCAAAAAAGATAGCCAAATCAGAGATTGAACTGACTACAAATGACATATCATGCATTCATAAAATGACAGCATTAAAGGCATTATAGATGACATCATTAAAGCACTACATAGTCATCTCTATAATTAGACTGACAAAAATGACAGCCAAAAAAGATACAAACCAAAAATGTATATATTGGTTAGTAAATAATCCAGCATTAATGCCTTCATAAAATAGCATAGCGGAAAAGGATTCCACGACGTAAATTTTAGAATAATAGAACAATACGAGCTAATTAGAGTGGTACAAGTACATGTAATGTAACAAATTAGTACAATTAAATTTCAATGGCTAAACACGTGATTGGACATGGCATTGATTTGTTAACTAAAAAGCGTTACTTGACGAATTTCATAGTTTGAATTGAATGAATAAATGCAGACCCAACCCTGCATGAAAAATACAGAAAGCCAACAAACACATGCAAACCCAACTTGCATACAAAGCCTTTCTTATTAAAAAAAAATCGGGTGATATATCATGATTTCGTTTCTGTCAAGATATCAGCCGATATTTGTAAATATCGGCTGATATATTCGAAACGAGATACATAACGATATATTATGTTTCGTATCGTTTTGACCTCAAAACGAGATCCCAGTCCACATATTGCCCGAGATTTAAAACACTTAGGTAATTATTTGTAATTAACAAATAAGGATTATTAATAAATAATTTATAATTACTAATCATTATCTATAACTAATAATTAATAAATATAATCAATAATAGTTAAATAGTAACTCATTAAATGGTTTGTATTAAAAAGTAAATAATTAATAATTAATTTTAATTAATAAGTAATACTTAATAATTAAAAGTTGATATATAAGAATTAATAATTAATAACTAATAATTACCTTCAAATAATTAATAATATAAAGTAATATTTTAATATAATTCTCAATTTTGAAATGAATCTAAAAATATTAAAAAAATCAATAATAAAATTTAAAATTTTTATAAAATTCTAATGTGAAAAAGAATTGAAACTTTTGGAAAATTTGAAATTTAGCAAGATTCAATTACTTATAATATATTATAATTAATAAATATTTTATATTTACTAAATATTATGAATAATCAATAATTATTTTTATATTTAATAATTTATTATGATTAATTATTAGTAATTAGTAAATCATAGGTAAAATCTAATGATTACATTAAATAATTAATAAATTAACAATTAGTAATTAATAAATAGTAATTAAAAATTAATAACTAATATTCGGTTCCTAATGTTTGGCATTTAATATTTAATTAATAAGTACTAATAAAAAATTAATATTTAATTATACAGAACTAAACTTAATATTTAATTTTTAGTAATTACTAATTAATAATTTCTATTAAATAAGTAATTATTAATAATTATATAATAATTAATAAAAATATTAATTATGCTTATAATTAATATATATATTCAATATTTAATATTTAAAAAATTAAAATTTTGAAATTAGTAAATAAAATTTTCTATTTAATGAGTATTATAGATTATATGTTATAACAAATATTAATTATTTAGTAATTAATAATTAGTATTGAATAATCAATAGCCAATATTCAATAATTAATGTTTAATAAATAATGGATGTTTAATAATTAATAACTAATATTTAGTATTCAAAAATATATTTTTAAGAATCATTAATTAATAATTGCAGTTAAATAATTAATTTCAATAATTAGGTAATAATCTTGACTAATATTTAGTAATTAATAATAAAATTTAATACTTATCAATATTCATAAATAATAGCTTATATATGTCTTTATGTATAACTTTTCATAATCAACGATCATCAAGAAATAATTATAACTATTACAAATAATCAATAATTTTTATTTCATAATTTATTACAACTAATCATTAATAATTAGTAATTATAGATAATACTTATTGATTACACTTAATAATTAATAAATATAATTAATATTAATTAATTAATATTTAATAATTAATATTCAATTATTTACATTTAATAGTTAATATTAATATTAATATTTAGTAGTTAATGGTTAATGATTATTTTTAATAATAATATTTAATTTAATAATATAAATTTTATTATTATTTTAAATATTATAATCATGAATAGTTAGTAATTTATAATTGATAATGAATAATTAGCATTTATGTAAAATATATAAGTGATAATTTATAATTAATAATTGTAAATGACAACATATATAGGTTAAGATTCAGAGTTTATCATACCTAATGATTATTAATATATATAACACTTAATTATTAATTATTATTTTTAATCAGTAAAATATATTTTTTGAATGTGTAATTTATTATATTTAATGAAATTATTTCCATGTAATTTTTGTTATTACCCTTTAACAAAAAAATCGTAAATACCGATTAATTATATTCAATACGGTCGATTTACAACAGATATGTTTAATAATTCAAAAGTAATATTTTGTTATTTAGAGTATAAATTTTTAAAAAGTAATGTTTTCATAAAGTTAAAAACCAAAAAAGTAAAGGTTAATAAAATATAAAGTTATAAAATGCTCAAAATTTCAGTTCTTAAAATGTAAAACTGATTTCAAATTTGTTAGATATAAACAATAAGTTATAACTACTACTTCTTTATTACTTTGGAGATTTTCTTTTAAGTTTCATTTTATCTGAAATAACTAATATTTTTTAGCTTTAAAATCAACTTTTAATGTTTCGTTCATTTTTGCTTTTGCTCGAATTGGCTTCTTTCACCCGCTTTTGTTCAACGAAAAAAAAGCAAATTAGTTTTAATTTTACACGCAAGCATTAAACACCATCCCGTTTCACTAATTCCTGCATCATTTTCATCCATTGTCTCTTTCTCGTTTTATTTTCCTAATCACCGCCTCCTTTCCTCCCATTTTTCCAATCCACTTTCTAAAAGAACTCGAATTGATTCTCTCTAACTCTACAGGTGTCCTTTTTATTAGTCAACTGCCTCTACAAACCCTAGATCACATAAAGGGCGGCGTTCATATCAGCTTGACCTACGCTATCAAGGAGAGCATCGCCAAGGCACTCACGGCTTATCAACAAAATTGCGTGGGTGAGCAACAGAAGAAGGAGATCAATGACATTCTTGTTAGTTACAATCGTACTTTGCTTGTTCTTGACCTAAGGTGGTGCGAACCGAAGATGCTTGGCGGACGTGGTGCACGTGTAAGGTTCCTGAAATCTTATCATTAGACATTTGCTTTAGTTAACGAACATATCAGGTTTTGCATCTTGTTTAATGATGTTTGTTTTTATTTTATTTTTGGTTTACATGATCCCATGAATTACTTGGTTTGAAATGTAGTTTGCAGTAGGTGACTAAATTTGACTTGAATAGTTTTGCTGTTTCAAATCTATTACTCATTTCAAAGTTGTTATTTTGAATTTATCGATATGGAAATCAACTTCTTCAGAAAAAAGAACTTACCTTTGATACTTTTAGTGGTTTTTGAGCCTGTTCTTATTTTGTTGGTGTTTAGTTGTTGCTGTAGTGGTAGGTATGAAAAATAATTTTGTTGTTGTAGAACCTGATAGTATAACAATCTTGAAATAAAAACAAAATAAGAACAGTGGTAGGCTTTTAAAATAAGAACAGGTTTGAAACATAATTTTGCAGTTCTGAATCTATTACTTTGTTTCAATTAGTGTTCTCCTTTGTTGCTTCTGGTATCTCCATTATTCAGACAACATATAGTGGTTTTTATTTGGGACATGTTAGCCTCCATGACATACTTTATAGCTTTAGTGGAGGCTGTTTTACTGTAAGAACCAGTCTACCATTTTGTTCAGATATCACATATTTATAGGTTGAGTATTATTTTGATCAAATGTGGTGGAATTCCTACTTGATGTTGTCAATGCAGCTTTGAAATTTGTGTGAACATGGAATTGCTTTGAAAAAGCTTCAGTTTCAATAGGCCTATCAGCTCCATGCTATGACATGAATGTGAAATAGCGCGATATTTATAATATGATTCTGGGGTATACACATCTGTTGTTGCTTTCATTTTTTTGTTTTAATGAAATCCGATGATCAAATAATTGTAGAATTAGTTAAAGTTATGTTATGAAAAGCGTGCGTAAGCAATGCTTAAGTGATTTTTGCAACTACATCGCTTAATTTTCTGAAAAGTGGAAGACATTAAGCGATTAGTGCTTAAGCGTGCCTTTCTAGCATTTAATAACATCTCGCTTAAATTTAAGCATTTGTATAGCAGTATTAAGAGATGACTTATTTTTATAGTAGTTAAGCATTGCTTAAGAGTTGCTCTTAAGCGTCTTTAGGCATAGTTTGTTTGTATATGGATCTAGCGCTTAGGTAGCGCTTAAGCCCCGCTTGGGCACCATTAAGCGAAGCGAGCCCTTCATCGTCTCGCCTCACTTAGCATTTAATATAACATAGCTCTCAAGTAGGATCCTTAGGTAGCGTGAACTTGCAGTTGAAACTGGGTATAAAACCCTAACCCTTATGTTGTAAATGAGTCATCTATGACTGGGAATAAATGTGTTTGTCTGCTATTGTAGAAACAATTCAGTTGGACACCAACCAAGCAAAGTTTACATTTTTTTTTTTTTTTTTTTGTATTTACATGGAAATAGACTGTAGCAGGTAAATGAAACTAATGGAACTTTGACATTTGGTGATTGTAATGAGGAAAACATTATTGTTACAGTGGTTTTTGTAACCTATTCAAATGGATGTTACGTGGAGCACAACGATTCAATAATTAAATGTTAAGGGTTTCTTACTAACTCTGACAAAACAGTACTTGTATTTTCCATCTTTTTTGCTGCAAATCAGTATTCTACATTGTCTTATATTAGATCCAGTTGTACCTTTTAACCTATATTGAAAGAAACAAGACACAAATTGAATGCGATGATAACCGTATTTAGTTTGTTAACATGGAGTGGGGTAAACTTGGTCATCATATATGTCAAGAATTGTGTATGCTATTGCTTTGGAAAATGAAAGTCCAAATCAAATGAGTAGGTATAATAATATTTGTCCTATTTTTTATATGAATATATTTTATTTTTTATAATAAGAATAGTTTAAGGAATCTTTCGTTGTACGGGGATTTCAGAAACTCATATCTGGAATGCATATAGGTGAAACTATGAAAACAGTGGTTCTTAGAATGTCTCAAGAGTATGATGTTTTTCCCGACGTAGCTGCTTGTTTAGATATTGTGTCAACTTCTAATCTTTTTCTTTTCTTTTTCCTCTTTTGTTTAATTTTGAAAAGAAAGTGATTACTTAATATAGTACAACACAATTATGATTTTAGCCATCAACGTGGATGACTTTATTGAACTAAAAATAGTCAGTCCCAAAATGAAAGACAATCTACTAGTAACTTGTATTTGCACTACCATTTATTGCTATTTCACCTTTTAAAGTTACGTAACATATTAAGTTGGAAGTAAAAGAAAATAAAATATAATCAAAGCTTAAAAATTGCATGTATACTATAGATTATTAATTAATTTGATTTAGGATACAATGCATTACGCCGAACCATATCTTTTTCATGACTCTTATACCATGATTCAGTTATGGTTCAATGAAACAGATTGTCACAATAAGCACATGGTATTATATAATTATACGCGTTCCAGGATCTTAAATTCTTATTGCTCAATATCAAGGCCATGTAGTTTTATGCATTTTAGCATCCTCAACAATCTAGAGCAACTAATTATGTATATTACGTGATGGGATATATGCATGACATAGTAAAACATCACTATCAAAGCATCGATTTACAAAAGGTATCACTTTTAGTTTGTTTTCTTCACATATTTTGTATTAAACAATTTATATGATTAATGATTTGAAACAATCTCTTAAGTGCAGGATTTTTGTAAGAGATGATTCTTATAACCAATAAGAGATAGACAAGGTTTGGGATAATTCAGCAAGTTAAATCATGCATAATTGGATGTAGTGGTCTTTTGTTAGGTAAGTTGGTCTTTTGTTATGTATGTTGATCGTCAGTTATGTACGTTGATGTAAGTGATGAAATATAAGCTATTTATGCTTCTTTTTTGGTCTGTAGACATTAACTAATTTGATATACGATATGATTTTATTGTTTGTTTGATTAGATTTATAGTATTAAGCATTTATGGAAATTTAAATTTAAATTTGATACCTTTTAGGCTTTAAAATAATATTAAAAGGTATCAATTATTTTTGCTTCAGGTGGAATTTGCATCGATTGCCCTCCAATAAACGACCGATGCAAGATAATCCAGATTTGCTTCATGGTACACGTTTACTTGCATCGATCATCATAAAACAATCGATGCAACTAAAAATTAGTTGCATAACAGAGGTGTAACAGCCCAAGTTTCGACAGACCGATTTTTTTCAAAAATCCCAATCTATCGAACCTCGAGTCGGTTTGTCTGGTATCCTGCAGAAAAGACAGAGATAATAACATATCAGAGCTCAGTAAACATCTCACAGAGGAATGGACAAAATATAATGTAATAAAATATAGCTTTACCAAAGTGGTAATGCTGTCTAACCAGTATCCAAAGCTATCATACCCCTGCCACAAATCTAACATGCGAGTATGTTATGAGGGGGTCAGAATACAAACTTTTGGTGAGTGGACAAATTATACATTCTGAAATAACCCTACATATACCATTTGGTTATGTTTTCCCATTTATTAGGTTGTTTGGGTTAACAACACTCAAGGCTTTATACTCACGTCGTACCCATATACTTCCTAGTAGATTAACCTAATATAATATATATGTAGCTACTCTAATATATCTAGGTACTTCCTACAGTACCCTCCTCGTACGGTCTCCGTCGTCACGCCATGGAAACGTATGCAACTCTTATCCTACGCCGAACGACGTACAGACTTCCATATTACTATGCCACATTACTGCACAGAACCACCATCCCTATACCACGCAAGCATACGAATCGCCATATCCAAACTCCTTGGTCGAATCGAATCTCAACACGGAGTAATGCCCTACTTTCTACGATACACCACCCAGTGCGTGTATCTAGAACCTCACACATACGTACTGTCTACTGTACCCCGAGTCCCGTAATAAGGTTGCATCCAATGCTTGGAACTCGGTTGAGAGCTTTTCCATTTTTGTATAAGTCCGCTCAAAGGGCCTAAAGTACAAATATCCAAACTATGGTCTGCATTTTTACGGTGGCTATGGTCCCACCTCGACCCTCCTTCAACTAGTGAAAGACTACATCAAGAGCTAAGTGATATGCCCCTTGCAAACAAACAATCATCCAATTTGGCGTGTCCCGCAACCAAAGTCTTGATAGTGAAAGATCGATGGTCTATAGGTTTAACTCTAATATTTCTACATCCTACCGACTGCCGATGATAGGTACCCAACAATTACTATCCTTAATTTGGTCCTGATCAAGCCTCCCCATGAGGCAACCACCGAGTCAGCCAATGCCTTCCGTCACAGCCTTCTGACTGTCGACTAAGACTTTTTATGATTACCGCTCAAGTTTTAAGATTTACTCGCATACAAATAATTCCTCATACCTTTGTAAACTGCTGAAACACAAAATTGGAATCTTTCTACTGAACCCCTTTAATTCAAATATATTTAATCTTTTCAAGACCTTTCTCAAAAGTTAATAATTAGGGAAGATAGGATTGATTAGTTCTTTTGCTATGGTTTTCTTCTTTATAAAAGGATTATGCACTTTAACTTAGTTGGAGCTCTCATTTATTTTAATACGCATTTATTTTCCAAGAGGAATAAATAAAATTAAGTTTCTATGATTCTTTTTCAAAGAGGACTTTTGTGGTCTATGTAAAGTAATAAGTAAACTTCAATATTTAATATTTTTCATTTCAATGTTGAAATAAGTAGCACAAAATATGGTGTTTCACCTATAGTTTGTACACCTCTTTCGCTGCACATTTTCTTGTCACTTTAACAAAACAAGTTTACTTACAAACCTATTGATTCATAAAACTTATCTTATAATTCTCTTTTTCCAATAAATTTAAGTATGTCACAATCCGTTCTTTATGAAATTTATTTATTTTCCTTTCAAAACGAATATGTTGTTTCCTTTTTACTCAAGATCATTTATGCACCACGTATGTTTAGTTCATCTATATTCGCATTTTCTCTTAACCAATTATATTGCTTAACCCCATAACTTGCTTACGCACGTTATTCTTTTGAAAATAAATTTGCATAATTTTCTCAAAAATTATTTTAATGCAACTCTCAATACTTCAAACCAATAAATATCTAAAAGTTGTCAACTTTTAAACTTAAAACTTGAAAACTCTTCAAGAAATCTTTTTCAATGTTTTTTTCAAGTTCTTTTAAAATGTTTAACTACGGGGATAAGTACAAGTGGTTTCTTGTAACAACCCAAATTTTAACAAAACAATACCTAATTAACTAATTATTAATTAAAGAATAAGTAGAGAAATAATCAGGAATTGGGCAACGGGGATTGTTCCATTAGGTCCATCATGATTTTCAGATCCGGATAGACTTTTGGCTTGCATAAAACGAACTTAAAACAAATAAATTACGATCAGTTGAAGTTTGAATTTTAAGCTAGAAATTTAAATATAAGTTAATAAGATTTAAATAATTGATTGGGAATGATTAACGGAGTAAATGGGGACACCCAGCCCTAGCTGGGTCGACCATTTGGTCGACCCAGGACCCAAGTGGGTTGACCCCTGTGTCTAACCACTTGGTAAGTGGGTTGGCCCAATTTGTGTTGCCAGGCACAATTTCGTTCCTCGCATGAGTCGAACCTACTGGTGTTTCTAGTGACTTCTTATTGTCGTGGTTTTGCGCGTTATGATTAAAAATTTAATATTCCTAAGGCTTAGATTGCCCTTCTACACCTATAAATTGACCTGTACTCCACCCCCTTCCCACACACTTCTCCTTCTTCATATTCTCAGCCTCCACGTCAATTCTTCTCTAAAATAAAAATATATTGCTGAGGAACAAATTCTGGAGTGCTGTCCATTTGTAGATTAGAAGGATTGTTCTACCGGACCTTTCTGGATTTGCAATCGTTAGGTGATTTTTTTGAGTAATTTTTAGATTTCTTTGCAGATTGGAGTCAATTCTATAAAATAGTAGCTGGAATTGTTTTTAGATTTGGATTATTCTCTATTCTTGATTCAAATTATACAGTTGTCCTATTTCTTTTTTGAATTCCTCTGTCTACTACTGCAAATTTTATTAAAAATTATTGTGATTTATTATTCCAAATCTCTTTTCCTCTTTTCTCCTTTCTTCTCTTTCGGATTTTTGTAGTTGTGCTAAACATATGCCTAAAAAGAGCATATGAATACGTTGAAACGGGCATGAATCTATAAACCTTATATTTGCATTGTATTATCTTTTCTTCCCTTTTTAATTGTCTTACGTTTGGGTCGAGGAATGAAATACATGAAATTGAAACAATCAAAATTAAGGCTAAAATCTGGATATGTTCAAAAATTGCAAATTCGAAAGAGTAATTGAAATAAATAAAATTGAATTAAATAAATGCATATTTAATAGAATTGATAGAACTAGACTGAAATTGAGAGAAATGACATAATTGTGAGAACTAGAATGTAAGCATGCATATTTGTAAACAAGTTAACCCAGTACTCGTTGTGGTCGGATTTTAAAGCTCAGTACTCCTTATCGTCAGGATATAAACATGTTAATTTGTAGTAGGAACCAAATAGACCTTGTTGTCGGGTTTTAAAGCTCAGTGCTCCTTGTCGTCAGGCTTTTTGGATATGAACATAATAAAAATAAAATTTCAAATCAGTTCTCCTTGTTGTCGGGCTTAATAAAATAAATTGTTTTGGGGGACAAATCAATAGTTGGGGGACTTGAGACAAGTTATTTGGGATCCATTCCATGTAGCATACCGTAGTTATCATTCGGCCTCACTTAAGGTAAGGACACCATGTTACAATGTGGATGTAAGTTGGTCCAATTAAGAGAGCGCGAGTGTCGTTCCGACGAGTTAGTGTGTGTGCACTGCCTCGATCGGGGGACATAAGTCATTTTCACATCTATGGATACAATTATATCAAATTGCTGATGGGCTAGGTCCTGATAAACCTAGGCCCATAGTGGGCGTAGGTTATCTATGAATTGAAGTAGCTGATCGTTTGGGCAGTATTATGGATTTCTTCCAAATTTGTTCTATAGAAGTGCAAACAATCAACACCATTTTCGCATACTGTTATATAACATCTTTTATCATACCTCTACTTTATGTTTACAAACACTTACTCGTTTATTGACACTAGACTATTTTTTACTTATTTGTCTTCTCTTATTAGTTGTGCAAGAAATTACTACAGCTCACCAGACTTTTTTCTGATCCATCTTCTCCTTTTCTTCTTTCCTTTTTCTTCCCTCAAGCTCTCAAGAGGAAGTTCTTAGATCGGATTTCTCTTTTGGTTTCTCTTGGAAGACTCATGTGGAGATGTAATGTTTATCTTATTTTCTTTCCACGGTTTTCTTGTATTTTCTTTTGGCTATTTGGGGATACTTTTGTTTTGTACTCTGATGTTTCTTCTATGATTGAGATTGAGACATGGTACTTTTATGACACTTTGGTTTATTTTAAATGATTGAGAATGATAATGATTTTATCGCTTTGATATAAATTGCCTTTTCTTCCGCTGTGAACTTATTCTCTATGTCTTGAGAAATCTTGGTCTATGTGATGATTATTTGTCTTTATACCTACAACGCTCCGCATTTCTTAACGAGGTTCTATGTTAGGATAGTGTGCAGGGTGTTACATTTAGTATTAGAGCCTAAGGCTTTCAAGATCACAAAAATTTCTATTTTAAATAAGACTTTTTGAAAGAAAATTCATTTTCAAAAGCAAAAGTTGATTTTTGACATTGAAATATATCACCTCTAGTCAAAGTTGCAACATTCCTTCAATTCCTTCGAATTCAAAATTTCTATCCTATCTTTTGCGCAACATGTCATGAGCCCCTAATCTTATCGAGGGCATTCACATCCCTGGTTGTGATATTTAAAAGCTATGACACCTACCGAGGGACAAGAACATGTGCAAGTTCCAGCACCCACTGTAGTGATTCCTCCTAATCCACGGGCAACCGCAAATTTCTCTAAGCTTTGTACGAACATCTTTAGTTTGGGCGACAAGACTTTTTCGGGTACCAAGGCATTTGTAGAGGCATGCACCTGGATTAGAGAGGTCAATAGGGTTTTCAAGTTGTTGGGACTTGAGGATGGGATGAGGGTTCGACTTGCAGCTTGGAAACTTAAGGAGGTGACTTCGTTTTGGTGGGAAATTGTAGAGGCTGAAGGAAGGAATATGGGGTGGACTGAATTCAGAAATAGGTTTGGAAGAAAGTTTCTATAACCTACCGAGGAGGGAATGTAGTTGGAATGGTTTTTGAGTTTGAAGCAAGGAGATATGATAGTTAAGGAATGCATTAGTCGGTATAACGAGTTATCGAGGTTTGGCATGGACTTTTTTATATTGCTCACAAGAAGGCTCTTCGATTTGCGAGAGGGTTAAATCAACCTCTCCAAGGCTTGGCTATGGCTCACACTCCTATGGAAGAGACATATGAGGCTTTGATTGAGATGGTTTTGATGCATGAGGGTAAGAAAGAAGAAGTCAAAGAAGAGTAGGATGAGGCTCCTTAGTTCTCTAGTCCTAAGAAAAAGTTTTGGAATAACAAAGACAAGAAGATGCTGGGTGGAAATCTGTAGAAAGGAGCAATTAAGGCTGAGATCAAGTATCATGGTTGTGGGGTGCTAGGGCATCATCAAGGAATGTAGGAGGCTTAAGAGAAAGTTCTATAGTTGTAGGGAGCTGGGACATCTGAGTAGGGTATGTCCACAAAAGACTGGATAGAGTGCTAGTACAGTAGCAACGTCAGCTCAGGTGCATGTATTAGAAGCATCACCGACTAATAGTGGCCTTGATAAAGGAAGAAAGGCCTATGTTGAAGGTTTGATCTCTATCTCTGATTTTCTTGTTCGTACTCTTTTCGATTCGGTAGCTTCGCATTCGTTTATTCCTGTTCTTTGGTTGACTGTTTACACTTAGAAATCTCATTTGTTACGGATCCTATAGTAGTTTCAAATCCTATAGGTGGTTTGGCACACTTATCTATGATTTATAGGGGTTTGAAAATTTCTATTTTAGGCATGAATTCGATTCTGATGCTTATGTGTTAGGATTTACGGGGACGAGATAATTTTAGGGATTGATTGGTTGGCCATGTATAAAGCCATACTTGATTGCAAGAGGAGGGTCATTCGTTTGATGACTTGTAGTGGTAGGACCCTAAAAATTTCTTGCAACCTGCGAGGGCTAGTCATATTGAGTTTTCTTTACTCCCTATATTCTTTTATTGATGTCTACTCTGTACCTATTGTTTGTGAGAACCCGGACGTATTTCAGGAGGTTAGAGGATTGCCACCTAGGTGAGAAATTTATTTCTAGATTTATCTTAGAGAGAACACAAAGCCTATGGCACTATAAGTTTGGCATATGGCTCCGAGGGAACGGAAAGAGTTGGGCAATAAAATATATAAGCTTTTGAAGAATGGTTTTATCAGGTAGAGTATTTCTGAGTGTGGAGCACCAGTTGTCTTCGCCACTAAGGCCGATGATTCCCTCTGTCTATGTGTAGATTACCGAGAATTGAATAAGCTCAGAAAGAAGAATCGTTACCTACTCCCTCAAACATATAATTTATTCAATCAGTTAGTAGGCGCATCAATATTTTCTTGCATGGATTTGGCTGCTAGTTTCCATCAGTTGCATGTGGCAGAGGATAGCATCGATAAGACGATATTCCAGACTCCTGATGGCTTTTTCGGGATAGTAGGTTGTGTGTTCCTCGCAAAGATGATTTGATGGGTGTTGTATTGGCAGAGGCTGATCACTCTCGGTTGACTATCCATTCTGGTAGTGATAAGATGTATCGCGATATGAGGCGAGTCTTCTATTGGTACGGCATGAAGAAGAGTGTAGTTGAGTTTGCAGCTAGATGTATGACTTTCCAAAGGGTTAAGGCAGAACAAAAGAATCCTGGTGGACTACTTCATACCATGGATATACCCTTGTGGAAATAGGAAAGTATTTCTATGGATTTTGTGGATGGATTGCCTAGGTCGAGAAAGGGCAACACCAACATTTGTGTTATCATGGACCGATTGACTAAGAGTGCCCATTTCCTTCCAGTTAAGTGTAAAAGGACGGCAACATGGTTGGCTTCTTTGTACGTGCGTGAGATATTCTAGTTTCACTATATTCCTTCAAACATTGTCAGTGACAAAGACCTCATTTTCACTAGCGAATTTTTGGAGGGGTCTACAAGCTGCTCTGGGAACACAACTCAGGTTGAGTATCGCGTATCACCCTCAGACGAATGGGTAGAATAAGAGGGTGAATCGGGTTTTGAATGACCTACTGAGGATGTGAATTTAGAATTTGGGAGGACTTGGGAAGATCATCTACCACTCATGGAATTTGCTTACAATAATAGCTTCCAATCCAACATTGGCATGACACCCCTTGAGGCCCTTTATGGGAGGTCTTGTAGATCTCCGACATGTTGGTGGGACTCAGTTGACAGATCGCTACTAGGGTTAGAAATGATTAGGGAAACTTCAAGTTGATTAGAAAGAGGATGAAGGCAGCACAAGACAGGCAGAAGTCCTATGTTGATAAAAGAAGGATTGATTTGGAATTTTATGTTGGAGATTTGGTCTTCGTTAAAGTTTCACCGCTAAGAAACGTGGTAAAGTTTAGCTCTATGAGCAGGTTAGCCCCAAGATTTGTTGGACCTTTCCCAGTCGTAGAGAGGATAATGCAGATGGCTTATAGGGTTTAACTACAAAATAGACTATCAGGCGTTCATGATGTGTTCAACATATCACACCTGTGGAAATGTCTGCATGATTCAGCAGAGGTTTTTGAGCCCAGTGCATTAGAAGATGTGGAGATCGAGCGTGAAGCATCCGTTAGACGAGTACCTCGGAGGATCTTAAATTGGGAGACCAAGAAGTTGAGGAATAAGGAAGTAAGATTAGTCAAAGTACAATGGGGTGACGCTGATAGTGAAGCTACTTAGGAACCCGAAGAGAGAATG
Source organism: Allium sativum (assembly GCA_030737875.1). Lineage (NCBI taxonomy): Eukaryota > Viridiplantae > Streptophyta > Magnoliopsida > Asparagales > Amaryllidaceae > Allium > Allium sativum. The sequence goes on along the minus strand of CM060909.1, from coordinate 744,292,386 downwards.
CGAAATTCTTACCCCTGTCTGCTTGATAGTACATTTCGATCTTTTCCTTTTTCCATCTCTAGTTCTTAGGCTATTGAATTCCTTTGAAGTTGATCTTACGAGAAAATTATAGCCAATAGGATATGTTTGAAACATGTCTTTGAAGCATGTTATGTTTGATGTTTGCAAAGGGATGCAAGTGTTTGCAAATGGATGCAAGTGTTTGCATGTACACATGCTAGGCGCTATAATCGGCTGAATAGGTCACTTGCATATGCATATGAATGTGTATGCATATTTATTTATTTATATGGTTGGATGTCGTCATATGGTTATTGTATATGGATGATGTTTGATGCACGCATATGGAACTAACTGTTACCATTAATGTTGTGCATACATTTGGATGCAAACCGACATATTTGCATAAAGAGGAGGTCGACTGAATCGGTAGAACGCCTAATCTTTTGCATTAGATAGGGTCATATACACTAATTGTATAAGTACATAAAATTACATTAGATAAATTAAGGACAATAGTTTCCAGTGGATGATGGATGAGTAGATGAATGTAGTGAACATTTATATTATTCTTCTACCTTAGATATGTAACACCCCGTGTATTCTATAACAGTGAAATTCACAAATTAAAGTATAATTAATTTCAAATCAAAGAATTAAGGGAAAAGGGATACGCCATTGCGTTCGTCTCGGAATTCTACTTGAGATAGAGTCCGAGTTTGCGTAAAACGGACTCCGTATGAGGGAGATATGGCCTCCGGAAGTTTCAGAATTCAAACAGACAGAAACAGTTCAGAAAACAGTTCAAAATTCAAAAATCGGACCCAGATTGGGCTGGGCGGGAATTTTCCCACCCAAGGCAACCAGGTCGACTAGGTAGTCGACCTGGGCCACCCAGGTCGACTGGGTAGTCGACCTGGGGGTCGACTGGGTAGTCGACCTGGCCCCTGAGACAGGTCGAACCCAGCCCTTCCTGGCTGGCCTGGTCTATGCTTGGCCGATTTTTTGTGCTTTGCCTTGTCACTAGGGCTAGGTGTCAGCTCCTGATTGGTCTCTCTTTGAAACGAACGGCTAATATTAATCTAAGCTCCATCGACGACTCTAATCAATTCACAAACTCTATAAAAAGGACCGAAGACTCCACCTAATTCACACAAATAAAATGAGAATGAGACCGTCATGCTGCTAAAGAAAGACTAGGAGTAGCCGTCAAAATTGAGAGACGATTAGGAGTCAATTCGAAAGCTTAAAGCAACGACAACTGAATCAAAACAACGCCTACAACAAAGGATAGCATCTCCAAATTCAGAATTCAGAAACCTGAATTGAAGATTCGTCATACGTTGTAAGTAGAGTGCTATTCCGATGTGAATGAATAATTGAGTTTTGATTTACGTAAAATGAGAAATGGAATTGTACTTAATTTGTGGTGATGATAACTCATAATTGTATGTTGCTATGATTCTAATTATGAATAGATTTGGGATGTTGTGGTATAATGATGTTAGACCTATTGGATATTTGCAAGTATATGATTCATGTAGAAAGTTAACGACTATATGTTTGTGGTAGTCTATTACAACACCTATTGGATATTTGCAAGTATATGATTCATGTTGAAAGTTAACGACTATATGCTTGTGGTAGTTTATTTCAACAAAGTTGAGGTTCATGCAAGTATGTTATTCACTATTATGCCAACGTGATTTTAGACCCTTCTATGTATATTTTTATGATCATGTTTAGTGTAGTTGGATCCATTTGGGTATTATGATTTATATGAATTTATGTTGAAATAGGAATTATGATTCTAGTGAGAAAAAAAGACATACTTTTGTATTAGTGACAAAAGTTGTAACACCCCACCTCCGCCAGTGCCACTCTTGCAAGGGCACTGACTTTGGAGGGGCGTTTGAATCAGGTAAACATGCAAAATGATATATCAAGGCAGAAAAAGAACATATGTATATATGTAAACAGAGTAAATAACATAGATAAAACAGCGGAAGATTTAAACCATTTCAAAACAAGTCTGGTACAACATAATATCAATTTTCCCAATAAACAAGTCTAGATAAAACAACATCATCTGAAAACAGAAATACATAAAGTACTATCCCCAAAATGAAGTGATAAACCATAGCTAGCTCAATGTCCAAACCGTACATGAGCAAATCCAGTAAGCAAGCTGTAAAAGATCCAAGCTAAGCTCCAATGTTCCCACCCTGAGGACCTGAGGGGGGGGGGGGGGAACGGAAGAAAAGAGTCGAAAGGAAACAGGTCAGTCAAAAAGACTGAGTAAGCCCTACTACAGTCAATGTAAACTGATAAAGTTAACTGGTATGGGCAGCAAGGGATGAACATAAGGATAACAACATACTAGCATGATGATTAACTATCAAGGTAGATAAAGGTGTCATCGCATAATCAGGATTAAGGTTTTGCACCACAGGTGTACTAGTAAACTAACATGACTTGAATAAACGAGTATTGATCTCTTGGCCCAAGCTTTGGCCCAATAACATGAAGTGACCCCAATACGAGGTACAAAGTGTAACCAAGAAGTGATCCCCAGGCCCAAGTTTGGCCCAACATCAAGAATGACCCAAACCAAGGTCCAACTAGCACGGTCTAGTCGATCGGCTCCCTAAAGCCTAACTCGTCAAGTGTCTGTGTCATACGGCCCAACTACGAAGTGTAGCTAAACTGTGCTAGGTCCACCCTAGGGTGTATCAAGTCCTAGGGTGTCAACCACCGACACAAACCAAGCACGCACAGTTTAAACCTACTGGTGCCCGTGCCTGCTTTTTCAACTCCGGACCATGTGCACGATCATGGCCCGCCTGAACCCACACCGGCGCACCTACTCAGCCGTCGTTTGGTCGCTTACATGGCATCCCAGTAATCGTGCCCCTCCCTAGCCTAGTCCCTAGGGTGTCATGATACAACTAAGAGGGTTACTGGTGCAAAGGACCACGCAACTAGGGTTTCCTTAATGGGTTAACGTGGTTAACCCAACTCATTCAAGTACCAAGTTGGTTAAGTGTACCCAAGGTTCATGACTTAACCCTACCAACCCATCGTGTTTTCATTGGTTAAGTATTCCAGCGGTCCATGACTTAACCCTAATCACAAGGCATTAATTAATTAATGCGCCTTAACCTCTCACATTAGACTTTGTTGTGGTTACTAGTTAAGCCGGCGGGTCCGGGTAGCTTTACACCACAACTTGGTCTAACCTCGGGTTCAAGGTACAACATGACCAACTTCTCACATTGGGTCTTATTGTTTGTAGCAACTAGTTAAGCCGGTCGGTTCCGGGTAGGTTTACGCTACAAACTCAACCCAACCTCGAGTTGGTCACACTTATCTTTTCTAAGTGTCATGTTCACCATGTTTCCAAAACACATTACAAGTTTTTCAAGCAATTGGGTAGATCTAACTTAATAGGTAAATTCCCAATGGGTAGACCTAACTTAATAGGTAAATTCCCAAGCTTATGTTTTTATGTCTTTTAAGTTTACCCAACCCCAAACGCAATCCCATCGCTTACATATCGCAATAGCGCATAAAGGATAGAAAGAGGGAACTTTGCATAATCATGACATAAAAGTGTTGAAGCCACAAGTTCAACATGGTGGCATATGAGACAAAGATGTGATCATAAACTTGCATATCTTGTTATCAACTTGCAAAATATTCATAAGCATGCATAACATCATTTTAACTTGCATAGTGTTCATATGCATACATAACATGGTTTCAACTTGCATAAAGTTCATATGCATGCATAACATCATTTTAACTTGCATAGTGTTCATATGCATACATAACATGGTTTCAACTTGCATAAAGTTCATATGCATGCATAACATCATTTTAACTTGCATAGTGTTCATATGCATACATAACATGATAGCACGAACAAAATGTTCAACCCAAACTTGCATAACATACTTGCATACCATAACATGACATACTTGCCTATAAACTTGCATATTACAACATGATAAACTTGCATATCAACTTGCATATTACAACATGTCAAACTTGCATATCAACTTGCATAACATATGACAACTTGCATATCAAACTTGCATACAAAACTTGCATAACACATGACAACTTGCATAATAAAACTTGCATAACATATGACAACTTGCATATCATACTTGCATAGCATAACTTGCATATCATATGACAACTTACATATCAAACTTGCATAGTATAACTTGCATATCATATGACAACTTGCAAACCAAACTTGCATAACAAAACTTGCATAACATATGACAACTTGCATATCATACTTGCATAGCATAACTTGCATATCATATGACAACTTACATATCAAACTTGCATAGTATAACTTGCATATCATATGACAACTTGCAAACCAAACTTGCATAACAAAACTTGCATAACATATGATAACTTGCAAACCAAACTTGCATAACAAAACTTGCATAACATATGATAACTTGCAAACCAAACTTGCATAACAAAACTTGCATAACATATGATAACTTACAAACCAAACTTGCACAACAAAACTTGCATAACATATGATAACTTGCATATAAACTTGCATATCATACATTTAACTTTAAAAGTTCAAGTATGAAAGGAATAGGGCTTACAATGCTTATGCGGACTCAATTGAGTTTAGCAAATGTAAGAAACCCCTTATGCAACTAATTAAACCCCAAAAATGCAAGCAAACTTGATCAAGACTCCTCCTTTATGATGCCAATAGAGAAACAAGACTTTAATGCAAGCTAAAGAGGATCATACAAGCCTAAATACACTTGTATGCATGGAAATCTCTTAGAAATTTGATTTAGGAATTTATGAAGAGAGTGGAGGCCATGAGAGGTTTGATTTTGACATAGTTTAGTTGCTAGAATGAATAATGAATAATTTAGGGTAGGTTAGGGTCTTATTTATAGATTAGGCTAGTGTTTTAGGCCCTTAGATTAACCCTAAATTAGATTAGGACCCTTAGATTTCGGAGCCTTCCAGAAACCAGCCCTAAGACCAAGCCCAAACCCCAAACTGGTGCACCCAACCACAGAACTCTCTAGAAACTGTGCGGGTTTTCTGGCTCGACACGGGCGCACTTCCCAAGTGCGCCAGTGTAAAAATGTATTGGCGCACTTCACAAGTGCGCCAGTGCATTTATTGTGTTGGCACACTTCACAAGTGCGCCAGTGCATTCTGGCTAGTTTTCGGGTTTTTCTGCCAAACTTCGTTCGTCCATATCTTCTTCATACGGACTCCGATTTTCGAAAACTCGGACTCTATTTCGCGTATTTTTCCGAGACGAACGCAATGGCATAGCCCGTTTCCTTGATTCATATTTTAGAATTAAATTCTGCCTCAATTTATGTTATAACAGGTTATTGAAAATACGGGTTGTTACATTCTCCCCGCCTTAAGGGATTTCGTCCCCGAAATCTTCAAGTTAGGAAGAACGTATCCTACCATCCAACATCCATCTACTCAAAACATCATCTACGAGCAATCATTGTCCTTACAAGATTCTAAATGCTGGATGAACATATGCAAAGGTGTGTGTATATGTACTTATCTAATGCGAATATCATCAATGCGAATTGTGTTAGTGAAATGAATCCATATGTATGCAATTCCTAACATAATGTATATCATCTATATGTGTCCACATAACATACACCCATATGCAACATCCATGTGATAACACACAATTTTCATCCATGAATAAGCATAAACACTCATGCATATGCAATATGAGGAGTGTGTGAGCCGATCTAGTGCCTAATCGTGTATAATGCATCCACGAGTAACCACTTGCAAACACTTGCAACCACTTGCAACCATCAAGCATAACATGTTTCAAACACATGTTTCAACCAAAGGGTTTCTACCTAAGATTCTCATGACAAGATTAACACGATAAACTAGATAAACAAGACAAACATGGATAGCAAAAGATGTGCTAAAGAGATCGGGAGGATAAGCAAGATATACTCCTTTTGGATTACAAGAAATCCTTTCCTAACCCAACCCATATTCCATAAAAGCCTAAAAGGTTTAGTCAACCTATCGGACCCCTTCAAACCTTGACATGTATTACTAACCGATGAGTCATACCCCCTTATGGAGTTTACAACAGAAATGGGATCGAGAATGGGACCGAGAGGATATACGTAAAAAGATAACATGCGAGTAAGTTCCGCAGGAAAACAAGGATCAAGGATATACTCTTAGAAAGAGATATGATGCGCGTATCTAGCCTTCAATCTTCTAAGTCACGTTTCCTTGAGCTTAACTCCACAGTGCTTTGACCGTCTTTTAACTCATGATTTCTTAGCTTCTTAACTCTTATTTCCAAATATGAGTTGGAACCCATTTCATTATCGCCCCTCGTCTTCCTCTTTCACTTACTCTTCTATCATTCTTGGCTTAAACATAACTATGACCTCATGGTTTCATGCAAGCTCTCCAAAATTCACTAGTGAATCCTGGATCTCGTTTACTTACCATAAAGTATTCCACGCAGCAGAACTTTTCTCGAAAATACCAATCCATGTTGCCAATGAACCATCCGCCTGCGAATGATAGGCCGTACTTAGATTCAGTTGCTTGCCCATGACTTCCCGTAGACTATCTTAAAACTTGACTGGTGAAGATTGAGTCATGGTTACTAACTATACTTTAGGGAACCTCGTGCAACTGCTTTATTTCTTGAAAGTAAACTGTCGCTAGCTATGATGCAGTCCTTTCGCTTTTTACCGGAGTGAAATGAGCGCTCTTCGTGAGTCTACCTACTATGACCCACATGCTCGTATTCTCTTTCCTTGACCTAGGCAGTCCATCCACGAAATCCTTCGTGATGTTTTTCCCTCTTCCATTGCGGGGACCTCCAATGGATATAATAGCCCACCGGGCTTCTATAACTCGGCCTTAATCTGTTGGCACCACATGCACTTGGGACAAACTTGGCCACCTCCTCGGGTGATGTGCATCTTCAAGAACCTTCTTTCTCTCATCGCGTCTTAGCCATCCCTTGTTATCTATAGCGAGGTGTCTTAACATCTCGCCTCGAATCAACTTGTTCATGATATCGACTAACTGCGGGTCCTCTTTCTGTGAAGTCCCTACTTGATCCAGAAGGGTAGGTCTAAGCTCAAGGGACGCTAACTAACTAATTAAACTGAGAGAACTTCTTATTTCAATTGTCCTCGTCGGAGCTTTCCGGTCTTGAACTGCGACCACTTTAGCGGGATCCACCACTAAGCCTTGCTTAGAAACTATATGCCCAAGAAATCTAACTCCTTTTTCTCCAAAATGTCATTTGGAGAACCTGGCATTCAACTGATGCGCTCTAAGCGTATCCATCACCTCCACGAGATGCCTTGCGTGCTCTTCCTCATCCTTTGGGAAGATCAGAATATCATCTACGAAGACTACCACAACCTCGTTCAGGAACTCCCTAGACACCCTACTTACCAAGTCCATGAAGTATGCGGGTGCATTAGTCAAGCCGAACGGCATGACAAGCCATTCGAAGAATCCTATCTGGAGTTCTGAACGCAGTCTTGTCTATACTATCCTCAGCTACCCTGAGCTGATGGAATCCAGTAGCAAGATCAAGAGAGAACAGATGTTCCTACAAGCTGATCAAACAGATCATCGATCCTTGGCAATGGTTGTCTATTCCTCTTGTTCAACTCACGATAATCAACATACGGGTGAAGCGAACTGTCCACATTAGTAGCGAATACTACTAGAGCACCTTCCTTGGAAATGCTTCATCGAATGGAGTTCTTCTCAAGCAACTCCTTCACTTGCTTACTTAGCTCCCGTCTCACGGGACCATGTGCCTTACCGGCCACATAACTGGCTTGGCATTATCAACCAGATAAATGCGGAAATCTATCTCTCGTTTAGGGGTAACCCCCTTCACTTCACCCAAGATATCAGGATATTCTCGGACCACCCTCACCGATTGCAAACTATCGATAGACGAGTCGAGGGATTTAAGATAACACAACATGACGAGACTCATAGGGGTACTAGAAATTCCTAGGGTATTACCGAGGCGAGTCATGAGCCTCACAACCCTATGCTCAAAAATCAAGAATGGCTCCAAAACTGGACAACCAACCCATGGTCAAAATCAACTCATACCCCATGAAACCGAGAATACAAGCATTACACGAGAACTCTACCCTAGAGATAGAGTTTTTCAAATCCACGTAGATAATATACAAGTGGGCGAAAACCCCAATTGGATTTGAAACACACACGGGATCACAAACTAGACTAGTACTCAGGTGCAAACTTTCAACTAGATCAGATGAAATAAGCTATGCGATGCACCAAAATCAAACAAGGTACGAACAGGAAAATCAGAAATGTACACAAGGCTTTCAACAGAAATACTACCTCGATCGGGAACTGGAGCAGCATTGAGAGCATGATCTTGCCCTCTCGAAGGTCCAGCACGCTGAGTCTGACCCTGGCCTTGCCCTTGCTTCTTCGGGCAATCCCTAGTGAAGTGTCCAAACTCACCACAATGAAAGCATTCGCCCTTCTTCCTTTTCCTCTTCTTACACTCCTTAATGAGATGCCCAACTAAACCGCAATAATAGCACTTTCCCTTTTTGTTATTGCCCTTGTTGTTGTCCCCCTTGTTGCCTTGACTCTTGTTCTTGTTCTTATTGCCTTGACTGCTCTGACCACTTGGATTACCCTGATTTCCTTTCCACTGGGAATCAGTCTTCTTGGCTTGAGTATCATTCATCTTGATCTCTTTCTTGTCACTCCTACTCTCTTCATTACGTAGGGCAATATTCACCAAACTCTCGAAAGTTGCCCCCAAGGGTATATGAGTCATGGCCAAACCATGTAATGGCGTTTAATCCTAGAGCAAAGTATAAGGCCTTCTTCTGAGCTGTGTTAACTAAGTCTAAACCGACCTGAGCCAGTTGATTAAACTGATCTATGTATTCCCTAATGGTCATGTCCCCTTGCTTCAGTGATAGGAACCTTAGTCCAAACTTTCCCCGAAAGTCTTCCCAAGTCTCAATTGGCCTAGTAACGGTGGTGACCACCCACCAACGTGCAGCTTCTTCCTTTAACAACCACACTGCTAATAAAACCTTCCTACGGTCATCTATATTAAAGAAGGTAAAAAGATCTTCGGTTTCTTTCAACCAATTCCTTGCCTCCACATAAGTCTCGGTTCCAAAGAAATTCTTGCAACCCATCGCCTTAAAATCTTGGCAAATCTCTGCGAAGTCAGTTTGAGGATGCTGAGGGGAAGGAGGAAGAGGAACCTCAGCGACAGGAGGAAGAAGAACATCAACTACCGGAGGAGGAGTAATATTTGCGGGGCCGGCTTCGGTCGCCCTAGCCTCCAAAAGTCTCCTATACCAAACAGGTACGTGTACTCCCTCCGGAATGGCAAAGTTATCGGCCATATTGAAAACAAAGAAAAAGATAGATTCAGAATGGAGAAAAACGAAGGAATTTTGCTAATGGCTTTTTGGGGAATAGCCTTTAAAATAAACTAGACTTTTCTTTGGAAAATACTTTATACTTGGTTTTGAAGATAGTTTTCCAAAAAGTTTTAAAAAAAAAACCTTTTTGTTCTTTCTCGTAAACCATATGCTCTGATACCAAATGTAACACCCCACCTCCGCCAGTGCCACTCTTGCAAGGGCACTGACTTTGGAGGGGCGTTTGAATCAGGTAAACATGAAAAATGATATATCAAGGCAGAACAAGAACATATGTATATATGTAAACAGAGTAAATAACATAGATAAAACAGCGGAAGATTTAAACCATTTCAAAACAAGTCTGGTACAACATAATATCAATTTTCCCAATAAACAAGTCTAGATAAAACAACATCATCTGAAAATAGAAATACATAAAGTACTATCCCCAAAATGAAGTGATAAACCATAGCTAGCTCAATGTCCAAACCGTACATGAGCAAATCCAGTAAGAAAGCTGTAAAAGATCCAAGCTAAGCTCCAATGTTCCCACCCTGAGGACCTGAGGACCTGAGGGGGGGGGGGGGAACGGAAGAAAAGAGGCGAAAGGAAACAGGTCAGTCAAAAAGACTGAGTAAGCCCTACTACAGTCAATGTAAACTGATAAAGTTAACTGGTATGGGCAGCAAGGGATGAACATAAGGATAACAACATACTAGCATGATGATTAACTATCAAGGTAGATAAAGGTGTCATCGCATAATCAGGATTAAGGTTTTGCACCACAGGTGTACTAGTAAACTAACATGACTTGAATAAACGAGTATTGATCTCTTGGCCCAAGCTTTGGCCCAATAACATGAAGTGACCCCAATACGAGGTACAAAGTGTAACCAAGAAGTGATCCCCAGGCCCAAATTTGGCCCAACATCAAGAATGACCCAAACCAAGGTCCAACTAGCACGGTCTAGTCGATCGGCTCCCTAAAGCCTAACTCGTCAAGTGTCTGTGTCATACGGCCCAACTACGAAGTGTAGCTAAACTGTGCTAGGTCCACCCTAGGGTGTATCAAGTCCTAGGGTGTCAACCACCGACACAAACCAAGCACGCACAGTTTAAATCTACTGGTGCCCGTGCCTGCTTTTTCAACTCCGGACCATGTGCACGATCATGGCCCGCCTGAACCCACACCGGCGCACCTACTCAGCCGTCGTTTGGTCGCTTACATGGCATCCCAGTAATCGTGCCCCTCCCTAGCCTAGTCCCTAGGGTGTCATGATACAACTAAGAGGGTTACTAGTGCAAAGGACCACGCAACTAGGGTTTCCTTAATGGGTTAACGTGGTTAACCCAACTCATTCAAGTACCAAGTTGGTTAAGTGTACCCAAGGTTCATGACTTAACCCTACCAACCCATCGTGTTTTCATTGGTTAAGTATTCCAGCGGTCCATGACTTAACCCTAATCACAAGGCATTAATTAATTAATGCACCTTAACCTCTCACATTAGACTTTGTTGTGGTTACTAGTTAAGCCGGCGGGTCCGGGTAGCTTTACACCACAACTTGGTCTAACCTCGGGTTCAAGGTACAACATGACCAACTTCTCACATTGGGTCTTATTGTTTGTAGCAACTAGTTAAGCCGGTCGGTTCCGGGTAGGTTTACGCTACAAACTCAACCCAACCTCGAGTTGGTCAAACTTATCTTTTCTAAGTCTCATGTCCACCATGTTTCCAAAACACATTACAAGTTTTTCAAGCAATTGGGTAGACCTAACTTAATAGGTAAATTCCCAATGGGTAGACCTAACTTAATAGGTAAATTTCCAAGCTTATGTTTTTATGTCTTTTAAGTTTACCCAACCCCAAACGCAATCCCATCGCTTACATATCGCAATAGCGCATAAAGGATAGAAAGAGGGAACTTTGCATAATCATGACATAAAAGTGTTGAAGCCACAAGTTCAACATGGTGGCATATGAGACAAAGATGTGATCATAAACTTGCATATCTTGTTATCAACTTGCAAAATATTCATAAGCATGCATAACATCATTTTAACTTGCATAGTGTTCATATGCATACATAACATGGTTTCAACTTGCATAAAGTTCATATGCATGCATAACATCATTTTAACTTGCATAGTGTTCATATGCATACATAACATGGTTTCAACTTGCATAAAGTTCATATGCATGCATAACATCATTTTAACTTGCATAGTGTTCATATGCATACATAACATGATAGCATGAACAAAATGTTCAACCCAAACTTGCATAACATACTTGCATACCATAACATGACATACTTGCCTATAAACTTGCATATTATAACATGATAAACTTGAATATCAACTTGCATATTACAACATGTCAAACTTGCATATCAACTTGCATAACATATGACAACTTGCATATCAAACTTGCATACAAAACTTGCATAACACATGACAACTTGCATATCATACTTGCATAATAAAACTTGCATAACATATGACAACTTGCATATCATACTTGCATAGCATAACTTGCATATCATATGACAACTTACATATCAAACTTGCATAGTATAACTTGCATATCATATGACAACTTGCAAACCAAACTTGCATAACAAAACTTGCATAACATATGACAACTTGCATATCATACTTGCATAGCATAACTTGCATATCATATGACAACTTACATATCAAACTTGCATAGTATAACTTGCATATCATATGACAACTTGCAAACCAAACTTGCATAACAAAACTTGCATAACATATGATAACTTGCAAACCAAACTTGCATAACAAAACTTGCATAACATATGATAACTTGCAAACCAAACTTGCATAACAAAACTTGCATAACATATGATAGCTTACAAACCAAACTTGCACAACAAAACTTGCATAACATATGATAACTTGCATTTAAACTTGCATATCATACATTTAACTTTAAAAGTTCAAGTATGAAAGGAATAGGGCTTACAATGCTTATGCGGACTCAATTGAGTTTAGCAAATGTAAGAAACCCCTTATGCAACTAATTAAACCCCAAATATGCAAGCAAACTTGATCAAGACTCCTCCTTTATGATGCCAATAGAGAAACAAGACTTTAATGCAAGCTAAAGAGGATCATACAAGCCTAAATACACTTGTATGCATGGAAATCTCTTAGAAATTTGATTTAGGAATTTATGAAGAGAGTGGAGGCCATGAGAGGTTTGATTTTGACATAGTTTAGTTGCTAGAATGAATAATGAATGATTTAGGGTAGGTTAGGGTCTTATTTATAGATTAGGCTAGTGTTTTAGGCCCTTAGATTAACCCTAAATTAGATTAGGACCCTTAGATTTCGGAGCCTTCCAGAAACCAGCCCTAAGACCAAGCCCGAACCCCAAACTGGTGCACCAAACCACAGAACTCTCTAGAAACTGTGCAGGTTTTCTTGCTCGACACGGGCGCACTTCCCAAGTGCGCCAGTGTAAAAATGTATTGGCGCACTTCACAAGTGCGCCAGTGCATTTATTGTGTTGGCGCACTTCACAAGTGCGCCAGTGCATTTTGGCTAGTTTTCGGATTTTTCTGCCAAACTTCGTTCGTCCATATCTTCTTCATACGGACTCCGATTTTCGAAAACTCGGACTCTATTTCGCGTATTTTTCCGAGACGAACGCAATGGCATAGCCCGTTTCCCTTGATTCATATTTTAGAATTAAATTCTGCCTCAATTTATGTTATAACAGGTTATTGAAAATACGGGTTGTTACATTCTCCCCTCCTTAAGGGATTTCGTCCCCGAAATCTTCAAGTTAGGAAGAACGTATCCTACCATCCAACATCCATCTACTCAAAACATCATCCACGAGCAATCATTGTCCTTACAAGATTCTAAATGCTGGATGAACATATGCAAAGGTGTGTGTATATGTACTTATCTAATGCAAATATCATCAATGCGAATTGTGTTAGTGAAATGAATCCATATGTATGCAATTCCTAACATAATGTATATCATCTATATGTGTGCACATAACATACACCCATATGCAACATCCATGTGATAACACACAATTTTCATCCATGAATAAGCATAAACACTCATGCATATGCAATATGAGGAGTGTGTGAGCCGATCTAGTGCCTAATCGTGTATAATGCATCCACGAGTAACCACTTGCAAACACTTGCAACCACTTGCAACCATGAAGCATAACATGTTTCAAACACATGTTTCAACCAAAGGGTTTCTACCTAAGATTCTCATGACAAGATTAACATGATAAACTAGATAAACAAGACAAACATGGATAGCAAAAGATGTGCTAAAGAGATCGGGAGGATAAGCAAGATATACTCCTTTTGGATTACAAGAAATCCTTTCCTAACCCAACCCATATTCCATAAAAGCCTAAAAGGTTTAGTCAACCTATCGGACCCCTTCAAACCTTGACATGTATTACTAACCGATGAGTCATACCCCCTTATGGAGTTTACAAAAGAAATGGGATCGAGAATGGGACCGAGAGGATATACGTAAAAAGATAACATGCGAGTAAGTTCCGCAGGAAAACAAGGATCAAGGATATACTCTTAGAAAGAGATATGATGCGCGTATCTAGCCTTCAATCTTCTAAGTCACGTTTCCTTGAGCTTAACTCCACAGTGCTTTGACCGTCTTTTACCTCATGATTTCTTAGCTTCTTAACTCTTATTTCCAAATATGAGTTGGAACCCATTTCATTGTCGCCCCTCGTCTTCCTCTTTCACTTACTCTTCTATCATTCTTGGCTTAAACATAACTATGACCTCATGGTTTCATGCAAGCTCTCCAAAATTCACTAGTGAATCCTGGATCTCGTTTACTTACCATAAAGTATTCCACGCAGCAGAACTTTTCTCGAAAATACCAATCCATGTTGCCAATGAACCATCCGCCTGCGAATGATAGGCCGTACTTAGATTCAGTTGCTTGCCCATGACTTCCCGTAGACTATCTCAAAACTTGACTGGTGAAGATTGAGTCATGGTTACTAACTATACTTTAGGGAGCCTCGTGCAACTGCTTTATTTCTTGAAAGTAAACTGTCGCTAGCTATGATGCAGTCCTTTCACTTTTTACCGGAGTGAAATGAGCGCTCTTCGTGAGTCTACCTACTATGACCCACATGCTCGTATTCTCTTTCCTTGACCTAGGCAGTCCATCCACGAAATCCTTCGTGATGTTTTTCCCTCTTCCATTGCGAGGACCTCCAATGGATATAATAGCCCACCGGGCTTCTATAACTCGGCCTTAATCTGTTGGCACCACATGCACTTGGGACAAACTTGGCCACCTCCTCGGGTGATGTGCATCTTCAAGAACCTTCTTTCTCTCATCGCGTCTTAGCCATCCCTTGTTATCTACAGCGAGGTGTCTTAACATCTCGCCTCGAATCAACTTGTTCATGATCTCGACTAACTGCGGGTCCTCTTTCTGTGAAGTCCCTACTTGATCCAGAAGGGTAGGTTTAAGCTCAAGGGACGCTAACTAACTAATTAAACTGAGAGAACTTCTTATTTCAATTGTCCTCGTCGGAGCTTTCCGGTCTTGAACTGCGACCACTTTAGCAGGATCCACCACTAAGCCTTGCTTAGAAACTATATGCCCAAGAAATCTAACTCCTTTTTCTCCAAAATGTCATTTGGAGAACCTGACATTCAACCGATGCGCTCTAAGCGTATCCATCACCTCCACGAGATGCCTTGCATGCTCTTCCTCATCCTTTGGGAAGATCAGAATATCATCTACGAAGACTACCACAACCTCGTTCAGGAACTCCCTAGACACCCTACTTACCAAGTCCACGAAGTATGCGGGTGCATTAGTCAAGCCGAACGGCATGACAAGCCATTCAAAGAATCCTATCTGGAGTTCTGAACGCAGTCTTGTCTATACTATCCTCAGCTACCCTGAGCTGATGGAATCCAGTAGCAAGATCAAGAGAGAACAGATGTTCCTACAAGCTGATCAAACAGATCATCGATCCTTGGCAATGGTTGTCTATTCTTCTTGTTCAACTCACGATAATCAACATACGGGCGAAGCGAACTGTCCACATTAGTAGCGAATACTACTAGAGCACCTTCCTTGGAAATGCTTCATCGAATGGAGTTCTTCTCAAGCAACTCCTTCACTTGCTTACTTAGCTCCCGTCTCACGGGACCATGTGCCTTACCGGCCACATAACTGGCTTGGCATTATCAACCAGATAAATGCGGAAATCTATCTCTCGTTTAGGGGTAACCCCCTTCACTTCACCCAAGATATCAGGATATTCTCGGACCACCCTCACCGATTGCAAACTATCGATAGACGAGTCGAGGGATTTAAGATAACACAACATGACGAGACTCATAGGGGTACTAGAAATTCCTAGGGTATTACCGAGGCGAGTCATGAGCCTCACAACCCTATGCTCAAAAATCAAGAATGGCTCCAAAACTGGACAACCAACCCATGGTCAAAATCAACTCATACCCCATGAAACCGAGAATACAAGCATTACACGAGAACTCTACCCTAGAGATAGAGTTTTTCAAATCCACGTAGATAATAGACAAGTGGGCGAAAACCCCAATTGGATTTGAAACACACACGGGATCACAAACTAGACTAGTACTCAGGTGCAAATTTCAACTAGATCAGATGAAATAAGCTATGCGATGCACCAAAATCAAACAAGGTACGAACAGGAAAATCAGAAATGTATACAAGGCTTTCAACAGAAATACTACCTCGATCGGGAACTGGAGCAGCATTGAGAGCATGATCTTGCCCTCTCGAAGGTCCAGCACGCTGAGTCTGACCCTGGCCTTGCCCTTGCTTCTTCGGGCAATCCCTAGTGAAGTGTCCAAACTCACCACAATGAAAGCATTCGCCCTTCTTCCTTTTCCTCTTCTTACACTCCTTAATGAGATGCCCAACTAAACCGCAATAATAGCACTTTCCCTTTTTGTTATTGCCCTTGTTGTTGTCCCCCTTGTTGCCTTGACTCTTGTTCTTGTTCTTATTGCCTTGACTGCTCTGACCACTTGGATTACCCTGATTTCCTTTCCACTGGGAATCAGTCTTCTTGGCTTGAGTATCATTCATCTTGATCTCTTTCTTGTCACTCCTACTCTCTTCATTAAGTAGGGCAATATTCACCAAACTCTCGAAAGTTGCCCCCAAGGGTATATGAGTCATGGCCAAACCATGTAATGGCGTTTAATCCTAGAGCAAAGTATAAGGCCTTCTTCTGAGCTGTGTTAACTAAGTCTAAACCGACCTGAGCCAGTTGATTAAACTGATCTATGTATTCCCTAATGGTCATGTCCCCTTGCTTCAGTGATAGGAACCTTAGTCCAAACTTTCCCCGAAAGTCTTCCCAAGTCTCAATTGGCTTAGTAACGGTGGTGACCACCCACCAACGTGCAGCTTCTTCCTTTAACAACCACACTGCTAATAAAACCTTCCTACGGTCATCTATATTAAAGAAGGTAAAAAGATCTTCGGTTTCTTTCAACCAATTCCTTGCCTCCACATAAGTCTCGGTTCCAAAGAAATTCTTGCAACCCATCGCCTTAAAATCTTGGCAAATCTCTGCGAAGTCAGTTTGAGGATGCTGAGGGGAAGGAGGAAGAGGAACCTCAGCGACAGGAGGAAGAAGAACATCAACTACCGGAGGAGGAGTAATATTTGCGGGGCCGGCTTCGGTCGCCCTAGCCTCCAAAAGTCTCCTATACCAAACAGGTACGTGTACTCCCTCCGGAATGGCAAAGTTATCGGCCATATTGAAAACAAAGAAAAAGATAGATTCAGAATGGAGAAAAACGAAGGAATTTTGCTAATGGCTTTTTGGGGAATAGCCTTTAAAATAAACTAGACTTTTCTTTGGAAAATACTTTATACTTGGTTTTGAAGATAGTTTTCCAAAAAGTTTAAAAAAAAAAACCTTTTTGTTCTTTCTCGTAAACCATATGCTCTGATACCAAATGTAACACCCCACCTCCGCCAGTGCCACTCTTGCAAGGGCACTGACTTTGGAGGGGCGTTTGAATCAGGTAAACATGAAAAATGATATATCAAGGCAGAACAAGAACATATGTATATATGTAAACAGAGTAAATAACATAGATAAAACAGCGGAAGATTTAAACCATTTCAAAACAAGTCTGGTACAACATAATATCAATTTTCCCAATAAACAAGTCTAGATAAAACAACATCATCTGAAAACAGAAATACATAAAGTACTATCCCCAAAATGAAGTGATAAACCATAGCTAGCTCAATGTCCAAACCGTACATGAGCAAATCCAGTAAGCAAGCTGTAAAAGATCCAAG
Source organism: Allium sativum (assembly GCA_030737875.1). NCBI lineage: Eukaryota > Viridiplantae > Streptophyta > Magnoliopsida > Asparagales > Amaryllidaceae > Allium > Allium sativum. The sequence goes on along the minus strand of CM060909.1, from coordinate 744,274,528 downwards.
CTAAGCTCCAATGTTCCCACCCTGAAGACCTGAGGGGGGGGGGGGGGGGGAAACGGAAGAAAAGAGGCGAAAGGAAACAGGTCAGTCAAAAAGACTGAGTAAGCCCTACTACAGTCAATGTAAACTGATAAAGTTAACTGGTATGGGCAGCAAGGGATGAACATAAGGATAACAACATACTAGCATGATGATTAACTATCAAGGTAGATAAAGGTGTCATCGCATAATCAGGATTAAGGTTTTGCACCACAGGTGTACTAGTAAACTAACATGACATGAATAAACGAGTATTGATCTCTTGGCCCAAGCTTTGGCCCAATAACATGAAGTGACCCCAATACGAGGTACAAAGTGTAACCAAGAAGTGATCCCCAGGCCCAAGTTTGGCCCAACATCAAGAATGACCCAAACCAAGGTCCAACTAGCACGGTCTAGTCGACCGGCTCCCTAAAGCCTAACTCGTCAAGTGTCTGTGTCATACGGCCCAACTACGAAGTGTAGCTAAACTGTGCTAGGTCCACCCTAGGGTGTATCAAGTCCTAGGGTGTCAACCACCGACACAAACCAAGCACGCACATGGCATCCCAGTAGTCGTTTGGTCACTTACATGGCATCCCAGTAATCGTGCCCCTCCCTAGCCTAGTCCCTAGGGTGTCATGATACAACTAAGAGGGTTACTGGTGCAAAGGACCACGCAACTAGGGTTTCCTTAATGGGTTAACGTGGTTAACCCAACTCATTCAAGTACCAAGTTGGTTAAGTGTACCCAAGGTTCATGACTTAACCCTACCAACCCATCGTGTTTTCATTGGTTAAGTATTCCAGCGGTCCATGACTTAACCCTAATCACAAGGCATTAATTAATTAATGCGCCTTAACCTCTCACATTAGACTTTGTTGTGGTTACTAGTTAAGCCGGCTTGTCCGGGTAGCTTTACACCACAACATGGTCTAACCTCGGGTTCAAGGTACAACATGACCAACTTCTCACATTGGGTCTTATTGTTTGTAGCAACTAGTTAAGCCGGTCGGTTCCGGGTAGGTTTACGCTACAAACTCAACCCAACCTCGAGTTGGTCACACTTATCTTTTCTAAGTGTCATGTCCACCATGTTTCCAAAACACATTACAAGTTTTTCAAGCAATTGGGTAGACCTAACTTAATAGGTAAATTCCCAATGGGTAGACCTAACTTAATAGGTAAATTCCCAAGCTTATGTTTTTATGTCTTTTAAGTTTACCCAACCCCAAACGCAATCCCATCGCTTACATATCGCAATAGCGCATAAAGGATAGAAAGAGGGAACTTTGCATAATCATGACATAAAAGTGTTGAAGCCACAAGTTCAACATGGTGGCATATGAGACAAAGATGTGATCATAAACTTGCATATCTTGTTATCAACTTGCAAAATATTCATAAGCATGCATAACATCATTTTAACTTGCATAGTGTTCATATGCATACATAACATGGTTTCAACTTGCATAAAGTTCATATGCATGCATAACATCATTTTAACTTGCATAGTGTTCATATGCATACATAACATGGTTTCAACTTGCATAAAGTTCATATGCATGCATAACATCATTTTAACTTGCATAGTGTTCATATGCATACATAACATGATAGCATGAACAAAATGTTCAACCCAAACTTGCATAACATACTTGCATACCATAACATGACATACTTGCCTATAAACTGGCATATTACAACATGATAAACTTGCATATCAACTTGCATATTACAACATGTCAAGCTTGCATATCAACTTGCATAACATATGACAATTTGCATATCAAACTTGCATACAAAACTTGCATAACACATGACAACTTGCATATCATACTTGCATAATAAAACTTGCATAACATATGACAACTTGCATATCATACTTGCATAGCATAACTTGCATATCATATGACAACTTACATATCAAACTTGCATAGTATAACTTGCATATCATATGACAACTTGCAAACCAAACTTGCATAACAAAACTTGCATAACATATGACAACTTGCATATCATACTTGCATAGCATAACTTGCATATCATATGACAACTTACATATCAAACTTGCATAGTATAACTTGCATATCATATGACAACTTGCAAACCAAACTTGCATAACAAAACTTGCATAACATATGATAACTTGCAAACCAAACTTGCATAACAAAACTTGCATAACATATGATAACTTGCAAACCAAACTTGCATAACAAAACTTGCATAACATATGATAACTTACAAACCAAACTTGCACAACAAAACTTGCATAACATATGATAACTTGTATATAAACTTGCATATCATACATTTAACTTTAAAAGTTCAAGTATGAAAGGAATAGGGCTTACAATGCTTATGCGGACTCAATTGAGTTTAGCAAATGTAAGAAACCCCTTATGCAACTAATTAAACCCCAAAAATGCAAGCAAACTTGATCAAGACTCCTCCTTTATGATGCCAATAGAGAAACAAGACTTTAATGCAAGCTAAAGAGGATCATACAAGCCTAAATACACTTGTATGCATGGAAATCTCTTAGAAATTTGATTTAGGAATTTATGAAGAGAGTGGAGGCCATGAGAGGTTTGATTTTGACATAGTTTAGTTGCTAGAATGAATAATGAATGATTTAGGGTAGGTTAGGGTCTTATTTATAGATTAGGCTAGTGTTTTAGGCCCTTAGATTAACCCTAAATTAGATTAGGACCCTTAGATTTCGGAGCCTTCCAGAAACCAGCCCTAAGACCAAGCCCAAACCCCAAACTGGTGCACCCAACCACAGAACTCTCTAGAAACTGTGCAAGTTTTCTGGCTCGACACGGGCGCACTTCCCAAGTGCGCCAGTGTAAAAATGTATTGGCGCACTTCACAAGTGTGCCAGTGCATTTATTGTGTTGGCGCACTTCACAAGTGCGCCAGTGCATTCTGGCTAGTTTTCGGGTTTTTCTGCCAAACTTCGTTCGTCCATATCTTCTTCATACGGACTCCGATTTTCGAAAACTCAGACTCTATTTCGCGTATTTTTCCGAGACGAACGCAATGGCATAGCCCGTTTCCCTTGATTCATATTTTAGAATTAAATCCTGCCTCAATTTATGTTATAACAGGTTATTGAAAATACGGGTTGTTACAAAAGTAAGCATCTTTGTGAACTTGTGTTGACTCTCTAAACATGACTAGATTACGTTTGGTGTTATGCCTAATTGAAAATATGTTTTAGGCCTATGTTGTTATCAAAATCATATGAATATATATACGACACATAATTAAGTTAGATTCACATTTTAAATGCAAGTTTACATGACTAGATTTAAAACCATGATTCATGTTTAGGTATGTTTTATGTTAAGATTATATGCTATTACAATGCAAGTTCACAAGATATGTTATAATATAGTGAACGTATAAAACGGGGGTATTGACGATGGGGTAAAAATATAAAACATATGTGTCGGCATGTCTGTCGCATGCCAACGACCTTGAGAACATTTAAGTGGTATAAGTAAATTTTACCCAATAAAGATGAATTTGAATAATGGGCTGCAAATATTTACATATAAAAAGAAAAGAGACAAAATATGTAAACTTAGAAAATACGATGTGTTTAACCCGAGGTTGGATTGAGTTATGACATAAACCTGCCCGGAACCGCCCGGCTGTCCAGTAGTCACAACAATACCTATCCAATGTGGGTGGTTAAACATTGAGCCCAATAAAGACCCGAGGTTAAACTGAGTTGTGGCGTAAGACTGCCCGGACTCAACCGGCAACAGGCAGCCACAACAATACCTGTCTAATGTGAGTGGTTGAGGCTTTAATAAGACAATTAAGGCTGAGTCAGGATTGATAGGATTAAGTAAATTGAATTAATACTTAATCAAATTGAACATGGTAAACTATACAGACTGATTTGGGGGTTAGGTTTACAGAACACTTAACCAACTTGGCATGTTGGCTAGAAATAGAAAACCTAGTAGCGGGGGACCCTTTTCAGCAGTAACCCTACAAGGTGTATCAGGATACCCTGAACTAGGCAGGGTGGGGCACGATTACTGGGCTGACTGTAAGAGGTCAAATCGACGGCGGTGGTGCAGCAGTGTAGGTTCTAACGGGGTGCGGGCGTGCACACACTCCAGCGCAGAAAAATTAGGCACTAGGCACCAGTAGTATACCTGTGCATTCTAGAATTGTGTCGAGCCGCCACCATGGGACTTGATACACCCCATGGTGGGACCAGCATAGGTAGCTACAACATCGGGGGCCGTAAGACACATGTAACTATGCGAGTAGGTGCCGATCATTAGAAATGGATCACTTCACCCTGATTATGGGTTGTTTGTTGGGAACTAGTTTATATGGGTATAGAGATTAATATGGGGTACGATAGTATATGCGACTCTAAACAACTTAACTTAGTTTATGGTGCTTCTCCATTTCCAGTTTGTACTTATCATGCTCATTTCTTTATTCATAGACTGAATAGTCCTAGACTTACTCAGGCTTTATGTCTGACTCTACTTTTCTTTCATCTTCTTTTCTTTCGTTCCCCCCAGGTCCATAGGGAGGGAATACCGCAGCTTGACCAGTTTTCACATCCAGCTTGAAGAGAAAGAATGTATTGCTTGGATCTCTTTCGTTTTGGACTATGGCTTTGGATAGCAATTATGGGGACTTATGCAGTTTACTTATGTTTTTATGCTTCTTTAAGTTATGAAATCAAGACAGTTATGAAAATGTAATGTTTTTGGAAGTATTGTAAGACAATTATGTCATGGTTTGTGTAAACACGTATTTTGATGAAATAAAAGTTGCTGTTGTTTTCCGCTGTTCAAAAATATGTGTATTTATATCTATCTTGTGTATCTGTGACTTATACTTATAAACCTCCACCAAAATTAGGGAATTCCCTTTGAGAGTGACCCTAACGGAGGTGGGGTGTTTCACTTGGTATCAGAGCATAGGTTTACCAGATAAGATAAAAAGTTTTGAAAATTTATTTTCAAAAGAAAATTTAAAGAAGCATTTTTAAAGATAAAATGTTATTTTATTTTAAAAAGGCATAGTCCCCCAAAGTCATAGGTACTATCTTTTATCCTTCGTTTTGAATCTATCCATTTGTTTCAGCATGTCCGAAGAACTTAACTTGCCGGAGGGTGTACCAATACCTGGTTGGTTCAGACGATTCTTAGAAGCAAGGGCCAATCAGCCAGGTCCCACTGTTCCTCCTCCCATAGCTTTGAAATCTTTACATATCTTAGCAAAAGTATTACCACGTGGAGGAGGTGGAGGAAGAGGTGCTGCTGCAGCTGGATGATTTCCTACAGTTGGGGGAGGATGTAACACCCCGTGTATTCTATAATAGTGAAATTCACAAATTAAAGTATAATTAATTTCAAATCAAAGAATTAAGGGAAACGGGATACGCCATTGCGTTCGTCTCGGAATTCTACTTGAGATAGAGTCCGAGTTTGCGTAAAACGGACTCCGTATGAGGGAGATATGGCCTCCGGAAGTTTCAGAATTCAAACAGACAGAAACAGTTCAGAAAACAGTTCAAAATTCAAAAATCGGACCCAGATTGGGCTGGGTGGGAATTTTCCCGCCCAAGGCAACCAGGTCGACTGGGTAGTCGACCTAGGCCACGTAGGTCGACTGGGTAGTCGACTTGGGGCACCCAGGTCGACTATGTAGTCGACCTGGGGGTCGACTGGGTAGTCGACCTGGCCCCTCAGCCAGGTCGAACCCAGCCCCTCGTGGCTGGCCTGGTCTATGCTTGGCCGAATTTTTGTGCTTTGCCTTGTCACTAGGGCTAGGCGTCAGCTCCTGATTGGTCTCTCTTTGAAACGAACGACTAATATTAATCTAAGCTCCATCAACGGCTCTAATCAATTCACAAACTCTATAAAAAGGACCTAAGACTCCACCTAATTCACACAAATAAAATGAGAATGAGACCGTCATGCTGCTGAAGAAAGACTAGGAGTAGCCGTCAAAATTGAGAGACGATTAGGAGTCAATTCGAAAGCTTAAAGCAACGACAACTAAATCAAAACAACGCCTACAACAAAGGATAGCATCTCCAAAATCAGAATTCAGAAACCTGAATTGAAGATTCGTCATACGTTGTAAGTAGAGTGCTATTCCGATGTGAATGAATAATTAAGTTTTGATTTACGTAAAATGAGAAATGGAATTGTACTTAATTTGTTGTGATGATAACTCATAATTGTATGTTGCTATGATTCTAATTATGAATAGATTTGGGATGTTGTGGTATAATGATGTTAGACCTATTGGATATTTGCAAGTATATGATTCATGTTGAAAGTTAACGACTATATGTTTGTGGTAGTCTATTACAACACCTATTGGATATTTGCAAGTATATGATTCATGTTGAAAGTTAACGACTATATGTTTGTGGTAGTTTATTTCAACAAAGTTGAGGTTCATGCAAGTATGTGATTCACTATTATGCCAACATGATTTTAGACCCTTCTATGTATATTTTTATGATCATGTTTAGTGTAGTTGGATCCATTTGGGTATTATGATTTATATGAATTTATGTTGAAATAGGAATTATGGTTCTAGTGAGAAAAAAAGACATACTTTTGTATTAGTGACAAAAGTAAGCATCTTTGTGAACTTGTGTTGACTCTCTAAACATGACTAGATTACGTTTGGTGTTATGCCTAATTGAAAATATGTTTTAGGCCTATGTTGTTATCAAAATCATATGAATATATATACGACACATAATTAAGTTAGATTCACATTTTAAATGCAAGTTTACATGACTAGATTTAAAACCATGATTCATGTTTAGGTATGTTTTATGTTAAGATTATATGCTATTACAATGCAAGTTCACAAGTGCCTAATTTATGTTAATTAGATCGTTATGTTGCAAGTTCATGCGAACACATACCCCTTTTGATGTTACTTAGAATATATAAACACCATGTTCTAAGCCTCCCCTGTTTCATGTGGCTAAGTTGGGCTTAAATGTTAAGCCCAAGATATGTTATAATATAGTGAACGTATAAAACGAGGGTATTGACGATGGGGTAAAAATATAAAACATATGTGTCGGCATGTCTGTCGCATGCCAACGACCTTGAGAACATTTAAGTGGTATAAGTAAATTTTACCCAATAAAGATGAATTTGAATAATGGGCTGCAAATATTTATATATAAAAAGAAAAGAGACAAAATATGTAAACTTAGAAAATACGATGTGTTTAACCCGAGGTTGGATTGAGTTATGACATAAACCTGCCCGGAACCGCCCGGCTGTCCAGTAGTCACAACAATACCTATCCAATGTGGGTGGTTAAACATTGAGCCCAATAAAGACCCGAGGTTAAACTGAGTTGTGGCGTAAGACTGCCCGGACTCAACCGGCAACAGGCAGCCACAACAATACCTGTCTAATGTGAGTGGTTGAGGCTTTAATAAGACAATTAAGGCTGAGTCAGGATTGATAGGATTAAGTAAATTGAATTAATACTTAATCAAATTGAACATGGTAAACTATACAGACTGATTTGGGGGTTAGGTTTACAGAACACTTAACCAACTTGGCATGTTGGCTAGAAATAGAAAACCTAGTAGCGGGGGACCCTTTTCAGCAGTAACCCTACAAGGTGTATCAGGATACCCTGAACTAGGCAGGGTGGGGCACGATTACTGGGCTGACTGTAAGAGGTCAAATCGACGGCGGTGGTGCAGCAGTGTAGGTTCTAACGGGGTGCGGGCGTGCACACACTCCAGCGCAGAAAAATTAGGCACTAGGCACCAGTAGTATACCTGTGCATTCTAGAATTGTGTCGGGCCGCCACCATGGGACTTGATACACCCCATGGTGGGACCAGCATAGGTAGCTACAACATCGGGGGCCGTAAGACACATGTAACTATGCGAGTAGGAGCCGATCATTAGAAATGGATCACTTCACCCTGATTATGGGGTGCATGTTGGGAACTAGTTTATATGGGTACAAAGATTAATATGGGGTACGATAGTATATGCGACTCTAGACAACTTAACTTAGTTTATGGTGCTTCTCCATTTCCAGTTTGTACTTATCATGCTCATTTCTTTATTCATAGACTGAATAGTCCTAGACTTACTCAGGCTTTATGTTTGACTCTACTTTTCTTTCGTTTCCCCCCCTAGGTCCACAGGGAGGGAATACCACAGCTTGACCAGTTTTCACATCCGGCTTGAAGAGAAAGAATGTATTGCTTGGATCTCTTTCGTTTTGGACTATGGCTTTGGGTAGCAATTATGGGGACTTATGCAGTTTACTTATGTTTGTATGCTTCTTTAAGTTATGAAATCAAGACAGTTATGAAAATGTAATGTTTTTGGAAGTATTGTAAGACAATTATGTCATGGTTTGTGTAAACACGTATTTTGATGAAATAAAAGTTGCTGTTGTTTTCCGCTGTTCAAAAATATGTGTATTTATATCTGTCTTGTGTATCTGTGACTTATACTTATAAACCTCCACCAAAATTAGGGCATTCCCTTTGAGAGTGACCCTAACGGAGGTGGGGTGTTTCAAGAGATTTCGGGGACGAAATCCTTTTACGGAGGAGAGAATGATATAACCCAAATTTGAAAAAAAACAATAATTAATTAACTAATTGTTAATTAAAGAGCACGTTGAGAAATAATTGAGAATTAGGAAACGGGGGTTGCGCCATTAGGTCCGTCGCGATTTTCTGACTCGGGTAGACTTTGGTTTGCGTAAAACAGACTTAAGACAAATAAATTACGACCAGTTGAAGTTTTAATTTTAAACTAGAAATTTAAATATAAGTTAACAAGATTTAAATAATTAATTGGGCAAGATTAACGGAGTAAGTGGGGCGACCGATCCCCAATTAGGTCGACCATGTTGTCCACCCAGGACCCAAGTTGGTTGACCCTTGTGTCGAACCACCTGAGGGTGGGTCGACCCAATTTGCTTTGCCAGGAACAATTTCATGCCTGGCACGAGTCGAACCAGCTGGTGTGTTCTAGAGACTTCCTACTGACGTGGTTTTAAGCATTATGATTAAAAACCTAATAATCCTAAGGCTTAGATTTTCCTTCCACGCCTATAAATCGACTTGTGCTCCACCTCTTTCCCACACACTTCTCCTTCTTCATTTTCTCAGCCTCCACATCAGTTCTTCTCTGAAATAAAAATATATTGTTGAGGAACAAATTTTGGAGTACTATCCATTTTTAAATTAGAAGGATTTAACTGTTAAAGAAATCGGGATCGGCTATAGTCATACTCTCTGTCAATACCGTAAATCAATTTTCAACTATGTACGTAGTGGACAATTCCAAACAAAGTAAGATAGTTTCACAAACGATTCTGATACATGATTTTTACGTGACCTTGACTCCCATGAGTAATCTTGACATGATTAAAACAGGAGCTACGCCGAGACAAAGTGAGGTCATTCCTCCTATCGAGCGCACTTCTTCGATACCATTCTATTACTTTTGTGATGTGTTTGGTGGCTACCCTTCGATTTGATTATGGGAGTTTGTCTCAAGGTGGGCGGTAGTAGCTGCTATGCATTGCTGTCAGTTCGGCTTTGTAAACGGCGTATCCCCTGGCAATCCTCGTATGCCTTGTCACATGCCTTATGTGAACCCACTACGATTTTGGTTTGTACTGTATTATATAGAGCACCATTTGATAGCCCTCTAGTTGTACAAGGAATTACGGTACTATATATACTATGTGAATATATAAACAGTATAAAGGTAACAATGGTAATCCTGCTTACGCTATTTTGATACTTTACTAATAGATGTAAGATCTAATTTAACCCTAGAGAGGGGTGAATAGGGTTTATTGCAGTTTTGAGGAATATAAAAAATATTACAGCTCAGATCACAACACAATAAACAAATGCAAAAAATAAATGACACAGAATTTACCCACCTTCGCCAAACCCCTGCCTACTACTGCATTCCACATGGTTTCTTACTAAGAATCAAGATAATGTCTACGCTTACAATTTATTGTAAACTCGTGACACTCGCTCCCAACTGTTCCAATCCTATGCTCAAAATCCCGCACTGATCTCGAACCCTGAGTCATATTTTCCCTAACTATAAATCCTATAGCTAGAATCCTAGTTTATAAAAAACTAGAAAAACTATGGATTGATTATAAAAGAAAATAACTTAAAATAAAATATAAAAAAACCTTAGTTTAAAACATGGCCGGTCCCATTTTTATTTCCTTTGACACTTGATTGAGTTCCTCTTTACTTCAGTGGGCACCGAATAGAAAAATTAAGGTTTTCTATATTCCCTAAATCGTAACTCCTTATGATTTGATCAAATCGTCTCTCTGATGGCTCGAATGTCTTCTTGCTCTCGGTCGATCGATTTGGCTTGCTTGTGATCGAAAAACCCAAAATGATTGTAACACCCCGTATTTTTATAACATGTTAAAACCATAAATCAAGGCAGAATAAATTTTTAAAGTAAAAATCAAGGGAAACGGGTTGCGCCATTGCGTCCATCTCAAAATTCTGCTTGGAAATGATCCGAGTTTTCGAAAAACGGAGTCCGTATGAGGGAGATATGACCCTCCGAAGTTTCAGGAATTTTCAGAATCGAAAACAGCTCGAAATTCGAATTCGAAATTCGAATTCAAACGCCAGCGCAGACTGGGCGGGAATTTTCCCGCCCAGGACCAGGTCGACCTGGGGGTCGACACTATGGTCGACCTCCCAGGGACCAGGTCGACCATATGGTCGACCTGGGGGTCGACCTGGTGGTCGATCTGGTGCCAGAACCCAGTTTTGAGCCTGGGTTCATTCTGATGTATCCGGTCTCGTTTTCTGTCTAGATTCGTCCGCCTAATCCTATATAAACAGCCTCTTAGCCTCATTCTCTTTACACCATTTCATTCTCTCCTTATGCCGCCTCTGGAATAATTAAAATAAATAAATAAAAATAAAATACGAAGACTATTTCTTGAAGACTACGGTTAGGGATTGCAAATTGGAGATTCAAATCAAGTTAGAGCTTAAAGAAGGGAAGGAATGACTAATTCAACGGCTTCGAGCAACATCGCGCGAATCATAGCAAATCACCTCAACGTTATCTTATTATCCTTTTTTAAAACCGATCAATGTAAGTCAGTTACTTTTTAGATTTGAACGTCTAGATCTATTTGTGGCATGTAATTAAATGGATATAAGAATATGTCTGATCCTCTCATTTGAATCTGTGCTTGTATATGCCTTTGGATCTGATTAAGAACTATTGAGATTAATTACCGATGAGACCGTGCCTATGCCTATGACATTGAAACTATTGTTAATAGCCTATGCCTATGACTGTGAACATGAGACTATGCCTATGCCTATGACTGTGAACATAAGACTATGCCTATGCCTATGACCGTGAACATAAAACTATTGCCTATGACTATGACAAGGACAATTGTGGCTAATCACCTACGACTCATGACTATGAGATTACTGCGTATGATTATAAGACTATTGTCCATGACCATGACTTTGAAATTATTACAGTTAATTGCCTAGGACTATTTTGGTTAATTATCCATGACTATTGTGTTTAATCGCCCATGATTCATAACTATGAAACCATGACTATGACTATTGTGGTTAATTGTCTAGGACTATTTTGTGGTTAATTGCCTAGGACTATTGTGGTTAATTGCCTTTGACTAGTATGGTTAGTTGCGTATGCCCATAACACTATAGTTACAAATCATGTCGTACACCGAACTGGCATCATGTTGGACCAAATCACCTATGCCTATTCCCTAAATTATGTTGATCTTATATTTATGATGTAGCTTGTCTAGTTTATTCCTATTCACTGTTATGTACATCAAACCTATTGGAATCATTATCTTTGTATTTGGTTAGCTTTTTGCATGCCTATTCTTTATGTCAAATTCTCGTGCTTATCCCCTATTCCTTTTAGTTAGTTTCATTTCATAAGTACTTAGGAACTTGTGAAATCATGTTATACGTACGACTACGGCGGGGGAAATTTGGGCGTAGCCTAATTTATATAATTTGGCATAATAAACGTGTTGATATAAATCTGAATTGGCTATAATAGTAAATATTACATGCATATTAGAACTGGGCGTATAATGGTAAATTGTTAATTGACCGCAAAGTATGTAATTGGCATGTAAGCCAAGTTTTGGGCATAAACTGTAAACTAGAGTATCAAATCTAGTTTTGACATGAACTGTAAATGAGAATATTAGATCTAAATTGGCATAAAACTGCAAGTTGGGTTAAATGATCGGTAAATCAAGATTTGGGCCTAGAATATAGGTATGTTAGTGGGCATGACAAATGAGTATAACATAGGCCAAATTTGCTTAAAAGAGTCGTTAGCAATTTACATATAGACAAACAGGATAAATATGTAAATCTAGGGAAAGACGAATATGCCTAACCCGAGGTTTGATTGAGTTACGGTATAAGACTGCCCGGAACCGCCCAGTAAATCCAGCAACCGTAACAATACCTATCTAATGTGGGTGGTTAGAGCATTGAGCCCAAAAGGACCCGAGGTTAGACTGAGCTGCGGTGTAAATATGCCCAGAACCGACCGACACATCTAGTAACCGCAACGATATCTGTCTTATGTGAGTGGTTGGTGCTTTAAGAAATAATTTAAAGCTAAGAAACGGTTAAGCTAGAATGGGAAGGTTAAGTCCATAGGAACACTTAACCAACTTAACATGTTAACAAGACTTGTAGGGGTTAAATAACCGTTATAACTAGACAAGTGGGTGAGGTTAAGAAAAGGTTTAACCGTTATAACATGTTAACTAGACTAGAAGGTGGGGTTAAGTAAAATACACTTAGCCAATTTAACATCTTCACTAGAAGGTGGAGTTAAGTAAGCTTAGAACACTCAGCCATCATAGTGTGACAAACGAACAAGGTTAAGTTACAAGATGAAGGGGTGGGGTTAAGTAATAAGAAATACTTAACCAATATAACTTGATTTGTGGTAGGTTTAAGTCAATCATGAACTATTGATAACACTTAACCAGTTTAACATGACAAATGAATGGGTTAAGTTAACTTGAATGGGCTAATGACACTTAACCAATCCAACTTGACGAGAAAAAAAGAACTAAGTAGTTAAGAAAATGACGATTCAGGAACTAAGTAGTAAACCTTAGTTAAGGGAACTAAGTAGTAAACCTTAGTACAACACGAGAAGGAGCGAACGTCCATCTGATCTTAAAGAAGGCTCCAACAAATTGGGTTACGAAGCTCGCGGCTTCGAGGGGGCGTGAGGGTACTCTAGGTATCCCTCTGTGAGGCTGCAGATGATCCGCCTGGGCTTACAGAGGTTAAGGTCTGCGTTAGAAGAACCAAGGGTATGCCTTGGTTGCAATAAAGCAACCTAAAGACTAGGATGGACTAGCGTGATTCGGCGAGACCAGTAGCCCTGTGATAGCAACTCGTCGTCTACCTACCATCTTGAGTCAATCGAGATACGTGAAGTGGAAAGGTGGAGAACTCCAACAGACCATATACTTGCTATCTAGTTATGGGTGTGGATGGCCATAGGTTAGTGGGGGCATAGAGGGCCTGCGTATAGTTCTCATTTTTCAAGGTATGCCTTTCATTAGTTGAGTGAGGGGTCAGGTGGGACCATAGCCACTGGAAAAACAGACCTTAGCATCTGCATCAGCAGATATCTGAAAGCTCCCGACTGAGTTCCGTGTTTCTTAATTTGCCATGCCACGAGACTCGGGTCGCACATATAGAGGACATGTGCATCTAGACAGCGATAACGATCCACGACACATACGTGGGGAAAGTCTAGGAACATATACCGCTCTGGGTATTGTGTCCTAGAGTAGGGGCATCGTTCGATAGGTAGCATAATCCCTAGTTGGACCTAGGTCGCGTAAACCCTAAAATCCGAGAAGCATTAGATAAGTCGCGTAAACCCTAGTTGAATCTAGGAAGCACTTGATAGAAAAACCCTAGATTAGATCTAGGTAATAAATGTACGCCTGAAGGCAACCAAAATTACTGGAATTGGGAGCACGTTATCATTTTATAAAGATTACTAATTGGGTCACTAGTTAGGTGGTGCAGAGATATAGAAACCAGAATAATAGGGTAATCGTGAAACAGAGAAAGTATGGAAGCATATGCAGTTTACTAGTGTATTCAGCTCGTCGGTAGATCTAGTTTATCAGTACATTCAGTTTTATCTTGCCTTAGCATATCTTGCGTTATCTTGTTAGCCCTATCATCATGGTATTGTCTTGTATCCAGTTAAATTCATGTCATGTTGTTTTTACCTGTTCACATGCTGAAAGTTACTGAACTTACCAGAATTTATGTCTGACTCTGTTTTCTTTCGCTTTCTTGTCTTCCGTTCCCCCCAGGGTTCGCAGGGAGGGAATATTTCTACTTAGCCCAATTTTCTTTCCAAGCTGAAGATTAGTCGAAGTTTTGCTTGGATTCCCTTTTCCATTGCTATGGCTGGCTCAAGCTACACTGGGGAATAAAAATGTTATTTTATGCTTCTTTATTTTGTAAGACAGATATTCTGGTATTGGAAAAATAATTGTTGTACAAGATAATTGATCAATAAAGTAAAGTTCTATTTCCCGCTGTTTTAATTTGGTCTGTCTTGTAATTTATCTGCATCTTTTACCTATAACTCTCCACTGAAGTTAAGGCATTCCCATTGTGAGTGACCTTAACGGATGTGGGGCGTTACAATGATTGTGAGTACTCTGCTTCTTTTCGCTCATATGATTTTTTTTTTGGATTTTCGATGCCTAAATGAGCTATGATAAATGGTATATTTATAGGGTTTTCAAAGCCTTAATCGTCTCTGATTTTACGATTTTTTGGTCTTGATATTTGCCTCGAATTAGCCATTTGATTTTGGTAAAGTTCGATAGAATTTTCTTTGAGCGCATTTCTATATCCTCGCATGCTACATGCTTTATGAATTGAGTCGAGTTTCTGGAAACTTTTGAACATGTGAATTCATTCTTTCCAAAAGTTAACTTCCTTTAATCACGTTGATAAAAACTTGCCTGATTATCACTTTCTGGAAATTAATTGCCTATGCTATTTTTGGCAACTATGATTGTAACAACCCGTATTTTTGGAACCATTTGAAATTTATTTTTAATCGATTTTCATAGAAATTAAATATTTTAGATGAATTATTTTAAGAATAAACAACTTAAGATTTATGATAATAGAAGTTAGAACGTATAAATTTAAAATTTTATTAAAATGAACTCGAAATGGCGTGGTAGTTTGAAAACTCGACTTTAAACTTTGAATGAATGTATATAATTCAATATAAATCAGAATTTGATAAAACAAGAAATGTTGAAATATTTTGAATTGTAATTTTCTAACGAATGTAAGAAATTGAGATTTCACTTTATAAATTGTAAGTTATGTCTAAATTAAAATTTAGAATAATCTCTATGCAATTTATATATATTTTAATATTATATACAGCCCTTAAAAATCACCATTTTGCAAACGACCTCCGTTTTCAATGAAATCACTTCCATTGGGTTCAAAATGCCGTTTGCGTGTTCGATGATTATAAACATCGATACCTTTTGAGTTAGAGAAATTTTGGTCTTTCTCATTGGATGTATGACTAAAATATCACTTTTGACATATGGACGAATTTGGACTCGAAACCACTTCCATCGAGTTCAAAATATCATTTACGTGTTCAAAAACTATAAACTTCGATATTTTCTAAGCTTCGAAGTTTTGGCACCTTGGGTTAGGTCTTAGTTTAGCTAACTTAGCTCACCATATAACCCCCATCAGCCCTCTCCCTCTTCATTCACTTCCAACACTTAACAAAAATAGAAATGGGGATAGGGAATGAGAAATTAAAATTCCCTAAACCTAGTTAATCCTATGAGCTTCAGTTCTTGTTGAAATCAAGTGCAAATCAAAGGAGAAGCTTAGGTAAGCTCCATCTTCATCTTCTCCATCTCAATTCCACTTCAATTCATCATAATTCCTATGACCTAATTATTTGGAAATGTGTTCTTATGATCATAGGTTGCTGATTCTAGTGTTTTTATCGAAGAGAGATCATTCTAGCTTGCTATTGGATAGATTCATTGTTTCTAACCATCAAAGGTGAGTTCTTCATGAATCCACATCTATGCCACAAGCTATTGGCTTGTAAAAGTGTAATTTAGTGTTCATTTGGGTTTACATATGCATATGAATTGGTCAAATAAGTATACACTTTCTCGTTCATTAATTTATGTTCCATTGAATTGAAAATTATGATTAGAATTGTCCACACAATCTAATTCATAAGCTACTAGTTGATTTGGCGATATTGTGAAGCTCCGTTGTCACACCGACAGGTTCTAAGACTTCACAATTCACTTATATTGCATTTGATTACTTTGGTTAGAGAATTTAATCGGTTTGGAGTTTATAATCGGAATCATTGCAATCTTAGGTATATACGGTTGTGCATGTGTTCTTAAGTGGTTTCAGTGAGCTAAAGAGGCTTCATTTTAGCTTATGAAACATTATAGGCCATCTCCATTGATCCGAGATTGTTCGAGAACCGTTTGCACATTCATTGCTTAGGTAAACATTTGCCCAGGCTTCAGCTCAGACATATGAATAAATTGGTCAGACGTCTGTCAAAACTCTCGGGAAAACGTTTTCCTGAAAACAGACGTCTGTCCGTGGGAGAGGGGGGTCATACGTCTGTTCAACCTCTCGGGAAAAATTAAAAAAACTGCTTACTGTTAGGTTAGACGTCTGTCTAAGGTAGGTCAGACGTCTGTTGGCTATTTTATGTTGTTGACCAGTGGAGACCACGGTCAACAATTTAGGTCCATCCAGGCTCTTTCCTGGATGAGTTTCGGCCAATTTCGCCTTTGTTTGTGACTTTTCAGTTTCTCTAATTTGCAGATTTCAGCAGCTCGATTCTTACGAAATCGTTTGATAAATCATCAATTGAAGAATGGCGGAGTGGAAACCAATGGTGAGAACTCTCTCTCTCTCTCTCTCAAATCTTTTGTATAGTTATTTGTTTTTATGACTAAATATGTATTGATTGCCTGTGATTGCAATATTTGTATGTTGTTTGATGGATGTTCACAGTTTAATGTTATCATTATTAAACTGTGATTACAAATGTTTATAAATAAAACGTTTATATTATAAATGATTGGGATGACAATTTACCCACCCGTCTCCCGAATATTAGATAAGTTCATATGGATTGTGATGTAAACCCCACAAGGGTATTGGGACGATAATTTTACGCATCGCCTAAGTATACAAATAATAAAGTATACAAATAATAATATTTGTTGGTTGAAAACCCCACACGGGTTTAGGGATGATAACAACTTTACAGATCTCCCCTGTGTCTAGTTGATGTCAATCGATTGATTGACAGACCGTAGTAAGCGTTATTTAATTATTTACTGCTTATGCAGTTGTAGATTGCACTCTGGATGTGAATTGGATGTTAATAGTTGTTCATCACTATTTTTGAATACATACGATGTACGGAATCCATATAAATAAAATTGTATGGTAATTGATTGAGTATGATTCTAATTCAGAAATAACGAATATTTTAAAATAATATTTAGTGAAGAATCAAAATATGATTTTGATGTCCGATTTTGGATGGACATGAAAATATCAAAATACTCCAAATTTGAAAAGATAAAAGATATTTTTATCTACATGAAATGGTTAACAACTAGAATAAAGAATTGATATGGTTTTAATATAACCATAATTTTTCCAACGTACGAATTGGAAAGGATTTGAATGGAAATGATCTTTGGAATATTTCGATATTGGATTCCATGATTATATGGATATTGTTAAGGAATTTGGAAGATATATATATATATTATCATTCCCAATAAAATATCTGTTAGTTTCAGAATTTGATATTGAATATAAGTCGAAATGATTTCTATTTAGAGCCTTATATTTGATATCAAATTGGATTTTGGTTTGTCGTGAATGGTGTCTTTAATAAAACTATTCTTGAACCCGGTTGAGAATAGAGTAAATCTTTTCATTATGATTTAATGAAGTTTTCCGATTAATAAAAATAATTGGAATGTAACGACCTGGCTTTTTACTCGGTTTTCGCCGGTAATTAAACCAACTTAAACCGTTCATAAAGACGGATTGTTAGGGGTACTTACACATTTGCACAAAGTAAAACGAACTTTTCCATTATCATTACAATAATATTACATCAGAGTTATGAGAGATATATCAACGTACATCGATTACACAGCGGAAGAGATACTAAACTCAGCGGAAGAATATGCATGCTCCAAGATTTAATAGCGTCAGCTAAACCAGCATCCTGCTCTAACCAACTCCAGGACTAAATTTGCGAACCAAACTACTAGGCTATCCATGCAAAAATTGTAGGCACCCAGAGTTTAGGTGTGGGAACAATAAACTCCAGGTTTGTCATAGGACTGGTGTGAGAACTCAAAACAATTGTTTTTAGTGTTTATTTTAAAGGTAGGTAATTCACCGGACCACGTCGCTAATGCGGAACGGGTTTACTCCATGATAATACCAGTGCATCAAAATTCGTAATGACTTTTTGAAAAATTGAAGCTATCATAAGCTCGTCCCACATCACACAATGCGCTTGCACACCAGATGGGCGAGTTTTCCTTATGATAACCAAAAATGCTTTCATACGTGAAAATCCTCTTTTACTACTAAATATAGTGTGAAAAACCTTTTCGCAAATAAATGTATTAATCCTAGCCAGCATAATGCCCCATCCCATTATACTGACGATCTTGCCGGTAACCAGTAGGTTGTACAATCAAAACCGTATGGGCTTGTAGTGGAGATTGGGTTTCCAACATGATGGTTCCTGGTACGAAAGACCATTCATGATCTCACAAACTTTCTTGCGCGCATCATCCCAGTACTCGCGGATAATGTCCAGACTCGAACTCCGTTATACTAACCCACCATACATGAATCAGAGTACCCAACAAATAACATCCCAGACTAGGGACTTCGTAGTAACCTTTCATCATCACATCCAGTGCACCGAACATACGAAACGAACATAAAAAATATGACCACTGGTTTATCATCAATCCGGGGTGTAAGGTTCGTCGAGGTCACGATATACACAAAGCTACGCTTAAATAATCCATTCTTTGATCATCCATAGCTCATCACATAACTTAAGTATGCCACATTGTCCATTCACTGCGCATCATTCCATCATTATATAACCTCTAAGCTCATACGTCTTAGAGAAGGGTGTTAAGCAAGAGAATAAATTCTCTGCCACCAAGTAGATATATATATATATATATATATTAAAAAAGATTAGTGCTACGCAGTCAATTACAATGTCAGAAATACAATCCATACATGTCCGTTCTGGGTCTGAACGAAACAACAATCTGGAATTCCTTTACATACATTTGGGCTTCTTGCCACTTAACTGATATAAAATCCATCTGCAAATGGAGTGACCCATTCGAGACATTTGGCAAGTCATCCTTGCGACATGAAGGGTCTCGGTCTTCAATGTCATCTCTAATGTCTTCAATTGCTCCACAACGTCGTATCATTACTTAGAATGGTTTTCAGACATACATCCAATCCCGGTTTTTCCAAATAATAGGCGCAATTTAAAAAACACAATTATAGAACACACAGGCTTTCTACCAATCTCCTTCCGTCTTGGATTTTGTCAAAATTAAACTTCATTAAATTCATTCTCAATTATTACAAAATCCGCATGTAACCTTTCTCTTTTAAAATACATCCCTTAAATCAAAGATGATTTAGCCGCAAAGCCTTAATTAAATTTCCATTTGATAACTCGTTATCAAAATCCAATTTCCTTTGAAAACCCTTCATCCACATTTCAACCATAGTTTCCAATTAAATTGATTTTCCAACATTCCATTCTTTAATCTTAACTAAAAGATTATACTTTCTTTCCAATTCCTCACTTTTAATTTCCTCAAATCAAAGATCTGATTAAATCCTCATATTACGATATGAATTTCCATAACTCAATCTCATTGGGTTTCAAGAATGATATTATTAAAGATATAATTCACGAAAAAATCCAAATCAATCGATATTGAACATAAGTTAAACAGAAGTTGTGTCTACTTATATTCGATATCAATTCTCGTTATCAACGTATACTATAAGTGGAATAACAATATAATAATATTCTTCCAAATTCCTCAAATAGTATACGTTTACACTAAAGAATTTCATATCAAATATCCGAAGATTATTTCAATCCAACTTATCCCAATCAAGTTGGGAAACCCATATCTTAATTAAAAGATTTATCCAACTCTTTGACATTAGATCTAGATAGAAATATCATCCACTTATACTTGATATTAATCTCTGTATCCAACTCATACTATAAGCGGAATAACGGTGAACTACCTTTTAAATTCCTCAAATAGTAAGAATCATCATTACCAGAGTAATACCAAACATCCGAAGATTTATCTCCAACCATATCCAATTATTTAAAATTGAAAAATCTGTTTTAATATCAAATAAATCAATTTAATTTCCATATAAAACATTTTCAATACCTTTAAATCTTTGATAACATTCCACCAATCATTTACAAAGGATTACTTATAGTTCAGAGAACGGTTCGCGGTTTAAAACTTCAAAATAGATTGTTTTCAAAGAAAGCATTACCATAGTGTTTCAAAAGCATTACAAAAACAATTATCTTAACTACTTCGATCAAAATATCGTTTATCTTAGCCAAAACTTAAACTTTACGATTCAAAACACTTTTACATAATTTATAATGATTTTAGAAAAAAATTTCCATATTTTTAAAACATTTTAATTAGCTTTTTTATAGTTTTGGTTGACAACTGCTCTTACAACGACTTTTTCCAAAACGATTTTAAACATATCTTGAAAATTATAACTCAAAATTAAAATCCACTTACACTCATTTGAAATCTCATGTAAATGGAAATCAAACGTTTTTCATTTCATGGAAATCCGATTTAGATTGCAAAAGTTATAAGCGTTTAAAGTTTGCATCTAAAATACACGAATTGCCGCTGTGCGACAAGCTCTATTTTGACCGCAATAAAATCTATTGTTCAATATTTCAAAATATCTTAGAAAACCATTATATACCATTTAAAATCATTTAAGGTAGTTTATATTGACTTTCCAAATTATCTCGGGTTCAAAATTCAACTTTTATTTTTCACTTAATTAAATATTAAATTAAAAATCCAATTTATTCTAAATTCAAATAACTTCAAATTAACCATCCCATTCGTCGGATCAGTTAGGGATGGCCAGGGAGAGCAACTATATTTTCCAAATCCAAGCCTAGACATTATCCTCTCTGTCATCCTAGAACGTTCCGGTATTTATTTATTCATTTTAAGAAACTTTATCAATACATATGAATTTATACATATGTGTCTTTTCTTTAATTTTAATGATAATATTGCTTCTAATGACGAAGGAGATTTGTCGATCACCAATGTGATACCATAATTGTTGTGTCATAGTGTGTGCGCAACAACTTCAACAACTATTATAAACATCCATAGCAACCATCATCAACATAATTAAATAAAACATAACTGTGCACAAGCGTTATAACACTAACGCTTAATAGTGTGTGTTTTAAACTACGCATCCATCATCCATCATAGCAAGCATCAATCATCATTAACCACTAATAATTCATCACTATATTTAATTTAGTCTCACTACTAATTAAATATATAAACCGTGGTTAAAGAGTTCTCACCAAACAGCTTTCTAATCTTCACGGTAGACGAGCCTAGCTGAGTGAACCGTCAGACAATATTTCGGCGTACCGTCTTCTTCACCAAAATATATATAATATAATATACACTAATCTCTATCTCTTTATATTATAAGAGGAGGAGGATGACTGCGAACTTTGGCAAGGTGGTGGTGGAAAAGAGGAAGACTTATGCCACGGAAACCATGGCCATAAGCTTTAAGAAGGTGGAAAGAAGGAAATGGAATGGAATGGTAAGAAAATGGGGAAAAGACCTCCTTATATAGAAATGGAGAGTTAATATAACACCCCACGTCCGTTAGTGTTACTCACAAAGGGAATGCACTAAGTTCTGTGGAGCATTTTGGGTAAAAGATGCAGATAAATTACAAGACAGACAGAAATTAAACAGCGGAAAATAAAACTTTGCTTTATTGATAAAATAGTTTGTACAATGGTTTCTTTAAAATATCAGAGTATCATCTGTCTTACAAAATAAAGAAGCATAAAAACAACATTTATATTCCCCGATTTTAGCAAGAGCCAGCCATAGCATCTGAAAAGAGAATCCAAGCAAGCTTCGACAAATCTTCAAGATGGGAAAGAGTGGCAGTCCAACTTAACCTGAGCTAAACTATTCCCTCCTTTACTACCTGGGGGAGGGGGGGGGGGACGGAAGAAAAGAAGACGAAAGAAAAACAGAGTCAGACATAAAGCCTGAGTAAGTTCAGTAACTTCTAGCATGTGAACATGGAAAAACAAAACGACATGAATTAACTGAATACAAGATTACACCATGACGATAGGGTCAACAAGATTAGACAAGGTAATCACAAGATATGCTAAGATAAGATAAACCGGATACGCTCTAATACTTTCGCCGCTTCGCTATTTCCTTGTTATACTGGTTTCTATATTTCTGCACCACCTAACTAGTGTCCCAACTAGTGACGATAACGTGATCCCAATCCTGGTATTTTCCATTGCCTTCGAGCATCCATTTATTATTTATTACCTAGATCTAGTCTAGGGTTTTCTATCCAGTGCTTTCTAGATTTAACTAGAGTTTACGCTATCTGCTGAACGCTTCTCGGATTCAGGATTTATGCCACCTAGTCCAACTAGGGATTATGCTACCTGTCGAACGATGCCCCCAAGTCTAGGACACACTACCTAGAGTGGTATATGTTCCTATACTTCCCCACGCATGTATTGCGAATCGTTATCGCTTGTCTAGATGCACATGTCCTGTAATGTGCGGTCCAAGTCCTGTGACAGGGCAAATCAAGGAATACAAAACTCGGTTGGGATCTTTCAAATATCTGCCGATGCAGATGCTAAGGTCTGTTTTTATTCCAGTGGCTATGGTCCCACTTGACCCCTCCCTCAACTAATGAAAGGCACACCTTGTAAAATGAGAACTATACGCCGGTCCCCGGTGCCCCTCTATCCTATGGCCATCCTCACCCATAACTAGATAGTAAGTATATGGTCTTTTGGAGTTCTCCGCCTTTCCGCTTCACGTATCTCGATTGACTCAAGATGGATTGTAGACGACGAGTTGCTATCACAGGGCTACCATTTTCTCGCCGAATCACGTCGGTCCATCCTAGTCTTTAGGTTGCCATGTATTGCAACCAAGGCATACCGCTGGTTCTTCTAACGCAGACCTTAACCTTTGTGAGCCCATGAGGATCATCTGCAGCCTCACAGAGGGATACCAAGAGTACCCTCACGTCCCCTCGAAGCCTCGGGCTTCGTAACCCAATTCGTTGGAGCCTCCTTTTTACTCAGACGGACATTCGCTCCTTCCCGTGTTATACTACTTAGTTTTACTAACTAAGATTTACCACTTAGTTTCCAGAATCGTTGTTTTCTTAACTAAGGTTTACTACTTAGTTCTCTTTCCTGTCAATTTGGATTGGTTAAGTGTCATTAGTCAATTCAAGCCAACTTAACCCTCTTCATTTACCCTGTTAAACTGGTTAAGTGTTGTCAGTAACTCATGTTGACTTAACCCTACCTCAAACCAAGTTATATTGGTTAAGTATTTATTACTTAACCCTACCCATTTACCCTGTATTGGTTAAGTGTTCCTTTTTAACTTAACCTTGCCCGTCTGTTTTAAATAACATGTTATTATTAATGGTTAAGTATTATCCCTTCATGTTTTAGACTTAACCCCATTCCTTTATCACAACCTGATGGTTAAGTGTTCAAGTTTACTTAACCCTACGGTCTAGCCCAGCTAACATATCAAATTGGCTAAGCGTATTAGATTTTACTTAACCCCAACCTCTAGTCTAGTTAACATGTTAATTTGGCTAAGTGTATTAACTTTACTTAACCCCTACAAATCTTGTCTTGCTACCTTGAGTTTGGTTAATTGTCTCTATGGACTTAGCCCTCCCATTCTAGCTTAACTGTGTTAAGTTGGTTAAGTGTTCCTATGGACTTAATCCTCCCATTCTAGCTTAACTGTGTTAAGTGTCAATCTGAACCTAACCCCACCCATCAGTTTAGTTATCATATTGAACTGGTTAAGTGTCTTAGTTAACTTAACCCTACCATTCTTGTTCTAGCTTTAACTAAATAAATTAAAGCCGCGACCACTCATATTAGACAGATATTGTTGCGAATATTGGATGTGCCGGTTGGTTCCGGGCAGGTTTACATCGCAACTCAGTCTAACCTCGGGTTAGGCATATTCGTGTTTTCTAAGTTCAAAAGGGTTTTGATTAGTTTTCAAATCAGGTTTTGAAAGTAACCATCTCGTCCGTCGGATCAGTTAGGGATAGCCAGGGAGAGCAGGAAACTTGTATTTTCCAAACTCAAGCCTAGACACTATCCTCTCTGTCACCCTAGAACTTTCTGGTGTGTTATTAAAAGAGATGTCGTTAAGAAACCTTTAATTTGTCTAAATTTGCCTTTACTCATTTAGGACAAATTCTATAAGTAAATTGATCCTAATTTACTTATTTCCTAATTACTCTTTTAATGTAAATTGTCTACATTTATTTCTATGGCCCATTTCCCCCTCTAAATCTTATTTATGCTTTTTGGTATGTAAACTATACCAAATTAAGTGTCACTAACCATGTTTTTGCTAAACCTGTCAATTACTCCCAATTATGGCCAATTTCAAATTTATGCTAATATACTTACCGTGCCAAATTAGCTAATCCAATTCTGATTCAACAATTCTAATTTATGTCAAACTAGACTTATTACTCTAGTTCACTATTCATGTAAATGCTAGATTTACACTTCGATACTAGATTCAGGTTACACAATCTATAATTCATATCAAATTTACCAAATTTGCATTCCTATGAACATGCCATAATACATGTTCCCAATTTATGCCAATTTCCTAGTTTATAACTATGTTTTTAGTAAATTTCATATTTTGCCCAAATCGTATTCCCACCGTTCGTATAATTGTAATTCAATCTAGATTACAGATAAATCTAGATTCGTAGAAAATAGGGAATGAACCAAAGATGCTAGGCAAAAGATAGACATAATAACTGGCATAAAAAGGGTTGCATAACGATGTCGATTCAAGAACATGGGTAGACCTAACTTAATAGGTAAATTCCCAAGGTCTAAAACCAAAAGAAAACCAAGAACAGACAGAATAAAGACGTAGCTTCAAGAACATGGGTAGACCTAACTTAATAGGTAAATTCCCAAGGTCTAAAACCATAGAAAATCAAGAACAGACAGAATAGAAAAAAAAACCAGGTTTAAACCCAATTTCATAGTCACAAAACTTAAGCAACACTTTCCTAGTCAGGAATCATAGGTGTTTAGTCACAGTTGTCCTTGTTATGTCATAGGCAATAGTTTATGCTTTTCCTAATCAAAGGTATAGGTTGGTGTTCACAGTCAAGAAAATAATTCTCATAGTCACAGTCACAGTCGTAGGCAATATTCATAGTCATAGGCAATGTCTATAGTCATAGGCAATGTTCATAGTCATAGGCATATGGTTCTAAGGTCCATAGTTTCATAGTCACGGTCTTATTTGTCCTCGAATCATAACAGTTCTTAATTAGGTTCAAGAGTATAGGCACTGATTCGAATAGAGAGAGAGAGAGATTTGGTATATTCTTTTATTCCTTTAATTTCATGTCACGAACAGAGAAAGCGTTCAAATCTAAAAATAACTGACTTACAGAGATTAGATTAGAATAGAAAGGAGGCGTTGCTATGATTCGTGTGACGTTTAGCCTTTAATCCTTATCTTGAAGCTTTGAATCTCTTCTAGACAACTTGAGCAGCATAACCTTGTCTTGAATTTTCGTATTATCTTCTTATTTTTATTTATTTATATATTTTCTCAGAGGCAGCATAAGGATAGAAAAGAATTGCGAATAGAGAAGAAGACCAGGGCTGTTTATATAGTGTTAGGCGGACAAACCTGGTCAGAAAACGTGACCAAATACATCAGAACGAACCAGGTGCAGGAAGCTGGAAAAAAATGGGCAGGTCGACACCCATGTCGACTGGGCAGGTCGACACCCATGTCGACTGGGCAGTCGACATGGTAGGGGGTGGTGTCGACTGTGCAGTCGACACCCCTATCGACTTGACCGGGGCAGGAATTTTCCCGCCCTGCCCCCTGTGCGTTTGAATTCGAATTTGGCTCTAGTTTAAACTGTTTTGAACTTGGAATTTTCTGAAAACTTTGACGGGCCATATCTTGGTCATACGGACTCCGATTTTCGAAAATTCGAACTCTATTTCACGTATTTTTTCGAGACGAACACAAAGGCACAGCCCGTTTCCCTTGATTTTGATTTTAACTTTTAATTCTTCCTTGATTTGTGAATCTTAGCGTTACAGAATCATGGGGTGTTACAGTTAAGGAGGTACTTACACCTAAGGGGGCAAGTGGAAGGCATGCATGGAAGGAGGCATGCAAAAATACAAGTGTAAGGACACTTGTCTTAAGGAGAGAAGGTGAACTTTTGGTAGCATTTTCCCTTAAATGCTTTGAAAACTAAAGGCAACACTTAATTCTAATGCTACTAATTCATGTAAAGGTTTGACAAATCCGATCGAACGAAAAATAGTATCAATAAATCCAAACTTATTAATAATCGTTCTCATTTATAATTCAAATAAAATCTATCATATAACTTATCAAAATTATTAAATATTCTTAACCTTATATATATTTATGTCAAATTCAAATTTAAATTCAAATTAAGTAATGAAAATTCTAATTGGTTAAAAATTCTGAATCGTACATGGAATAAAATGGTAGTTGATTTTGGGTTCATTGTAAACGATGTTTTGAATGACACTCGTTCTTAAACCCAATTAACGGTGAAGTTATGATTTGGAATTTATAATTTTTTAATTAAGATTCATGGAATTTTCCAAAGTAAAGTTTTTCCAATTTAATACATTAAATTGGAATTGAGTGGAATCCGATTTAGTGATAGTCAAAATGAGCTTCTGTGAAGGAAGGCATTTACTATTTATGGAATATAAAAGGCCTTGCCGTTATTCCACTTATGGTATTAGTCTGATATGAAAATTTATATCGATTATATACTGTTATGATTTCCGTGAAGGTTCCAACTTAATGGAAGATGATTTTGAGTTTATCGTGAGCTGTGTTTTAAATGACACTGATTCTTTAACCCAAGTAAAAACAGGATTTAATTTCCTAAATTTGAATAATCATTAAGTAATGATTTTTGAGATTAAAACTAAGTGGGGTTTTAACGAATCTTTAATTAGATGAAAAGTGAATAAGGTAATTAAATTTATCGAATTCAAGAAATGCTCGAGAATGAAGTACCACCAGTTTTACTCCATGCGATAGTTAAATCTTTAATTAGATTTGAACATTAAGTGGTAATTGAATTTACCGATAACATAATGGGTGTTAGATATGGAGTGCTACCAGTTTTGCTCCATAGGATGAATAGGTTGGGACTGGGATAATAAAATGAAGGATTACTTCGGTAAGGCTCGTAAATCCCGACTAGTTTGATAAACCTTAATTTGGTTTAAGATTGTTAAAAGATAACACAAAATCTTTTTTAATGGTTTTCAAAGAAATATTCAAACAAGTGGTTTAAATAAATTAAATCTTTGATAAGATTTGTGGGACTAATTTCTAATGTAATGAATATTTGAATAAAAGAATATTCTGAATTGGAATGAGGCGTATGATGTGTTTTTATAGCACTTGATTATAAAATGCGCTAGTTATTCGGAAAGACTTGGTTTAACGCATTCTGAATAACTGATACGGTGACTAAAAGTCGAAGATATGAAGACGGTGGTAGAAGACCGGAGATCTTCACATCGTTTGGATGATTACTGATGTCTTGATTGGGCTGTACACCCAAGACGAGGTAATAAGCGGTGATCGTCCAAACGTACTTGGAGATCGACCGGATATGCGAGGACCTCTCTCCTGTATTGGACATATGGGACGAGAAATAAGGTGCCTCCGGTTTCGTTCAGACCCAAAACGGACTTGCGAATGGATTATGTCTGACATTGTATTTCATTCTATATTGATTGATTTCTATTAAATATGTATTTGTTTAGTGAAGGAGAATTTATTCTCTTGCTTAACACCCATCTCTGAGACGTATGAGCTTAGAGGTTATATATTGATAGAAGTCAATTGTATGACATGAATTGTCAATGTGGCATGCTAAGATGCAAATGATCAAGGATTTTGTTGAAAAGCAGGGCCTTGTGGATGATGATCAAAGCACGGTTTTAAGTAGCATAGCTTTGTGTATAGCGTTAACTCGCGAGCCTCACACCTTAGTATGAGTCTAAAACGAGACAGTGACTGCAGGGAGTGCATGCGTTTCTTTCTAGCTAGAAGTGGTGTCATGGTATGGAGCCTAGACATTTTTACTTATGTGGATGATGGATTGCGAAGCGCCTCAGATATAGAGCTGACTAAAAGGCTCGAGTGATTGGTCCGATAGGACCGGAAACGTATTGTTCAGGAATAACTAATCCACAAACGTTAGGTGTGGACCAACCCTGAAGATCCAAGGGTTGCCTATAGGTGTGATCCTGAGACAAGTGCTAGAGTGTCTCGAATCAGTGAGGAGACATCCCTTGCCTCGACTCATAGATGGAATCCAATTTCCAATACGCGACTTTCGGTTTTAGTTATAAACCTATATGGCGACATAGTAAAATGGGGTATTATGCCGTCTATGATTTATACATTTATATTTGAAGTTGTTTTGACACTATGCCCTTATAGTAATATCAAAATGATTTGTTTTAAAGCGTATCAAGCATGTTTGGCTATTATAAGGTAAAACTCTATCCTTCGGCTTGCGTTGCATTGTGTGATGGGACTCTAGTCTTATAATAGCTTCACTTTTTAGAAAAGGTTTTATTTCTAAACTGATATTCATGTGGAGTAAACCCGTTCCGTGAGATACGACGTGGTCCCGTGATTTACCCTATTTTAAAGTAAAGAATTTATAACTGTTTTAAGTTCTCACTCCAGTCCCATGACTGACTTGGATTTTATTGTTTCTGCTTAAACTCTGGGTGCCCATATTTTTCACACGGGCAACTAGTAGTTTTGGTTTGCAGATATTTCTTTTCATAGGATCCTGGATTACAGCTGGAGCTATATTCGTAATGATTTGTATCCATGTATTTCATTCAGTTGTTGTAGTTGATGTTTTCCACTGCATATTATGTTTATGTACTTAAATGTAATTTAAATCTATGATATTTTTTTTTCGCTATGTAATGTTTATTCATACTCTAATATGTTCTTGTACTTTGATGTAAATTGTTGTAATAGCAATGAAATGTGCTCCTGTTTGTGCTCTGATGCGTCGTGTTCTCATTACAATCCGCGTTTTCCCGTCTTTTCGGAGGCCGGGCGAATTCGGGGCGTAACAATGAATAATCAAAATTGTTCTTGTGAAATTCAAATTCTTTTTCAAAAAATTACTTGCCAAGAATTGGATGATTACTTTGGTGATTTCTGGAAATTGATTCTCTTGCCAGAAAACAAATTCGTCTTATAGCTTTATCGCATGACTTTATTTATAAAAACATATGCCTTTTTTAATTTGGCACACTACACTTTTCCTTTACACTTTTCTTTGACTTGTACACTACTTAAGAACTGATACCATACTTGATCATTTGAATGTATACTGTACTTGAGCTTTTGTGCCATTAAAACTGGAGCTTGCTCTTGTCATTGATGTAAACATTGGTCTATTGTTTTAGTTGCACCATGTGTGTGACTTTGAACCTTGTTGCTACACCATATACTCTGATCATCATGCGCATGCTTGTTGTTGTGTGTCCAGTTTGGCTTTTGCTTGTTGTACAGAGCCTACCCATGCACTGCTATGTAAATGCGAATCTGCATTCATTTGAATTTGTACCCCTTTGCCATGTGCATTTCATCCAGTCCTTGAAATGTTTATGCTTGTATATATTGGCACTTGTGTTGAACTTTTGCACTGTGTCACCTTGTGCTTTGTCATGCACTTGAACCAATATGTGTGAACCTAGCTATTGTGTTGACCCTTGTTTGAAGTTGTCCAGTTGCCATCTGATGTCCATGTGTACTTTGCACGATCTTCATGTTACAGTGCCTCTTTGCCATGATACTTGAGCTTGTAGTATTGTGTGCCATTCCTACTTGTGCATATGTTTGCGGGTGTCGTAGCATTTCTTTGACATGCTGTAGTGTATAGTGAAATGATCCATTTGACCAATAACTTGTTGTGTGTACTATACACACTTGTTTATGCATTCATGTGCTTCCTGATTCATATTGCACCTGAACCTCTTTGCTGATATGAACTTGACTACTGTATTAGCTTGACTTGTGATGTTCCTGCACCCTTTTTGTGCCTAATTGGTTCTCTGGCTTGTTTCATGTGCATGCACTGCTGTATCACTTGTGTATCTGCTATGCATGTCTCATGGCCTCTGCCGTATTGATGGGATTAACCCTGACCTGATCCATGTGTATGCATTATGATCATGTGTACTAGCACATGTGTAACCTTATTTGATGCTGCAGTAGCACTTGTATTTGCTTTTGTACCCATTGGTGTGTGTTCATTACCATGTATTTGTATATTTGTCACTTGCCTATATTTTGTTTACTGGAGATACACTTGAACTTCAGGTTGCATGTGTTATCCAAATTTGATTTTGGACCATCTACTTATTTCATGGCTTGTTTGGTTCTCCACTTTGCCATGCATATATAATGTACACATTCATGTGTGTATATGTATGTCATGTTGCATCTGAGTTGTTGTTGACCAGACTTGAGTAGATAGGCATCTTTGTGCATTGATTTGGTTTTGTACTTGTTCATTTGAAAATCACTGTGTACATGTGCAAAAATATTTTTCTGTTTACATTAGCAGACCACTGTACGATATGTCGTGGCCGGTCAAGATTAGCAGACCGCAAAAGTGAGTCGAGACTAGTCTTGATCAGCAGAAAACTATAGCTGTGTTGAGGATGATTTGTGAGCACTGGCATACAGTCTGCCTTGTGGTATTCACAGTGAGTCACTTTGAATACCACAAGCAGTCTAAACACAAATAAATGTATATGCATATCAGCCAAGTCTATAAAGATGATGAGAAACACACCAAAATTGTGAGGTATATAAAATTTAAAATAAATTTATATTTGTCTGCAGAAGATTCTATTTTTTTTGTTCCATTGTACTTTGTGCGTTTCTGTGACAGGTATGCATGTGACTGGATATGATATTAAAGCAGTTGAAGACAAAGTGTGATAGAGTGAACTGAGTGAAATGTAGTGTGGAACTGTATAAGAAATTGAATGTGTTATAGCACAGTGAGATGTACAATAGTGGAGTCAAAAAGTTTGTACTATTTCAAAATGTTTAAATAAAATATTTATTTGAATAAAAACACTGTTTGAAGGTTGAATTCTGTGCAATGGTATCTTATTCAAAAATAAATATTTATTTCTGTATCAGATGAAGTATAGAATAGTGCAATTACAAACACATTTATAGAATAATATATATGTTTGTAATCATCAAACAAAAAACATATTGTTGTATAAAAAAATCTACCCCTTTTGGTGATGAGAAATATACACATAAGATTTTAAATACAATAAATGTGTTTAACTGTGAAGTATGAGAAATCCCCCTATTTGTATGCTCCCCCTACAACTGAAATCTCCCTATATATGTGCATATGAGTGAGTGAGAAATGAATTGAATTAAAAATATTAAAATATTCATGAAATATTCACTCACCAATCAAAATCTTAACCATTCTCCTCCTTTGTTAACATCAAAAGGATATAGAAATCGAAATAACGATAAATATAGACTTGAAAAATAAATTCAAATCAAGAGAGAGAATGTATATCGTAAACCTTAATTAACCAAACAAAAATCATAATATTCTTTGAAACCGAAGCAAATTTCACATTTTAGAATGATGGATTATAAAACCTAGAATATGAATATGGATTCGAAAAATTCAATTAAAATTTTAAAATAAGCACAAAATAGCAATGGATTTGGACTATGATTATAAATTCAAATCAAGAGAAAAAAAATTCAAATTATCACAATCCCAAAACTATTGATAAAAAAATCATAGTATATATCATAAGTTAAACACATTTCACAATTCAAAAAATGGATTGACAGGTCGGTTTTTACATAACGAGGATGATTCCATATATATGCAATTTATTATTTTCTTTTTCTTTCCTTTTCTTTTTATTTCCCCTTTCTTATTTTAAGATCACACTAACCATGCATAACCATAAGGACTTTTAAATGAGGTCACTTGCAACTTAAATAATAAACATTCTCTAACCATGTGTGACCATATCTAGGTTTTCTAAATGAGGTTAGAGTAACACCTATTAAATAAAATCCCCTCGGTATATAAAACCATAATTAATGATAAAAATATGGTAGGAATAGAGATAGTCATGAAATAAATTTCTAAATTAATCATATTACGAGATATGATCAACTGTACCATGATTTTTGAAAAAATTTCTACTCTCTCTCATTCTAAAAAAAAGTATAGTCATATTTCCATCACAAATTTTGAAACTGTGCTTTCTTTAATGATGTTTAAAAAAATTAAACTCCCCACATTTTATAAAACCATGATGAATGACAAATAGATGATAGAGAAAGAAAATGATCGTGAAATAAGCATCAAATCAAAGAAATTATAAAATATGTTCAAGCATCATGAGAATTTAAATAATATCTCCTCTTATTATGGAAAATACAATAGTCATAACTCATCACAATTTCGTAGATCTAATAATAATTTTGATGAGTTCCAAATATAGTTCAATTTGGTCAATAATTTCAATTTTTGAATAAATAATCAAAAATGATTTTAAATTTGAAAATATCAATCTCAAGAGGGATTCTACAAGAACTATGCAAGTTGAAAATCAATTTAAAAAATCAAACATTTTAAAGTGATTTTTTTAATACTTCTAGGACCGGTTCCACTTGTAGGTCTAGAAAGCCCATAGAAGTCAATGAAGTACATACACTGATTTTTCAACATCAAGTTCACTCAGACAAAAATAACAATTCAATTTCCTTAGTCGAAGTAGCAAACAAAGTCAATTTCAAAACAAGATTCATAAGAGAATTTTTTACAATATTTACAATAAGACTAAGAGACAATTAATGAATCAAATCAAAAACATGATTAGTCAAAAAAAACTTCTAATGAATTATAAATATTCATAATTTTATGTTCAAAATCTAGAAATCATCAAAACATGAAAGTTTTAGATAAATGAATCTAATTTCCAAGAAATCAAGAATTTTGCATTTTGATGTCAGGAAGCTCAAGATAAGTCAACAATGTTATGGTAATGTCAATACGAAATCTGCAAAAAAACAGAAAGGAAGAATAGAAGGAACAGTGAAGAGAAGGAATAAAATCTGAAAAAGAAACATGAATTTAGAGATCATACATGATTTACCATTGACGATGTTCATTCTCTAACTTGACAATTATGGCTAAAGAACTCTGAAGAATTTAGCTAAACAAAAATTTGGAACAACTTGAAATCTATCTCCCTTGACATTGCTTCTTAGCCATCTTCGGTACCTAGTTGTTGATAGAATCGAGTGGTCTAACTAAAATTGTTTTATCACTCATATCTTTGTTTAACTGTTTTGGTACCCAAACTTGTTTGTAAAACAATCCATTTTTATTTACCAATGTACCCTTTGGAATCCAAATTCGTTTAATCTTGATCGAATCCATTTTGTTATCTTTTGGGATCCAAGTATGTTTAACTAAAATGTTTAGTACATATCACGTTTATGCCCAAAAAAATCCTTTGAAATTGTTAGAGTTCAAAATTCCAATTCGATCTTGTCCAAAGCCATTTGAAGTATTTTTGAAATCGTTAGAATTTCCCTTTTTATCAAAACCAAGTCCGTGTTTATTCTAAAAAGTCAATTGATTTTTCAATAACATATTCAATGATTTTTCTCCATTTGAAAATCTCTTCAGACATAACTCAGGACCATTGATTTTAGATTTCAAAAGATTATTCTTGTTCACTAGCTTAGAGCAGAGGTTGATGGGGATTTTTTCTTTTCTCAGCATCATTTTGTTTCAAGATCGAAATTTCATTTTCACGATCGTTTCAGTTTTTTAGCAAATTTTATTTTTCAAAAATTTTATGTTTGGAATTATTCTTATCCAACTCCTTTTGCAAAGCATTGTTTTTTAAAATTAGCTGATCCCCTTTTTCTTTCAAACTCATAATTCCTTTTTCATGCTTTGAAAATTTTCATTAAGATGAGCTAAATTAATTTCCAAATTCATACAATTTTTGCAATTGGATTTTTCAAATTTTAATTCCAAAACATTGTTTTTGCAAATCAACTCAAGGTTTTCATTTTTTTGAAGCTTATTTTTCCGTTGGAGACTATCAACTGTTTTAATCAATTTATCACAAATAAGAACTAAATGTTTAAAAG
The DNA here is from genome assembly GCA_030737875.1 of Allium sativum. Taxonomy (NCBI): domain Eukaryota; kingdom Viridiplantae; phylum Streptophyta; class Magnoliopsida; order Asparagales; family Amaryllidaceae; genus Allium; species Allium sativum. Next base: position 744,239,611 of record CM060909.1, on the reverse strand, counting down.
AGATTGCACCAAACTTATCATCCGTTGAGTATCCAACACTATCATCATTTGTAAATCCTTTTAAGCATAAATCTGAATTTAAGTTGACTTTCTGGGGCTTTGAGCCATTATTGTCCTTTCTTTCATACAACACATCGAGAGTATTCCAGATTTTCTGTGCATTTAAACAATGAGAGATAAGTTCAAATTAATCAATACTAAGATAGGAATAAATAATATGCATAAAACGAGCATTGATAACTTTATTCTATTTATCTAACATACCTCCAACATTTTCAAAAATATTCCAATACTCAAAATTAAAAGATTTTAAATAGAATTCCATTTTTGATTTTGAATTTAAAAATTCGTTCCATTGAAAATAGTTAGGATATTACCGGACTTACTCTGGCTAGACTGACAACTAGAACAAACACCGTTTGGGAGATCCATGACTCTAGAGTTAAAAATACCTACTCTGGTACCACTTGTAAGATCTAGATAACCATAGAGGGGGGATGAATAGGGTTTATAGCAGTTTTGAGGAATATAAAAAATATCATAACTCAGATCACAACAGAATAAATTAATGTAGAAAATAAATGGCACATATTTTACCCAGCTTGGGCAAACCTCTGCCTACTACTGCATTCCCCAATGTTTCTTACCAAGAATTAAAAAGATCTTGACACTAACAATTCCCTGTAAACTAGAGACACCCGCTCCCAACTGTTCTAATCCTACGCTCAAAACCCTACACTGATCTCGAACCCTGAGATCAGATTTTCCGTCACCATAAATCCTATAGCTAGAACCCTGGTTTACAAAAAACTAGAAAAACTATGGATTGATTGCAAAAAAAAAAACTTAAAATAAAATATAAGACCAAAAAAAGCCCTTAGTTTAAAACATGGCCGATCCCTTTTATTTCCTTTGGCACTTGATCCAATTCCTCTTTTACTTCAATGGGCACCGAATAGAAAAATTAGGGTTTTCTGTATTCCCCAAATCCCGAATCCTTAGGATTTTATCAAATAGTCTCTTTGATGGCTTGAATGTCTTCTTGCTCTCGGTCGATTGATTTAGCTTGTTTGTGATCGAAAAACCCAAAATGATTGTGAGTGCTCTACTACTTTTCTCTTGTAATAATTTTCTAGGTTTTTCGATGTCTAAATGCCTGTAATGAATGGTGTATTTATAGGGTTTTCAAACACTTATATCATCTCTGATTTCACGATGGTTTAGTCTTGATATTTTCCTTGAATTACCCATTCGATTTTGGAAAAGTTTGATAGAATTTTCTTTTAGAACGTTGCTATATTCTTGCATGTTACATGCTTCATGAATTGAGCTGAGTTTCTAGAAACTTTTGAACACTGTTAACATGGGGAATTATCGTGAATTCAGCACACGCCAACCTTGGAGTGTATGTGTGGTATGAACACAATAAAGCTAATTCAAGTTAAAGTAATTGCAGGAGAACACAATTTTTTATAGTGGTTCGGCACTAACGCCTACGTTCACTTCATACTAATCATTCGTCATATAATATTTGATTACAATGTTGTACAAGTTCTAATAATATTAAGTATAAAGCGTTACAATAGAATCACAAAATGATTGTTAATTCTAAACTTTGACTAAAATGCCTTTCTTCTTCGTTGAGTGAAAAAAATGTTGCAGCTAATTCCAAAAAGTAGCTTCAATGTTCAAGAAATCCAAAATTGTCCACTCAAGTCCAAAAGCAATGTAATTATTCTTGTAGAAGTCCAAGAGTCGATGGAAAAACAGAAAATTACATCCTACAAATACCACACACAAAAAATCGCACCATAGGCCTCGTCGCATCAGAAAAATTGTATCCTAGCACGTTCAAAGTGTAAAAATCGCATCTTGGCCACGTGCCAGATCGCATCACAAAAAACTGGAAAAATCACATGTGGACACTGTGGTTTTAACTGATCCGTCCGATATCCCAGTCGCTCCAAATGATCAGGCACATTGCCAAGCTCCATCTCGCATCACCAGATCGCATCCAATTCACCATGTTGCGCTCGTGCCAAACCCGTATTTCCATGATATGCTCAACCTAATATTGCATCGCATCCTTGCTAAGAAAAAAAGCCTCCTTTGCCAAAACACCGAAATCGCATCACGCTAGATGCGATGTCGGGCTGCTCTGATATTTCGTCGTGCGGATCACCCATAAAATCGCATCACAGCATAATGCGATGTGATGTGGCCAAAGTGCCAAGCCACTTTGCCCGATCGATTTGGCACGGTGCGCACTCATGGAAAACGAGTGATCTGCTATGTCGATCCATGCTCCTGAGTTTTCCAAATCCAATGCCTTGCCATCTTTTTCCAAGTGATCAACTAATGTTTGCCACACGTTTTTTTGCTTGAACCACCGTGTTGCTTAGGGCATTTTGAACGTGCCAAACATGATGATCAACCAAAACTATCCAGGTGATCAATCAGGGTTCCTCACACGTTTTTTTGATTGAATGGACGTGTTTTTTTGCCTGTTTTCATCATTCCAAGCCTGAGCTTGCCTGATTTACCAGATTGATCAACCAAGGTAAAACACGTGATTTTTCATGATTCTCACGCGTCAATCAGCTGTTTTTGAGCAGGTGATAATGTTTTCACCAAATCCACATATTTTTTCACGACGAGTACTATCATGTGATCAGACCGGCGCGCTCTACCATTTTGAGCTGATCGGATAGTGTCGATCACATATTTTCACTGCGCTAGCTTTTTCGAGTCTATCGACCACCATTTTACGAATTGATGCCATTTCATTCCTTTTTCGAATATGTTGCGACTTCGACTAAATTGCTTTGTGTTGTCTGACGATATTCTTAACGCGTTATAGCTTTGACAAAAAAGCATGTCAACATTTGCACCCCCAAACATTTCTTGCTCGTTGAAGGAAGATGTGTTTTGTAAGAAAACCAGAAATCCCAAAATCCAAAGCCGAGAGAAGTCCGAAGTGAACTTCTATAACTAGAGAACTAGAGAGCCATGTTCGTGCTGGATCGTATTAATCCAGAAATACAAAGCCAATAAACCAGAACTCCATGATCGCTCTGGATCATATTATCCATATACTAGAAAATTGGAAAGACTGAAATCCGATGAAAACGGACGATCGCTTTGAACCGTTTAGTAAGAGATAACCAGAATATCCAAAGGAATACAGGGGACAAATAGGCTGTATAACCAGAAAATGCATAGCTGGGAAGTCGGGATAAATTTGGAATCCGTAAATCCAGAATAACCAATAACCATATAGCCAGATAACCAGATGAACCGTCGTGTAAGGATGATCCAATAACCAAACGAAAAGGATCTTGCAATAATACGCACAAGATCCAAGACTCGCCATAAGTTAAGGAAATCTTGTCGAAGTAGGACAAGAGGCCAAGATAGTCATGAGTGGATAATCTTGTTGCGCAACTGACAAATCCACACGATGTAACCCAGAATCCACTGAGTCGTCTTGACAGGACGACCCAAATCCAAACAAGCAAGATCTACCGACTAGACGCTCAAGATCCAAGTCCCACCACAAATCAAAGCGATCCTGTCACAGTGGGACAAGAGGCAAAGATAGCCAGACGATTATGAGAGTTTGCAAAGCGTCCTTACTTTACAAAGAAATTTTATTAAAGTTATAAAAGTTAGGGACTTTTTGGTAAAACAAAAGGGAAACCTAACGGTTTATCATTCGCAAAGAGCATGCCTAGGGATGCTTGTTCCCGTTCATGGGTAGGAGAACTTAGCTGCTTTTGATTTCAAATTCATTCGTGAAGGAAAGAGAATGGTTTATTGTTCGTGAAGAGCATGCCTAGGATCTCACCGGTTCCTGTTCCATGGGTAAACAAACTTAACCACTCAAAATCCAAAGCTGGGAAAAGTAAACTTTTCATTCATAACCAAAGTGGGTGATGATGTGTTATCGAGCAAAGAGCATGCCTAGGGATTATAACAGCTCTCATACATGGGTAGACTGATTCAATCATCTTTCGACCAAAATAACCAAAAAAGGATACATCCAGAGGACCGAAGTCATTAAAGCCAAATCCACGGGCTGAGGCCTGAATAACCAAAACCAATAATGCCGCAAAGAACTATAAGCATAGGCTTGAGAAATCTAAGAGACCCAAAATCCAGAAGACCAAAAATGAGGAAGCTGAAGTGTGGAGCTCATTATCTAAGAGCCATAAAATCCAAAAGCCAAGAAATCAAATAAAACCTTATCTAGAAAACCTAAGCAATAAAGGCTAAAAATCCAAAAAGCAAGAATCCACAAGAGATAAAAAGCAAGAATCTGCAAGAGCTAAAAATTAAGAATCCGCAAGAGCCAGATCCAATATCCACAAGTATCAATCCCAATGTCTACAGATATCAATCCCACTATCCAGAAAAATCAAGCAAAACCAAGATCAAGCATCTGAAATATCTACTAAGCCGAAAAACCAAAAATGAGAATCCAAGAGCACAAACACCAAGATCCGCAAGAATTAAATCTTATATCCAAGGAACCAAAACTTACATGAAGCCAAAAGAACAGAAGCCACAAGGTCGGAAGATCTAGAGCTGCAAGATACTGATGCCAAGGAGACTTACATCCGAGACACCAGGTCTAGTAAGGGGCCAATAACAACAATGCCACCACAGCAATTACTAGTCCTCGGCTTATCTTGATTCCTTTGAGGGGGTTGTGCTTGTCCTGGCACCACATCCCATGTTCGAACAAATCGTGCTAGCTCTCCACGTCTGAAACACTTTTCTATCATATCCTTGAAATGCCGACAATCGTTTGCATTATGACCATCAAGGTCGTGAAATACGCAATGTCGACCAATATCCCTTTCTTTTTGAGTCAATTCCCTCGTAGGAGGCTTTCTAAAAGGGGCATTTGGGGTGAACCTCATGATAAATCTCCTCGAGGGTTCGAGTAAGCTCCGAGTAAGATTGGAACTTGGGTTGTCTCCAAGCCCTATAAAGATCATTCCCAAAAGGGCGATCATTCCCCGAAAGAAGTTGCTGAACAGCGATAGAAACTTTAGCCTTTTCAGAGTCGCACAGTTTCCCACCCTTAACAGCATTGGTATCGAGAACCTTTTTGTCAGTCCTTGCATTTTCTTCCTAAAGGAATCTTTCAGCTTCAAAGTAGAACTCACCAAGGTCCCTTGGCAGATCCCGATGTAGGGAAGTCTTGAAGTCTGATTTATCAAAAATCCCAGATACTATGGCCATTAAAACCATAGATGGATCAGGTCTGCTGAAGCCACCGTAGCATTAAAGCGTTTCAAGAATTTACGCAGAATCTCGCTGGACTTCTTCCTAATACCATTGAGAGTCATAATGCTTTTGGGGCGAGCTATCGTAACTCTAAACTGTTCCACAAATCTCGTAATCAAAGTATTTTAAGAAGTAATGGAGTCCGCCTCTAGCTTCCTGAACCATATTACAGCTATATCTATTAGGTAAAGCCAAAAACACTTTGTTATGACATTTTCTAAAGCAGAGAAGACTTCCATGTAGCGAATGTATCTCATGAGGTGAGCGGTCGGATCCTTGCAACCGTCATAGGGTTCCAAAACCGGTAGCTTGGAATCCAGTTGATTGCTTAAGTTCTTGATATCCACAGAGAGTGGACCGCGAGTCACACAATCCAAGTCCGTAGAAGAGACACCGCCTTGAGTGAATCGACGAACGACATTCGCAATTTGAGATTCGTTGCCAAAATAGAGTAACTGATTATGGTTATCCAAAGCAACACTGGTGCCCCTAGTGTTTAAGTCCAAGTTAGGAATCAGTTAATTGAGAATAATGTTCGGTTGAATTCCAACCCGAGGAGCCATATCGGAAGCAATCCTAACTCCCGGAACCGTGGGAGCACTACACTGGCGCTTTAACAACATTTCCAACAGCGGAGCCTGTAACTTGTCCAACCAAAGCTTCACGGGCTGTAGCGACATCGGGATTAGGGGTGCCCCCGAGTGTTGCGAGACCGTCACCGTTTCGAGGAGCGACGTCCACCTGCTGGTTAGTTTGCGGGGTTTCACAAGTCCCAAGTCGCAGGTGGAGGAACATTGGTACTTGTTCCAACGATGTCAGCCTGGCCTATCAGCCTCAAAGCACTTATTATCCTATCCTTAATCCGGACAAGGAAGGTATTGAAAGCTTCTTCCTGTCGCTCGAGTCGAGCGTTCAAATCTGTAACACCCCGTATTTTCTGATAACAAATTAAAGAATACTTAATTATAAATGCGAGAATCAAGGGAAAACATGAAAATTTCTTGGCATAGATTGGTTCATGAAATGGTATATTTGGTATACCATTTATTGTGAGCATAATTAAAAGAATAATTATGGCATGATTAAATTAAGATTAATTTATATATATAATTAGACATATATAGAAAATATGTGAATTTAGAAAAGACGAATTATGACTCATTACTGAGTCATTAGGGGCTGAGTTGGCTGTTCTAGATAACTCTATCTTGTCTTAATGGTCTTGATTTATTATGAGATGATCTGACGACTCCTATTCGATCTAATCTCTATAAAAGCAACCTAATACCTCACCCCTAAATCATATTAAAAAATTGAACCTAGAGCCGTCATGCTGCCCTTAGACAACCTAGAGTTGCCGCCACTTGAAGCTAACATAGAGATGAACCAAACTAAATCAAAACAACGATTGTCTACATCAAAGGCGAGCATTTCAACTCCAGAATTCAGAATCCAGAAATCAAGACCTTCGTTCGTTGTAAGCGCAATTATCTTTTAGACGTAAATAAATCTAAGATGTGATTTGATATAAAGTGAAATTAGAATTATACCATGTTAATTCATATCGATTGATTGTGATGATTTTATCATGAATTGGAATGATTGTGGATTATTGGATTTGGTATTGGATCTATTTGAAACTATCAATATCATATGCAAGTTATGTGTTTCATGTAAAGATCTACATGTATATGTTTTTATGCAAGTTGTAAGTTTTATATTAGATCCAAGTCAAGATCTACATGTACATATTCCTATGTTTTATGTTAGATCCTTATGCTACATGATTAGATCCATATATTCACATGCAAGTTGCAAGTTTTATGTTAGATCCATATGTTCATAAGTAAGTTGCAAGTTTTATGTTAGATCCATATGTTCATATGCATGTTGCGAGTTTTATGTTAGATCCATATGTTCATACGTAAGTTGCAAGTTTTATGTTAGATCCACATGCCCATGTTCATATGTCCATAAGCAAGTTACAAACTTTATGATTGGATCCATGTCAAGATCCATTTAGGTTCACATGATTAATGCAAGTTATATAATTTATGATAGATCCAAGTTACAATCTAATTATATATATATGTCGTATGCAAGTTACATGTTAGATCCTAAACTAGATCCTTATTTATATGCAAGTTTGTGAAGTGAATTTATGCAAGTTCACCTTATTAGATCTAGTTTACACCTATATGTTAATGTTATAATCATACATGTTCTGGAATTGGACATGTCATGATTATGTCACATGATAGTCTATAACTGATGTTGATGCCAAATTACATGATATATGTTGATTGAACCTATGTTATTCATGTTCCCCCTTTATCTCTCGTTTATAGATTGGGCCAATTAGCGGGCCCAATGTCTTTATGTGATTAATGTGAACGAACAAACAGGGGTAACGTTGGGGGTAATTATTAAATCAAAACATGTAAATATGTAGGTGGGCCCAAAATCATGTAATTGGTTAAGGCCATGAATGGTATAATTTATATACCATTAGTCTTGAATTAAAACATGTGACATGAAATACTTGTAGAAATTTGCATATATAAAAATGTAAATCTAGAAAAGACGAATATGCCTAACCGGAGGTTAGACTGAGTTGTGGTGTAAACCTGCCCGGAACCGACCGGCACATCCAGTAACCACAACAATACCTGTCTAATGTGAGAGGTTAGTGCATCAAGCCCATAAAAGCCCGAGGTTAGACTGAGTTATGGTGTAAACCTGCCCGGAACCGACCGGCACATCCAGTAACCACAACAATACCTGTCTAATGTGAGTGGTTGGTGTTTTAATTAATTAATTAGTTAAAGCTCATGAACAATCAAGCTAGAAATGGTGAGGTTAAGTAATTAAGAAAACACTTAACCAACTTAACATGTGAACAAGACAAGATTGGTGGGGTTAAGTAATTTAGAAAGCACTTAGCCAAATCAACATGTTAACTAGGCAAGATTGATAGGGGTTAAGTCAAGTCAAGAACACTTAACCAATTTAACATGTTGACTAGAAAAACCCTAGTAACAGGGACCCGTTTCAGCAATAACCCACATGAACATATCAAGGTACCCGGAACTAGGCAGGGTGGGGCACGATTACTGGGCTGAATATAAGCGGTCAAAAGGGCGGCGGTTAGGTGCGTCAGTGTAGGTTCCGACTGAGTACGGGCGTGCACGAGCTCCGGAGTGGAAAAAGAAGGCACTGGGCACTAGGCGCATGCTTGTGCATCTAGAATCGTGTCAGGAATTGCCATTATAGGACTTGATACACCCTATAATGGAACCAGCACAAGTACTTTATAATCACGTGGGGCCGCATGACACCGAGAATACATGAATGCGAGTAGGAGCCAATCAATACATGAATGGGATCACTTTATCATGAACATACATCGCTAGTTAAACAAGTTCTTGGTGGGTGCAGAGAAGTAGAAGTGGGTGCGATAGCCAAATCTAGTTAAGTCTTACCTTATCTTGTTTTAGGACTACCTTATCCTTGTGGTATCATTCTATGTTCAGTTTATTCATGTCACAGTCTTTTATTTGTTTACATGCTATTAAATAACTAGGCTTACCAGACTTATGTCTGACTCATTTTCCTTTCGCCTCTTTACTTCAGTCCCCCCACCCCCGCCCCCCCAGGTCCGCTGGGAGGGAACACTTCTGCTTGACCGAATCAAATCAAAGCTTGAAGACCGTAGATGTAAGGCTTGGACTTTTCTTTTTGAGCTATGGCTGTGGTCAAAGACATGTTGGGGATTTATGTCATTTTATTTTTAGTATTGCTTCTTTATGTTTTCAAGACAAATGTAATAATTTGGAAGATAGAAACTATTTGTTGAAATGTTGTATTGAACAAGTATTTATGTAATGAAGATTGGTTTCCTTTCTGCTGCTTTAATTATCTGCTGCTTTAATTATCTGTCTTGTAATTTATTAGTATCTTGTACCTTAAAACGCTCCACCGAAGTTAAGGCATTCCCTTGAGAGTGACCTTAACGGAGGTGGGGTGTTACACTAGGTACCAGAGCTAAAGGTTACCAGATTGGATAAAAATTTTGAAACTATTTTTCAAAAAGAAGTCATAAAGAAGCATTTTCAAGAAAAGTGTTGTTTTAAATTTAAAAAGGCATAATCCCCAAAGCCATATGCGCTATCTTTCTATCCTTCATTTTGAATCTTTCCTTTTGTTTCAGCATGTCTGGGGACTTTAACCTACCTTAGGGCGTGCCGGTGCTTGGTTGGTTTAGAAGGTACCTTGAAGCTAGGGTCAATGAAGCAGGCCCAGCAGGCGTTCCTCCGCCTCCCCCAGCTGCTCCTCCTCCTCCAAGAGGAAATGCTTTCTCAAAGATCTGTAGAGATTTTAGATCCATGGGTGGAAAAGACTTCAAGGGTAGTGAATCTTTCGTAGAAGCCAGAAACTGGCTTAAAGGAACTAAAGACTTATTCGTTATCTTTGAAGTAGATGAGAGGCAGAAACTACAGTTGGTGGTGTGGTTGCTCAAAGATGAGGCCTCCTTCTGGTGGGAGGTCACTATTGCTGAAAGACCGATAGAGACTTGGGAGGACTTCAAGGCGAGTTTTGAAATGAAGTTCCTCTCACAAGCTGAGCAAAGTCTGCAAATGGAGAAGTTCCTATCACTTAAGCATGGCAACCTATCAGTCAAAGAATATGTCAATAAATTCAAGCAGCTTGCCAGATTTGGACTAGAGTTAGTCAACACTCCACACAAGAAGGCTCTCCGTTTTGCCAAGGGACTGAATGAGCCACTGCAAGACCTGGCAATGTCCCATATACCCATGGGAGCAACTTATGAAAGGCTGGTGGACATGGCTCTGAGAGGAGAACAAAGATGGCAAGAAGGAGGTGAAGAAGGAAGAGTCTGCAAGAGGAGAACAAAGATTGCAAGAAGGAGGTAAAGAAGGAAGAGTCTGAAAATAAGAAAGGTGAGGGATCTCAAAACAAGAAAGCGGACCCCAAGAAAGGCGGGAAGGATAATAAATCCCGTAAGAAGATGAAGTGCAATTACTGTGGCATACCTGGACATTTGGCTAGGGACTGCAGAAAGAAAAAGAGGAAGTTGGGCGCTTGTTTCCATTGCGGGGGAACATGACACTTGGCTAAGGACTGCCCCAAAAGGCAAGGGCAGGGACAGAGAACTGGAGCATCTTCTGGAGGGCAGGTTCATGCTCTCGTAGCACCTCTGCAGGAACGAGGTGGTCATATTTCTGTTGAGAGTTTAGTTTATCTGTTTGATAATCTTGTTCGTACTCTCTTTGATTCTGGCGCATCAGACTCTTTTATATCTACTGCTTTAGTTCAATCTCTGCACCTAGACACCCATATAGTAGAGGATCCCTTGGTTGTTTCAAATCCAATTTGGGGCTCAGTTTATTTATCAATGGTTTGTTTGGATTTGGAAATCTCTATTCTAAGTGTTGGGTTTAAATGTAATGCTTTTGTTTTGGGCTTCACAGGCTATGGGCTGATTCTAGGCATGGACTGGCTATCCAGTAATGGTGCCATCCTTGATTGTGGAAAGAGAGTGGTTAGACTCATGACTCGCCTTGGTAACACTCTCGAAATCTCTTGTAATCCCATGAACTATGTCATGCTTAGTTATCTTGAATCACTTGATGCATCTGTTGAGAATTTGCAGTCCGTTAGAGTAGTCCGTGAATACTCAGATGTGTTTGAAGAGGTGAAGGGCTTACCTCCGAAGCGGGAGATAAACTTCCGCATATACCTTGTTGATAATGCAAAGCCCATTTCTTTACCGTTAGGCATATGGCCCCAAGGGAGAGAAAGGAGCTCAACAAAAAAATTAAAGAGCTGCTTGAAAAGGGGTTCATAAGACAGAGTATTTCTGAATGGGGTGCTCCAGCAGTATTCACGACCAAAGCTGATGGTTCACTCCGCCTATGCGTAGATTATAGGGAGTTGAACAAGCTGACTAAGAAGAATAGGCATCCCCTCCCAAGAATTGACGATCTATTTGATCAACTCGTAGGTGCATCCGTTTTCTCCCAACTAGATCTGGCTACTGGGTTTCATCAGCTAAGAGTGGCTGAGGATAGCGTTGACAAGACCACATTTAGGACCCCGAATGGTTTCTTCGAGTGGCTTGTCATGCCTTTCAGCCTAACAAATGCACCTGCCTATTTTGTAGACTTGATGAGCAAGGTGTTCCGGGAATTCCTCAATAAATTTGTAGTGGTCTTCGTAGACGACATCTTAATCTTCTCAAAAAGCAAGGAAGAACATGCTGTGCATTTAAAGGAAGTGTTAGATACACTTCGAGCACATCAGCTGAAAGCAAAATTCTCCAAATGTCACTTTTAGAGAGAAGAAGTAAGGTTTCTTGGACATGTGGTGTCCAAAGAGGGGATAGCCGTGGACCCCGCAAAAGTAGTCGCGGTGCAAGATTGGAAGATTCCGCGAAATGCAACCGAAGTCCAAAGCTTTCTCAGGCTGGCGGGCTATTATCGAAAGTTCATTAAGGACTTTGCGAAGATTTCAGCTCCGCTGACAAGATTGACAAAGAAGAACTTGGCTTTTTCTTGGGATTTGGATTGCGACATTGCTTTTCAACATTTAAAAAGGGCTCTGAAAACAGCCCCAGTTCTGACATTGCCTGATGGAAGCAAGATGTTTACAGTATATACAGACGCGTGCAGAACAGGATTGGGCGCTGTCCTAATGCAAGAAGGCAAAGTAGTTTGCTATGGAGGAGGGCAGTTGAAGGTTCATGAGAAGAATTACCCAGCTCATGATTTAGAACTAGCTGCCATCGTTTTCGCCCTTAAATCATGGCGTCATTATCTGCTAGGAGAAAGGTTCGAATTATTTACTGATCATAAATCATTAAAATACCTTTTCTCTCAGAAAGGTCTTAATTTGAGGCAGCAAAGGTGGATGGAATTTCTCGCCTCATATCATTTTGAGATTTCCTATACCCCTGGTAAGGGCAATGTAGTGGCAGATGCCTTGAGTAGAAAGAAGCTGACTTTAAGCCCTCTCTTTGTGGAAAGGCAAAGCTTGGAGTTCATAGCAAGCTTTAACTTCAGACCCTCCTCTGACTTTGTACTTGGCTTGCTAGCAACGTTAGAAGTGCGACCAACTCTATTAGACTCAATCGGAGCCGCGCAAAGGGAAGACCCTCAGCTAGCCGATGTGATGGACAAGTTAATTAGGGGTGAGACTTCTAGTCACCTCAATAGATACTCCATTGATGCCAAGGACTGTTTGAGACGAGATGGAAGACTATGTGTCCCACAAGCAAGGGGTTTGGTAAAGACGGTTCTAGAAAGGGCACACCATTCCAAGCTGACCATACACCCAGGCAGAGACAAAATGTATAAAGACATCAAAAGAGTTTTCTTTTGGAATGGCATGAAGAAAGACGTAGCGGAATTTGTTTCTAAGTGTTTAATATGCCAACAAGTCAAGGCGGAGCAGAAGAAGCCTGGTGGTTTGCTCCATCCTCTAGAGGTCCCACAGTGGAAATGGGATAGCATCTCGATGGAATTTATAGATGGGTTGCCTAGGTCAAGAAGGGACAATACCAGCATTTGGGTAACAGTGGACAGGCTTACTAAAAGTGCTCACTTTATACCTGTCAAAAGTAGAAGGACTGCCTCATCTCTAGCATCCATATATCTTAAAGAGATAGTTCGACTCCATGGGATACCCTCCATAATAGTAAGTGATCGAGACCCTATCTTTACAAGCGAGTTCTAAAGGAGTTTGCAAGAGGCTGTGGGCACACAGCTATGCTTAAGCACGGCCTATCACCCACAAACTGATGGTCATACGGAAAGGGTGAACAGAGTACTAGAAGATCTCTTGAGACTGTGCATTCTTGACTTTGGAGGTACATGAGAGGATCATCTTCCTTTAGTGGAGTTCGCTTACAACAATAGTTACCAAGCCACCATAGGCATGGCACCCTTCGAGGCTTTGTATGGAAGACCATGCCGATCACCAACTTGTTGGTGGGAGTCTACAGATAAGCTCATACTTGGACCAGACATGATCAGAGAAACTTCAGAGAAAGTAGACTTAATACGAAGGAGAATGAAGACTGCCCAAGATAGACAGAAGTCCTACGCAGACAAAAGAAGGACCGACCTTGAGTTTGAAGTTGGAGACAAGGTGTTTCTTAAAGTATCCCCTTTGAGGAACGTCGTTCGCTTCAGATCCGCAGGAAAATTAGCACCAAGATTTGTAGGGCTGTTTCCTATCAATGAGAAGATTGGGAAGATGGCTTATAGAGTACAGCTGCCTGAAATATTGGCTGGAGTTCATAATGTCTTTCATGTCTCTCACCTGCGAAAGTGCTTACATGAGTCTGCGGAAGTGGTGGAACCAGGCATGTTAGAGGAAGTAGAAGTTGAACGAGAAGCAACTGTAAGGAGAGTTCCAACTCGTATCTTGGGTACAGAAGTCAAAAAGCGACGCAACCGTGAAGTCAAGCTTGTCAAGGTTCAATGGAGCGACGCCGAGGAAGACGCAACTTGGGAAACTGAGGACAGAATACGCACAACCTACCCTTTTCTTTTTGAGGGTACATCCTTGATCTCTTTTTTCCTTAAGTTTATGCTTGTACCTATCCTTTTGAGTATATCTTCTCGATCCTATCCTTTATCCTTAGGTAGAAACCCATTTCGATGAAAACATGTAATTGAAACATATTATGGTTGATTGTTGCAAGTGGTTGCTCGTGGATGCATATACACACACGTTAGGAATTAGATCGACTCAGTCACTTTCATATTGCATATGCATATATGTATTTGTATATGGATTGAAACTTGATGTGTTACCATATGGATGTTGCATTTGTATGAATGATCGTGCACTCATGTAGAAATTTTGGATAGGAAAATTGCCTACATAATGGACTCAAGGCACTGACATAATTTGCGTTAAGGAGGTCGACTGAATCAGTAGACCGCCTGATTTTGCATTAGGTAAGGACATGTACACACACTATGCGTATGATCATGAAGCATTAGAAGTCTTTTAAGGACAATTGACGCCTGTGTTTGATGGTTGAGTAGATGGACGATTGGATGGTAAGATATACGTTCTTCTCGACTTGAAGATTTCGGGGATGAAATCCGTAAAGGAGGGGAGAATGTTACACCCCATATTTTCTGATAACAAATTAAAGAATACTTAATTATAAATGCGAGAATCAAGGGAAAACATGAAAATTTCTTGGCAAAGATTGGTTCATGAAATGGTATGTTTGGTATACCATTTATTGTGAGCATAATTAAAAGAATAATTATGGCATGATTAAATTAAGATAAATTTACGTATACAATTAGACATATATAGAAAATATGTGAATTTAGAAAAGACGAATTATGACTCACTGCTGAGTCATTAGGGGCTGAGTTGGCTGTTCTAGATAACTCTATCTTGTCTTAATGGTCTTGATTTATTATGAGATGATCTGACGGGTCCTATTCAATCTAATCTCTATAAAATCAACCTAATACCTCACCCCTAAATCATATTAAAAAATTGAACCTAAAGCCGTCATGCTGCCATTAGACAACCTAGAGTAGCCGCCACTGGAAGCTAACATAGAGACGAACCAAACTAAATCAAAACAACGATTGTCTACATTAAAGGCGAGCATTTCAACTCCAGAATTTAGAATCCAGAAATCAAGACCTTCGTTCGTTGTAAGCGCAGTTATCTTTTAGACGTAAATAAATTTAAGACGTGATTTGATATAAAGTGAAATTAGAATTATACCATGTTAATTCATATCGATTGATTGTGATGATTTTATCATGAATTGGAATGATTGTGGATTATTGGATTTGGTATTGGATCTATTTGAAACTATCAATATCATATGCAAGTTATGTGTTTCATGTAAAGATCTACATGTATATGTTTTTATGCAAGTTGTAAGTTTTATATTAGATCCAAGTCAAGATCTACATGTACATATTCCTATGTTTTATGTTAGATCCTTATGCTACATGATTAGATCCATTTGTTCATATGCAAGTTGCAAGTTTTATGTTAGATCCATATGTTCATATGTAAGTTGCAAGTTATATATTAGATCCATATGTTCATATGCAAGTTGCAAGTTTTATGTTAGATCCATATGTTCATACGTAAGTTGCAAGTTTTATGTTAGATCCACATGCCCATGTTCATATGTCCATATGCAAGTTACAAACTTTATGATTGGATCCATGTCAAGATCCATTTAGGTTCACATGATTAATGCAAGTTATATAATTTATGATAGATCCAAGTTACGATCTAATTATATATATATATATGTCATATGCAAGTTACATGTTAGATCCTAAACTAGATCCTTATTTATATGCAAGTTTGTGAAGTGAATTTATGCAAGTTCACCTTATTAGATCTAGTTTACACCTATATGTTAATGTTATAATCATACATGTTCTAGAATTGGACATGTCATGATTATGTCACATGCTAGTCTATAACTGATGTTGATGCCAAATTACATGATATATATGTTGATTGAACCTATGTTATGCATGTTCCCCCTTTATCTCTCTTTTATAGATTGGGCCAATTAGCGGGCCCAATGTCTTTATGTGATTAATGTGAACGAACAAACGGGGGTAACATTGGGGGTATTTATTAAATCAAAACATGTAAATATGTAGGTGGGCCCAAAACCATGTAATTGGTTAAGGCCATGAATGGTATAATTTATATACCATTAGTCTTGAATTAAAACATATGACATGAAATACTTGTAAAAATTTGCATATATAAAAATGTAAATCTAGAAAAGATGAATATGCCTAACCCGAGGTTAGACTGAGTTGTGGTGTAAACCTTCCCGGAACCGACCGACAAATCCAGTAACCACAACAATACCTGTCTAATGTGAGAGGTTAGTGCATCAAGCCCATAAAAGCCCGAGGTTAGACTGAGTTGTGGTGTAAACCTGCCCGGAACCGACCGACACATCCAGTAACCACAACAATACCTGTCTAATGTGAGTGGTTGGTGCTTTAATTAATTAATTAGTCAAAGCTCATGAACAATCAAGCTAGAAATGGTGAGGTTAAGTAATTAAGAAAACACTTAACCAACTTAACATGTGAACAAGACAAGATTGGTGGGGTTAAGTAATTTAGAAAACACTTAGCCAAATCAACATGTTAACTAGGCAAGATTGATAGGGGTTAAGTCAAGTCAAGAACACTTAACCAATTTAACATGTTGACTAGAAAAACCCTAGTAACGGGGACCCGTTTCAGCAGTAACCCGCATGAACGTATCAAGGTACCCTGAACTAGGCAGGGTAGGGCACGATTACTGGGCTGAATATAAGCGGTCAAAAGGGCAGCGGTTAGGTGCGTCAGTGTAGGTTCTGACGGAGTATGGGCGTGCACGGGCTCCGGAGTTGAAAAAGCAGGCACTGGGCAACAGGCGTATGCTTGTGCATCTAGAATCGTGTCAGGTATTGCCATTATAGGACTTGATACACCCTATAATGGAACCAACACAAGTATTTTATAATCACGTGGGGCCGCATGAAGCCGAGAATACATGAACGCGAGTAGGAGCCGATCAATACATGAATGGGATCACTTTATCATGAACATACATTGCTAGTTAAACAAGTTCTTGGTGGGTGCAGAGAAGTTAAAGAAGTAAAACTGCTTTAATTATCCGCTTCTTTAATTATCTGTCTTGTAATTTCTTAGTATCTTGTACCTTAAAACGCTCCACTGAAGTTAAGGCATTCCCTTTGAAAGTGACCTTAATGGAGGTGGGGTGTTACAAAATCCTTTGAAAGTTCTTAATCAATCCATCGACATCTTAGCGAATGACGTAGTTCAACGGAGGTTTAGCCGCGGAGAGTTCTTGACTTCCCTCCCCCCCCACTTCTGTACCTTGAGCTTCAGCAATAGCGTCGAGCTTATTACGTGTAACCATGATGAGAGTTAAGTAGCAAATTTGGAGACTGAAACTGAAGTTGAAATCCGAAGGCAAATCTGAGAAACTATTCTGATGCAGAAATCGAAGTTTTGCATTCCCCTTCCTGGTATGGCAAAGTATTGTCGTAGCGAATTGTCATGAATTCAGCACATGTCAACCCTCAAGTGTATGTGTAGTACGAACACAATAATCCAAATCCAAAATAAAGTAAATGCAGGAGAACACAACTTTTTATAGTGGTTCGGCACTAATGCCTACGTCCAATTCATAGTAATCATTTATCTTATAATATTCGATTACAATGTTGTACAATTCGGACAATATTTAAGTACAAAGCATTACAATAGAATAACAAAATGATTGTTAATTCTAAACTTTGACTAAAATGCCCTTCATCTTCGTTAAGTGAAAAAAATGTTGACTCGGTCAACTAAATCCAAAAATTAGTTTCAGTGTTCAAGAAATTCAAAAATGTCCACTCCGGTCCAAAAGGAGTGTAATTATGCTTGTAGAAGTCCAAGAGTTGATGGAAAACGTTTGTGCAACGTTTTAATGGTCCATGCCATGTCCAATGGCCATGGAGAAGAAGATGACCGCCATTAATGATGCTTGAGAGCTCCAAGAAGTCCAGAAAACCTAGGGAAAAAGATCCATAAGAAGGCCAAGCTTGGGTGTATTTATAGCTGAGTGGGTTTGGTAGGAGTAGGTAAAATTTAGGGTCTACAGCTAGAAAATCACATCCTGCAAAGACCACACACAAAAAATCGCATCACATCATGCTCGGGTGCAAAAACTCGCATCACATACCTCATTGCATTAGAAAAACCGTATCCTGGCATGTTTGGAGTGTAAAAATCGCATCTTGGCCACGTGCCAGACCACATCACAAAAAACTGGAGAAATCACATGTGGACACTATGGTTTTAGCTGATCCGCCTGATATCCCAGGCATGCCAAATGATCTGACACGTTGCCAGGCTCCATTTTGCATTACCAGATCACATCTGATTCACTGTGTTGCGCTCATGCCAAAACCGCATTTCCATGATGCGCTGAAGCTAATCTCGCATCGCATCCTCGCCAAGAACCAAGCCGCCTTTGCCAAAATGCCAAAATCGCATCACGCTGGATGCGATGTCGGGCTGATCCGATATTTCATCGTTCGGATCACCCAGAAAATCGCGTCACAGCATGATACGATGTGATGTGGCCAAAGTGCCAGACCACTTTGCTAGATCAATTTGGCGCGGTGCGCACTCGTGGAAAACGAGTGATCCGTCGTGTCAATCCTTGCTTCTGAGTTTGCCAAATCCAATGCCTTGCCAACTTTTTCCAAGTGATCAGCCAATGTTTGGCATGCGTTTTTTGCTTGAACCACCATGTTGCTCAGGGAATTTTGAACGTGCCGAACATGATGATCGACCAAAACTTTCCAAGGTGATCAACTTAGGTTGCTTACACAATTTTTGGGTGATCGAACATTTTTTTTCCTATTTTCATCGTGTCAAGCCTGAGCTTGCCAGATTTACTAAATTGATCGTCCAAGGTAAAACATGATTTTTTATGATTCTCATGGATCGATCAGCTGTTTTTGAGCGCGCGACACTGTTTTCACCAAATCTATATATTTTTGCACGAGTAGTTCTGCCACGTGATCGAACTGATGCATTCAACCATTTTGAGCTGATCGGACAGTGTTGACCACATATTTTCACTACGCCAGCTTTTCGAGTCCATCGACGACGATTTTGCGAATTGACTCTATTTCCAATCCTTTTTCCGAACACGTCGCAACTTAGGCCAAATGACGATATTCTTGACATGTGACAACTTTGACAAAAAGCGTGCAACAAACATGTGAATTCATTCTTTCTAAAAGTTAACACCTTTTAACCACGTTGATAAAACTTGCCTAATTATCACTTTTTGGAAATAGATTGCCTATGCTTACTAAGAATAATCAAAATGATGCTTCTGAAATTCAAATGCTTTGTCCAAAAATTACTTGCCAAGAATCAGACGATTGCTGCGGTTATTTCTGTAAATTGATTCTCTTTCCAAAAACCAAATTCTCCTTATAGCTTTGTTGCATGACTTTACCGGTAAGAACATATGCGTCTTTTAATATGGAACACTACACTTTGCCACTACACCATATCAGCGAATTTGGCACACAAGGATGCAGGTATACAATTTGGCTAATAGCCGTATCAAATTTGATAATGCTCACATCCATATCAAACAACAATTTGCGATCCGCACTACCCCAACTACCCTAAATCTGACCGTCCATCACGAATGCTTCGGATTGGTTAATTTGATTCGATTGTTGGCCATTTCAAATTTGTGCCTTTTTTGTGTAAAACTTTTGGCCGAAAAAGCACACCCATCCCTCTAATTTTTTAATCCTTTCAGGTTCTCTTCCCCCTTTTTTTATTTCCCTCGTCTAATATTGTATCCCGTGCCCTATTTCCATTTCTGAAAATTGCTCCCAAAAAATTATAGAAATCCGATAGTTGTCTGCTCAAATCTGCTTCTTTGTCATTGTCTGCAAATCGTGCATCTCTATTGCTGGTAAAATTTTGGTTTGATTCGGTTTGTAGTAATCGATATTTTTTGTGCTATTGTTTCAATTCATGCTCAACATGTTGTAGGCCGGAGAGCTATTTATTGTTTTTTTGCCTAAAGGCGGTTTCAAAGCAAGGTTGAACGTTGAAGAAAGTTAGGTTTTCGCAGTTGGTCATATTACACTATGGTTAGTGCACACATTATTTGATCTATTTCCTTGTATAAAAATGTTATTTTACTCGAATGAAAATAGGGTAAAATACCCGAACGTGGGATAAAAATGCAGGGACCACCCATGAATTGCTTGAATTCAGCCTTACAATTAGGGTGTAGGGTCCCATATTTTTATCTCTTGATCAGGTAAAATACCCAAGAGTAGTTCGTGTATTGTAGCAAAGTTGTTCCTTGTATTAGCTACTCATGATACTGGATATGTAGAATATGAACCTTGAATTTTGTTTGTTAAACTGCCATACTCATTCCAGTAAATAAAACTAGTTTTAGGTTAACTAGTTAATTCATGTGTTGAACAATACACAAGAATTAACTAGTTTTATTTACTTTTCATGCACCTGACTTAGACAAATGTACTGAAACTAACTTGCTAAGGCCTGAAAATGTATTCATGAACCTAGACAAATGTACTGAACCTAGCTAGACAAACTAGGATCGCTAAGGCCTGAAAATTCCTTTGATGTTTTAACGGAGATGGATACGAGCATGTGTGAAGGGGGTGGGCCCATTTGTGATCTAGTGATGGATAAAAAAAACCCACTTGCCAATGAAAACATCCAGTGATTAATGCAATTTGTAAGTTGTAACAATTTATGAATTTATAGGCTGGCAACATGCCATTCGGTATAGACAAAAAGTGGAAAAGTGAATCTAATCAAAGATCTCTATACTATATTGATGGGGTGAACACGTTTATTTGTTTTGTTGAAGAAAACGATGGTAAGAAAGGAGTGTATTTATGCCCTTGCAATCGGTGCCAAAATATGAAGACGTTCAAATTAGATGAAATTCATTTCATTTGCTTAGATGGGGTTTTATCCAATCATATAGCGAGTGGTATTTTCATGGGGAAAAAAGGGTGGAGATGGGAAAACAACAACCAAGTAATAATGCCATAAGTACTGATGAGGCTGAACATATTGTGATGGAAGATCTAGTCAATGATGCAAATAGATTTCATGATTTTCAACCTGAAAATCCATTGTTTGATCTTGCTAATGTTGGAGAGAAGTGTACAGATGATGACAATTGGCAGGCTAATGAAAGTAAGAAGTATACACCACTTTATGAAAGCGCAAAAGAGCCACTGTATCCTTCATGTCCAAAAGGGATAACGAAGCTGTATGCCATTGTGAAACTGAATAGCTTGAAGACCCAATACAACTTCTCAGATAATGTTGTGACTGAACTACTCGAACTAATGAAGGAGTTACTCCCCGAAGGTAACACGCTACCGACAAAATACCACGACGTGAAGAAGTTCATTAAGAAAGTTGAGATGAATTACAAATTTATGACGCATGCATCAATGATTGCATGTTGTACTGGAAAGATGATGAAAATAGAATTTCTTGTACAAATTGCAATGAACCAAGATATAGGACATCTTTTAACGATGAGAGAAAAGGAATCAAAATAGCACGAAAGACATTAAGACATTTTCGATTAATTTCTAGATTGAAGAGATTGTATATTGTACCATGGATAGCAGATGCAATGACCCGGCATGGCCGCGCCAAGTCTGATCCAAACGTAATGCGTCATCTATGTGACACTTCTCAATGGAAAGCCGTGGATTCTTTTGACAAAACATTTGCAGTCGAGCCACGGAATGTCACACTTGGAATAACAATAGATGGTTTCTGTCCGAATGCTTCTCTTACTAACCCTTATAGTTGTTGGCCGGTAATTGTAGTACCGTATAATCTTCCTCCATCTATGTGCATGAAACAGGAGTTTTCAATGTTAACACTATTGATTTCTGGGACAAAACAACCGGGGAAGGATATTGATGTTTATTTAGAGTCGTCGGTAGACGAGTTCAAGCAGTTATGGGAAGGAGTTGTTACATATAATTCATCAAATAAATCCGAGTTTACAATGAGGGCTAGGGTGTTGTGGGCGATCCATGGTCACCCTGCTCTTGGGACTTTATCGGGATGTACAACTCACGGTTACTTTGCATGTCCTGTTTGTGGGGAAAACACTTGTTCTTGTCATCTTCCTGAAAGTAAGAAGACGTGTTTTATGGGATATCGAATGTATCTTCCTTACGGACATAGATTTTGATACGAGAAGACAAATTTCAATAATGAACAAGAACTTAGTCGTCCTAAAAGGCCATCAAATGGTTTTGAAGTTGAAAAGAGAGTAGCGAATGTCAAAATGAAAATCGGTAAACAAAAAGAAGAAGTTGGTCAAAAAAGGAAAAAGTCGGCCATTGAAGAAGGTGACAATGTTTCTGCTTGGTATAGGAGGTCTATCTTTTTTGATTTACCATATTGGAAAGCAAATATGATTCAACATAATATTGATGTTATGCATACGGAGAAGAATGTCACTGAGCATCTCATCAGCACCATTATGGACCATAAAGATAAGTCAAAAGATGGCATCAATGCACGCAAGGATATAAAAACCATGGCTATAAAACAAAAGTTTTGGGTGATGGTAGATCCTGAAACCAAAAAAACAATCATACCAAAGGCAAATTTCACCTTGAGCAAAGAAGAAAAGATAAGATTTTGCACCGTACTGAAAAATTTGAAAGTACCTAACAAATTCTCCTCTAACTTCCGCAACAACATGAGCATCAATCCTCTAGAACTAAGAAATATGAAGTCACATGATAACCACATCATAATGCAACATCTGCTTTTGGTATTGCTTCAACATACTTATACACAACATAAGGATCTACGAAATGCTATTCATCGTATTGGTCTATTCTTTAACATTTTGTGCTCAAAGGTGATCAATAGGGAACACCTTATAAAAGCAAAGGCTATGTTGGTGGAAGCAATGTGTGTTTTTGAAAAACATTTTCCACCTGCATTTTTTGATATCAGTATCCATGTTACGGTTCATTTAGCCGATCAAGAATTGGTTGGTGGCCCTGTCAGATATATATATGGATGTATCCTTTTGAACGGTAAATAACTAATTTCAGTCATGCACATTATTATTCGGTATAAATGGCTGTCATGTGCAAGTTATAATTGATCACAATTATAGGTTGATGAAAACATATAAAGGGTATGTGTGCAACAAAAGATACAATGAAGGGTGTATTGCAGAAGGATATATCATACAAGAAGCAAGCCTTTATTGCATGGAATATATACCAAACGGAGGTTATGGTAACCATTAACATACCCGCGAAGCATTTTTAGACGAGGATGATGATTTTGCTGGTGAGATACCTTTGGATAATGGTAAAGATATAACGTTAACCCAAGTGCAATTCAAATAAGTGCGTAGATGGGTCCTAAATAAGTATGATGGATTGGATCCATGGAAGAAGTAAGTTCATGAAGTAGGTTTCAAATTTCCATTTTTTGATTCGATTCATATGTTCATTGCGATATGTGTTATCTACGTATAAAAGGTACAACTCCTATGTGAAAAGCGCTAAATTTCAACCACGAGGCAGAGATACAACTGTCGAAGTCGTTAAACCTTTTACTATATGGTTACGTAATGAGGTATTACATCATCTAAAGTATTTCACGTTTTTATAAGTTTGTAATACATCATCGTGAACATGCTTGATTTTTCTTCTTATGTTTTATGTAGTTGTTGAATTACAGCGATGTAGACCCAACTCTTTGGTGGCTAATACACGGGCCGAAGTTCATGGCGCTTAGTTATATGAAATACCAAGTGAATGGGTTTTTATTTTCCACGAAAATGTACGAAGACCATATGGTAACACAGGATAGCGGTGTATGCATGAGAGCAATTACAAAATTTAGAGCGAGTGGCAAAGATAAAAATTATAAGGAAGCAGAAACAACGTATTATGGATTCATTCAGCAGATACTTGAGATGGATTACATTGATTTCAAACAAACAGTTTTTTTATTGCGATTAGGTAAAAGTCGAGGATAAGATCAATGGTTGCAAAATAGATCCCGCTTCAAACCTGATCATGGTTAATTTAGGAAAATTAAAGAACAGGGACAACGTGAATGATGAGCCATTTATTCTTGCATCAGAAGCGAGCCAAGTGTTCTACTTAAAAGATTTAGAAAATGACGGCTGGTCTGTGGTTTTGCATACATCAAAATGGTTGAATACAAATGTGGATGACATTGAGCCTCCTACCATCTATCAATTAGCTTTTGAAGACAATGAAAAACTAGAAGATATAACCAAACTCATGTGTTAACCTATGAATTGTTGAATGATTTTTTTTACCAGGGAATCATATGTATTTGGAATGTCACGACTTACACTTTTTGATCGCAATCCGTTATGCTTTTATTATATCTTTTAGCTATTTCATAGTGAGTAAGACTTATGAATTGTTGAGTGAAAATGTAATAGAGAACAAGATCAGTAACAAATGTGAATAATATTCTTATTCATGGTGTTTGTCATGATTCTTAATGTTGCTTCTATTTCACAGGAAAATACGTCGTAAGATCCCACATCATCACATGCATCGTGTTCAAAAGATCAACGAGTTGAACAAAACCTACTTGGTATTCCAGTCTCAGAAAACACTCCAAAAATCGCTACTACGCTTAGTATACTAGTACGATCTTATGTGCCGATCTCTTACACAGGTTGGGATAAAGTACCCAAAACATATAAGGACGACATTTGGAATCAGCTGATGGTAAATTTGTGGAAAATAGCATGTAAATGTTACATTTCATTTTTACAGTCTCTGACTCTTAATTTTTGCAGAAAATGTATACGCTTGAGCCGCTTTCAAAGGAAATGTTTTCAAAAAGAATGGCCAAGGCTTTTAGGAGACACAAGAAAAATTGAGAGCAACTTATTATGACACTTCCGACAATGACAAAGAACGGATGAAAAATTGTCCACCTACAATTGCTCAAGAGGGTTGGAACGAGTTCATAAAGAATGAAGCAATGCCTGAAGCAAGCGGAAGAAGGGTGGTAGGCAAAAAATAAAATAAAAATAGATCCAGTCTAAGTTATGCCCACCATGCAGGACGTAAAAGTCACGCTAGAGTAGAACACGAATTGGTAAATTATTTGATCATTTTATTTCAACAATTGTAAAAAAACACAATTAAGGGAGAGAATATACATGAAATGGAATATATTGTAGATCGTTGCAAGTGCATCTGCAAATATCAATCGTCATCAAGTATGGGAGAAGATACACAGGAAAAAAGATGGTAGCATATCAGATGCCAAATCTGCGTACTTCGTAAGTTTTTACTTGTATTATGGTTATTATGGTTAACATCGAGCAGTCTATTGTTTGGACTTTCATTTCAGGCTTTCAGGCTTTCCATAATTGTGATTAATTAGTTTCTCATTACATTTTCTTCATTACGTGTTTTTATTGTTATTGTGCTATTGTATGGATTGAATTTATTAAGTTAGGAGTAACATACTATAGTTACAAGCTACTACAAGTAAATGTTGGTGTAAACGCATTTAACTTTTATCCCGGGATCAAATTGCCAAATTGAAGGAAAAGATCATAGATAATGATGAAGAAAAATCACTTGTTGATGAAGATATCTTATCACAAGTATTGGGTAAGGATACAAGGGGTAGGAGCCGCGTTGTTGGGAGCATCATACCAAAGATGCATGTTAAGGCTTGTGCCATTGCACAGAAACGACTCAAACATGTTCGTGAAGACAATGATGAGTTGAAAATGAGGGTGGGAAGCTTGGAGGGTATGATGACTGATATGAAGGGTACAGTGGGAAATTTGTCTAAAAAAATGGATGTTCTGATCAACATGGTAGGAACTTTGACTGATCAAGGAATTCAGGCACCGTTAACTACGTCGGATGGAGGACACAGCGGTACGCACATCAGTGCATCAAAGGGTGTTGCTTCTCCGGTCTAGGATATAGCCAATGCGGTGAGCAATCAACAATGTGAAATTCTCAACTCTGATCTAGGCATAATTGCAACAGGTTTTTATTTAATAAAATTAAGCATATTTTATTGCACTCTGATCTAAAGCGAGTGCTTAAAGTCTAATTGATACGTACTCCAGTTTTCCTATTTTAATAAAATTAAGCATATTTTATTAATACCGTCCTTTGAAATTCTCGACTTTATTGCAATAGTTACTTTCTGTCGAGATCCTTCGTCATCCAGATGACATAGGATTGTTGTACCACCTACACATGAAAAAATGGTTTTGGACAGTATACTGCTACCAGATGAGAAAACCTCCAAAATGAATCATCAATTTGCAGAGAACTTTGATGAAGTCGGAATGTGTGGGGTTGTGTGTCATGTGAAGTCCCTGATTCACTATCTTTAGACGTTGGAGCAGGTATATATAATTTTACACTTGACTCTTGGTTTACTTATGAAATAAGAATTCCATGACACTTGTGTTTGCATTAGTTTCATGAACTCTCTTTGGTGGCATACACATGCATACGTGAGACATGATATACACACACGAACACAAAGCCACGATATTGACCTGACTAGACCTTAACTGCCATGACGTAAGCAATAATACATCGGAGTGTTCACTCCGAATATTGTGCCTTTGTGTTCCATTTTTGTTACTATGAAAATACTCTGAATGTTATTTGTTAATGTTCTACAAATTGATTGATCTGCTGATAATTCATGTATGTATACCTGCGGTTCATGAAGAATTATTTCGTATTGTTTGCCTGGATCATGTTGCCCTTGACTATTTTCCAATGTATTTGTTACAACACCAAACAAGCATCAACAAACTATCCTTTATTGGGAATATGGAAGGTCACAACACCAAACAAGTGACAACATGAAACAATTCCATAGACAACAAATACATGGGCAAATAGGTCAACATGATCAAATACATGTATAACATGTTATACATGTATCTGATCATGTCGACATATTTGCCTATGTATTTGTTGTCTATGGAATTGTTTCGTGTTGTACCTGAACTTTGTTGTGACCTTCCATGTAGTCGATCGAAAGTCGGTGGATACCCTGAAAGTAGCAATATATTTGTCAACTATAGTCTACGACTAATCGACGAGTCGACTGACTGGACGTCTTTCAACTCGATTACAGCCATAATAATGATGATGCCCTTAAACTTGCACATGTATATGCCTATTTTCCCATGTATCTTTGTCGCCATTACTGACCTCTATGATGCAGCGCCTATTTGCCTAGGTACATGCCATGCATGTATTTGTTACACTTAAACCGTGCACATGATTCGTGCATGCACACATGAACATTTAGCATCTAGCTTATGCTTATCAATGCATGCTTTGAAACATATAAATTTTGTACATTCAATATCAGCATCTGCTCATCATTGCTTTAGTTTATAGCAACGTGGACTACACAGCATGATCAACACGCTCAATCTTCCTAGTCCGATCCTGCAGTTTTATCATATATGTTTTTCTTTGATTAAATTTGCTACTTTCAATAATCAACTCAGTTTTATCAGACTTTGTAATTAGATGAAACATCTGTGACAATTTCCGTTTAATAATTGTACGACAGTCTATAAATTGTGTTATGAAAATTCTTGCTATGCTTTGTGTATAATTTGTGCTATATATGCTTTGTATAAACTGTGATATGGTCTGCGTTATGGAAAATATGTGTTATAGTTTCTGTTTTTATATATATAATATGTATATATATACACATACAAGTATATAATAAGACAAGTGTGTGGCCCGTGCTACGCATACGAGCAGTTCTTAAGTTCATATGTATGGTTTTGTACATTGTTGTTTGAACTCTTCTTCTTTTTGTATAGTTACGTTTTTAAGAAGTTCAGCTACATTAATCATTTCTATTTTTAATGTCAAGTTGTCCTTTTAGGGGATTGACGTCAAGACATTAGTTTAGGAGATCAAGGCTTTCCATTTTTCTAGACTATAATAGGACCGTAAATTATTTAAAATTATTTTCATTATATCGTGCAAATTTTTGATTATGAAGAAATAGCGTAAATGTTTCTTTATGTTAATTTCGGAAGGAATGGAATGTTCATGCAAATGATGTAAAATTATTGAAGATGGAAAGTCAGGACTAAAAACAAAGGGATGCATACATAATCAAGATATGAAACATAATTTGAGGTATGTTTATCTTTTCCCAAAAAGGAGTAGTAGTTCATGTTTTATCTTGTATCAGCACATTGTTCTGAAGTCCGTACTGTATATGTATCTCCCATACATGGACGTTTTGCAAGTGTTTCTAAAAACAGTTATTACCATATCCATGAATATTCCAAAAAAGGTATTTGCATTGGCTATTAAAAAATAGAACATGCTTTTATGTTGTTCAAGTATTCCACAAAAAAACCACAAACTTCCATACTAATATAGAAAACAAAATAAACAATGATAGTTGAATGTTTTATAAAGCAGCAAGTATTTAACCGTGTTGAACATATATTTTGGTTATTTACACTTCCAAATATTTTTTTTGAGTTTTAAGTGGAACTGACTACAAATCCTCAAATGTATGCATAGCATTGGAGTATTAAATATTAAAACATGTAAATTTAATGCAACCCCACACCTTAATATCTGAACATATGGGGGGAAAATGTGTGGATGTTAAGGTATTGACAGTCAATTTGGGCTGAAACAACATTTGAAAACATAATAAACAAATTATGCCCATCATTCCATCAAGCATGATATCATTGGATCAACCATGGGTGCTATATTTGTTCATAATTTGATGTAATAGTCTTTAATTTTATAATATTTCAAAAATATGTGAAATGATTATTTTATAGCTAAATGTGATTTATGATAGAAGAAAAATATTGTTAACAGAGGTATTAAACAATCATGTCAGTATTTGTTTTCTTATGAAAATCCCACTACGTAGATTTATAGATTTATTAAGCTGCATGCGTGCAGTAACTATTGGTATAAGGAAAGTATGATAAGCCATGCATTCAAGGTTACTGACTCTTCGGCACACAACAGACTAAGCATTCGTTCAAATATAGAAATAAATACATGTCAGTTATTGAGTCAAGCACCAAAATAAACTATAACACCTGAATGCCTCAAAATGAATGAATCACTAACCACATCAACCTATGATTGTGCCACATCACCATTTAGCAAATTTATAAATAAATACAAAATAGTTTTCTTAGGGTATCTGTTCATCAACACTTCAAAGTAGTTCATCCTATCTCCTCACGCAAAAAATAACACTGCTTTTACAACATCTTATGGCAGTAGCTTACATTTCTAACCTCCAGGAAAATCACACTGTATCATTTTTGCATCATTGATGACCAACATCGGTCCTCTTTGGCACAACACCAAATTGCTTTCTTAACTCTTCCCTTCTGAATCAGATTTTTTTCACTTGTTATCAACTTTTATTTTCATGCGACCATGCCTATTTTCTGGTGGAAGCATCTGAAGTATCGGTTACCAATTGCACCTCAACCATTATATCCCAGTATAGAAACACTGTCAACCAACTGTTTTTAGACCATTTCATTTCTCAACAATAAGGCTTGAAACATTAGAAATCTGAATAGTATTTTGGCTGTCTCACCTCTATACCGATGATATATATTGCCTTACTGGACTGATTATTAAAACATCGGCTTTCTATACTTGAAGTCTTACACGCAACACCAGCTTCCACAGTAGAGCATCTTTCGCTTCCTCCCTGTTATCCCTCAGTTAACTCATATGTACTATCTTCAGCTCTAGCATCACTACTATTCTTGTCCAGTTGATCGTTTCCTAGACATGCGCATAATCACCAATTTGATGCAATGCCATCCTTTTTCTGTTTGTTTGCTAGTAGATATAAGTGTAAATATATCTATTTTGATCTTTTTGTCCAACCCGGTTTTGATGACAATAAAAAGATCATCCGCATACCTATGATTGTATTACTCATCAGACATATGTACAAATTAATAAGTTAATGATTTCTCTTTTCATAAGAGGGGCACAATTTCACAAAAATATATGCAATTTGAAATTATAACTAATTTAATTATTTTATTCACAAACAAAATTGCACAAACAATCTCATATGATAAGCAAACCTAATATAAAGTGGAAAGTTACCCAACCACTGAAAGAAAATCTTTGCTCTTTATATAAATAAAGCCTACGATATCTCATACAAATCACAGTGAAATCAATAATCTGTGCGTTATACACCTTTTGAAGTCAACAAATAATTATTACTTCATTGAAAAAAAAAAATTAAATCTAAAAGCATTTGAGACAAAAAAAGGCAGGTGTAATTCCTAATATTTAGTAGTTAAAATCTTAGACCTGTGTAACTTTCGGAAAAATGTTGCAAAACTTATCCAAACTCAGCCAACATGACACAATTTATGAATTCCTATTCATGTATTCCTAAAGTCTAATTGTGTGTCATTACAGTTTTTGTTGTTTCGATCAATTTAATCAGCAGAGATTCTATTAGCAAGAAATGACCTGAGCGGATGAAATTATGTTGACAAACAATAAGAAAATAAGTTAAACATTTTGTAAATTAATATTTTTTTTGCAAATTACCTAAGTAATTAGATGCAGACGTATTGTAATATTATGAAACAATTGCCTAGATGCACTTCATTTGATTCAATATATATATATATATATATATATATATATATATATATAGAATTTGTGGTTGAGGTTCCTTGTGTCTAAATTTGTGTCAACATTTTGTGTCTAAATAGAATTTCCCTATATATATATATATACACACACACACAAAAAATTAATATCATTGTTCCTCATATCATCCATCAATGCATACGAAGAAAAAAACATTCTCCTTGCTTGATCTAGAGAACAAATCAAATATAACAAAAGGAAAACAATATGTAAGCTAACTCCCATACAACATTACTGGAAAAAAAATGATAACAACATAACCGAGCAAATACATAGCTCTCCATTTGAGCTTGTCTTTAACCAACTCCCTAGAGTTCATGATTCTCTTTTTTACTAACATGTTCTGCTGCTTTTGCTTTACATAGGTCAATCAGAAAAAATAGGTATTTAAACATGGTTAACTATCCAATCATTTGAACATAAATTCAAGTCTTACAAATGCATAAACACACACACATAAAGAGCCAACCACGTACATACATACGCACACATATATGCACATACAAATATCTATGTATATATTGAAGTATGTATGTATATACATAGATGGAAGTATGTATATACAGGAAAAAGGATTGATTATGTGACACAAAATATGACATAGATCTTAACCATCAATTTACTATTCGCATTTGAAGGCAAATCAAGGACTAATGTCTTACTGAACGGATAACTCCCATAACACAAAAATAATTAAAATTTCATTATTTGGTGAAATATATATTTACTACTTTGTATTAGCAAGTAATCAAGTTTGCAAAATTTTGCATAAATGGACAAACTGAGTCAACATGCACAAACAATGCAAACATCAAGCAAACAAAAAATAATGGTAGAAAAATTCAAACGTTTTCATTCATAGGTCAATGAATGTGGTTTGAAGTTTAGCCAACCAAATAAAAATAATTTGGTAACATGAACTAATTCTTATAGTCTAATTAAGAGGAGAACCTTGAGAAGTTGATCAAATTTGGACGTTCAACATCGAAGAATACCAAAGGAATAGGGCAACCAAATTAAACTTAACCATGCTTAAGGGATATGAGAAAAATGAAATCTAAACACATCTATGATTACGTTTTTTTATCAGGAATATGCAACCAACATGCTGTCACATTTAATATCAACCATAGAAAAATTAACGAACATATAATTAATGACATAAGATGTTATTTCGACTGAACCATCAATTTCAGAAAAAAATTACTATTTTGCCAATGCATATCTACATTGGCGCATATACTCCAATGGTCTACTTACATGGAAATTTACCAAAATTAATTAATGTGGATAGTGGTGCATATCTAAGAAATTAAATTTTACGTTGTCTTTAAACTTGTACGGACATAAATACTCAAAAAAGATTTATTATCAATGCTTAGGATTGATGGTGTATAATAGTGAAAATTATCTTATTTTAAGATTTACATTTAATCATTTGGCTGTATCTGTTTTGTTACCAGTCCACAGGTTGACAAAGGATAGTTGTTCCAATGAATAGAAGTTATAGGAAGACTGTTGAGGACACATCTAGTTTCAAATGAATAAAAGGAAACATTTGGACATATACGTACATTTAATAAACATTTGGGCCAATGTTTTACATTTCATTAACTAAATGAAACAGTTATAAATGGAAGGTTATTATACAAAATACAACATAAAAGAAAAATATCTACTCAAATTTGATCATTTTGCCTTATTCTTAAGCGTATTTATATATTGGCAATGCAATACCAACATGTAACTTGCAAGGCTATTGAAATGGTAACCGAAATGAAGTTAAGTAACTCAGTTCCTTACCCTTCAGCATTAGTTAAACATTATTTCATTATATGACGTTTTATACCTATTAATATATTTGCATGTCCTAACTTTGTGTCCATCCATAGACAGGCTTCTCACTCCATCCACCGAGAGCTGCATGTTTAAGATCAGATGCTCAGATAAAATGATTGGTCATGTTTCCTTTATAAAAACTAAGAGGCTTCACTCTCAATGAGTCTACCAATGTGGGTTAATACCTACCAGTTCCTATGGCACTAGTACAAAAGAAAGCATGCATTAATGTATGCATGTCAGCGTGTGTATCACATTTTTCTGAATAATATAATAAATTACCTAGCGCCAAGTGGACATGACTCAGATCAAACAGAGATGAGTATAAAAAGTGAAATTGAGTACAAAAAGGAAATGCACACATGCAAATGAAGGAGCACAATTTGTAATAACCCGGAAATTCTGGGCCAGTTTAAAATTTTTATTTTAGCAATTTTAGCGAATTTTGAATATTTAAAATAGATTATTTTAAATAATATCGAGGAAAATTCATTTTGAATATAATTCGAACGTATATATTTATACGCGTCGTCGTTAGAATATAAATATTTTTATATAATTATAAAAAGAATTGAAAATGGCGCGGTAGTTCGATAATTCGATTTCAAACTTCAATTGAATGTACCGGGTGCAAAACAATCCGGATTTTAGTGAAACCAAAAACATTAGGATCTAATTGATAATATCTTTCCAACGAATCCGATAAATCAAGATATCATAGCGGGAATCAAAAGATATGTCCAGTTGAAAATTCTGAATAGTCGCTATGGAATTCAGGCCCTTAAAAATAGACATTTTGCAAACGACCTCGGATTTCGACGAAACAGGTTTTGTTGGGTCCGTGATGTCAAGTTATTGCTAGATTCCAATTTTTATAATTTTTCGAATCAATATGTGAGCGTGGCAAAGGAAAACGCGTTTGACCAGTTTCAGTTGATTTTAATCGACTGGAAAATGGCCATTTTTCTAACGGTTTTAGAATTCGACGAAACTAGTTTTGTTAGGACCGTATCGCCAATACGAAGCTAGAAAATATTTTTCTGGAATTTTTCGAGTTGTTATGTGACCTCGGTAAATTGAAATGCGCGTTTAAAATTCAATATAGTAATTTAAATGTAAATTTAAAGGAAACTGATCGTAACGGTCGAATTGGCTTGCGAAACATATCCCATTGTGTTCGGAATGGGGGTAATTAGTTAAGGGCGACAGGCGGTGGGTTTTGTTTCGAGTTCGAAATAAAAAGTTACTTTTAGAAATCAATAAATAATTAAATATTAAATTATATATTCCCTCACACTCCCTTCTCTCTCCCTCACTTTTCAAAAACCGGTCAACGCTGGGAAAATCGATTTTTCCCAAACCCCCGTCGCTCTCGCCATCCACCCGATGCCACCTCTGGCGCCGCCTCCCGAGACCGCCCCCCCAACCTTGACCTGACGCTGACGAGACCCCTCCTCCCTTCGTTAAAATCGCGCCACCCATCGAACCCCAAACCGAACCCTAGCCGTGCCACCTCGATCCGCCGCCCACCTCCATTCCTCGCCTCCGACGTGTCCCCTCCGCCAGCTCCTCCTCCTGCCGCCGAGCCTGGCCATCACCCCCCCCCCCTTCGCTGGTATGTTTTTATTTTTATTTTATTTTCTTATTTTATTTTATTTTCATTTTCATTAAAATACAGATAAATAAAAAAGAAAACAATTAGGGTTTTTGGTAATAGAAAAAATTAGATTTTTCATGTTGTAAAAATTATATTTTTAGTAGTGTAAAAATACGATTTTTAATGTATGGATAGCATATAAAAAAATGTAATTTTTTTTATTTACACTTATAGCTTTGAAATGGAAAATATGATTTTATAATATGTGTAGGAGCGTTATAAAAAGTTAGATTTATAAAAATGGAATTTCATACATATAAAGTAGCATAATAGAAATATAATTTTTACATTGAAAAGAGCGATATAAAAATATAATTTTTATACATGGAGCTATAGAATAAGAATGCGATTTTTAGTAAGAAGCTGAAGTTATAAAAATTCTATTTTTACATTATAGAAGTAGCGATAAAAATTCTATTTTTACATTATAGAAGTAGTGAAGTAAAAATTAGATTTTTTTCATAGCGGTTTATGAAGAAAAATATATTTCTTTTATAACGAAGTAGCGAAAATAAAAATGTGATCTTTATATATGTAGCGAATTAAAAATATGATTTTTATATTATAGAAAGAATAAAAATATGATTTTTCTAAGATAGAGAATATAAAAATTCGATTTTTATTAAGAAGTTAGCGAATAGAAAATTCGATTTTTATTTATATAGGACTAAAATAAAAATTCGATTTTTATTAAGAAGTTAGCGAATAGAAAATTCGATTTTCATTTATATAGGAGTAAAATAAAAATTCGATTTTTATTTAGAAGCAGCGAAGAAAATTCTACTTTTACATATTAGAAGTAGCAGTAAAAAATCATAATTTTTACATTGACGATGAATAGATTTTTACATTACAGAAGGATAGAATTTTTATCTATATAGTAGCGGTATAAAGATAGAGAATATAAAAATGTGAATTCTTATATGTAGCAAATACGGGCGACGAAGATGACAAAAGTGCGATCACGATGAAGATTTTCTACATATGAAGAGTCGCGGCGTTTGGTTTAGCATATCTGTGAGAATTTCTCACTCTTCAATTTCTTTTTCTAGTTATATATATATATACTAGGATGCAGACGGTGTTTAGTAGCACCCGACACAATCGTCCACAGACCATGGACTTGTTTGTTTGATTGCAAAAATTGGTTAGATTATTTGATTGAAATTTGAATTGTTTGGTGAAATGAAATTGATTTGATTGATGTGTGAATGGCGTGGGCCTTCACTAGACCGGGGATAAGGCTAGGCCTCGTCCCGTTTCTAGTATCGTGCCGTTATGCCGCCGAAATTTTCTAAAATATGTTAGAAAAATAAAAATATCATTTTTATTGTGTAAATGAACTGAATAGAAATTCATATGCTGAAATAAAATGTTTTATCGTTAAAAATATAATTTTTAACGTGAAGTGAATAAAATAAAATATTCATTTACAAACCGGACGGTTTGTTTATGTACACCTATTTGAATGACATTGATTGGGACGATAAATTTTACACATCGCCCAACTGCACAAATAAAATCTGTGTTTGATTGTTTGAAACCCCACACGGGTGTTGGGATGAAATTTGAAGTTCACTCATCCTGACTGATTAAATATGTCGATCGATTGATTG
Organism: Allium sativum; assembly: GCA_030737875.1. Taxonomy (NCBI): domain Eukaryota; kingdom Viridiplantae; phylum Streptophyta; class Magnoliopsida; order Asparagales; family Amaryllidaceae; genus Allium; species Allium sativum. The sequence continues at coordinate 744,203,811 of CM060909.1, read as the reverse complement.
ACAGGCTGTTATAAGCGTTAGATATCTATATTTGATGCTTATACAGTGTAGTGCACTTTGGTTGATGGTTGATTATTTTTCAATGCTATTATATACGTGTGATGTATGAAAATCCATATAATTAACATTATATGGTGATTGATTGGGCCTCATTCCAATTTAGAAAATAAAGAATAATAAAATATAAATGTTCATGTGTTGACTGTACTCATCCGTTGAGATTCGTCATGTGTTGAACGAAATATTTTAACAATAAAATTTATATCTGTATCACTATAAAATAAAGGTTCATGTGTTGACTGTACTCATCCGTTGAGATTAGTCATGTGTTGAACGAAATATTTTTATAATAAAAATTACATCTTTATCAATATAATATAAATGTTCATGTGTTGACTGTACTCATCCGTTGAGATTAGTCATGTGTTGAACGAAATATTTTAATAATAAAATTTACTTCTTTACCAATATAAAGTAAAGGTTCATGTGTTGACTGTACTCATCCGTTGAGATTAGTCATGTGTTGAACGAAATAATTTAACAAAAATAGTCACACGCGGACAGTACTCATTCGTTGAGATTAGTCGTGTGTTGACAAAAATAAATATTCATTTGTTGAATAGAATAAAGGAATATATGAAGCCGTGTTGATTAGATTGACGCCATTTTGACGTGAACGATATTTATATCGATTTTATTTTGAAATGAATTGAATATAAAACGATTTCGAAATGAATTGAATATAAAACGATTTCGAAATGAATTGAATATAAAACGATTTCGAAATGAATTGAATATAAAACGATTTCGAAATGAATTGAATATAAAACGATTTCGAAATGAATTGAATATAAAACGATTTCGAGATGAATTGAATATAAAACGATTTCGAATTGAATGGAATAGAAAACCAATTTGAATTTGATTCAAATAGAAAACCAGTTTGATTTCAATTGAATATATAATGAATTTGATTCAAATAGAAAACAAAATGAATTTGATTCAAATAGAAAACAAAACGAATTTGATTTGAATAGAAAACCAATTTGAATTGAATCGAATAGAAAACGACTTTGAAATCGCATTGAAAACGAATTCAAACTGAATCGAAAACAAATTGAAATGAATTCAAATTTAATTGAAATTTGAATTGAATAGAAATGAATTTTAAAACGAATTTTTAAGGAAAAATTCAATTTTGATTTGAATTGAAATGGAAGTTGAAATGGTTTTTGAAACGAATTCAAAACTATTTATAAAATTCGTTATAAATAGAAATCGACGAAATATATATTATATATAATGTAATGGCCTGAATAGAACGCGCCGCGCCGCGGCAGTTCGTGAATTTCGACCATTTATTTCAAACGGATATTACGGGAGATCCGACCGTCGGATTCTCCTAAAACCAGAACCGTTGGCTTCGTATCGAAAAGATCTTTCTAGCGAATATTAGAAATTCAAAATCTAACGGTTGGATTTGGAGATACGTCCAAATCAAATTTGAAAAAGGTCGTTGTAAGTGCAGTTCGATGGCCGTTGATGGAAATCGACTGTACGGGCCTTGATAAAATTATTAAAAATATCAATAATTTGTGTAAAATCATAAGAAATGATTTGGGAGAAAATGGGATGTAAAACTCCATATTTGAAAAGATAAAAATGGATTTTTATCAAAATGAACTAGTTTTGAACTAAATTTAAAACCCAATTATTTTTAAATAAATAAATTAGATTTAAAAAGGGGTTTTAAATAATCGGAATTTCTAATATATTTGATTGGATTTGAAATGGGTTTATCGTGAATGGTGTTTTAAATAACACTAGTTCTTTAACCCGACAACAAATAGAATGTGATTTGGGTTTGTCGTGAACTGTGTTTTAAATAACACCTAGTTCTTTAACCCAGTAAAAGGAGTTTTAACGAATCTGCAATTAGATTGGAATGTAAAGCTATAATCTAAATTATCAAATTTAGAAATGAGCGAGAATGGAGTATCGCCAGTTTTACCCCAAAGCGATAGTTAAATCTTTAATTAGATTTGAACGTGAAATGGTAATTAATTTTACCAACAACACCGTGGTGTTAGATATGGAGTATTACCAGTTTTGCTTCATGGGATGAATAGGTTGGGATTGGGAAATAAAATAAATAATTACTTCGTTACGGTTCGCTAATCTCGACTAGTTTAGAAAACCATAATTTGGTTTGAAACGACATCCAAAGGAAGATTAAAAAATAAATTTTAAAGAATTTATTTTGGATAAAATTAATGGGAACTTTTTCCCAAAAGATGTGGATATTTAAATAACAGAATATTCAGAATTGGAATGAGGCGTATGTTGTGTTTGTGTAACATTTGTTTTCAATATACGCGGGATGTTCGGAAAGTCCGGGTTTATACCCATTCTGAATAACCGATTCGACGGTATGTCGAAGATGAAGACGGTGGTTGAAGACCGGAAGTCTTCACATCATTTGGGTGATTACTGATGATCTTGATTGGGCTGTACACCCAAGATGAGGGAATCAGTTGGTGGTCGTCCAGACGTACTTGGAGATCGATGGATATGCGAGGAAAGTGCCTCCGGTTTCGTTCAGACCCAGAACGGACTTGTAAATGGATTGTGTGTCTGACACTGGATTTTATTCGGTGTTGATTGATTTCTATTAAATATACATCAGTTTGGCGGCGGAGAATTTATTCTTTTGCTTAACGCCCTTCTCTGAGACGTACGAGCTCAGAGGTTGTATATCGATGGACATCAGTCGCATGGCATGAATTGCCTGTGTGGCATGCTAAGATGCAATGATCAAGGCTTTTGTTGAAAAGCAGAGTCTTGTGGTTGATGATCAAAGCACGCCTAAGTGGCAGCTTTGTGTATAACGTGAATTCGCGAGCCTCACACCTCGGTATGAGTTAAAAACGGGATACGGGCCGTTGGGAGAACACGACGTTTTTTTCTAGCTTTGGTGGTGTCAGTGACTTACCAGCCCTGACATTTATATACTTTTCACCTTTGTGGTTGTTGGAATGAGGCGCCTCGATTATAGGTCTGTAAGGACCGGGAAACGTGTGTTCAGGCATAAATAATCCTCTAACGTAAGTGAGGACCGGCCCAACCGATCCAGGATTGCCCAGAGTGTGTAGTCCTGAGACATTTGCTAGAGTGTCTCGAGCGCGGAGAGGGGCTTGCCCCTTACCTCGACTCATGACGGAATCCAATTTCCAATACGTGTATTGCGGTTTTAATTGTATAACTAGTATGGCGACATAGTAGCATGGGATGCTATGCCGTCTATGATTTATATTTATGATTGAAATGTTTTGACACTATACACTTATTATAGTATCAAATGACTTATTTTAAACGTACCAAGCATGTTTGGCTATTATAAGGAAAAACCCTATCCTCCGGCTTGCGTTGCATTGTGTGATGGGACCTGGGTCTTATAATAGCTTCATTTTTCGAAAAAGCATTGCGTTATTTATTCTATGCACTGGTATTCTTGGGTGGAAACCCGTTCCGTGTTATACGGCGTGGTCCCTTGAATTACTCTCTTTTAAAGTAAATCTTTAAATAACTGTTTTAGTTCTCACACCAGTTACATGACTGATGTAATAACCCGAAAATCTGGGCCAGTTTAAAATTTTTATTTTGGCAATTTTAGCGAATTTTGATTATTTAAAATGAATTATTTTAAATAATATCGACGAGAAATTTATTTTGAAAATAAATAGAACGTATATATTTATACGCGTCGTCGTTAGAATATAATTATTTATATATAATTATAAATAGAATTGAAAATGGCGCGGTAGTTCGATAATTCGATTTCAAACTTCAATTGAATATACCGGGTGCAAAACAATCCGGATTTTGGTGAAACCAAAAACATTAGGATCTAATTGTGAATATCTTTCTAACGAATCCGAAAAATCAAGATTTCATGGTGGGGATCAAATGATATGTCCAGTTGAAAATCCTGAATAGTCGCTATGGAATTCAGGCCCTTAAAAATGGACATTTTACAAATGACCTCGGAATTCGACGAAACCAGTTTTGTTGGGTCCGCAGTGTCAAGTTATTGCTAGATTCCAAATTTCATAATTTTCTGAATCAATATGTGAGCGTGGCAAAGGAAAACGTGTTTGACCAGTTTTAGTTGATTTTAATCGACTGGAAATTGGCCATTTTTCAAACGATCTCAGAATTCGACGAAACTAGTTTTGTTAGGACCGTATCGTCAATACGAAGCTAGAAAATATTTTTCGGGAATTTTTCTAGTTAGTATGTGACCCCGGTAATTTGAAATGTGCGTTTAAAATTCAATATAGTGATTTAAATGTTAATTCAACGGAAACTGATTCAATCGATCGAATCAACATACGAAACATATCCCATTGTGTTCGGAATAGGGGTGAAACGCTATAGGCGACAGGCGGTGGGCCTCGTTTAGAGGTCATATGTGAAAGTCAACTTCTAAGAAGAAAAATAATAATATTTAATTATTAAATATATATTAAAGCCCTTCCCTCTCTCCTCCTTTACCACTCAGATCGAAGGAAAAAAAAAGAGAGAAAAACCCTACGAACGAAATCGCTCAGTCCCTCCGACCTCGTCCGCCGCCTCCCACGATCATCGCCGACCTCAGGCGATCCGCTCCGCTAGCCTCCCACCTCAGACCACGCTCTCTCCTCCTCTCTTTCCAGTGCGCGATGCCCTAACCCCCCCAAAAACCGAACTACCTCAGCAACCGCTGCCTTCCGAAGGCCCCACAGCCACCGCACTCCTCTGCCTGAGCTCCGCCGCCGCGCCAGAGGTGCGCCGCCACCACAACGACACCCCTCCGCCCCTTAGCCCACCCCCTGTAAGTTGATTTCCCTTTTTTGTGATTAAGATAGAAATTAAAAATAGGATAATAGTATAAAATATTTATATTTTTAATGATGAAAAGTTTATGGTTTTTAATAGGAAAAGTTTATATTTTGAATTAGAAGAGTTTAGATTTTTAAAATAACGAAAAGATTAGATTTTTAAAGGGAAAGATATGATTTTTCATAATATAAAAATATTATTTTTATATAAGCACAGAAATAAAAATATGATTTTCGTATATGTATGATAATAAAAATTCGATTTTTATATATTGAACTTTGAAATAAAATTCGATTTTTATATATTGAACTTTGAAATAAAAATTCGATTTTTATATATTGAACTTTGAAATAAAAATTCGATTTTTATATATTGAACTTTGAAATAAAAATTCGATTTTTATATATTGAACTTTGAAATAAAAATTCGATTTTTATATATTGAACTTTGAAATAAAAATTCGATTTTTATATATTGAACTTTGAAATAAAAATTCGATTTTTATATATTGAACTTTGAAATAAAAATTCGATTTTTATATATTGAACTTTGAAATAAAAATTCGATTTTTATATATTGAACTTTGAAATAAAAATTCGATTTTTATATATTGAACTTTGAAATAAAAATTCGATTTTTAAATATTGAACTTTGAAATAAAAATTCGATTTTTATATATTGAACTTTGAAATAAAAATTCGATTTTTATATATTGAACTTTGAAATAAAAATTCGATTTTTATATATTGAATAGCGAAGTAAAAATTCGATTTTTACATATGTAGTGAAAGCGGACAACGAAGGTGACAAAAAGGCGGGAATGACGAAGATCTCTACAATAGAAGTGCCGTGGAGCTAGGATAGCTATATGTGAGAACTTCTCACCTTTCAATTTAATTTTTCTAGCTATATATATATACTAGGATGCAGACGGTGCTTAGTAGCACCCGACACAATCGTCCACAGACCATGGACTTGTTTGTTTGGTTGCATAGATTAGTTATATGATGTGATTTGAATTGGTTGTTTGGTGATTTTGATTGATGTGTGAATGGCGTGGGCCTTCACTAGACCGGGGATAAGGCTAGGCCTCGTCCCGTTTCTAGTATCGTGCCGTTATGCCGCCGAAATTTTCTAAAATAAGTTAGAAAATAAAAATATCATTTTATTGTGTAAATGAATAATAGAAATTCATATGTTGGAATAAAATGTTTTATCGTTAAAAATATAATTTTTAACGTGAGAATGAATATAGGGAATGTGAATAAATAAATATTCATTTACAAACCAGACGGTTTGTTTATGTACACCTATTTGAAGGACATTGATTGGGTCGATAAATTTTACACATCGCCCAACAGCACAAATAAAATATGTGTTTGATTGTTTGAAACCCCACACGGGTGTTGGGATGAAATTTGAAGTTCACTCATCCTGATTGATTAAATATGTCGATCGATTGATTAACAGGCTGTTATAAGCGTTAGATATCTATATTTGATGCTTATACAGTGTAGTGCACTTTGGTTGATGGTGGATTATTTTTCAATGCTATTATATGTGTGTAATGCATGAAAATCCATATAATTAACTTTATATGGTAATTGATTGGGCCTCATTCCAATTTGAAAAATAAAGAATATTATAAAATAAAAGTTCATGTGTTGACAATACTCATCCATTGAGATTGGTCATGTGTTGAACGAAATATTTTAGTAATAAAATTTACATCTTTATCAATATAAAATAAAGGTTCATGTGTTGACAGTGCTCATCCATTGAGATTGGTCATGTGTTGAACGAAATATTTTGATAATAACAACTATTTTGAAAAAGAAATATTTGAAATAGAATATTTGAAAATAGAAATTTATGAAGCCGTGTTGATTAGATTGACGCCATTTTGACGTGAGCGATATTTATATCGATTTTAAACGATTTCGAAATGAATTGAATTGAAATCGATTTCGAAATGAATTGAATTGAAATCGATTTCGAAATGAATTGAATTGAAATCGATTTCGAAATAAATTGAATTGAAAACGATTTCGAAATGAATTGAATTGAAAGCAATTTCGAAATAAATTGAATTGAAAACGATTTCGAAATGAATTGAATTGAAAACGATTTCGAAATAAATTGAATTGAAAACGATTTCGAAATGAATTGAATTGAAAACGATTTCGAAACGAATTGAATTGAAAACGAATTCAAATTGAATTGAAAGCGAATTGAAATGAATTCAAATTGAATTGAAATTTGAATTGAATAGAAATGAATTTTGAGACGGATTTATAAAGAAGAATTCAATTTTGCTTTGAATTCAAAGGGATGTTAAAATTGCTTTTGAAACGAATTTAAAACTATTTATATAATTCGTTTTAAATAGAAATCGACGAAATTTATATTATATATATAATATAATGGCCTGTATAGAACGCGCCGCGCCGCGGCAGTTCGTGAATTTCGACCATTCATTTCAAACGGACATTACGGGAGATCCGACCGTCGGATTCTCCTAAAACCGGAACCGTTGGGTTCGTATCGAAAAGAGCTTTCTAAGAATATTAGAAATTTGAAATCTAACGGTTGGATTTGGAGATACGTCCAAATCAAATTTGAAAAAGGTCGCTGTAAGTGCAGTTCGATGGCCATTGATGGAAATCGACTGTACGGGCCTTGATAAAATTATTAAAAATAGTAATAATTTGTGTAAAATCATAAGAAATGATTTGGGAAAAATTGGGATGAAAAACTCCCTATTTGAAAAGATAAAAATAGATTTTTATCGAAATGAACTGGTTTTGAACTAGAATTATAATTCTATTTATTTTTAAATAAATAAATTGAATTTAAAAAGGGTTTTGAAAATAACCAGAATATCCAATGATTGCATTGGAGTGGATTTGAATCGAAATTGTCTTCGGAATATTTCGATGTTGGAATTCGTGATTATACAGGTGTTGTTATGGAAATTTGAAAGATATATATTTATATCGTTATTTCCAATACGACATTTGTTAGTCGTAGAATTCGATATTGAATATAAGCCGATATATTTTCTATTCAGAGCCTTGTATTGAATATCGAATGTGATTTGGGTTTGTCGTGAATGGTGTCTTCACTAACACTGTTCTTGAACCCAGTTGAGAAATGATTAAATCTTTTTATTTAGATTTAATGAAGTGTACCAATTAAATAATATTTAATTGGAATTGAATTGATATTGATTTTTGGGTTTATCGTGAACAGTGTTTTAAATAACACTCGTTCTTTAACCCGATAATTAATGAAATGTGATTTTGGGTTTATCGTGAACCGTGTTTTAAATGACACTGATTCTTTAACCCAGTTAACGATTAAAACTAAGTGGAGTTTTAATGAATCTTTAATTAGATTGAAATGATCGAGAATGGAGTATCACCAGTTTTGCTCCAGGCGATAGTTAAATCTTTAATTAGATTTGAACGTGAAATGGTAATTGAATTTACCAATAACACTGTGGTGTTAGATATGAAGTATTACCAGTTTTACTTCATGGGATCAATAGGTTGGGATTGGGAAGTTAAAACCAATGATTACTACGGTAAGGTTCGCTAATTCCGACTAGTTGAATCGAAATTCAAAGGAAGATTAGAGAATAAATTCAAGAAATTATCTTGGATAAGATTAATGGGAACATTTCCCTATGAATGTGAAATTTAGAAACTAACTGTCGGTTGGCCAAGCAGAATGGTTTTCTGGATATTGATCTGATGTTGGTTTTGGCCTTCGGGGTTAATATTTGGGAAATTATTCTCTTGATTAATTTACGGTTAGTGACTAATGAATTGGAATGAGGCGTATGTTGTGTTTGTGTAACACTTATTTAAAATATACGCGAGTTATTCGGAAAGACCGGGTTTATCCCATTCTGAATAACTGATACGACGATGAGTCGAAGATGAAGACGATGGTCGAAGACCGGAGGTCTTCATGTCGTTTGGGTGATAACTGATGATCTTGATTGGGCTGTACACCCAAGAAGATGGAAACAGTTGGTGATCGTCCAGACGTACTTGGAGATCGATGGATATGCGGGGTACTAGGTGCCTCCGGTTTCGTTCAGCCCCAGAACGGACTTGTAAATGGACTGTGTGTCTGACATTGGATTTTAGTCCGTGTGATTGATCTCTATTAAATATATATCTGTTTGGCGGCGGAGAATTTATTCTCTTGCTTAACGCCCTTCTCTGAGACGTACGAGCTCAGGGGTTATATATTGATGGATATCAAACGCATGGAGTGAATTGCCTGTGTGGCATGCCTAAGTGGCAATTGATCGAGGCTTCTGTTGAAAAGCAAAGTCTTGTGGTGATGATCAAAGCAAGGCCTTTGTGGCGTAGCTTTGTATAACGTTTACTTCGCGTGTTTCACACCCGGTATGAACCAAAAACGGGAGACGGACCTCAGGGAGGGCATGCGTTTCTTTCTAGTTAGAAGTGGCGTCAGTGGTTTTACACGCCCTGACGAGTTTGACTTATGTGGTTGTTGCTGTTGCGAGGCACCTCGGTTTGATCGGACGATCCGGGTCCGATGGAGTCATTTAGTTGGCTCACCTACGCCCCAAAGGGCGGGGAAACGCAGTGTTCAGGCATTTTAATCCACATCGGTGGACCGGCCCTGTCGCTCCAAGGGACGATGCGTTCTGTTCCTGAGACACGGGCTAGAGCGTCTCGAATCGGTTGAGGACTATCTTTTGCCTCGGTTCATAGACGGAAATCCAATTTCCAAATACGTGACATTTGCAGTTTTAATTGTAGAACTAGTATGGCGACATGATATATGGTACCCATGCCGCCTAGGATTGATACTTATGATTTGAAGTTGTTTTATACACTATACACTTATAATAGTATCAAATGATTTGTTTTAAACGTATCAAGCATTCTTTGGCTGTTATAAGGGAAAACCCTATCCCCCGGCTTGCGTTGCATTGTGTGATAGGACCTGGGTCTTATAACAGCTTCATTTTTCTTTATTTAGCATTGCGCTGTTGTTTTATGCACTGGTATTCTTGGGAGGAAACCCGTTCCGTGTTATACGGCGCGGTCCCTTGTTTTGCCTAACTTTAAAAATAAAGATTAATAACTGTTTTAGTTCTCACACCAGTCACATGACTGACCTGGAGTTTATTGTTTTAACCTAAACTCTGGGTGCCCCTATTTTGACACGGGCAGCCAGTAGTTTTGGTTTTGCAGATTTATATTCACAGGATCCTGGTCTACAGCTGGAACGATATCCGGAAAGCTTTGTATCCGTATATCTCTTCTAGTTGTGTATTGTATTATTTTCCGCTGCGATGTATTTAAATGTAATTTAAATCTCTGGTATTTCTGTGTAATATTCTTTTATACTCTGTATATTCTTGTAATCTGATGCATTGTTGTAATATACAATGAAATGTTCTTCTGTATGTATTCTGTTGTGGCTTGTTCTCGAACTATCCGACACTTTCCTTTATGGGGAAGTTACGGGTTTTCACAGTTGGTATCAGAGCTTTGGTTTACAAAGCTCAGAGAACAAGGCACATTAGAACCATACGAAAGAATTCATCAGATATTGGGTTAGTAAAATCCAATGGGAATGACTCGTTAGAGATGGGATCAGTAGTATCCTAGAACGAGTGTGAAGAGTATATTTTTCAAATGAAAACATTCTTTGTTTTGAAAATTTAAATCAACTATTCGTATTTGATTATTTATTTATATTGATTTGGACAATGCAGTATATAAAGATTTTGGGTATACGTCTGATCCACGTGTATTCGAAGTTTTAATATACTAGATATAGATTCACACTCTAGTCGCCCGAAGATGATTCTGATGATTGTAGCTACATCATCAGAATTAGTGTTCGAGAGTTGAAGGTGTGATTTTCTATATATTTCCATTAGGCTGGTGTGAGAACCAAAACTTATATATAGTTAGAACCCATTGTTGTGAATTGGCATCAAAAACATGATTTTTTGTATATGTATCAAAATTATGAATTTGAAACTCTAATTCACTAATTGATTGATGTTTGTGTAGTTTGTTTATTTGTTTGCTAATTTTTAACCATTTAGCCTAATTGAATTATATTAAAATTTGGTCGCATTTGCTTGCATATACATATACTTATATTGAACAGGTCATAGCAAGGAGGCTAGAGCCAGAGAATAAAATTTGTTTGCCCGACAAATAGGTACATGTTTACTACATAATTTACTGTTTTGTTTGGGTGATGATGATTTTGTGAGCCTATTGGCTAGCCGCTTGGCTTTTTCTTTTTCTTTTTGAGATCTGAAGGACCGGGGAAGCTATTTGAAATTCCCCGATGCTCCCGGTGCAGGGGAGGTTATGGAGAAATTTTTCAAAAATTTAGGGTGTTAGCCAAATTTTTGAAATTTTGAAAATTCTCAGAAACTAAAGAGTTGGAGAATGGAAGCCAGATCGAGCGTAGAGTTGAATAATCAAACCACTTTCGACTTTGTTCCTTTTCGGGGACGAAAAGTTTTAAGTGGGGGAGATTGTAATAACCCGAAAATCTGGGCCAGTTTAAAATTTTTATTTTGGCAATTTTAGCGAATTTTGATTATTTAAAATGAATTATTTTAAATAATATCGACGAAAAATTTATTTTGAAAATAAATAGAACGTATATATTTATACGCGTCGTCGTTAGAATATAATTATTTATATATAATTATAAATAGAATTGAAAATGGCGCGGTAGTTCGATAATTCGATTTCAAACTTCAATTGAATATACCGGGTGCAAAACAATCCGGATTTTGGTGAAACCAAAAACATTAGGATCTAATTGTGAATATCTTTCTAACGAATCCGAAAAATCAAGATTTCATGGCGGGGATCAAATGATATGTCCAGTTGAAAATCCTGAATAGTCGCTATGGAATTCAGGCCCTTAAAAATGGACATTTTACAAATGACTTCGGAATTCGACGAAACCAGTTTTGTTGGGTCCGCAGTGTCAAGTTATTGCTAGATTCCAAATTTCATAATTTTCTGAATCAATATGTGAGCGTGGCAAAGGAAAACGTGTTTGACCAGTTTCAGTTGATTTTAATCGACTGGAAATTGGCCATTTTTCAAACGATCTCAGAATTCGACGAAACTAGTTTTGTTAGGACCGTATCGTCAATACGAAGCTAGAAAATATTTTTCGGGAATTTTTCTAGTTAGTATGTGACCCCGGTAATTTGAAATGTGCGTTTAAAATTCAATATAGTGATTTAAATGTTAATTCAACGGAAACTGATTCAATCGATCGAATCAACATACGAAACATATCCCATTGTGTTCGGAATAGGGGTGAAACGCTATAGGCGACAGGCGGTGGGCCTCGTTTAGAGGTCATATGTGAAAGTCAACTTCTAAGAAGAAAAATAATAATATTTAATTATTAAATATATATTAAAGCCCTTCCCTCTCTCCTCCTTTACCACTCAGATCGAAGGAAAAAAAAAAAGAGAAAAACCCTACGAACGAGATCGCTCAGTCCCTCCGATCTCGTCCGCCGCCTACCACGATCATCGCCGACCTCAGGCGATCCGCTCCGCTAGCCTCCCACCTCAGACCACGCTCTCTCCTCCTCTCTTTCCAGTGCGCGATGCCCTAACCCCCCCCCCCAAAAACCGAACTACCTCAGCAACCGCTGACTTCCGAAGGCCCCACAGCCACCGCACTCCTCTGCCTGAGCTCCGCCGCCGCGCCAGAGGTGCGCCGCCACCACAACGACACCCCTCCGCCCCTTAGCCCACCCCCTGTAAGTTGATTTCCCTTTTTTGTGATTAAGATAGAAATTAAAAATAGGATAATAGTATAAAATGTTTATATTTTTAATGATGAAAAGTTTATGGTTTTTAATAGGAAAAGTTTATATTTTGAATTAGAAGAGTTTAGATTTTTAAAATAACGAAAAGATTAGATTTTTAAAGGGAAAGATATGATTTTTCATAATATAAAAATATTATTTTTGTATAAGCACATAAATAAAAATATGATTTTCGTATATGTATGATAATAAAAATTCGATTTTTATATATTGAACTTTGAAATAAAATTCGATTTTTATATATTGAACTTTGAAATAAAAATTCGATTTTTATATATTGAACTTTGAAATAAAAATTCGATTTTTATATATTGAACTTTGAAATAAAAATTCGATTTTTATATATTGAACTTTGAAATAAAAATTCGATTTTTATATATTGAACTTTGAAATAAAAATTCGATTTTTATATATTGAACTTTGAAATAAAAATTCGATTTTTATATATTGAACTTTGAAATAAAAATTCGATTTTTATATATTGAACTTTGAAATAAAAATTCGATTTTTATATATTGAACTTTGAAATAAAAATTCGATTTTTATATATTGAACTTTGAAATAAAAATTCGATTTTTATATATTGAACTTTGAAATAAAAATTCGATTTTTAAATATTGAACTTTGAAATAAAAATTCGATTTTTATATATTGAACTTTGAAATAAAAATTCGATTTTTATATATTGAACTTTGAAATAAAAATTCGATTTTTATATATTGAATAGCGAAGTAAAAATTCGATTTTTACATATGTAGTGAAAGCGGACAACGAAGGTGACAAAAAGGCGGGAATGACGAAGATCTCTACAATAGAAGTGCCGTGGAGCTAGGATAGCTATATGTGAGAACTTCTCACCTTTCAATTTAATTTTTCTAGCTATATATATATACTAGGATGCAGACGGTGCTTAATAGCACCCGACACAATCGTCCACAGACCATGGACTTGTTTGTTTGGTTGCATAGATTAGTTATATGATGTGATTTGAATTGGTTGTTTGGTGATTTTGATTGATGTGTGAATGGCGTGGGCCTTCACTAGACCGGGGATAAGGCTAGGCCTCGTCCCGTTTCTAGTATCGTGCCGTTATGCCGCCGAAATTTTCTAAAATAAGTTAGAAAATAAAAATATCATTTTATTGTGTAAATGAATAATAGAAATTCATATGTTGGAATAAAATGTTTTATCGTTAAAAATATAATTTTTAACGTGAGAATGAATATAGGGAATGTGAATAAATAAATATTCATTTACAAACCAGACGGTTTGTTTATGTACACCTATTTGAAGGACATTGATTGGGTCGATAAATTTTACACATCGCCCAACAGCACAAATAAAATATGTGTTTGATTGTTTGAAACCCCACACGGGTGTTGGGATGAAATTTGAAGTTCACTCATCCTGATTGATTAAATATGTCGATCGATTGATTAACAGGCTGTTATAAGCGTTAGATATCTATATTTGATGCTTATACAGTGTAGTGCACTTTGGTTGATGGTGGATTATTTTTCAATGCTATTATATGTGTGTAATGCATGAAAATCCATATAATTAACTTTATATGGTAATTGATTGGGCCTCATTCCAATTTGAAAAATAAAGAATATTATAAAATAAAAGTTCATGTGTTGACAGTACTCATCCATTGAGATTGGTCATGTGTTGAACGAAATATTTTAGTAATAAAATTTACATCTTTATCAATATAAAATAAAGGTTCATGTGTTGACAATACTCATCCATTGAGATTGGTCATGTGTTGAACGAAATATTTTGATAATAACAACTATTTTGAAAAAGAAATATTTGAAATAGAATATTTGAAAATAGAAATTTATGAAGCCGTGTTGATTAGATTGACGCCATTTTGACGTGAGCGATATTTATATCGATTTTAAACGATTTCGAAATGAATTGAATTGAAATCGATTTCGAAATGAATTGAATTGAAATCGATTTCGAAATGAATTGAATTGAAATCGATTTCGAAATAAATTGAATTGAAAACGATTTCGAAATGAATTGAATTGAAAGCGATTTCAAAATAAATTGAATTGAAAACGATTTCGAAATGAATTGAATTGAAAACGATTTCGAAATAAATTGAATTGAAAACGATTTCGAAATGAATTGAATTGAAAACGATTTCGAAACGAATTGAATTGAAAACGAATTCAAATTGAATTGAAAGCGAATTGAAATGAATTCAAATTGAATTGAAATTTGAATTGAATAGAAATGAATTTTGAGACGGATTTATAAAGAAGAATTCAATTTTGCTTTGAATTCAAAGGGATGTTAAAATTGCTTTTGAAACGAATTTAAAACTATTTATATAATTCGTTTTAAATAGAAATCGACGAAATATATATTATATATATAATATAATGGCCTGAATAGAACGCGCCGCGCCGCGGCAGTTCGTGAATTTCGACCATTCATTTCAAACGGACATTACGGGAGATCCGACCGTCGGATTCTCCTAAAACCGGAACCGTTGGGTTCGTATCGAAAAGAGCTTTCTAAGAATATTAGAAATTTGAAATCTAACGGTTGGATTTGGAGATACGTCCAAATCAAATTTGAAAAAGGTCGCTGTAAGTGCAGTTCGATGGCCATTGATGGAAATCGACTGTACGGGCCTTGATAAAATTATTAAAAATAGTAATAATTTGTGTAAAATCATAAGAAATGATTTGGGAAAAATTGGGATGAAAAACTCCCTATTTGAAAAGATAAAAATAGATTTTTATCGAAATGAACTGGTTTTGAACTAGAATTATAATTCTATTTATTTTTAAATAAATAAATTGAATTTAAAAAGGGTTTTGAAAATAACCAGAATATCCAATGATTGCATTGGAGTGGATTTGAATCGAAATTGTCTTCGGAATATTTCGATGTTGGAATTCGTGATTATACAGGTGTTGTTATGGAAATTTGAAAGATATATATTTATATCGTTATTTCCAATACGACATTTGTTAGTCGTAGAATTCGATATTGAATATAAGCCGATATATTTTCTATTCAGAGCCTTGTATTGAATATCGAATGTGATTTGGGTTTGTCGTGAATGGTGTCTTCACTAACACTGTTCTTGAACCCAGTTGAGAAATGATTAAATCTTTTTATTTAGATTTAATGAAGTGTACCAATTAAATAATATTTAATTGGAATTGAATTGATATTGATTTTTGGGTTTATCGTGAACAGTGTTTTAAATAACACTCGTTCTTTAACCCGATAATTAATGAAATGTGATTTTGGGTTTATCGTGAACCGTGTTTTAAATGACACTGATTCTTTAACCCAGTTAACGATTAAAACTAAGTGGAGTTTTAATGAATCTTTAATTAGATTGAAATGATCGAGAATGGAGTATCACCAGTTTTGCTCCAGGAGATAGTTAAATCTTTAATTAGATTTGAACGTGAAATGGTAATTGAATTTACCGATAACACTGTGGTGTTAGATATGAAGTATTACCAGTTTTACTTCATGGGATCAATAGGTTGGGATTGGGAAGTTAAAACCAATGATTACTACGGTAAGGTTCGCTAATTCCGACTAGTTGAATCGAAATTCAAAGGAAGATTAGAGAATAAATTCAAGAAATTATCTTGGATAAGATTAATGGGAACATTTCCCTATGAATGTGAAATTTAGAAACTAACTGTCGGTTGGCCAAGCAGAATGGTTTTCTGGATATTGATCTGATGTTGGTTTCGGCCTTCGGGGTTAATATTTGGGAAATTATTCTCTTGATTAATTTACGGTTAGTGACTAATGAATTGGAATGAGGCGTATGTTGTGTTTGTGTAACACTTATTTAAAATATACGCGAGTTATTCGGAAAGACCGGGTTTATCCCATTCTGAATAACTGATACGACGATGAGTCGAAGATGAAGACGATGGTCGAAGACCGGAGGTCTTCATGTCGTTTGGGTGATAACTAATGATCTTGATTGGGCTGTACACCCAAGAAGATGGAAACAGTTGGTGATCGTCCAGACGTACTTGGAGATCGATGGATATGCGGGGTACTAGGTGCCTCCGGTTTCGTTCAGCCCCAGAACGGACTTGTAAATGGACTGTGTGTCTGACATTGGATTTTAGTCCGTGTGATTGATCTCTATTAAATATATATCTGTTTGGCGGCGGAGAATTTATTCTCTTGCTTAACGCCCTTCTCTGAGACGTACGAGCTCAGGGGTTATATATTGATGGATATCAAACGCATGGAGTGAATTGCCTGTGTGGCATGCCTAAGTGGCAATTGATCGAGGCTTCTGTTGAAAAGCAAAGTCTTGTGGTGATGATCAAAGCAAGGCCTTTGTGGCGTAGCTTTGTGTAACGTTTACTTCGCGTGTTTCACACCCGGTATGAACCAAAAACGGGAGACGGACCTCAGGGAGGGCATGCGTTTCTTTCTAGTTAGAAGTGGCGTCAGTGGTTTTACACGCCCTGACGAGTTTGACTTATGTGGTTGTTGCTGTTGCGAGGCGCCTCGGTTTGATCGGACGATCCGGGTCCGATGGAGTCATTTAGTTGGCTCACCTACGCCCCAAAGGGCGGGGAAACGCAGTGTTTAGGCATTTTAATCCACATCGGTGGACCGGCCCTGTCGCTCCAAGGGACGATGCGTTCTGTTCCTGAGACACGGGCTAGAGCGTCTCGAATCGGTTGAGGACTATCTTTTGCCTCGGTTCATAGACGGAAATCCAATTTCCAAATACGTGACATTTGCGGTTTTAATTGTAGAACTAGTATGGCGACATGATATATGGTACCCATGCCGCCTAGGATTGATACTTATGATTTGAAGTTGTTTTATACACTATACACTTATAATAGTATCAAATGATTTGTTTTAAACGTATCAAGCATTCTTTGGCTGTTATAAGGGAAAACCCTATCCCCCGGCTTGCGTTGCATTGTGTGATAGGACCTGGGTCTTATAACAGCTTCATTTTTCTTTATTTAGCATTGCGCTGTTGTTTTATGCACTGGTATTCTTGGGAGGAAACCCGTTCCGTGTTATACGGCGTGGTCCCTTGTTTTGCCTAACTTTAAAAATAAAGATTAATAACTGTTTTAGTTCTCACACCAGTCACATGACTGACCTGGAGTTTATTGTTTTAACCTAAACTCTGGGTGCCCCTATTTTGACACGGGCAGCCAGTAGTTTTGGTTTTGCAGATTTATATTCACAGGATCCTGGTCTACAGCTGGAACGATATCCGGAAAGCTTTTTATCCGTATATCTCTTCTAGTTGTGTATTGTATTATTTTCCGCTGCGATGTATTTAAATGTAATTTAAATCTCTGGTATTTCTGTGTAATATTCTTTTATACTCTGTATATTCTTGTAATCTGATGCATTGTTGTAATATACAATGAAATGTTCTTCTGTATGTATTCTGTTGTGGCTTGTTCTCGAACTATCCGACACTTTCCTTTATGGGGAAGTTACGGGTTTTCACAACTGACTTGGAGTTTATTGTTTTAACCTAAACTCTGGGTGCCCCTATTTTCGACCCGGGCAGCTAGTAGTTTTGGTTTTGCAGATTTATATTCACAGGATCCTGGTTTACAGCTGGAATGATATCCGGAAAGCTCTGTATCCGTATATCACCTTCAGTTGGTGCTTTGTATTATTTTCCGTTGCTATGTAATTTATTGTAATCTCTGATATTTGTCGAATGTAATTTATTCAATTATACTCTGTATATTCTTGTATCTGATGGAATTGTTGTAATAGCAATGAAATGTTCTTCCGTCTGCGTACATTTGTGTGTTGTTCTCAAAGTATCCGCTCTTTTCTTCACGTGGAAGTTACGGGTGCTTACAGTGGTATCAGAGCTTTGGTTTACAGAGCTCGAGAACAAGACACATTAGAACCATACGAAAGAATTCATCAGATATTGGATTAGTAATATCCAATTAGAATGACTCGTTAGAGATAGGATTAGTAGTATCCTAGAACGGGTGTGAAGAGTATATTTTTCAAATGAAAACAGTTTTGTTTTGAAAATTTAAATCGTTTTACATGTATTTGATAATTTATTTATTTTGCATATGGACAATCCGCTATATTAAGATTTTGCACATACGCGTCATGAACGTATATTCGAAGTTTTAATATATTAGATAGATATAGAATCACACTCTAGTCGCCAGGACCTGATTCTGATGATTGACGCGTCATCATAAGTAATTATTTTCGTGTTTCGAAGGTGTGATATCTATATATTTCCATTAGACTGGTGTGAGAACCAAAACCAATATAGCTAGAACACATTGTTGTGATTTGGCATCAAAAATGTGATTTTTGACTATATATCAAATTTATGAATTTGAAAACTCTAATCCACTAATTGATTGATGTTTGTGTTGTTTGTTTATTTGTTTGATAATTTTGAACCATTTAGCCTAATTGAATCAAATATTGAAATGTATTGAAATTGGTCGCATTTGCTTGCATATACATAGACTTACATTGAACAGGTCATAGCAAGGAGGCTAGAGCCAGAGAATAAAATTTGTTTGCCCGACAAATAGGTACATGTTTACTACAATTTACTATTTTGTTTGGGCGATGATGATTTTATGAGCCTATTGGCTAGCCGCTTGGATTTTTCTTTTTCTTTTTGAGATCAGAAGGCCTGTATGGCAATTTCGGGATTTTCCCGTGGCTCCCGGTGCAGGGGAGGTTATGGCGAAATTTTTCGAAAATTTAGGGTGTTAGCCAAATTTTTGAAAATTTGAAAATTCTCAGAAACTGAAAAGTTGGAGAATGGAAGCCAGATCGAACGTAGAATTGATTAATCAAACCACGTTCGACTTTGTTCCTTTTCGGGGACGAAAAGTTTTAAATGGGGGAGATTGTAATAACCCGGAAATTCTGGGCCAGTTTAAAATTTTTATTTTGGCAATTTTAGCGAATTTTGAATATTTAAAATAGATTATTTTAAATAATATCGACGAAAATTCATTTTGAATATAATTTGAACGTATATATTTATATGCGTCGTCGTTAGAATATAAATATTTTTATATAATTATAAAAAGAATTGAAAATGGCGCGGTAGTTCGATAATTCGATTTCAAATTTCAATTGAATGTACCGGGTGCAAAACAATCCGGATTTTAGTGAAACTAAAAACATTAGGATCTAATTGATAATATCTTTCCAACGAATCCGACAAATCAAGATTTCATAGCGGGAATCAAAAGATATGTCCAGTTGAAAATTCTGAATAGTCGTTATGGAATTCAGGCCCTTAAAAATAGACATTTTGTAAACGACCTCGGATTTCGACGAAACCAGTTTTGTTGGGTCCGTAATGTCATGTTATTGCTAGATTCCAATTTTTATAATTTTTCGAATCAATATGTTAGCGTGGCAAAAGAAAACGCGTTTGACCAGTTTCAGTTGATTTTAATCGACTGGAAAATGGCCACGGTCTTAGAATTCGACGAAACTAGTTTTGTTAGGACCGTATCGCCAATACAAAACTAGAAAATATTTTTCTGGAATTTTTCGAGTTGTTATGTGACCTCGGTAAATTGAAATGCGCGTTTAAAATTCAATATAGTAATTTAAATGTAAATTTAACGGAAACTGATCGTAACGGTCGAATTGGCTTGCGAAACATATCCCATTGTGTTCGGAATGGGGGTAATTAGTTAAGGGCGACAGGCGGTGGGTTTTGTTTCGAGTTCGAAATAAAAAGTTACTTTTAGAAATCAATAAATAATTAAATATTAAATTATATATTCCCTCACACTCCCTTCTCTCTCCCTCACTTTTCAAAAACCGGTCAACGCTGGGAAAATCGATTTTTCCCAAACCCCCGTCGCTCTCGCCATCCACCCGATGCCACCTCTGGCGCCGCCTCCCGAGACCGCCCCCCAACCTCGACCTGACACTGACGAGACCCCTCCTCCCTTCGTTAAAATCGCGCCACCCATCGAACCCCAAACCGAACCCTAGCCGTGCCACCTCGATCCGCCGCCGACCTCCATTCCTCGCCTCCGACGTGTCCCCTCCGCCTGCTCCTCCTCCTGCCGCCGAGCCTAGCCATCACCCCCCCTTCGCTGGTATGTTTTTATTTTTATTTTATTTTCTTATTTTATTTTATTTTATTTTCATTTTCATTAAAATACAGATAAATAAAAAAGAAAACAATTAGGGTTTTTGGTAATAGAAAAAATTAGATTTTTCATGTTGTAAAAATTATATTTTTAGTAGTGTAAAAATACAATTTAAAATGTATGGATAGCATATAAAAAAAATGTAATTTTTTTTATTTACACTTATAGCTTTGAAATGGAAAATATGATTTTATAATATGTGTAGGAGCGTTATAAAAAGTTAGATTTATAAAAATGGAATTTCATACATATAAAGTAGCATAATAGAAATATAATTTTTACATTGAAAAGAGCGATATAAAAATATAATTTTTTACATGGAGCTATAGAATAAGAATGCGATTTTTAGTAAGAAGCTGAAGTTATAAAAATTCTATTTTTTCATTATAGAAGTAGCGAAAAAAATTCTATTTTTACATTATAGAAGTAGTGAAGTAAAAATTAGATTTTTTTTCATAGCGGTTTATGAAGAAAAATATATTTCTTTTATAACGAAGTAGCGAAAATAAAAATGTGATCTTTATATATGTAGCGAATTAAAAATATGATTTTTATATTATAGAAAGAATAAAAATATGACTTTTCTAAGATAGAGAATATAAAAATTTGATTTTTATTAAGAAGTTAGCGAATAGAAAATTCGATTTTTATTTATATAGGAGTAAAATAAAAATTCGATTTCTATTAAGAAGTTAGCGAATAGAAAATTCGATTTTCATTTATATAGGAGTAAAATAAAAATTCGATTTTTATTTAGAAGCAGCGAAGAAAATTCTACTTTTACATATTAGAAGTAGCAGTAAAAAATTATAATTTTTACATTGACGATGAATAGATTTTTACATTACAGAAGGATAGAATTTTTATCTATATAGTAGCGGTATAAAGATAGAGAATATAAAAATGTGAATTCTTATATGTAGCAAATACGGGCGACGAAGATGACAAAAATGCGATCACGATGAAGATTTTCTACATATGAAGAGTCGCGGCGTTTGGTTTAGCATATCTGTGAGAATTTCTCACTCTTCAATTTCTTTTTCTAGTTATATATATATATACTAGGATGCAGACGGTGTTTAGTAGCACCCGACACAATCGTCCACAGACCATGGACTTGTTTGTTTGATTGCAAAAATTGGTTAGATTATTTGATTGAAATTTGAATTGTTTGGTGAAATGAAATTGATTTGATTGATGTGTGAATGGCGTGGGCCTTCACTAGACCAGGGATAAGGCTAGGCCTCGTCCCGTTTCTAGTATCGTGCCGTTATGCCGCCGAAATTTTCTAAAATATGTTAGAAAAATAAAAATATCATTTTTATTGTGTAAATGAACTGAATAGAAATTCATATGCTGAAATAAAATGTTTTATCGTTAAAAATATAATTTTTAATGTGAAGTGAATAAAATAAAATATTCATTTACAAACCGGACGGTTTGTTTATGTACACCTATTTGAATGACATTGATTGGGACGATAAATTTTACACATCGCCCAACTGCACAAATAAAATCTGTGTTTGATTGTTTGAAACCCCACACGAGTGTTGGGATGAAATTTGAAGTTCACTCATCCTGATTGATTAAATATGTCGATCGATTGATTGACAGGCTGTTATAAGCGTTAGATATCTATATTTGATGCTTATACAGTGTAGTGCACTTTGGTTGATGGTTGATTATTTTTCAATGCTATTATATACGTGTGATGTATGAAAATCCATATAATTAACATTATATGGTGATTGATTGGGCCTCATTCCAATTTAGAAAATAAAGAATAATAAAATATAAATGTTCATGTGTTGACTGTACTCATCCGTTGAGATTCGTCATGTGTTGAACGAAATATTTTAACAATAAAATTTATATCTTTATCACTATAAAATAAAGGTTCATGTGTTGACTGTATTCATCCGTTGAGATTAGTCATGTGTTGAACGAAATATTTTTATAATAAAAATTACATCTTTATCAATATAATATAAATGTTCATGTGTTGACTGTACTCATCCGTTGAGATTAGTCATGTGTTGAACGAAATATTTTAATCATAAAATTTACTTCTTTACCAATATAAAGTAAAGGTTCATGTGTTGACTGTACTTATCCGTTGAGATTAGTCATGTGTTGAACGAAATAATTTAACAAAAATAGTCACACGCGGACAATACTCATTCGTTGAGATTAGTCGTGTGTTGACAAAAATAAATATTCATTTGTTGAATAGAATAAAGGAATATATGAAGCCGTGTTGATTAGATTGACGCCATTTTGACGTGAACGATATTTATATCGATTTTATTTCGAAATGAATTGAATATAAAACGATTTCGAAATGAATTGAATATAAAACGATTTCGAAATGAATTGAATATAAAACGATTTCGAAATGAATTGAATATAAAACGATTTCGAAATGAATTGAATATAAAACGATTTCGAAATGAATTGAATATAAAACGATTTCGAGATGAATTGAATATAAAATGATTTCGAATTGAATGGAATAGAAAACCAATTTGAATTTGATTCAAACAGAAAACCAGTTTGATTTCAATTGAATATATAATGAATTTGATTCAAATAGAAAACAAAATGAATTTGATTCAAATAGAAAACAAAACGAATTTGATTTGAATAGAAAACCAATTTGAATTGAATCGAATAGAAAACGACTTTGAAATCGCATTGAAAACGAATTCAAACTGAATCGAAAACAAATTGAAATGAATTCAAATTTAATTGAAATTTGAATTGAATAGAAATGTATTTTAAAACGAATTTATAAGGAAAAATTCAATTTTGATTTGAATTGAAATGGAAGTTGAAATGGTTTTTGAAACGAATTCAAAACTATTTATAAAATTCGTTATAAATAGAAATCGACGAAATATATATTATATATATATAATATAATGGCCTGAATAGAACGCGCCGCGCCGCGGCAGTTTGTGAATTTCGACCATTTATTTCAAACGGATATTACGGGAGATCCGACCGTCGGATTGTCCTAAAACCGGAACCGTTGGGTTCGTATCGAAAAGACCTTTCTAGCGAATATTAGAAATTCAAAATCTAACGGTTGGATTTGGAGATACATCCAAATCAAATTTGAAAAAGGTCGTTGTAAGTGCAGTTCGATGGCCGTTGATGGAAATCGACTGTACGGGCCTTGATAAAATTATTAAAAATATCAATAATTTGTGTAAAATCATAAGAAATGATTTGGGAGAAAATGGGATGTAAAACTCCATATTTGAAAAGATAAAAATGGATTTTTATCGAAATGAACTAGTTTTGAACTAAATTTAAAACCCAATTATTTTTAAATAAATAAATTAGATTTAAAAAGGGGTTTTAAATAATCGGAATTTCTAATATATTTGATTGGATTTGAAATGGGTTTATCGTGAATGGTGTTTTAAATAACACTAGTTCTTTAACCCGACAACAAATAGAATGTGATTTGGGTTTGTCGTGAACTGTGTTTTAAATAACACCTAGTTCTTTAACCCAGTAAAAGGAGTTTTAACGAATCTGCAATTAGATTGAAATGTAAATCTATAATCTAAATTATCAAATTTAGAAATGAGCGAGAATGGAGTATCGCCGGTTTTACCCCAAAGCGATAGTTAAATCTTTAATTAGATTTGAACGTGAAATGGTAATTAATTTTACCAACAACACTGAGGTGTTAGATATGGAGTATTACCAGTTTTGCTTCATGGGATGAATAGGTTGGGATTGGGAAATAAAATAAATAATTACTTCGTTACGGTTCGCTAATCTCGACTAGTTTAGAAAACCATAATTTGGTTTGAAACGACATCCAAAGGAAGATTAAAGGATAAATTTTAAAGAATTTATCTTGGATAAAATTAATGGGAACTTTTTCCCAAAAGATGTGGATATTTAAATAACAGAATATTCAGAATTGGAATGAGGCGTATGTTGTGTTTGTGTAACATTTGTTTTCAATATACGCGGGATGTTCGGAAAGTCCGGGTTTATACCCATTCTGAATAACCGATTCGACGGTATGTCGAAGATGAAGACGGTGGTTGAAGACCGGAAGTCTTCACATCATTTGGGTGATTACTGATGATCTTGATTGGGCTGTACACCCAAGATGAGGGAATCAGTTGGTGGTCGTCCAGACGTACTTGGAGATCGATGGATATGCGAGGAAAGTGCCTCCGGTTTCGTTCAGACCCAGAACGGACTTGTAAATGGATTGTGTGTCTGACACTGGATTTTATTCGGTGTTGATTGATTTCTATTAAATATACATCTGTTTGGCGGCGGAGAATTTATTCTTTTGCTTAACGCCCTTCTTTGAGACGTACGAGCTCAGAGGTTGTATATCGATGGACATCAGTCGCATGGCATGAATTGCCTGTGTGGCATGCTAAGATGCAATGATCAAGGCTTTTGTTGAAAAGTAGAGTCTTGTGGTTGATGATCAAAGCACGCCTAAGTGGCAGATTTGTGTATAATGTGAATTCGCGAGCCTCACACCTCGGTATGAGTTAAAAACGGGATACGGGCCGTTGGGAGAACATGACGTTTCTTTCTAGCTTTGGTGGTGTCAGTGACTTACCAGCCCTTACATTTATATACTTTTCACCTTTGTTGTAACACCCCGTGTATTCTATAACAGTGAAATTCACAAACTAAAGTATAATTAATTTCAAATCAAAGAATTAGGGGAAACGGGATACGCCATTGTGTTCGTCTCGAAAAAATACGCGAAATAGAGTCTGAGTTTTCGAAAAACGGAGTCCGTATGAAGAAGATATGGCCTCCGGAAGTTTCAGAATTCAGGTTAAAATTCAAAACAGACGAAAACTGCTCAGAAAAACAAGTTTAAAATTCAAAATCGGGCCCAATTGGCGAGGGCGGGAAAATTCCCGCCTAAGGCACCCAGGTCGACTTGGCAGTCGACCTGGGCTAGAGGTCGACAGGGCTGTCGACACCCGTGTCGACTGCCAAGTCGACACGGTGTCGACTGGGCTGTCGAACTGGCCCCAGAGCCAGGTCGAACCCAGCCCACCCTGGCTGGCCTGGTCTATGTTTAGTCGATTTTCTGAGCCTTGCCTTGTCACTAGGGCTAGGTGTCAGCTCCGGATTGGCCTCTCCTTCAAACGAACGGCTATTATTGATCAAGCTCCATCGACGGTCTAAAACAACTCACAAACATTATAAAAAGGACCTAAGACCTAGCCTAAATCACACTATCTCATTTTAGCCTCAGGCCGCTGCCATTAAACCTAGAGCTCTGAGTTAAAAATACAAAGAATAAAATTATAGAAGATAAAGGACGATTCTTGAAGGCTACAACTAGGAGCTACAACAACTACGACGCCTTAGACAACGAATTTGGGATTATTTGATTTGGGATTTGTATTTGGGTTATTTGCTTCATATTGTAAGTTCTATGTTACTTTTTAGGAAAAAACGCTAAAACAATATGGACATGCCATGAATTGAAACCGGATTTAGGAACTATTGTTAATCCATTGTTTATATTGTTTATCTTTGAGTTATAATTTGGGGATATTGCTATGGCAACGTTGCAAGTTAAACTTGTCATGATTTTGATGATGTTATGAATCACTTGGGCTTAATTGTTTGGCAAGTTGGACTAATACATGTCCATGGAATCACTATGTTTATTGAAATCTTTATGTTGATTAAACCGTGCCTTTGATGCTAATTAAACCATGGTTATGACTATTGATGGAATTATGCCTGTGATGTTAATATACCCATCATGATTAATGAAAAATTGGGTATTGCTAGGTTATGATGAAAAGTTGGAATTATTATGTCTATAATGTTAATTGAGAATCATTATGTTAAAAACACTAAATTGGAATCATTATGTCTATAATGTTAGTTGAGAATCATTATGTTAAAATGCTAAATTGTAACCATTATGTTTATAATGTTAGTTGAGAATCATTATGTTAAAAACGCTAAATTAGAATCATTATGTCTATAATGTTAATTGAGAATCATTATGTTAAAAACGCTAAATTGGAATCCACTGTGCCTATTAGGATTACTATGCCTTTAATGTTTCATGTTTATAATAAAATTATTATTATGCCCACAATGATTATTATTATGCCTATGATGTAAAGTTGAAATCATCATGTTAAATTAAGTTGGAATCATTACTATGCCAAATTATCATCATGCTAGTACTGAAACTATGTGATATGTTATAGCCTGTTTATTATGCAAGTGATGTTGGAATTGTCACATATGCCTATCACATGTTTAGTGTTATTCCCCTTTATCTCTTGAATTGTTCATGCTTGTGAACGAAGTACGTTTATATACGTTGGGGATACGATTGGGTAGAATAGGCAAAACTTGAATTAATTATAAGCATAAACTGTGAAATTTGGCATAAGTAGAACATGAAATATGGCACGAAAACTTGACTTGAACATGCCATAATTTTACTTTAAACATGCCTTAGTTGGGCACAAAGTTGATATATGAACATGATGTGGAAATAGCAAAATCTGATAAGAACATGGGCATGACTTTAGAAAACAAGAAGGTGGCCAACTCGAGGTTGGGTTGAGTTTGTAGTGTAAATCTGCCCGGAACCGCCCGGCAAATCCAGTTGCTACAAACAATAGGATCCAATGTGGGTAGTTGGTCACATCGCGCTTGAAACCCGAGGTTGGGTTGAGTTCGTAGCGTAAACCTGCCCGGAACCGTCCGGCAAATCCAGTGGATACGAACAACAGGATCCAATGTGAGTGGTTCGGTGCATTAACGAATCAATTAATGCCAATTAGGGTTAAGTCATGAACATGAAAAGACAACTTAACCAACTTGAACACGGTTTGTAGGGCTAAGTCATGAACTTGAAAACGACAACACTTAGCCAACTTGACATGACACGTAGGCGGGTTAAGTCGCGAACTGAAATGACATACTTAACCATCTTGACATGACTAGACTGGAAAAGGGTTAAGTCACAAATTACATGACTTAATCTGTTAGGCCGGTTAGGTCACGAATTACATGACCTAATCTATTAAGTGAAACCCTAGACACGACCCCTTTCAGCAGTAACCCTCTAGATGTATCAAGGTACCCTGGGGCTAGGCCGGGTGGGGCACGATTATTGGGCTGATTGTAAGAGGTGAACGACGGCAGTAGGGTACGCCAGTGTAGGTTCGGTGGACTACGATCGTGCACGTATCCAGGGCAGACACTGGGTATCCGTAGATTTATCTGTGCATCTTGAACCGTGTCAGGGGTTGACACCCTAGGGCTGATACACCCAAAGGTGGACCCAGCACAGGTGACTACATTCGTGATTAGCCGTATGACACGGACACTTGACGAGCTAGAACTTGTAGGGAGCCGATCGACTAGATAATCGCTTCGTAGGACCCCGTACTTGGGTCAGACCCCGTTTTAGGGTCATTTCATGACATTGGGCCGTGGGATTTATTTCGCGATTAATTTGTGATATGGGCTTAGTATACTAGTACAGTCGATGCAACGAATCTCGAACATGTGATGCTTTACTTGACTTGTCTTGACTTATCCTGATCACCTTAGTCTATCTTGTTCACCTTGACACCATTCTTAAGTTTAGTTCCAGTTCATACATGACAGGTTGTTTTAACCGTTTCTACACTGAAAGTCACTAGAACTTACTCAGTCTTTATGACTGACCCTTTTCCTTTCGCCTCTTTTTCTTTCGTTCCCCCCCAGGTTCTCAGGGAGGAATAACTAGCTCTTAGCTTGGATATCACTTGCTTTGGCTCAGCATGTACGGTTTGCTATGGCTGCTTCTTTTTACTGCACTTGGGGAATAAGCCGTTTTATAGTTTTTAAGTTACTGCTTCTTTGGCTATTATTACAAGACAATTGTAATGAAGTTACTTGAAATGTTTGTAAAAGACATGGTTTATTTTGGAATGAAATGAAGTTCTGTTTTGCTCAGAAATTCTTCCGTTGTTTACTTAATTATTTATTTATGTTCTGTCTTGTGATAATTCTGTGATGTTATCTCGATAATACCTCTCCAAAACTAGGGCATTCCTTTTGTGAGTGACCTTAGCGGAGGTGGGGTGTTACACTTGGTATCAGAGCAGAAGGTTACCAAGACTGGGCAAAAGTTTTGAAAACCTTTTGAATTTTTTTTTCAAAACCATTTACAAAGAAGCATTTTCCAAGAAAAAGTTTTTAAAGGCTATTCCCCAAAAGCCATTAGCACTATCCTTTGTTTCCTTGTTTGAATCTCTTTCCCTTTCTTTTCTCCATCTGTAGTCGCAGTAGCTTTACCTGCGGCTAATCTTCTTTCTAGCTTCGTAGAGGGTTTTCCCGTATGATGGAGATAGTTTTCGTGAGGCTTGTTAACATGTTATATAGGATAGGTATGAGTGGTAAGGATAAAGATAAGGCGGATGAGTCTTCCGGAGTGATTGAGCCAAGCATCCTTGAAGGCGTAAAAGTGGAAACATTGAGGCGAGTTCTGATTCGTGTCTTAGGAACGGAGATCTAGGAGCTAAGGAATCAAGAAGTCAAGCTAGTGGGGTGAAGCCCTAGAAGACGCAACTTGGGAAATTCAAGAAAAGATAAGCGCGCTATACCCATTTCTTTTTAGGGTACATTCTAGATCTATTTTCCTATAGGTTTACATACATTTCTCTTGCTATCCATGTTTGTTTTGTTATCTCCTCGATCCTATCTTTAGAACCATAGTTAGAATCTTTTTGGATGTAAACATGTAATTGAAACATGTTATGATTGCGAAATGGTTGCAAGTGGTCGCAAGTGGTTGCTCGTGGATGCATGAATACACATTAGGCACTAGATCGGCTCAGACACATTTTCATGTTGCATATGCATGAGTGTTTATTTTGGAAACTTGGTTGTGCTATCATTTGGTTGTTGCATATGATTGAATGTTCGAGCACTCATGTAGAAATTATGAATTATAATAGGAAAAAAATTTGCATACATATTGGATTCATTTCACTAAACATATTTTGCATTTAGAAGATCAATCAGGCCTGATCATTAGCATTAGCTAAGGAACATATACACACACTTCGCATATGATCATAAAGCATTAGAAGTCTTTTAAGGACAATGGATACTCGTGTTTGATGGATGAGTAGATGGATGTTTGGATGTTAGGATATATATATTTCCTAAACTTGAAGATTTCGGGGACGAAATCCTTTTAAGTGGGGGAGAATGTAACACCCCGTGTATTCTATAACAGTGAAATTCACAAATTAAAGTATAATTAATTTCAAATCAAAGAATTAAGGGAAACGGGATATGCCATTGTGTTCGTCTCGAAAAAATACGCGAAATAGAGTCCGAGTTTTCGAAAAACGGAGTCCGTATGAAGAAGATATGGCCTCCGGAAGTTTCAGAATTCAGGTTAAAATTCAAAACAGATGAAAACTGCTCTGAAAAACAAGTTTAAAATTCAAAATCGGGCCCAACTGGCTAGGGCGGGAAAATTCCCGCCTAAGGCACCCAGGTCGACTTGGCAGTCGACCTGGGCTAGAGGTCGACAGGGCTGTCGACACCCGTGTCGACTGCCAAGTCGACACGGTGTCGACTGGGCTGTCGACCTGGCCCCAGAGCCAGGTCGAACCCAGCCCACCCTGGCTGGCCTGGTCTATGTTTAGTCGATTTTCTGAGCCTTGCCTTGTCACCAGGGCTAGGTGTCAGCTCCAGATTGGCCTCTCCTTCAAACGAACGGCTATTATTGAATCAAGCTCCATCGACGGTCTAAAACAACTCACAAACATTATAAAAAGGACCTAAGACCTAGCCTAAATCACACTATCTCATTTTAGCCTCAGGCCACCGCCATTAAACCTAGAGCTCTGAGTTAAAAATACAAATAATAAAATTATAGAAGATAGAGGACGATTCTTGAAGGCTACAATTAGGAGCTACAACAACTACGACGCCTTAGACAACGAATTTGGGACTATTTGATTTGGGATTTTTATTTGGGTTATTTGCTTCATATTGTAAGTTCTATGTTACTTTTTAGGAAAAAACGCTAAAACAATATGGACATGCCATGAATTGAAACCGGATTTAGGAACTATTGTTAATCCATTGTTTATATTGTTTATCTTTGAGTTATAATTTGGGGATATTGCTATGGCAACGTTGCAAGTTAAACTTGTCATGATTTTGATGATGTTATGAATCACTTGGGCTTAATTGTTTGGCAAGTTGGACTAATACATGTCCATGGAATCACTATGTTTATTGAAATCTTTATGTTGATTAAACCATGCCTTTGATGCTAATTAAACCATGGTTATGACTATTGATGGAATTATGCCTGTGATGTTAATATACCCATCATGATTAATGAAAAATTGGGTATTGCTAGGTTATGATGAAAAGTTGGAATTATTATGTCTATAATGTTAATTGAGAATCATTATGTTAAAAACACTAAATTGGAATCATTATGTCTATAATGTTAGTTGAGAATCATTATGTTAAAATGCTAAATTGTAACCATTATGTTTATAATGTTAGTTGAGAATCATTATGTTAAAAACGCTAAATTAGAATCATTATGTCTATAATGTTAATTGAGAATCATTATGTTAAAAACGCTAAATTGGAATCCACTGTGCCTATTAGGATTACTATGCCTTTAATGTTTCATGTTTATAATAAAATTATTATTATGCCCACAATGATTATTATTATGCCTATGATGTAAAGTTGAAATCATCATGTTAAATTAAGTTGGAATCATTACTATGCCAAATTATCATCATGCTAGTACTGAAACTATGTGATATGTTATAGCCTGTTTATTATGCAAGTGATGTTGGAATTGTCACATATGCCTATCACATGTTTAGTGTTATTCCCCTTTATCTCTTGAATTGTTTATGCTTGTGAACGAAGTACGTTTATATACGTTGGGGATACGATTGGGTAGAATAGGCAAAACTTGAATTAATTATAAGCATAAACTGTGAAATTTGGCATAAGTAGAACATGAAATATGGCACGAAAACTTGACTTGAACATGCCATAATTTTACTTTAAACATGCCTTAGTTGGGCACGAAGTTGATATATGAACATGATGTGGAAATAGCAAAATCTGATAAGAACATGGGCATGACTTTAGAAAACAAGAAGGTGGCCAACTCGAGGTTGGGTTGAGTTTGTAGTGTAAATCTGCCCGGAACCGCCCGGCAAATCCAGTTGCTACAAACAATAGGATCCAATGTGGGTAGTTGGTCACATCGCGCTTGAAACCCGAGGTTGGGTTGAGTTCGTAGCGTAAACCTGCCCGGAACCGTCCGGCAAATCCAGTGGATACGAACAACAGGATCCAATGTGAGTGGTTCGGTGCATTAACGAATCAATTAATGCCAATTAGGGTTAAGTCATGAACATGAAAAGACAACTTAACCAACTTGAACACGGTTTGTAGGGCTAAGTCATGAACTTGAAAACGACAACACTTAGCCAACTTGACATGACACGTAGGCGGGTTAAGTCGTGAACTGAAATGACATACTTAACCATCTTGACATGACTAGACTGGAAAACGGTTAAGTCACGAATTACATGACTTAATCTGTTAGGCGGGTTAGGTCACGAATTACATGACCTAATCTATTAAGCGAAACCCTAGACACGACCCCTTTCAGCAGTAACCCTCTAGATGTATCAAGGTACCCTGGGGCTAGGCCGGGTGGGGCACGATTACTGGGCTGATTGTAAGAGGTGAACGACGGCAGTAGGGTACGCCAGTGTAGGTTCGGTGGACTACGATCGTGCACGTATCCAGGGCAGACACTGGGTATCCGTAGATTTATCTGTGCATCTTGAACCGTGTCAGGGGTTGACACCCTAGGGCTGATACACCCGAAGGTGGACCCAGCACAGGTGACTACATTCGTGATTAGCCGTATGACACGGACACTTGACGAGCTAGAACTTGTAGGGAGCCGATCGACTAGATAATCGCTCCGTAGGACCCTGTACTTGGGTCAGACCCCGTTTTAGGGTCATTTCATGACATTGGGCCGTGGGATTTATTTCGTGATTAATTTGTGATATGGGCTTAGTATATTAGTACAGTCGATGCAACGAATCTCGAACATGTGATGCTTTACTTGACTTGTCTTGACTTATCCTGATCACCTTAGTCTATCTTGTTCACCTTGACACCATTCTTAAGTTTAGTTCCAGTTCATACATGACAGGTTGTTTTAACCGTTTCTACACTGAAAGTCACCAGAACTTACTCAGTCTTTATGACTGACCCTTTTCCTTTCACCTCTTTTTCTTTTGTTCCCCCCAGGTTCTCAGGGAGGAATAACTAGCTCTTAGCTTGGATATCACTTGCTTTGGCTCAGCATGTACGGTTTGCTATGGCTGCTTCTTTTTACTGCACTTGGGGAATAAGCCGTTTTATAGTTTTTAAGTTACTGCTTCTTTGGCTATTATTACAAGACAATTGTAATGAAGTTACTTGAAATGTTTGTAAAAGACATGGTTTATTTTGGAATGAAATGA
Source organism: Allium sativum (assembly GCA_030737875.1). NCBI lineage: Eukaryota > Viridiplantae > Streptophyta > Magnoliopsida > Asparagales > Amaryllidaceae > Allium > Allium sativum. The sequence continues at coordinate 744,170,303 of CM060909.1, read as the reverse complement.
AGTTCTGTTTTGCTCAGAAATTCTTCCGTTGTTTACTTAATTATTTATTTATGTTCTGTCTTGTGATAATTCTGTGATGTTATCTCGATAATACCTCTCCAAAACTAGGGCATTCCCTTTGTGAGTGACCTTAGCGGAGGTGGGGTGTTACATTTGTGGTTGTTGGAATGAGGCACCTCGATTATAGGTCTGTAAGGACCGGGAAACGTGTGTTTAGGCATAAATAATCCTCTAACATAAGTGAGGACCGGCCCAACCGATCCAGGATTGCCCAGAGTGTGTAGTCCTGAGACATTTGCTAGAGTGTCTCGAGCGCGGAGAGGAGCTTGCCCCTTGCCTCGACTCATGACGGAATCCAATTTCCAATACGTGTATTGCGGTTTTAATTGTATAACTAGTATGGCGACATAGTAGCATGGGATGCTATGCCGTCTATGATTTATATTTATGATTGAAATGTTTTGACACTATACACTTATTATAGTATCAAATGACTTGTTTTAAACGTACCAAGCATGTTTGGCTATTATAAGGAAAAACCCTACCCTCCGGCTTGCGTTGCATTGTGCGATGGGACCTGGGTCTTATAATAGCTTCATTTTTCGAAAAAGCATTGCGTTATTTATTCTATGCACTGGTATTCTTGGGAGGAAACCCGTTCCGTGTTATACGGCGTGGTCCCTTGAATTACTCTCTTTTAAAGTAAAGCTTTAAATAACTGTTTTAGTTCTCACACCAGTCACATGACTGACCTGGAGTTTATTGTTTTAACCTAAACTCTGGGTGCCCCTATTTTCGACACGGGCAGCTAGTAATTTTGGTTTTGCAGATTTATATTCACAGGATCCTGGTTTACAGCTGGAATGATATCCGGAAAGCTCTATATCCGTATATCACCTTCAGTTGGTGCTTTGTATTATTTTCCGTTGCTATGTAATTTATTGTAATCTCTGATATTTGTCGAATGTAATTTATTCAATTATACTCTGTATATTCTTGTATCTGATGGAATTGTTGTAATAGCAATGAAATGTTCTTCCGTCTGCGTACATTTGTGTGTTGTTCTCAAAGTATCCGCTCTTTTCTTCACGGGGAAGTTACGGCTCCTTACACAATTGAAAGTACTAATATGCAGTTGACACCCAATACAATTTTAAAGTTATATAATTAGTTCACTCTACTTAAAATAGAAAAGGCAAACTAATCATTTCATTCTATATTCTCTGTTTTTAGACTGGGTAGATATTAACTCGAAATGATTTCATAAGTCAAAATCATTAAGATATTTTCCTTGAAATTTACCTCAAACTATATATGAAGCCTTTTCTATTAATAATGATACTTTTGTATTCCAACTAATCACCTAAGTTCTAACTTTTCATTCTTTTTTGGGTTAACCTCACCTACATTTATTCGATTTCGAATGCACCAATAACCATTCAACTATAGCAGGTATTCATGAATGAATTGTCTATTATCCATACTATTGATATGGATAACTATTAGAGTTACCCTACTATATGAATAGTCTAATGATAGTTAATATTGAAAGCCATTTGAAGTAAAATAGATTGTAAACTTGTACAGAAGATCATCCTGAGACTAAAAATATACTAAAGTGAATATGTAGATGTAAAACTTAATAGCAGCTACCTTTTTTTTTTCATTTAGCAGCTCCTTCTATAAACAAAATCAAATACATTGAAAATTCATATGAGTAAAAGTAAGTTTCTTCATAATAATAACTATCATCTATGCATACAATTAGCTTTTTAGATGTCATTTTTAAATTTTTAGGAAAAAACATAGTGATATAAACAAATGAAATGGGTAGATATAAGAAATTTTGAATAACAACAACAAACATGTAAAGCAATAATATTCACCTATTTAAAAACTAATATGAAAGGAATATTAATTAACTTACATCACAAAAAGGAAAATTTAATTAATTAATTAAAATTTTGGCTGATGTAGTAAAAATGGAAACATCAACATTTGGATGCAACATGATGCAGACTGATGAGAGGCTATGGTAATAAGTTGGTATATATGTAGTGGGATTTATACTTCTTAAACCATGTAAAAGTACATCAGTAAGATGATATTCATTTATTAGTGATGCCTCAATCAAAAGTAACCGTTTGCTTAGTTGGCCAAAACAGGATCATCGAATGTTTTTTGTTGGTATTGAATCATGACTATTCTTTTCTTTTACTTATCTTTCTCAAGCAGAATTAATACTATAAATTGTTTATGAGCAATGGTTCTGGGTTCTGGCTACAGCTCATAACAGTCGAAAAATTCAAAAACGTTTATTGCAATGTGCTTGTGCTTTCATGAATTTGACAGTAGTGTCACAAATAGGTATATATCACCAGTCTTCTAGATAATTTATCAAACACATAAGGTGTGAACTTGTATGTGTAGAAAACGATTAAAATTACTGTGTTTGGTAATGCACATAAGGCTTCATCAAGTAATGCACATGTTCCTACCTACTTATGTAGACCAAGTTATTATTATTATTCCTTTTTTTCCCAATAAATATAGTAATATTATGTACATATGTTTATGCAGTCATTATTTATAAAAAGGAGGAGCTTTTCCTAAGATAAACTTATCTGCATAAATTTATGTAAATGTAATGAAAATATTGTCACATGCATTATGATACTTAAAGAATGTAAATTAACTTTTATTACCTATGGAAGGCATCCAACAATTTTAAACATATTTAGCGCAACATTGTGGTAGATCTTCCTCATTTTTTGTTCTATTTAAATATATGATTCTCTTTCTCCATGAACTTCTACTTGATATAAAGTGTAAATCATGTGAAGTCTCTCAAGGTAAAACCTATCAACAATAGAGGTTAAATATAAATTAGAGAAGCATGAAATTAAACATAAAATATAACATTGGGTATCAGATTACATATGTTAGATAAGCCACAAATATGTCAAGGAATAAGACTCTTAATATTGTTCAATCTAAAAAATAAAGCATCGAATTTGGATTAATTTTTTTGGAAACATTTACTACATAAGGTATTGAGATTGCCAAGTACTTGATAATAAAATTATATTCTTCCAAAGCAATCAACTTACTCATAGATAAGATGGCACTTGTATGAGTATGATGTTCATGTTGAAAAATAGCTATATACATTATCCATATCAAGAAGAATTCATGTTAATCCTCTAAGTCATTTGCTGCCACATGTACCTCTAAATGTCGAGCAATCTCTGAATAGTTTGAAAAAAAAGTGTAGGGCTTTCATCACTGTCTAGATTTTGACTCAGTTTTGTACTACCTATGATGTTGCAACAAAAATATTAAATATGATGAATGAAATATTAGTTTACAGCTTTCGACAAACACTTGGTCTACCTAAAATTAAACAGACAACTTATTTGGACAATAAAGATTTTTATGATAAGATAAAATGAGGTTGTTTGAAACCAAAATCTAGATAAAAGAAAAAAATGATAATTTGTTTTCTGAATGTGAAATTTTCATAAAATGAGGATACATAAAAGTAAAGCTTTATACAACAAAGCTAAAGCTGAGAAATTGCACATATATGTGGTGGTCCACTAACATAAAACAAAACCGACTTCAAAACAAATTGATCATCCACTTAAGTGAATGTTAACGCGTGGACTGTTACTCCAATCATTAATAACAAGATAAGTTAATAATAACCAAACACTTTAATGGAAAAACTTGGGAGCACAAAAGTAGACCAGGTACTAAGATGGTCAAATTGGATATAGATTTGCAGCCTGCCAATGTTTGCTGCCTACCAAGCAAGATGGCAGGTTGACAATACAATCACAGGAGCATATTAAGGTGTAACCACTGACATTGTTGATCTGCGACATGTTGAGGATTATATGCTATTGTTACAAAAAAAATGCTAAATATTATATATTTATACATTATTTTGTTCTAGAGTAGTTGCCATCGGAAGCAATCAACTATGAAGCGGCTAAACCAAATCTGGAATCACAAAATAAGTAGATATTGTGAAGATAAATCTCAAATTGTTTAATACCTTTTGTCGTAATAATTATCTGCATAAATCTGAAGGGTTGCAAGCAATTTTGCATGCAATTGAGTCGTTCAAAGAGCTAGTTTGCATTTTTATTCCGTATTTTACCGATCGTAGAGTGAAAACCGTAATTTAGGTACACGTCAAATTGAAAAATGTAGAAAAGCCCTAATTTCATAAATCATCTTCATCCAGGTTGATAGTGGAAAATATTGAAGCTATAAGTTTGAAGAAAACAATTACGGTCAAACAGATGTAAGAAATTGGGAAAATCCCAAAACAAACCTGAATTTTTTTAACTTGATGAAGACCTGAGTCGTCCATAAGACCGTGAAGGACCAACATCGGCGGTCAGAATTGTGTCAAAGAAGTAGAGGGGAGGAAAAGGGACGGTGGAAACTGGCAGTCTTCACATTTTAGACGGATGGGAAGAACGGTAGTGACAAACGATGCGGTTATTTGAAAGAGAAGTTGCAGATTCCAAAGACGCACATAAAAATAACGTTTTAATGAAGAAAAAGAGAGCGGATACGAAAAAGGACAGATGTCATGATAAGAAGTGTTTGGTTTCTCCTTTCCAATATAAGTAAATAGATACGGTTTAAGACCGTGTCTGCCTGACATCATAGATACGGTCTAAAACCGTTTCTAAAATATATTAAAGCAGCGCCCGTCATAAATTAGCTACGGTTTATATTCGTATCTAGCTGCCCTTTAGATACGGCAGTGGGCCATTTCTTTTTTAAGTTTTGATACGGCTACGAGGATGTGTCAAATTTTAAGTTGGACACGGCCTATAACCGTATCTAATAATTAGACACGCCCTTTTTTTGATACGGCTTACAGGCATGCCGAATCGCTGTAGATACGGCCATTAGCACAGCCTAATTAGCATATATGGCGTAGTGTGTCTTTACACTTTGCTTTGACTTGTACACTACTTAAGAACTGATACATACTTGATCATTTGAATGCAAACTGCACTTGAGCTTTTGTTCCATTAAAACTGGAGCTTGCTATTGTCATTGATGTAACCATTGGTGTAATGGCCCGCAAATCCGTACTATCTGAGTTGACTGAATACACCACACGTCCAACCAAAATTGCACAGAATACGAATCATTATGAAATAAGAAGAAAAAATAGAAGAAAAACAGAAACAACAGCACAGAATCTCACATCGCAGCGGAACAAAATATAATATATAACAACTTTTGGAATACAAAATTTTTACTGTATAAACATATCATTATCAGAGTACAACACTTACAACACAACGGAAATAACAATAACTCACTAACGCTAAAGCCTCCTACTCCAAGCTCCTCCAAGTATTCTTAAACACCTGAACTACTTGACTACCCGTACAAATTTGGGCACCCAAGAGTTTAGGGTAAAAACAAAACAAAATAAACTCTGGGTCAGTCATGGGGCTGGTATGAGTAAACTCTTTAAAACAATTTGAGAAAATAAACGATATCTCATAAGACCACGCCGTATAACACGTAATGGGTTTTCCCTTTTGAGAATCCAAAACACTTGATTTAACTTTCAAAATCCTTTTTGAAAGAAATGATAATCTTTATATCAAAACTCTTTTGATATTATAATAGTGTCTAAATCAAATATATAACAATCTTTTGGAACGTTTGCATCTCACGCTCCACATATATAATATACAATCAAAACCGCAAGCATTTATTAGGGATTTGATTTCCAACTATGAAAAGGTATGGAACCACCATCCGATAGTGTATCTCTAGAGAAGAATACACTGGGTTCAACAAGAACATCTTGCAACCCAACCACACATGTCCGACCACTTATTTCGCTTGAGTGTATTGAATGTATATCACCAAAGGTTGGGATCAGCAACCGTTTTCCCAAATAGGAAAACATCGAATAGAAAAAAGAATGAAATGAATTTCTCTAGACAGGTGATAATACACCCTAATTGGGAGCTACCCACTTAGCCATGCTGTCTGCCTGATTTTTGTCATTTCCCGCTTGTTGAGGCCTAAGGCTACGATTACTTAACATTCATTTATAGCACAATAACTTTGAATGCCACATTGTCAGATCTGTTAATCACCAATTGATTTGCATAAATATAATCTGGATATTATGTTAAGAGAATAAATTCTCCGCCACCATATATATTTATATAGACCAATATATCCGATCATTAGAAATACTATGTCAGACACTCGTCCATATACGTTCGTTTTGGGACAGAACGAAACCGAAGGCACAATTTCCATTAATCCATCTTAGGCAATTTCTACCTAGGATTAATAGAAAAAGCCCTTGCACTTCACTCTGTCATTGATTATCTTCATATTATCTGATTCGCTACGCTACTGCCAATACATAGTGGTTCTCGGATAATAATCCAACCGGTCTCTCAATATTGACAATGATACTGGCAAATACTTTGATAGTCGGTTATTTAACTATTGAAGAAAACAAACATCCAACCAAAGCATCAAACAATCATTAGGCCTTTAATGAATATTTCATTAATTAATCACTTCTCCGTTTCCTTATCAATATTTGTTAACACGATATTTCCGACAATCATCTTGACCTCTTACACTATTTGGAAAAACATTTTCATATATCAACTCCTTTTATTTTTTGTACGTAGAAAATATCTTCTATTTATAATTGTAAAACATTCCAATTAATTATCTTTTTTCCCAATTCGTTTGTTTCTATACTTAGGAAATATTTATTATTGTATTTCCAAAAATTCAGCTTTCTTGGGTTAAAACGAATGTTGTGTAAAACATCGTTACAACTACCCAAAATACTGCATTCAAGTAAATCTTATTTAAACATTTTGTTTTCGAGACTGAATATTTCTATTTATCGGTTAAAAATGAAATCAATCAAGTTGGGGTAAAATTACCTCTCAGACCTTGACTGAAAACATCCTTAACTTTAAAACAAACAAGACCGCTTACCTCGAATAATCAAAACCATAAAAACCAATTATCCATTTTCAAAATTTGAATACGTTTCTCTTTCTATTTTTACCGGATTATAGATTTCCTTTTCATTTATAATATTCTATTTTAAGTTCGTTTCCTTATCGAATTCTCTATACATTGATATATTGATTCCCAATTATCAAATTTTCTTAAAAATATTCTAACTCCTTAAATTTCTGCAAAAATTCGCCAATACCTCCTTTGTACCGGTCACTAGCTCAAACCTCAACTCGCCTCTCTAGACCATTTCCATTCAAAAAGTAAATCAAAAAGTCAGGCGGCTTGCCGATTCGGCGCATGAAATCTCATATGGAATTGAAACGTGCACCTTTTTGTTGAGCACTTTAATTATAATCTTCATACAATTCATTCCAATCTTGCTTAACATATATCTAACCATTTTGTTTCAACTCAATCCCCTCGACTTAACCCAGTTCGCTAATTTATTTTCTAATTAGCTATTTTGCCTATTTCACCTTTTTGTTTGAACATAACATGTTCAAATGAAATATATAAACAAATTGAATTCCATTCTCAGTTCAAGTTTCCTTTTCGATTTCGAATATAAATTCTCAAATCACCATCACTTATTCAAAGCCCATTTTCGTATCAAATTTCGATTAACAAATTATTATTCAAATTAGTGAATTCTATTCAATTACTAAAAGTTTGATTTTTGTTTCAAAAATCAATTTACTTACTCCACTTGAGTTAATATTTATTTTATATCTCAAGTCTGGATTTTTCTAACAGAAATTCAGATTTTTTTACTTAAAATCCTTTTTTATTTAAATAAACCGTTATGGTTTTATAATGGTTATGGCACTGTTTTTCTAAAAATTTGATTTTGACATAACTCAAAATCTGTAAGGCGAAATCCATATTTTTCTCTTCTATTAGAAAACTATGATTAAATCGGCCTTGTTGATTCTTTTTTCAAAGAATTCCGACTTAAATTGAGTTCTCTATACTCAATTGAAGTCCAAAAAGCCAAATTACGAACTACCGCATTGCGGCGAGTTAGTTTTAATTATATTTATATATATAAACATTTAAATTTGTTCATAATAAATTTCAACTCCATTCTAATATATATTAAACCAATTTTCCAAATTCAACTTAAAATTTTCGATTTTCCCTAACTGTCGATTATTTCATAACTCAATTACAAATTAATTTAATTTAATCTTCTGTACTTAATTCCAGTTCCTTTTTAAATAATTTAATTTATAAAATTCGATATAATCGAATTCCAGTTATAAATCCTTAGATTTAACTCAGTTCCGTTTATATTTTGAATCCCAGAATAAAACCCGTCGTTCCTTTTTCATAACGATTTCCAATTCACTGTTAAATTCATATTTGAATTTAAATTCCTAAATTATCAAATGATAATTTATTTCACTAAATTTATAAAACCGTTTATAAATTCAACTTCCTTGTTTCATATATTAAAACAAGTTCCATTTTTATATTCCGAATCCTGGAATAAAACTGTCGTTCCCTTTTCGAAATGATTTCAAATTATATTATAAATTCATACTTGAATTTGAATTACAAATTATCTCCAGATAATTAATTCACTATATTTATAAACATCATTTATAAATTTACTTGTTTCATAAATTCAAACGAGTTCCATTTCAAAATCTATTTGAAACCAAATCTTATTTTGGAATATTCTATTTATTTTAACTTGTCTATATAAATATAGAATCTATTTTTTTATATTTTAATTTAAACTTCTATTTAATAAAATCCTTGTATCTTTCCTGAAATTATTATATTTAAATAAATTTGATCCAATCGAATTTTAAATCATAAATCCATAACGATTTATTTTTAATTCAATTTACATTCTGAATATCAGAATAGATTTATCGTTTCTCTTTGAAACTTAATTTCAATTTCCCTTTTTAAATTCATATTTGAATTTAGATTTCCCAATCCAAATGATAATCTTTCCTATTTCATTTATAAACGCCATTTATAAATTCACTACAATTCCCTATATTATTTATTTATAAATACCATTTATAAATTCACTTCAATTCGCTGATTATCCAATAAAATCATTCCAGTCTATTTATAAACACCGTTTATAAATTTACTTCAATTTCCTGTATTATTTAATTTATAAACATCATTTATAAATTCAATACATGTTTTATCTATTCATAACAAGTTAAAATTCTTTAGCCCATTCAAAATTCAAATTCTATTTTTGAAAAATAGATTTTCCCGTTTAAATCTCAAAATTCCCTTTTCACGATATTTTTATAAATCAACATTCAGGCCCAGTAATATTTTAAACATCCAAAACATCCAAAACACTCAAGTAACAATTACACATTTTCTAACGGATCATATATGATAATATATAGATGAACAAACAATAATAAATTTTGAGGAATCCGGCTGGATTCCTCCAACCTACTATTCCTGCATCCATAGACGTTGGCCAACATAAATAATACCCATCCTTCTTTGAGGCGGGATATCGCGGTATAGAAGGTCATCCACTATCATATTGTGGGGTGCATAAGGTCATCCGCTAATGATACTGCGGGCATCCGCTAATGGTACTACGGGAAAATCCAACCACCAATATATATATATATATATATATATATACATATATAAAATAGCCACAAACAGCAAGCCTAAATTACTACTATATATATAATAGCCAAAACTGATAAACAATTTATAAAGGCATCCAAGTAGTCAACAATTTATTTTTAATGATAAAAATAAATTTAAATAAATTACGAGTGATAATTACACACTTGAATTTTTAATTTCAACCATTCCAGATTTTAAATTAAATCGAACCACATTCGATAAAATTTAAAAGCTTCTCGCTAACTCCGACAAATTTCACACCACTTTTAGCTTGAATAATTCGTAGTCACAGACCAACTCATCTTGTTTTCAATATTTCAGATCCTTGTATGAGTTAGATAAAAGATTTATAAGGAACTAATAAATTAAATTAACAAACAAAATTTAATTAACCTAATTTAATTATCTTACTTCAACTATCTTTCTCCAGTTCAATAATTGGAACCTCATTCCACTGCATCTATTCTCCCTTTGTACTATCAAACATGATCTTCCCTATAACTTCCTACACACACACACCAATTTATCTTTACCCCATATCAAACTGCACTTCAGCCCATCAATATCAAACCAACAGCTCCTACCTCCCATTGACTCATGCAATTCACTTTTACCCAAAATACCTTCGACCTTGTACAACATGCTTAAACAAACGTGTGATTTTTGCTTGATCAGAATACCACAAAACTTTGTCCAATCCTCTCCCTTTCAAATCCTGAATTCAACTCAAACACCCTATCGACCCTCAACCAGCTCAACACCCTTTTCCGTCACCATAGGGCACACTCCGTTAACTCGCTTTGCTTCCAGATTATCACGATGTCAATCCGATTCCTCCTGCCGCATCGAAAGCTGCTCAGAATCCTAGCTTGACCGTCAACGTCGCTCTCCAGATGATACGGCTTATGCCCATCGCACCTCCTTCCTGAACTCGAATTAGCACCTCGCGGTCTGGATTGCGATTACCTTCTGATGAATTCCTTCTTTTTTCTTTTTAAAGCGGATCTGCTCTTGACTTTAGGTGAGAGAAATGACATGGTTTAATTTCCGATTTATTGAGAAAAGGGGAATTTGTTGTTTCATTAAGGGAAATGGCCATTTTGGTTTTTGTTTTCAGCAGAAAGGAATAGGAGAGTATGCGTACGATTATATAGAGGAAGAGAACATAAACGTTGAGGAATTCTAGGTCTGTGTAAGGTACGGGTATAGGTAGGCTTTAAGTACAACGACTGACGTTTACAGGGTTTAACTACTATTTTGAACACACTGGAATAGGTTTCAAAGCTCAATTTGATCATATAAAGAAGATATTAATTAAGATCGATATATACATTCAAAACAATAAATTTCTTGATAATAAATTATTATTATCGTTTATGATCAAACACAATTCCTATTGATCATTTGAATTATTTTGACTCCGTATTAATTTCGAATTGAATTATTTTAGTTCTCGTATTTTGATAATTATATATATTTGAAATAAATCATATTTTGATTATTAAATTGATAACTCAATATAAAAATCGATTTATATTATCAACTAAATGTTTAAAATAAATATTAAATATTCAAAAATAAATCGACCAAAATCTGGGTCGTTACATTCTTTCCCCCTTAAAAGAATTTCGTCCCCGAAATTACTAAGATAGGAAAAATGCTTCAGACCCAATAAATTTTCAAAAACCCACTTATTTTGAAACTCCACATTTCATACTTCTACAAATTTTATTTCACCAAAACATTATGTTTTTCATTCATATGTGTAACGAACCGAGAAGATTCAACGCTCGAATTTTCAACACAAATACCTACGTGTCCAAAACCCGAGTACCGAAAACTCAGAATGTTTAAGAAAGAAGTTAGAGGGTGAGATATGAAAGAAAGAAATATTAGAATAGAAGAAAAAGAAGAACAACAACTAACCACAATATCAGAGTCTCACATCGCAGCGGAATAAAATATAATACAAAAATAAATCTTTATTGAAAATTTTAAGAACAATACTTACAATTCATCATAGTAGAGCAGTCATTCAAATTATCTGGACAGTTATAACAGTCTGTCCTCATTTTCAACACACAGCGGAATACTATATATATCATACGTCTGATTTCCTCCAGCTCGACTCTTGGAATCTTTATCATCTTTATCCTGAACCTGTAAACTCGGTCAGACCCAAGTTGGTCTGACCCAAGCATTACAAACGCCACAGGTCAGTCTGGTGAACCAGCGTGAGAAAACTCGCTAAATTATTGGTAGCATCCATCTTGGTTTTAAAGTTAAAAATCATTTCAAAAGAAAAAGATAATCGTAAGACCAATCCACACATAAACACAGATGGTTTTTACCTTACTATAACCCAAACCATTTTTGAAATCAATATATTTTCTGATATTATAATAGTGTCTACATACAAATAAATAGAATCTAGCAGAACGCTTGCATCTCACGCTCTATCTATATAGTATACAATCAAAACTGCAGGCGCTTATTGGAGATTGGATTTCCAACCATGACAAGGTATGGAACCACCTTCCAATAGTGTATCTCTAGAGACGAATACACTGGGTTCAACAAGAACGTCTTGCAACCCGGCCCACACATGACCGACCACTCATTTCTCTTGAGTGTATCGAATATATTGTCACCTACGGTTGCTAGCAACATAACCATTTTCGGGAGATACAGAAGCGAAAGAAGTAACAAATATGAATATTCTCTAGATGGTGACAATACACCCTAATGGGCGCGACCCACATAGCCATGCTGCCTGCCCGATTTTTTTTGTCATTTCCTGGTTGTGAGGCTTGAGGTTATAATCGTATTTCTAGATCATCTGGCCATCATTACTTGGAATGCCACATCGTCAAATCCGTCAGATATCACTAATTGATGTCCACAAAAATACTCTAGTTATCAGGCTAGAGAAAACCTTTTCTCCGCCATCAACTATGGCACGTTTGAAGAAATCAATGTACATGATCCTTTGAAAATACTCTATCAGACATTCGTCCATACTAGTTGTCCTGGGATTGGACAAACCGAAGGCACTCTCCTACCGCACCCTAGGAATCACCCTATAGATTGGTAGCGAGTAGTCCTTGCACTCCGTCGATTTCAACCACGATAGGATCACTATTAGAATATCTCTGGGCGCGACTCCAGAGAATTCGACGTAGTCCTTTCGCTTATGAAAATCTACGGTCTTCACTGCTCCATCTTCAATCCGTATATTCTACATTTACGTATTAGTTAGTTCAGAATGGTTTTCGAATAAATTCGATCACGGTCTTTCCGTACTAACCATCGTATAGGCCAGATTTGATAGTCGGTTATTTAACTATCATATAAAACAACCATTCATCCATAAAAGAAATCTTAATTCACTATTTTAATAATCACCATCATTTTAGCCTTTTTTGACTGACCATTCGTTAATTCAAAACTTCTACATTTTTCAAAAATTGAAATACTCATTTCTCTTCTTATATTTGTATATATAAGTATATCCAAAAACCCCTTTCATTTTAACATCTACGTATTTTCTCAACTCGGTCATTATTCTCTAACCGTAAACTAGTAAGAGAATAATTTCCTTGTAACAAACCGAAAATCCGAACCAGTTTAAATTTTTTATTTTGGCAATTTTAACGAATTTTGAACATTTAAAATGAATTATTTTAAAGAATATCGACGAGAAATTTATTTTGAATAGATTCGACGTATATATTATATACGTCGTCGTTAGAATATAATAATTATATATAATTATAAATAGAATTGAAAATGGCGCGGTAGTTCGATAATTCGATTTCAAACTTCAATTGAACATACCGGGTGCAAAACAAACCGGATTTTAGTGAAACCAAAAGCATTAGGATCTAATTGAGAATATCTTTCCAACGAATCCGAAAAATCAAAATTTCATAGCGGGGATAAAAAGTTATGTCCAAATGAAAATTCTGAATAGTCGATGTGGAATTCAGGCCCTTAAAAATGGGAATTTTGCAAACGACCTCGGATTTCGACGAAACCACTTTTGTTGGATCCGTGATATCAAATTATTGCTAGGTTTCAAATTTCATAATTTTTCGAATCAATATGTGAGCGTAGCAAAGGAAAACGCGTTTGACCATTTTCAGTTGATTTTAATCAACTGGAAATTGGCCATTTTTCTAACGGTCTCAGAATTCGACGAAACTAGTTTTGTTAGGACCGTATCGTCAACACGAAGCTAGAAAATATTTTTCTGGAATTTTTCTAGTTAGTATGTGACCCCGGTAAAATGAAATGCGTGTTCAAATTCAATATATAGAGTTATATGTTGATTTTGACGAAAATTGATTGTAACGATCGAATCAGCCTACGACACATATCCCATTGTGTTCGGAATAGGGGTAAAACGCTAGGGACGACAGGCGGTGGGTCTCGTTTAGAGGTCGTGTGAAAAAGTCAACTTTTTGAAATAAAAAAAAATATATACAAAATTCCCCTTATCTCCTCTGCCCCCCCTTTCAAAATCGATTTCAGTTTACAGAAGGAAAAAAAAGAAGAAGGCGCAGCCATAGCCGCGCCCGGGCGATCCCCCCCCCCCCCCCGCGCTCCGCCTATCTCCGCTTCCCTCTCCCTTCTTCTTCCCCTCCTCCTCCAGCCCTGCTCCATCAAACCGCACCCCCAAAGAAGCCCGAACCCTAGCCGTCGCTCCGGCCTGAACCACCCCGCGCGAGCTCCACCTGCCGAGACCCGCTCAGCATCCCTCCTTCCGCCACATCAACGCAGTGAGTCCTTTTATGATTTTATATACATAAAAATCTGATTTTTATTTATATGAAACTTAGGGTTTGGTTACATAAAATTTAGGGTTTTTATTTTATATAAAAATAGAATTTTTATATATGTATATAATTAAAAATATGATTTTTATGTTTTTGTTAAGTAAAAATATAATCTTCCCTATATAGACATCGTAGAAAAAAAATATAGAATAGCATTTTTAAATTTCAGTTTTAAAAATATAAAACCATTGGGGGAAAGTTTGAATTTTCATAAGGAGAAAAGCGTATGAAAGATTATATTTTTAGGTGAGGAAAGTTCATATTTTTAATGGAATTTTTATCTGTATAGTAGCGATGTAAAGATAGGATTTTTATATATTGAATAGCAAAGTAAAAATTCGATTTTTATATATTGAATAGCGAAGTAAAAATTCAATTTTTATATATTGAATAGCGAAGTAAAAATTCGATTTTTATATATTGAATAGCGAAGTAAAAATTCGATTTTTATATATTGAATAACAATATAAAAAGGTGATTTTTATATATGTAGTGGATACGGGCAACGAAAGTGACAAAGGGATAGAACGACGAAGATTTCTACATAGGAAGAGTCGAGATGATTGGATTAGCTATTGGTGAGAACTTCTCACTCTTCAATTTCTTTTTTTAGTTATATATATATACACTAGGATGCAGACGGTGCTTAGTAGCACCCGACACCCGTCATCCACAGACCATGGATGGCTTGTTTGTTTAATTGATGTGTTGTGAAATTTGTTTGTGTTGTTGATGTGAAATCGATAATAAATTTAGATGTGTTGAAATGAATTAATTATCGTTAAAAATATAATTTTTAACGTGAATATGAATAAATAAATATTTATAAACAAATCGCCGATTTGTTTATATACATTGATTTGACGGATATTGATTGGGTCGATAAATTTTACACATCGCCCAACTGCACAAATAAAAATCTGTGTTTGTTGATTTGAAACCCCACACGGGTGTTGGGATGATATTTGAGTATACTTATCCCAATTATTTAATTGAATGTCGATCGATTGGTCGACAGGCTGTGTAAGCGTTAATTATTTATATTTGACGCTTATGCAGTTGTGTGGTGCACTTTGGATGATTGTTGATTGTTTATCGTTGCTATTAAATACATGTGTTGTATGGAATCCATATAATTTACGTTATATGGTATTTGATTGGGCCTCATTCCAACCGGGTAAAGGAAATTCATGTGTTGAATATAAAAATATTCATGTGTTGAAACTATTTATGTGTTGAGTAAAATATTTTAACAATAAAATTTACATCTTTATCATATTTAAAATTAGAACTAGTTCACGGTGGAGTCTAATTAAAAATCAAACGATAGATACCATAATTTTATAAAATATTTTACCTAACAAAAATAGTGATGTGTTGACAGTACTCATGTGTTGAGATTAGTCGTGTGTTGAAACAAATATAGATTCATGTGTTGAATAGAATAAATATTCATTTGTTGAATAGAATAACGAATTTATTGAAAAATATAAAGCCGTGTTGATTAGAGTTGCGCTATTTTGACGTGAACGATATTTATATCGATTTTATTCGTTTTATAATGAATATTGAAAAGTGATTTCAAAATTTAATATTTTGAAATGAAATTCAAATTAAATTAGATAAAAATAAATAAATAAAATAAAATTGAAATTTTATTGAATCAATTTGAAATGAATTCGATTCGAATTGAATAGAAAGTGAATTTGAATTCAAATTGAATAGAAATGAATTCAAATTGAATTAAATTGAAATTGAATTAAAAAAAAGCGAATTGAAATCGTTTGAATGAAATTTAAAATGAACTGAAATTGAATTGAAATCAAATCGATTTGAAATTGAATGTAGCGTTGAAATGGTTTTGAAAACGAATTTAAAACGATTTATAAAATAAGATTTAAAAGGAAATCGACAAAATATAATATATATATATATATATATTATATAATGGCCTGAATAGAACGCGCCGCGCCGCGGCAGTTCGTGAATTTCAACCATTGACTTCGAATTGACGTTGCGGGAGATCCGACCGTCGGATTCTCCTAAAACCGGAACCGTTGGGTTCGTATCGAAAAGAGCTTTCCAATGAATATTACAAATTTGAAATCTAACGGTTGGATTTGGAATTATGTCCAAATCAAATTTGAAAAAGGTCGCTGTAAGTGCAGTTCGATGGCCGTTGATGGAAATCGACTGTACGGGCCTTGATAAAATTATTAAAAATATCTATAATTTGTGTAAAATCATAATATATGAGTAAGAAAGAACTGGGCTGAAAAATTCCACATTTGTAAAGATAAAAATAGATTTTTATCGAAATGAACTAGTTTTGAACTAGAATTAAAATCAATTTATTTTTGAAATAAATAAATTGAATTTGAAAGTGATTTTAAAAATAATCAATATTCCCAATACGTGGATTGGACTGGAGTTGAATCGAAATTATCTTCGGAATATTTCGATGTTGGATTTCGTGACTATACAGATATTGTTATGGGAATTTGAAAGATATATTTTATATCGTTATTTCCAATACGATATTTGTTGGTTCCAGAATTTGATATATGAATATAAGCCGATATATTTTCTATTCAGAGCCTTGTATTTAATATCAAATATGATTTGGGTTTATCGTGAATCGTGTTTTAGATGACATTGGTTCTTTATCCCAGTTAAAGGCAGGATGTTGATTTTTGAAAAGATTAAAACTATATGAGGTTTTAATGAATCTTTAATTAGATTAAAAATGTGAATTGATAATTTAAATTATCAAATTTGAAAGGTGATCGAGAATGGAGTATCACCAGTTTTGTTCCAAAGCGGTAGTTAAATCTGTAATTAGATTTGAACGTGAAATGGTAATTAATTTAATCGATAACACCGTGGTGTTAGATGAGTATTACCAGTTTTGCTCCATGGGATAAATAGGTTCGGATTGGGAAATAAAATAAATAATTACTTCGGTGTGGTTCGTTAATCCTGACTAGTTTGAAAAGATATCCAAAGGAAGATTAAAGAATAAATTTAGAAGAATTTATCTTGGATAAAATTAATGGGAACCTCTCCCAAAAGAATGTGATTTTGTGAATAAAAGAATATTCTGAATTGGAATGAGGCGTTTGTTGTGTTTGTGTAACATTTGTTTATCATATACGTGGGTTATTCAGAAAGGCCGGGGTTATACCCATTCTGAATAACCGATTCGACGAGATGTCGAAGATGAAGACGGTGGTTGAAGACTGGAAGTCTCCACATCGTTTAGGTGATTACTGATGATCTCGATTGGGCTGTACACCCAAGATGAGGGAAACAGTTGGTGATCGTCCAGACGTACTTGGAGATGGATGGATATGCGAGGAAAGTGCCTCCGGTTTAGTTCAGACCCAGAACGAACTTGTAAATGGATTGTGTGTCTGATATTGGATTTTATTCTGTGTTGATTGATCTCTATAAAATATACATCTATTTGGCGGCAGAGAATTTATTCTCTTGCTTAACGCCCTTGTCTGAGACGTACGAGCTCAGAGGTTGTATATCGATGGACATCAGTCGCATGGAGTGAATTGCCAGTGTGGCACGCGTAAGTGGCAATTGATCAAGGCTTCTGTTGAAAAGCAGAGTCTTGTGGTTGATGATCAAAGCACGGCCTGTGTGGCATAGCTTTGTGTATAACGTGAATTCGCGAGCCTCACACCTCGGTATGAGTCAAAAACGGGATACGGACCCAAGGAGTGCACGACGTTTCTTTCTAGCTATGGTGGTGTCAGTGACCTACCAGCCCTGACATTTATATACTTTTCACCTGTGTGGTTGTTGGATACGAGGCGCCTCGGATATAGGTCTGTTAGGACCGGGAAACGTGTGTTCAGGAATAATTAATCCTCAAAAGTAAGAGAGGACCGGCCTTGGAGGTTCCAAAGGATCATAGTGGGGTCCTGAGGCATTTGCTAGAGTGTCTCGAACGCGGAGAGGAGCTTGCCCTTTTCCTCGACTCATGATGGAATCCAATTTCCAATACGTGATAGTGCGGTTTTATTTGTGGAACCTAGTATGGCGACATAGTGGTATGGGTCATTCATGCCGCCTAGGATTGATATTTATGATTGAGATTGTTTTGACACTATACACTTATAATAGTATCAAATAATGTGTTTTAAACGTATCAAGCATGCTTTGGCTGTTATAAGGTAAAAACCCTATCCTCCGGCTTGCGTTGCATTGTGTGATGGGACCTGGGTCTTATAACAGCTTCATTTTTCTTTATTTAGCATTGCGCTGTTTGTTCTATGCACTGGTATTCTTGGGAGGAAACCTGTTCCGTGTTATACGGCGTGATCCCTTGATTTACCAAACTTTAAAATAAAGATTAATAACTGTTTTAGTTCTCACACCAGTCACATGACTGACCTGGAGTTTATTGTTTTAACCTAAACTCTGGGTGCCCCTATTTTTGACACGGGCAGCTAGTAGTTTTGGTTTTGCAGATTTATATTCACAGGGTCCTGATTTACACCTGGAACGATGCTCGGAAAGCTCTGTATCCGTGCATTACTTCTAGTTGTGCTTTTGTATTATTTTCCGCTGCGATGTATTTAAATGTAATTTAAATCTCTGATATTCATCGAATGTATTTTATTCATTTATACTCTGTATATTCTTGTATCTGATGGAATTGTTGTAATAACAATGAAATGTTCTTTCGTTTGCGTTCTATTTTGTCTTGTCCTCAATTCTATCCGGGCTTTCCTTACCGGGGAAGTTCGGGTCGTTTCAGTTTGGTATCAGAGCTTTGGTTTACAGAGCTCGAGAACAAGGCACATTAGAACCGAACGAAAGAATTCATCAGATATTGGATTAGTAATATCCAATTAAAATGACTCGTTAGAGATAGGATCAGTAGTATCCTAGAACAAGTGTGAAGAGTATATTTTTCAAACGAAACAATATTGTTTTGAAAATTTAATTCGTTTTAAAACGTATTTGAATATTTATTTATTTTGAATTTGGACAATCGAGTATATATAGATTTCGCGTATACGCGTCATGAACGTATAGTCGAAGTTTTAATATACTGGATAGATATAGAATTACACTCTAGTAGCCCGGAGATGTTCTGATGGTGTTTCGAAACATCATCAGCATTTATGTTCGTGTTTTGAAGGTGTGATATCTATATATTTCCATTAGACTGGTGTTAGAACCAAAACTTATATAGATAAATTTATTGTTGTGATTTGCCATCAAAAACATGATTTTTGCATATATATCAAAATTATGAATTTGAAACTCTAATTTACTAATTGATTGATGTTTGTGTTGTTTGATAATTTTGAACCATTTAGCCTAATTGAATCAAATATTGAATTATATTGAAAATTGGTCGCATTTGCTTGCATATACATGTACTTACATTGAACAGGTCATAGCAAGGAGGCTAGAGCCGAAGAATAAAATTTGTTTGCCCGACAAATAGGTACATATTTACTATAATTTACTGTTTTGTTTGGGTGATGATGATTTTATGAGCCTATTGGCTAGCCGCTTGGCTTTTTCTTTTTCTTTTTGAGATCAGAAGGCCTGTATGGCAATTTCGGGATTTTCCCGTGGCTCCCGGTGCAGGGGAGGTTATGGCGAAATTTTTCGAAAATTTAGGGTGTTAGCCAAATTTTTGAAGAATTTGAAAATTCTCAGAAACTGAAAAGTTGGAGAATGGAAGCCAGATCGAACGTAGAGTTGACTAATCCAACCACTTTCGACTTTGTTCCTTTTCGGGGACGAAAAGTTTTAAGTGGGGGAGATTGTAACAACCCGAAAATCCGGGCCAGTTTAAAATTTTTATTTTGGCAATTTTAACGAATTTTGAACATTTAAAATGAATTATTTTAAAGAATATCGACGAGAAATTTATTTTGAATAGATTCGACGTATATATTATATACATCGTCGTTAGAATATAATAATTATATATAATTATAAATAGAATTGAAAATGGCGTGGTAGTTCGATAATTCGATTTCAAACTTCAATTGAACATACCGGGTGCAAAACAAACTGGATTTTAGTGAAACCAAAAACATTAGGATCTAATTGAGAATATCTTTCCAACGAATCCGAAAAATCGAAATTTCATAGCGGGGATAAAAAGTTATGTCCAAATGAAAATTCTGAATAGTCGCTGTGGAATTCAGGCCCTTAAAAATGGGAATTTTGCAAACGACCTCGGATTTCGACGAAACCACTTTTGTTGGATCCGTGATGTCAAATTATTGCTAGGTTTCAAATTTCATAATTTTTCGAATCAATATGTGAGCATGGCAAAGGAAAACGCGTTTGACCATTTTGAGTTGATTTTAATCGACTGGAAATTGGCCATTTTTCTAACGGTCTCAGAATTCGATGAAACTAGTTTTGTTAGGACCGTATCGTCAACACGAAGCTAGAAAATATTTTTCTGGAATTTTTCTAGTTAGTATGTGACCCCGGTAAAATGAAATGCGTGTTCAAATTCAATATATAGAGTTATATGTTGATTTTGACGAAAACTGATTGTAACGATCGAATCAGCCTACGACACATATCCCATTGTGTTCGGAATAGGGGTAAAACGCTAGGGACGACAAGCGGTGGGTCTCGTTTAGAGGTCGTATGAAAAAGTCAACTTTTTGAAATTAAAATAAAAAATATATATATAAAATTCCCCTTATCTCCTTTGCCCCCCCCTTTTCAAAATCGATTTCAGTTTACAGAAGGGAAAAAAAGAAGAAGAAGTAGGCGCAGCCGCAGCCGCGCCCTGGCGATCCCCCCCTCACCCCACCGCACTCCGCCTAACTCCGCTTCCCCCTCCCTTCTTCTTCCCCTCCTCCTCCAGCCCTGCTCCGTCAAACTGCACACCCCAAAGAAGCCCGAACCCTAGCCGCCGCTCCGGCCTGAGCCACCCCGCGCGAGCTCCACCTGCCGAGAACCCCTCAGCATCCCTCCTTCCGCCACATCAACGCAGTGAGTCCTTTTATGATTTTATATACATAAAAATATGATTTTTATTTATATGAAACTTAGGGTTTGGTTACATAAAATTTAGGGTTTTTATTTTATATAAAAATAGAATTTTTATATATGTATATAATTAAAAATATGATTTTTATGTTTTTGTTAAGTAAAAATATAATCTTCCCTATATAAACATCGTAGAAAAAAAACATAGAATAGCATTTTTAAATTTCAGTTTTTAAAATATAAAACCATTGTGGGAGAGTTTGAATTTTCATAAGGAGAAAAGCGTATGAAAGATTATATTTTTAGGTGAGGAAAGTTCATATTTTTAATGTGAAGAAAGTTTAGATTTTTAAAATAGAAAAGATTAGATTTTTAAAATAGAAAAGATTAGATTTTGAAAATAGAAAAGGCGAAATCTTTACAATAGAAAAGGCGAAATCTTCATATTGGAAAATAGAATTTTTATCTATATGATAGCATTGTAAAAATAGAATTTTTATCTATATGATAGCGATGTAAAAAAAATGGAATTTTTATCTGTATAGTAGCGATGTAAAGATAGGATTTTTATATATTGAATAGCAAAGTAAAAATTCAATTTTTTTATATTGAATAGCGAAGTAAAAATTCGATTTTTATATATTGAATAGCGAAGTAAAAATTCGATTTTTATATATTGAATAGCGAAGTAAAAATTCGATTTTTATATATTGAATAGCAATATAAAAAGGTGATTTTTATATATGTAGTGGATACGGTCAACGAAAGTGACAAAGGGAGAGAACGACGAAGATTTCTACATAGGAAGAGTCGAGGTGATTGGATTAGCTATTGGTGAGAACTTCTCACTCTTCAATTTCTTTTTTAGTTATATATATATATATATATACACTAGGATGCAGACGGTGCTTAGTAGCACCCGACACCCGTCATCCACAGACCATGGATGGCTTGTTTGTTTAATTGATGTGTTGTGAAATTTGTTTGTGTTGTTGATGTGAAATCGATAATAAATGTAGATGTGTTGAAATGAATTAATTATCGTTAAAAATATAATTTTTAACGTGAATGTGAATAAATAAATATTTATAAACAAATCGCCGATTTGTTTATATACACTGATTTGAATGATATTGATTGGGTCGATAAATTTTACGCATCGCCCAACTGCACAAATAAAAATCTGTGTTTGTTGATTTGAAACCCCACACGGGTGTTGGGATGATATTTGAGTATACTTATCCCAATTATTTAATTGAATGTCGATCGATTGGTCGACAGGCTGTGTGTAACAACCCGTATTTTCAATAACCTGTTATAACATAAATCGAGGCAGAATTTAATTTATAAATCTGAATCAAGGGAAACGGGCTATGCCATTGCGTTTGTCTCGGAAAAATACGCGAAATAGACTCCGAGTTTTTGAGAATCGGAGTCCGTATGACCCGATTAAGGCCCAACGAAGTTTTCAGAAAATTTCAAAGTAAAAACAGATTTCAAATTCAAGTTTGAATTTGGAAATTTGGGCCAGTTTGGGCCAGGCGGGAAAATTCCCGCCAGAGCACCCAAGTCGACAGCCCTGTCGACTTGGGAGTCGACTTGGTTGGACCCAAGTCGACAGCCCTGTCGACTTAGCTGTCGACTTGGTCCAGCCGGACAGTTTTGCCTGGTGCACCATTTTGGGTTTGTGTTGAGTTTGGGGGCCAGATTCGGTTTTAAGGGCTGAGATTGGAACTAGGGTTTAATCCTAAGGCTAGAACTAATCCTAATCTCTATAAATAAGCCCCTAACCTAACCCTAAATCATCGTTATTCATTCTAGTAACTAAACTATGGCAAAATCATTCCTCTCATGGCCTCCACTCTCTTCATAAAATTCTAAATAAATTTCTATGAGAGATTTTCCATGCATACAAGTGTTTTCAAGCTTTTATGAGTGTCATTAGCTTGCATTCAAGTCAAGTTTCTATATTTGCATCATAAAGAAAGAGTTTTGATCATTTTGGCTCAAGGGTTTTTATGTTAGAGCTTGCATTTTGGGTCTATTTGATTGCATAAGGGCTTTGTCATATCTTTTGTGCCTTCATAAGCATTGTAAGCCCTATTCTACTTTCATACTTAAACTCTAAAGTTAATGAAATGCAAGTTGTGTTTGATCATCATGATATGTTATGCAAGTTTACCATGTCATGTTATGCAAGTTTGATATGTTATGATATGCAAGTTTGCCATGCTATGTTATGCAAGTTAATCATGTTATGATATGCAAGTTTATCATGTTATGATGTGCAAGTTTATATGCAAGTTTGCCATGTTATGTTATGCAAGTTTGGGGTGATCATTTTGTTCATGTTATCATGTTATGCAAGCTTATCTTGAGTATATGAACATAAAGCTTCAAGCTTTATGCTAAAGGTTGCATTTTAGCAACATGTAAGTTATCATATCTCTTATGATAACTTGCATGTCAGGCTAAATGCGAACTTATGGCCATTTCTACATGTCATTTATCACCATGTATCACCAATATGCTAAGTTTGGTTTTATGCATGCTTTTGAGGCCTAAAAATGTAATATGCAAGTATATGAACATATGTACATTTCATATGCCACCATGTTAAACTTGTGGCTTCAACACCTTTATGTCATGATTATGCCAAGTTCCCTCTTTCTATCCTTTATGCGCTATTGCGATATGTAAGCGATGGGATTGCGTTTGGGGTTGGGTAAACTTAAAAGACATAAAAACATAAGCTTGGGAATTTACCTATTAAGTTAGGTCTACCCTTTGGGAATTTACCTATTAAGTTAGGTCTACCCAAATGCTTGAAAACTTGTAACATGTTTTGGAAACATGATGGACATGACACTTAGAAAAGATAAGTGTGACCAACTCGAGGTTGGGTTGAGTTTGTAGCGTAAACCTACCCGGAACCGACCGGCTTAACTAGTTGCTACAAACAATAGGACCCAATGTGAGAAGTTGGTCATGTTGTACCTTGAACCCGAGGTTAGACCAAGTTGTGGTGTAAAGCTACCCGGACCCGCCCGGCTTAACTAGTAACCACAACAAGGTTTAATGTGAGAGGTTAAGGCGCATTAAATTAATTAATCCCTCGTGATTAGGGTTAAGTCATGGTCCACTTAATACTTAACCAATTTGGGCTTGGTAGATTAATCAGGGTTAAGTCGTGAACTCATCGTTACACTTAACCAAGTTAATCCATGATTAGCAAGAGGGTTAAACCGTACTTAACCCACTAGAAAAATCCTAGCAATAGGGGTCCACTCCAGCAGTAATCCAAAGTTTGTATCATTATGGCCCTAGGGACTAGGCTAGGGTGTGGGGCACGGTTACTGAACTGGAGGTAAGTGACCAAAAGCGACGGCAGAGTGGTACGCCGGTGTAGTTCCGGGCGGACTTATGGTCGTGCACATAGTCCGAAGCCGGGGAAAACATGCACGGGTACCAGTAGATCGAGACTGTGCACGCATGTTTATGGTGTCCAGGGGTTGCCACCCTAGGGCTTGATACACCCGACGGGAGACCTGGCACAGTCTGACTACAATTATGTTTGGGCCATATGGACACCAACACGTGACGAGTTAGGCTTATAGGGAGCCGATCGACTAGACCGTTTGGTTGGACCGCGTATTAGGGTCACTTCATGTTATTGGGCCAAAGCTTGGGCCAAGGGATCAATACTTGTTTATTCAAGTCATGTTAGTTTACTAGTACACCTGTGGTGCAAAAACCTTAAACCTGATTATGCGATGACACCTTTATCTACCTTGTTAGTTAATCATCATGCTAGTATGTAGTTATCCATATGTTCATCTCAGCTTTCATCATGCCAGTTAACTTTATTAGTTTACATTGATTGTAGTAGGGCTTACTCAGTCTTTTTGACTGACCTGTTTTCTTTCGCCTCTTTTCTTCCGTTTCCCCCCCCCTAGGTTCTCAGGGTGGGAATATTGGAGCTTAGCTTGGATTTCTGATCGCTTGCTTGTGGGATTTTAGCTCATATACGGTCTTGACATGAAGCTAGCTATGGTTATCACTTATATTGGGGATAGTACTTATGTATTTCAGTTTTTCAGTGATGTTGTTTTTATCTAGACTTGTGTATTTGGAAAGTTGACATTATGTTGTACCAAACTTGTTTTGAAATAGTTTGAAATCTTCCGCTGTTTTACTTATCTTATTTACTCTGTTTATATATATACATATGTTCTTGTTCTGCCTTGATATATCATTATGCATGTTTACCTGTTTTAACGCCCCTCCAAAGTCAGAGTGCTTGCAAGAGACACCCTGGCGGAGGTGGGGTGTTACATTTGGTATCAGAGCATATGGTTTACGAGAAGGAACAAAAAGGTTTTTAGAAAACTTTTGGAAAACTATTTCAAAACCAAGTATAAAGTATTTTCCAAAGAAAAGTCTAGTTTATTTTAAAGGCTATTCCCCAAAAAAAAGCCATTAGCAAAATTCCTTCGTTTTTCTCCATTCTGAATCTATCTTTTTCTTCGTTTTCAGTATGGCCAATAACTTTGCCATTCCGGAGGGAGTACACGTACCTGTTTGGTATAGGAAACTTTTGGAGGCTAGGGCGACCGAAGCCGGCCCCGCCGATGTTCCTCCTCCTCCTCCTCCTCCAGTAGTTAATGTTCCTCCTCCTCCTGTCGCTGAGATTCCTCTTCCTCCTCCCCCTCAGCATCCTCAAGATGACTTCGCAAAGACTTGCCAAGATTTCAAAGCAATGGGTGGCAAGAACTTTCAAGGCACCGAGACTTTTGTAGAGGCAAGGAATTGGTTGAAAGAAACCGAAGATCTTTTTGCCTTCTTTGATATAGATGACCGTAGGAAGGTTTTATTAGCAGTGTGGTTGCTAAAGGAAGAAGTTGCACGTTGGTGGGTGGTCACCACCGCAACTAGGCCAATTGAGACTTGGGATGACTTTCGGGGAAAGTTTGGACTAAGGTTCCTATCACTGGAGCAAGGAGACATGACTATTAGGGAATACGTGGATAAGTTTAATCAACTTGCTCGGTTCGGTTTAGACTTGGTTAACACAGCTCAGAAGAAGGCCCTATACTTTGCTCTAGGATTAAACGAGCCATTACATGGTTTAGCCATGACTCATATACCCTTGGGGGCAACTTTCGAGAGCTTGGTGAATATGGCCCTACTCAATGAAGAGAATAGGAGTGATAAGTAAGAGATCAAGATGAATGATACTCAAGCCAAGAAGACTGATTCCCAGTGGAAAGGAAATCAGGGTAATCCAAGTGGTCAGAGCAGTCAAGGCAACAAGAACAAGAACAAGAGTCAAGGCAACAAGGGGAACAACAACAAGGGCAATAACAAAAAGGGAAAGTGCAATTATTGCGGTTTAGTTGGGCATCTTATTAAGGATTGTAAGAAGAGGAAAAGGAAGAGTGGTGAATGCTATCGTTGTGGTGAGTTGGGACACTTCACTAGGGATTGCCCGAAGAAGCAAGGGCAAGGCCAGGGTCAGACTCAGCGTGCTGGACCTTCGGGAGGGCAAGTTCATGCTCTCAATGCCGCTCCAGTTCCCGATCGAGGTAGTATTTCTATTGAAAGTCTTGTATATATTTCTGATTTTCCGGTTCGTACCTTGTTTGATTCTGGTGCATCGCATAGCTTTATCTCATCTGATCTTGTTGATAGTTTGCACCTAAGTACTAGTCTAGTTAATGATCCCGTGTGTGTTTCAAATCCAATTGGGGGTTCCGCCCATTTGTCTATTATCTAGGTGGATTTGAATTCTCGCGTGATGCTTATATTCTCGGTTTCATGGGGTATGGGTTGATTTTTGGGCATGGATGGGTTGTCCAGTTTTGGAGCCATCCTTGATTTTTGAGCATAGGGTTGTGAGGCTCATGACTCGCCTCGGTAATACCCTAAAAATTTCTAGTAACCCTACGAGTCCCGTAATGTTGTGTTATCTTGAATCCCTCAACTCGTCTATCGATAGTTTGTAATCGGTGAGGGTGGTCCGAGAATATCCTGATATCTTGGGTGAAGTGAAGGGGGGGTTACCCCTAAACGAGAGATAGATTTCCGCATTTATCTGGTTGATAATGCCAAGATAGTTTCGTGGCCGGTTAGGCACACGGCCCCGCAAGATGAGAGTTAAGAAAGCAAGTCAAGGAGTTGCTTGAGAAGAACTTCATTAGATGAAGTATATCTGAATGGGGAGCGCCTGTAGTATTTACTACCAAGGCAGATGGTTCTCTTCGACCTTGTGTCGATTATCGTGAGTTAAACGAAGAGAATAGACAACCGTTACCAAGGATCGATGATTTGTTTGATCAGCTTGTAGGAACATCTGTTTTCTCTTGATCTTGCTACTGGATTTCATCAGCTCAGAGTAGCTGAAGATAGTATAGACAAGACTGCGTTCAGAACTCCAGATGGATTCTTCGAATGGCTTGTCATGCCGTTCGGCTTGACTAATGCACCCGCATGTTTCGTGGACTTGATGAGTAGGGTGTTCAGGGAGTTCTTGAACAAGTTTGTCATGGTCTTCGTAGATGATATTCTGATCTTCTCTAAGGATGAGGAAGAGCATGCTAGACATCTCAAGGAGGTGATGGATACGCTTAGAGCGCATCAGTTGAAAGCCAAGTTCTCCAAATGTCATTTTGGAGAAAAGGGAGTTAGATTTCTTGGGCACATAGTTTCTAAGCAAGACTTAGTGGTCGCGGTTCAAAACTGAAAAGCTCCGACGAGGACAATTGAAGTAAGAGGTTCTCTCAGTTTAATTAGTTAGTTAGCGTCCCTTGAGCTTAGACCTACCCTTCTGGATCAAGTAGGGACTTCACAGAAAGAAGACCCGCAGTTAGTCGAGATCATGGACAGGTTGATTCGAGGCGAGATGGTAAGTCACCTCGCTATAGATGACAAGGGATGGCTAAGACGCGATGAGAGAAAGAAGGTTCTTGAAGATGCACATCACCCGAGGAGGTGGCCGAGTTTGCCCCAAGGTGCATGTTGTGCCAACAGGTTAAAGGCCGAGTCATAGAAGCCCGGTGGGCTATTACATCCATTGGAGGTCCCCGCAATGGAAGTAGTAAAGCGTCACGAAGGATTCCGTGGATGGACTGCCTAGGTCAAGGAAAGAGAATACGAGCATGTGGGTCATGGTAGGTAGACTCACGAAGAGCGCTCATTTCACTCCGGTAAAGAGCGAAAGGACTGCATCATAGCTAGCGACAGTTTACTTTCAAGAAATAAAGCAGTTGCATGGGGTTCCCTAAAGGATAGTTAGTAACCATGACTCAATCTTCACTAGCCAGTTTTGGGATAGTCTACGGGAAGTCATGGGCAAGCAACTGAATCTAAGTACGGCCTATCATTCACAGGCGAATGGTTCATTTCGTTCAAGCATGAGTTATAGAAAATCACGTTAGTAAGAGCAATTGGCAATGTGAATTGGTATTTCCAAGAAAAGTTCTGCTGCGTGGAATGCTTTATAGTAAGTAAACGAGATCCAGGATTCACTAGTGAATTTTGGATAGCTTGCATGAAACCATGAGGTCATAGTTATGTTTAATCCAATAATGATAGAAGAGTAAGTGAAAGAGGAAGACGAGAGGCGACAATGAAATGGGTTCCAACTCATATTTGGAAATAAGAGTTAAGAAGCTAAGAAATCATGAGGTAAAAGACGGTCAAAGCACAGTGGAGTTAAACTCAAGGAAATGTGACTTAGAAGACTGATGGCTAGATACGCGCATCATATCTCTTTTTAAGAGCATATCCTTGGTCCTTGTTTTCCTGTGGAACTTACTCGCATGTTATCTTTTTACGTATATCCTCTCGGTCCCATTCTCGGTCCTATTTCTGTCGGGAGGTATGACTTATTGGCTAGTAATACATGTTAGGGTTTGAAGGAGTCCGTTAGGTTGACTAAACCTTTTGGGCTTTTATAGGATTGGGGTTAGGAAGGGATTTCTTGTAAGGGGTATATCCTGCTTATCTTCCCGATCTCTTTGTAGCATATCTTTTGCTATACATGTTAATCTTGTCATGAGAACCTTAGGTAGAAACCCTTTGGATGAAACATGTGTTTGAAACATGTTATGCTTGGTGGTTGCAAGTGGTTGCAAGTGTTTGCAAGTGGTTACTCGTGGATGCATTATACACATTAGGCACTAGATCGTCTCACACACTCCTCATATTGCATATGCATGAGTGTTTATGCTTATTCATGGATGAAAATTTTGGTGTTATCACATGGATGTTGCATATGGATGTATGTTATGAGCACACATATAGATGTTATACATTATGTTAGGAATTGCATACATATGGGTTCATTCCACTAACATAATTTGCATTGATGATATTTGCATTAGATAAGTACATATACACACACCTTTGCATATGTTCATACAACATTTAGAACCTTGTAAGGACAATGGTTGCTCGTGGATGATGTTTTGAGTAGATGGATGTTGGATGGTAGGATACGTTCTTCCTAACTTGAAGATTTCGG
This sequence comes from Allium sativum, assembly GCA_030737875.1. Classification (NCBI taxonomy): domain Eukaryota; kingdom Viridiplantae; phylum Streptophyta; class Magnoliopsida; order Asparagales; family Amaryllidaceae; genus Allium; species Allium sativum. The sequence goes on along the minus strand of CM060909.1, from coordinate 744,140,273 downwards.
GGACGAAATCCTTTAAGGAGGGGAGAATGTAACAACCCGTATTTTCAATAACCTGTTATAACATAAATCGAGGCAGAATTTAATTTATAAATCTGAATCAAGGGAAACGGGCTATGCCATTGCGTTCGTCTCGGAAAAATACGCGAAATAGAGTCCGAGTTTTTGAAAATCGGAGTCCGTATGACCCGATTAAGGCCCAACGAAGTTTTCAGAAAATTTCAAAGTAAAAACAGATTTCAAATTCAAGTTTGAATTTGGAAATTTGGGCCAGTTTGGGCCAGGCGGGAAAATTCCCGCCAGAGCACCCAAGTCGACAGCCCTGTCGACTTGGGAGTCGACTTGGTTGTACCCAAGTCGACAGCCCTGTCGACTTGGCTGTCGACTTGGTCCAGCCAGGCAGTTTTGCCTGGTGCACCATTTTGGGTTTGTGTTGAGTTTGGGGGCCAGATTCGGTTTTAAGGGCTGAGATTGGAACTAGGGTTTAATCCTAAGTCTAGAACTAATCCTAATCTCTATAAATAAGCCCCTAACCTAACCCTAAATCATCATTATTCATTCTAGTAACTAAACTATGGCAAAATCATTCCTCTCATGGCCTCCACTCTCTTCATAAAATTCTAAATAAATTTCTATGAGAGATTTTCCATGCATACAAGTGTTTTCAAGCTTGTATGAGTGTCATTAGCATGCATTCAAGTCAAGTTTCTATATTTGCATCATAAAGAAAGAGTTTTGATCATTTTGGCTCAAGGGTTTTTATGTTAGAGCTTGCATTTTGGGTCTATTTGATTGCATAAGGGCTTTGTCATATCTTTTGTGCCTTCATAAGCATTGTAAGCCCTATTCTACTTTCATACTTAAACTCTAAAGTTAATGAATGATGCAAGTTGTGTTTGATCATCATGATATGTTATGCAAGTTTACCATGTCATGTTATGCAAGTTTGATATGTTATGATATGCAAGTTTGCCATGCTATGTTATGCAAGTTAATCATGTTATGATATGCAAGTTTATCATGTTATGATGTGCAAGTTTATATGCAAGTTTTCCATGTTATGTTATGCAAGTTTGGGGTGATCATTTTGTTCATGTTATCATGTTATGCAAGCTTATCTTGAGTATATGAACATAAAGCTTCAAGCTTTATGCTAAAGGTTGCATTTTAGCAACATGTAAGTTATCATATCTCTTATGATAACTTGCATGTCAGGCTAAATGCGAACTTATGGCCATTTCTACATGTCATTTATCACCATGTATCACCAATATGCTAAGTTTGGTTTTATGCATGCTTTTGAGGCCTAAAAATGTAATATGCAAGTATATGAACATATGTACATTTCATATGCCACCATGTTAAACTTGTGGCTTCAACACCTTTATGTCATGATTATGCCAAGTTCCCTCTTTCTATCCTTTATGCGCTATTGCGATATGTAAGCGATGGGATTGCGTTTGGGATTGGGTAAACTTAAAAGACATAAAAACTTAAGCTTGGGAATTTACCTATTAAGTTAGGTCTACCCTTTGGGAATTTACCTATTAAGTTAGGTCTACCCAAATGCTTGAAAACTTGTAACATGTTTTGGAAACATGATGGACATGACACTTAGAAAAGATAAGTGTGACCAACTCGAGGTTGGGTTGAGTTTGTAGCGTAAACCTACCCGGAACCGACCGGCTTAACTAGTTGCTACAAACAATAGGACCCAATGTGAGAAGTTGGTCATGTTGTACCTTGAACCCGAGGTTAGACCAAGTTGTGGTGTAAAGCTACCCGGACCCGCCTGGCTTAACTAGTAACCACAACAAGGTCTAATGTGAGAGATTAAGGCGCATTAAATTAATTAATGCCTCGTGATTAGGGTTAAGTCATGGTCCACTTAATACTTAACCAATTTGGGCTTGGTAGATTAATCAGGGTTAAGTCGTGAACTCATCGTTACACTTAACCAAGTTAATCCATGATTAGCAAGAGGGTTAAACCGTACTTAACCCACTAGAAAAATCCTAGAAATGGGGGTCCACTCCAGCAGTAATCCCAACTTTGTATCATTATGGCCCTAGGGACTAGGCTAGGGTGTGGGGCACGGTTACTGAACTGGAGGTTAGTGACCAAAAGCGACGACAGAGTGGTACGCCGGTGTAGTTCCGGGCGGACTTATGGTCGTGCACATAGTCCGAAGCCGGGGAAAACATGCACGGGTACCAGTAGATCGAGACTGTGCACGCATGTTTATGGTGTCCAGGGGTTTCCACCCTAGGGCTTGATACACCCGACGGGAGACCCAGAACAGTCTGACTACAATTATGTTTGGGCCGTATGGACACCAACACGTGACGAGTTAGGCTTAAAGGGAGCCGAACGATTAGACCGTTTGGTTGGACCGCGTATTAGGGTCACTTCATGTTATTGGGCCAAAGCTTGGGCCAAGGGATCAATACTTGTTTATTCAAGTCATGTTAGTTTACTAGTACACCTGTGGTGCAAAAACTTTAAACCTGATTATGCGATGACACCTTTATCTACCTTGTTAGTTAATCATCATGCTAGTATGTAGTTATCCATATGTTCATCTCAGCTTTCATCATGCCAGTTAACTTTATTAGTTTACATTGATTGTAGTAGGGCTTACTCAGTCTTTTTGACTGACCTGTTTTCTTTCGCCTCTTTTCTTCCGTTCCCCCCCCCCAGGTTCTCAGGGTGGGAATATTGGAGCTTAGCTTGGATTTCTGATCGCTTGCTTGTGGGATTTTAGCTCATGTACGGTCTTGACATGAAGCTAGCTATGGTTATCACTTATATTGGGGATAGTACTTATGTATTTCAGTTTTTCAGTGATGTTGTTTTTATCTAGATTTGTGTATTTGGAAAGTTGACATTATGTTGTACCAAACTTGTTTTGAAATAGTTTGAAATCTTTCGCTGTTTTACTTATCTTATTTACTCTGTTTATATATATACATATGTTCTTGTTCTGCCTTGATATATCATTATGCATGTTTACCTGTTTTAACGCCCCTCCAAAGTCAGAGTGCTTGCAAGAGACACCCTGGCGGAGGTGGGGTGTTACACTGTGTAAGCGTTAATTATTTATATTTGATTCTTATGTAGTTGTGTGGTGCACTTTGGATGATTGTTGATTGTTTATCGTTGCTGTTAAATACATGTGTTGTATGGAATCCATATAATTAACGTTATATGGTATTTGATTGGGCCTCATTCCAATCGGGAAAAGGAAATTCATGTGTTGAATATTAAAATATTCATGTGTTGAAACTATTTATGTGTTGAGTAAAATATTTTAACAATAAAATTTACATCTTTATCATATTTAAAATTAGAACTACTTCACGGTGGAGTCTAATTAAAAATCAAACGATAGATACCATAATTTTATAAAATATTTTACCTAACAAAAATAGTGATGTGTTGACAGTACTCATGTGTTGAGATTAGTCGTGTGTTGAAAGAAATATAGATTCATGTGTTGAATAGAATAAATATTCATTTGTTGAATAGAATAACGAATTTATTGAAAAATATAAAGCCGTGTTGATTAGAGTTGCGCTATTTTGACGTGAACGATATTTATATCGATTTTATTCGTTTTATAATGAATATTGAAAAGTGATTTCAAAATTTAATATTTTGAAATGAAATTCAAATTAAATTAGATAAAAATAAAAAAAATAAAAATTGAAATTTTATTGAATCAATTTGAAATGAATTTGATTCGAATTGAATAGAAAGTGAATTTGAATTCAAATTGAATAGAAATGAATTCAAATTGAATTAAATTGAAATTGAATAAAAAAACGAATTGAAATCGTTTGAATGAAATTTAAAACGAACTGAAATTGAATTGAAATCAAATCGATTTGAAATTGAATGTAGCGTTGAAATGGTTTTGAAAAACGCAATTAAAACGATTTATAAAATACGTTTTAAAAGGAAATCGACGAAATATATATAATATATATATATATTATATATATTATATATATAATGGCCTGAATAGAACGCGCCGCGCCGCGGCAGTTCGTGAATTTCAACCCTTGACTTCGAATTGACATTGCGGGAGATCCGACCGTCGGATTCTCCTAAAACTGGAACTGTTGGGTTCGTATCGAAAAGAGCTTTCCAATGAATATTAGAAATTTGAAATCTAACGGTTGGATTTGGAATTATGTCCAAATCAAATTTGAAAAAGGTCGCTGTAAGTGCAGTTCGATGGCTGTTGATGGAAATCGACTGTACGGACCTTGATAAAATTATTAAAAATATCTATAATTTTGGTAAAATCATAATATATGAGTTGGAAAGAACTGGGCTGAAAAATTCCACATTTGAAAAGATAAAAATAGATTTTTATCGAAATGAACTAGTTTTGAACTAGAATTAAAATCAATTTATTTTTGAAATAAATAAATTGAATTTGAAAGTTATTTTAAAAATAATCAATATTCCCAATACGTGGATTGGACTGGAGTTGAATCGAAATTATCTTCGGAATATTTCGATGTTGGATTTCGTGACTATACAGATATTGTTATGGGAATTTGAAAGATATATTTTATATCGTTATTTCCAATACAATATTTGTTGGTTCCAGAATTTGACATATGAATATAAGCCGATATATTTTCTATTCAGAGCCTCGTATTTAATATCAAATATGATTTGGGTTTATCGTGAATCGTGTTTTAGATGACATTGGTTCTTTAACCCAGTTAAAGGCAGGATGTTGATTTTTGAAAAGATTAAAACTAAGTGGGGGTTTTAATGAATCTTTAATTAGATTAAAAATGTGAATTGATAATTTAAGTTATCAAATTTGAAAGGTGATCGAGAATGGAGTATCACCAGTTTTGCTCCAAAGCGGTAGTTAAATCTGTAATTAGATTTGAACGTGAAATGGTAATTAATTTTACCGATAACACCGTGGTGTTAGATATGGAGTATTACCAGTTTTGCTCCATGGGATAAATAGGTTGGGATTGGGAAATAAAATAAATAATTACTTCGGCGTGGTTCGTTAATCCCGACTAGTTTGAAATGATATCCAAAGGAAGATTAAAGAATAAATTTAGAAGAATTTATCTTGGATAAAATTAATGGGAACCTCTCCCCAAAGAATGTGATTTTGTGAATAAAAGAATATTCTGAATTGGAATGAGGCGTTTGTTGTGTTTGTGTAACATTTGTTTATCATATACGTGGGTTATTCAGAAAGGCCGGGATTATACCCATTCTGAATAACCGATTCGACGAGATGTCGAAGATGAAGATGGTGGTTGAAGACTGGAAGTCTCCACATCGTTTGGGTGATTACTGATGATCTCGATTGGGCTGTACACCCAAGATGAGGGAAACAGTTGGTGATCGTCCAGACGTACTTGGAGATGGATGGATATGCGAGGAAAGTGCCTCCGGTTTCGTTCAGACCCAGAACGAACTTGTAAATGGATTATGTGTCTGATATTGGATTTTATTCTGTGTTGATTGATCTCTATTAAATATACATCTGTTTGGCGGTAGAGAATTTATTCACTTGCTTAACGCCCTTCTCTGAGACGTACGAGCTCAGAGGTTGTATATCGATGGACATCAGTCACATGGAGTGAATTGCCAGTGTGGCACGCGTAAGTGGCAATTGATCCAGGCTTCTGTTGAAAAGCAGAATCTTGTGGTTGATGATCAAAGCACGGCCTGTGTGGCATAGCTTTGTGTATAACGTGAATTCGCGAGCCTCACACCTCGGTATGAGTCAAAAACGGGATACGGACCCAAGGAGTGCACGACGTTTCTCTCTAGCTATGGTGGTGTCAGTGACCTACCAGCCCTGACATTTATATACTTTTCACCTGTGTGGTTGTTGGATACGAGGCGCCTCGGATATAGGTCTGTTAGGACCGGAAAACGTGTGTTCAGGAATAATTAATCCTCAAAAGTAAGAGAGGACCGGCCTTGGAGGTTCCAAAGGATCATAGTGGGGTCCTGAGGCATTTGCTAGAGTGTCTCAAACGAGGAGAGGAGCTTGCCCCTTTCCTCGACTCATGATGGAATCCAATTTCCAATACGTGATAGTGCGGTTTTATTTGTAGAACCTAGTATGGCGACATAGTGGTATGGGTCATTCATGCCGCCTAGGATTGATATTTATGATTGAAATTGTTTTGACACTATACACTTATAATAGTATCAAATAATGTGTTTTAAACGTATCAAGCATGCTTTGGCTGTTATAAGGTAAAAACCCTATCCTCCGGCTTGCGTTGCATTGTGTGATGGGACATGGGTCTTATAACATCTTCATTTTTCTTTATTTAGCATTGCGCTGTTTGTTCTATGCACTGGTATTCTTGGGAGGAAACCCGTTCCGTGTTATACGGCGTGGTCCCTTGATTTACCAAACTTTAAAATAAAGATTAATAACTGTTTTAGTTCTCACACCAGTCACATGACTGACCTGGAGTTTATTGTTTTAACCTAAACTCTGGGTGCCCCTATTTTTGACACGGGCAGCTAGTAGTTTTGGTTTTGCAGATTTATATTCACAGGGTCCTGATTTACAGCTGGAACGATGCTCGGAAAGCTCTGTATCCGTGCATTACTTCTAGTTGTGCTTTTGTATTATTTTCCGCTGCGATGTATTTAAATGTAATTTAAATCTCTGATATTCATCGAATGTATTTTATTCATTTATACTCTGTATATTCTTGTATCTGATGGAATTGTTGTAATAACAATGAAATGTTCTTCCGTTTGCGTTCTATTTTGTCTTGTCCTCAATTCTATCCGGGCTTTCCTTACCGGGGAAGTTCGGGTCGTTTCATTCCTTCATTTCTATTCCTTATCTTCTAACGAATAAAAATTTCAATTATCGATTATCACTTAAATCGAGATGTTCATCTCAACTTATCATCATTTCAAACCTTTTTACTTATAAATATGATTTCAAAACGTTTACTACTACTAGTAACTAATATTCCCTTTAATGATATGATTTGCAAAACGTTTGCTAAATATTTATTTATTTCTAAACTGGACAAGGATTTTCTTACAACGATATCACTTTCATTAATCAACTCAATTTTTGGTTTAACCTTTATAAAAACCAAGTTTTGTATCAATAACCTTCATAAACATCTTTATAAGTTTATTTCAACTTACTTCAGCTTCATTAAATAAATTGCATTCTGTACCTAAAATATACATATATAAGTATCCTTTGTAAATCCTTTATTATGAATATTTATTATATAAAATCTTATATAATTTCTTTAATAAAAACGATATTGTCCTTACTAGTTTTAATTTGAGTTCAATTAGAATTTAAATCTTAAGAAAACTCTTCCTTCTAACGACTTCCATTTGCAAACTATTTGCCTTACCCCTTATTCATCTCAACGGTGAATAATATTCCTTAATATAATTCATACTTGACTTATGTAGTCAACCGGAATTCATACTTGAAACTTCAAGTTTAACTTCTATTTATAATTTCAAACTATAAATTTACTTCATATAACTTCTTTTATAATTTTCCTTGAAATTGGAAAACTTTAAATCCATTTAAAATATCGACTTATTATTCAATTCTCATTTCTTTCCCAAAGTCACACCTACCTTACATTTCTTCATATTCTCCTACTCATTTGTTTAAACAAATATTTTATTTTTAAATTTTATTTAATTCGCTTTCCAAATAATCATTTCTATTTGAAAAAAATTATTTTCTTTTGATCTCTCTCTATATTTTAGTTACTATTTTGAAATCCATACTTTTCCAAATTCTCAAATGGTAATCGTTTCATTTCTTTATAAAAATTGTTTATAAAATCGCCTCGTCGACACATTTGTTTAAACATGCCTTTACTTTTAAATTATTTTATAATTTGGATAAATAACTTCCCTTGCGAATGGAAAGATTCCGACCTATTTTAAAATATCAGTTTATTTTTCAATTCCCATTTCTTATAATGTTGTTTTAATTCACTTCTTCAAACTATTGTTTTAAACAATTATTTACTTTTGAATTCTACTTAATCTGGATCTAAATAACCATTTCTGTTAATGGAAAAAATAAATCTGTTTTAACTATTCTTATGATATTTCAAATTTCTATTTTTAAATCCATATACTACTATTTAAGATATTCAAAATATCTAAAATCAACAACAGTGTCACTCACACATCCAACCATATCATAAGCTATCACAGATGATCATATATCCGCATATATGTGAAACAAAAATATAAATGTGAGGATTCCAGTTGGATCCCTCCAACCTGTTTTCCTACATCCACAGATGTTAGTCAATAATAATAATACCCATCCTGCTTCAAGGCAGGACATCGCGGTATAGAAGGTCATCCACTATATATATTGTGGGGCGCATAGGGAAATCATCCGCTCATGGTACTGCGGGCATCCGCTAATGATACTGCGGGTATATCCAATCACCCATCACCAATATTATTTTTATATATTATTATTATAATATATTATCACTTTATATCAATCAATTTAGCAACCAAGCAATAAAAAAAATTTGAACTATTAAAAATAGTTCAAATAATTAACTGAGTGAGTTTAACTCACCTCGATTTGTCGTGCTGAATATCCGATTAAATTCTGTATTATCCTGGCTACGCATCTACGTGATTTGTCTTGCATAAATTTATCACCTACGATAATTATATTTTATTTATCGATTAAATATTTATTTATTTAAATTACTACCTAACAAAAAGAAGGATTTCTACGAAAAATTTAAAATCATATACCTTATTTGATTTGACCAATTCACGCAGGAATTCCAAAGATCGTCGATCAACTCTATCAAAATCAGCCCAAAATGCAACGTCCCTTTCCGGCATTTTATCGAACGCCTTATAGTCAACGCACCAATCCTTGTTCAAGACATTCTGACTTCTCCCAAAACACAGACCAGCCTTCATCCACTTCCCGACCATCACTGGCATCATCACACACCATAAGTCTATTGACAGACTGATTCCCCTTCAGCCTGACAGTGTTTATTTCCAGTCACACATAGGTTTCACTGTCCCAAAGTATTTCAAACTATACACTTCTCTTAAACCAGTTAGAACTCCTCAGTCCTCACTTCCACCCTTCACAGTATCACCAAAAAAAATCGGACGTAGACACACTACCAAAACCCACCTCACCGCCAAACCATGTCTGCATTCCCCTAATCCTCTCAGTTCGTCATTAGCAATTGACATTACCCAGTTCAATGCATCATCCCCAATTGCAACATCGCTCCAAATCCACCCAACTCATACGTTCAACCATCCAGTTCAACATTACCACATTTAGATCCCCTACGTTCATCACGTCCCACCTTCATTTGTATTACCATCCCCAACAGAAAAAACAGATCGAATCCCAAATAAACTAGAATTATAGAGATCGAATTTACTTTTCTTACACTGTCGAACGAAATAGCATCACCATCATCGGTCATCGAACTCCATTCTGGTTCCAGCGTTGGCTTCTACTGGCATGGCAATCCATCCAACCGTGCTCTTCACTGATCGAACCCCTTTCTGCAAATCTTGCTTAACCCAGATCTGAAATCTCATTCGAACCCTACTGCTGATGCGAGAAAAACCCCGTCGACCTATCCTAAACCGCGAGCTTGGCGTCGAGCTCCAGATCGATTCATGATTTTGATTCGCGGTTTATTATAGTATATTTTCTCCTTCGACAGTTTGCATTTCAAATTGAATAGAGTAAAGGATCAAAGAGATAGGGTTTTGAATTGGTTTGATTGCTTTCGGTGGATTGTGTATCACGATTTACTGAAGAGAAATAAACAAAAAAGGGAAAACTCGGTTCCTATTTCTGGTTTGAGAATGGAGTGACAAACGGAAGGTGATGACGTTATTTATAGAAGCGAAGGCAAGGATGATAAGAACAAAGTCTTTCGGTAGAGTTAGGGATAGGTATAGCTTCACAGTGTATTGGCAACATCAGGGAAGAAGAGACGTGATTGTACATGAAAGGAAAGAAAGGGAAATGACTCTGAAGCTATGTAGCTTTAGGCATAGGTAAGCATCACGCTCAGATTTTCCTTCACAGTGAAGGAGAAAATTATTTGTACACAAATTTGAAAAGAGAAGACGCTGAGATTTTCAGAGTAGCATGTGCCTTAGAGTTTAGGTCCTCCCCTATATTATGTTTTGTTTTGTTTTATTTAAAGTTTTTATTTATCTTTATTTAACACGGTGTACCTTAAATTAAAATATCTCGCGCTAACGAACCCCTATTTGAACGCAACGAAAAGCATTTCCAGGTTTCTACCACTCTCTTGAACACCCTGGAACAGTTTCTATGGTCCAATCTAACCATATACATAAGATATTCAATTAAATTGACAAATTAAATTTCAATTCAATAAACCAATTCAAAAATAAACAGATTTATTGATAATATATTATTATCATCATCTATATTTACAAACTGAATTTATACAACTTCCTGAATAGATTAACTTAAAATTTTAAAACCCGATACTTCATTTTAAAGTTAAACCAATGTGCAGTTATATTTAAATTCAATTTATTTTATTAAATACATCGTTATCGATTCCATAGCGATTCTTTGGAAATTTAATTTGGTCATAACTCACAGTATAAAATACAAAATTCTGATTTTTCTCTTTCACTACAAAATTATAGTTCAACAGATTCAAAGATTTTTTTGTTTCAGTGTATTCTGACTTCAAACGAATCCTATACACTCAACTGAAGTTCAAATCGTGAAATAACGAACTACCGCACCATTTCGGGCTCATTTATATTTTCATATATATTTATTCATTTCAACCTTCGTTTTACTTTATATAAAAATCCATTTAAATTATGATTTCAATATTTAAACTAAATTAAATATTCAAAATTAAAGTGATAAAAACACGGTTCGTTACATTCCTTCCCCCTTAAAAGAATTTCGTCCCCGAAATTACTAAGTAGGAAATAGTAGTTGTGCTTTATTCACTTGCCACAACCAACTCATGCAACACGACGCTTACTCCCATATCCTTTTTACTCAACCGACTCGCTAGTTTCCAATCCCACTCAAAATCCTTAACTTCGATTAACTTTTTGTTAACAAAAGTTTTCAAAACTATTGAAAAATTTTCTAACTCCCTAAATTTTCGAAAAATTTCGCCAGCACCTCCCTTGTATCGGTCAATAGTTTAAACCTCAGCTCACCTCTCTAGGCCCTTTCCATTCAAAAAGAAAATCAAAAAGCCAAGTGGCTTGCCGATTCGGCGCATAAAACCTCATATTGAATTTAACATGTACCTTTTTGTCGGCCAACCCAATTTATTCTTCATACTTGCTTCTATCCAATAAACCTGTATAATCACATGCATATCCATTCCTATTTGGTCACAATCATTTGAACTTCTTACCTCAAATTCGCCAATTAATCCATTAATTGGTTTTCTCACTTAGCTTGCGATAATTTGAAGCAAACACGTTAAAATATGTGTACATTTGCTTATACTGAGTTAAGTTTCATTTATAACTCAAGTTCACGGTTAAATTTCCAATTCACAAGTCTATCTAAATTTTCACTTGAGTTCCAAGTTCAATTATACTTAAATTGATTCATGCTTCACTTGATTTCAATTCAACTCAAGTTTATACAATCCGAGTTCATATTCACTATCCAATATACACGTACACTTTTATTTCAAAACTCGGTTTCATAGCCCAAACTCGATTGAATAACATTTAAGTCGTATTCAATTATTCCTACTCAACTTGGATTTATTGCAATTCAAATTTTTATTTCAATCGACACATTTAAACGATATGTATCGAGTTCTATTTAGGTTATCAACATTCAACCAATTTGTATTTCAACTTGAAGTCAAGGGTTCTCATCCTATATTGATTTAATAATCCGTTTTAGTTAATATGGTTTCAATTTTAATTCAAATTTTCTTAACTTACCTTTCAGCTAAGTTTTAATTCATACAATTCCTATTGGAATTTGTCTTCCTTAACTTCCCATTCTGATTTTTTTATTTCAAAATCATTTACTTCATCTTTTGGTTATACTTAACCATTTTAATTCAATAGTTCCATTCGAATTCCATTTGAATCCAGCAACCAAACACCAACAAAATTTAAGGAAACTATTTCTTTTATATACAAAAATAAATTTGGGTAAAATTATTTCATTTACCCGCTTTACAAAATAATACTGCATCAATTTTCAGTTCAATGCTTTTCAACAGTTGAACCGATCAACCAACACAATACAAAACATTGGTATATGAAATCTACAAATACGCTCTTATATATATACACTCAACTCAATCTAGGATACTACTATTCCCATCTCTATCGAGTTACGCCACCGAGCCAAGGTTATTCCTAAACCATTGCTCTGATACCACTGTAACGAACCGAGAAAATTCAATGCTCGAATTTTCGACACAAATACCTCCGTGTCCAAAACCCGAGTACCGAAAACCCAGAACGTTTAAGAAAGAAGTTAGAGGGTGAGATAAGAAAGAAAGAAATATTAGAATAGAAGAAAAAGAAGAACAACAACTAACCACAATATCATAGTCTCACATCGCAGCGGAATAAAATATAATATAAAAATAAATCTTTATTGAAAATTTTAAGAACAGTACTTACAATTCATCAGAGTACAGCGGTCATTCAAATTATCTGGACAGTTATAATAGTCTGTCCTCATTTTCAACACACAGCGGAATACTATATATATCATAAGTCTGATTTCCTCCAACTCGTCTCTTGGAATCTGTATCATCTTTATCCTGAACCTATAAACTCAGTCAGACCCAAGTCGGTCTGACCCAAGCATTACAAACGCCACAGGTCAGTCTGGTGAACCAGCGTGAGAAAACTCGCTAAATTATTGGTAGCATCCATCTTGGTTTTAAAGTTAAAAATCATTTCAAAAGAAAAAGATAATCGTAAGACCAATCCACACATAAACACGGATGGTTTTTACCTTACTACAACCCAAACCATTTTTGAAATCAATATCTTTTCTGATATTATAATAGTGTCTACATACAAATAAATAGAATCTAGCAGAACGCTTGCATCTCACGCTCTATCTATATAGTATACAACCAAAACCGCGGGCGCTTATTGGGGATTGGATTTCCAACTATGACAAGGTATGGGACCACCTTTCGATAGTGTATCTCTAGAGACGAATACACTGGGTTCAACAAGAACGTCTTGCAACCCGGCCCACACATAACCGACCACTCATTTCTCTTGAGTGTATCAAATATATTGTCACCTACGGTTGCTAGCAACATAACCATTCCCGGGAGATACAGAAGCGAAAGAAGTAACAAATATGAATATTCTCTAGATGGTGACAATACACCCTAATGGGCGCGACCCACATAGCCATGCTGCCTGCCCGATTTTCTTTGTCATTTCCCGGTTGTGAGGCTTGAGGTTATAATCGTATTTCTAGATCATCTGGCCACCATTACTTGGAATGCCATATCGTCAAATCCGTCAGGTATCACTTATTGACGTCCACAAAAATACTCTAGTTATCAGGCTAGAAAAAACCTTTTCTCCGCCATCAACTATGGTACGTTTGAAGAAATCAATGTACGTGATCCTTTGGAAATACTCTATCAGACATTCGTCCATACTAGTTGTCCTGGTATTGGACAAACCGAAGGCACTCTCCTACCGCACCCTAGGAATCACCCTATAGATTGGTAGCGAGTAGTCCTTGAACTCCGTCGATTTCAACCACGACAGGATCACTATTAGAATATCTTTGGGCGCGACTCCAGAGAATTCGGTGTAGTCCTTTAGCTTATGAAAATTTACGGACTTCACTACTCCATCTTCAATCCGTATATTCTACGTTTATGTATTAGTTAGTTCGGAATGGTTTTCGAATAAATTCGATCCCGGTCTTTCCGTACTAATCATCGTATAGGCCAGATTTGATAGTCAGTTATTTAACTATCAAATAAAACAACCATTCATCCATAAAAGAAAACTTAATTCACTGTTTTAATAATCACCATCATTTTAGTCTCTTTTTGACTGACCATTCGTTAATTCAAAACTTCTACATTTTTCAAAAATTGAAATACTCGTTTCTCTTCTTATATTTGTATATATAAGCATATCCAAAAACCCATTTCATTTTAACATCTACGTATTTTCTCAACTCGGTCATTATTCTCTAACTGTAAACTAGTAAGAGAATAATTTCCTTTATTTCTATTCCTTATTTTCTAACGAATAAAAATTTCAATTATCGATTATCACTTAAATCGAGATGTTCATCTCAACTTTTCATCATTCCAAACCTTTTTACTTATAAATATGATTTCAAAACGTTTACTACTACTAGTAACAATTATTCCCTTTAATGATATGATTTGCAAAACGTTTGCTAAATATTTATTTATTTCTAAACTGGACAAGGATTTTCTTACAACGATATCACTTTCATTAATCAACTCAATTTTTGGTTTAACCTTTATAAAAACCAAGTTTTGTATTAATAACCTTCATAAACATCTTTATAAGTTTATTTCAACTTACTTCAGCTTCATTAAATAAATTGCATTCTATATCTAAAATATACGTATATAAGTATCCCTTGTAAATCCTTTATTATGAATATTTACTATATAAAATCTTATATAATTTCTTTAATAAAAACGATATTGTCCTTACTAGTTTTAATTTGAGTTCAATTAGAATTTAAATCTTAAGAAAACTCTTCCTTCTAACGACTTCCATTTGCAAACTATTTGCCTTACCCCTTATTCATCTCAACGGTGAATAATATTCCTTAATATAATTCATACTTGACTTATGTAGTCAACCGGAATTCATACTTGAAACTTCAAGTTTAACTTCTATTTATAATTTCAAACTATAAATTTACTTCATATAACTTCTTTTATAATTTTCCTTGAAATTGAAAACTTTAAATCCATTTAAAATATCGACTTATTATTCGATTCTCATTTCTTTCCCAAAGTCACACCTACCTTACATTTCCTCATATTCTCCTACTACAATTTCACTTATAAAATTGCCTTTTCATCTCATTTGTTTAAACAAATATTTTATTTTTAAATTTTATTTAATTCGCTTTCCAAATAATCATTTCTATTTGAAAAATATTATTTTCTTTTCATCTCTCTCTATATTTTAGTTACTATTTGAAATCCATACTTTTCCAAATTCTCAAATGGTAATCGTTTCATTTCTTTATAAACATTGTTTATAAAATCGCCTCGTCGACACATTTGTTTAAACAAACCTTTACTTTTAAATTATTTTATAATTTGGATAAATAACTTCCCTTGCGAATGGAAAGATTACAACCTATTTTTAAATATCAGTTTATTTTTCAATTCCCATTTCTTATAATATTGTTTTAAATCACTTCTTCAAACTATTGTTTTAAACAATTATTTACTTTTGAATTCTACTTAATCTGGATCTAAATAACCATTTCTATTAATGGAAAAAAAATCCCATTTAACTATTCTTATGATATTTCAAATTTCTATTTTTAAATCCATATACTGCTATTTAAGATATTCAAAATATCTAAAATCAGCAATAGTGTCACTCACACATCCAACCATATCATAAGCTATCACAGATGATCATATATCCGCATATATGTGAAATATAAATATAAATGTGAGGAATCCAGTTGGATCCCTCCAACCTGTTTTCCTGCATCCACAGATGTTAGTCAACAATAATAATACCCATCCTGCTTCAAGGCAGGACATCGCGATATAGAAGGTCATCCACTATATATTTTGTGGGGCGCATAGGGAAATCATCCGCTAATGGTACTGCGGGCATCCGCTAATGATAGTGCGGGTATATCCAATCACCAATCACCAATGTTATTTTTATATATTATTATTATAATATATTATCACTTTATATCAATCAATTTAGCAACCAAGCAATAAAAAAAAATTGAACTATTAAAAACAGTTCAAATAATTAACTGAGTGAGTTTAACTCACCTTGATTTGTCGTGCTGAATATCCGATTAAATTCTGTATTATCCTGGCTACGCATCTACGTGATTTGTCTTGCATAAATTTATCACCTACGATAATTATATTTTATTTATCGATTAAATATTTATTTATTTAAATTACTACCTAACAAATAAATGGATTTCTACGTAAAATTTAAAATCATATACCTTATTTGATTTGACCAATTCACGCAGGAATTCCAAAGATCGTCGATCAACTCTATCAAAATCAACCCAAAGTGCAACGTCCCTTTCCGGCATTTTATCGAACGCCTTATAGTCAACGCACCAATCCTTGTTCAAGACATTCTGACTTCTCCCAAAACACAGACCAGCCTTCATCCACTTCCCGACCATCAATGGCATCATCACACACCATAAGTCTATTGACAGACTAATTCCCCTTCAGCCTGACAGTGTTTATTTCCAGTCACACATAGGTTTCACTGTCCCAAAGTATTTCAAACTGAACACTTCACTTAAACCAGTTAAAACTCCTTAGTCCTCACTACCACCCTTCACAGTATCACCAAAAAAAAACGGACGCAGACACACTACCAAAACCCACCTCACCGCCAAACCATGTCTGCATTCCCCTAATCCTCTTAGTTCGTCATTAGAAATTGACATTACCCAGTTCAATGCATCATCCCCAATTGCAACAGCGCTCCAAATCCACCCAACTCATACGTTCAACCATCCAGTTCAGCATTACCACATCTAGATCCCCTACGTTCATCACGTCCCACCTTCATTTGTATTACCATCCCCCACAGAAAAAAAGATCGAATCCCAAATCAACTAGAATTATAGAGATCAAATTTACTTTTCTTACACTGTCGAACGAAATAGCATCACCATCATCGGTCATCGAGCTCCATTCTGGTTCCAGCGTTGGCCTCTACTGGCATCGCAATCCATCCAACCGTGCTCTTCACTGATCGAACCCCTTTCTGCAAATCTTGCTTAACCCAGATTTGAAATCTCATTCGAACCCCACTGCTGACGCGAGAAAAACCCCATCGACCTATCCTAAACCGCGAGCTTGGCGTCGAGCTCTAGATCGGTTCATGATTTTTATTTGCGGTTTATTATAGTATATTTTCTCCTTCGACAGTTTGAATTTCAAATTGAATAGAGTAAAGGATCAAAGAGATAGGGTTTTGAATTGGTTTGATTGCTTTCGGTGGATTGTGTATCACGATTTACTGAAGGGAAATAAACAAAAAAGGGAAAACTCGGTTCCTATTTCTGGTTTGAGAATGGAGTGACAAACGGAAGGCGATGACGTTATTTATAGAAGCGAAGGAAAGGATGATAAGAACAAAGTCTTTCGGTAGAGTTAGGGATAGGTATAGCTTCACAGTGTATTGGCAACATCAGGGAAGAAGAGACGTGATTGTACATGAAAGGAAAGAAAGGGAAAATACTCTGAAGCTATGTAGCTTTAGGCATAGGTAAGCAGCATGCTCAGATTTTCCTTCGCAGTAAAGGAGGAAATCATTTGTACACAAATTTGAAAAGAGAAGACGCTGAGATTTTCAGAGTAGCATGTGCCTTAGAGTTTAGGTCCTCCCCTATATTATGTTTTGTTTTATTTTATTTAAAGTTTTTATTTATCTTTATTTAACATGGTGTACCTTAAATTAAAATATCTCGCACTAACAAACCCTTATTTGAACGCAACAAAAAGCATTTCCAGGGTTCTACCACTCTCTTGAACACCCTGGAATAGTTTCTATGGTCCAATCTAACCATATACAGAAGATATTCAATTAAATTGACAAATTAAATTTAAATTCAATAAACCGATTCAAAAATAAACAAACATTATTGATATTATTGATAATATATTATTATCATCATCTATATTTACAAACTGAATTTATACAACTTCCAGAATAGATTAACTTAAAATTTTAAAACCCGATACTTCATTTTCAAGTTAAACCAATATGCATTTATATTTAAATTCAATTTATTTTATTAAATACATCGTTATCGATTCCATAGCGGTTCTTTGGAAATTTAATTTGGTCATAACTCACAGTATAAAATACAAAATTCTGATTTTTCTCTTTCACTACAAAATTATAGTTCAACAAATTCAAAGATTTTTTTGTTTCAGTGAATTCTGACTTCAAACGAATCCTGTACACTCAATTAAAGTTCAAATCGTGAAATAACGAACTACCGCTCCATTTCGGGCTCGTTTATATTTTCATATATATATTTATTCGTTTCAACCTTCGTTTTACTTTATATAAAAATCAATTTAAATTATGATTTCAATATTTAAACTAAATTAAATATTCAAAATTAAAGTGATAAAAACACGGGTCGTTACAATATAGCAGCCCATATATGTTTGCATTCATTTAGTTTGAATGATTTACAATTAATATATTCACATCCAATTCATATTCCATTCATATGCATTCAATCTCATTCAAGTTAATTCTAATCATTTTATTTACTTTAATTCATTTAACTGGCTGCAGTTAAATTTTAATTCCAAAATTCAAATACCTGGGTTTTTATTTCAAATCCTTTTTGAAATCACATAAATATATACACATATTTATTTCCAGCTCAAATTCAAAAAATTCGATTTTTTTTTCAAAATAATTTATCCTCTTTCAAACAAATTTCCAACAACAACTTTTCTAAGGTAGCAATTCATCACTTAGAAAACTCGAAAATGAACACTGATGATGTCGCGATCATCATCAAAATTATTTCCTAGCCACTGAAGTGAGTTCAGTGCTTCATCACTTACAAAATTCATCAAAATGATTTTGATTCAAAAAACCTTAAAACACAAAGCTATATCATTCTAATATACTTCAGAAAATATTTTTCAACTTCTCAGGATTTAGATTCCAAGTTCTGGTTTGAATTTTAATCTTAATTCATCTCATTTGTATATATCATTCACATACAAATTCTATTTGGTTATATATAACCATTCCAATTTCGTAATATTATCTGATTATGATTTTAACAACCAACTCATCCATTTATGATAATAATTTCAGAAAATTATTTCTTTTATATCAAAATAGAAACTTGGGTAAAATTATTTCATTTACCCACTTTAAACCAATACTGTGTCGAATTGCTCTGCTCAAGTGTTTAGAAATTCCTATCGACTTCGTGGCATCCCACGATTCGATCAGAATTCATAATCCACTCAATAGACTAGCCAACACAATATAAAACAATTTTTATATCAATTTACAAATATGCACTCTTGTATATATACACTCAACTCATCTAGGGTACTACTGACCCTATCTCTAATGAGTAAACACCCACCAAAGCCTAGGTATTCGCTCAACCTAAGTTCCAATACCAACTGTAATGACCCGCAAATCCATACTATCTAAGTTGACTGAATACGCCACACAACCCGAATTGCACAGAATACAAATCATTATGAAATAAGAAGAAAAAGATAGAAGAAAAATAGAAACAACAACACAGAATCTCACATCGTAGTGGACCAAAATATAATATATAACATCTTTTGGAATATAAAATTTTTACTGTATAAACAAATCATTATCAGAGTACAACATTTACAACACAACGGAAATAACAATAACTAAATAACATTGAAGCCTCATGCTCCAAGCTCCTCCAAGTACCCGTAGACACTTGAACTACTTGACTGCCCATATAAATTTGGGTACCCAAGAGTTTAGGGTAAAAAAAAAAACAAAATAAACTCTGGGTCAGTCATGGGACTAGTATGAGTAAACTCTTTAAAACAGTTTGAGAAAATAAACGATATCTCATAAGACCACGCCGAATAACATGGAACGAGATTTTCCCTTTTGAGAATCCAAAACAACTGATTTAACTTTCAAAATCCTTTTTGAAAGAAACGATAATCTTTATATCAAAACTCTTTCGATATTATAATAGTGTCTAAATCAAATATATAACAACCTAGCGGAACGTTTGCATCTCACGCTCCACATATATAATATACAATCAAAACCGCAAGAACATATTGGGGATTTGATTTCCAACTATGACAAGGTATGGAACCACCTTCCGATGGTGTATCTTTAGAGAAGAATACATTGGGTTCAAGAAGAACATCTTGCAACCCGGCCACACATGACCGATCACTCATTTTGCTTGAGTGTATCAAATGTATATAACCAACGGTTGGGATCAGCAACCGTTTTCCCGAATGGGACAACATCGAATAGAAGAAAGAATGAAATGAATTTCTCTAGATAGGTGATAATACACCCTAATTGGGAGCTACCCACTTAGTCATTCTGTCTGCCCGATTTTTGTCATTTCCCAGTTGTTGAGGCCTGAGGCTATGATTACTTACCATTCATTTATAGCATAATAACTTTGAATGCCACATTGTTAGATCCGTTAATCACAAATTGATTTGAATAAATATAATCTAGATATTATGCTAAGAGAGTAAATTCTCTGCCACCATATATATATATATATATATATATTTATACTGATCAACGTACACGATCATTGGAAATACTCTGTTAAACACTTGTCCATATACGTTCATTCTGGGACTGAACGGTACCGAAGGCACAACTTCCATTAATCCATCTTAGGCAATTTCTACCTAGGATTAATAGAAAAAGCCCTTGCACTTCACTCCGTCTTTGATTACCTTCATATAATCTAATTCGCAACGCTACTGCCAATACAGAGTGGTTCTCGGATAATAGTCCAACCGGTCTCTCCATATTGACAGCGATATTGGTAAATACTTCGATAGTCAGTTATTTAACTATTGAAGAAAACAAACAACCGTCCAAAACATCAAACGATCACTGGGCCTTTAATTAATATTTCATTAATTAATCACTTCTCCATTTCCTTTTCAATATTTGTTAACATGATATTTTCGACAATCATCTTGATCTCTTACACTATTTGGAAAAACATTTTCATATATCGACTCGTTTTATTTTCTATACGTAGAAAATATCCTCTATTTATAATTGGAAAACATTCCAATTACTTATCTTTTTTCCCAACTCGTTTGTTTCTATACTTATGAAATGTTTATTATTATATTTCCAAAAAATCCACTTTCTTGGGTTAAAACGGATGTTGTGTAAAACATCGTAACAACTACCCAAAATACTGCATTCAGCTAAATCTTAATTAAACATTTTATCTTTGGGACCGAATATTCCTATTTATCAGTTAAAAATGAAATCAATCAAGTTGGGGGTATAATTACCTCTTAGACCTTGACTGAAAACATCCTTAACTTCAAAACAGACAAGAACGCTTACCTCGAATAATCAACACCATTACAAATTATCCATTTTCTAAACGTGAACACGTTTTTCTTTCTCTTTTTACCAGATTATAGATTTATAGATTTCCTTTCCGTTTATAATATTCTATTTTAAGTTCGTTTCCTTATCGAATTCTCAATACATAGATGTATTGATTCCCATTTATCAAATTTTCTTAAAAATATTCCAACTCCTTAAATTTTCGGAAAAATTCGCCAACACCTCCTTTGTACCAGTCAATAGCTCAAACCTCAACTCGCCTCTCTGGGCCCTTTCCATTCAAAAGTAAATCAAAAGCCAAGCGGTTTGCCGATTCGGCACACGAAATCTCATATGGAATTTAAACGTGTACCTTTTTGTCGAGCACTTAAATTATAATCTTCATACAATTCATTCCAATCTTTCTTAACATATATCTAACCATTTTTTTTCAACTCAATCCACTCGACTTAACCCAATTCGCTAATTTATTTTCTAATTAGCTATTTTGATTTTTTCACCTTTTTGTTTGAACATAACGTGTTCAAATAAAATATTGACTTGCTTATAAACAAATTGAATTCCATTTTCAATTCAAGTTTCCTTTTCAATTTCGAATATAAATTCTCAAATTACCTTCACTTATTCAAAGCCCAATTTCGTATCAAATTTCGTTTTACTAATTTTTATTCAAATCAGTGAATTCTATTCAATAATTAAAAATCTGATTTTTGTTTCAAAAACCTGTTCACTTACTCCAATTGAGTTCATATTTATTTTATATCTCAAGTCTGGATTTTTCTAATGGAAATTCGGATTTTATTTACTTAAAATCCTTTTTTATTTAAATAAACTATTATAGTTTTATAATGGTTATGGCCCTGTTTTTCTAAAAATTTGATTTTGACATAACTCAAAATCTATAAGACGAAATCCATAATTTTCTCTTCCATTAGAAAACTATGATTAAGTCGGTCCTGACGATTCTTATTTTAAAGAATTCCGACTTAAATTGAATTCTCCATACTCAGTTGAAGTCCAAAACGCCAAATTACGAACTACCGCACTACGACAAATTCGTTTTAATTATATTTTTATATATAAACGTTTAAACTTCATTCATAATAAATTTCAACTCCATTCTAATATATATTAAACCAATTTTTCAAATTCAATTTAATAATTCTGATTTTCCCTGACCATCGATTATTTCGTAACTCAATTTTAAATTTATTTAATTCAATCTTCTGTACTTAATTCCAGTTCCTTTTTAAGTAATTTATTTCATAAATTCGATATAATTGAATTCTTATTATAAATCCTTGGATTTATCTCAGTTCCGTTTATATTTCGAATCCCAGAATAAAACCTGCGTTCCTTTTTCGAAACGATTTCCAATTCACTGTTAAATTCATATTTGAATTTAAATTCCTAAATTGTCCAATGATAATTTATTTCACTAAATTTATAACACCGTTTATAAATTCAGCTTCCTTGTTTCATATATTAAAACAAGTTTCGTTTCAAATCTACCTGAAACCCAATTTATTTTATATTCCGAACCCTGGAATAAAACTGTTGTTCCCTTTTCGAAATGATTTCAAATTACGTTTTAAATTCATACTTGAATTTAAATTACAGATTATCTCTAGATAATTAATTCACTACATTTATAAACATCGTTTATAAATTTACTTGTTTTATAAATTCTAACAATTTCCATTTCAAAATCTATTTCAAACCAAAATCTTATTTTGGAATATTTTATTTATTTTAACTTGTCTATATAAATATAGAATCTTTTTTTATATTTTAATTTAAACTTCTATTTAATAAAATCCTTGTATCTTTCCTGAATTTTTATATTTATATAAATTCGTCTAATCGAATTTAAAATCATAAATCCATATGGATTTATTTTTAATTCAATTTACATTATGAATATCAGAATAGATTTATCGTTTCTCTTTGAAACTAAATTTCAGTTTCCCTTTTTTAAATTCATATTTGAATTTAGATTTCCCAATCCAAATGATATTTTTTTCCCATTTCATTTATAAACACTGTTTATAAATTCACTTCAATTCCCTATATTATTTATTTATAAACACCATTTATAAATTCACTTCAATTTTCTGATTATCCAATGAAAGTCATTCCATTCTATATATAAACACCGTTTATAAATTTACTTCAGTTTCCTGTATTTTTTAATTTATAAATACCGTTTATAGGTTCAATACTTGTTTGATCTATTCAAAACAAGTTAATATTTCTTTAGCCTATTCATAATTCAAATTATGTTTTAGAAAAATAGATTTTCCCGTTTAAATCTCAAAATTCCTTTTTCATGATATTTTTATGAATCATCATTTAGGCCTAGTGATATTTTAAACATCCAAAATACTCAAGTAACAATTACATGTTTTCTAACACATCATACATGATAATATATAGATGAACAAACAATAATAAATTTTGAGGAATCCGGTTGGATTCCTCCAGCCTATTTTTCCTGCATCGACAAACGTCGTCCACAAACCACCAACATATATATAATAGCTAATTTTGGGGTGCATAGGGTCATCCGCTAATGATACCGCGGGCATCCGTTAATGGTACTGTAGGAAAATCCAACCACCAATATATTTATATAATAGCCACAAACACCATGCCTAAATAACTAATATATTTATATATATGTGTGTGTATATATATATAACAGCCAACACTGATAAACAATTTATAAACACATCCAAGTAGTCAACAATTTATATTTAATGATAAAAATAAATTTAAATAAATTATGAGTGAGAATTACGCACCTAAATTTTTAATTGCAACCATTCCAGTTTTTAAATTAAATCGAACCACGTTCGATAAAATTTAAAAGCTTCTCGCTAACTCCGACAAATTTCACACCACTTCTAGTTTGAATAATTCGTAGTCACAAACCAACTCATCTTGTTTTCAATATTTCGGATCCTTGTATGAGTTAAATAAAAGATTTATAGGGAACTAATTAAATTAACAACCAAAATTTAATTAACTAAATTTAATTATCTTACTTAAACTGTCTTTCTCCAGTTCAATAATTGTAACCTCATTCTGCTGCATCTCTTAACCTTTTGTACTATCAAACGTGATCTTCCCCGTAACCTCCTACAGAAGCACCAATTTATCTTTACCCCATATCAAATTGCACTTCAACCCATCAATATCAAACCAACAACTCCTACCTCCCATTGACCCATGCAACTCACTTCTACCAAAAATACGCCTTCGACATTGTACAACATGCTTAAACAAACATGTGATTTTTGCTTGATCAGAATACCACAAAACCTTGTCCAATCCTCTCCCTTTCAAATCGTGAATTCAACTCCACCACCTTATTGACCCTCGACCAGCTCAACACCCTTTTCCATCACCCTAGGGCATGCTCCGTTAACTCGCTTTGCTTCCAGATTATCACGATGTCAACCTACTTCCTCCTACCGCGTCGACATCTGCTTAAAACCCTAGCTCAACTGTCAATGTCGCTCTCCAGATGATAGGGCTAATCCCCGTAGCACCTCCTTCCGGAATTCGAGTTAGCACCTCGCGGTCTGGATCGCGATTACCTTCTGTTGAATTCCTTCTTTTTTCTTTTTAAAGCTGCAACAACCCAGATTTTGGAACCAATTTAAAATTTTATTTTTAATTGATTTAATGGATCTTAAGAATTTAAAATGATTTATTCTGAGAATTAGCGATTTGAAATTTATTTTTAAAACAAAGTTAGAACGTATAAATTTAAAATTTAATTAAAATGAACTCGAAATGACGCGGTAGTTTGAAAATTCGATTTTTAATTTCAAATGAATGAACATAATTCAATATAAATCAGAATTTAACGAAACAAGAAATGTTGGAATATTTTAACTATAATTTTCTAACGAATGTAAGAAACTGAGATTTCACTTTATAAATTGTAAGTTTTGTAAAATTTAAAATTTAGAATAGTTGCTATGAAATTTATATATATATTTAAATTATATATAGCCCTTAAAAATAACCATTTTGAAAACGACCTCCGTTTTCAACGAAACCACTTTTTTTGGATCCAGGAATGTCAAATTATAACCAAGTTTAAAATTTCAAGGCATTTGGAATTAGTATGTGAGCGTAATAAATTTAAATGCGTTTTCAATTTCTGTTTGAATTTAATAAGCTAGAATAAAGGACATTTTTCAAATGGTCTCCAAATTCACCGAAAATAATTTTGTTATGACCTTATCGTCAAAACATAGCTAGATTTCAATTTTCATAATTTTTGGTGTTAGTATGTGGCCCCGGTAAATTAAAATGTACGTTGAAATTTAACGGTGACCATTATATTAGTTTATATTTTAATTTCGATGAAAACTGGTCAAAATGATTGAATTGGCTTACGAAACATATTCCATTGTGTCCGGAATATGGGTATTAGGTTAGGAACGACAGTTGTTGGGTTGATTTGGAGTTTAGATTGAAAACAAGTAATAAACGAATTTAATATTAATACAATATTATTATATATATATGTATATATACACGCACACACACACTCACCGCCTATCTCCTAAAACCCCCAGCTCCTACATATTCCCAGCACCGCCACTTACCACTCTAGGGTTAGAAACATTCGAAATTTTAACCTTTAATTCCTCACAATCTAGATCGAATTAATTTATGATTCTAAAACAAAAATTATAGTAATAAGTTAGCTTTAAAAATTGGTACCAAGTTGATGAATTCTTTTTGCCTGAATTTGGAAAATTTTGGCTTCAAACCCGGCGAGTTCGAGCACGGTTTCAGGGTAGAGAGGACAACCGAGTTCGATGAGGGTTTGTCCAAAGGAGGAGCAACTCGAGGCGGTTCGCGTGGGCACGTCAGATCGATGGCTAGTCAACCCTGCGGCGGGGCGCAGGTGGTCAATGATGTCAAGAAATGGCTTTGTGCGATCCTAATGTATAACGGAAGAGATAATTAAGGAAAGGATTAGTTTAACTATATATTTAGTCAAGTTATTTATGTAATTAATGTATAAACTACTATATCTTTTTCATATGAGATCGAAATCTGATGATTTCAGTTGCATTGCGATCGTGACAACAACTCTACAACATGGAACTGACCAGAACGGAAACGGAGAAAGCTAAATTTTTGAGCTAAATTAAATGCCTGTTTAATTTAGTTTAAGAATAAAATCTTCAAATAAAGACTGACGGAGTGGAAACCAAAGTGAGAACTCTCCCACTCAAAATTTTGTACAGTTATTTTTTTATAACTGCATATATACTGATTGCCTGTGATTGCAATATTTATTTAATGGATGATGCATGTGTACAGTTTTAATGTCATTATTATTAAACTGTAAATAAATTCACATGGATTATGATGTAAACCCCACATAGGTATTAGGACGATAATTTTACACATCGCTCAATTATTTGTTGATGATTGAAAAACCCACACGGGTCTGGGGATGATAATTAATTCACATCTCCCTTGGATTTAATTGTTTGTCACCCGATTAATTGACAGAGTGTTATCAGCTTTATTTAATGCTTATACAGTTGTAAATTGCACTCTGGATGTGTATTGAATTTTTAATAGTTGTTTACCACTATTTTTGAATACATGCGATGTATGGATCCATATAAACAAAATTATATGGTAATTGATTGAGTTTGATTCTAATTAGGAATAACAAATATTTTAAAATAATATTCAGTGAAAAATCAAAATATGATTTTGATGTCCGACTTTGGATGGACGCAAAAATATTGAAATATTCATAACATGTGAAGCCGAGTTAAGTAGATATACGCTATTTTAACTTGAATGGATTTTTCTATCGATTTTATTCATTTTAAAATGAATATCGGAAAGATTTGATTTCAAAATCTGATATTTTGGAAATATTATCATTTTAATATTATAATGATATGGAATATTCATTTTTGATTTAAAATTGAGTTGGAATAGTTTTTAAAACGAATTTATAAACGATTTACAAAATACGTTTTAAAAAGGAAATCGACGAATTATATTGTATATATTTAAATGGTTTGAATAGAATGCGTCGCGAAGTGACCGTTCACGAATTTCAACCATTAACTTTGAATTGGGATAACGGGAGATCCGATCGTCAGATTCTCCTAAAACCGGAACCGCTGGGTTCGTATCAAAAAAAGCTTTCGAATGATTATAAGAGATTTGAAATCTAACAGTTAGATTTTAAGATATGTCCAAATCAGTTTTGGAAAAGGTCGCTATTGTTGTAGTTCAGTGGCCGATATTGGAAACCGACTGTAAGGGCCTTAATAAAATTATTAAAAATATGACCAAATTATGTAAAATCATAATAAATGATTTGAAATGATTTTGAATGAAATATTCTACGTTTGTAAAGATAAAAGATATTTTTATCAGAATAAGTTGTTTTGCAACTTGAGATAAGAATGAAAAGAAATTATATGGTTTTAATCTAACCAGAATTTTCCAACATAAAAGTTGGAATGGATTTGAATGGAAATAATCTTCTGAATATTTCGATATTGGATTATGTGATTATACAGATATTATAGAGGAATTTGGAAGATATAGCTATCATTATTCCCATAACGATATCTATTGGTTTCAGAATTTGATATTGAATATAAGCCGATATGATTTCTATTAAGAGCCTTGTATTTAATATCAAATTATATTTTGGGGTTGTTGTGAAAGTTGTCTTCAATAACACTGTTTTTAAACCCAGATGAGAATAGAATAAATCTTTTAATTAAGATTTAGAGAATTTACCAATTAATTAATTCAATTGGAATTGAAATGAAATTGGATTTTGGGTTTATCGTGAACAATGTTATAAATAACATTTGTTCTTTAACCCAATTAACAGTGAAGTTATGATTTGGAATTTATAATCTTTTAATTAAGATCAATGGAATTTTCCAAAGTAAAGTTTTCCAATTTAATAAAAGAATTTGGAATTTAATGGAATTCGATTTAATAATCGAGATGAACATCTATAAAGGAAGACCTTTACTATTTATGGAATTTAAAAGGCTTTGCCGTTATTCCATCTATAGTATCAGTCTGATACATAAATTTATATCAATTATATGCTGATCAGATTTCCGTGAAGATTCCATTTTGATGGAAGAGGATTTTGGGTTTATCATGAACTGTGTTTTTAATAACACTTGTAGGTATCCTCCCTCTCGGTCGATCCAAATCGATTGTTAAACTGACTTAAATCGAACCAAAAAGGCGGATACGCTAACTTTGAGTGCACAACACATCTGAACAAACAATAGAAGATTTTTATAAACATCATAATAATGTTACATCAGAGTACAGAATATCAGAGTATTGAAAATAATAAATAGTGGAAAATAATTTTACAATAAATGTAATACAATGCAGTGGAAACAAATAAACTGACATAGCGGAAGACTATCAATGCTTTGGACACAGCTTTGAGCTTCGATCCAGAATCCTGCTAAGTGAAATAATATGCAAAACCAAAACTACAAGCTTCTCGTGTGGAAAATATGGGAACCCAGAGTTTAGGTGAAAACAATAAACTCCGAGTCAGTCATTGGACTGGTATGAGAAGTAAAAACAGTAATTAACTTTATTTTAAAATATGGCAAATCATGGGACCATGCCGCATGTCACGGAATGGGTTTACCCCATGGATACCCATACATACACAATAACCAATAATAGTTATATGGATCTACAATGCATCATACAACATGCAAATTTCCAATCTACCCATTTAGGCTGTAATGTCCCGTATTTTTTGATATAATAATTTATTTATTTAATTATTTAAATAGTGATATAGAGAATTTAATGGTTGTTTTATTAAAAAAATATTGAATATTTAATTAATATAAATAATAGAATAATATATTTAATTCTGAAATAATCAGAAATAGTGAATTGACAATATAATGTGAACTGGACCATTCAAAATATATAATTCAATTTGGAATTGAATTCGATTAACGAATATATTATATAAACGATAGTTTGAACGTATAATTATAATCGATCTTGAAATGGCGCGGCAGTTCGCTATTTGGCGATTTGAACTTCAACTGTATATATAGGGTCTATTTTAAATCGGATTTCTGTGAAACAAGAAACGTTAGGAGCTGGTGAAGTATATTTTTCTAGTGGAAGAGAAAAATTGGGATTTCATTGTGTAAATTTTTAGTTATGTCCAAATGAAATTTTAGAAAAGTTGCTATGGAATTCCTTTATAATTTATAACGATATATATATAAGGAATTTCAATATAAATTTGAATATCGATCCAATCGGGATTTGAATATCGAGTTGTAAATCCCAATGGAGCTGTATGATATTCTAATGTGAATATATATGATAATATTTATTTATAAATATTTAATTTAATTATTTTTAAATATATTTATATATTTAAATTGGTCTATTTAGAGCTTCAAAAATAGCCAGTTTTGCAAACGACCTCTGTTTTTGATGAAACTAATTTTGTTGGATTCGTAATGTCAAATTATTGTTAGATTTCAATTCTCATGATTTTTGAAGTTAGTATGTGGCCGTACAGATTTTTAATGTGAAAAACAGTCAGTATTTTGACGGTTAAAAATACGCTGTGTGAGCAAACGAAGTCGGATTTCGACAAAACCAGTTTCATTGGGTCCGCAATGTCAAACTGTAGCTGCATGTCCAGTTTCGTGATTTTTGGGTATCATATGTGATCACAGGAATTTTAGAGGACGAATATAAACAGCGATTGCTTAAAATAAAATAGAATAATCGAATAAAAAAATAATATAACCTACTTATAAATAGCCTAACATCCTTCTACCCTAAGAAAAATCTTTCTCTGGTCAAAAACATTGCGTCGCCACGAGAAATAAAATCTATAGCAAAAACATGAGTTTAGAAATTCATAGAAAATCAAAGAAAATTCCTAAAATAAAAAGAGTTGTATATTCAGATTCCCGACATGATTATTTCGAATCTGGTATCAATTCTAATGGGCTCGACATCAAAATCGTTCGCTGGTTTCTAAGAACCGTGACCTAGGTTTACAGTATTTTGGAATTTGAAGCATCGATAGAAGAATTGAGTATCGGATTTGGGTTTAGGATGAGTTTCCGCACCTTGTGTGCTAATTTTGTGGATTTCGGTGACGAAATCGTTCGTGAGGCTGTAGTCGTCGACGGAATGACGCGATTCATTTGACGAGTTCGAATTGCAGTTGAGGGTTATGATGTTGAAGAGATTGTGATGTGGAGTTGAAATCAAGTTCTTGTTTGAAGTTTCATGAAGTAATCCACGAGAATTAGGGATATGAAGAATCAGCAATGGCCAGTTTTGCTTTACTGCAGCCGCGACATTCTTTGGGGAAGAAGGGTTCATTGGGTTTGGGCTTCAAACGAGGGAAACATAGGCTGAAAATGTGGTAAAGGCCCAATTAAATAATAGTTAAGCTTGTAGACTGAATAACTTTATCATACGATATCGGTTTTCAGCGAAACAAGATCCGTTAGGATCATGACTGGAAGTCAATCGGAGCTCGTTACAATTTATAGCAAAATAAATTGTCCGCCTGAATCAAATCAATGACCAATTATCGTTATTTAACGATAACCGTCCAATGTGAGTAAAACTCATTAACTCTTCTCAGTTATATTTTTCAAATGTATTTTTAGAAAAGATAAATGATGGTTGTTTGTTATGTGTTGGCTGTTTGGTTGAACTGCTAGTTAATTGGTTGAAAATTTAGATAACGATATATATATATATATATATATATATATATATATGTGTGTGTGTGTGTGTGTGTGTGTGTGTGTGTGTCGTTAATCGAATATTAATTATGTTTATCAGAATACTTCACATTCATGTTATTTATATTGATTAACATATGTGGATGTAGGGAAATAGGTCACAGGAATCTGACTGGATTCCTCAACATTTATTTTACTATTTTTCATATATTGTGTTATATGATGTGATATGAAAGCTGTTGTTGGTTTTGTATGGTTGAATGATACCGATCATCATTATATGGTACGTTAAATACCATAAGGAATATTGGAATGTTAAAAAGGAAAATTTCAATGTTATATTGAAAAAGAAATATTTATAAAATCAAAAGATTTTATAAAAAGAAAACTATTTATTTAGAAAATAAATAGATTAAAAAGGAATATTTATTTGTTAATCAAATAGATAAAATTGAAGGGAAATATTTGTAAAACATTTACAAATAGAATTGAAAAAGAAACATTTGTAAACTATTTACAAATAGAATTGAAAAGGAATATTTATTTGAATAAATAGAATAGGAAGAGGAAATATTTGTAAAACAAATAGAAAAGGAAGTAGTTAGATTATAAAGGAATTACTTATAAAATCAATGGATTTTATATAAAAAGGAAATATTTTATAAAATAAATAGAATTATTAAAAAGGGATTTATTTGGTAAATAAATATATTATAAAAGGAAATACTTGAAAAGTGACTAGAATTGTATAAAAGGAGAATTTTACATTTGAAAGGTTTAGACCCGTGCATTGCACACGGGTACAACATGATATGGATTTAAAGCAAAGATTTTAAATAGAATCTATTCTAATAGACAGATTGAGAAGATAAATTTATAAATAATATTTTATAAATTAAATAAAATGTTTATCATTGGATAAATAGAATATATAAGTCAGTGCTTATATAGAGAAGTAAGAATCGATTTCAACATCGATATTTGAAACTAAATAAACGTAGAGTTAATCAAAGGAGTTAATCAGTTAGAGTTAATCCATTAGAGTTAATCAGTTAGAGTTAATCAGTTAGAGTTAATCAGTTAGAGTTAATCGATTAGAGTTAGAATTAATCGAATTAGAATTAACTGGACATAGTTAATCGAATTTGGATTTATTGAATATTAGTTATTCAATTAGAGTTGATCGAATATAGTTATTTGAGATAGAGTTAGTCAAACATAGTTATTCAGGATGAGTTGCCATTTCGTACGACTGCTAGCGTAATTCGCAGGGCTGCAGATAGCCTACGGCGGTCGGATGTTTCCTGAGGGAATCAGGCATAACCATTGTGATCGCTGCGATCTAGAGTCAAGCGAATGGAGTTAAATCGAATATTAGCCATTCGAAATAAAGTTAAAACAGATATAGTTATTAAAATATAAATTAATCGAATATTAGTTATTAGATAGGAGTTAAATAAGTCGAGTTAATCGACTTGAGTTAGTCAAAATGAGTTAATCAAACCGAGTTAATCCAAATGAGTTAATCCAAAGGAGTTATTCGAAATAGTTTATTCGAATAAAATTAAAGGAGTTAATCGAATATAGTTTATTCGAAAGGAGATTAATTGAATGTAAATCATTCGTAGAAAGTTAATCGAACGGAAATCATCCGAAGAGAGATTATTGAATATAGTTATTCGAAGAAAAAGTTATCGAATATAGTTTATTCGAAAATGAGTTATCGAATAGAGATTATTCGAAAAAGAGAATTATACATTGAATTCGATTATCGAATTCGGGAAAGTAATATTTACTTTCCGTTTTTATCAAGATTTACTTATTTATTAATAGATTAGTGGTATAGTTATTTAGTTAAATTAAGGAATAAAAGTTATATTTTGAAGTTAGATATTTAAGAAGAAGGGATTATAATGCTATAGTTATAATCAATATTTTAAAATAAAGAAGTGGATTCATAAATAGAATTTGAGTTATGTAAGGAAGTTTGTTAAAGGTTTAAAGGTGGACCTTGTCTGTTTAGAAGTTAGAAATGTTGTTCAGGTAAGGTCTGAGAGGTAGTTATACCCCAACTTGATTGGCTTTGTTTTTAACTAAGGAATGGTTAAGGTTCGATAGTGAAGGTTGGTTAAGTGAATTTAGTTAATGAGTGTAATGGTTTGAATTGGCTTAGTGATGTTTCATTTAAACATCTTTTTAAATCAAATGAAGGAGTTTTGGAAATGTTTTCCAAATAAGAATCAGAAATGTTTTCTAATATAGAAAATAAGGAATGGGAACAAATATGGAAATGTTTTCCCATGATTAATAAAGTACATTTTCTAAACGTAGAAAATAAGAATTTACAAATATATAAAAAAATGGGAAATGAATAAATTAATGATAGATTAAATTAAAAGAGATAAATGTTGATTGATGATTGATCGATCGAATTTCTACCTGGAAATAAGATCGTTGGTTGTACACCTATTTTTCTTTGATAGTTAAATCACCGACTATCGAAGTTTTTGACCATTTTCCGTCATCAATATGGAGAGACCGGGATCAGATTCATTATCTGAAAACCACTCTGTATGGACGTTATCATTGCGATCAAATATGATGAAATATAAGTGAAGACGGAGTTATGCAAGGGCTATCCTGTTTACAGAATAGTGCCTTCGGTTTGTCTAGTCCTAGGACAACGTGAATGGACGAATGTCTGAAAAAGTATATCTAACGGATCACGTAAGTTGATCTCTTCAAACGTACTTACGTTTGGTGGCGGAGGAATTCGTTTCTCTTAGCTTTATACCCGTGGTATTTTTAGGGAAATCAATGTGAAAACCCGAAAATTCCCCGTAAAGGAAAGTGTCGGATAGTTCGAGAACAAGCCACAACAGAACGCATATAAAAGAACGTTTCACTGTATATCACAACAATGCATCAGATTACAAGAATATACAGAGTATAAATGAATATTACACAGAAATATCAGAGATTTAAATTACATTTAAATACATCACAGCGGAAAATAATACAATACACAACTAGAAGAGATATACGGATACAAAGCTTTCCGGATATCGTTCCAGCTGTAAACCAGGATCCTGTGAATATAAATCTGCAAAACCAAAACTACTAGCTGCCCGTGTCGAAAATAGGGGCACCCAGAGTTTAGGTTAAAACAATAAACTCCAGGTCAGTCATGTGACTGGTGTGAGAACTAAAACAGTTATAAATCTTTATTTTAAAGTTAGGTAAATCAAGGGACCACGCTGTAAAACACAGAACGGGTTTCCTCCCAAGAATACCAGTGCATAAAACAAACAGCGCAATGCTAAATAAAGAAAAATGAAGCTGTTATAAGACCCAGGTCCCATCTCACAATGCAACGCAGCCGAGGATAGGGTTTTCCCTTATAACAGCCAAAGAATGCTTGATACGTTTAAAACAAACCGTTTGATACTATTATAAGTGCATAGTGTATAAAACAACTTCAAATCATAAGTATCAATCATAGACGGCATAAGTGCCCCATCCCACTATGTCGCCATACTAGGCTCTACAAATAAAACCGCAGAATCACGTATTTGGAAATTGGGTTTCTATCTATGAACCGAGGCAAAAGATAGTCCTCAACCGATTCGAGACGCTCTAGCCCGCCCCTCAGGATCAGAGCTCGAGTGACCCTTGGATCCTCTGGGTCGGTCCACCGATGTGGATTAAAATGCCTGAGCATGCGTTTCCCCGCCCTATGGGGCATAGGTGAGCCAACTAAATGACTCCATCGGACCCGGATCGTCCGATCAAACCGAGGCGCCTCGCAACAGCAACAATCACATAAGTCAAACTCGTCAGGGCATGTAAAACCACTGACGCCACTTTTTAGCTAGAAAGAAACGCATGCCCTCCCTGACGTTCTCTCCCGTTTTTGGTTCATACCGGGTGTGAAACTCGCAAAGCAAACGTTACACAAAGCTACGCCACAAAGGCCTTGCTTTGATCATCACCACAAGACTTTGCTTTTCAACAGAAGCCTCGATCAATTGCCACTTAGGCATGCCACACAGGCAATTCACTCCATGCGTTTGATATCCAACAATATATAACCCCTGAGCTCGTACGTCTCAGAGAAGGGCGTTAAGCAAGAGAATAAATTCTCCGTCGCCAAATAGATATATATTTAATAGAGATCAATCACACGGACTAAAATCCAATGTCAGACACACAGTCCATTTACAAGTCCGTTCTGGGTCTGAACGAAACCGGAGGCACCTAGTACCCCGCACATCCATCGATCTCCAAGTACGTCTGGACGATCACCAACTGTTTCCATCTTCTTGGGTGTACAGTCCAATCAAGATCATCAGTAATCACCCAAACGACGTGAAGACTTCTGGTCTTCGACCACCGTCTTCATCTTCGACTTATCGTCGTATCAGTTATTCAGAATGGGATAAACCCGGTCTTTCCGAATAACTCGCGTATATTTTAAATAAGTGTTACACAAACACAACATACGCCTCATTCCAATCCATCAGTCACTAACCGTAAATTAATCAAGAGAATAATTCCCCAAATAT
The DNA here is from genome assembly GCA_030737875.1 of Allium sativum. Taxonomy (NCBI): domain Eukaryota; kingdom Viridiplantae; phylum Streptophyta; class Magnoliopsida; order Asparagales; family Amaryllidaceae; genus Allium; species Allium sativum. Next base: position 744,104,503 of record CM060909.1, on the reverse strand, counting down.
TAACCCCGAAGGCCGAAACCAACATCAGATCAATATCCAGAAAACCATTCTGCTTAGCTAACCGACAGTTAGTTTCTGATTTCACATTCATAGGGAAAAGTTCCCATTAATTTTATCAAAGATAAACTCCTTGAATTTATTCTTTAATCTATTTTTGAATATCAATTCAAACTAGTCGGGATTAGCGAACCTTACCGAAGTAATCATTTGTTTTAATTTCTTAATCCCAACCTATTCATCCCATGAAGTAAAACTGGTAATACTTCATATCTAACACCACGGTGTTATCGGTAAATTCAATTACCATCTCACGTTCAAATCTAATTAAAGATTTAACTATCGCCTGGAGAAAAACTGGTGATACTCCATTCTCGATCATTTCAATCTAATTAAAGATTCATTAAAACTCCACTTAGTTTTAATCGTTAACTGGGTTAAAGAATCCGTGTCATTTAAAAACATAGTTCACGATAAACCCAAAATCACATTCATTAATTATCGGGTTAAAGAACGAGTGTTGTTTAAAACACTGTTCACGATAAACCCAAAAATCAATATCAATTTAATTCCAGTTAAATATTATTTAATTGGTACACTTCATTAAATCTAAATAAAAAGATTTAATCTTTTCTCAACTGGGCTCAAGAACAGTGTTAATGAAGACACCATTCACGACAAACCCAAATCACATTTGATATTCAATACAAGGCTCTGAATAGAAAATATATCGGCTTATATTCAATATCAAATTCTACGATTAACAAATGTCGTGCTGGAAATAACGATATAGATATATATATCTTTCAAATTTCCATAACAACATCTGCATAATCACGAATTCCAACATCGAAATATTCCGAAGACAATTTCGATTCAAATCCACTCCAATGCAATCATTGGAAATTCTGGTTATTTTTAAAACCTTTTTCAAATTCAATTTATTTATTTAAAAATAAATGGAATTATATTTCTAGTTCAAAACTAGTTCATTTCGATAAAAATCTATTTTTATCTTTTCATATATGGAGTTTTTCATCCCAAATCTTCACAAATCATTTCTTATGATTTTACACAAATTATTACTATTTTTAATAATTTTATCAAGGCCCGTACAGTCGATTTCCATCAACGGCCATCGAACTGCACTTACAGCGACCTTTTTCGAATTTGATTTGGACATAATTCCAAATCCAACCGTTAGATTTCTAATTTCTAATATTCTTTAGAAAGCTCTTTTCGATACGAACCCAACGGTTCCGGTTTTAGGAGAATCCGACGGTCGGATCTCCCGTAATGTCCGTTTGAAATAAATGGTCGAAATTCACGAACTGCCGCGGCGCGTTCTATTCAGGCCATTATATTATATATATAATATATATAATATATACTTCGTCGATTCCTATTTAAAACGAATTATATGAATAGTTTTAAATTCGTTTCAAAAGCAATTTCATCTTCCTTTTCAATTCAAATCAAAATTGAATTCTCCTTTATAAATTCGTTTTAAAATTCATTTCTATTCAATTCCAATTTCAATTCAATTTGAATTCATTTCAATTCGCTTTCAATTCAATTTGAATTTGTTTTCAATTCAATTCATTTTGAAATCGTTTTCAATTCAATTTGAATTCGTTTTCAATTCATTTCGAAATCGTTTTCAATTCAATTCATTCGTTTTCAATTCAATTCATTTCGAAATCGTTTTCAATTCAATTAATTTCGAAATCGTTATATATTCAATTCATTTCGAAATCGTTATATATTCAATTCATTTCGAAATCGTTATATATTCAATTCATTTCGAAATGAATAAAATCGATATAAATATCGTTCACGTCAAAATGGCGTCAAACTAATCAACACGGCTTCATAAATTTCTATTTTCAAATATTCTATTTCAAATATTTCTTTTTCAAAATAGTTGTTATTATCAAAATATTTCGTTCAACACATGACCAATCTCAATGGATGAGTACTGCCAACAATGAACCTTTATTTTATATTGATAAAGATGTAAATTTTATTACTAAAATATTTCGTTCAACACATGACCAATCTCAATGGATGAGTACTGTCAACATATGAACTTTTATTTTATATTGATAAAAATGTAAATTTTATTACTAAAATATTTCGTTCAACACATGACCAATCTCAATGGATGAGTACTGTCAACACATGAACTTTTATTTTATAATATTCTTTATTTTCTAAATTGGAATGAGGCCCAATCAATTACCATATAAAGTTGATTATATGGATTCCATACAACACATGTATATAATAGCATCGAAAAATAATCAACCATCAACCAAAGTGCACTACACTGTATAAGCATCAAATATAGATATCTAACGCTTATAACAGCCTGTCAATCAATCGATCGACATATTTAATCAATCAGGATGAGTGAACTTCAAATTTCATCCCAACACCCGTGTGGGGTTTCAAACAATCAAACGCATATTTTATTCGTGCAGTTGGGCGATGTGTAAAATTTTATCGACCCAATCAATGTCCTTCAAATAGGTGTACATAAACAAACCGTCTGGTTTGTAAATGAATATTTATTTATTCACATTCACGTTAAAAATTATATTTTTTAACGACTAAACATTTTATTCCAACATATGAATTTCTATTCAGTTCATTCTTTAAATAAAATGATATTTTTATTTTTCTAACTTATTTTAGAAAATTTCGGCGGCATAACGGCACGATACTAGAAACGGGACGAGGCCTAGCCTTATCCCCGGTCTAGTGAAGGCCCACACCAATCACACATCAATCAAATCAATTTATTTCACCCAACAATTCAATTTTAAATCAAATCATCTAATCAACTACACAACCAAACAATTTAACAAACAAGTCATCCATGGTCTGTGGATGACGGGTGTCGGGTGCTACTAAGCACCGTCTGCATCCTAGTATATATATATAACTAGAAAATAAATTGAAGAGTGAGAAATTCTCACATATAGCTATCCAATCATCTTGACTCTTCTTTGATATAAATCTTCTTCGTTCTCGCCTTTTTGTTACCTTCGTTGCCTGCTTTCACTACCTATATAAAAATCATATTTTTACTTCGATGTTCAATATATAAAAATCATATTTTTACTTCGATGTTCAATATATAAAAATCATATTTTTACTACGATGTTCAATATATAAAAATCATATTTTTACTACGATGTTCAATATATAAAAATCATATTTTTATTGCAAACCTATTTAAATAAAAATCACATTTTTATTTGATGCTATTTATATTTTAAAAACAACGTATATTTTTAAAACAAAGCTAATTTTATTTTTAAAAAAAACATGTAAAACAGGAGATTACCTTCTCCTTCACGGGTTCGACATTCCCAGTTCTTCCTAAATTCGAACTGCCGAAACCCAATTCCCAATTTAGGGTTCAAAATCGCGCAGAAATCGAGGCGTCTGACAATGATCCAGACCCGCCACCTTGTGCGCCGTTCGAAGCTCCTTCGGCGCCTGGAAGTATGACGAGCTCGAGCCCCTCCATTGGCCAGGAATTGAGACGAACTCCGGCGACTTTAGCCCCCAAATACGAGCAGACCACGCCCCTATAATTTCTCAAACCCATGTAGAACGAAAGATCACACCAACCCCCCCCCACGTTTGCTTTGAAATCTCTGAATGGATTAAGATGTTTTGAGGAATTAAAATCTGAAGCTTTCGTTCGTTCTATTTCGAAGAGGAGCGGCGGTTTATCAGGTTTGACCGCGGGTTGAGGTTATGGAGGGTTTGACTTAGGGTGTAGGGTTATTCAATATATTTATATTTATATTTTAAATTTCAAAAAGTTGACTTTTACATACGACCTCTAAATGAGGCCCACCGCCTGTCGTCCATAGCTAATTACCCCCATTCCGAACACAATGGGATATGTATCGTAGGTTGATTTGATCGTTTCGATCTGTTTCCGTTAAAATCAACATATAACTCTATATATTGAATTTGAACGCGCATTTCAATTTACCGGGGTCACATACTAACCAGAAAAATTCCAGAAAAATATTTTCTAGCTTCGTATTGACGATACGGTCCTAACAAAACTAGTTTCATCGAATTCTGAGACCGTTGGAAAAATGGCCAATTTCCAGTCGATTAAAATCAACTAAAACTGGTCAAACGCGTTTTCCTTTGCCACGCTCACATATTGATTCGAAAAATTATGAAATTTAAAACCTAGCAATAATTTAACATCACGGATCCAACAAAAGTGGTTTCGTCGAAATCCGAGGTCGTTTGCAAAATGGCTACTTTTAAGGGCCTGAATTCCATAGCGACTATTCAGAATTTTCAACTGGACATATCTTTTGATTCCTACCATGAAATTTCGATTATTCGATTTCGTTGGAAAGATATTATCAAATAGATCCTATCATTTTTGGTTTCACTAAAATCCGGTTTTTTTGCACCCCGTACATTCAATTGAAGTTTGAAATCGAATTATCGAACTACCGCGCCATTTTCAATTTCTTTTATAATTTTATATAATTATATATATTCTAACGACGACGTATATAATATATACGTCGAATTATATTGAAAATAAATTTCTCGTCGATATTATTTAAAATAAATCATTTTAAATATTCAAAATTCGCTAAAATTGCCAAAATAAAAATTTCAAACTGGCTCGCATTTTACGGGTTGTTACAATCAATTTGTGATTTGGCGGGTATGACGATGTGACATTCAAAGTGATTTGACAGAAATCGGTCAGGCAGCATGGCTAATTGGGTCGCTCCCATTAGGGTGTATATCACCTATCTAGAGAAAATCCATTTCATTCTTTATCTATTTTCGATGCTGTCCCTTTTCGGGAAACGGTCGGTAGCTCCCAACCGTTGGTGATATACATTCAATACACTCAAGCGAAATGAGTGGTCGGTCATGTGTGGGCAGGGTTGCAAGACATTCTTGTTGAACCAGTGTATTCGCCTCTAGAGATACACTATCGGCAGGTGGTCCCATACCTTGTCATAGTTGGAATCCAATCTCCAATAAGCGCCCGCGGTTTTGTTTGTATACTATATATGTGGAACGTGAGATGCAAGCGTTCTGCTAGATTGTTAATTACTTGTGATTAGACATTATTATAATATCAGAGAAGTATTGATTTCCAAAACTGTTTTGGGTTATCGTAAAGTAAAAACCATCCGTGTTTATATGTGGATCGGTCTTACGATTACCTTTTCTTTTGAAAAGGATTTTGAAAAGTTAAACCAAATGATTTGAGTTTACTCACACCAGTCCCATGACTGACCCAGAGTTTATTTTGTTTTGTTTTCCCTAAACTCTTGGGTGCTCAATTTTGTATGGGCATTCAAGTAGTCAGGATTTATAGATATACTTGGAAGAGCTTGAAGCAGGAGGCTTCAGGATTTTATAGCTATTGTTATTTCCGCTGTGTGTAAAGTGTTGTTCTCTGATAATGTTATTCTATACATATATACTGTTTTATTGCAAAGTTATGTTATATATTATATTCTATTCGTTCCGCTGTGAGATTCGTATTACTCTGATTCTGATCTGTGGTGATCTTCTTCTTCTATTCTAATTTTCTATCTCATCTATTCTCACCCTCTAACTTCTTTCTTTTAATGATCAGGTATTTCTTATGTCTGAATAGTCAACATGGTAGTTTTATGTTGATTTTCAGAGTCGAAAATTCCAGTTCGTTACATAGCCTTAACCCCAAATTTAGATTTTTCAAAATCCAATTCAATTTACAGAAATTATTCCTTTGGACTTTATTTGCCGATTCTTATTTCAAATCATTTGAAATACCTATCTAGCTTTATATCAAAGTTGATTTCACTTCGGGATCTCAAACCAAAATCTTTGCAAATATGAATTCCAAAATATCACAATGCATACAAATAAGTATGCAACCAAATATCGGGCATGACCCTTAGACAAAGCTGTACGCGCCTCTCCAACTCGATATATATATGTGCACCTCCCACGATGGAGCAGGCTACATTGATGATGCATCTCCCATGCCCTTAGAGAAAATCCACCGCCCTCACACTTTTAGTCATCCAGGGTAACCCGAATCTTTAGACACATACCAAATCATTTCATATCCCGAAGTAGGGAAAAATCATTTCACAACATAATAATCACAAGTACTATCCAAAATATAGTACTTTATATTAGCAATTCACACATATGATCAGTCACTATTAATCACATAACTTTTGAGCTCGTATGTCTCAAGGAATGGTGTTAAGCAAGAGAATAAATTCTCCGCCACCAAACAGATACATCATCAATAGCAACTAATCGATTATGTGATGAACTACAATGTCAAACACATAATACACTTCGAAATCATTTCGATAACATTAGGTTTAGCCCTCGAAATCCTTTCTGTTTTATAAAACATTTTTATAAAACATTCCCTGTCCAAAATCAGGAATACATTTCTTTTCACTTAAGAAAAATATCATTTCAAAATAATTCATTAAGTTTGAAATGAACTTGACAACATCGCTAAAAATCTCTTAGTCAAATCATGAAGTGTTTCACAAGATGTTAGCATACAAATATTTCTACCCAACCCAATGCTAAATGTAAAGGCATATTTTGCTCATAAATTGGTCGAGCACAATCCAAACAGTAAATCAATCACAATCAATGTTAACAACCAAGTTTATTTGGTTTATACCACATCTCATGTTTTGGTAAATTTAATCACCATTCATTCATTCCAATCTAATTAAAGATTAAAATTCCAGTTCAGTTTTAATCTTCAAAAATTATTATTAATGATTATTCAATTTTCCATAAATTAATCCCGCTTTTAACTAGGTTAAAGAACTAATGTTATTAAAAACACAGTTCACAATAAACCCAAATCAACTTCTATTCAAATGGAATCTACACGGAAATCATAACAGTATATAATCGATATAAATTTCCATATCAAACTAATACTATAAATGGAATAATGGAAAAGCCTTTTAAATTCCATAAATAGTAACGGTCTTCATTCATAGAAGCTCATCTCGATTATCACTAAATCAAACTCCATTCAATTCCAATTTCTTATATTAAATTGGAAAACTTTACTTTGGAAAATTTCCATTAAATCTTAATAAAAAGATTTATAAATTCCAAATCATATCTTCACTGTTAATTGGATTAAAGAATGACTGTTATTTAAAACATTGTTCACTATATACCCCAAAATCCAATTTGATATTAAATATAAGGCTTTGAATAGAAATAATATCTGCTTATATTCAGTATCAAATTCTAAAACCAGCAGATATCGTATCGGGAATAACGATATCTATATCTTCCAAATTCCTCAACAATATCCGTATAATCACGGAATCCAATATTGAAATATTCTGAAGATAATTTCCATTCCAAATCCGTTCCAATTTATTCATTGGAAAATTCTAGTTATATTAAAACCATTTTAATCCAATTTATTATTTCTAAAAACATTGGATTATTATTCTAGTTAATAACTAATTCATTTCGATAAAAAAATATTTTTATCTTTCCAAATCATTTATTATGATTTTACATAATTTTTCCATATTTTTAATAATTTTATTAAGGCCCTAACACTCTGTTTCCAATGTCGGCCACCGAACTGCATCCATAATGACCTTTTCCAAAACTGATTTGGACATATGTTAAAATCTAACCATTAGATTTCTAATCTCTTATTATCATTCGAAAGCTCTTTTCGATGCAAACCCAACGGTTCCGGTTTTAGGAGAATCCTATGGTCGGATCTCCCGTTACATCAATTTGAAGTTAATGGTTGAAATTCGAGAACAGTCGCTGTGCGACGCGTTCTATTCAAACCAATATATATATATATATATATATATTTATTATCGTCGATTTTCATTTAAAACGTATTTTATAAATCATTTATAATTTCGTTTTAAAAACGATTCCAACTTTCATTTCAATTTTAAATCAAAATTGAATATTCTGTAACATGACAATTTTATACAGTGCATATATATGTTAAAAATTATATTTTTAACAATCCAATAATTATTCCATTTCATGAAAATTTTATATATCTCATATATAAGCTAAGAATAGTATTTTAGCAAACAAATATTTATTTCATTATACGACCATTTTATATACCGCATATATATTTTTCACATCACAGATATATATTTTATTCACATCGCATATATATATTTTATGCATCGCATATGTATATTTTATTTCACAACGCATATATATAATTTTCATGATGCATATATATATATAATTTTCACAATGCATATATATATATATATATATATATATTACTCCATTTCACATCACAATCACAACACAATACAATTAATTAAATCGTCCATAGTCTGTGGACGAGGGAGGTGAGCTAACAAGCACCGTACAACATTTGTGATAATTAAAAACTAATAAAAATCAATACTGGCAGTTCATATATGCAGTCATAAAATAAATAACTGTGCAAGAATTTTAGTGAGAAGTTCTCACAAAAGGTTCCACTCCGTCATTCTTTATTTGAAGATTTTATTTCTATTCAGATTTGAATTCGCCTCAAATTCAAATCTGCTCCGTTTCCATCCCAGTCAGTTTCATTGCGTAGTGCTCATTCTCACGATCGCAACGCATTTTAAGTCATCAAATTTTGATAAGATTTGAACCAGATATTGCAATTTATAATAATTACATTAATAATAAATTAAAGATATTTAAATTAAATTAATTACATTAAACATCAACTAATCCTTCTTCACTGTTAGTTGTCTTCCTCCGTCGAATTTATGGAAACCCAAAAATCAATTGTCGATTCAAAACTTCCCCACTGCTCATGCTAGGAAGCATCGGAAGTCGATTCGACCTGGCCACGTTGTCAAGCCTCATGCCACCTTCCTCCACACCCAGCAACGCCACGCTCGCACGCCTGTAGTGCCTTAGAAAATCCACTGAGCGTCAGCCATTTGAGCCCTAAAATCAAATTGAATCCGAACTTATATATAATCACCACCATATGAATTTAAAGCTCTCTTGTTGCTGTTTGTTTTTTGTTTAGAAATCACAATCCCATACTTGAAGAATTGAAAGAGAATGGGGGATCAATTTGGGACCATTTTCGTCGTTGGTTTTTTCCTGAGCCGGCTCAGAACGATAAAAAGGGGAACTAGGGTTTAAGGGCTTTTTAAGGGTATATTTTATATAATATTATTTAATTCAATTTAATCCTTAAAAGTGAATTTTTGTATCCGAACTCCAAATCGAACCCAACGACTGTCGCCCCTAGCCAAATACCCCTATTCCGGACACAATGGGATATGTTTCATAAGCCAATTTGACTGTTTCTGTCAGTTTTTCTTTAAATTAAAATATAAATCTATATATTGAATTTTAAGTGTACATTTTAATTTGCTAGAGACACATACTGACTCCCAAAAAATACAGAAAAATAAATCTAGCTATGTTTTGATAATATGATCCTAATAAAACTAATTTTGTTGAATTTGGAGACCATTTTAAAAATGGCTATTTTTAAGGGCTATATATATTATTTAAAATATATATAAATTCCATAGTGACTATTTTGAATTTTAAACTGGACACAACTTTCAATTTATATTATGAAATCTCAGTTTTCCACATTCATTGGAAAGATATAATTAAATGGATTCTAATGTTTCTAGTTTTATTGAAATCCGATTTATTTTGAATTCCGTACATTCGTTTGAAATTTAAAATCGAATTATAAAACTACCGCGCCATTTCGAACTCTATTTATAATTAAAATAATTTTATATGTTCTAACTTCAATTTAAATAAATTTTTAGTCGTTATTATTCAAAATAATTCATTTCAAATATTCAAAACTCATTAATATAGCTAAAATAAATTTTTTAAATTGGTTTAGAAATTCCGGGTTGTTACAACCCTGTTAAAGGTAGGATTAATTTCCTAAAGTTGAATAATCAATAAGTAATGATTTTTGATATTAAAACCAAATTGGAGTTTTAATGAATATTTAATTAGATTGAAATGTGAATAAGGTAACTAAATTTACCGAATTCAAGAAATGTTCGAGAATGGAGTACCACCAGTTTTACTCCATGCAATAGCCAAATCTTTAGTTAGATTTGAAATGAGAAATGGTAATAAATTTTACTGATAACACCGTGGGTGTTAGATATGGAGTACTACCAGTTTTGCTCCATAGGATGAATAGGTTGGGATTGGGATAATAAAATAAATGATTACTTCGGCAAGGCTCGATAATCCCGACTAGTATTTAGCTTGGAGTGACTGGTTTTTTGTATTGGAGTATATATACTTCACTATCGGGTGGTGGCTTTGCCAGAATTCGATATTGGAGTATGATGGGCGGTGGTTTATCCGGAGCTTATCTACCTACTTTCCTTTACATTTTTAGAGTCTTGATTTGTTTTGCTTTTGTCTCCTTTTGGTTCTATAGTCGGATGTTGTAGCCTTTTTGTTTTATATTATATATGTGTACTCTCTTCTTTTTAGAAGAACACACATTTTTGTTTTCAAAAAAATCTTTTGAAACTGATATCCAAAGGAAGATTAAAGAATAAGTTTAAAAGAACTTATCTTTGATAAAATTGATGTGAACCTTTCCTTAAAGATATGAATATTTGAATAAAAGAATATTCTAAATTGGATTGAGGCGTATGATTTGTTTTTATAACACTTGATTATTGATTATAAAATACGCGAGTTATTTGGAAAGACTGGGTTTATCCCATTCTGAATAACTGATACAGTGACTAAAATTCGACGATGAAGACGACGGTCGATGGCCGAAGATCTTCACATCGAATGGATGATTACTGATGTCTTGATTGGGTTGTACACCCAAGACAAGGCAACAAATGGTGATCATTCAAACGTACTTGGAGATCGATCGGATATGCGAGAGCCTCTCTCCTGTATCGGACATATGGGACGAGGAATAAGGTGCCTCCGGTTTCGTTCAGACCCAGAACGGACTTGTAAATGGATGTGTGTCTGACATTGGATTTCATTCTGTGTTGATTTATTTCTATTAAATTTATATCTATTTGGTGGTGGAGAATTTATTCTCTTGCTTAACACTCTTCTCTGAGACGTACAAGCTTAGAGGTTATATATTGATAGACGTCAATTGTATGGCATTAATACTCAATGTGTCATGCTAAGATGCAAATGATCAAGGCTTTTGTTGAAAAGCAAAGTTTTGTGGTTGGTGATCAAAGCACGGCTTTAATTAGCATAGCTTTGTGTATAGCGTTAATTCGCGAGCCTCACACCCGGTATGAGTCAAAAATGGGATGAGGGACCGTAGGGACAACGTGCATTTCTTTCTAGCTAGAAATGGTGTCATGGAATGGAGCCTAGAAATTTTTACATATGTGGATGATAGAATGCGAGTCGCCTCGTATATAGGGCAATATGGTCATAGGGTCGACGTACTTACCTATTTGTAGGTCCGGTACGACCGAAAAACGTATTATTCAGGAATAACCAATCCACTAAAGTAAGCGTGGATCGTCCCGACCATTCCCAGGGCTCGCCGCCATCCAAGTCCTAAGGCGTTTGCTAAAATTTCTCGAACCGGTGAGGAAGATTCCATGCCTCGACTCATAGATGGAACCCAATTTCCAATACACGACTTTTTGGTTTTAATTGTAAACCTAAATTGCGACATAGTAGAATGGGCTACTATGCCGTATATGATTGATACATTTATATTTGAAGTTGATTTCATCACTTACAGTAATAATAAAAGATAAATTTCGCGTGTCAAGCATATTTGGCCATTATAAGGTAAAACTTTATCCTCTGGTTTGTGTTTTCATTGTGTGATGGGACCTGAGTCTTATAATGGCTTCATTTTTTCTTTTAGCATTGCGCTATTAGTTTTATGGTATTCTTGGGAGAAAACCCAATCCGTGTTATATGACGTGGTCTCTTGATTTACCCAACTTTAAAATAAAGTTGATAACTGTTATAATTCTCACACCAGTCCCATGACTGACCTGGAGTTTATTGTTTCTACGTAAACTCTGGATTCCCATATTTTCTACACGTGCAGCTAGTAGTTTTGGTTTTTGCAGATATTTCTTTTAATAGGATCCTGGTTTACCGCTGGATCTATATTCGGAAAGCTTTGTATCTGTGTATTTCATTCAGTTGTGTTAGTTGATGTATTTCTGCTATGCATTATGTTTATGTATTTAAAATGTAATTTATTCTCTGATATTATTTTCCTGCTATATAATATTATTTATTTGTACTTTGATATATTCTTGTACTCTGATGTAAATTGTTGTAATAGCAATGAAATGTTCTTATGTTTGTGTTATGAGCGTCGTGTTCTCAAAACAATCCGGGCTCCTCCTTCTCTTTGGGGATCGGGGAAGTCTAGGTCGTTTCATTATGGTATCAGAGCTTTGGTTTACAAAGTTCGAGAACAAGGCACCTTAGAATTGAATGAGAGAATTCATCAAAGATTGGATTAGTGATATCCTATAAGAATGACTCGTTAGAGATAGGGCTAGTAATACCCTAGAATGAGTTTAAGAGTGTTATTTATTAAAAAAGAATTTATTTTTGAAAAGAAAAAATAAATCTTACTGTATGTATTGGAATATTTTATTTGATTTTGGACTATCAAGTATGAGAAGATTTTGCATATACGCCTTGTGAACGTGTATATGAAGCTTTAAATATAATGGGTAGATATAGAATCACACTCTAGTTGCCAAAGGATGATCCTGATGATTACTATAGTATCATCAGTATTTATGTTCGAGTTTCGAAAGTGGGATATCTATATGTTTCCAATTGACTGGTGTGAGAGCCAAAACTTAGTTAGAATTTATTGTCTATGATTTGGCATTAAATATGATTTTTGAAAAGATATAAAAGTTATATATTTGAAAAGCTAATTAACTAATTGATTGTTGGTTGTGATGTTTAATTATTAATTCAACTAATAAAACCAGTATGACAATGGAAGGTAAAATTTAGCCAAATCAAATTTATTACTGAATTTAATTGAAAATTGATTGGAATTGCATACATAGACATGTGTATATAAATTGAACAGGTCATAGCATGGAAGCTAAGTAGAGGAATAAATTTGTATGCCCGTTGAGTTGATTAAGTAAAGAACCTTTGATTCTATCTTCCTTTTCGAGGGCGAAAAGATTTTAAGTGGGGGAGATTGTACAACCCAGATTTTGGAACCAATTTAAAATTTTATTTTTAATTAATTAAATGGATATTAAGAATTTAAAATGATTTATTTTGAGAATAAGCTATTTGAAATTTATTTTTAAACAAAGTTAGAATGTATAAGCTTAAAAATTTAATTAAAAGGAACTCGAAATGACGCGGTAGTTTGAAAATTTGATTTTTAATTTCAAATGAATATATATAATTCAATATAAATCAAAATTTAATGAAACAAGAAAAGTTGGAATATTTTGAACTGTAATTTTCTAACGAATGTAAGAAACTAAGATTTCACTTTATAAATTGTAAGTTATGTCCAGTTTAAAATTTAGAGTAGTCGCTATGAAATATATATATTTTTAAATTATATATAGCCCTTAAAAATAGCCATTTTGCAAAAGACCTCCGTTTTAGACGAAACCACTTTTGTTGGATCCGACATGTCAAATTATAGTAAGGTTTAAAATTTCAAGTCATTTGGAATTAGTATGTGAGCATAGTAAATTTAAATGTGTTTTCAATTTCAGTTTGAATTTAATAAGCTAGAATAAAGGCCATTTTTCAAACGGTCTCCAAATTTGATGAAACTAGTTTTGTTAGGACCTTATCGTCAAAACATAGTTGGATATCAATTTTCACAATTTTTGGAGTCAGTATGTGGCCCCGATAAATTAAAATGCACGTTGAAATTTAATGTTGACCGTTATATTAATTTATATTTTAATTTTGATGAAAACAGATCAAATCGATCGAATTGGCTTGAAACATATTCCATTGTGTCCGGAATAGGGGTGTTAAGTTAGGAACGATAGTCGTCGAGTTTAATTTGGAGTTTGGATTGAAAAACAGGTAATAAACAAATTTAATATTAATAAAATATTAGTGTGTATATATATATATGCTATCTCCTAAAAATCATGGCCTCCTACATATTGCCGGTGCTGCCGCTTACCAATCTAGGGTTAGAAACATTCAAAATTTTAACCTTCAATTCCTCACAATCTAAATCGAATTAATTTATGATTCTAAAAAAAATTTTAGTACTCAGTTAGCTCTATAAATTGGTACCAAGTTGATGAATTCTTGTTGCTTGAATTTGGCGAATTTTGGCTTTAAACACGGCGAGTTCGAGCGCAGTTTCAGGGTAGAGCGGACAACCGAGCGTTTGGCCAAAGGAGGAGCAACTCGAGGCGGTTCACGTGGGCACGTCAGATTGATGGCTAGTCAACCCTATGGCGGGTGCAGGTGGTCAATGATGTCGAGAAATGACTTTGTGCGATCCTAATGTATAACGGAAGAGATAATTAAGGAAAGGATTAGTTTATTTATATATTTAATCAAGTTATTTATGTAATTAATGTATAAACTGCCATATCTTTTTCATATGAGATCGAAATCCGTCGATTTCAGTTGCGTTGTGATCGTGACAACAAACTCCACAACATGGAAATGACCAGAACGGAAATGGAGCAAGCTAAATTTTTAAGCTAAATTAAACATCTGTTTAGTTTAGTTTAAAAATAAAATCTTCAAATAAAGACTGACAGAGTGGAAATCAAAGTGAGAACTCTCTCACTCAAAATTTTGTACAGTTATTTATTTTTATAATTGTATACATATTGATTGCCTGTGATTGCAATATTTGTTTAAAGGATGATGGATGCGTACATTTTTAATGTCGTTATTATCAAACTGTAAATAAATTCACATGGATTGTGATGTAAACCCCGCACGGGTATTGGGACGATAATTTTACATATCGCTCAATTATTTATTGATGATTGAAAACCCCACATGGGTCCGGGGATGATAATTAATTCACATCTCCCTTGGATTTAATTGTTTGTCAACTGATTAATTGACAGACTGTTATAAGCGTTATTTAATTATTTAATGCATATACAGTTGTAAATTGCACTCTGGATGTGAATTGAATGTTTAATAGTTATTTATCACTATTTTTGAATACGTGCGATGTATGGAATCCATATAAATAAAATTATATGGTAATAGATTGAGTCTGATTCTAATTCAGAAATAACAAATATTTTAAAATAATATTCAATGAAAAATCAAAATATGATTTTGATGTCCGACTTTGGATGGACACAAAAATATTGAAATATTCATAACTAATATGAATATGTGAAGCTGAGTTAAGTAGATTTACGCCATTTTAACTCGAACAAATTTTTCTGTCGATTTTATTCATTTTCAAATGAATATCTAAAATATTTGATTTCAAAATCTGATATTTTGGAAATATTATCATTTTAATATTATAATGATATGGAATATTCATTTTTGATTTAAAATTGTAATAAAAGTTGGAATCATTTTTAAAACGAATTTATAAACGATTTATGAAATACATTTTAAAAAGGAAATCGACGAAATATATTATATATATTTAAATGGTTTGAATAGAACGCGCCACGCAGTGACTGTTCGCAAATGTCAACCATTAACTTCGAATTGGGATAACAGGTGATCCGACCATCGGATTCTCGTAATACCAGAACCGCTGGGTTCGTATCGAAAAGAGCTTTCGAATGATGATAAGAGATTTGAAATCTAACGGTTAGATTTTAAGATATGTCTAAATCAGTTTTGGAAAAGTTCGCTATGGTTGCAATTCGGTGGCCGATATTGGAAACCGACTGTAAGGGCCTTAATAAAACTATTTAAAATATGAACAAATTATGTAAAATCATAATAAATGATTTGAAATGACTTTGAATGAAATATTCCACGTTTATAAAGATAAAAGATATTTTTATCAGAATGAGTTGTTTTGCAACTTGAGATAAGAACATAAAAGAAATTATATAGTTTTAATCTTACCAGAATTTTCAACATAAAAATTGGAATGGATTTGAATGGAAATAATCTTTGGAATATTTCAATATTGGATTATGTGATTATATGGATATTGTGGAAGAATTTGGAAGATATAGCTATCGTTATTACCAAAATGATAATTGTTGGTTTAAGAATTTGATATTGAATATAAGCCGATATGATTTCTATTCAGAGCCTTGTATTTAATATCAATTTAGATTTTGGGTTTGTTGTGAATGTTGCCTTCAATAACACTGTTCTTCAACCCAGTTGAGAATAGAATAAATCTTTTAATTAAGATTAATGAAGTTTTCCAATTAATTAATATAAGTGGAATTAAATGGTAGTTGATTACGGGTTCATTGTGAACGATGTTTTAAATGACATTTGTTCTTAAGCCCGATTAACAGTGAAGTTATAATTTGGAATTTATAAATCTTTTCATTAAGACTTAATGGAAATTTTCCGAAGTAAAGTTTTCCAACTTAGTAAAAGAAACTGGAATTTAATGGAATTCGATTTAATAATCGATATGAACGTCTGTAAAGGAAGACATGTACTATTTATGGAATTTAAAAGGCTTTGCAGTTATCCCATTTATAGTATCAATCTGATATGGAAATTTATATCAATTATATGCTGGTCAGATTTCCGTGAAGATTCCATTTTGATGATAGAGGATTTTGGGTTTATCATGAACTGTGTTTTTAATAGAATTGGTTCTTTAACCCTGTTAAAGGCAGGAATAATTTCCTAAAGTTGAATAATCAATAAGTAATGATTTTTGAGATTAAAAACAAATTGGAGTTTTAATGAATCTTTAATTAGATTGAAATGTGAATAAAGTGACTAAATTTACCGAATTCAAGAAATGTTCGAGAATGGAGTATCACCAGTTTTACTCCATGCGATAGCCAAATCTTTAGTTAGATTTGAAACGAGAAATGGTAATAAATTTTACCGATAACACCATGGGTGTTAGATATGGAGTACTACCAGTTTTGCTCCATGGGATGAATAAGTTTGGATTGGGATAATAAAATAAATGATTACTTCGGTAAGGTTCGATAATCCCAACTAATTTTATAAACCTTAATTTGGTTTAAAATTGTTAAAGGATAAAATAAAATCTTTTGAAATTGATATCCAAAGGAAGATTAAAGAATAAGTCTAAAAGAACTTATCTTTGATAAAATTAATAGGAACATTTCCCTAAAGTTGTGAATATTTGAATAAAAGAATATTCTGAATTGGAATGGGCGTATGATGTGTTTTTATAGCACTTGATTATTGATTATAAAATACGAGAGTTATTCAGAAAGACCGGGTTTATCCCGTTCTGAATAACTAATACGGCGACTAAAGGTCGACGATGAAGACGAAGGCCGAGGACCGGAGATCTTCACATCGTATGTATGATTACTGATGTCTTGATTGGGCTGTACACCCAAGAAAAGGTAATAAGTGGTGATCGTGCAGATGTACTTGGAGATCGACCGGATATGCGAGGGCCTCTCTCCTGTATTGGACATATAGGACGAGGTATAAGGTGCCTCCAGTTTCGTTCAGACCCAGAATGGACTTGTAAATGGATGTGTGTCAGACACTGGATTTCATTCTGTGTTAATTGATTTCTATTAAATAAGTATATGTTTGGTGGCGGAAAATTTATTCTCTTGCTTAACACCCTTCTCTGAGACGTACGAGCTTAGAGGTTATATATTGATAGACATCAGTTGTATGGCATGAATTGTCAATGTGTCATGCTAAGATGCAAATGATCAAGGCTTTTGTTGAAAAGAAAAGTCTTATAGATGGTGATAAAAGCATGGCTTTAATTAGCATAGCTTTGTGTATAGTGTTAGTTCGCGTGCCTCACACCCTGTTTGAGTCAAAACGGGATGAGGGACCATAGGGAGAACGTGCGTTTCTTTCTAGCTAGAAGTGGTGTCATGGTATGGAGCCCAGGCATTTTTACATATGTGGATGATAGATTGCGAGGCGCCTCGGATATAGGGCTATATGCTCATAGGCTCGACGTACTGACCTATTTGTAGGTTCGATACGACCGGAAAATGTATTATTCAGGAATAACCAATCCACAAAAGTAAGTATGGACCGGCCCTACCATTCCCAGGGCTCGCCAACATCCGAGTCCGGAGGCATTTGCTAAAGTTTCTCGAACTGTTAAGGAAGATCCCATGCCTCAACTCATAGATGGAACCCAATTTCCAATAAACGACTTTTCGATTTTAGTTGTAAACCTATATGGCGACATAGTAGGATGGGGGTACTATGCGATATATGATTGATACATTTATATTTGAAGTTGATTTCTTCCCTTATAGTAATAATAAAAGATAAATTTCGCGTATCAAGCATGTTTGGCCATTATAAGGTAAAACTCTATCCTCTGGTTTGTGTTTGCATTGTGTGATGGGACCTGATTCTTAAATTGGCTTCATTTTTTTCTTTTAGCATTGCGATTTTGGTTTTATGGTATTCTTGGGAGAAAACCCGTTCCGTGTTATACGGCGTGGTCCCTTGATTTACCCAACTTTAAAATAAAGTTAATAACTGTTATAATTCTCACACCAGTCCCATGACTGACCTGGAGTTTATTGTTTCTAGCTAAACTCCTGGATTCCCATATTTTCCACACATGCAGCTAGTAGTTTTGGTTTTTGCAGATATTTCTTTTAATAGGATCCTGGTTTACTAGTGGAGCTATATTCGGAAAGCTTTGTATCCATGTATTTCATTCAGTTGTGTTAGTTGATGTATTTCCGCTATGCATTATGCTTATGTATTTAAAATGTAATTTATTCTCTAATATTATTTTCCCGCTATGTAATATTATTTATTCATACTCTGATATATTCTTGTACTCTGATGTAAATTGTTGTAATAGAAATGAAATGTTCTTATGTTTTTGTTTTGAGCGTCATGTTCTCAAAACAATCCGGGCACCTCCGTCTCTTTGGGGATCGGGGAAGTCTAGGTCGTTTCATTGTGGTATCAGAGCTTTGGTATACAAAGTTTGAGAACAAGGCACCTTAGAATCGAATGAGAGAATTCATCAGAGATTGGATTAGTAATATCCTATAAGAATGACTCGTTAGAGATAAGGCTAGTAATACCCTAGAATGAGTTTGAAGACTGTTATTTATTAAAAAAAATAGTTCTAAGAAGAAAAAATAAATCTTATTGTACGTGTTGGAATATTTTATTTGATTTTGGACTGTCAAGTATGAGAAGATTTTGCATATACACCTTGTGAAGGTGTATACGAAGCCTTAAATATAATGGGTAGATATAGAATCACACTCTAGTCGCCAGAGGATGATCCTGATGATTACTATAGTATCATCAGTATTTATGTTTGTGTTTCAAAAGTGGGATATCTATATGTTTCTAATTGACTGGTGTGAGAGCCAAAATTAGTTAGAATTTATTGTTTGTGTTTTGACATTGAAATATGATTTTGAAAATATATAAAAGTTGTATATTTGAAAAGCTAATTAACTAATTGATTGCTGGTTGTGATGTTTGATTATTAATTCAACTAATAAAACCAATATGACAATGGAAGGTAAAATTTAGCCAAAATCGAATTTGTTACTGAACTGAATTGAAAATTGATTGGAACTGCATACATAGACATGTATATATATTGAACAGGTCATAGCATGGAAGCTAATTAGAGGAATAAAATTGTATGCCCGACAAATAGGTACATATTTACTGTATTTATTGGGTTTTGATGATTTTATGAGCCAATTGGCAAGCTGCTTGGCTTTTTTCTTTTTGATTGATGAGGGTCCTGTGAGGCAAGTGGTGGTTTTACCGATCAACCCATACAAAGGAGGTTAGGGCGAAATTTTTCAGAAATTTAGGGTGTTAGCCAAATTTTTGGGAAATGAGAAAGTTCTTAGAAACTGAAAAGTTGAAGAACTTGAGTCAAGCGAAGGTTGAGTTGATTAAGTGAACAACTTTCGACTCTCTCTTCGTTTTCGAGGCTGAAAAGATTTTAAGTGGGGGAGATTGTACTACCCAGATTTTGGAACCAATTTAAAATTTTATTTTTAATTGATTTAATGGATTTCAAGAATTTAAAATGATTTATTTTGAGAATTAACTATTTGAAAATTATTTTTAAACAAATTTAGAATGTATAAATTTTAAATTTAATTAAAAGGAACTAGAAATGACGTGGTAGTTTGAAAATTTGATTTTTAATTTCAAATGAATATACTGAATTCAATATAAATCAGAATTTAATGAAACAAGAAACTTTGGAATATTTTGAACTGTAATTTTCTAACGAATGTAAGAAACTGAGATTTCCCTTTATAAATTGTAATTTATGTCCAGCTTAAAATTTAGAATAGCCGCTATGAAATATATATATTTTTAAATTACATATAGCCCTTAAAATAGCCATTTTGCAAACTACCTCCATTTTAGACGAAACTACTTTTGTTGGATCCGTCATGTCAAATTATAGTAAGGTTTAAAATTTCAAGTCATTTGGAATTAGTACGTGAGTGTAGTAAATTTAAACGTGTTTTCATTTTCAGCTTGAATTTAATAAGCTAGAATAAAGGCCATTTTTCAAACGGCCGTTATCGGCAAAACATAGCTGGATTTCAATTTTCATAATTTTTGGAGTTAGTATGTGGCCTTAGTAAATTAAAATGCACGTTGAAATTTAATGTTGATCGTTATATTAATTTATATTTTATTTTAATGAAAACTAATCAAAACGATCGAATTGGCTTACGAAACATATTCCATTGTGTCCGGAATAGGGGTGTTAGGTTAGGAACGATAGTCGTTGGGTTTGATTTGGAGTTTGGATTTAAAACAAGTAATAACCGAATTTAATATTACTAAAATATTAGTATATATATATATATATATGCACACTATCTCCTAAAAACCCTGGCCTCCTACATATTACTGACGCCGCCACTTACCGATCTAGGGTTAGAAACATTCAAAATTTTAACCTTCAATTCCTCACAATCTAGATCAAATTAATTTATGATTCTAAAACAAAAATTATAGTACTCAGTTAGCTCTATAAATGGTATGAAGTTAATGAATTTTTGTTGCTTGAATTTGGAAAATTTTGGCTTTAAACCCGGCGAGTTCGAGTGCGGTTTCAGGGTAGAGCGGATAACCGAGTTCGACGTGGGTTTAGCCAAAGGAGGAGCAACTTGAGGCGGTTCACGTGGCCACGTCAGATCGATGGCTAGTCAACCCTACGGCGGGCGCAGGTGGTCAATGATGTCGAGAAATGGCTTTGTGCGATCCTAATGTATAACGGAAGAGATAATTAAGGAATGGATTAGTTTAATTATATATTTATTCAAGTTATTTATGTAATTAATGTATAAACTGCCATATATTTTTCATATGAGATCGAAATCCGACGATTTCAGTTGCGTTGCAATCGTGACAACAAACTCTACAACATGGAACTGACCAGAACGGAAACAGATCAAGCTAAATTTTTAAGCTAATTTAAACGTCTATTTAATTTAGTTTAAAAATAAAATCTTCAAATAATGACTGACGGAGTGGAAACCAAAGTGAGAACTCTCTCACTCAAAATTTTGTACAGTTATTTATTTTTATAACTGTATACATATTAATTGCCTGCGATTGCAATATTTGTTTGATGGACGATGGATGTGTACAGTTTTAATGTCATTATTACTAAACTGTAAGTAAATTCACATGGATTGTGATGTAAACCCCGCACGGGTATTGGGACGATAATTTTCCTTATCGCTCAATTATTTGTTGATGATTGAAAACCCCACATGGGTCTGGGGATGATAATTAATTCACATCTCCCTTGGATTTAATTATTTGTCAACCGATTAATTGGCAGACTGTTATAAGCGTTATTTAATTATTTAATGCTTATTGTTGTAAATTGCACTCTAGATGTGAATTGAATGTTTAATAGTTGTTTATCACTATTTTTGAATACGTGCGATGTATGGAATCCATATAAATAAAATTATATGGTATTTGATTGAGTCTGATTCCAATTCAGAAATAACAAATATTTTAAAATAATATTCAGTGAAAAATCAAAATATGATTTTGATGTCCGACTTTGGGTGGACACAAAAATATTGAAATAATCATAACTAAAATGAAAATGTGAAGCCAAGTTAAGTAAATTTACGCCATTTTAACTCGAACGAATTTTTCTGTCGATTTTATTCATTTTAAAATGAATACAAAAAAGTTTTGATTTCAAAATCAGATATTTTGGAAATATTACCATTTTCTTGAAAGCAAAATGTGTGATCTTCTATAAAGAAGAGAGCACACATATATATCTATAAATGGAAAATTAACAAATACAAACCGCCTACCTAAAAACAAAAACAAGATAAAAACAAATCTACACACACTGAGTTAACTTCTCCAAACAACAAACATCAAAAAAACAAGAAAAAGACTGCCTCATAACAGACGCTCCAGCACAGGACATAGAATACTCCAATGTATAAACCATCACCAAACCAAACAGCTCATTAAAGAGCCCCTCATCAAAAACTACTTCATGAGTCCTGAGTCCAAGACCTAGAAGAAACGCTACTACCAGAGACTTTATAATATCTGATACGCGCACTGCGACGAACCAAACCCGATCTAGGATAAACACTCCTACGCTTACCCCTCCTTGACAAAGTTATAGACATATCACTAACCTGATTTTTCTCTCCACTTTCCTCTTGCAATCCAACCCCATACCACTCACCAAACTGACAATGACTGTCTCTCAATCCTGACAGCACCGAGCCCATACACACCCCCTTATTCATGGCCAACCATAGGTCCTGCTTCATGACAGAGAAGGTTCTTCTCCTCTTAATCCTTCGATCAACATTAGAAAGCTTAGAAAACGATAAAAATTCTTTTGACACCACCATGTTCCCCTGACATGAACATTTCTCCCCACATACCAATTTCACCATACCATTTTTAATACAAGAATGAATGACAGAAAATTGATAATCCAACAACATATTACCTACCCCTACACGTTTTAGAACTTCCTTGGAATATCCAGCCATATCCACCTTCGCAATTCCTGCTTCCAAACATTGTGAATCCGCAGAAACTTTGTCCAAACTCATCTCGTTTCCCATATCTTCCCCCATCCAATCAAGTCCCCTGCCATCAACCCACTCAGAATTGCCAATACAATATTGCACAAAGGGATCAAGAATCATCGGATCCGTATGCTGTGACCCCAAACATCTCTCAGACAGGATCACCATTACATCTTCACAATGCAAAGAATCATCATATAACTCATTAACCATATCACCCACTAAGTCACAACAATCATCAGTCTTTGATACAACACCCTTCTACAAAGAACCACTCTCCAATCTCATAATAGACTCATCATCGCTTTTCAAGAAACCCTGATAAACAGCTTCTCCTCTAACACAATTAACTGTAGTGTTAATAATATCGAAAAGCCTCATAATATCATTCAATAATAGCAACCCCTTCTTCTTATGCCTTGAAACCGAATCAGAAAATAATCTCCTTAATTTCAAGAAATTAATACAAAACGAGCTAGCATGCTCCTTTCTCTCAGACAGACAAGGCAAAGGAGGATAAATGACATTACTTGAATCACCATGAACCCCCTTTGGCCACAGCAAACCATCCACAAATCCTTCAAAGTGCCATTCCAACAGTAACAACAAATATGCTCCTTCAACCTTCTGATTAGAACTTGACAGATCAAAAAGAATTATGAAAGAAATAAGTTTCTGGCATAATCTCGAACAGATGTAGTGCAATAATTCAGGTTTTGGTTTTCCTCTATAAAACTCCGAACAGAAAATCTTTCTGTGTCCAAGACCACCGCAATGAAAGCATCGACCTTTACTCCTACAATCTTTCACTATATGATCCGATCCTCCGCATCTGAAGCATAATCGAGTCCGCTTTCTCAAGAACGAATTACCATAAGAATCACAAAGATAATTATTTACACCCTGCCTAATTTCAGAACGCGGGGCTCCCTTTGAATTAGAAAAAGAAGAAGAAAAGTCGCGGCTATATCTACCCCATCTGGATTCTTGACGAAAAGAAGAATGAAAAGGAGAGATGGGAGCCGCCATCTTGTTACACAGTACACATATGTATCGGAAATATTACCATTTTAATATTATAATGACATGGAATATTCATTTTTGATTCAAAATTGAAATAAAAGTTGGAATCGTTTTTTAAAACGAATTTATAAACGATTTATAAAATACGTTTTAAAAAGGAAATCGACAAAATATATTATATATATTTAAAAGGTTTGAATAGAACACGCCGCGCAGCGACTGTTCGCGAATTTCAACCATTAACTTCGAATTGGGATAACAGGAGATCCGACCATCAGATTCTCCTAAAACCAGAACCGCTGGGTTCATATCGAAAAGAGCTTTCGAATGATAATAAGAGATTTGAAATCTGACGGTTAGATTTTAAGATATGTCCAAATCAGTTTTGGAATGTCGCTATGGTTGCAATTTGGTAGCCGATATTGGAAACCGGCTGTAAGTGTAATAACCCGGAAAATTCGAGCCAATTTAAAATTTTTATTTTGGCAATTTTGATGAATTTTGAATATTTAAAATGATTATTTTAAATAATAACGACAAGAAATTTAATTTGAATAGAATTAGAACGTATATATTTATTTGAATCGTCATTAGAATATAATTATTTATTTTTAATTATAAAAGGAATTGAAAATGGTGCGGTAGTTCGAAAATTCAATTTCAAATTTCAAATGAATGTATAGGATTCAAAATAAACCGTATTTTAACGAAAGCAAAAATATTAGGATCTAATTGAGAATATCTTTCCAACGAATCCGAAAAATTAAAATTTCATAGCGGGGAAAAAAAATTATATCCAGTTGAAAATTCCAAATAGTCGCTATGGAATCATATCCCTTAAAAATAGCCATTTTGCAAATGACCTCCATTTTCGACGAAACCACTTTTGTTGGACCCGGGATGTCGAGTTATTGCTAGATTCCAATTTTCATAATTTATGAAATCAATATTTAAGCATGGCGCAGGAAAACGTGTTTTGACAGTTTCAGTAAATTTTAATCGATCAGAAAATGACCATTTTTCAAACGGTCTCAGAGTTTGACGAAATTAGTTTTGTTAGAACCGTATCATCAATACGAAGCTAGAAAATATTTTTCGAGAACTTTTAGGTCCGTATGTGGCTCCAGTAAATTGAAATGTGCGTTCAAATTCAATATATAGATTTATATTTTGATTTTGACGGAAACTGTCGAAACAGCCGAACTGGCTTACGATACATATCCCATTGTGTTCGGGATGGGGTTTTTTAGCTAGGGGTGACACTCGTTGGGCTTGATTTGGGGTTCGAATCAAAAAGAGACTTTTTGGTTTGGAATTAAATTAAATAATAAAGTAAATTAGGCCCAAGCCCTTCTCCTTTCCCTTATCCGTGGTCAACAGCCCCCCTTTTTATCGTTCAACGCAGAAATGAAATAAATAAAAACCTAAAAAAAATTCGTGACACCTCCAGCCTCCATCGAACGCACCACCGCCGCCATTTACCACCCGACCACACACCCCTCTCTGCCTCACCCCTCCGATCCCCCTCCTTCTTCATCCTCTTTCCATTCTCGCTCTCCCTCCTCTTCTAATCGAAACGAGACCACCGCCGCGCCAGAAGGGGGCCCACCGCCGAGGTCTGCCCCACTCCGACGCCTCGACCACCTATTGCACGCTTTAACCCCCCCTCCACTCCTCCGATTAACTGTAAGTCCTCTGATTTTTATAATTTTATTTATTCGTTTATTTTGTTTTTTTATGAACACTGATTTTTAATTAGTTAAAAATCTGAGGTTTATATATGTTATGGTTTTAAGTTTATATAATGATAAGATTTTCATTTATAAAAAGAAATCATTTTTTTACAAAAGAAACGATCTTGCATATGTATAAAGATGAGATTTTTAACATAAGAAAGGAAGTGATTTTTAATTTAGAAAAGAAGTGAATTTCGAATAGGAAAGATTAGATTTTTAATTATAAAAAAATATGATTTTTCTTTGTTTGAATAGCGAATAAAATATGCTTTTTTTTATGTGTGAAGATTTAAAATAAAGACATGATTTTTTATGGTGTTAAAGGTTTGGTTTTTATATTATGAAGTAGAGGATTAAAGATGTGATTTTTATTTTAAACGTAGAGGATTAAAAATAGAATTTTTATATAATTGAAAATATAAAAATATGATTTTTATATTGGTAGAGTATTAAAAATATGATTTTTATATTATAGATATAATAAAAATATGATTTTTATATTATAGAAATAATAAAAATATGACTTTTTATATTATAAAAATAATAAAAATATGATTTTTATAATATATAGATAATAAAATTTTGATCTTAATATTTGAAAAGATTATACTTTTATAGTAGGATAAATGTTTGATTTTTATAATAGGAAAAGATTGGATTTTTAGAATTATAAAAATAGAATTTTTATAATAAAAGCGAATAGATAAAGATTCGATTTTATACATGTAGAATGGCAATAAAAATATAATTTTTATTTAGTAGGAAGAATTATAAAAATGTGATTTTTATAAATAAAAATACGATTTTTATAATGTTTTCATTTTGATAAAGATATGATCTTTATATGGATATCATTAAGATAAAAATTCAATTTTTATTATATATGAAGCGAAATAAAAATTCGATCTTTATATAAGAGGGAGAAATATAAAAATATAATTTTTATATAGAAAGAAGCGTTATAAAAATATATGATTTTTATATATGAAGTGCCATTATAAAAATGCGATTATTAAAATAAACATCATATTAAAAATGTGATTTTGAATATGAACAGCGTAGAAAAACTGCTTTGGAATGTCAGGCAAATCCCGACTGTTTGGAAATACAAAAATAAAACCGGTGGAGTGGAACCCTCGGTGAGAACTCCTCACTTTTATGTTATTTTCTAGTTAAAATATATACTAGGATGCAGACGGTGCTTAGCAGCACCCGACACCCGTCGTCCACAGACCATGGACGACTTGTATACTTGTTTGATTGTGTCATGAAAATTGATTGTGTGTTGTGCAATGGAATAAAATATTTATATAGTTAAAAATATGTTATAGTTAAAAATATGTTATAGTTAAAAATAGAATTTTTAACGTGTATATAAATAAAATAAATATTTATAAACAAATCGGACGATTTGTTTATGTATACACATTTGACTGATATTGATTGGGACGATAAATTTTACACATCGCCCAACTGCACAAATAAATTTGTGATTGTTGATTGAAACCCCACACGGGTATTGGGATGAAATTGGACATAAACTAATCCCAATATTTAGTTATATGTCGATCGATTCATTGACAGACTATTATAAGCGTTAAATATTTATATTTGATGCTTATACAGTGAAGAATGCACTATGGATGATGGATGACTGTACTTGATTGTTGTTGTATACATGTGTGTATGAAATCCATATAATCAAATTATATGGTAATTGACTGTGTCTGATTCCAGTTCAGAAAGAATGAATAATTTAAAATAACGAATATTTTAAAATGATGAATATTTTAAAATAATATTCAGTAAAAGATCAAAATTTGATTTTGACGTCCGATTTGGGATGGACACAAATATATTTAAATATATACAGCCATGTTGATTAGATCGACGCCATTTTGACGTGAACGATATTTATATTGATTTTATTCATTTTTATAATGAATATCGAAAACGAAACGATTTCAAAATATAATGTTTTGAAAATATTATCATTTATATATCGATGATATGTAATATTCAATTTTGATTTGAAATTGTATACGAAGTTGAAATCGTTTTGAAAACGAATTTAAAACGATTTATAAAATACAATTTAAAAGGAAATCGATGAAATATATATAATATATTTATATATATAATGGCCTGAATAGAACTCGCTGCGCCGCGGCAGTTTGTGAATTTCGACCATTGACTTCGAACAGACATTACGGGAGATCCGACCATCGGATTCTCCTAAAACCGGAACCGTCGAAAAGAGCTTTCTAACGTATATGAGAAATTAGAAATCTAACGGTTGGATTTGGAATTATGTCCATATCAAATTTGGAAAAGGTCGTTGTAAGTGCAGTTCGATGGCCGTTTATGGAAATCGACCGTACGGGCCTTGATAAAATTATTAAAATAGCAATAATTTGTGTAAAATCATAAGAAACGATTTGGAAAGAATTAGGACGAAAAATTCCATATTTGAAAAAATAAAAGTATATTTTTATCGAAATGAACTAGTTTTGAACTAGAATTATAATTCAATTATTTTTAAAATAAATAAATTGGATTTGAAATGGTTTTAAAAATAAACAGAATTTCCAATATATGAATTGAATGGATTTGAATCGAAATTATCTTCGGAATATTTCGATATTGGATTCCGTGATTATACGGATATTGTGGAGGAATTTGGAAGTTATATATATCGTTATTCCAATACGATATTTGTTGATTTCAGAATTTGATATTGAATATAAGCCAATATATTTTCTATTCAGAGCCTTGTATTTAATATCAAATGGGATTTGGGTTTGTCGTGAATGGTGTATTCATCAACACCGTTCTTAAACCCAGTTGAGAAAAGATTAAATCTTTTTATTTAGATTTAATGAAATATACCAATTAATTAATATTTAATTGGAATAAATAGGAGAATTGATTGTTTTTGGGTTTATCGTGAACGGTGTTTTAAATAACACTCGCTCTTTAACCCGATTATGAATAGAATGTGAATTGGGTTTATTGTGAACTGTGTTTTTAATGACATTCGTTCTTTAACCCGATTTACAGTGAAATATGATTTGGAATTTATAAACCATTTTATAAAGATTTAATGGGATTTTCCAAAGTAACGTTTTCCAGTTTAATATATTGAATTGGAATTGAATGGAATTCGATTTGATAATAATCGAAATGAAATTCTGTGGAGGAAGACTTTTAATACATATGGAATTTAAAAGGCTTTGCCGTTTTTTCATTTATATTATTGGTCGGATACGGAAATTGATATCGATTATATATTGATTTGTTTTCCGTAAAGATTCCATAGTTAATGGAATGTGATTTGGGTTTGTCGTGAACTGTGTTTTAAATGACATTAGTTCTTTAACCCAGTAAATGGCAGGATTTCATGTTTGCCATTGTATTTCGAACTGTATGGTTGATCCCTGCTTGACATATATCCGTTTGGCAGCGGAGAATTTATTCTCTTGCTTAATGCCCTTCTCTAAGACGTACGAGCTTAGAGGTTATATATCGATAGAAATCAATAGTATAGTGTAGATTGTCGATGTGACATGTTTGTGTTTCCAAAGTTAAATGATCATTTATATTGATTTTTGGGAAGATTAAAACTAAGTGGAGATTTAATGAATCTTTAATTAGATTGAAAGGTGGATTGATATTTTAAATTATCAAATTTGGAAAATGATCGAGAGTGGAGTATCGCCAGTTTTGCTCCTAGCAATAGTTAATCTTTAATTAGATTTGATCGGAAAATGGTAATTAAATTTACCGATAACACTGGGGTGTTAGTTATGGGGTAATAACAGTTCTGCTCCATGGGATGAATAGGATAGGATTGGGAAATAAAATAAATGATTACTTCGGTATGGTTCGTTAATCCCGACTAGTTTGGAAAACCGTAAAATGGTTTGAAAGGATATCCAAAGGAAGATTGAAGAATAAATTTTAAAGAATTTATCTTTGATAAAATTAATAGGAACAAATCCCTAAAGATGTGAATATTTAAATAAAAGAATATTTAGAATTGGAATGAGGCATATGCTGTGTTTTTATAGCACTCATTTATTATGTACGCGGTTATTCGGAAAGACCGGGTCTATCCCATTCTGAATAACTGATTCGACGATAAGTCGAAGATGAAGACGGTGGTTGAAGACGGAGGTCTTCACATCGTTTGGACGATTACTGGTGATCTTGATTGGGCTGTACACCCAAGAGGAGGGAAATAGTTGGTGATCGTCCAGGCGTATTTGGAGATCAATGGATATGCGAGGTATAAGGTGTCTCTGGTTTCGTTCAGACCCAGAACGGACTTGTAAATGGATTGTGTGTTTGACATTGGATTTTATTCTATGTTGATTGATTCCTATTAAATATGTATCTGTTTGGTGGCGGAGGATTTATTCTCTTGCTTAACGCCCTTCTCTGAGACGTACGAGCTCAGAGGTTATATATCGATAGATATCAGTCGCATGGCATGAATTGCCTATGTGGCATGCTGAGATGCAGTGATACAAGCTTTTGTTGAAAAGCAGAGTCTTGTGGTTGATGATCAAAGCACGACTTTAATACAGCGTAGCTTTGTGTATGGCATTAATTCGCGAGCCTCACACCTCGGTATGAGTCAAAAACGGGATCGTGACTGCAGGGAGTGCACGACGTTTCTTTCTAGCTATGGGTGGTGTTAGCATTTTACTCGCCCTGACATCGTTGTTATTTTACCTATGTGATTGTTGGATTGCGAGGCGCCTCGGATATATCGTTCTCTTTGGAGCCGATGGATAAAGGTCCGATAGGACCGGGAAACGTGTGTTCAGGAATAACTAATCCTCAAACGTAAGAAAGGACCGGCCCTGAAGATCCAGGGGTCTTCTGCGGGAGATACTGAGACATTTGCTAGAGTGTCTCGAATCAGTGAGGAGCCATCCCTGGCCTCGAATCATGACGAAAATCCAATTTCCAATACGTGGCACTTCGGTTTTATTTGTAGAGCCTAGTATTGGCGACATGATAGATGGTACCCATGCCGCCTAGGATTGATACATTTATATTTGAAGTTGTTTTGACACTATACACATAATAGTATCAAATGATTTGTTTTAAACGTATCAAGCATTATTTGTCTATTATAAGGGAAAACCCTATCCTTTGGCTTGCGATGCATTGTGTGATGGGACCGGGTCTTATAATAGCTTCATTTTTCCAAAATGCATTGCGTTGTTTATTCTATGTACTAGTATTCTTGGGAGGAAACCCGTTCCATGTTCTACGGCGTGGTCCCTTGAATTACTCTATTTAAAGTAAAGTTTTAAATGACTGTTTTAGTTCTCACTCCAGTCACATGACTGACCAGGATTTTATTGTTTTGACCTAAACTCTGGGTGCCCTTATTTTCCACACGGGCAGCTAGTAGTTTTGGTTTTGCAGATTTATATTCACAGGATCCTGGTTTACAACTGGAATGATATTCGGAAAGCTCTGTATCCGTTTATCTCTTTCAGTTGTGTTTTGTATTATTTTCCGCTGCTATGTAATGTATTGTAATCTCTGATATTTTTCTGATGTATTTTATTCATTCATACTCTGTATATTCTTGTATTCTGATGGAATTGTTGTAATTGAAAATGAAATGTTCTTCTGTTTGTGTTCTGATGTGGCTTGTTCTCAACTCAATCTGTGCTTTCCTTCACGGGGAAGTTCGGGTCGTTTCAGCTGGTATCAGAGCTCTGGTTTACAGAGCTCGAGAACAAGACACATTAGAACCAAACGAAAGAATTCATCAGAGATTGGATTAGTAATATCCAATGAGAATGACTCGTTAGAGATAGGATCAGCAGTATCCTAGAATGAGTCTGAAGAGTGTGTTTTTATAAATAAAAATGAAAACAATTTTTGTTTTGAAAATTTGAATCATATTATACGTATTTGAATATTTATTTGTATTGATTTGGACAATCCAATATATAAAGATTTTGCATATACGCCTTGCAAACATATATTCGAAGTTTTAATATACTAGGTAGATATAGAATCATACTCTAGTAGCCCGAAGATGATTTTGATGATTGAGTACTCGTCATCAGAATTTATGTTCGAGTGACGAAATTGGGATTTCTATATGATTCCAATTGACTGGTGTGAGAACCAAAAACTAGATAGGGCTTATTGTTGTGAATTGGCATCAAAAACATGATTTTTGCATATGTATCAAATTTATGTGTTTGAAACGTTAATCAACTAATTGATTTATGGTTATGTTGTATGATTATTCCTTTAAACCAACACATGAAAGAAAGGTAAATTTAGGCCAAATTGAACCAAATATTGAACTGTATTGAAATTTGTTGGAAATGCATGCATGTACATATATATGTGTGAACAGGTCATTGCAAGGAGGCTAGAGAAGAGGAATAAAATTGTATGCCCGACAAATAGGTACATGTTTATTAATTTCTTGGGTTTTGGATGATTTTTTGAGCCGCTTGGCTGTTTCTTTTTCTTTTTGGATTGGAAAGAATTGTATGGCAATTTTAGGATTTTCTCGGTGCTCCCGTGCAAGGGAGATTATGGCGAATTTTTTTGAAAATTTAGGGTGTTAGCCAAATTTTTGAAAATTTGAAAAGTTCTTAGAAACTGAAAATTTGAAGAACTTAAGCCATAATGAAAATAATGAAAGTTGAGTTGGTCTGTAAAACCACTTTCAGCTCCGTTCCTTTTCGAGGACGAAAAGATTTTAAGTGGGGGAGATTGTAATAACCCGGAAAATCCGAGCCAATTTAAAATTTTTATTTTGGCAATTTTGATGAATTTTGAATATTTAAAATGATTATTTTAAATAATAACGACGAGAAATTTAATTTGAATAGAATTAGAATGTATATATTTATTTGAATCGTCGTTAGAATATAATTATTTATTTTTAATTATAAAAGGAATTGAAAATGGCGCGGTAGTTCGAAAATTCGATTTCAGATTTCAAATGAATGTATAGGATTCAAAATAAACCGAATTTTAACGAAAACAAAAATATTAGGATCTAGTTGAGAATATCTTTCCAACGAATCCGAAAAATTGAAATTTCATAGCGGGAATAAAAAGTTATGTCCAGTTGAAAATTCCGAATAGTCAATATGGAATTGTAGCCCTTAAAAATAGCCATTTTGCAAATGACCTCCATTTTCGATGAAACCACTTTTGTTGGATCCAGGATGTCGAGTTATTTCTAGATTCGAATTTTCATAATTTATGAAATCAGTATGTAAGCGTGGCGCAGGAAAACGTGTTTTGACAGTTTCAGTCAATTTCGATCGACCTGGAAATGGCCATTTTTCAAACGGTCTCAGAATTTGATGAAATTAGTTTTGTTAGAACCGTATCGTCAATACAAAGCTAGAAAATATTTTTCGAGAATTTTTAGAGTC
Organism: Allium sativum; assembly: GCA_030737875.1. NCBI lineage: Eukaryota > Viridiplantae > Streptophyta > Magnoliopsida > Asparagales > Amaryllidaceae > Allium > Allium sativum. Next base: position 744,071,062 of record CM060909.1, on the reverse strand, counting down.
CGTATGTGGCCCCGGTAAATTGAAATGTGCGTTCAAATTCAATATATATATATATTTATATTTTGATTTTGACAGAAACTGGTCGAAATAGCTGAACTGACTTACGATACATATCCCATTGTGTTCCGGATGGGGGTATTTAGCTAGGGGTGACAGTCGTTGGGCTTGATTTGAGGTTCAAATCAAAAAGAGACTTTTTGGTTTGGAATTAAATTAAATAATAAAGTAAATTGGGCCCAAGCCCTTCTCCTTTCCCTTATTCGTGGCCAACAGCCCCACTTTTTATCGTTCAACGCAAAAATGAAATTAAAAAAAAAAACCTAAAACAAAAATCGCGACACCTCCAACCTCCATCGAACGCACCATCGCCGCCATCTACCACCCGACCGTACAACCCTCTCCGCCTCACCCCTCTGATCACCCTCCTTCTTCATCCTCTCTCCATTCTCACTCTCCCTCTTCTTCTAATCGAAACGAGACCGCCGCCGCACAAAAAGGGGGCCCCAACGCCGAGGTCTGCCCCACTCCGACGCCTCGATCACCTGTTGCGCGCCTTAAACCCCCCCACTCCTCCGATTAACTGTAAGTCCTCTGATTTTTGTAATTTTATTTATTCGTTTATTTTGGTTTTTTATGAACACTGATTTTTAATTAGTTAAAAATCTGAGGTTTATATATGTTACGGTTTTTAATTTATATAATGATAAGATTTTCATTTATAGAAAGAAATCAATTTTTTTTACAAAAGAAACGATCTTGCATATGTATAAAGATGAGATTTTTAACATAAGAAAGGAAGTGATTTTTAATTTAGAAAAGAAGTGAATTTCGAATAGGAAAGATTAGATTTTTAATTATAAAAAAATTATGATTTTTCTTTGTTTGAATAACGAATAAAATACAGTTTTTTTTATGTGTGAAGATTTAAAATAAAGACATGATTTTTTATGGTGTTAAAGGTTTGGTTTTTATATTATGAAGTAGAGGATTAAAGATGTGATTTTTATTTTAAAGGTAGCGGATTAAAAATAGAATTTTCATATAATAGAAAATATAAAAATATGATTTTTATATTGGTAGAGTATTAAAAATATGATTTTTATATTATAGATATAATAAAAATATGATTTTTATATTATAGAAATAATAAAAATATGACTTTTATATTATAGAAATAATAAAAATATGATTTTTATAATATATAGATAGTAAAAATTTGATCTTTATATTTAAAAAGATTATACTTTTATAGTAGGATAAATGTTTGATTTTTAGAATAGGGAAAGTTTGGATTTTTAGAAATATAAAAATAGAATTTTTATAATAAAAGTGAATAGATAAAGGTTCGATTTTATACATGTAGAATGGCGATAAAAATATAATTTTTATTTAATAGGAAGAATTATAAAAATGTGATTTATATAAATAAAAATATGATTTTTATAGTGTTTTCATTTTGACAAAGATACGATGTTTATATGGATATCATTAAGATAAAAATTCGATTTTTATTATATATGAAGCGAAATAAAAATTCGATTTTTATATAAGAGGGAGAAATATAAAAATATAATTTTTATATAGAAAGAAGCGTTGTAAAAATATATGATTTTTATATATGAAGTGCCATTATAAAAATTCGATTATTAAAATAAACATCATATTAAAAATGTGATTTTGAATATGAACAGCGTAGAAAAGACTTCTTTTGAATGTCAGGCAAATCCCGACTGTTCGGAAATACAGAAATAAAACCGGTAGAGTGGAACCCTCGGTGAGAACTCCTCACTTTGTTGTTATTTTCTAGTTAAAATATATACTAGGATGCAGACGGTGCTTAGCAGCATCCGACACCCGTCGTCCACAGACCATGGACGACTTGTATGCTTGTTTGATTGTGTCATGAAAATTGATTGTGTGTTGTTGAATGGAATAAATTATTTATATAGTTAAAAATATTTTATAGTTAAAAATAGAATTTTTAACGTGTATATGAGTAAAATAAATATTTATAAACAAATCGGATGATTTGTTTATGTACACACATTTGACTGATATTGATTGGAACAATAAATTTTACACATCGCCCAACTACACAAATAAATCTGTGATTGTTGATTGAAACCCCACACGGTTATTGGGATGAAATTGGACATACACTAATCCCAATATTTAGTTATATGTCGATCAATTGATTGACAGACTGTTATAAGCGTTAAATATTTATATTTGATGCTTATACAGTGTAGAATGCACTATGGATGATGGATGACTGTATTTGACTGTTGTTGTATACATGTGTGTATGAAATCCATATAATCAAATTATATGGTGATTGACTGTGTCTGATTCCAGTTCAGAAAGAATGAATATTTTAAAATTATAAAAATAGAATTTTTATAATAAAAGTGAATAGATAAAGATTCGATTTTATACATGTAGAATGGCGATAAAAATATAATTTTTATTTAGTAGGAAGAATTATAAAAATGTGATTTTTATAAATAAAAATACGATTTTTATAATGTTTTCATTTTGATAAAGATACGATCTTTATATGGATATCATTAAGATAAAAATTCGATTTTTATTATATATGAAGCGAAATAAAAATTCGATCTTTATATAAGAGGGAGAAATATAAAAATATAATTTTTATATAGAAAGAAGCGTTGTAAAAATATATGATTTTTATATATGAAGTGCCATTATAAAAATGCGATTATTAAAATAAACATCATATTAAAAATGTGATTTTGAATATGAACAACGTATAAAAGACTGCTTTGGAATGTCAGGGAAATCCCGACTGTTCGGAAATACAGAAATAAAACTGGTGGAGTGCAACCCTCGGTGAGAACTCTTCACTTTTATGTTATTTTCTAGTTAAAATATATATTAGGATGCAGACGGTGCTTAGCAGCACCCGACACCCGTCGTCCATAGACCATGGACGACTTGTATGCTTGTTTGATTGTGTCATGAAAATTGATTGTGTGTTGTGGAATGGAATAAAATATTTATATAGTTAAAAATATGTCATAGTTAAAAATAGAATTTTTAACGTGTATATGAATAAAATAAATATTTATAAACAAATCGAATGATTTGTTTATGTATACACATTTGACTGATATTGATTGGGATGATAAATTTTACACATTGCCCAACTGCACAAATAAATTTGTGATTGTTGATTGAAACCCCACACGGTTATTGGGATGAAATTGGACATACACTAATCCCAATATTTAGTTATATGTCAATCGATTGATTGACAGACTGTTATAAGCGTTAAATATTTATATTTGATGCTTATACAGCGTAGAATGCACTATGGATGATGGATGAGTGTATTTGATTGTTGTTGTATACATGTGTGTATGAAATTCATATAATCAAATTATATGGTAATCGACTGTGTCTAATTCCAGTTCAGAAAGAATGAATATTTTAAAATAACGAATCCATATAATCAAATTATATGGTCTCTTCGGAGCCGAGGATATAGGTCCGATAGGACCGGGAAATGTGTGTTCAGGAATAACCGATCCTCAAACGTAAGAGAAGTCCGGCCCTGAAGATCCAGGGATCTTCTGCGGGAGATCTTGAGGCATTTACTATAGTGTCTTGAATCGGTGAGGAGCCATCCCTGGCCTCGACTCATGACGGAAATCCAATTTCCAATACGTGACACTTCGGTTTTATTTATAGACCCTAGTATTGGCGACATGATAGATGGTACCCATGCTGCCTAGGATTGATACATTTATATTTGAAGTTGTTTTGACACTATACACATAATTGTATCAAATGATTTGTTTTAAACGTATCAAGCATTATTTGGCTATTATAAGGGAAAACCCTATCCTCCAGCTTGCATTGCATTGTGTGATGGGACCTGGGTCTTATAATAGCTTCATTTTTCCAAAAAGCATTGCGTTGTTTATTCTATGCACTAGTATTCTTGGGAGGAAACCCGTTCCGTGTTATACGGTGTGGTCCCTTGAATTACTCTGTTTTAAAGTAAAGTTTTAAATGACTGTTTTAGTTCTCACACCAGTTACATGACTGACCTGGAGTTTATTGTTATGACCTAAACTCTGGGTGCCCCTATTTTCCACACGGGCAGCTAGAAGTTTTGGTTTTGCAGATTTATATTCACAGGATCCTGGTTTACAGCTGGAATGATATTCGGAAAGCTCTGTATCCGTTTATCTCTTGCAGTTGTGTTTTGTATTATTTTCCGCTGCTATGTAATGTATTGTAATCTCTGATATTTTTCTGATGTATTTAATTCATTCATACTCTTTATATTCTTGTATTCTGATGGAATTGTTGTAATTGACAATGTAATGTTCTTCTGTTTGTGTTATGATGTGGTTGTTTCTTAACTCAATTCGTGCATTCCTTCACGGGGAAGTTCGGGTCATTTCAGTAAGTGCCTTAATAAAACTATTAACAATATGAACAAATTATGTAAAATCATAATAAATGATTTGAAATGATTTCGAATGAAATATTCCACGTTTGTAAAGATAAAAGATATTTTTATCAGAATGAGTTGTTTTGCAACTTGAGATAAGAACTTAAATGAAATTATATGGTTTTAATCTAACCAGAATTTTCCAACATAAAAATTGAAATGGATTTAAATGGAAATAATCTTCGGAATATTTCGATATTGGATTCCATGATTATATGGATATTGTGGAAGAGTTTGGAAGATATAGCTGTCGTTATTCCCAAAATGATATCTGTTGGTTTCAGAATTTAATATTGAATATAAGCCGATATGATTTCTACTCAGAGCCTTGTATTTAACATCAATTTAGATTTTGGGTTTGTTGCGAATGTTGCCTTCAATAACACTGTTCTTCAACCAAGATGAGAATAGAATAAATATTTTAATTAAGATTTAGAGTAGTTTACCAATTAATTAATTCAATTGGAATTGAAATGAAAGTTGATTTTGGGTTTATCGTGAACAATGTTTTAAATAACATTTGTTCTCTAACCTAATTAACAATGAAGTTATGATTTGGAATTTATAATCTTTTAATTAAGATTAATGGAATTTTCCAATGTAAAGTTTTCCAGCTTAATAAAAGAAATTGGAATTTAATGGAATTCGATTTAATAATCGAGATGAACATCTGTAAAGGAAGACCGGTACTATTTATGGAATTTAAAAGGCTTTGTTGTTATCCCATTTATAATATCAGTCTGATATGGAAATTTATATCAATTATATGCTGATCAGATTTCCGTGAAGATTCCATTTTGATGAAAGAGAATTTTGGGTTTATCGTGAACTGTATTTATTAATAACATTGGTTCTTTAACCCTGTTAAAGGCAGGATTAATTTCCTAAAGTTGAATAATCAATAAGTAATTTCCTAAAGTTGAATAAAGTAACTAAATTTACCGAATTCAAGAAATGTTCGAGAATGGAGTATCACCAGATTTACTCTATGCGATAGCCAAATCTTTAGTTAGATTTGAAACAAGAAATGGTAATAAATTTTACTGATAACACCATAGGTGTTAGATATGGAGTACTACCAGTTTTGCTCCATGGGATGAATAAGTTGGGATTGGGATAATAAAATAAATAATTACTTTGGTAAGGTTCGATAATCCCGACTAGTTTTATAAACCTTAATTTGGTTTAGAATTGTTAAAGGACAAAATAAAATCTTTTGAAATTGATATCCAAAGGAAGATTAAAGAATAAGTTTAAAAGAACTTATCTTTGATAAAATTAATAGAAACATTTCCCTAAAGATGTGAATATTTAAATAAAAGAAAATTCTGAATTGGAATGGGCGTATGATGTGTTTTTGTAGCACTTGATTATTGATTATAAAATACATGAGTTATTTTGAAAGACCTGGTTTATCCTGTTCTGAATAACTGATACGGTGACCAAAAGTCGACGATGAAGACGAAGGCCGAAGACCAGAGATCTTCACATTGTATGGATGATTACTGATGTCTTGATTGGGCTGTACACCCAAGACACGGTAATAAGTGGTGATTGTGCAGACGTACTTGGAGATCGACCGGATATGCGAGGGCCTCTCTCCTGTATTGGACATACGGGACGAGGAATAAGGTGCCTCCGGTTTCGTTTAGACCCAGAACGAACTTGTAATGGATGTGTGTCAGACATTGGATTTCATTCTGTGTTAATTGATTTCTATTAAATAAATATCTATTTGGTGGCGGAGAATTTATTCTCTTTCTTAACACCCTTCTCTGAGATGTACGAGCTTAGAGGTTATATATTAATAGACATCAGTTGTATGGCATGAATTGTAATTGTGTCATGCTAAGATGCAAATGATCAAGGCTTTTGTTGAAAAGAAAAGTCTTGATGATGATGATAAAGGCATGGCTTTAATTAGCATAGCTTTTTGTATAGCATTAATTCGCGAGCCTCGCACCCTGTATGAGTCAAAAATGGGATGAGGGACCGTAGGGAGTACGTGCGTTTCTTTCTAGCTAGAAGTGGTGTCATGGTATGGAGCCCAGACATTTTTATGTATGTCGATGGTAGATTGTGAGGCGCCTCGGATATAGGGCTATATGCTCATTGGTTCGACGTACTGACCTGTTTATAGGTCCGATAGGACCAGGAAACATATTCTTCAGGAATAACCAATCCACTAAAGTAAGTGTGGACTAACCCTACCATTCCTAGGGCTCGCCAATGTCCAAGTCCTGAGGCATTTGCTAGAGTGTCTTGAACCGGTGAGGAAGATCCCTTTCCTCGACTCATAGATGGAACCCAATTTCCAATATGCGACTTTTTGGTTTTAGTTATAAACCTATATGGCGACATAGTAGGATGGGGTACTATGTCGTATATGATTGATACATTTATATTTGTAGTTGATTTCTTCACCCATAGTAATAACAAAAGATAAATTTCGCGTACCAAGCATGTTTGGCCATTATAAGGTAAAACTCTATCCTCTGGTTTGTGTTTGCATTATGTGAGACCTGAGTCTTATAAAGGCTTCATTTTTTTCTTTTAGCATTGCACTTTTGGTTTTATGGTATTCTTGGGAGAAAACCCGTTTTGTGTTATACGGCGTAGTCTCTTGATTTACCCAACTTTAAAATAAAGTCAATAACTGTTTTAGTTCTCACACCAGTCCCATGACTGACCTGGAGTTTATTGTTTCTACCTAAACTCTAGATGTCCATATTTTCCATACGGGCAGCTAGTAGTTTTGGTTTTTGCAGATATTTTTTTAAAAGGATCCTGGTTTACCGCTGAAGCTATATTCAGAAAGCTTTGTATCCGTATATTTCTTTCGGTTGTGTTAGTTGATGTATTTCCACTACGGATTATGTTTATGTGTTTAAAATGTAATTTATTCTCTGATATTATTTTCCCGCTATGTAATATTATTTATTCGTACTCTGATATATTCTTGTACTCTGATGTAAATTGTTGTAATAGCAATGAAATGTTCTTAAGTTTGTGTTCTGACGTGTCGTGATCTCAAAACAATCCAGGCTCCTCCGTCTCTTCGGGGATTGGGGAAGTCTAGGTCGTTCCATTGGCGGATCTGCTTTTCATTTTAGGAATAAGAGAAATGACATAGTTTGACTTCTGATTTATTGAGAAAAGGGGAATTCGTTATTTTATTAAGGGAAATGGCCATTTTGGTTTTTGTTTTCAACAGAAAGGAATGGGAGAGTTTGCGTACGATTATACAGAGGAAGAGAACTTAAGCGTTAAGGAATTCTAGGTCTGTGTAAGGTATAGGTATATGTAGGCATTAAGTACAATGAATTTAATGCGATTTGAGTTTTAATTTAATACGATTTGATTCATTCTTATTCGTTTAAATCTTACAATAATATAATTTAGGGTTCTGAATTCCATTTGAAACACAACAACTGAAGTTTATGGTGTTTAACTACTATTTTGAACACACCGAAACAGGTTTCAAAGCTCAATTTGATCATATGGAGAAGATATTAATTTAGATTGATATATATAAATTCAAAACAATAAATTTCTTTATAATAAATTATTATTATTATCGTTTATTATCAAATACAATTCCTATTGATCATTTGAATTATTTTGACTCCGTATTAATTTCGAATTGAATTATTTCAATTCTCGTATTTCGATAATTATATATATTCAAAATAAATCGTATTTTGATTATTAAATTGATAACTCAATATAAAAATCAATTTATATTATTAAATAAATATTTAAAATAAATATTAAATATTCAAGAACAAATCGACCAAAATCTGGGTCGTTACATTGGTCTGTTATTGTAGCTGCACCATGTGTGTGGCTTGGACCTTGTTGTTACACCATATGCTCTGATCATTATGAATATACTTGCTGTTATGTGTCTAGTTTGGCTTGAGCCTACCCATGCACTGCTATGTAGATATGAATCTGCATTCATTTTTATTTGCATCTCTTTGCCATGTGCATTTCATCCAGTCCTTGAAATGTTTGTGCATATATCTATTGAAACTTGGTATGAACTTGTGCATTGTGCCACCTTGTTCTTTGTCATGCACTTGAACCAATATGTGTGAACGTAGTTGTTGTGTAGTTGACCCTTGGTTGAAGTTTTCCAACTGCCATGTGATGTCCATGTTTACTTTGCACGATCTTCATGTTGTAGTGCCTCTTTGCCGTGACACTTGAGCTTGTAGTATTGTGTGTCATTCCTACTTGTGCATATGTTTGTGGCTATTGTAGCATTGCTTTAACATGCTGTATTGTATACCAAAATGATCCATTTGACCAAGAACTTGTTGTGTGTGTACTATGTACACTTGTTTGTGCATTTATGTGCTTCCTGATTCATATTGCACCAGAACCTCTTTGTTGATCTGAAATTGACTACTGTATTGGCTTGACTTGTGATGTTCGTGCACCCATTTTGTGCCTAGCTAGTCCTCTGGCTTGTTTCATGTGCATGCACTGCTGTATCACTTATGTATTATCCATGCAGGTCCTATAACCTCTGTTGTATTGATGTGCTTAACCCTGACCTGATCTATGTCTATGCATTGTGATCATGTGTACTTGAACATGTGTAACTTTACTTGATGTTGCAGTAGCACTTGTATTTTCTTTTTTACCTATCAGTGTGTCTACACTGCTATGTATTTGTATATTTGTCACTTGCCTATATTATGTTGACTTGAGATACACTTGAGATACCGATTGCATGTGTTATCCAGATTTGATTTGGGACCGTTTACTTATTTCTTGGCTTATTTTGTTCTGTGCTTTGCCAGGCATATATACATATACATATACATATACATATACATATATATATATATATATATATATATATATATATATATAGACACACACACACACATTCATGTGTGTATATGTATGCCATGTTGCATCTGAGTTGTTATTGACCAGGCCTGAGTAGATGGCATCTTTGTACATTGAGTTGGTTTTGTAACTGTTCACCTAAAAATCACTGTATACATGTGAAAAATATTTTTCTGTTTACATCAGCATAAAACTATACGATGTGTCGTGGTTGGTCAAGATCAACAGAACACAAAAGTGAGTCGAGTCTGGTCTTGAACAACATACCACTATAGTTGGGTTGAGGCTGATTTGCTGGCACTAGCATACAGTTTGCCTTGTGGTATTTACAGTGAATCACTATGAATATTACAAGCAGTCTAGACACAAACAAATGTATATACATATTGAACCAAGTCTACAAAGATGATGAGAAACATACCAAAATTTTGTGGTAAATAAAATTTAAAATAAATTTATATTTGTCTGCAGATGATTTAACTTTTTTATTCCATTTTTCTGTGTGTTTCTTTGACTGGTATGCAGGCAAAGAATTTGAAGACAAAGTGTGAGTCAGTGTGTGTAACAGAGCGATCTGATTGAAATATATTGAGGAACCGTGTATAAGAAATTGAATGTGTTACATCACAATGAGATGTACAATAGTGGAGTCAAAAAATTTGTACTATTTCGAATGTTGAAATAAAATATTTATTTGAATAAAAACACTGTTCGAATATTGAATTCTGTGGAATAGTATCTTATTCAAAAATAAACATTTGTTTACGTATGAGATGAAGTATAGAATAATACAATTACAAACATGAACATTTGTAGAATAATATATATATTTGTTATCATAAATTATATCGTTATATTCAGCGGTAGAAACTATTGTATATAGCGTATATTACTATATATTATACAGTTTAACGGTCCTTAGTGGATGGTGATCCCAAACATCCTTTAAATTACTTGTAACACCCCGAATTTTTGAGTAATCAGATTAACTAAATTTAAGAATACTTAATTTCAAATATGGGAATTAAGGGAAACGGGTTGTGCCATTGCGTTCGTCTCGGAATTCTTCTAAAGATAGAGTCCGAGTTTGCGTAAAACGGATGCCGTATGAAGAAGATAAGGACGAACGAAGTTTATTGAAAAAAAAGAGAGGGAGGATTGCACTGGCGCACTTGGGAAGTGCGCCAGTACAAATTTGCATTGGCGCACTTCCCAAGTGCGCCCAGGCCGAGAGAAAACCTGCACAGCCTTCTGGTTCAGTCTGACCCATGTTCTGACTCATTGCTGAGTCCTTTCTGACTCCTTGCTGAGTCATTAGGGCTGAGGTGTCACCCTATCCTGACTGAGTGGTTTTGATTAACCCTAAGATCATCCGATGGCTATAATTAAATTGAAATTCTATATAAACATGTGTAGACTCAAACCCTAGAATCAAATCAAAATTAGATCAGTGGCCGTCATGTTGTCACTCCAAACCCTAGAGTAGCCGCCACCAACTAGAAGCAAATTAAAGACAACAATTCAATTCAAATCAAGCCTAAAACTACAACAATGAAATTGTCTACAACAAGGGAACGCTAATCAATTACAAAATTCAGATCCTAGAACTCAAGACCCCTTATTCGGTGAGGTCTAGTCACTTTTAGGTTTAAATAAATAAAAGTGAATCGTGGTAGACTATGATTTGGTTATATGTTGTTTGTATTTATGCAAGTTTATTGTTGTGAATCATGAAATGATGCAAGTTCCTTATTATGTAAGTTCATTATTGTTGTGAATCATGAAATGATGCAAGTTCATTATCGTTGTGAATCATGAAGTTATGCAAGTTATTATGTTGAGAAACTATGAATCTATGCAAGTCGTTATCATGAATCTATGCAAGTCGTTATCATGAATCTATGCAAGTTGTTATCATGAATCTATGCAAGTCGTTATTATGCAAGTTGTTATCATGAATCTATGCAAATTGTTATGAGATCATGCAAGTTACCTATGCAAGTTATTGTGTGATGAATTCATGAACCTATGCTAGCTGTTATGTTGTGAATCATAAACCCATGTAAGTCAACTATGCAAGTTGTTATGTTGCAAAATCATGAATCTATGCAAGTTGTTAATTATGCGGTGAATCATAATTATATGTGAAGTTATCATGTCATTTTCCCTAGTTGTCATGCTTATGCCAAGAATTGTACTGAAAACGATCACCTTTTCATTCCCTTTATTTTATTGTTATGGCGAGGCTACCTTGTAGCCTCGATGACGCTAAAAACGCAAACGGTTACGCTAGTTAAGAAACGGGGAAAAAGGGCAATTTGTGATAGGTATAGTGGTTATGTAAATTGGACACATGATTGTAGTAGGAAAACATATAAATAATTACCTATTATGAGATGGGTAAAATTGGGTAAAAATGGTATAATTTGAATATGACCATTTATGGATAGGAAATTCAAATTGTTAATAAGATAGGTATTGACACCTATGAAGAGGAAAGGATTAATTAATTAACTTAATTAATCAGAAGAGGAATGTTTAAGCAATTAAAGTCTGAAGATTTAATATTGAGAATTGGCATAAAATAAATTTGTGATGAAATTGGTATGATTTTACATACCATAAATAGATGGACATAATTGAGTCAATTATGGCCATAGCTAAATTTGGAATTAATTGATAATTTGAATAGGAAAAGTAATTCAAATTGGGGAATGATTAATTAGGAGTAATTAATCATCTAAGACACGAGGTTAGGCTATTTTGTGGTATAAGACTGCCCGGACCCGCCCGGCAAATCCAGTTGCCACAAATGCCAGTCTAATGTGGGAGGTCTTAGGCATAAACTAAATGTGTGACAGTTGTAAAGACACGAGGTTAGGCTCTTTTGTGGTGTAAGACTACCCAGACCCGCCCGGCAAATCCAGCTGCCACAAATGCCAGTCTAATGTGGGAGGTCTTTATAAGGTTACAGTCTTAATGAATTAAGAAACACTTAACCAGATAAACATGCAGTAGGACATGAGGGGTTAAGTGGGTGCCTTGGGTGGCATATGGAATTAAGTGGGTGCCTTGGGTGGCATGTGAAATACGATTAGATGTTTCAATAATTAATTAATGCTGATTAAAGACTACTTAACCTAACTTAATACATATGGACTGTATGATGATAGAAATAAGTTAGGGTTAAGTAAAATGAATTGGATTGTGGGTGGGTTAAGTACAACTGATGGGTAGGTGGGTAATATTAATATATATAGGCCCACAAACTTAACCATTAAAAAGGGGTTATGTAATTAAAGACACCTAATGGTATACATAATCGGGGCAGAATAGTAAAGTTATGTATTAAAGACACCTTTAGGGGTACACATAACTAATGGGAATAGGTAGAGTTATGTATTAAAGACACCTATAGGTACACATAACCGATAGGTAGAATAGGGGTTATGTATTAAAGACACCTATAGGTACGCATAACTGATTGAGGGCTATGTAATTAAAGACTCCTTAGGGTATACATAGTTAGTAGAAAACCTAGTGGGGATACAATACATAAGGGAGAGCTCGTATCATGTTGTGTGGGACCCATTTCAGTCAGTAACTCGGAGGGGTATCAAAGTAAAGAACCCCGTACTAGGCGAGGAAGGGGCACGCTTACTGATTTATTGTAAGAGATCTAAAACGAGACGGATGGTGTGGGTGGCGCAAACCGACCGGGGACATGTGCGTGCATGGGACGGGCAGAGGGGGACAAGACGACCGTGACACCAGTAGGTATAATTGTGCACACCTTGGTTTGCCACTTTAGGGAAGTGATACCCCCTAGTTGTTTGACCAGCATAGGGTATCTACAGAGTAGGGAGCCGATCGATTAAGGTAGTGGTTAGGGTATACCCGGACGTATGCCCTAAGTCTACCAATTTATAGTAGGAGGGTAGTGGGTACAACTAGTTGAGATGGGAGCAGGCGACACCTATGACAGGAGCTAGGAATACATGAAACTACCACCATCATTATCATTAGCGGAAGGGATCATGCCATCTTGATTTTACTAGTAATAGTGCAGAGTAGTTTGTAGTGAAGCATACATCTTACCTTATTTGTCCTATCATACCTGCCATCTGTACCATGAATCCTCTTATCCACTTTGTATGCCTGTCATGTTTACCTTTATTTATTTACTGGCTAAAAGTTACTGGACTCACCAGACGTATGTCTAACCTAGTTTGTTTCGCCTCTTTTCTTCCGTTTCCCCCCTAGGTTCTCAGGGAGGAAACACACAGGTTTAGTCAGGATTTGGATATCATCTTCTAGGAGCTACTTCAGAAGTATGGCTCGAGTCTCTGTCTCTTATATGGCTTGCTCTTTAATATGGGGAATGATGTTTTCTTTTAAATACCTATGTACTATGATAATATAAGACATAAGTGTTTTGTTGTAAGGGTTTTATGACTCATGGTACTATGTAACAAGATATTTTGGTAATTTAATAAAGTTGTTTATTTTCCGTTGCAAAATTTTTATATCAGTCTTATGATATTCTGTGTCTGTTTACCTAAAACGCTCCACTGAAGTTAAGGCAATTCCTTTATGAGTGACCTTAATGGAGATGGGGTGTTACACTTGGTATCAGAGCTGAAGGTTACCAGATTAGATAAAAGTTTTGAAAACATTTTTCAAAAAGGTTTTAAAAGAAAGTATTTTCAAAAAGGAAAGCCTGTTTTGAAAAAAAAAACATTCCCCGAAAATCCATATGTAGTATCTTTCGGTCCTTTTTCTAAAATCTCTCCCTTTTTTTTCTTAGCATGTCTGAGGATCTTAACCTTCCAGATGGTGTATTGATACCAGGATGGTTTAGGAGGTATTTGGAAGCCAGGGCCACCGCCGCAGGTCCAACAAATGTTCCTCCTCCCACAGCTGCACCCATTCCTCCTCCTCCCCCTCCTCGTGTTGATACTTTTGCAAAGATATGTAAGGACTTTCGGGCAATGGGAGGGAAACCTTTTCACGGGTCGTAGACGTTTGTTGAAGCTTGAAATTGGTTAAAGGAGGTGGAAGAATTGTTTGGAATCTTTGAGGTAGAAGATGGAAGAAAGATCCAGTTAGCTGCCTGGTTAATGAAGGATGAGGCCTCGTTTTGGTGGGAGGTCACTAACGGAGAGCGTCCAGTTGATACATGGCCGGTTTCAGGCGTAGGTTTGAGGCGAAATTTCTCTCACGAGCAGAAGAAAATCTATACATGGAAAGGTTCTTGGCATTGAAGCAGGGGAATCTATCAGTAAAAGAGTACGTCAACAAGTTCAATCAGTTGGCGAGGTTTGGCTTAGACTTGGTGAACACACCTAAGAATAAGGCTTTGAGATTTGTTAAAGGCTTGATTGAGCCTCTACACAGATTGGCTATGACCCACGTTCCCATGGGGGCCACTTTTGAAAAGCTAGTGGATATGGCCCTAATGCATGAAGAGGGCAAAGGAGCAAAGAAAGAGGAAAAAGTTGAGGGGACGCTGAAAAATGAGAAGGCGGGACCTAAAAAAGGACAACAACACCAACAACAGAAGAAAGGCAAGAAGGATGAAAAGGGAAAGGATAAGAGGAAATGCCACTATTGTGGGAAAGAAGGTCACCTAGTCAAAGAATGTAAAAGGAGGAAGTCTAATTGCTTTAAGTGTGGAGAGGTCAGACATTTTTCCAAGGAATGCCCGAAGGCGCAGGGGTCACAAGGGACTTCTGGAGGGCAGGCGAATGCTCTCGTGGAAGATGGATAGGATAGATATAGGAAAAATTTATGTAAAAGGTTTAATTTCCTTATGAAGTTAAGACTCTTTTGGATTCTGGCATTTTGATTTTGTAATTGACTCTGCACTTTAATACTAGTCTTGTTTCTGATCCCGTAGTTGTTTCAAACCCCTTTTGTGGTTCGGCTCATTTATTGGTGATTTGTAAGGGTTTGAAATTATCTGTGTTAGGCGTCAAAAATTTGAATGTGACATTTGTGTGCTCAAGTTTATGGGCTAAGGGTTGGTTCTAAATGGACCAGCTTTCTATGTAGAAGGTCGTTCTAGATTTTGAGAGGAGGGTCGTTAAGTTTCTAACTTGTCATGGGAAGACCCCAAAGTTTCTCGTGACCTGCAAGGGTGTTTTATGCTTAGCTTTCTGAGAATCATTCTGTAATCTGATCTGTACCAGTAGTCTGTAAGTATCTGGATATTTCTGAAGGATACGGGTTTCTACTCGAAGCATGGAGTAGATCTCCATTTTTGACATTGTTTAATGGGGGTAATTCTTTGGGTGTCAGTCTGATGTTGATTCCAGTCTTCGGGGCTGAGACTTAGGGAATTATTCTCTTAACCGATGTCAAATGGGAACAGAGCTTTTGCTTTAGTTATATCATTTGCTTATATCCCATCAACCGAATCTTCGACCTTTAGATAGGAAATCCATGGATGTAAACATGTGCTTGGGACATGTTATGTTTGATGGTTGCAAGTGGATGCAAGTGTTTGCTAGTGGTTGCTCGTGGATGCATTTACACACACATTAGGCACTAGATTGGCTCAAATCACTTTCATATTGCATATAAATGTGTGTGCATATTTAGGTTAATGGATGAACAATGGTTGTGTTATCATATGGATGCTGCATTTTAATGAATGGCTGAGCACACATATAGAAATAATATGTATCGATAGGATTCTTTCGCATACATAATGGACGCATGGCACTATCATGGTTTGCATTAAGGAGGTCAACTGAATCAGTAGACCGCCTAATTTTGCATTAGATAAGGAATATATACACACACTTTTGCATATGTTCATACAACATTAGAAGTTTTCTAAGGACAATGGATGCTTGTGGATGATGGTTGCGTAGATGGGTGATTAGATGGTAGGACACATTCTTCTTAACTTGAAAATTTCGGGGACGAAATCCTTTAAGTAGGGGAGAATGTAACACCCCAAATTTTTGAATAATCAGATTAACTAAATTTAAGAATACTTAATTTCAAATATGGGAATTAAGGGAAACGGGTCATGCCATTGCGTTCGTCTCGGAATTCTGCTTGAGATAGAGTCCGAGTTTGCGTAAAACGGATGCTGTATGAAGAAGATAAGGACGAACGAAGTTTGGTTGAAAAAAAAGAGGGAGGATTGCACTGGCGCACTTGGGAAGTGCGCCAGTACAAATTTGCATTGGCGCACTTCCCAAGTGCGCCCAGGCCGAGAGAAAACCTGCACAGCCTTCTGGTTCAGTCTGACCCATGTTCTAACTCATTGCTGAGTCCTTTCTGACTCCTTGCTGAGTCATTAGGGCTGAGGTGGCACCCCATCCCGACCGAGTGGTTTTGATTAACCCTAAGATCATCCGATGGCTATAATTAAATTGAAATTCTATATAAACATGTGTTGACTCAAACCCTAGAATCAAATCAAAATTAGATCAGTGGCCGTCATGTTGTCACTCCAAACCCTAGAGTAGCCGCCACCAACTAGAAGCAAATTAAAGACAACAATTCAATTCAAATCAAGCCTAAAACTACAACAACGAAATTGTCTACAACAAGGGAACGCTAATGAATTACAGAATTCAGATCCCAGAACTCAAGATCCCTTATTCGATGAGTTCTAGTCACTTTTAGGTTTAAATAAATAAAAGTGAATCGTGGTAGACTATGATTTGGGTATATGTTGTTTGTAGTTATGCAAGTTTATTGTTGTGAATCATGAAATGATGCAAGTTCCTTATTATGTAAGTTCATTATTGTTGTGAATCATGTAATGATGCAAGTTCATTATCGTTGTGAATCATGAAGTTATGCAAGTTATTATGTTGAGAAACTATGAATCTATGCAAGTCGTTATCATGAATCTATGCAAGTCGTTATCATGAATCTATGCAAGTCGTTATTATGAATCTATGCAAGTTGTTATCATGAATCTATGCAAGTCGTTATTATGCAAGTTGTTATCATGAATCTATGCAAATTGTTATGAGATCATGCAAGTTACCTATGCAAGTTATTGTGTGATGAATTCATGAACCTATGCTAGTTGTTATGTTGTGAATCGTAAATCCATGCAAGTCAACTATGCAAGTTGTTATGTTGCAAAATCATGAATCTATGCAATTTGTTAATTATGTGGTTAATCATAATTATATGTGAAGTGTAATGACCCGCATTGTCAGAGGTATTATAATTAATTTATTTAATTATATAAACAGTGATATAGTGAATTAAATAAAGGTTTAATTAAATAATATGGAATAATTAATTTAATTAAATAATATATTTAATTCAGAAATAATCAAAAATATTGGAAATCACAATATTCTGTGAACGGGGTCGTCCCTTAGATTTAATTCAGCTTAGAGTTGAATTATATTAACGAATATATTCAATCGACAACAGTTTGAACATATAATTATATTATAATTAAAATCGAGCTTGAAATGGCGCTGCAGTTCGCAATTTGGCGATTTGAACTTCAACTGAATGTACAGGATTCGTTTTAAGACGGATTTCTATGAAACAAGAAACGCGTGGAGCTGGTGGGGTATATCTTCCTAGTGAAAGAGAAAAATCCGGATTTCGCCGGGTAGACTTTGATTTACGTCCAAATTAAATTTCAGAAAAGTCGCTGTGGAATTCCTTTATAATTTGCGACGCTTTAATTACGTTATAAATGGATTTTCGATATAAATTGAATATCGATTTATTCTGGAATTCTGGATAATCAAGTTACAAATTCTGATAGGATATTCTGGAGCCGTACTACATTGTATGTGGATATATACGATAATATAAATTTATTTATATTTAATTTAATTTTTATTTAAATATATTTATATATTTAAATGGGTCATCCAGAGCTTTAAAAATACGCTGTGTTTGCAAACGAAGTCGGAATTCGACAAAACCAGTTTCGTTGGGACCGTAATGTCGATCTGTAGCTGCATGTCCAGTTTCGTGATTTTTGGGTATTGTATGTAATCACAGGGATTTTTAAAACAACAACAAAGGTAACAGTTGAATATAAAAGAATATAATATTAAAAATATCTACATATTTTTAGTTGTCTATATAATGCCCTTAACAATTCTTTCTTAAGACCTAATTCACTCCTCAAATTTATCCGCCGTCATCTGCTTCCTTTTCCAACGTGAGGAAGACCAACTTCAGAAATTCATACAAAATGAAATAAAAACCCTAAAATCAAAGTGTATACATTTCTGGATTCCTGCCGTGATTCTCGTCATCCTCATATGGTTATTATTGGGTTCGACTTCGTTTTCTCATGACTGGAATTGACACAGCGATGTTAGGGTTCCGATTAAAACTCGATTTAGGCGGAGTTGCGAAGTTTGGAAGTTATATTGGTAATCAGGGTGGAAAACAACATGGTTTGGCAAAGTTTTGAGTGGTATAAACACCAAAGACGTCGCTCGAAGTGTGCTGTTACACGGAAGTGCTGCTTCGACGGAATGAGCGAGAGGAAACCGAGTTCGATCTTTCTGGCATGAGAAGAAAGAGTGCGAGATGAGAGGAAGTTCGGTGGAATTTTTTTATGTTTTAATGAAGAGAAGGAGGAGTGGTGTGGAGTTGAAGTTCGGAAATGGTGAGGGAAATGTTTCTGGAGCTCGTCGAAGTGATTTTGGGGGAGAATGGAAGCGGGTTGGGTATTCAAACGGGTTCGGGCCAAGTGATTAAAGGGGTGAGGCCCAATGAATTAAACCCTAAGTTTTTATTTAATTTAAAGTGTGTATTTACTTCATTTTATCATATCTTGTTCATACTTGATCGAAACTCAGCGAAACAAGATCCGTTGGGATCGTATGGACGGACACTACCCAATGAAGCTGACTGGAAGTGGATTTGAACTCGTTTGAATTTATGGCGAAATAAATTGTTTGATTCAAATCAAATAACAGTTTATCGTTCTTTAACGATGAACTGCCAAAGTGAGTAAAACTCACCAACTCTGAACAGTTATATTTTTATAATGTATTTTTAGAACTATTAATCATTTGTTGATTGCTGTGTGTTGGTTGATTGATTGAACTGCTAATCAGTTAGTGGAAATTATATATATATATATATATACATATATAAACCATTAAATATTTATACATTGATTCTGCTATCAGAATAATTTACATTGAAATAAAGTGATGATAATCATATTGTGTAACATCTGTGGATGCAGGAAAACAGGTTGGAGGAATCCGACTGGATTCCTCAACAGTTATTTTATTGTTTTTCATATATTGTAATATATGATGTAGTTTATAATCTGTGGTTGATTATATCTGTTTGGATGGTATTGGTCATCGTGATTTGATGTGTTAAGTACCATAAAATATCAGAATGGGAAAAGGATATTTTCAAAGTGATATTAGAAACAGAATATTTATAAATTGGAATATTTATAAATAACAAATGTTTATAAATTGGAATATTTATAAATAGGAGATATTTCGAAAGGAAATAATTTCAAACCATTTTCTTTTTGAATGGAAAGGCTTGTGTGGCGGGTTTGGGGATTTTCCCGATGCTCCCGATACAAAGGAGGTTATGGCGAATTTTCCCGGAAATTTAAGGAGTTAGAATATTTTAAAGAATAAATGTGAAAACCAAATATAAAGGAAATACTTGTGAAAATAAATAAAGAGTTAAAAGGAAATATTTATTTAGGAAATAAATAAAGTTATAAAGGAAATATTTATATGAAATAAATATAGGCAAATTGAAAAGGAAAATCATTTTTAAAGTGAAGAACCGTTACTAAAAGTAAATCTTTAAAAATGAATAAAAGTTGTTAAAAGGAACATAATGAATAACCAGTTCAGTTAGAGTTAACCAGTTCAGTATAGTTAACCAATTCAGTAGAGTTAACCAGTTCAGTTAGAGTTAACCAATTCAATAGAGTTAACCAGTTCAGTTAGAGTTAACCAGTTCGTTAGAGTTAACAAGTTCAGTAGAGTTAACCAGTTCAGTTAGAGTTAACCAGTTCAGTTGGAGTTAACCAGTTCAGTTAGAGTTAACCAGTTCAGTTAGAGTTAACCAGTTCAGTAGAGTTAACCAATTCAGTAGAGTTAACCAGTTCAGTAGAGTTAACCAGTTCAGTAGAGTTAACCAGTTCAGTTAGAGTTAACCAGTTCAGTTAGAGTTAACCAGTTGGGTTAAGTAAGTCAAGTTAACCAGTTGGGTTAAGTAAGTCAAGTTAACCAGTTGGGTTAAGTAAGTCAAGTTAACCAGTTGGGTTAAGTAAGTCGAGTTTACCAGTTGGCTTAAGTAAGTCGAGTTAATCGAATCGAGTTATTCGAGAGGAGTTAATCGAATGTAGTTATTCGAATAGAGTTCGTCGAATATAAGTTATTCGAAGAGGAGTTATTCGAATCTAGTTATTCGGGAGGAGTTAATCGAATGTAGTTATTCGAATAGAGTTCGTCGAATATAAGTTATTCGAAGGAGAGATGTAACACCCCACACCCGCTAAGGTAACTCACTAAGGGAATGCCTTAACTTCGGTGGAGCATTTTAAGTGAATATAGAACAGAAAAATTACAACAAGACAGATATAAATAATACTTGAAATCTAAAACATCATTTCATTGCAGCAGAAGATAAACATGTTTGGTTACATATCAAAACCAACTAAAACAAGAGTCAAGTATCAAATATCCATCCTGATAAAAACATAAGTACATAATCCCACTACATAACTAATAGCCATAATAGAAAAGATAAGCTGGGCTTTACATCACGGTCCAAGCTCCAAAAGATAGATAAAGAAATCTGATCAAAGCCCACTAGTGCTAGGCCCAACCTGAGGACCTGAGGGGGAAAAAGATAAAAACAATGGGGTCAGACATAAGTCTGAGTGAGCCCTATAACTTTAACAATACAATCACTAAAGTAATTAGGGTATGATATAAACTTGGTACGGTGATGACTGGGGATAAATGACTACACTAAGCAGCCAACTAGACTTAGGATGAACTAAGATAACGGTAAAGACGCATCTACCCACCCAAGGGTAATTACTACACTGCACCACACCAGTCATTCCTACATAAAGGTTGATCCCACCCAAGGACTTAGAAAATTTACCCAGTAGTTTCGTGTACCCCTAGCTGACTACATAGGTGTCGTCTGCCCCTATCTCCACTAGGTGTACCCACTACCCCCCAAGCGATCGGCTCCCTACCGTAGATACCCGTGCTGGCCCCACAGTGGGGTGTATCACTCCCCAAAGTGGCAACCCGATACAACCAACGGTGCACGGCTTATACCTACACGATGCAACAACGTCTTACCTACCAGCCCGGGTCCACACACGCATATGAAACCCGTTGGACTTGCGTTGGCACCGCTAACCCGTTTTGGCCTCTTATAGTCAAGCCCAGTACGCGTGTCCCGTCCTCGACATGGGTCGAGCCCAATAAGATACATATGGGTTACTGGTTGAAATGGGTCCCCACAAGCTACCCACCTAAGCTTGTCCCTTATCTAGTGCATCCCATTTAACCCTTTAATCATGTTTAATTACATGTTTCCACTTGGTTAAGTATTCTAATCGTATTTTCTATTGCCACCCAAGGCAACCCACTAGATTTCCACATGCCACCCAAGGCACTTACTTGATTTCCACATGCCACCCAAGGCACCCACTTAACCCCTCATGCCCCACTACATGCTTATCTGGTTAAGTGTTTCTTAATTGATTAAGAACGTAACCGTTGTAAAGACCTCTCACATTAGACTATCTTTTATGGCAGTTGGATTTGCCGGTCGGGTCCGGGCAGCCTTACGCCATAACCGAGTCTAACCTCGTGTCTTTACACTTGTCACGTATTTAGTTTATGCCTAAGACCTCTCACATTTGGCCAATCATTTGTAGCCGCTGGATTTGCCGGTCGGTTCCGGGCAGTCTTATGCTACAAAAGGGTCCAACCTCGTGTCTTAGTCGATTAATTACACATAATTAATCACCCCCATAATTTGTATTAATTATCCCTAATTAATTACAAATTTAATGATGTACATAATTGACTCAATTATGTCCATCCACTTTATGGTATGCATAATCATACCAACTTCACACCATTTCATTAACATGAATATTAACCCCATCGTTCCCCACGTAATTCGCTAACATGACATACTTAAGAGGGAAGATTCATCACAAATACAATGGGTTCAACTTGCATAACATTAGCATCAACATGGGTTTTAAAGGTGTCAACATGCATCTAGCATCAAACCCAACTAGCATAAATAATCAACCCAAACTTGCATGAATCACATATGTCATAAAGAGGATAACTTGCATAAGCTACTTATGTCATACAAAAGGGTAAACTTGCATATGTATGTATGACATACAAAGGGGTTAACTTGCATATGTATGCATATCATACAAAGGTGTAAACTTGCACATGTTACTTGCATATAATCAAACACCAAACTTGCATAACATGTCATATATGAACTTGCATATAATCAAACACCAAACTTGCATAACATATCATATATGAACTTGCATATAATCATACACCAAACTTGCATAACATATCATATATATGAACTTGCATATAATCATATACCAAACTTGCATAACATGGTGTCATAATGGATCAATGTTTATCATAGCGATTTGCATAACTAGCATCATGAACACATAGCCTAAAACTTGCATAACTTGCATAACATCATGATCACATAGCATATGACTTGCATAACTTGCATAACATCATGAACATATAGCATATGACTTGCATAACTTGCATAACATCATGAACACATAGCATATGACTTGCATAACTTGCATAACACATAGCATATGACTTGCATAACATCATGAACACATAGCATATGATAACATAACTTGCATTGATCCACATTCATAGCCATAACCTCATTATATCCTATCATAATCATTTCAACAATTGGTCACTAAGGCTATAGTACTCACAATTTGTTGATTAGCACTCCTAAGAAGAAGATTAAGTTGCTAAAGTTGATTAGAAGTTGATTTGAGAAGCTATCTTCCTCTTTAATTTGATGGAGGCTCCTTCAAGTTGCATTTTGACGGCATAACGACGTTATATCTATTTTTAGTATGAATTAGGGTAGTCTTAGGGTGTATTTATAGATTAGTTAAGTGTTTTAGGCCATTAGATTAACCCTAAATCAGATTAGAGCCGTCAGATCTCGTCACTAGCCACCAAGCATAGCCCAAAAGCCAAAATGGTGCGCCCAGGTCTCACAGACCGATAGGGGGAGTCGACCCCTTAGGGGGGGGGGTCGACACCCATGTCGACCCCTGGGTCGACTCCCTCAGTCTGGCGGGAATTTTCCCGCCTCTTCTGAAACTTGAAATTTTTATATTTAAATTTGTTTTGAATTTTTCTGAAAACTTCTTCGGGCCTTAAGTGGGTCATACGGACTCCGATTTTCGAAAACTCGGACTCTATTTCGTGTATTTTTCCGAGACGAACGCAATGGAATAGCCCGTTTCCCCTGATTCAGATTTTAAAATTTAATTCTGTCCTGATTTATATTATAACAAGTTATTCAACATACGGGGTGTTACATTCTCCCCTACTTAAAGGATTTCGTCCCCGAAATCTCTAAGTCAAGAAGAACGTATCCTGCCATCCAAACAACCATCTACTCAAACTATCAAACACTGACATTCATTGTCCTTAAAGTTTCTAATGCTGTATGAACATATGCAAAAAGTGTGTGTATATGTTCCCTGTCTAATGCAAAATCAGGCGGTCTACTGATTCAGTTGACCTCCTTAATGCAAACCATGATAGTGCCATGCATCCAATATGTATGCGAAAGAACCCTATCGACACATACTATTTCTACATGTGTGCACAACCATACACCAAAATGCATCATCCGTATGATAACACAACCATTATACATCCATTAATATAGCTACCTACACACAATTATATGCAATATGCAATATGAAGTGACTGAGCCGATCTAGTGTCTAAAGTGTGTGTATATGCATCCACGAGCAACCATTAGCAACCACTTGCATCCACACGCATCCATCAATCATAACATGTCTCAAACACATGTTTCAACCATAGGTTTACCCTATCTAAAGGTCAAAGATACTAATGAGAGGACATACTAAAGATAAGATAAGTACTAGACAAACAATAAAGGAGAAGTTAAAAGACATACCCTCAAAAAGGAATGGGTACAGTGAACGCATCTTCGCTTCTGTCTCCCAAGTAGCATTGCTCTCATCCTCTCCCCATTGCACTTTGACTAGTTGAACCTCTCTGTTTCTCAACTTCCTAATCTCTGACCCAAGGATGCGGGTAGGAGCTCGTCGAATCGTCGCATCACGCTCTACCTCCACTTCTCTAAGCAAGCTCGGCTCTACCACCTCTGCGGTCTCAGGTAGGCACTTCCTCAAATGTGACACATGGAATACGTCATGTACCCCACTAAGTCTCTCGGGTAAATCCACTCTATATGCCATCCGTCCAATCCTTTCCTTAATAGGAAACGGTCCTACAAATCTTGGTGCTAACTTCCTAACGGACCCAAAGAGAACAACATTCCGTAATGGAGATACTTTAACAAAGACCATGTCCCCAACATCAAACTCAAGATCCGTCCTCCTCTTATCCGCGTAAGATTTCTGCCTATCTTGCGCTGCTTTCATCCTTCTCCGAATCAAATCAATCTTTTCCGAAGTCTCTCTAACCATATCAGGCCCAAGCAAGATCTTATCCGTAGATTCCCACCAACATGTAGGTGATCGACAAGGCCTTCCATAAAGAGCTTCGAAAGGAGCCATACCAATACTAGACTGAAAGCTGTTATTATACGCGAACTCCACCAATGGAAGATGCTCTTCCCATGTACCTCCAAAATCTAAGATACATAGCCTCAAAAGGTCTTCCAGAACACGATTCACCCTCTCGGTCTGGCCGTCCGTCTGAGGATGATATGCGGTGCTCAAACACAACTGAGTCCCTACCGCCTCTTGCAAACTCTTCCAAAACTCGCTAGTGAAGATAGGATCTCGATCGCTCACTATGCTAGAAGGTACACCATGCAACCGAACTATTTCTCGAAGGTAAACTGAAGCTAGCCATGGAGCAGTCCTCTTACTCTTCACGGGTATGAAATGGGCGCTCTTAGTAAGTCTGTTTACCACAACCCAAATTCCCGTATTACCCTTCCTCGATCTCGGTAACCCATCAATAAAATCCATCGAGACGCTATCCCACTTCCATTGCGGAACTTCCAATGGGTGAAGCAACCCACCAGGTTTCTTTTGCTCCGCTTTCACTTGTTGGCACACCAAGCATCTAGCGACATACTCGGCCACATCTTTCTTCATACCGGCCCAAAAGAAAACTCGCTTCATGTCTTGGTACATCTTGTCCCCACCGGGATGAATGGTCATCTTTGAACGATGCGCATCATCAAGTATAGCCTTCCTCAAACCCTCGTCTTACGGTACACAAAGTCTACCGTCTCTACGCAAGCACCCCCTATCGTCTAGGGTGTACCTACTCAAATGGCTGGACGACTCCCCCTTATGAGCCTCTCTACCAACTCAACCAACTGTGGGTCATCCCGCTGTGCCTCGCCAATCCGTCCCAAAAGAGTAGGTATGACCTCTAAGGATGCTAGCAAACCGGGTACAAAGTCAACGGAAGGTCTGAAATCAAACATCGAGATAAATTCCAAGCTTCGTCGTTCCACGAACAATGGACTCAAGGACAACCTTTTTCTGCTCAAGGCGTCCGCCACCATGTTACCCTTGCCAGGGGTATACGCTATCTCGAAATCATAGGATACTAAGAACTCCATCCACCTTTGCTGTCTCAAGTTCAAATCCTTCTGAGAAAACAAGTACTTCAATGATTTGTGGTCAGTGAACAATTCGAACCTCTCTCCAAGAAGATAATGGCGCCAAGTCTTAAGCGCAAAAACAATAGCGGCCAACTCTAAATCATGGGTAGGGTAATTTTTCTCATGCTTTCTCAACTGCCTTCCCCCATAGGCTATTACCCTTCCCTCTAGCATTAAGACTGCGCCCAGTCCTGTCCCACAAGCATCGGTATAAACAACAAATGGCTTACTCCCATCTGGCAACACTAAGACTGGAGCTGTGGTTAAAGCTCTCTTTAACCGTTGGAACGCGTCATCACAATCTACGTCCCATGCGAAGACTAGATTCTTCTTTGTCAAGCGAGTTAATGGGGCTGATATCTTCGCGAAGTCCTTGATAAACTTCCTATAGTAGCCAGCCAACCCCAAGAAACTCCTCACCTCGGTAGCACTCTTCGGAACCTTCCAATCTTGGATGGATACTACCTTCGCGGGATCCACAACTATCCCTTCCTTAGAGACCACGTGCCCAAAGAACCACACTTCCTTCCTCCAGAAGTGACATTTAGAGAATTTAGCCTTAAGGCTATGCGCTTGAAGAGTCTCTAACACTTCCCTAAGATGTAGGGCATGCTCTTCATCACTCTTAGAAAAGACTAAGATGTCATCCACAAAGACTACCACGAACTTATTAAGGTACTCCCTGAACACCCTACTCATCAAATCAACAAAGTATGCTGGGGCGTTCGTCAAACCAAATGGCATCACAAGCCACTCATAGAAACCATCCGGAGTCCTAAAGGCAGTCTTGTCTATGCTATCCTCAGCCACTCTCAACTGATGAAACCCCGTGGCCAAGTCCAACTGCGAAAACACTGAGGCGCCAACCAACTGATCAAAGAGATCATCAATCGTCGGCAATGGGTGTCTATTCTTCTTTGTGAGCTTGTTGAGTTCTCTATAGTCTACACAAAGTCTGAGGGACCCATCCGCCTTCGTGGCAAAAACTACTAGAGCACCCCACTCCGATATACTTCGTCTTATGAACCCCTTCTCAAGCAACTCCCCTACTTGCTTATGGAGTTCCCTCCTCTCACGAGGAGCCATGTGGCGCACTGGTAAAGATACTGGTTTAGCATTGTCCACCAGATATATTCGGAAGTCTATCTCCTGCTTCGGAGGTAAGCCCTTCACCTCCTCAAACATATCCGAGTATTCCCGGACCACTCTAACAGATCGCAAACTCTCGACCGAAGCATTAAGCGATTCAAGATAACTTAGCATAACAGAATCCATGGGATTACAAGAGATCTCGAGAGTGTTAACCAAGCGGGTCATGAGCCTAACAACTCTCCTTTCACAATCAAGAACGGCACCATTACTGGATAACCAATCCAAGCCCAAAATCAACCCATAGCCCGTGAAGCCCAAAACAAAAGCATCACATCTAAACTCAACGCTAAGTATAGAAATCTTCAAACCCAAACATATCATGGACAAATAAGTGGAGCCCCCAATTGGGTTTGAAACAACCAAGGGATCATCTACTAGACTGGTGTCTAAGTGCAGTGACTCAACTAATGATGATGAGATAAACGAATGCGATGCGCCAGAGTCAAACAAAGTACGGACATGATGATCAAACAGAAAAACCAGACTTTCAACGGAAATAGTTCTACCTCTTTCCTGAATCGGTGGAACCGCGAGAGCCTAAACTTGCACCCTTGCCTGACCTGGTGCCATAAGAGCTTGCACCTGTCCCCCTGAGGTAGATCCCGTCCTCTGCCCCTTCTTAGGGCAGTCCTTCACTAGATGCCCTGCTTCGCCACAGTGGAAGCAGCCCGTCTTCTTCTTATTCCGACAATCTTTGCTTAGGTGGCCTGGTGTCCCGCAATTGAAGCACTTCTTCTTTCCCTTGCCACCGTTGCCTTTCCCACCCTTGTTTTGTTGTTGTTGTTGAGGTCTCTTCTGATCTCCTTTCTTCTCGGGTGCCTTATTAGCATTGGGACCCTTCTCTTCCTCATGCATGAGTGCCATGTCTACTAGCTTCTCAACGGTGGCCCCCATAGGGATGTGAGTCATAGCCAATCCATGCATCGGTTCATTCAAGCCTTTAACGAACCTCAAAGCCTTCTTCTCTGGTGTATTCACCATGTCTATGCCAAACCTTGCCAATTGATTAAACTTGTTGACATATTCCTTCACTGATAGGTTTCCTTGCTTTAGAGTCAAGAACCTTTCCATATACAAGTTTTCCTCCTCCCTTGAGAGAAACTTTGCCACAAACCTTTGCCTGAAATCCGCCCAAGAGTCAACAGGGCGCTCTCCATTAGTGACCTCCCACCAGAATGAGGCCTCTCCCTTCATCAACCAAGCCGCTAACTTGACTTTCTTTCCTTCTTCCATCTCAAAGATATCTATCAAATCTTCCACCTCCTTAAGCCAATCCCTGGCTTCCACAAAAGTTTCTGATCCTTGAAAAGGTTTCCCTCCCATAGCCTTAAATTCCTTGCAAGTCTTAACAAAAGTATCCGTGCGAGGAGGAGGAGGGGGAGGAAGATCGGGTGCTACTGTTGGTGGAGGAACATTTGCTGGACCCGCAGTGGCGGCCCTAGCCTCCATCAACCTCCTATACCATACCGGTATCGCTACACCCTCCGGAAAGTTAAGATCTTCAGCCATGCTGAAACAAAAAAGGAAAGATTCAAAAAGGAGAATTCGAACGATAAAGATATGGCTATTGGGGATTATGCTTTTCTTTCAAAAACTTTTCTCTTAAAAGACATGTTTTTGAAAATACTTCTTCCAAAAATGTTTCTAGAAAAATAGTTTTCTAAAAATTTTATCTGTTCCGGTAACCTTCAGCTCTGATACCACGTGTAACACCCCACACCCGCTAAGGTCACTCACTAAGGGAATGCCTTAACTTCGGTGGAGCATTTTAAGTGAATATAGAATAGAGAAATTACAACAAGACAGATATAAATAATACTTGAAATCTAAAACATCATTTCATTGCAGCAGAAGATAAACATGTTTGGTTACATATCAAAACCAACTAAAACAAGAGTCAAGTATCAAATATCCATCCTGATAAAAACATAAGTACATAATCCCACTACATAACTAATAGCCATAATAGAAAAGATAAGCTGGGCTTTACATCACGGTCCAAGCTCCAAAAGATAGATAAAGAAATCTGATCAAAGCCCACTAGTGCTAGGCCCAACCTGAGGACCTGAGGGGGAAAAAGATAAAAACAACGGGGTCAGACATAAGTCAGAGTGAGCCCTATAACTTTAACAATACAATCATTAAAGTAATTAGGGTATGATATAAACTTGGTACGGTGATGACTGGGGATAAATGACTACACTAAGCAGCCAATTAGACATAGGATGAACTAAGATAACGGTAAAGACGCATCTACCCACCCAAGGGTAATTACTACACTGCACCACACCAGTCATTCCTACATAAAGTTTGATCCCACCCAAGGACTTAGAAAATTTACCCAGTAGTTTCGTGTACCCCTAGCTGACTACATAGGTGCCGTCTGCCCGTATCTCCACTAGGTGTACCCACTACCCCCCAAGCGATCGGCTCCCTACCGTAGATACCCGTGCTGGCCCCACAGTGGGGTGTATCACTCCCCAAAGTGGCAACCCGATACAACCAACGGTGCACGGCTTATACCTACACGATGCAACAACGTCTTACCTACCAGCCTGGGTCCACACACGCATATGAAACCCGTTGGACTTGCGTTGCCACCGCTAACCCGTTTTGGCCTCTTATAGTCAAGCCCAGTACGCGTGTCCCGTCCTCGACATGGGTCGAGCCCAATAAGATACATATGGGTTACTGGTTGAAATGGGCCCCCACAAGCTACCCACCTAAGCTTGTCCCTTTTTCTAGTGCATCCCACTTAACCCTTTAATCATGTTTAATTACATGTTTCCACTTGGTTAAGTATTCTAATCGTATTTTCTATTGCCACCCAAGGCAACCCACTAGATTTCCACATGCCACCCAAGGCACTTACTTGATTTCCACATGCCACCCAAGGCACCCACTTAACCCCTCATGCCCCACTACATGCTTATCTGGTTAAGTGTTTCTTAATTGATTAAGAACGTAACCATTGTAAAGACCTCTCACATTAGACTATCTTTTATGGCAGCTGGATTTGCCGGTCGGGTCCGGGCAGCCTTACGCCATAACCGAGTCTAACCTCGTGTCTTTACACTTGTCACGTATTTAGTTTATGCCTAAGACCTCTCACATTGGGCCAATCATTTGTAGCCGCTGGATTTGCCGGTCGGTTCCCGGCAGTCTTATGCTACAAAAGGGTCCAACCTCGTGTCTTAGTCGATTAATTACACCTAATTAATCACCCCCATAATTTGTATTAATTATCCCTAATTAATTACAAATTTAACGATGTACATAATTGACTCAATTATGTCCATCCACTTTATGGTATGCATAATCATACCAACTTCACACCATTTCATTAACATGAATATTAACCCCATTGTTCCCCACGTAATTCGCTAACATGACGTACTTAAGATGGAAGATTCATCACAAATACAATGGGTTCAACTTGCATAACATTAGCATCAACATGGGTTTTAAAGGTGTCAACATGCATCTAGCATCAAACCCAACTAGCATAAATAATCAACCCAAACTTGCATGAATCACATATGTCATAAAGAGGATAACTTGCATAAGCTACTTATGTCATACAAAAGGGTAAACTTGCATATGTATGTATGACATACAAAGGGGTTAACTTGCATATGTATGCATATCATACAAAGGTGTAAACTTGCACATGTTACTTGCATATAATCAAACACCAAACTTGCATAACATGTCATATATGAACTTGCATATAATCAAACACCAAACTTGCATAACATATCATATATGAACTTGCATATAATCATACACCAAACTTGCATAACATATCATATATGAACTTGCATATAATCATATACCAAACTTGCATAACATGGTGTCATAATGGATCAATGTTTATCATAGCGATTTGCATAACTAGCATCATGAACACATAGCCTAAAACTTGCATAACTTGCATAACATCATGATCACATAGCATATGACTTGCATAACTTGCATAACATCATGAACATATAGCATATGACTTGCATAACTTGCATAACATCATGAACACATAGCATATGACTTGCATAACTTGCATAACACATAGCATATGACTTGCATAACATCATGAATACATAGCATATGATAACATAACTTGCATTGATCCACATTCATAGCCATAACCTCATTATATCCTATCATAATCATTTCAACAATTGGTCACTAAGGCTATAGTACTCACAATTTGTTGATTAGCACTCCTAAGAAGAAGATTAAGTTGCTAAAGTTGATTAGAAGTTGATTTGAGAAGCTATCTTCCTCTTTAATTTGATGGAGGCTCCTTCAAGTTGCATTTTGACTGCATAACGACGTTGTATCTATTTTTAGTATGAATTAGGGTAGTCTTAGGGTGTATTTATAGATTAGTTAAGTGTTTTAGGCCATTAGATTAACCCTAAATCAGATTAAAGCCGTCAGATCTCGTCACTAGCCACCAAGCACAGCCCAAAAGCCAAAATGGTGCGCCCAGGTCACACAGACCGACAGGGGGGGTCAACCCCTGGGTCGACCCATGGGTCGACCCCTTGGGGGGGCCGATACCCATGTCGACCCCTGGGTCGACTCCCTCAGTCTGGCAGGAATTTTCCGGCCTCTTCTGAAACTTGAAATTTTTATATTTAAATCTGGTTTGAATTTTTCTGAAAACTTCTTCGGGCCTTAACTGGGTCATACGGACTCCGATTTTCGAAAACTTGGACTCTATTTCGCGGATTTTTCCGAGACGAACGCAATGGCATAGCCCGTTTCCCCCGATTCAGATTTTAAAATTTAATTCTGCCCTGATTTATATTATAACAAGTTATTCAACATACGGGGTGTTACAAGAGAGTTAATCGAACATAAGTTATCCGAAGAGAAATAATCAAATATAAGTTATTCGAAGAAGAGTTAATCAAATAGAATTAAACAAGATTAGAAACTGACTAGAGATTAGTAAGTTGAATAGTTTTCTGAGTATCGATCTGATGTTGGTTTCGGCCTTCGGGGTTTATACTTAGAGAATTGTTCACTCACTAGTTCACAGTTAGGGACTAATAGTTGTGAAATGGTAGTGATGCGTGAATAAGCTATGCAAATGTTTTCCAGTGTTAATAACGTACATTTTCTAAATATAGAAAATAAGGAAATGTGAATATATATATACATGTATATATGTTTGATGATTGGATCGATATTTCCATTTGGAAATAAGATCATTGTTTGCACACGGACATGTTTTCATTTGATAGTTAAATCAACGACTATCAAAGTTTTTACCATTTTAACGTTGTTAATATGGAGAGACCAGTTGGATTATTATCCGAACAAAGATAATTGAAAACGGAGTAAAGTGCAAGGGCTATTGTATAAGTCTTAGATAACAGTGCCTAAGATGGATGTACGGAATAGTACCTTCGGTTTGTCCAGTCCCAGGACAACTTTACGGATGAATGTCCGACAGAGTATTCCTAACGAATCATATATGTTGATCTCTTCAACATATTACGTTTGGTGGCGGAGGAATTCGTTTCTCTTAGCTTCATACCCGTGATACCGTTAAGGGAATCGATAATGATTTGGCGGGTATGACGATGTGGTATTCCAAGTAAATAAAGATATGATATGAGAAGATAAGCGTAGCTTCTAGCCTTACATCCGGTAAATGACAGAAATCGGGCAGGCAGCATGGCTAAGTCGGTCGCACCGAAGTAGGGTGTATAAATCACCTATCTAGAGAATATTCATTTGCTTCTTAAATCTATCAATGCTGTCCCATATATATATATATATATATATATATATATATATATATGGGAACGGTTGCTGATCCCAACCGTTGGTGGTGTACATTCGATACACTCAAGCGAAATGAGTGGTCGGTCATGTGTGGCTGAGTTGCAAGATGTTCTTGTTGAACTCCAGTGTATCGTTCCTAGAGTTCACTGATCGGAAGGTGGTTCCATACCTTGTCATAGTTGGAAATCCATTATCCAATACGTGCCCACGGTTTTTGACTATATATTATATATGTGGAACATAAGATGAAAGCGTTCTGCAAGATGATTATTATATTGTGGTTGATAGACATTACTATAATATCAATACAGTTTTGATATAAAGATCATCATTTGTTTACAAAGTTGTTTGGATTCTCATAAGGGAAAAACCCGTTCCGTTATGCGGCGTGGTCTTATGAGATACCGTTTACTTGTTCAAACTGTTTTAAACTGTTTTACTCATACCAGTCCTATGACTGAGCCAGAGTTTATTTTGTTGTGTTCTCCCTAAACTCTTGGGTGCCTAAATTTGTACGGGCAGTCAAGTAGTCGAGATTTTACAGATATGCTTGGAGAGCTTGGAGCAGGAGGCTTCAGGATTCTATAGCTATTATTATTTCCGCTGTTGTTGTACTCTGATAAAGTGCTATTGTATATAATTGCTTGTTTCAAAGTTATGTTATATTTTATTCGTTCCGCTGTGAGATTCGTGTTTACTCTGATGATGATGTTCTTCTTCTCCTTCTATTCTATTAGTTCTATCTTATCTATCCTCACCCTCTAATTTATTTCATTAACTACCAGGATTTTTCGATGTTTTGGTTTTCGACATCGAGTTTATGTCGATAACCAAAGTCGCTCAAAATCCGGGTCGTTACAGTTGGTATCAGAGCTTAAGGTTAAGTGAATTACCTTGGCTCTGTGGCGTGACTCGGTAGAGATAGGATTAGTAATATCCTAGATCGAGTTTGAGTGTATATATACGAGTGAACATATTTGATATTTGATATAAAAATTTGTTTTATATTGTGGGGTTTTATTGGTTGAGTGGCTTATGAATTCTGGTCAATGGTGGGGCACCACAATATCGATAGGGGTTTCTAAACACTCAAATAAAATGAACCAACATGATATGTTTTGAAAATAATATAGTATATTGGTTGTTAGTATAATCGAATGAGATTATAAAGTGAAATGGTTATAAATAACTGATCAGAATTCATATAAGTAAAGTATATGAAATAAGATGAATTTAATCTGAATTTAAATCAGATTTGGAATTAAAATAAGGAAATTTTAAGTTCTTGGGAGATTTTGAAATGTTTTCAAAATGGAAGTATTTAGTAATGGTTTTGAAATGATATAGTATTGAAATCACTTGGGTTGCTGGAAAATAATTCCGATGATAACTGCGCAGTATCATCGGTGTGATTTTCGAGTTTCTAAGTGGTGGATTACTACCAAAGATTTTTATTTGAATTGTTTTGAGAAAACAAGTTGTTTAAAAATTCAAATGTTTTGAATTGGTATTATGATTTCAAACTGATTTGAAATAAACCCAGGAGTTTAAATTTCGAAATTTAATTTTAACTTATGAAGTTAAAGAGATTGAAATGGTAAGAATGAAAAAATAAATTGAAATTTAACTGGAACTAAGTTAAATAAATTTGAATTGGATTAGGGATAATCTAGAATGGAACCAAATTGATAAGTCAATAATTTGGAAATTTGATGTTGGGGTTCGAATGAAATTCGATTTGGATTTGAGGATATGAACTGATTGGAATTTGATTAAGATAACACTGGTATATGCTGAGTTGATAGCATATGGAAGTGATAGAGTTGATATGCCTGACAAAAAGGTACAAGTTTATATTTCATATGAGTTTGAGATTTTGATGAGCCGAATTGGCAAGCTGCTTGGCTGTTTGATTTTCTTTTGGGTTGGAGGAGGCCTAGAGAGGTGAGTTGTGGTTTGACGTATATGCCGGTATAAAGAAGGTGCTGGCGAAATTTTTCGAAGAGTTAAGGCGTTAGAAAATTTTCAGGATTTTTGGAGTGATAAGAATTAAATAAAATTTTAATTTAAAATTAAATTGGTTCATTTAAAACAGAAGTTAAGGAGTGAACAAATATGTTCTAACCAGTCGATAGGGTCGTCCTCTACCTTAGCAATTTCGAGGACGAAATTATTTTAAGTGGGGAAGAATGTAATGACCCGCATTGTCAGAGGTATTATAATTAATTTATTTAATTATATAAATAGTGATATAGTGAATTAAATAGATGTTTAATTAAATAATATGGAATAATTAATTTAATTAAATAATTAAATAATATATTTAATTCAGAAATAATCAAAAATATTGGAAATCACAATATTCTGTGAACGGGGTCGTCCCTTAGATTTAATTCAGCTTAGAGTTGAATTATATTGACGAATATATTCAATCGACGACAGTTTGAACGTATAATTATATTATAATTAAAATCGAGCTTGAAATGGCGCTGCAGTTCGCAATTTGGCGATTTGAACTTCAACTGAATGTACAGGATTCGTTTTAAGACGGATTTCTATGAAACAAGAAACGCGTGGAGCTGGTGGGGTATATCTTCCTAGTGAAAGAGAAAAATCCGGATTTCGCCGGGTAGACTTTGATTTACGTCCAAATCAAATTTCAGAAAAGTCGCTGTGGAATTCCTTTATAATTTGCGATGCTTTAATTACGTTAAAAATGGAATTTTGATATAAATTGATTATCGATTTATTCTGTAATTCTGGATAATCAAGTTATAAATTCTGATAGGATATTCTGGAGCCGTACGACATCGTATGTGGATATATACGATAATATAAATTTGTTTATATCTAATTTAATTTTTATTTAAATATATTTATATATTTAAATGGGTCATCCAGAGCTTTAAAAATACGCTGTGTTTGCAAACGAAGTCGGAATTCGACGAAACCAGTTTCGTTGGGACCGTAATGTCGAGTTGTAGCTGCATGTCCAGTTTCGTGATTTTTGGGTATCATATGTAATCACAGGGATTTTTAAAACAGCAACAAAGGTAACGGTTGAATGTAAAAGAATATATAATTAAAAATATCTAGATATTTTTAGTTGTCTATATAATGCCCTTAACAATTCTTTCTTAAGACCTAATTCACTCCTCAAATTTATCCGCCGTCATCTGCTTCCTTTTCCAACGTGAGGAAGACCAACTTCAGAAATTCATACAAAATGAAATAACAACCCTAAAATCAAAGTGTATACATTTCTGGATTCCTGCCGTGATTCTCGTTATCCTCATATGGTTATTGTTGGGTTCGACTTCGTTTTCTCATGACTGGAATTTACACAGCGATGTTAGGGTTCTGATTAAAACTCGATTTAGGCGGAGTTGCGAAGTTTGGAAGTTATATTGGTAATCAGGGTGGAAAACAACATGGTTTGGCAATGTTTTGAGTGATATAAATGCCAAAGACGTCGCTCCAAGTGTGCTGTTACACGGAAGTGCTGCTTCGACGGAATGAGCGAGAGGAAACCGAGTTCAATCATTCTGGCATGAAAAGAAAGAGTGCGAGATGAGAGGAAGTTCGGTGGAATTTGTTTATGTTTTAATGAAGAGAAGGAGGAGTGGTGTGGAGTTGAAGTTCGGAAATGGTGAGGGAAATGTTTCTGGAGCTCGTCGAAGTGATTTTGGGGGAGACGGGAAGCGGGTTGGGTATTCAAACGGGTTTGGGCCAAGTGATTAAAGGGGTGAGGCCCAATGAATTAAAACCTAAGTTTTTATTTAATTAAAAGTGTGTATTTACTTCATTTTATCATATCTTGTTCATACTTGATCGAAACTCAGCGAAACAAGATCCGTTGGGATCGTATGGACGAACACTACCCAATGAAGCTGACTGGAAGTGGATTTGAACTCGTTTGAATTTATGGAGAAATAAATTGTTTGATTCAAATCAAATAACAGTTTATCGTTCTTTAACGATGAACTGCCAAAGTGAGTAAAACTCACCAACTCTGAACAGTTATATTTTTATAATGTATTTTTAGAACTGTTAATCATCTGTTGATTGTTGTGTGTTGGTTGATTGAACTGCTAGTCAGTTAGTGGAAATTATATATATATAAACCGTTAAATATTTATACTTTGATTCTGCTATCAGAATAATTTATATTGAACTGAAAGTGATGATAATCATATTGTGTAACATCTGTGGATGCAGGAAAACAGGTTGGAGGAATCCGACTGGATTCCTCAACAGTTATTTTATTGTTTTTCATATATTGTAATATATGATGTAGTTTATAATCTGTGGTTGATTATATCTGTTTGGATGGTATTGGTCATCGTGATTTGATGTGTTAAGTACCATAAAATATCAGAATGGGAAAAGGAGATTTTCAAAGTGATATTGGAAACAGAATATTTATAAATTGGAATATTTATAAATAAGAAATGTTTATAAATTGGAATATTTATAAATTGGAGATATTTCGAAAGGAAATAATTTCAAACCATTTTCTTTTTGAATGGAAAGGCCTGTGTGGCGGGTTTGGGGATTTTCCCGATGCTCCCGATACAAAGGAGGTTATGGCGAATTTTCCCAGAAATTTAAGGAGTTAGAATATTTTAAAGAATAAATGTGAAAACCAAATATAAAGGAAAGACTTGTGAAAATAAACAAAGAGTTAAAAAGGAAATATTTATTTAGGAAATAAATAAAGTTATAAAGGAAATATTTATATGAAATAAATATAGGCAAATTGGAAAGGAAAATCATTTTTAATGTGAAGAACCGTTACTAAAAGTAAATCTTTAAAAATGAATAAACGTTGTTAAAAGGAACATAATGAATACCCAGTTCAGTTAGAGTTAACCAGTTCAGTATAGTTAACCAGTTCAGTAGAGTTAACCAGATCAGTAGAGTTAACCAGTTCAGTTAGAGTTAACCAGTTCCGTAGAGTTAACCAGTTCAGTTAGAGTTAACCAGTTCGTTAGAGTTAACCAGTTCAGTAGAGTTAACCAGTTCAGTTAGAGTTAACCAGTTCAGTTAGAGTTAACCAGTTCAGTTAGAGTTAACCAGTTCAGTAGAGTTAACCAGTTCAGTAGAGTTAACCAGTTCAGTAGAGTTAACCAGTTCATTAGAGTTAACCAGTTCAGTTAGAGTTAACCAGTTGGGTTAAGTAAGTCAAGTTAACCAGTTGGGTTAAGTAAGTCAAGTTAACCAGTTGGGTTAAGTAAGTCAAGTTAACCAGTTGGGTTAAGTAAGTCGAGTTTACCAGTTGGGTTAAGTAAGTCGAGTTAATCGAATCGAGTTATTCGAGAGGAGTTAATCGAATGTAGTTATTCGAATAGAGTTCGTCGAATATAAGTTATTCGAAGAGGAGTTATTCGAATCTAGTTATTCGAGAGGAGTTAACCGAATGTAGTTATTCGAATAGAGTTCGTCGAATATAAGTTATTTGAAGGAGAGAGTTAATCGAACATAAGTTATCCGAAGAGAGATAATCGAATATAAGTTATTTGAAGAAGAGTTAATCAAATAGAATTAAACAAGATTAGAAACTGACTAGAGATTAGTAAGTTGAATAGTTTTCTGAGTATCGATCTGATGTTGGTTTCGGCCTTCGGGGTTTATACTTAGAGAATTGTTCACTCACTAGTTCACAGTTAGGGACTAATAGTTGTGGAATGGTAGTGATGCGTGAATAAGCTATGCAAATGTTTTCCAGTGTTAATAACGTACATTTTCTAAATATAGAAAATAAGGAAATGTGAATATATATATATACATATATATATGTTTGATGATTGGATCGATATTTCCATTTGGAAATAAGATCATTGTTTGCACACGGACATGTTTTCATTTGATAGTTAAATCACCGACTATCAAAGTTTTTACCATTTTAACGTTGTTAATATGGAGAGACCGGTTGGATTATTATCCGAACAACCACTCTGTATTGGCATAAGCGTTGCGAATCATATATGCCAAAGATAATTGAAAACGGAGTAAAGTGCAAGGGTTATTGTATAAGTCTTAGATAACAGTGCCTAAGATGGATGTACGGAATAGTACCTTCGGTTTGTCCAGTCCCAGGACAACTTTATGGACGAATGTCTGACAGAGTATTCCTAACGAATCATATATGTTGATCTCTTCAACATATTACGTTTGGTGGCGGAGGAATTCGTTTCTCTTAGCTTCATACCCGTGATACCGTTAAGGGAATCGATAATGATTTGGCGGGTATGACGATGTGGTATTCCAAGTAAATGAAGATATGATATGAGAAGATAAGCGTAGCTTCTAGCCTCACATCCGGTAAATGACAGAAATCGGGCAGGCAGCATGGCTAAGTCGGTCGCACCGAAGTAGGGTGTATAAATCACCTATCTAGAGAATATTCATTTGCTTCTTAAATCTATCAATGCTGTCCCATATATATATATATATATATATATATATATATATATATATATATATATATATACGGGAATGGTTGCTGATCCCAACCGTTGGTGATGTACATTCGATACACTCAAGCGAAATGAGTGGTCGGTCATGTGTGGCTGAGTTGCAAGATGTTCTTGTTGAACTCCAGTGTATCGTTCCTAGAGTACATTGATCGGAAGGTGGTTCCATACCTTGTCATAGTTGGAAATCCATTATCCAATACATGCCTGCGGTTTTTGATTATATATTGTATATGTGGAACATGAGATGAAAGCGTTCTGCAAGATGATTATTATATTATGGTTGATAGACATTACTATAATATCAATACAGTTTTGATATAAAGATCATCGTTTGTTTACAAAGTTGTTTGGATTTTCATAAGGGAAAAACCCGTTCCGTTATGCGGCGTGGTCTTATGAGATATCGTTTACTTGTTCAAACTGTTTTAAACTGTTTTACTCATAACAGTCCCATGACTGACCCGGAGTTTATTTTGTTGTGTTCTCCCTAAACTCTTGGGTGCCTAAATTTGTACGGGCAGTCAAGTAGTCGGGATTTTACAGATATGCTTAGAGAGCTTGGAGCAGGAGGCTTCAGGATTCTATAGCTATTATTATTTCCGCTGTTGTTGTAAGTGTTGTACTCTGATAAAGTGCTATTGTATATAACTACTTGTTTCAAAGTTATGTTATATTTTATTCGTTCAGCTGTGAGATTCGTGTTTACTCTGATGATGATGTTCTTATTCTCCTTCTGTTCTATTAGTTCTATCTTATCTATCCTCACCCTCTAATTTCTTTCATTAACTACCAGGATTTTTCGATGTTTTGGTTATCGACATCGAGTTTATGTCGATAACCAAAGTCGCTCAAAATCCGGGTCGTTACATGAAGTTATCATGTCATTTTCCCTAGTTATCATGCTTATGCCAAGAATTGTACTGAAAACGATCACCTTTTCATTCCCTTTATTTTATTGTTATGGCGAGGCTACCTTATAGCCTCGATGACGCTAAAAACGCAAACGGTTACGCTAGTTAAGAAACGGGGAAAAAAGGAGAATTTGTGATAGGCATAGTGGTTATGTAAATTGGACACATGATTCTAGTAGGAAAATATATAAATAATTACCTATTATGAGATGGGTAAAATTGGGTAAAAATGGTATAATTTGAATATGACCATTTATGGATAGGAAATTCAAATTGTTAATAAGATAGGTATTGACACCTATGAAGAGGAAAGGATTAATTAATTAACTTAATTAATCAGAAGAGGAATGTTTAAGCAATTAAAGTCTGAAGATTTAATATTGAGAATTGGCATAAAATAAATTTGTGATGAAATTGGTATAATTTTACATACCATAAATAGATGGACATAATTGAGTCAATTATGGCCATAGCTAAATTTGTAATTAATTGATAATTTGAATAGGGAAAGTAATTCAATTTGGGGAATGATTAATTAGGAGTAATTAATCGTCTAAGACACGAGGTTAGGCTCTTTTGTGGTATAAGACTGCCCAGACCCGCCCGGCAAATCCAGCTGCCACAAATGCCAGTCTAATGTGGGAGGTCTTAGGCATAAACTAAATGCGTGACAGTTGTAAAGACACGAGGTTAGGATCTTTTGTGGTGTAAGACTGCCTGGACCCGCCCGGGCCTGCCCGGCAAATCCAGCTGCCACAAATGCCAGTCTAATGTGGGAGGTCTTTATAAGGTTACGGTCTTAATGAATTAAGGAACACTTAACCAGATAAACATGCAGTGGGACATGAGGGGTTAAGTGGATGCCTTGGGTGGCATATGGAATTAAGTGGGTGCCTTGGGTGGCATGTGAAATACGATTAGATGTTTCAATAATTAATTAATGCTGATTAAAGACTACTTAACCTAACTTAATACATATGGACTGTATGATGATAGATGTTTCGCCTCTTTTCTTCCGTTTCCCCCCTAGGTTCTCTGGGAGGAAACACACAGGTTTAGTCAGGATTTGGATATCATCTTCTAGGAGCTACTTCTGAAGTATGGCTCGAGTCTCTGTCTCTTATATGGCTTGCTCTTTAATAGGGGGAATGATGTTTTCTTTTAAATACCTATGTACTATGATAATATAAGACAGAAGTGTTTTGTTGTAAGGGTTTTATAACTCATGGTACTATGTAACAAGATATTTTGGTAATTTAATAAAGTTGTTTATTTTCCGCTGCAAAATTTTTATATCTGTCTTGTGATATTCTATGTCTGTTTACCAAAAACGCTCCACTGAAGTTAAGGCATTCCCTTCGTGAGTGACCTTAATGGAGGTGGGGTGTTACATTACTGATGCAATTCATTGAACATTTCATTTGAGTTGATTTACTTTCATTAGAAGGTTAGTCCCAATCCGAGTGTTTTGTTTTGCATTATTTCTCGGGTCAGATTGAGTATTTCAGCTTTCGAGATTCACTCTAGGAGCTTATTAGGGTTTTGCTCATCTTTTATCTACTTATTCAGTTGTTCAAGTCATTCAACTATTCTTGTCATTCTATTTCAGACATTTATCATTTGTTTATGTACTAGAGATTTTTTGAATTAGACTTCCACTGTATTGTTTATGTAAACTATGTTGTAAAATTTTGTTTAGTAGCTTCATGAAGTACTATTGTATTATTTGTCTTCCACTGCAAGATATTATTTTACTCTGTGTATGTGTTCTGTTATTCTGCGATTTATTCTATTTACCTCAGAAGCTAATAACAATCTACTTTTTTGAATGGTTCAATTTTGACATGTTTTGTCGATTCGGCACAATCAAAAAGGCGGGTCATTACATGTGGTATCAGAGCTTTGGTTTATCAAATCTTTAGGCTATGGGGTAAAAGATCATTAGAGATAGGGTAGTGATACCCTAAAATGAGTGCGATCAGTCGCAGAATCCTTCTTGAGAGAGAGAGGCAGTATTCTGAAAGTATAAATAGTTTTTAAAATGGTTTTAAAAAAGGATTCTAGACATAAAGTTTGGTTAATATTTAAATCTTTTTATGAATCTTCCTTCACATTTGAATCCATCTTCCTTCATAGATCCTCTTTGATTAATTTCTTTCGTTCGTTCAGCTTTTAACTCGAATTCTACAACTTATCCTTGCCCATAACAAGGCA
Source organism: Allium sativum (assembly GCA_030737875.1). Lineage (NCBI taxonomy): Eukaryota > Viridiplantae > Streptophyta > Magnoliopsida > Asparagales > Amaryllidaceae > Allium > Allium sativum. Next base: position 744,028,250 of record CM060909.1, on the reverse strand, counting down.
AGAAGTAGAAGGAGATTATAAGTTTTCTAGCGTGTCCATTTTTATTAAATATTGATTGAAATAAGTATTTTAAAGGGTAGAATTCCTTAGTGTAGGGTCGAAATTTTGGATATATATATTTATGAAAGACATATATTTGTAAATAACATTATGTTTTTGTAATATCAACATTTGGAAGAGATTTAGTGTTCAAACTTTAAGATATTATATTTTATAAACTATATATCTTAAGTAAGATTTAAAGAAAAAGTAATTGATTTTATCTAGATTGAATAATACTTTGGATAAGCGCATATATGTGAACATTTTAGGTAGAAATGTTAATAATTATTATAGTAAATATTTTGATAAAATGTTTGAAATTTTTAAAGTTATTGGTTGTAAATATATGTGTATATATGAACTTATAAAGTTAGATAGGTTTACAAAGATATTAATTTGTGATATTTATATACATGTTAAACTTATGAAATCAAACAAGTTTTATAAGTTTAAATGTAGATAACATGGTTTTGGTAATATTTAGGTTAGTATAGGATAATATTGATTTGATACAAATATATCAAATAGACTTCAGTAGTATGTTTTGAATAGGAAAGAATTTAGCATGTTTAGTAAGATAGGATTAGAGTTCTTACTAATGGAAATTTAAAGGTGTAATTTTAATATGGATATAGGATAGGATTATTAAGACGATTTAGTGTTACCACTTAGGATTTTAAATTTTGATGATTAAAAAAAATGTTGTAACTTTGATTTATTAGAAATAATTTTAGTTCATTTACCATGATTGGAATTGATTTAAAAATAATTTGATGGTGTTTCAAAATTTAATTTGTGGTAAGTAAGTATTGTTTTTGAAATATATTTAATAAAGTAAAGGACTTAAACAAATTGATATTTTATAGTTTACATAAAATTAATTTTTTAATATTAATGGTTGTCATGCTCTCCCCATACTTAAGCAGTTGGGTTGGGTTTATAAATTATTGAGAATATTATTTTATATGATGATAAGTTAGCTACATTAGAAAAAACTATGAATCATTATATAATTAAATACATTGATAATTTTGTAGCTTGAAAATTTTGAAAGTAAATGAATGATTTGAAATAAATTTATATATTCTATTTTAGGTAAATAAAGGATTTGAAATATAGTTATATTGGAAAAATTTATACACAGTCTATTTTAATGAAAAGGATTCAAATATTTACGAGACGTTAAAGTTGCTCTACCTAGTACTTAGTGATTTGGGTATACGCTAAATCCCATATATACTAGATAGATATAAAATCACTCTAATCGCTTGGAAATTATTCTGGTGATGATTGCAACACCACAATGTTTGTTTTCGATTTTCGAAAGTGAGATATTTATATCGTGCCAGTCAAGACATCGAGTGAATACTTAAAACTATTATGAAATGTTTGGAAATGTCTTCACTTTTGATTTAAATATATATAAGTAAGATGATAGATGTGAACCAATTGGTTTAAATATATTAAATTGTTTAATTACTATTTCTCTATCTCGTTGCTTTTCGGTGACGAAAAGGTCTGAGTGGGGGAGATTGTAACAACTTAGATTTTTAAAGTGAATTTTATTAATGATTTCATGTTTAATTATTATTTTTGATTTAAAACTCAATTTATTTTTGATTTTATATAATTAACGAACTTGATTTTGATTCAAGCATAAATTTAATAGCAAAAAACAACATTTGTCAATTCAAATCTTAACATTTGAATAAATGAAATCAATGTTATTATTTGGATTTGAATTCATTTTTAAACTTTTAATTTAAATATTTAACATGTGTTATTGTATAATTTGTTTTTCAAAACTATTTCCTTTGCATTAGCTAGATCTGTCATTTGTATTGACCGTTGTTTTCGCGAACATCGTTCAATTTTTATTTGCCAGCTCCGTTTTTCCTTTTGCGTTTCAAAGCTTGTCCTTCTGTATTTTCATTTCCTAGCCTCGGTTCCCCTTTTAATATATCAAATTCGTCCATTGTTTTCCTAAACCATTTGTTCCTTTTGTTTCCAAGTCACCTTTTAAATTACAAAAGTCTGATAACTTCACAATCTCCAAACTCGCATTTTACCATTTTGATTCCTCTTTCAATTATATTATCGAAATCATTCATACCTTTATATTTCCAAACCCATCCATTAATTTTTCAAGTCCCAATGCTTCGTTACCTTTTTCATTCCTAAGCGTGCCTACTTTATTTCGTTTCCTCCCATTTGTCTTTAAAAAAAGTTTTGAAGCATCTGTTCCTTTATATATCCCAAAACCGAATACTTCTCCATTTCCCAACCTGCTACATTTTTTTACTTCGTGAAAAAAATGAAGTAGCTCCATTATTTCCCCATCCCATCCTTTTCACCAACGAGTTCGCTCCTCCTCCGTCCATTCCCTCTTCTTTGCCGCACCTCATCCCTGAAGTCCATTGACGCTCCTAACCTTACTCTGACCTTGCACCGTGCCTCCCTTGAAGAAGCTTACATCCGACACCATGAAGCCATCGACCCTGCTCTGCCCCAGTAGCCTCACACAACCCTCCCCTTTTAGCCACCTGTTCCCTCTCCCGAAACCCACACCCAATAACCCACTAACCCAGGACGTCCTCTCACCTCCAGTTCGCCAACGCTGAGACCATCAACGTCCACCTGCCTTCGACCTGTCGCCTATGGCTTCAACGAACACTCCAGCCCAAGCCCCGTTAGAAACAACCCAAACCTCCTTCACCTCCCTTCGTCCAAACTCTGCATGTGTGCATTTCATTTTTATTTTAGTGCTTCGGTTGTGTGCATGAGTTTCTATGATGTGTTTTCTTGTGTACGTGTTTTGGTGAGTGTGTGCGTGAGTAGGTTTAATTTTACTTTATTTTACTGAGTGTTGTGCGCGTGTGTTTTGTGTGTTGTATTATGTGTGAGTTGTGGTTAATTCATATTATATACATATATGTTGTTTTGTTGTGTGTTTAATTTATTTAAAAAATATATATATTATATAAAGGTTTTACTGTGTTTATATATAGAAATATATATAATATTTTTTTAATAGTTTTGTTGTGTTTTATTTTGTTGAGTTAAGTTATGCGTTGAGTTTCGAAAACTATTCTAAAAACCCAATAGCTGTATTGATCCATTGAGAAGTTTTCCTCCTCTTATAAAAATAAATTATTGAGTTGTTATTGAGCTTGAATCAATTCTGAGTTATGCTTGGATGTCGTCACTCCATTTTGTGCCCATTCAGTTCCCGTCTCTATTCGGTGCAACAAAAGGTGAGTTTATCTCACACTTGACCAACATTTTTCTTAGATGTTAAATTCTGCATAAATGAATTGTTGTGAAGTGTGTAGGACAACTAGTAGAAATCATTTTGTTTGATGTATATACACTTTTCATATATGACATGACATATATATGATACGGAGGTGCACAGATGATATATGATTTGTGATGCGATGATATTGATGCTATGTGATGATTTTTTTATGTTGCTGATTTCCTTAGTTTTAGGGAAAATCACTATAGGTTGAGATGATACATACGTGAACGGACATTGGATTAGGGAAAAAGCATTATAGGTAGAAATAATAGAACTGAGCGATTTTTATTTTTGATTATGGGTTGAAATGATATACATTCGTAAAATTTTAAATTGCGATTGAAATGATAAATATCCATATCACTTGACCATAGTGTAGAAAATTATATATGGACACCGTTGGTCATGTTTTCGAAGTAAAGTAATTTGGAAATTTTGATTTTAAACAATAACTTAAGATGTTATGTATATTTAAATTTAAAGATTGTAAAACATAAATTTTGTAAATTTAAATTTTAAAAGCAATTCTATAAGTAAATATGGATATAAATGTATATTTAAGATTTTATTTATTTTAAAATCATACAATTTAATAAATATGATAATATAAGCATTTTTAAACCTTAATTTAATATATTATAATAAATACTTTTAAAATCTATTTTATAAATAATTTATAAACCTTATATATGTATATAAATCTGTTGTCAAATTTAAACCTAATATTTTTTAAAAATTTAATAATAAGTTTATAGATAAGGTAAGGTTTCACGATTTAAATCTAATATTCAAGATTTAATTTTAATTAATGGTATTTGATTTTATATGAACTCATATAAGAGATGAATTTGAAATGGTTTAAATATGAACTTTTATAAGAAATAAAAACTTGAATAGTGTAAATTGATTTTATTAATTTGAATTCTAAATTGAAAAAAATGAATATGAATATATAATTGATATAAAAATGAATTCAATTATAGAGTGATTGAATGTGAATTATGAATGTACAAATTGTTTATGTAAGGACTTGATTATATAAATCGATTTGATATGAATTAAGAATTTTGTAAACCGAATTTATAAGAATGAATTTTAATGATTAGAATTTACAAGTAATGATTCTGAATTGTACAATTTGAAATTTAGAAGATATGGTATGAATTGTTTGAATTGAAATTTATTAGATATGATTTGAAGCGTGGAAATTTAATTTAGTTGAAATATAGGATTTTATGAATCGACTTAAAATGAATTCTTATAAAGGTGAAGTTGGATTATATGAATTGTTTGAACTTGGACTTTGACGAAAATAAATCAAACTAAAATACCATCGAAGTTAGATATTTTGTATTGATCTAAACTTTATTTGAGACCTTTAAGGTGTAACGGCCCGAGAGATTTTCTACCCCGAAAATCAACATAACACCATGTTGACTGTTCAAGTACCGAAAATACCGGGTCATTAATAGAAAGAAGTTAGAGGATGAGAAATAGAAGAAAGAAATCTTAGAATAGAAGAAGAAGAACTCAACAGAACATAATCAGAGTTAACACGAATCTCACAGCGGAACGAATAAAATATATTATATAACATAACTTTTGAAATACAAAATTTTGTATCATATATACATACCATTACCAGAGATTAACGTATGTACAACACAATGAAAAATAATTCTAAATAGATAACGGTGAAGCCTCCTGCTTCAAGCTCCTCCAAGTGTATCTATAAAATCCTGAAACACTTGACTACCCGTACAAATTTGGGCACCCAAGAGTTTAGGAAAAACAAACAAAATAAACTATGGGTCAGTGGTGTGAGTAAACTCCAACCATATTGTTTAACTTTGAAAATCCTTTTTGAAAGAAAGGGTAATTCTAAGACCAGCCCATACATAAACATGGACAGTTTTTACCTTACTATAACCAAAAAAATTTTGATATCAAAATCCAGTGATATTATAACAATGTCTAATCATATAAATAATCAAATAGTAGAGCGCTTGCATCTCACGCTCCACATATATAGTATAAAATCAAAAACCGCAGGGCGCTTATTGGGGATTGGATTCCAACAGACAAGGTATGGGTTCACCTTCTGATCAGTGTACTCTAGAGGGTATACACTGGGGTTCAACAAGAACATCTTGCAACCTGGCCACACATGACCGCCCACTCATTTAGCTTGAGTGTAGCAAATATATTGTCACCCACGGTTGTCGACCGTCCAACCGTAATCCGTAAGATACAGAATCAAAAAGAAGAACAAATAATTGAATTTTCTCTAGATCAATGACAAATATACCCTGCTTTGGTATGACCCACCTAGCTATGCTGCCTGCCCGATTTTTGTCATTTTCCGGTTGTGAGGCTTGAGGCTATGTCTATCATTTTAGAACATCCGGCCACCATACACTTAGAATGCCACATCGTCACACCCGTCAAATCACTAGTTGATCTTCTCAAAAATATTACGGGTATAAAAGCTAAGATAAATGAATTCCTCCGCCACCAGACGTAATATCTTGAAAAGATCGTCTTATGTGATCCGTTAGGAATACTCTGTCAGACATTCGTCCATACAAGTTGTCCTGGGACTGGACAAACATAACAGCCCTTGCATTTCACTCTGTCTTCCATTATCTTCAGCATAATCTAATTCGCAACACATATTCCTATACAAAGTGGTTTTCGGATAATAAATCCAATCGGTCTCTCCGTATTGACAATGATGGTTAAAAATCTTTGATAGTCGGGGTTTTAACTATCAAAGGAGAAAAAAATATCCATCCAAATTTCTAACATCAAACAATCACTGGCCCCTCTTAGTTAACATAAATTTTCCAATCGATTCTAAATTTCCATTTAAAAATAGATTTTCCCTTTCTAAAAACCCAAATTCATTTTCATCCCAATCAAATATAATTTACGGTATTTAAATACCAGTTATTTCAGGGCTAGGGTAATTCCATATCTCAAACAAACAATAATCAACAACGGATTATTTATCACATCATATAATGTAATATATGAAAAAAACAATATAATTGTTGAGGAATCCAGTTGGATTTCTCCAACCTATTTCCCTGCACCAACAGATGTTAGTCACATAAATAACACCAATTTCATGTCGGTATGAATTATAATAGTAAACAGCATCCGTATTCAATTGATAGTTTATATTTTTAACGATATGTATTATTTCACCCAAATAATTTACTAAATCATCCAAGAAACCATCGCACACAACATTCAATCATTAATTTATAAATATTTAAAATATAATTATAATATTTTAAAATAGAACAGAGTTGGTGAATTTACTCACCTTGGTCGCAGTTGATGGTTCTGCTTTTGTTTCGTTAAAATCAAACAACATTTGATTTTTCTACGAAATTCTAGTAGCTTTGTTTTCTGTCATGACAATTCCACAACGTAAATCTCGTCGTTACGGTTCCAACGTGATTGGTCGCGTTCAATTCTGTTAATCACGCTTTAACGATAGCTAAGCTTTCTTCCTTAATCACCTTTAAATCCCGATGAATTTCTTTCAGTTCGACACTTTAGTAAACATTGTCGTTCCTCTAAATCTTTCTTAATCCATACTTTCTTCACCAATACCTTTTCATAACGCCCTGCTCTGCTACCATAGCCACAGTTTCCACCATCCTCACCATGTATTCATTGTAAACCTCATCACCGGCCCGCATAAACAAATTGTCTTCCCCATCCTTAAAAAGAACTCGCAGGCTTCTTCTTTTTTCTTTTATATTGGGCCTTAACAGTTTAAAAAATAACCCATCACCAAGTAAACTCGCGCCCACCTTCTACAGACCCTTCTTTTCCAAATAATTACCCCGATGCATTGGCATTCCATGGCCGAACTAACAACCCTCGACGCTCCTTCATTACATCATCGAACTCAACAAGGCCATCAACACTCTCTTCCTCTTATAAAGCTCTTTCTTCTCCACCCCACACAGTCAAGCCCGAGCTGCCCCGCTTCAAGCCCGTTGCCCCCTGTCAACTCGCACGTACAATAAATATGTGTGTCCATGGTTCCAGTATAACATTCCCATCACTTTTCTCCTTCCTTCCTAATAAACATCTCTTCACGGTTTGCCTCCAACCCTTGTTTGACACCCCACATCCGTTAATGTCACTCACTAAGGGAATGCATTAAGTTCCGTGAAGCGTTATAGTTAATCAGACACGGAATAATTATAAGATAGATATAAATAAGATAGCAGTGGAAATTTAAATTTTTATTTCAACATAAATTAAAATACCGTGGTCCACAATACCATAAGTCACGAAAACCATTACAATAAAATAACTTCTGTCTTGCATCATCAGAGTACATAAGAGTATAAAAGCATAATTCCCCAATTGAAAGAGTTAAGCCATAGTAGAGACAAGAACTTGAGCCATACTTTAGAAGTAGCTCCTAGCAAGGTGATATTTGAATCCTGACTAAGCCAGGGTGTTTCCTCCCTGAGAAGCTAGGGGGGAACGAAAGAAAGAAGGAGAAACAAAAAAGGGTCAGACATAATGTCTGGCGAGTCTAGTTACTTTTAGTCAGTAGATAAATAGAAGTAACATGATAGGCATATAAAGTGGATAAGAGAGAGATCACTACATAAATGGCAGGTGTGACAAGGTAGACAGGATAAGGTGTATATGCTTCTAATGATTACTCTGAACTATCACTAGTATATCCAGAAAGAGACGATCCCTTCAACTATAAGGTGGTAGACTTAGGTTATGTCCAAATGTATCCTAACTACTACCCTGATCGATCGACTCCCAAACCCTTGTAGATACCTTGTGCTGACCCCACATTAGGAGGTATCACTTCCTAAAGTGGCAACCCCTCGTCGTAATAATGTGCACAACCATATCTATAGGTGTCACGGTCGTCTTATCCCCCTCTGCCCGGCTCATGCATGCACATGGCCCAGTCAGTTTGCGCCGCCCACACCGTCCTCCACGTTTGGATCTCTTACAATCAGTCAGTAAGCGTGCCCCTTCTCCGCCTAGTACATAGTACTTTTTTGATACCTACTCCGGGTTATTGACTGAAATGGGTCCCACACAATATGATACAAACTCCCCTCTTGTCTTGTATCCCCCGCTAGGTTTTCACTGACTATGTATACCACTAGGTGTCTTTAATTACATATCCTTATTTATTTCTATCGGTTATGCTTACCTACATGTGTCTTTAATACATAACTCCTAATCTTCCAACCGGTTATGCTTACCTATAGGTATCTTTAATTACATAACCATATCACTTCTACAAGTTATATTTACCCTAAAAGGTGTCTTTGATTACATAACTTTATTATTTCAACTGATTATGTATACCACTAGGTGTCTTTAATTACATAACCTTAACGGGTTAAGTTTGTGGACCTATATGTGAATATTACCTATCCCCTCTTCAGATTTACTTAACCCACCCATCAGCCATGTTTACTTAACCCCTAACTTAAATTTAAGTTCATACAATCCCTATGGATTAACTTAGGTTAAGTAGTCCAATTATTTACCATGTCCATTTATGGTTTCATAACAGGCCAGACCTCCCACATTAGGCCTACAACATGTGGATGTTGGATATGCCGGTCGAGTCCGGGCAGACTTATTCCACAGTTGGGCCTAACCTCGTGTCATAGCCCGATTCGTATTTCCGTACTTAGACCTCCCACATGAGGTTCACCATTAGTGGCTGCTGGATATGCCGGTCGGGTCCGGGCAGACTTCCACCACTAATGCAACCTAACCTTGTGTCATAAGTACAATTACAATTCCTAATTGTAATGACTAAACATTCCATTTTTAATTAATCAATTAATCCTTTCCTTTTATAGGTGTTAATACCTATTTTACCCAATAAATTGAATTACATGTCCATAAATGTTCATATTTAAATTATGCCATTTTAACCCTTTTTCCCCCGTTCCTTAACTAGCGCCCTCACAAAATTGGCAACATGCCTTGGCTAGATAATAGCCTAGTCATAAACGATAATAGGGAAAATAATGGGAATATAAATAAAATGACCATCTTGGGATAAACATAAACAAGTATGATAATAAGGTGAACATACATACTAGCACGGACATGAAATCGTCATCATAACAAGGTGGACATAAAACTGATGAACTATGATGTCACAATATCTAAATTAGCAATTTAGATGTCCAATCGATTTAGATCTAACATGATGACATAAGGTGATAATTTAAATCACATAAAAAAGATCTAACATGTTAACATAAGGTGACAATTTATATCACATAAAATAGATCTAACATGTTAACATAAGGTGATAATTTAGATCACATAAAACAGATCTAACATGAATCATAAGGTGACAATTTAGATCACATAAAATAGATCTAACATGAATTATAATGTGACAATTTAGATCACATAAAATAGATCCAACATGAATCATAAGGTGACAATTTAGATCACATAAAATAGATCTAACATGAATCATAAGGTGACAATTTTAGATCACATATAATAGATCTAACATGTTAACATAAGGTGATAATTTAGATCTCATAAAATAGATCTAACAAGAATCATAAGGTGACAATTTTAGATCATATAGAATAGATGTTAGCATAAGGTGATAATTTAGATCACATAAAATAGATCTAACATGTTAACATAAGGTGACAATGTAGATCACATAAAATAGATATTACATGAATCATATGGTGACAATTTAGATCACATAAAATAGATCTAACATGAATCATAAGGTGAAAATTTTAGATCACATAGAATAGATCTACACACATCCGCATCATAGCATATCATAAAAGTTACGAACCAAGATCCATAATAATAACATAGTAGAACAATCACAATTGAATTGGATCTAGAGAAATAGATCTATCATGACATAGCATAAGATCTAACAATAACATAGATTCAAGGTTTACAATGTATCCAAATCGTAGTCTTTCATAATTCACTATTATTTATCTAAACTTAAAAGCAACTAGAACTCACTGAGATTGGATTGCTAAAATGATAGAAAAGGTGCTGAGTCTATGCTTGAATCTCAGAATTTGATATGCTTTAGTTGATAGAAGAAGATGAGAGACCCTAGTTCTGTTCAGATTCCGGCAGAGTTTGGCCGTCATGACTCCTAATGAAGAAATATGTGAAATGGCCATATATTTATAGTTGCAGAACCATCTAGAACCGACTGCAACATAGACCCTAGGGTCAATCAGGTTGTGGGTCGCCTCCCACTTTGGTAAAAGGCCCGAATACCCAAAAACTATTTTGGGCGCACTTTACAGATGCACCAGTGCAAAATTGCCTTGGTGCACTTAGCAAGTGCGCCAATTATACCTGGTTTTGATTTTCAGCCTTTTATCGTTTGTAACTTCTTCATATGTTATCCGTTTTACGCAAACTAGGTGCTTATCCTGACCAGAATTTCGAGACAGACGTAATGACGTAATCAGTTTCCCTTAATTCTTAATATAAAATTAATTATTCTTTAATTTATCCTACTTAATGTTAACAAAATTACAGGGTGTTACGCCTATTTTGTTATCTTTATACTTTGCTCCAAACTATCCCATTATTTAACAACTTCCCCAATGTTCACAACTCACACCCCATAAATTTTCATCCCTCAGCTAAGCAGTATGCACCTTGTTTTATGCTCACGTAAGTACTACTCCACCCTTCCTATGTCCATTGTCCCTTACGTCCTTCAGACCATCCATGAACATGAAACATGCTCTAGTGCAACACCCTCCATGCCATTTTCCATGACCGCACTTTGTGTCCAGCTTTCACTACAACGTTGAACCCTTTTCATCACATCTTGCTGCGTCTTCAACTCCAAACAAAAACAAATACATCACGCTTTTCAATTGCAGGACCCCCCCTTTGCTCTTTGTTTCTAAGTCCGCATCCACCTCGATCCATCAACATTGAACTCGTAGCCACTATCTTGAAGTGACTCCCCAGACCATAAACCACAATGCTCCCTTCCAGAAATGCAACTCCAACACAGCCACTTATATTACCCACTTCTCTCCACGTACCTTCTTACTTTTCGAAACTAAGACCACCCTCTTCATTTCCATCTCGACCTCACCCTCTACCAGTATGTCGAGCTCTCGAGACCCGCCTTCGTCATGACCTGGAGCCGGACTCCATGCGGTTACAGTAATATAAGCCGCGCCTTGAGTTATTGTTCATCGACGAGAAGAGGAACAAGCGAATGGTTTTATATATGTGGGTTTGGGATTTTTAAGTGGAAGTTTTACACGGTTTTAATTTTCGAATGGGTTGTGTATGAGGTCAGTTTCCATTTCCTGGGTTTCGAATGCAATAAGGAGGAGCTAAGAAGAAGATTAAAGTTTAAAGGAGCTCTGTGTTTTATTTTCTTCTTAGGTAAAGCTTCTGAATTGAAGTTTACTCTTGTGTTGACGTGCATATATGTAAAAAAGAAACAGTAGGCGATAGGATCATGTTGTTTCCGTAGGTCTGCGCGATTCAGTATTAGGTAGGTCGACATGGAATTTTGGCTTAGCATGTGTTATTCTCAGTTTTTGTAAGGTTGATATTCAACAAATTGGTCTGTAGAAATGAAAACATTTACTGTGTGAAGAGATGGGGTACGAAAACCTTGTGAGTCAAGGAAAAAATATATAGTTTTTGTTCGAGTTTTTCCAGTAAAGTTAGTCTTGATGGTGACTGTGGATGATGGATCCTTCTTTCTTGATGTTTTGAACTTCTACTCTTTGCTTTATCTTGGTTTAGTCTGTAGCGGTCACACAGAATACCACCTACGACCACGATGTATTAATCATTAACTATGTCATGTAACAGAGCTTTAAAAATAAAACTATAGAAATGTTACGCAGTAACCATACAAATATTTCATTGCAGTTATCTTATACAATCACCCTCTTAGCATAATACGAGACAGTTCACGCTAATGGATGCTTTCAACCGCATTTTTTTAAGTTATACATGATTTTGGCATTCCTTATACAAGGCTTCATTCATGGATAGACTGCTATCGACAAAAATAAAATTACCGTTGTAACGAGCAATGTGTCACGATTCCAAAAATATAATAATATAGACAAGTTAACTTATATTGTGAAATCCAAAAACACTGATATAGGGTGCGAAATACTCCAAAATAAAAGTGCTTATTTCCCAAAATAAAAAGTACAGAATCTTTTTATAAATTAAATTATAACTACTTCTCAAAGATCTTGTCCAGATTCGGAACCAATATTTAATTATCTTAAATAAACCATTATGGTCCATAAAGGATTCCATAGCGACTATTTGAAAATTTGATATGGATATAACTCACAATCTATAATGCGAAATCTCCATTTTTCACTTCCGCTAGAAAGTTAGAGTTCAATAGCTTCAAACGTTTCTTGTTACAAAGATATCTGACTAATAACGGATCCTATATAGTCTTTTGAAGTTCAAAACTCCATATTATGAACTACCGCAACGTTACAGACTCGATTTAAATTGTATTATAATTTATACGTTCAAACTGCCATTTAAGTAATATGTTCATTATTAAAATTTGAATATGAACACAATTAAAAATAATAAATTATCCAATTTTCACGATATTTCCAATTCAGCTATTTCTGGCTATTTCGGAAATTAAATTTATTATTCCACTATTTATATTAATTTAAATATTCAAGATAATTGAATTTAAGCCATATAAATTATCGAATCAACATATTAAAATAATTAAATTAATTAATTATTAAATAGCTAAAATTCCGGGTCGTTACATAAGGTATGCTTATATAAGTTGATTTTGGATTAAAATTCGTTATGGGAATATTTTGAAAATTAAACATAATCAAAGTTGAATATTTAAATTTGATTTCAGTATGAATTTGTAACTTCGTATAAATAATTTTAATGTGATTATATAATGGCCACGGTGTGTAATAAGCGTTTGGTTGTTAAAGAGACCGTAACACCTCGCATTTTATGACAATTTAATAATTAAATAATGCATATGTATATATATGCACAAACATAAAAGTATAAATGAAGAATAAAATAAAGATAATGCAAATAAAAATGTAATGTTGCATTAAAAGAAAGAAAAGATTGGTTGCATGTGGTGTAAATATGTTGCATGCACTGATTATGCATTAATAATAAAGGAGAAATAAAAGAAAAAGATTCATGCAATGAAATATTGTAACAAATATGAAAAAGAGGAATAAGAAGAGAACAATAACTACCATTGTTCTAAGCCTTGTTAATAATAGCCTTAGTAGTCCAGTTGGTTAGAGCATGTGACTTAAATATAAGAGGTACAGAGTTCGATCCCCGCCGCCGTCATATTTTTGTTTTAAGAGTGACCAGAATAACACTTGTTCATGAGAGAAAATATGTACAAATGCACATATAAGGAAATAAAGAAAATATATGTATATACGTGCAAATATATATATATATATATATATACAAGAGATAAAGTTCAAGATAAGGCTGCAATTAAAGAAATATGGCAAGAATCAAATAACGGTGCAACACCGTTTGAATTTTGAAAATGAAACAAAAGTTGTGCGTATATATACACGCGTAAAATGGTCGCTAGAAGATTTGTATACGTATAAGAAGCTTACATGTAAATATAACAGTTAAATAAATTCCAGATATTCAAAAACCAAATTTCCGCGTCAAAACAGCTCGTGGGACCCATAGTGGGGTCTACACCCCTGTAGAACTATTGACTCCCCCCCCCCAAGATCCAGCCAGATTCATCAATGAATCTGAACTATTTTCTTAACGACGTTCAATGCTGAATCAGCGCTGCGTGTACGATAAGATCCTGAACACCTATAAATTTGCTAGCAGAGCCTAGCCTAAATCTCACATTCTCTGAGACAACGTCTAAGCTCTACCATTCTTCTTCCTCCTCTAAACTCTTCAGAAAAATAAGATAATTAGTTTAGGAAAATTTTGAATCAAGATCTGGAGAGAAAAAATGAAAATTAATAAGAAGATGTTGAGAATCATATGCAAAGTAAGGTAAATTCTTAGATCTGGTCTATTCAATTTTCTTTCTCTTTCTTCCCTTTTTCTTTTATGTAAGAATTATGGATCCATGGTTGTTAGGTTCTAAATCCAATTAGGAAAAAACCATGGAATGCTAGATCTGGACCAGGTTCAGAAATTGGAAAGCAATTTAGATAAGTGGATTTAAGTTATATCACTTTTGATAAAGATATATGATCATTTAACATTCCCCGTTATTATGCAGTGTAAAGTGATGAAATGCTTATATGACATGTTGAAATATTAATATATTAAAATATTAATATGTTGGAAAATTCATATGTTGAAACGTTTAATATGCTGAAATATTCGTTTGTGGAAATGCAAACTTGTTAAAGTATGTGTAACAATTATTGTTGTAATTACATGATTCACTTGTGGCATATTATGTACTTGAATTATTAGCTGTAGAATTGAGAAAATGACATGTTAATTTGTTAGATTTGAACAGTTATAGGATTAAATGATTACATGTTAAATTAGAATAATTACATGATTTAACGATCACATGTTATTTTGAGATGAAATTAATTATATGTTAGGAAGAACATATGACATAGAATGGGCTTAATATGATGTCATGTAAAATAGGTTGCAGTAAAAATGTGGAAAGAATAATATGCCTAAATTTATAGTAAATAGAAAACTGTAACGCACCTAGACACAAGGTTAAATTCAACTTGTGGTAGAAGTCTGCCTGGAACCGCCTGGCAAATCCAGCGTCCACAAGTTGTTAATTTAATGTGAAAGGTCTAGTGCGTAGATAAAACATGTAACGGTGCGAAGACACAAGGTTAAGCCAACTTGTGGAAGAAGTCTGCCTGGAACCGCCCGACAAATACAACATCCACAAGTGGTAGGCTTAATGTGAGAGGTCTAGTACGTAAGTTTATATGTATATATATATAAGGATAAAATTAAATGGCACTAACCGTGATTAATGGAAATGAATGAAAGATAATTACAACAATAAAAGAAATGGAATGAACGGTGAATGATAATAACCTATTATAAATAAATTACATTAATGAGAATGTTATATAATAGGTAGGCTTGTCCTAGGGACAAGTGGGGAATATAATGTAACACCCCACTCCCGCTATGATCACTCACTAAGGGAATGCCATAGCATCGGTGGAGTATTTTAGTGAATATAGAACAGAAAAATTACAACAAGACAGATATAAATAGTACTTGAAATTTTAAAACATCATCTCATAACAGCGGAAGTAAAACATGTCTGGTTACATCATAAAACCACAATAAAGGTCAAGTACAATATCCATCAAAATAAAGAAGTACATAATCCCACTCTCATACAATAGCCAAACAAAAGAAAAGATAACTGGATAACTGGAGCTTTACATCTATCCAAGCTCCTAAAGACTGGAACAGCAATCCGATCAAGCTCCACTACTGCTAGGATCCACCGTAGGACCTGAGGGTTGGGAAAAAGATAAAAACAACAGGGTCAGACATAAGTCTGAGCGAGTCCTATAACTTTAACAATACAATCGTTAAAGTAACCAGAGAAGACATAAACTGATATACGGTAACATATAGGGATGAATGGCTACCCTAAGCAGTCAACTAAACGAAGATAAAGGATAAAGACGCATCTACCCTCCCTAAGGTAAATTACTAAACTGCACCACACCAGTCGTTCCTAACTTAAAGGTTGATCCCACCCAAGGACTTATAAAATTTACTAATTAGTACCTGCGTACCCCTAGGTGACCAAGTAGGCGCCACGGGGCCCTACAATCCACTAGGTGTACACACTACTTCCCATTCGATCGGCTCCCTAACGTAGATACCCGTGCTGGCCCCACCGTGGGATGTATCATTCCCCAATGTGGCAACCTGATGAAACTAAAGGTGCACGGCTTATATCTACCCGATGCAACAACGGCTTACCTACCAGCCCGGGCCCACTCACGCATATGAAGCCCGTTGGACTTGCGTTGCCACCGCTAACCCGTTTGCCTCTTACAGTCAAGCCCAGTATGCGTGTCCCGTCCTCGACATGGGTCGAGCCCACAAAGATACGTATGGGTTACTGGTTGAAATGGGCCTCCACAAGCTACCCACCTAAGCTTGTCCCTTTTTCTAGTATATCCCACTTAACCCTTTAATCATGTTTTAATTACATGTTCTATTTTGGTTAAGTATTCTAATCGTATTTTCTATTGCCACCCAAGGCAACCACTAGATTTTCTCATGCCACCCGAGGCACCCACTTAACCCCTCATGTCCCTCTACATGCTAATGTGGTTAAGTGTTTCTTAATTAATTAATTAAGAACGTAACCTTTGTAAAGACCTCTCACATTAGACTGTCTTTTATGACCGCTGGTTAAGCCGGTTGGGTCCGGGCAGCCTTATGTCATAACAGAGTCTAACCTCGTGTCTTTACATTAATTACTTATTTAGTTTGTGCCTAAGACCTCTCACATTGGGCTAACATTTGTAGCAACTGGTTAAGCCGGTTGGGTCCGGGCAGTTTTACGCTACAACTGAGTCCAACCTCGTGTCTTAGTCAATTAATTACACCTAATTAATCACCCTCATAATTTTATATTAATTATCCCTAATTAATCAAGTTTTCTTAACATGGGTAGACCTAACTTAATAGGTAAATTCCCATGGGGTAGACCTAACTCAATAGGTAAATTCCCAACACATAGTATGGGTACACCTAACCAAATAGGCAAATTCCCATACTATGTTTATTTATTTTGTGTTATGCATAATTATATTAATTTCACACAATCTTATTAACTTATGCATTTAATTACCCCATCGTTCCCACGTAATTTCGTTCATGATATAACACATATAAAAGGTGTCAACTTGCATATGAATGAACATGTTTCAAAGGTGCCATCTTGCATATTAACAAACACATAACTTGCATATGAACTTGCATAACATGTCACATAACTTGCATATAATATGTCACATAACTTACATATTCATTTTGCATAACAAACTTGCATATTAGCTTATAGACTTGCATAATGTGTCATCATGAACTTGCATATTAATAAACATGTAACTTGCATATTTACATACATGTAACTCGCATATTAACAAACATGTAACTTGCATATAAAGAAACATGTAACTTGCATATTTACATACATGTAACTTGCATATTAACAAACATGTAACTTGCATATTAACAAACATGTAACTTGCATATTTACATACATGTAACTTGCATATTAGCAAACATGTAACTTGCATATTAACAAACATGTAACTTGCATAGCATATTACCATGAACTTGCATAACATGCATATGATTACATAGCCCACAACTTGCATATTTAGCATCATGCAAACATAACATACATCATATTAAACTTGCATAAGCTTACATACTCAACATGCATAAACATAAGATTAATGCTAACATCATATCATATGATTCAAAGCTCATTAACCCACATACAAAACCATAAATATCATCACATCTCATCTAATTAGTTTACCAAAAGATCATCAAAGTGATAGAAACTCACAACTAGCAACTTTGAACACCAAATGAAGAAGATTAAGATGCTAAGAAGGGATTAGAAGTTGATTAGAGAGTGATTAGTATGCAACCCTCTTCATAAAATTAGTGGAGGCCATGAGAGCTAGCATTTTGCCATAGTTTAGTCACTAGGTTTAATTATGAATGAATTAGGGTAGGTTAGGGTCTTATTTATAGATTAGGCAAGTGTTTTAGGCCATAGGATTAACCCTAGATTCAATCCAAGCCATCAAAGCATGTCTTGGGGAAGAAGTCAAGTGTAGGAACCATCTAGGGCCTTTAGATTAAAGATGGACCATGAGAACCATTCAAATGCAAAATCTGCACTTGAGCGAATCGGCCCACGGGTTGACAGCCAAACACCCTGGATTAACCCCTAGTCGACCCAGCGGGCTCGGGTCGACTTCAAAAATCGGCCGGTTCGGTTATTCCCCTCTCCCAATTCGCTGTTTTGAGCATTTTTGCATATTTATTTATTAAATTTTCAATTATATATATATATATATATATCAATATATATATATATATATCTACACAACCCATTTCACTTAATTAAGTATACTTTAATTTGGGAATTTTCGTGAAACTTCGCGAGGCCATATCTTGGTCATACGGACTCCGATTTTCGAAAACTCGGACTCTATTTCGCGTATTTTTCCGAGACGAACACAATGGCATAGCTCGTTTCCCTTGATTCCCATTTTAGAATTAAATTCTGCCTCGATTTATGTTATTACAGGTTATTGAAAATACGGGTTGTTACATTCTCCCCTCCTTAAAGGATTTCGTCCCCGAAATCTTCAAGTTAGGAAGAACGTATCCTACCATCCAATCATCCATCTACTCAAAGCATCATCCACGAGCAATCATTGTCCTTACAAGATTCTAAATGCTGGATGGATATATGCAAAAGTGTGTGTATATGTACTTACCTAATGCGAAAATCAGGCGGTTACTGATACAGTAAACCTCCTTAATGCAAACCATGATAGTGCCATGCATCCAATATGTATGCGAAACCCTATTGACACATACAAATTTCTACATGCGTGCACAACCATACACAAAAATGCATCATCCATATGATAACACAGCCATGATACATCCATCAATCTAACTACCACATCCATTTATGCAATATGCAACATGAAGTGACTGAGCCGATCTAGTGCCTAATGTGTGTGTATATGCATCCACGAGCAACCACTAGCAAACAATTGCATCCATATGCATCCATCAACCATAACATGTTTCAAACACATGTTTCAACCATAGGTTTTACCCTATCTAAAGGTCATAGGTATTAGCGAGAGGATATACTAAAGATAAGATAAGTACTAGACAAGCAATAAAGGAGAAGTTAAAAGACATACTCTCAAAAAGAAATGGATACAAAGAACGCATCTTTGCTTCCGTCTCCCAAGTAGCATTGCTTTCGTCATCTCCCCATTGCACTTTAACTAGCTGAACTTCTCTGTTCCTCAACTTCCTAGTTTCTGACCCAAGGATGCGAGTAGGAGCTCGTCGAATCGTCGCATCACGCTCTACCTCTACATCTCTAAGCAAGCTCGGCTCTACCACCTCCGCGGTCTCATGTAAGCACTTCCTCAAATGTGATACATGGAATACATCATGAACACCACTAAGTCTGTCGGGCAACTCCACCCTATATGCCATCCATCCAATCCTTTCCTTAATAGGAAACGGCCCAACAAATCTCGGTGCTAACTTCCCTACGGACCCAAAGCGAACAACATTTCTCAATGGAGATACTTTGACAAAAACCATGTCCCCAACCTCAAACTCAAGATCCGTCCTTCTCCGATCCGCATAAGATTTCTGTCTATCTTGCGCTGCTTTCATCCTTTTTCGAATTAAATCAATCTTCTCTGAAGTCTCTCTAACCATATCCGGCCCAAGCAAGATCTTATCCGTAGATTCCCACCAACATGTAGGAGATCGACAAGGCCTTCCATAAAGAGCTTCGAAAGGAGCCATACCAATACTGGACTGAAAGCTGTTATTATATGCGAACTCCACCAAAGGAAGATGTTCTTCCCATGTACCTCCAAAATCCAAGATACAAAGCCTCAAAAGATCTTCTAAGATACGGTTCACCCTCTCGGTCTGACCGTCCGTCTGAGGATGATATGCGGTGCTCAAACACAACTGAGTCCCTACCGCCTCTTGCAAACTTCTCCAAAACTCACTAGTGAAAATAGGATCTCGATCACTCACAATGCTGGATGGTACGCCATGCAATCTAACAATCTCTCTAACATAGACTGAAGCAAGCCATGGAGCGGTCCTCTTACTCTTTACGGGTATAAAATGGGCACTCTTGGTAAGTCTGTCTACCACAACCCAAATTCCC
Organism: Allium sativum; assembly: GCA_030737875.1. Taxonomy (NCBI): domain Eukaryota; kingdom Viridiplantae; phylum Streptophyta; class Magnoliopsida; order Asparagales; family Amaryllidaceae; genus Allium; species Allium sativum. The sequence continues at coordinate 744,007,878 of CM060909.1, read as the reverse complement.
GTATTGCCCTTCCTCGATCTCGGTAACCCGTCGATGAAATCCATCGAGACACTATCCCACTTCCACTGTGGAACTTCCAATGGGTGTAGCAACCCACCGGGTTTCCTTTGCTCCACTTTAACTTGTTGGCACACTAAGCATCTAGCCACATACTCGGCCACATCTTTCTTCATACCGGCCCAGAAGAAAACTCTCTTCATGTCTTGGTACATTTTGTCTCCACCGGGATGAATAGTCATTCTTGAACGATGTGCATCATCCAAAATAGCCTTCTTCAAACCCTCATCTTGCGGTACACAAAGTCTACCGTCTCTATGCAACCATCCCTTATCATCTATGGTGTATCTACCCAAATGGCTGGACGACTCCCCTCTTATAAGCTTCTCTACCAACACAACCAACTGTGGGTCGTCTCGCTGAGCCTCGCCAATCCGTCTCAAAAGAGTAGGTCTAACCTCCAAGGATGCCAACAAACCAGGTACAAAATCAACAGAAGGTCTGAAGTCAAACAAAGAAAGAAACTCCAAGCTTCGTCGTTCCACGAACAATGGACTCAAAGATAGCCTTTTTCTACTTAAGGCGTCTGCCACCACGTTACCCTTACCAGGGGTATACGCTATCTCGAAATCATAGGATGCTAAGAACTCCATCCACCTTTGCTGTCTTAAGTTTAAATCCTTCTGAGAGAATAAGTACTTCAATGATTTATGGTCGGTGAACAACTCGAATCTCTCACCAAGAAGATAATGGCGCCAAGACTTAAGTGCGAAAACAATCGCGGCCAACTCTAGATCATGGGTAGGGTAATTCTTCTCATGCACTCTCAATTGTCTCCCTCCATAGGCTATTACCCTTCCCTCCTGCATCAAGACTGCGCCTAATCCTGTTCCACAAGCATCGGTATAAACAACAAACGGCTTACTCCCATCTGGAAGCACTAAAACTGGAGCGGTGGTCAAAGCTCTCTTTAACCGTCGGAAAGCATCATCACAATCTACATCCCATGAGAAAACCAGATTCTTCTTCGTCAAGCGGGTTAATGGGGCTGATATCTTCGCGAAGTCTTTGATGAACTTCCTATAATATCCTGCCAACCCCAAGAAACTTCTTACCTCGGTAGCATTTCTAGGAACTTTCCAATCCTGGATAGATACTATCTTTGCGGGATCCACAGCTATCCCTTCCTTAGAGACCACATGCCCTAAGAATCGCACTTCTCTTCTCCAAAAATGGCATTTAGAGAATTTAGCTTTAAGACTATGCGCTCGAAGAGTCTCCAACACTTCCTTGAGATGTAAGGCATGCTCTTCTTCATTCTTGGAAAAGACCAAGATGTCATCCACAAAAACTACTACAAACTTATTCAGATACTCTCTGAACACTCTACTCATGAGATCAACAAAGTATGCGGGGGCGTTTGTCAACCCAAATGGCATCACTAGCCACTCATAAAAACCATCCGGAGTCCGGAAAGCAGTCTTCTCTATACTGTCCTCCGCCACTCTTAACTGATGAAACCCTGTAGCTAAGTCCATCTGCGAAAATACTGACGCGCCAACCAACTGATCAAAGAGATCATCTATCCTCGGTAATGGGTGTCTATTCTTCTTCGTGAGCTTATTAAGTTCCCTATAATCCACACAAAGTCTGAGGGACCCATCCGCCTTCGTGGCAAACACTACTGGAGCTCCCCACTCCGATATACTTCGCCTTATGAACCCCTTCTCAAGCAACTCCCCTACTTGCTTATGAAGTTCTCTTCTCTCACGAGGAGCCATGTGGCGTACTGGCAAAGACACTGGTTTGGCATTATCCACCAAATAAATTCGGAAATCTATCTCCCGCTTCGGAGGCAAACCCTTTACTTCTTCAAACACATCCGGATATTCCCGGACTACTCTGACAGAACACAAACTTTCGACCGAAGCATCGAGCGATTCAAGATAACTTAGCAAAACAGATTCCATGGGATTGCAAGAGATCTCGAGAGTGTTACCCAAGCGGGTCATGAGCCTGACAACTCTCCTTTCGCAATCAAGAACGGCACCATTACTGGATAATCAGTCCATGCCCAAGATCAACCCATAGCCCGTGAAGCCCAATACAAAAGCATCACATCTAAACTCAACGCTAAGTATAGAAATCTTCAAACCCAAACATATCATAGACAGATATATGGAGCCCCCAATTGGGTTTGAGACAACCAAGGGATCATCAACTAGACTGGTGTCTAAGTGCAGTGACTCAACTAACGATGATGAGATAAAAGAATGCGATGCGCCAGAGTCAAACAAAGTACGAACTGGATGATCAAACAGAAAAACCAGACTTTCAACGGAAATAGTTCTACCTCTCTGCTGAATCGGTGGAACTGAGAGAACCTGAACTTGCCCCCCTGACTGAGGTGGTGCTATAAGAGCTTGCACCTGGCCTCCTGAGGTAGACCCCGTCTTCTGCCCCTTCTTTGGGCAGTTTTTCACAAGATGCCCTGCTTCACCACAATGAAAGCAACCGGTCTTCTTCTTTTTGCGACAATCCTTACTGAGGTGTCCTGGTGTTCCACAATTGAAGCACTTCTTCTTCGTCTTCTTTTTGTCACCATTGCCTTTTCCGCCCTTGCCTTGTTGTTGCTGTTGCGGTTTCTTCTGATCCCCCTTTTTCTCTGGTGCCTTAGAATTCTTATCATCCTCATGCATAAGTGCCATGTAGACAAGCTTCTCAAAAGTGGCCCCCATAGGAATGTGAGTCATAGCTATTCCTTGCAATGGTTCGTTCAAGCCTCTAACGAACCTCAAAGCCTTCTTCTCCGGTGTATTCACCAACTCTATGCCAAACCTTGCTAATTGATTGAATTTGTTGACATATTCTTTCACCGTGAGATTCCCTTGCTTCAAATTCAAGAACTTCTCCATAAACAGATTCTCTTCCGCCCTTGAGAGAAACTTAGCCCCAAACCTTTGCTTAAAATCTGCCCAAGAGTCAACAGAGCGTTCTCCATTAGTGACCTCCCACCAGAATGAGGCCTCTCCCTTCATTAACCAAGCCGCCAACTTGACTTTCTTTCCCTCTTCCACTTCAAAGATATCTAGCAACTCTTCCACTTCCTTAAGCCAATCTCTAGCCTCTACGAAAGTCTCTGAACCAAGAAAAGGTTTTCCTCCTATAGCCTTGAACTCCTTGCAAACCTTAGCAAAATTATCCACTCTAGGCTGAGGAGGAGGAGCGGTTGTCTCTGGTGTAGTAGCATTGGCCGGACCCGCAGCCGCGGCCCTAGCCTCTTGCAACCTCCTATACCATAGTGGTATAACTAAACCCTCCGGGATGTTAAGATCTTCAGCCATGCTGAAACGAAAGAGGAAAGATTCAAAAAGGAGATTCCGAAAGATAAAGATATGGCTATTGGGGATTATGCTTTTCTTTTTCAAAAACTTTTTCTCTTAGAAGACATGCTTTTAAAAATACTTTCTTCGAAAATACTCTTAGAAAGTAGTTTTTCTCAAAAATTTTATCTGTTCTGGTAACCTTAAGCTCTGATACCACGTGTAACACCCCACTCCCGCTATGATCACTCACTAAGGGAATGCCATAGCATCGGTGGAGTATTTTAGTGAATATAGAACAGAAAAATTACAACAAGACAGATATAAATAGTACTTGAAATTTTAAAACATCATCTCATAACAGCGGAAGTAAAACATGTCTGGTTACATCATAAAACCACAATAAAGGTCAAGTACAATATCCATCAAAATAAAGAAGTACATAATCCCACTCTCATACAATAGCCAAACAAAAGAAAAGATAACTGGATAACTGGAGCTTTACATCTATCCAAGCTCCTAAAGACTGGAACAGCAATCCGATCAAGCTCCACTACTGCTAGGATCCACCGTAGGACCTGAGGGTTGGGAAAAAGATAAAAACAACAGGGTCAGACATAAGTCTGAGCGAGTCCTATAACTTTAACAATACAATCGTTAAAGTAACCAGAGAAGACATAAACTGATATACGGTAACATATAGGGATGAATGGCTACCCTAAGCAGTCAACTAAACGAAGATAAAGGATAAAGACGCATCTACCCTCCCTAAGGTAAATTACTAAACTGCACCACACCAGTCGTTCCTAACTTAAAGGTTGATCCCACCCAAGGACTTATAAAATTTACTAATTAGTACCTGCGTACCCCTAGGTGACCAAGTAGGCGCCACGGGGCCCTACAATCCACTAGGTGTACACACTACTTCCCATTCGATCGGCTCCCTAACGTAGATACCCGTGCTGGCCCCACCGTGGGATGTATCATTCCCCAATGTGGCAACCTGATGAAACTAAAGGTGCACGGCTTATATCTACCCGATGCAACAACGGCTTACCTACCAGCCCGGGCCCACTCACGCATATGAAGCCCGTTGGACTTGCGTTGCCACCGCTAACCCGTTTGCCTCTTACAGTCAAGCCCAGTATGCGTGTCCCGTCCTCGACATGGGTCGAGCCCACAAAGATACGTATGGGTTACTGGTTGAAATGGGCCTCCACAAGCTACCCACCTAAGCTTGTCCCTTTTTCTAGTATATCCCACTTAACCCTTTAATCATGTTTTAATTACATGTTCTATTTTGGTTAAGTATTCTAATCGTATTTTCTATTGCCACCCAAGGCAACCACTAGATTTTCTCATGCCACCCGAGGCACCCACTTAACCCCTCATGTCCCTCTACATGCTAATGTGGTTAAGTGTTTCTTAATTAATTAATTAAGAACGTAACCTTTGTAAAGACCTCTCACATTAGACTGTCTTTTATGACCGCTGGTTAAGCCGGTTGGGTCCGGGCAGCCTTATGTCATAACAGAGTCTAACCTCGTGTCTTTACATTAATTACTTATTTAGTTTGTGCCTAAGACCTCTCACATTGGGCTAACATTTGTAGCAACTGGTTAAGCCGGTTGGGTCCGGGCAGTTTTACGCTACAACTGAGTCCAACCTCGTGTCTTAGTCAATTAATTACACCTAATTAATCACCCTCATAATTTTATATTAATTATCCCTAATTAATCAAGTTTTCTTAACATGGGTAGACCTAACTTAATAGGTAAATTCCCATGGGGTAGACCTAACTCAATAGGTAAATTCCCAACACATAGTATGGGTACACCTAACCAAATAGGCAAATTCCCATACTATGTTTATTTATTTTGTGTTATGCATAATTATATTAATTTCACACAATCTTATTAACTTATGCATTTAATTACCCCATCGTTCCCACGTAATTTCGTTCATGATATAACACATATAAAAGGTGTCAACTTGCATATGAATGAACATGTTTCAAAGGTGCCATCTTGCATATTAACAAACACATAACTTGCATATGAACTTGCATAACATGTCACATAACTTGCATATAATATGTCACATAACTTACATATTCATTTTGCATAACAAACTTGCATATTAGCTTATAGACTTGCATAATGTGTCATCATGAACTTGCATATTAATAAACATGTAACTTGCATATTTACATACATGTAACTCGCATATTAACAAACATGTAACTTGCATATAAAGAAACATGTAACTTGCATATTTACATACATGTAACTTGCATATTAACAAACATGTAACTTGCATATTAACAAACATGTAACTTGCATATTTACATACATGTAACTTGCATATTAGCAAACATGTAACTTGCATATTAACAAACATGTAACTTGCATAGCATATTACCATGAACTTGCATAACATGCATATGATTACATAGCCCACAACTTGCATATTTAGCATCATGCAAACATAACATACATCATATTAAACTTGCATAAGCTTACATACTCAACATGCATAAACATAAGATTAATGCTAACATCATATCATATGATTCAAAGCTCATTAACCCACATACAAAACCATAAATCTCATCACATCTCATCTAATTAGTTTACCAAAAGATCATCAAAGTGATAGAAACTCACAACTAGCAACTTTGAACACCAAATGAAGAAGATTAAGATGCTAAGAAGGGATTAGAAGTTGATTAGAGAGTGATTAGTATGCAACCCTCTTCATAAAATTAGTGGAGGCCATGAGAGCTAGCATTTTGCCATAGTTTAGTCACTAGGTTTAATTATGAATGAATTAGGGTAGGTTAGGGTCTTATTTATAGATTAGGCAAGTGTTTTAGGCCATAGGATTAACCCTAGATTCAATCCAAGCCATCAAAGCATGTCTTGGGGAAGAAGTCAAGTGTAGGAACCATCTAGGGCCTTTAGATTAAAGATGGACCATGAGAACCATTCAAATGCAAAATCTGCACTTGAGCGAATCGGCCCACGGGTTGACAGCCAAACACCCTGGATTAACCCCTAGTCGACCCAGCGGGCTCGGGTCGACTTCAAAAATCGGCCGGTTCGGTTATTCCCCTCTCCCAATTCGCTGTTTTGAGCATTTTTGCATATTTATTTATTAAATTTTCAATTATATATATATATATATATCAATATATATATATATATATATATCTACACAACCCATTTCACTTAATTAAGTATACTTTAATTTGGGAATTTTCGTGAAACTTCGCGAGGCCATATCTTGGTCATACGGACTCCGATTTTCGAAAACTCGGACTCTATTTCGCGTATTTTTCCGAGACGAACACAATGGCATAGCCCGTTTCCCTTGATTCCCATTTTAGAATTAAATTCTGCCTCGATTTATGTTATTACAGGTTATTGAAAATACGGGTTGTTACATATAACTTATGTTATAATAAACAATAAGGAAATTGGAATAACTTATGAAATAAGATAAGTTGTACTTAATTGTAAATTAAGTTATCTATGAGAGCGAGAATCTAAAATATGCTGATAAGGACAACATAAGTTATATTTATGAAAAGGGAACTTATTAGTAAACCTTAGTTAAGAGAACTAAGTTAATAAGTAAACAACGATAAGTTGTAGTGACAGTTTAAGATGGAATTATGATCAAATAAGAAATAATGAGGCAAACTTGTGGAATGAAATAAGTTATACTTAATCATAAATAATGACTGACATGTTAAACATAAAACATGTGAATTGTGATATACTTAATTACGTATTAAGTAGAACATGTTATGGTAACTATGAAATCAAACAAGAATATAAAGGGATTGTGGGTTACAGACCTTGGATCACAATCTAAAGAGTAACATGTTGTGGACTTGTTAATAGGCTTAAATGGGTTAAGTTGTAAGACCGAAATTAATAAGCATGAGGAACTTGGTAACTTGAATAGGAAGTCAATGTGAATGGGAATAACCAAGTTAAATGGAAACCTGGTGAGGTAATGTGTAACGACACATATTTTGTCCGGACCTAATCGATCGCTAAATCGGCCAACACCGTTCGAATCCCGCATGCACTAACTTTGGGCATACAACACCTCAGAACAAATAACAGAAGACTTTTATAAACATTATAATAATGTTACATCAGAGTACATAATATATCAGAGTACATCGAATATAATACAGCGGAAGATTAATTTACAATAAATGTAATACACTGCACAGCGGAAATATAAACTAACACAGCGGAAGACTATCAATGCTTTGGACACAACTTTAAGCTTCGATCTAGAATCCTACTTAATATACCTGCAAAACAAGCCACTCGACTGCCCGTGTGGAAAATAAGGGCACTTGAGTTTGCAAGTGAAATAAACTACGAGTCAGTCATGGGACTAGTGTGAGAAATCTTAACTTATCTAATAATAAGGCTAATCACAGGACCACGCAGCTAAAGCGGAACGGGTTTACTCCATTGGATTGCTAGTGCATAAAATAAATAAATCTCTTAAAAACAACGCAAAGCTTTTAAGAAAATGAAATCATTATAAGACTCAAGTCCCATCACACAATGCAACGCAAATCGGAGGATAGAGTTTTACCTTATAGTGATCAAACATGCTTGATACGTACAAAATAATATTTAATATTATTATTAGTGTCTAATCTATTTTAAAATACTTTCAAAGTAAATGTATCAATCCTAGACGGCATAGTACCCCATCCTACTATGTCGCCATATATAGATTTACAATCAAAACCGTAATGTCGTATTGGAGATTGGGTTTTCATCATGAGTCGAGGCTAGGGATGGTTCATCCTCGATTCGAGACACTCTAGCAAATGCCTCATGATTCAGATGCTGGCGAACCATTGGATGCGATACGGCCAGTCCACAAATACTTTAGTGGATTAATTATTCCTGAACAATACGTTTCCCAGTCCTATTGGACCTATTAATTGGCCACTATCGACCAATATATCTGAGGCCTCGTAATCCATCATCCACATAAGTAAAAATGTCTGGGCTCCGTACCATGGCACCACTTCTAGCTAGAAAGAAATGCATGCACTCCCTACTGTCCTTATCCCGTTTTTGACTCATACAAGGGTGTGAGGCTCGTGAAGTTACGTTATACACAAAGCTATGCCGAAATAAGTTGTGCTTTGATCATCCACCGTAAGGCTCTGCTTTTCAACAAAATCCATGAACATTTGCATCTTGGTATGCCACATTGACAATCCACGCCATGCGATCGATAACTATCAATATATAACCTCTGAGCTCGTGTGTCTCAGAGAAGGGTGTTAAGCAAGAGAATAAATTCTCCGCCACCAAACAGATATATATTAAATAGAAATCAATTTTCATGGAATGAAATGCAATGTCAGACACACATCCATTTACAAGTCCGTTCTGGGTCTGAACGAAACCGGAGACACCTTATTCCTCGTCTCGTATGTCCAATACAGAAGAGAGGGGCTCGCTTATCCGGAAAAACAACAAGTACGTCCGGACAACTACCACTGTAACCCTTTTAAGGAAGCAACTCCAATCAAAGGCATCAGTAATTGTCCATTCGATATGAAGATTGTCGGTCTTCAAACACCGTCTTCAATATCTTCGACTTAAATCGTCGTATAATTATTTGAAATGAGATTGAACTCGGTCTTTTCAAATAATTCTTGGATATATATAATTTAAATCATTTCATATCATTAATATTCTTTTATAACGATTTATCGCTATTTTTATTTATATAAAAGTAGTCCAATTTAATTCAAGGACGCTTTGGGTCAATGGGCGGCTTTAGCGCTGTTTTTATCCAAATTTGATTTACACATTTCTCGAAATATAACCGTTGGATTTTAACAAAATTTATATTGTTGGAAAGATTTTCATAAAGCGGACCTAACGGTTCCAGTTTTGGGAAAATCCGATGGTCGTATTTTTCGGTATAATCGTTTAAAGTTACGATTCAGAAACGCGAACTACCGCGCGCGATTCGTTTAATTTTAATTTATATTTATATATATAATTATATATAAATATAAATCATTCGATGTTTCCACTAACGTGTTTAACACGCCAAATAAAAGAATGTTTTATTTGCATAACATATCTACATATTTATAATGTCAAATCAAAATGTATTTTATTTGCATACATTTCTACATGTTTCTAATGGCAAATAAATATGTATTTTATTTACATTAATTCACTACATGTTTCTAATGTCAAATAAAATGTAATTTATTTACATGACATTTTCTATATTTCTAATGTCAAATAAAATATAATTTATTTGCATACATTCACTACATGTTTCTAATGTCAAATAAAAATGTAATTTATTTACATGACATTTTTTTACATTTATAATGTCAAACAAATTGTAATTTATTTACAATTTCTATTTTAACTTTCACAAATAAAAAGAAATATTTTTATTTGTATATAATTTCAATGTATAACATGACACATAAAAATGACATTTCTATATCTTAACATAGCCAACAGAAATGATATTCTAATGTTGTATACAAATTCCTACATTAATATGACAAATATAAATAATATTTTTATTTGTTTACAAATCTATTTTTTTACATAACAAATAAAAATGGTATTTTTATTGTTTGCAGTTCCTACTTTAACATGTAACATAAAAATGATATTTTTATGTGTTTTACAATTTCTACATTAATATGTAACATAACAAATAAAAATGACATTCTAATTCTAACAATAAATGATATTTTTAATTTGTCGACCATTCTATTTCAACAACACAAATAAAAATGGTATTTCTATTTTGTTGACAATTGCATTTCAACAAAATGATTAAAAATGATTCTCTCATTTTTGTTGACAATTCTATTTCGACAAAATGATTAAAAATGATTCTTTCATTTTTGTTGACAATTCTATTTCAACAAAATGCTTAAAAATGATTCTTTCATTTTTGTTGACAATTCTAGGACCGAGAAACGTATTGTTCAGGAATAATTAATCCACTAAAGTATTTGTGGACAGCCATACCACATCCAAGGGTTTCCCGTAGGTGTGATCCTAAGACATTTGCTAGAGTGTCTCGAATCGGCGAAGAGCCATCCCTAGCCTCGACTCATGGTGGAAACCCAATCTCCAATACGACATTGCGGTTTTGATTGTAAACGTATATATGGCGACATAGTAGGATGGGGTAATATGCCGTCTAAGATTAATACATTTACTTTGAAAGTATTTTAAAACTAATTAGACATTAATAATAATATTAAATATTATTTTGTGTGTATCAAGCATGTTTGATCATTATAAGGTAAAACTCTATCCTTCAGTTTGCGTTGCATTGTGTAATGGGACTTGAGTCTTATAATGATTTCATTTTTCTAAAAAGCATTGCGTTGTTCATAAAAGATTTACTTATTTTATGCACTGGCAATCCAATGGAGTAAACCCGTTCCGCATTAGCGGCGTGGTCCTGTGATTAGCCATATTATTAGGTAATTTAAGTAAAGATTTCTCATACCAGTCCCATGACTGACTCATAGTTTGTTTCACTTGCAAACTCGGGTGCTCTTATTTTCCACACGAGCAGTCGGGTAGCTTATTTTGCAGATATATTGAACAGGATTCTGGATCGAAGCTTAGAGCTGTGTCCAGAGCATTGATAGTCTTCTGTTCTATTGGTTTATTTGTTCCGCTATATTGTATTAAAATTATTATAAATTATCTTCTGCTGTATTTTATTCGATGTAATCTGATATTCTATACTCTGATATAACACTATTATAAAGTTTATAAAAGTCTTCTGTTATTTGTTCTGATGTGTTGTATGCCCAAAGTTAGCGTATGCGGGATTCGAACGGTCTTAGTCGATTTAGCGATCGATTAGGTTCGGGCGAAATCTGTGTCGTTACATAAAGCAAGCGCATAAAAGAATGTTTAGACATATAACATATTAAACTGAGGCGCCTGGACCAGTCCACACATTTGAGGCTGAATAACCCAACAGGGTAGATCGTCGTGGTGTTAGAAGGCATGAAGGGAGCGCACATTCATCAGATATTCTGTCGGTTCCGAAGGACTGGAAGGGGAAGTACGCGGCTTCCAGAGATACGTAAGGTGATCCTGGTAGTCCCTTGTGCGGCGCCAGATGTTTAGGCTGTGCTCGCAGAGGTTGGGTCTGCGCGTTACTATCAGGTGGGTAGGCCTTGATTGCAAAAGTAGTTTTGCAGTCAGAATATTGTGACGAGGTTACACTAGGGTGATTCGGCAATTGCCTCAATGGGAGGCGAGGTCAGGATCAACAAGGATAGTAGATCATCAGGCACTCATCATTGGCAGCCAGTGGGATGCCAAAAGACTAGAGCTAAACCCAAGATACCATTAACCTTTCACTATCGAGGCACAGTGATTGAGGGGAGACTCCAACTGGAGGTTTAGATTGTTTGTTAGGTGCAATTCGCTTAGCTCTTGTAGTCTTTACTAGTTGAGGGAGGGGCCGAGGTGGGGCCATACCCACCATGAAAAACAGAGCTGAGGGATATCTGTATTTTGAGGCCCTTAAAGGCAGGATTGTACAGATATCGAAAAGCTCCCTACCGAGTTCTGTATTTCTTGTATAGCCTTGCCACAGAACCCGGTGCACATTAGAGGTTATGTGTGGTTAAGGCATCAAATAAGATTGACGATACGTACGTGGGAAAGTCTAGATACATGCATGTCTGCTCTAGGTGGTGTATCGTAGACTTGAGGGGATTACTCTATGATGGAATCTGATTCGATCGTAGGTGGCAGTCCATACGCTTACATAGCATAGTAATGGCAGATATATGCGGAACGTAACATTGTTATATAGAGATCCGTATGTCACTCTGGCGTAGGATGAGGGACTACGTACATTTCTGCTGCATTTCGGTGAAGACCATGTGAGTGGGGTACCACGGGGTGTACCTTAATATTGGGGGTAGCTACGTATATACTGTATTAAGTTAATCCATTGGGAAGTAAATGGGTATGACGTGTGTGTAAGCCTTGAGTGCTGTTAGCCCAAGTAACCTAATAAATAAGAAAATGTGATTGAACGGTATATGCAGGGTTATCCAAAATATATAGTTTAAATCCAGTCACCGCAACTTGTGTTCTGACCCCCTCCTCATAACATACTCGCAAGTAAGATTTGTGACAGAGATATGATAGCTTTGGATACTGGTTAGGCATTATTATTAATACAGTAAAGCTATACTTTGATTATATTATACTTTATCCATTCCGCTGTGAGATATTTTCTGAGCTCTGATATATTTTATATCTTTGTCTTTTCTGCAGGATACTAGAGCAACAAACATGGGTTTCGATGGATTAGAATTTAAAAAAAAACCGGTCTGTCGGAATTCGGGTTGTTACACTGGTATCCGAGCCAGGTTTAGGATTCTTGTATAAATAGTGAGCGAACATATTTGTATTTGTAAAAAATATAAAAATATTGTATATATACCTAGATCCATAGAGGAACCCACTTAATAGAAGGAATATAATGTGGTAAGAAATGCGATGTTTGTTTTGTACACTAAATGAATGAATATGGAAATCTGAGACCCTTAGGTAATTTGGGTGGAAAGTGTACAATGTACTTTGTATGAAAGGAAGGTGAATACCATATGATTAGTATTTTGGGTTAGTGGGTTTGGCAGTAAAACCTTATAAATTGGAAAAGGTTAAAAATAAAAAAAAAATGGATTAGGAATATGTATAATTGAGAGAATTGACCTTGTGGGAGTGTCTTGGAAAGCCTAGGAAAATTGAAAACCCGCTTTGACTCTAACTCCTTTGTTAACTTTTAAGAACTTGTAGTTATAAAAGCTTTTGGGAGACGGTTTATGGTGTTTTCAAGTTTAATCTTAAAAGTTATAGTTTTAAAATATGTAAAGAAGTACATATTGGGTTTTAAAATAAAATTCTCTCAGTAAAATGTGCATAATAGAGCGTGTATTGCTCGGTAGTTTTCTTGTTATATTGCATATAAGGATTAAAAAGCAAAACTTAGAAAGTATTGCATTTTGTTAAAGTTCTTAGTAAAGAAAGTTTTGAAATCTCTATTCTTTTGTCAATCATTTTTGATAAATTGTTTTAAAAGAGAAAATTTTGTTGGGTGGACAAAATAAGTGTAGAAATTAAGAATAGAGTAGATGTTTGCACCTTCTAGTAAGAAAATGAACCGACCTTATAGGTAAGAACAAGTTATAAACCCGATTGAGAAATAGTTGTCCTTATCTACTCTAGTTTTTGTGATTTGAAAAAATGATATACATTTTTTTAAATAAAATGACATGTTTTATGGTTTGGCGAAAGTAACTTTTCATGAGGAAAATAAAGTTTTGACACTTCTAAATTTTTGGAAGAAAAATTTAAATGAAAGGGCCAAACCGTGTTTTTTAAGTATGGAGTAGGTATGGATTAGTTCCTAGGGAAGACGAGAAAAGTTTTGAGGCTATGAAGTAAGTAGCAAGAGTTATCTTGGAATAACGTAAGTTCCCGTAGAATGCGTAAGCATTGAAAAGCCTAGGGTGTTTCTTGAAATAATTGTTGGTACATGGCTAGGACTAGTTGTGACTACTAGATAGTAAAGGGCAAGTAAGTATTTATATCTTATTGCTAATTTTCATGTTAAGGGGTTTGACCCGTTATTGCATTTCTGTTGGGATCATTCCGTTATTCTTGTTAGGTAGTTAGGGTAACACCTAAACATTTCATGGATCCTATGGTTTGGACTTTTCTGTCTTGGGGGGGGGAGGGGGGAGGGGACATAGTCCCGAGATTCTTGGCCCTTGATAGTAGCTGTGTAGGGTGTCTATTTTCCTGTTTTGGTTGAAAGACTAGAAGACTTATTTGAAAAATAAAGTTAGATCACTTTATTTGAAAACTGGACTTAGATTAGATCAGATCATAGACAAACTTAGATCAAATCAAATTAAATAAGCTAAGAAAGAGAAATGGTACACTAAAAAGGAAACAGTAAATCCAGAAAGCGACAAACTTGACAAATTATGAGAAAAGATGAATAAGAGTAAAAAATTCCAAGATAAGACGAAAATGAAAAGTTGTAACAGAGAAAATTTTCTTATGTGGGCTGCGCTTGGATAGCAAAATAGGGGAATCTTTATAAATAGTTTCAAAAAAAGTCCAAGTATGGTCGGAAAAAGGTCGAAAAAGAAAAACCGGAGATGTGGAGTTTTCCGTTTTCTGCCTTTTTGTAACATAAGAAATCGAATTTAGAAAATTAGATTTTTCTGAAATTCGAAAAAATAAAGTTGCTTGGTAGGATTTTGGATGCAATGATTGGATGAACAACGCTCTTGCTCTGCAAGAATGTGGGAAATTTGGATGAAAATATATTTTGATTTTCAAAATATTGCATTCATTTAGAACTGCCAGTATATTTTGGATGTGAGCATCATATTTTAAAAGGATTTTTTTTAAAAAAAATTGCATACACATAGGAAGTATTGCTTAGGCATAAATGCATTATTATGTTGCATTTCACTTTGCACAAGTGCACAATGTTTGCAAAAATTGGATGCATACATGATGGATGTATATTATGCGAGGGGTTAATTAATTTTTTCCCTTATCAAATTTCGGAGATGAAATTTCCTAAGGGTGGGAGAATGTAACACCCCTTTATGACATTTTAATAACTAAATAGTGCATATGTGTGTGTGTGTATATATATATATATTCACAGACATGAAAGTATATATAAAGAATAAAATAAATATAATGCAAATAAAAATGTAATGCATGCATTAAAAGAAAGAAATGATTGGTTGCATGCGGTGTAAATATGTTGCACGCACTGATTATGCATTAATAATAAAGGAGAAATAAAAGAAAAAGATTCATGCAATGAAATATTGTAACAAACATGAAAAAGAGGAATAAGAAGAGAACAATAACTACCATTGTTCTAAGCCTTGTTAACAATAGCCTTAGTAGTCCAGTAGGTTAGAGCATGTGATTTGAATACAAGAGGTATAGCGTTCGATACCCGCCGCTATCATATTTTTGTTTTAAGAGAACGACCAAAATAACACATATTCATGAGAGAAAATATGTACAAACACACATATAAGGAAAAATATACATATAAGGAAGTAAAGAAATATATGTGTATATATATATATGAGAATATATAAGTATATATGTGCAAAATTATATATATACAAGAGATAAAGTTCAAGATTAGGCTGCAATTAAAGAAATATGGCAAGAATCAAATAATGGTTCAACACCATTTGAATTTTGAAAACGAAACAAAGTTGTGCATATATATATATATGTACACACGTAAAATGGTCAATAGAAGACTTGTGTATGTATAAGAAGATTACATGTGAGTATAACAGTTAAATAAATTCCAGGAATTCAAACATTCAAAAATCAAATTTTTGGGCCAAAATAGCTCGTGGGACCCATAGGGGGGTCGACAACCCTGTAGGGGTGTCAACATCGGGGTTGACACCTCCCAGATCCAGCTAGATTCATTGATGAATCTGGAGTGTTTTCTTAACGATGTTCAATGCTGACCTAGCACTGCATGTACGATAAGATCCTGAACACCTATAAATAGGATAGCAGACCTAGCCTAAATCTCACATTCTCTGAGACAACGTCTAAGCTCTGCCATTCTTCCTCCTCCTCAAATCTCTTCAGAAAAATAAGATAATTAGTTTAGGAAAATTCTGAATCAAGATTTGGAGGAAAAGAATGAAAATTAATAAGAAGGTGTTCAGAATCATATGCGAAGTAAGGTAAATTCTTAGATCTAGTCTATTCAATTTTCTTCCTCTTTCTTCCCTTTTTCTTTTATGTAAGAATTATGCATCCATGGTTGTTAGGTTCTAAATCTAGTTAGGGAAAAACCATGGAATGCTAGATCTGGACCTGGTTTAGGAATTGGAAAGAAATTTAGATGAGTGAATTTAAGTTATATCATTTTTGATAATGATATATTATTGTTTAACGTTCCCCGTTATTATGTAGTGTAAAGTGATGAAATGCTAATATGACATGTTGAAATACTAATATATTAAAATATTAATATGTTGGAAAATTCATATGTTGAAACATTTAATATGATGAAATGATCATTTGTGGAATTGCAATCTTGTTAAAAATATGTGTAACAATTACTGTAGTAATTACATGATTCACTATTGACATACTATGTACTTGAATTATTAGCTGTAGAATTGAGAAAATCATATGTTAATTTGTTAGATTTGAATGGTTATAGGAATAAATGATTACATTTTAAATTAGAATAATTACATGATTTGACGATCACATGCTATTTTGAGATGAAATTAATTATATGTTAGGAAGAACATATGACATTGTAACACCCTGTATTTCCTGTGAACGTATAAGTAGCAAATCAGATAATAATTAATTTTTTAAAATAAGAATCAAGGGAAACGGTTTACCCCATTGCGTTCGTCTCGAAATTCTGCTTGGAAACGAGTCCGAGTTTTCGAGAAACGGAGTCCGTATGAGGGAGATATGACCCTCCGATGTTTCAGAAATTTTTAGAACTGAAAACAGCTTGAAATTCGAATTTCGAATTCAAACGCCAGCGCAGACTCGGCGGGAATTTTCCCTCCCAGGACCAGGTCGACCTGGGGGTCGACACTATGGTCGACCTCCCAGGGACCAGGTCGACCCTGTGGTCGACCTAGGGTTCGACCTGGTGATAGAACCCAGTTCTGAGCCTGGGTTCATTCTGATGTATCTGGTCATGTTTTCTGTCTAGATTCGTCTGACTAATCCTATATAAACAGCCTCCTAGCCTCATTCTCTTTACACCATTTCATTCTCTCCTTATGCTACCTCTGAAATATTAGAAATAAATAAATAAAATAATGGCGTCGCTACTCTGCTGGAATCAAAACTAGAACTAGTACATCTTCTTCCAAATCTGAATTAGATTAAAAGAGAACAACTGCAACTCTTCTTCTATAATCCAATCTAGGCAAGTACAGTTATTTTCCGATATGAATTTTAATCATGATCTTGACATAATTATAGAACTGAATCTGAGATTATACCCTTTTTCTATTTATCAGATCTGTTCCTCTGTTTTATTATTCTGTATGTTCTGTATTTCTTCCTCCTTTCTTTCTTTTTGTTTGATAGCCAGTCTACCACGAGCCTGAGCAAAGTCTCATAAGAGATGAACGCATAAACGCTAAATTTGGGAAGAATATTGAATGAGGCATATTTGGTCAAAATCGATGTGTAATTAATTTGAGGATACAACGCATGTTGTAATTCTGGACATAAATTTGAGGCATATTACGAACTATGACTTGGAAGAAGAAGACTATTGTGACTTAGAACATAAAGGACATAGGTTGTAACTTAGAACATAAATCTGAGGCATATATTTGGGCTTGTTGTATTTAAACCATAAGGTGTATTTAATATATGACTTGGGATTTGTGGCGTAAAGTTTAACTGTGAACATGTAATTGATTTGGATGCATAGTACAAGTTGTAATTCTAGATCTGGACGTACTTTACATATTATAGTCTGTAATTTAGAAGAAGGAGAATTATTTTGTATATAACTTAGGCGTAAAAGACCTATATTAAATAGGATAACCATTAATGTGAACACACCTAAAAGTGGGTTTTGGATATGTGACATGCATTGTAATCAATGACTATATTTGGCATAATTTATATGTGAATCACGATTAGGGCCCTTGGAGAATATTCTGAACTATGCAAGTTTAACCAAAATTTGGGACACATGTTATATGGTAAATTATGACCATAACTTAGGCGTGAAAGTTTAGGCTCACTCCATGATTAGGCAAGATATGTGAATAAGACTTTGAGAAATGTTTAAAACTGCTATCTGCTTAATATGTTAAATTTGCCTAATCTGCTAAATCTGTTACTTGTTTAATTGCCTAAACTGTTAAATATGTTGAATTCCCTAATTTGCTAATTATGCCTAATTTGCTAAATCTGTTGAGTTGCCTAATCTGCTAAATCTGTTGAACCGTCTGAGTTGGTAAATCTGTTAAATCTGTTGAAAAGCTGAATGATTGTAATTTGTGTAGGCTCGATTTAAGATTGTGTAAAACATGATTTATTTAATCTGCTACGACTTGAAAAGAAGTCAAATCTGTTAAATTAACAGAATTAGTCTGATAGTTGTATAATATATAATGGAATAAATGAGTTATAATAAAAATGCTGAGACACGAGATTAGACTCATGTTTGCGGTAGAAGCCTGCCCGGACCCAACCGGCTTAACCAGCAACCACAAACTGCTAGTTTAATGTGAGAGGTCGTAGGCATAACTAAAATATGCTTAGACACGAGGTTAGGTCTGGCTTGTGGTAGAAGTCTGCCCGGAACCGCTCGACATATCCAGCGGCCACAAGCTACCGACCTAATGTGAGAGGTCTATGCATTAACATTTAATTAATGCAAACCTGAGACAAATATGATGTCTAAAAAGTGTTGGGTGGATAGGGCTAAACCAACTAGACTGATGAATTTAACAAACCTGTTTCGTGAATCTGTAGGCCCAATACAAAGTTAGACAATCTGTTAAAACTGTACATCTGATCCGTTAGTCTGAAAACCTGTTAACCTGATTTTCTGATCTGTGAACTTGCTGACTTGAACTCTGTATGTATGAAAACTTGTAATTAAGTTAATCTGAAATCTGTTAGTCTGGGGACACAAGGTTAGGAGGGAAAATACTTATGTCATCTGTTGTTTGGGACCCATATTAGTCAGTAACCCTTTCTGGTATCAAAACTATGACCCAACAGTAGGTAGGGTCCAGGCACGCTTACTGAACTAATTATAAGCGGTTCATTCTGATAATGGCGAGGGGTATTGATGGTGCGTTCCAACCGGGTCATGTGCGTGCATGGATCCCGGTCTGCCTCTGAGGATGTAAGACGCCGTGACATCTGTAAATAGGTTTGTGTCATTCAAAGGTTGCCACTTTAGGGAGTGATACACCCTTCTGTGGGGCTGGCACAGGGTATTTATGTATTAGGGAGCCGATCGCTTGGGGTAGATTTAGAGTACATTTAGTTTTGTTTGTTTCCGTTGGGGTACCGTCTGTTTCTGTTGGGTAGTAACACCTGTCTGTTTCTGCGTGGTACCGTCTGTTGGGGTTGTAAAGGCCCATTTACTAGTGTACACCTAATTCTAACATTCTGTTTCCGTAAGGATTCTTCTGTTTCCGTTCATGTACCTTCTGTTCTGGTGGTTAAGGCCCATTATTCTGTTTCTGTTTAGACATTAGGGTAACACCTAATCCTGTTATACTAGTATTAGTGCAGAGAAGTAAAATATAAGTAAGAAGCATAACTTGGGCTATATTATTTTGTTTCTTCTATTTAGCTTAAGTATATCAGTTACCCCTGTTGATATTGTCTCTTATCCAGCTTTATTTTCATGTCATGATATTATTATCTGTTCATATGCTGAAAGTCACTGGACTTGCCAGACTTTATGTCTGACCTTGCTTGTTTTCGCCCCTTCTCTTTCGTTTCCCCCCTGGTTTGTAGGGTGGAAATCTAGGAGCTTGATTTGGATCTTCTCCGCTTGAAGTATCGTTTGGCTTTGGCATGGCAGTATATGTTGGGGATCATGATTTTTAAAAACTATGCATTCTGAAGGCTTTTGTATAAGACTGATATTTTTTACTTGAATTCTGATATTGTGATTTGAAAAGATGTAACCAAACTTACTTCGGTTTCTGTTGTAATAAAGTTATAAAATTTTCATGTACTGTTTTATCTGTCTTGTAAATTTCTGTTCTGTCTACTAAAATGCTCCATCAAAGTTAAGGCATTCCCTTTGTGAGTGACCATAACGGAGGTGGGGTGTTACACTTGGTATCAGAGCTGAAGGTTACCAGACTTGATAAAAATCTTTTGAAAAGCTATTTTCAAAAAGGTTTTAAAAGAAAGTATTTTCAAATAGGGAAAGCCTGTTTTGAAAAACATAATCCCTTAAGCCATAGCCTATCTTTCTATCCTTTGTTTTGAATCTTTCCTCTTTCTTTCGTTTCAGCATGTCTGGGGATCTTAACCTTCCAGAGGGTGTGCCAATACCTGGCTGGTTCAGGAGGCACTTAGAGGCTAGGGCCAATGATGCAGGCCCAGCAGATATTCCTCCTCCAGCCGCAGCAATTCCCACTCCTCCTCCCCCTCCTCGTGCAATTGCTTTCTCAAAGATCTGTAAAGATTTTAGGGCCATGGGTGGAAAGGATTTCAAGGGAACTGAATCATTCGTAGAAGCGAGGAACTAGCTCAAAGAAACAGAGGATCTGTTCATTATCTTTGAGGTGGACGATAGGCAGAAGGTACAGTTGGCGGTATGGTTGCTCAAAGACGAAGCTTCCTATTGGTGGGAAGTCACTAACGCCGAGAGGCCGGTTGATAGATGGATTTCAGAACAAGGTTTGAGACGAAATTCCTCTCGCAAGCTGAACGAAGTCTACAACTGGAAAAGTTCTTATCTCTTAAGCAAGGAAGTATGACGGTCAAGGAATACGTCAACCAGTTCAACCAACTAGCTAGGTTCAGACTAGATTTAGTCAACACCCAGCATAAAAAGGCTGTCCGCTTTGTTAAAGGATTGAACGAGCCACTGCACAACCTAGCCATGACCCATGTACCCAAGGGAGCGACTTACGAGAGATTGGTGGACATGGCACTACTACACAAGGAAGACAAGGGCAAGAAAGAGGCAAAGAAGGAAGAACCACAGAACAAGAAAGCATGGCCCAAAAAGGAAACACAAAAGAAGGATGAGAAGTCTGAAGATAAGAAAGAGAAAAAGTGCTTTTCTTGTGGAAGCTCGACTCATCTGAACAAGGATTGCAGAAAAAGAAAGGGCACTTGCTTCAACTGTGGTGAGATGGGACACTTTACTAGGGACTGCCCGAAGAAACGAGGGCAAGGGCAGAGGACAGGACCAACTTCTGGAGGGCAGGCAAACACTCTCGAGGCTAGTGGATAGGATAGAAATAGGGAAACTTTCTGTAGGAGGTTTAATTTCTTTATCTGGTTGTTGAGTTAAAGCTCTTTTCTGATTCTGCATTTTGATTCTGTAATCGATACTCTGCACTTTAATACTGGTATTGTTTCTGATTCCGCTGTAGACTCAGACCCATAAGGGTTATGACTCATCTAATTATGATAAGTTGGGTATCTGTGTTGAGCGTTAAGTTGACTATGACGCATACATTCTGGGTTTTTATCATGCTTAGTTTCCTAAGAATCATTTGGTAATCTGATCTGTATCAGTAGTCTGTAGGTTTCTGAAAAGGATAGGAGTTTTTACTCAAGGTGTGAAATAGATTTCCAGTTGAGCATTTGTTTAATGGGAGTAATTCTCTGCGTATTAATCTAATGTTGATTTCGGTCTTCAGGGTTGATAATTAGGAGTTATTCTCTTAAACCAATGTCTAATGGGAACCTAGCTTTAGTTATAATTATACTTGCCTCTATCACTCGACTCTATCCTTCGACCTTTAGGAAGAAACTAATGGGTGTAAACATGTGTTTGAGACATGTTATGGTTGATGGTTGTAAGTGGATGCAAGTGGTTGCTAGTGATTGCTTGTGGATGCATATACACACACTAGGTACTAGATCGGCTCAAAAACACTCTCATACTGCATATGGATGTGTGTGCCTTTTTTATGGATGCGAAATGGTTGACTCAGCACATGGACGTTGCATATGAATGAATAGTTGTGCACTCATATAGAAATGATATGTATCAAATAGGAAAATTGCATACATGTTGGACTCATGGCACTGACATAATTCGCATTAAGGAGGTCAACTGAATTAGTAGACCTCCTAATCATTGCAGTAGATAAGGAACATATACACACACTTTTGCATATGTTCATACAACATTAGAAATTTTCTAAGGACAATGGATGCTTGTGGATGATGGTTGAGTAGATGGATGACCGGATGGTAAGACACATTCTCCTTAACTTGAAGATTTCGGGGACGAAATCCTTTAAGGAGGGGAGAATGTAACACCCTGAATTTTCTGTGAACGTATAAGTAACAAATCAGAGAATAATTAATTTTTTAAAATAAGAATCAAGGGAAATGGGTTGCGCCATTGAGTTCGTCCCGAAATTCTGCTTGGAAACGAGTCCAAGTTTTCGAGAAACGGAGTCCGTATGAGGGAGATATGACCCTCCGAAGTTTCAGAAATTTTCAGAACCGAAAACAGCTCGAAATTCGAATTCGAATTTCGAATTCAAACGCCAGCGCAGACTGGGCGGGAATTTTCCCGCCCAGGACCAGGTCGACCTGGGGGTCGACACTATGGTCGACCTCCCAGGGACCAGGTCGACCCTGTGTTCGACCTGGGGGTCGACTTGGTGACAGAACCCAGTTCTGAGCCTGGGTTCATTCTGATGTATCTGGTCACGTTTTCTGTCTAGATTCGTCCGCCTAATCCTATATAAACAGCCTCCTAGCCTCATTCTCTTTACACCATTTCATTCTCTCCTTATGTTGCCTCTGAAATATTAGAAATAAATAAATAAAATAATGGTGTCGCTACTCTACTAAAATCAAAACTAGAACTAATACATCTTCTTCCAAATCTGAATTAGATTAAAAGAGAACAACTGCAACTCTTCTTCTATAATCCAATCAAGGCAAGTGCAGTTATTTTCTGATATGAATTTTAATCATGATCTTGACATAATTATAGAACTGAATCTGAGATTATGCCCTTTTTCTATTTATCAGATCTGTGCCTCTGTTTTATTTTTCTGTATGTTCTGTATTTCTTCCTCCTTTCTTTCTTTTTGTTTGATAGCCAGGCTACCACGAGCCTGAGCAAAGTCTCGTAAGAGATGAACGAATAAACGCTAAATTTGGGAAGAATATTGAATGAGGCATATTTGGGCAAAATCGATGTGTAATTAATTTGAGGATACAACGCATGTTGTAATTCTGGACATAAATTTGAGGCATATTACGAACTATGACTTGGAAGAAGAAGACTATTGTGACTTAGAACATAAAGGACATAGGTTGTAACTTAGAACATAAATCTGAGGCATATAATTGGGCATGTTGTATTTAAACCATAAGGTGTATTTAACATATGACTTGGGATTTGTGGCGTAAAGTTTAACTGTGAACATGTAATTGATTTGGATGCATAGTACAAGTTGTACTTCTAGATCTGGACATACTTTATATATTATAGTCTGTAATTTAGAAGAAGGAGAATTATTTTGTATATAACTTAGGCGTAAAAGACCTATATTAAATGGGATAACCATTAATGTGAACACGCCTAAAAGTGGGTTTTGGATATGTGACATGCATTGTAATCAATGACTATATTTGGCATAATTTATATGTGAATCACGATTAGGGCCCTTGGAGAATATTCTGAACTATGCAAGTTTAACCAAAATTTGGAACAAATGTTATATGGTAAATTATGACCATAACTTAGGCATGAAAGTTTAGGCTTACTCCTTGATTAGGCAAGATATGTGAATAAGACTTTGAGAAATGTTTAAATCTGCTATCTGCTTAATATGTTAAATTTGCCTAATCTGCTAAATCTATTACTTGTTTAATTGCCTAAACTGTTAAATATGTTGAATCCCCTAATCTGCTAATTGTGCCTAATTTGCTAAATCTTTTGAGTTGCCTAATCTGCTAAATCTGTTGAACCGTCTGAGTTGCTAAATCTGTTAAATCTGTTGAAAAGCTGAATGATTGTAATTTGTGTAGGCTCGATTTAAGATTGTGTAAAACATGATTTATTTAATCTGCTACGACTTGAAAAGAAGTCAAATCTGTTAAATTAATAGAATTAGTCTGATAGTTGTATAATCTATAATGGAATAAACGGGTTATAATAAAAATGCTGAGACACGAGGTTAGACTCATGTTTGCGGTAGAAGCCTGCCCGGACCCAACCGGCTTAACCAGCAACCGCAAACTGCTAGTCTAATGTGAGAGGTCGTAGGCATAACTAAAATATGCTTAGACACGAGGTTAGGTATGGCTTGTGGCAGAAGTGAGAGGTCTATGCATTAACATTTAATTAATGAAAACCTGAGACAAATATGATGTCTAAAAAGTGTTGGGTGGATAGGGCTAAACCAACTAGACTGACGAATTTAATAAACTTGTTTCGTGAATCTGTAGGCCCAATACAAAGTTAGACAATCTGTAAATCTGTTAAAACTGTACATCTGATCCGTTAGTTTGAAAACCTGTTAACTTGATTTTCTGATCTGTAAACTAGTTGTCTTGAACTCTGTATGTCTGTAAACTTGTAAACAAGTTAATCTGAAATCTATTAGTCTGGGGACACAAGGTTAGGAGGGAAAATACTTGTGTCATCTGTTGCTTGTGACCCATATTAGTCAGTAACCCTTTCTGGTATCAAAACTATGACGCAACAGTAGGTAGGGTCCGGGCACGCTTACTGAACTAATTATAAGCGGTTCATTCTGATAATGGCGAGGGGTGTTGATGGTGCGTTCCAACCGGGTCATGTGCGTGCATGGATCCCGGTCTGCCTCTGAGGATGTAAGACGTCGTGACATCTGTAAATAGGTCTGTGTCATTCAAAGGTTGCCACTTTAGGGAGTGATACACCCTTCTGTGGGGCTGGCACAGGGTATTTATGTATTAGGGAGCCGATCGCTTAGGGTAGATTTAGGGTACATTTAGTTCTGTCTGTTTCGTTGGGGTACCGTCTGTTTCTGTTGGGTGGTAACACCTGTCTGTTTCTGCGTGGTACCGTCTGTTGGGGTGGTAAAGGCCCATTTACTAGTGTACACCTAATTCTAACATTCTATTTCCGTAAGGATTATTCTGTTTCTGTTCCTGTACCTTCTGTTCGGGTGGTAAAGGCCCATTATTCTGTTTCTGTTTAGACATTAGGGTAACACCTAATCCTGTTATACAAGTATTAGTGCAGAGAAGTAAAATATAAGTAAGAAGCATAACTTGGGATATATTATTCAGTTTCTTCTGTTTAGCTTAAGTATATCATTTACCCCCGTTGATATTGTCTCTTATCCAGCTTTATTTTCATGTCATGATATTATTATCTGTTCATATGCTGAAAGTCACTGGACTTGCCAGACTTTATGTCTGACCTTGCTTGTTTTTTCCCCTTCTCTTTCGTTTCCCCCCAGGTTTGTAGGGTGGAAATCTAGGAGCTTGATTCGGATCTTCTCCGCTTGAAGTATCGTTTGGCTTTGGCATGGCAGTATATGTTGGGGATCATGATTTTTAAAAACTATGCATTCTGAAGGCTTTTGTACAAGACTGATATTTTGTACTTGAATTTTGATATTGTGATTTGAAAAGATGTAACCAAACTTACTTCGGTTTCTGTTGTAATAAAGTTATAAATTTTTCAAGTATTGTTTTATCTGTCTTGTAAATTTCTGTTATGTCTACTAAAACGCTCCATCAAAGTTAAGGCATTCCCTTTGTGAGTGACCTTAACGGAGGTGGGGTGTTACAGACATAGAATGGGATTAATACGATGACATGTAAAATAGGTTGCAGTAAAAATGTGTAAAGAATAATATGCCTAAATTTACATTAAATAGAAAACTGTAACACACCTAGACACGAGGTTAAATTCAACTTATGGTAGAATTTTGCCCGGAACAGCCCGGTAAATCCAGCGTCCACAAGTTGTTACATTAATGTGAGAGATCTAGTGCGTAGATAAAACATATAACGGTGCAAAGACACGAGGTTAAACCAACTTATGGAAGAAGTCTGCCTGGAACCGCCCGGCAAATACATCATCCACAAGTGGTAGGCTTAATGTGAGAGGTCTAGTACATAAGTTTATATATAAATATATATATATTTTTAAAAGGATATAATTAAATGGCACTAACCGTGATTAATGGAAATGAATAAGGAAATGAATGAAAGATAATTACAACAGTAAATGAAATGGAATGAACGGGGAATGATGATAACCTATTATAAATAAATTACATGAATGACAATGTTATATAATAGGTAGGCTTGTCATAGGGACAAGTGGGGATTATAACTTATGTTATAATAAATAATAAGGAAATTGGAGTAACTTATGAAATAAGATAAGTTGTACTTAACTGTAGATTAAGTTATTTGTGAGAACGAGGATCTGAAATATGCTGATAAGGAAAACATAAGTTATATTTATGAAAAGGGAACTTATTAGTAAACCTTAGTTAAGAGAACTAAGTTAATAAGTAAACAACGATAAGTTGTAGTGACAGTATAAGATGGAATTATGATTAAATAAGAAAGAATGAGGCAAACTTATGAAATGAAATAAGTTAAATTTAATCATAAATAATGATTGACATGTTAAACAGAAAACATGTGAATTGTGATATACTTAATTACGTATTAAGTAGATCATGTTATGGTAACTATGAAATCAAACAAGAATACAAAGGGAATGTGGATTACAGACCTTGGATCACAATCTAGAGAGTAACATGTTATGGGCTTATTAATAGGCTTAAATGGGTTAACTTATAAGACAGAAATTAATATGCAAGAGAAACTTGGTAACTTGTATATGAAGTCAATGTGAATGGGAATAACCAAGTTAAATGGAAACCTGGTGAGGTAAAGCAAGCGCATAAAATAATGTTTAGACATAGGGTCTAATAACATATTAAAGTAAGGCGCTTGGACCAGTCCGCACGTTTGCGGGTGAATAACCCAACGGGGTAGATCATCGAGGTGTTAGAAGGAACGAAGGGAGTGCACGTTCATCTAATTATTCTGTCGGTTTCGAAGGATTGGAAGGGGAAGTACGCGGCTTCCTGAGATGCGTAAGGTGGTCTTGGTAGTCCTCTGTTAGGCTGTGCTCACAGAGGTTGGGTCTGAGCGTTACTACCAGGTGGGTGGGCCTTAATTGCAAAAGTAGCTCTACAGTCAGAATGCTGTGACGAGGTGACACTAGGGTGATTCGGCGATCGCCTCAACAGGAGGTGAGGTCAGGACCAACAAGGATAGTAGATCATCAGGTACCCGCCATCGGCAGCCAGTGGGATGCGAAAAGACTAGAGCTAAACCAAGATACCATTAACCTTTCACTACCAAGGCATGGTAGTTGAGGGGATATGCCAACTGGATGTTTAGATTGTTTGTTAGGGGCAAGTCGCTTAGCTCTTGTAGTCTTTGCTTGTTGAGGGAGGGGCCGAGGAGGGGCCATAGCCACCATGAAAAACAAACCCGAGGGATATCTATATTTTGTGGCACTTAAAGGCGAGCTGTATAGATATGGAAAAGCTCCCGATCGAGTTCTGTGTTTCTTTTATTGCCTGCCACTGAACTCGGTGCACATTAGAGATTATGTGCGGTTAAGGCATCAAACACGATTGACAATACGTACGTGGGGAAGTCTAGATACATGCATGTTTGCTTAGGGTGGTGTATCGTAGACTTGAGGGCATTACTCTATGATGGAATTTGATTCGATCGAAGGTGGCAGTCTGTACGCTTATGTAGCGTAGTAATGGCAGATATATGCGGAACGTAACATTGTTATATAGAGATTCGTCGTCACACAGGCGTAGGATGAGAGACTGCGTACATTTCTGTGGAATTTTGATGGAGACCATGCGAGTGGGGTACCATGGGGTGTACCTTAATATTGGAGGTAGCTACATATATACTGTATTAGGTTAATCCACTGGGAAGTAAATGGGTACGACGTGTGTGTAAGCCTTGAGTGTTGTTAACCCAAGTTACCTAATAAATAAGAAAATGTGATTGTACGGTATATGTAGGGTTATCCAAAATGTATAGTTTAAATCTAGTCACTAGAACTTGTGTTCTAACCCCCTTGTAACAACCCTGAATTTTGGAACTAATTTAAAAATTTTATTTTAGAAATTTTAACGGATTATAATGTTTAAAATAATTTATTTTAAATAATAACGATTAAAAATTTATTTAAATCGAAGTTAGAACGAATATATTTGTTACAATTATAAAAGGAGTTAGAAATAGCGCAGTAGTTTGAAAATTTAAATTTGAACTTTGACTGAATGTACAGGATTCAAAATAAACCGGATTTTAGTGAAACCAAAAAAATTTAAATATGTTTAAAAATATCATTCCAACGAATCTGAAAAATTGAAATTTCATAGCAGGAATAAATAGTTATGTCCAGTTTAAAATTTGAAATAGTCGCTATGGAATATATATATATATATTAATATAATAAATAGCCATTTTAGAAACGACCTCCGTTATCGACGAGACCACTTTTTATGAATCCGGAATGTCAAATTATTGCAAGATTCCAATTTTCATAATTTTTGGAATTATTATGTGAGCGTGGCAAAAGAAAACGTGTTTTGTCAATTTCAGTCAAATTGGATCGACCAGAAAATGGCCATTTTTCAAACGGTCTCCAAATTCGACGAAATTAATTTTGTTAGGACTGTATCGTCAGAACATAACTAGAAATAAATTTTGGACTCAGTATGTGGCTCTGGTAAATAGAAATGTACATTGAAATTTGTACGTGTTTATTTTAAATAGTACGTTATTGAAGGAACATGCTGTAGACTTCAAAATTGGACTTCTCCACTAGTCCGATTGCGTTCAGAAGGCGTCAAAACCTATTGTTAGGCAGTGAGCAGGCCTGATTTGGACTTTGGCCCGTTTCTGGCTTTATAACACGTAAAATGATGAAATATATTATTATTTTAGTAATCCTAAACCCCAATTCCTCATTTGTTCTGAGCCACCATCGTCCTTATAAAATCGATGGCCTAAATCATCGATTCTTCCTTCAATAATATCACTAAATAAAAGCAAATTTAAACCATGGTTGTAAATCAAAGATCGAAGAGATTCTCCTCATCTTCATATCTATATGGAGATAATAAGTTTTCATCAAGTATCGAGTTCGAATTTGGCACCCAAAGCGACCGCGTTCACGGGGGTTTTCTGATGGGAGGCGAGGCGCGAGTGCGCCATGGCACTAGCTGAAGGAAGAGGGTGTGTAGGCGGATGGAGTGACAATGTCTGATCGGAGTTCGGCGGCCTATAGGGTGGAGAGGCTGTGGAAAAAGATGTCGAGCGATGGTTTTTTGCGGTTCCTGTAACCATCGAACAATGAAAAGGTTAACATCTAATTAAGATAACTAATTAAGTTAATTATATATTTATTTAGTTTAATAAAGTAACTAACCTTTAAACCATGATTTCTTTTGCAAATGAACTCAGAATCCGATAATTTCGGATCCTTTGGAATCGTAGAAACGAGATCTACAATATAGAACAGACCAGAGCTGAAACGGAGCGATCTAAAATTTTGAAGAATTCAAAACCTAATGTGAGATCTCTATTTTAAAATGAAATTAATTATTGATAGCGATGTAAAATTTATATTTATGCTATATAAAATTTATACATGTGTGGTATAAAATTAGAATCGGTTGTTTGTGATTGCAATGGATGGCGGGATCAAATTGTGTATGTTAAAAATATGATTTGGTTTGTTTAGAATATTATCATGTTAGAAGAATAATCATATATAAAATTACGATTTTTGTTTGATTAAAATTTTTATCATGTTAGGAATAAAATATTTGAAAACAAAAAATAATTACATTTTTATTGTAATATGAATCATTTTTGTTAAATAAGAAATGTTAAATATAAAAATAACATTTTTGTTGAATTAGAAATGTTAAAACAAAATATTCATTTTTATTAAAAAGAAAAGTGTTAAAACAAAATATTCGTTTTTGTTAAATAGAAAAGTGTTGAAACAAAATATTCATTTTTGTTAAATAGAAAAATGTTGAAACAAAATATTCGTTTTTGTTAAAAAGAAAAGTGTTAAAACAAAATATTCATTTTTGTTAAAAAGAAAAGTGTTAAAACAAAATATTCATTTTTGTTAAATAGAAAAGTGTTAAAACAAAATATTCATTTTTGTTAAATAGAAAATTGTTGAAACAAAATATTCATTTTTGTTAAATAGAAAAGCGTTGAAACAAAAATTATATTTTTGTCAAATAGATTTGTGTTAAAACAAAAATATCAATTTTTTTGAATTAGATTATTTTTAACAAAATAAAAATATCATTTTTAATTGTTTTGTTGAAATAGATTTGCCAAAAAAATAAATTATCTTTTTATATTGTCATGTAAATAAATTATCTTTTTATTTTGTCACTATAATTATAAACATGTTCATATGATCAAGTTATCTTTTATTTTGTCATTAGAAATGTAGACAATGTTATGACAAATAAACATTCTTTTTTATTTGACATTAGAAATGTAGACAAGGTTATGAAAATAAAAACCGTCTTTTTATCTGTCCAATGTGAACATTGAAATTATTGAAAATAAAAACCATCTTTTTTATTTGTCATATAAGAACACTCAAATTATTGAAAATAAAATTCCCTTTTTATTTGTCATATATGAGCATAGGAATTATGGAAAATTGTTCAACAATACATTTTTATTGTATATTAGAAATTATTAAAAACATGCATTGTTTTACATAGTAAAATGTGCATTTGATCATATATGTTTGTTAGTTAAAACATTATCATTCATATGTTAGAAACATAGTAAAATGTTCATTTGATTATTTATGTTTTGTTAATTAAAACATTATCATTTATATGTTAGTGAAGTAGAAAAATGTTTATTTATGAAACATAGGTTGATTCATTAAAAATAGTGTAACTTAACATTATTAGCATTACAAAAATGCCATTTAATTAGGACATGTTTTGTGAAATAAAAATACATTAGTTAGAATAATGTTTTTGTGAAAACAAAAATATCACTTTTATCATGTTAGACGAGAATAAAAACATTTCAGGTAAATATATGTCTCGTTAGACAAAAATGTCAATTTTATCATGTTAAGGTAGAATAAAGAGAATTAGGTGTAAAAAAATGTATTGTCATTAAAAATTTCATTTTTATCATGAGAAATTAAAATAGATAATCATTTGTTAAAATGTATTATTAGATAAAAACATCGTTTGTATCATATTAATGAAATGAAAGAAATAATCATGTCTTGAAATATATGTTTGTGATATTGAAATGTTTAACATATTAAAAATAATGTTAACATTAATGTGATGGTTAAATTAAATTATAAATATCCATTTATAATTTTAAACAGTGTAAATTAGTTAAATAGAAAATAATTCAAACCGAATTAGAATTGTTTAAAGTATCAACCAATAATTTATTTAAATAAATATACTGTTGTTGTTTGAAAACCCCACACGGGTATTGGGATGATATTTGACATACACTAGTCCAATATTTAATTAATTGTCAATCGATGGATTGACAGTCTGTGATGAGCGTTATTTATTTATTTATTTATTTTAATGCTCACATAGTTATAAACTTCACTTTGGATGTGAATGGATTGTTTAATGATTGTTTATCATTATCGTTGAGTATATACAATGTATGAAATCCATATAACTAAATTTATATGGTAATTGATTGAGTCGCATTCTGATTCAGAATAAAGAACATTTTTTAAAGAATATTTTTATATAAAGAATATTTTTAAATAAAGAATCTTTTAAATATAGAATATTTTAAAATAACGAATATTATAAAATAATGTTTAGGGAAGAATAAAATTTTGATTTTTATGTCCATCTATGGATGGACACCAAAAATATAAAAATATGAAACCGGGTTAAGTATAGAAACACCATTTTTAACCCGAACGGGTTTACCGATCGATTTTTGTAACGATCCGGGTTTTCGCGATCCTGAGTAACCGACATAAACTCAATGTCGACTATTCAAGCATCAGAAATACCGGATAGTCCATGAAAGAAATTAAAGGGTGAGAATAGATAAGATAGAAACTTAGAATTGGAGGAGAAGAAGAAGAAGAAGAAGAAGAACATACAACATCAGAGTAATACGAATCTCACAGTGGAACGAACAACATATAATAGATAACATATCTTGAAATAAAATAAGTATATGTATATAGTAACATTATCAAAGTACAACACTTACAACACAGCGCAAATAACAATAGCTATATAATCCTGAAGCCTCCTGCTCCAAGCTCTCCAAGTATATCTGTAAAATCCTGACTACTTGACTGCCCGTACAAAATTGGGCACCCAAGAGTTTAGGGAAAACAAAGCAAAACAAACTTTGGGTCAGTCATGGGACTGGTGTGAGTAAAGCAGTTTAAAACAGTTTGAGCAACTAAATGATATCTCATAAGACCACGCCGTATAACGGAACGGGTTTTTCCCTTATGAGAATCCAAAACACTTGAAGTAACTTTCAAAATCTTTTTGAAAGAAACGATAATCTTTATATCAAAACTCATTGATATTATAATAGTGTCTATCAACCATAATATAATAATCATCTAGCAGAAATGCTTTCATCTCACATTCTACATATATAGTATACAATCAAAACCGCGAGCACTTATTGGATAATGGATTTCCAACTATGACAAGGTATGGAACCACCTTCCGATAGTGTACCTCTGGATAGGAATACACTGGGTTCAACAAGAACACCTTGCAACCCGGCCACACATGACCGACCACTCATTTCGCTTGAGTGTCTCGAATGTATATCACCAACGGTTGGGATCAGCAACCGTTTCCCGAATGGGACAGCATCTAATAGATTAAAGAATGAAATGAATATCTCTAGATAGGTGATGATACACACTAATTGGCAGCCAACCACTTAGCCATGCCGCCTGCCCTGGTTTTTGTCATTTCCCGGTTGTGAGGCTAGAGGCCACGCTTATCTATGACAGATCACACAATTATTCACTTTGAATGCCACATCGTCATACCCGCCAAATCACAAATAGATTTCCCCAAAAATACAACGGGTATACAGCTAAGAGAAACGAATTCCTCCGCCACCAAACATATATACGTTTGAAGAGATCAACTTACGTGATCTATTAAATATACTCTGTCAGACATTCTTCCATACAGGTCATCCTGGGATAGGACAAACCGAAGGCACTATTCTGTAAATCCATCTTAGGAAATTTCTACCTAGGATTTGGCAGAACGACCCTTGCATAAACTCCGTCTTCAATTATCTTCATCATATTTGATCGCAATGCTAATGTCCATACAAAGTGGTTTTCAGATAATGAATCTGATCCCAGTTTCTCTGTATTGACAACGGAAAAATGGTCAAAAACTTCGATAGTCGGTGAGTTAACTATCAAAGAAAACACGTGTGCAAACAACAATATTATTTCCAGATGGAAATTATATCGATCAGTCATCATTTAACATTTATCTCTCTAGTTCATTAATTTCTTTATTTCCTGCTTGCATATATCCAACATTCCTATTTTCTAAATTTAGAAAATATACGTTATTAATTATGGGAAAACATTTCCATCTCTTTTTCACGTATCACTGTCATTTCAGTATTCTTTATCATCAAACAATTTATTTTCTAGGGTTAGAAAATATCTCTGATTATATTTGGAAAATGTTTCCAAAACTCGTTCATTGGATTTAAACGGATATTTAAATAAAACATCGCTATGCCAACTCAAACCATTACCTTCATCAACTAAATTCACTTAACCAACCTTTATTATCGAACCGTAACCACTCCTTAGTCAAAAACAAAACCAATCAAGTTGGGGTATAACTACCTCTCAGACCTTAACTGAACAACATTCCTAACCTTAAAATAGACAAAGTTCACCTTTAAATCTTTAACAAACTTCCTTACGTAACTCTCGGATTCTATTTACGAATCCACTTCTTTATTGAAAAACATTGATTATAACTATAGCGTTATAATGCCTACTTCTGAAATATCTAGCTCCAAAATATAACTTGATTAACTCAAATCAATTAACCCTAACTCCATTAACTTTAGCTCAATTAACTTTAATTCATTAACTCTGATCACTTAATTCCTTTCGAATAAACTATATTCGATTAACTCGTTTCGAATAAACTATATTCGATAACTCCTTTAACTTTATTCGAATAAACTATATTCGATTAACTCCTTTAACTCTATTCGATTAAACTATATTCGATTAAACTATATTCGACTAACTCCTTTAACTCTATTCGAATAAATTATATTTGATTAACTCTTTAAACTCTATTCGAATAAACTATATTCGATTAACTCTTATTCGAATAACTAATATTCGACTAACTCTTATTCAAATAACTAATATTCGATTAACTCTCTTTCGAATAACCAATATTTGATAACTCTTTTCGGATAACCTATATTTGATTAATTCCTTTCGAATAAACTATATTTGATTACTCCTTTTTAATTAACTCTATTCGATGTACTCCTTTTTAATTAAGTCTATTCGATTAACTCTATTCAATAACTCTAATCGATAACTCTAATTGATTAACACTATTCGATTAACTCTAATTGATAACTCTAATTGATTAACACTATTCGATTAACTCTAATCGATAACTTTATTCAATTAACTCTATTCAATTAACTCTATCCTTTAACTCTGATCGATAACTCTTTTATATTTCGTTAATTCCCTTTTATAATCCTATTTATTTTCCAAATAAATATTCCTTTTATAATTTTATTTATTTAACAAATAAATATTTCCTTTTCAATTCCTGTTCAATCCTATTTGTAAATGTTTTACAAATATTTCCTTTTCAATTCTATTTGTAAATGTTTTACAAATATTTCCTTTTCAATTCTATTTGTAAATGTTTTACAAATATTTCCTTTTATAATTCTCTATATTTATTTTCCAAATAATTATTTCTTTTATAATCTATTTATTTTGAAAATGTTTCTTTTTTTAAAATCCTTTGATTTTATAAATATTTCTTTTTAATATAACATTGAAAATTTCCTTTTTAACATTCCAGTATCCCTTATGGTATCTAACGTACCATATAACAATGGTCAATATCATTCTAACACACATCATCAACAACAGATTATATATCACATCATATATCACCATATATGAAAAACAGTAAAATAAATGTTGAGGAATCCAGTTGGATTCCTCCGACCTGTTTTCTTGCATCCACAGATGTTACACAATATAATTCACATCAATTTTATTTCAATATGAAATATTCTGATAAACAAAATCAATATTTGATTAACGATATATATATAACTATATCGATATTTTCAACCAATCAATTAGTAGTTCAACCAAACAGTCAACAAACAGCAATCAACCAATATTTATCAGTTCTAAATATACGTTATAAAAATATGAACTGAAAGAGTTGGTGAGTTTTACTCATATTGGACGATCATCGTTAAATAACGATAACTGTCGTTGATTCAGACAGACAAGTTTTTTCGCTATAAATTGTAACGAGCCCCATTTTACTCCAAACCAGTTCCGATGTGTAGCCACCGTCCATACGATCCCAGCGGATCCAGTTTTGCTGAATTCTGATATCATATGGAAAAGTTATGCATATTATAACATAATACATTATTTAATATAGACTTTAACTTAGATTTAAATAAAAAATGGGCTTTACCCTCCTATTCAATCGGCCCAACACTTTTGAACCAGCACTCAACAGTGCTTCTTCCCACAACCCAAATGTGTGCTCCAGTATTCCAGCTCCTTTCAACAAACCATTATCGCAATTTCCTTCCATCATCTCTCACTCCACATTTAACTTAAAATCACATAGAAAATACCATAATTATCCTCTCAAGCTCCTCTTCCTTGCCATATATACAACATAAAACTCGAACCCATGGAGTTGTCTGCGAACGAGAACTGGCGACTTCCTGATAACCGATGCATCAAATTTTTGGGTTCGATCTTCACCACAAAATGCCAATGAACTCTATATCTCATCACAAATCTAAAACCGATCCTCAGACTGCAAATCATCGCTTCAATTCGTTGAAGTGTGGAACCCTAGCTCGTGGAAAAATAACGACAACAAACCAGAGAAGTTTTCGCACTAGAGAAACTAACGTCGAACGAAAAATTGTTTATACTAGGTTGAAGAGAACCATTCCAGGAATC
The DNA here is from genome assembly GCA_030737875.1 of Allium sativum. NCBI lineage: Eukaryota > Viridiplantae > Streptophyta > Magnoliopsida > Asparagales > Amaryllidaceae > Allium > Allium sativum. Next base: position 743,971,390 of record CM060909.1, on the reverse strand, counting down.
TAAGTATTGTACTCTTTTTATTTTAGGAATTTTCCTTGATTTTTTTTTGAATTTTGAAGATAGATTTGCTGAGATATTTCACTAAGAGGATGTGGCATGAAATCGTTGACTGTCAACGAATAACATTTAGGGTTTAGATGGTGGTATGGTTTATTTATAGGAATATTTTTAATATATTTTATTGATTAATATATTCAGTTTAAATCAACCGCTATATGTATTTACTGTTTAAAAATTGTTATGATCACACATCATACCTAAAAATCATGAAAATGGACATACACCCTCCGTTCGACATTACGGACCCAACGAAACTGGTTTCGTCAAATTCCGACTACATTTGCTCACACAGCGTATTAAACTATCAAAATACTAACTATTTTTCACATTAAAAATCTGTATGGCCACACATTGACTCCAAAAAACACGAAACTTGAAATCTAACAATAATTCAATATTGCGGATCCAACAAAATTAGTTTCATCGAAAACGGAGTTCATTTACAAAACTGGCTATTTTTAAAGCTCTAAATAACTCATTTAAATATATAAATATATTTAAAAATAATTAAATTAAATATTTAAAAATAAATATTATCGTATATATTCACATAGAATACTATACAGCTCCAGAATATTCTAATATGAATTTCTAACTCGATATTCCAAATCCCAATTAAATCGATATTCAATTTATAATGAAATTCCTTTTTATATATCGTTATAAATTATATATGAATTCCATAACGACTTTTCTAAAATTTGATTTGGACACAACTCCAAATTTACACGACGAAATCTCGATTTTTCTCTTCCATTTGAAAAATACACTTCACCAGCTCCTAACGTTTCTTGTTTCACAGACATCCGATTTAAAACAGATTCTGCATATTCGTTTAAAATTCGAATCGCCAAATTATGAACTGCAGCGCCATTACGGGCTCGATTATAATTATATTATAATTTATACGTTCAACTGTCGTTCATTTAATATATTCGTTATTCTAATTCAATTCTAAACTGAATTAAATATTATCAACGATCCAATTCACACAATATTGTGAATTCAGTTATTTTCGACTATTTCGGCATTATAATATATTAATATATTATAAATATTAATTAAATATTCAATAAAATTTAATTAAACAACCATTTAAATCTTTAAATCACTATTTAAATAATTAAATAAATTAATTATTATACCATAAAAATATGGGACATTACAATTTTATTCAATTTATAATGAATATCGAAAAGTAGTGATTTCAAAACATAACATTTTGGAAATATTATCATTTTAATATGATAAAGATATAGAATATTCAATTTTGATTTAAAATTGAAAATGGAGTTGAAAACGATTTAAAATGAATTTATAAATATTTTATAAAATATGTTTTAAATAGAAATCGACAAAATATATAATATATATATTATATATATAATGGCCTGAATAGAACGCGCCACGCAGCGACCGTTTGCAAATTTCGACCATTAACTTCAAATTGGTGTAACGGGAGATCCGACCGTCGGATTCTCCTAAAACGGGAACCATTGGGTTCGTATGAAAAGAGCTTTTCAATGAATGTAAGAGTTTTGAAATCTAACAGTTAGATTTGGAATTATGTCAAAATCAAATTTGAAAAAGGTCGCTATGGATGCAGTTCGGTGGCCGTTATTGGAAACCAACTATGCGGGCCTAAATAAAATTATTAAATATATGGAAAAATTATGTAAAATCATAATTAATGATTTGGAAAGATTATAGATGAAAAATTCCCTATTTGAATAGATAAAAATATATTTTTATCGAAATGAACTAGTTATTAACTAGAATAAATCTTTAAATTAAGATTTAATGAAGTTTTCCAATTAATTAATAAATAAATTGGAGTTAAATAAAATAAATTGGATTTTTGGGTTTGTCGTGAATGGTGTCTTGAATAACATTGTTCTTAAACCCCGTACAAAAAGAATAAATCTTTTAATTAAGATTATTAGAGTTTCCAATTATATTTAATTATTGGAATAAAATGAAATGTGAATTGGGTTTATTGTGAACGGTGTTTTAAACGACATCTGTTCTTCCACCCGATTAACAGTGAAAATATAATTTGGAATTTATACATCTTTTTATTAAGATTTAATGGGAATTTTCCAAAGTAAAGTTTTCCTATTTAATATATTAAACTGGAATTGAATGGAATTCGATTTAAATAATAATCGAGATGAGCTTCTGTAAAAGAAGACCGTTATTATATATGGAATTTAAAAGGCTTTGCAGTTATTCCATTTATATTATTAGTCTGATACGGAAATTTATATCGATTATATATTGATCTGATTTCTGTGAAAATTTCATATTTAATGGAAGTTGATTTTGGGTTTATCGTGGACTGTGTTTTAAATGACATTAGTTCTATAACCCAGTTAAAGACAATACTAATTTCTTAAAGTTGAATAATCATTAAATAATGATTTTTGATATTAAAACCAAATTGGAGTTTTAATGAATCTTTAAAAAGAAGATCAAAGAATAGATTTAAAAGAATTTATCATTGATAAACTTAATGGGAACCTTTCCCTAAAAGGGTGAATATTCATTTAAAAGGATATTGTGAATTGGAATGAGGCGTATGACGTGTTTTATAGAACTTGTTTATTGATTATAAAATACGTGTGTTATCCGGAAAGACCGGGTTTAGCCCATTCTGAATAATTACTACGACGATTAAAAGTCGAAGATGAAGACGATGGCTGAAGACCAGAGATCTTCACATCGTTTGGATAATTACTGATGTCTTGATTGGGAGACATCCCAAGACAAGGTAATAAGTGGTGATCGTCCAGACGTACTTGGAGATCGACCGGATATGCAAGGACCTCTCTCTTGTATTGGACATATGGGACGAGGAATAAGGTGCCTCCGGTTTCGTTCAGACCCAGAACGAACTTGTAAATGGATGGTATGTCTGACATTGTATTCATTTATGTTGTATTCGTTGATCTTTGCTAAATATATATCTGTTTGGTAGCGGAGAATTTATTCTCTTGCTTAACACCTGTAAGACCCCGTATTTTTAATACAATTAAAAATAAAATAAAATATATAAAAATATGCTTATGATGGGTAAATAATGGTGATGCATAAGAAGAATTAATTAATACATGGAAGAGAAGAAAAATTAGTTCGATAACGATGTATGTAAAGGAAAAGATAGTAAAATAAGGATAACTAATTCAAGAATCAGGAATTAGGTAAAATGGACATCACCATTAGGTAAAATGTAATTTGGCATGTAAAATAAAATTATGAGTTTTGGAGCCTATGTAAATTAAATCAAAAGATTGGGCTTATGTTAATTAGGCATGCGTAGACTTGGAAATTTGAGCATGAAAGCGATTGTAAACATTATAATTGGCATAAACTTGTATTATGAACTTGGGCAACTGGCATGTATTGAAATAAAAAGATTATAGTTTAGGATAACTACATCATGAAACATCGGATTTGGGTTTATTGGGTATGAAACTTGATACATGTAATTTTGGCTAGATCTTGACATATGTAAAAAGGCATGAAACTTGGTATATATGTAAACTGACTAGAATTGGGTACATATATTAGTTGGCATGTAATAGCCTTAAAAGAGGGATAAATATAAATTGAGATAAGTTGCCTTTAATGGCCTAAGATAAATTGTGGTAAAATTGGTATGATCTTGCATACCATTAATTGATGGACATAATTGAGTCAATTATGGACATCGTTAAATTAGGAATAAATTGATAATTTGAATAGGGGAAATAAATTCGAATTAGGGTAAAAGATTATAAGTAATAATCAATGCTTAGGACACGAGTTTGGACTCATTTGTGACGTAAACCTGCCCGGAACCGCCTGGCGAATCCAGCAGTCACAAATGTCAGCCCAATGTGAGAGGTCCTAGGCCCATATTAAAAGCGTAACAGTTGTAAAGACACGAGGTTAGACTCTTTTATGGTGTAAGACTGCCCGGACCCGCCCGGCAAATCCAGCTGCCATAAATGTCAGTCTAATGTGAGAGGTCTTTATAAGTTTACGGCCTTAATGAATTAAGAAATACTTAACCAGATAAACATGTGGTGGGACATGGGGGTTAAGTGGGTGACATGTGGGTGACATATGGAAATACGAATAGTAATACTTAACCAACGTAACATGGTAATTAGACCAGTGGGTAGGGTTAAGTAAATAAGAACACTTAACCAATATGATATAAATAAGTGGTTTAAGTAATATGATTAGGTTAATCTGGACTAGAGAGTGAGGTTAAGTTAATGAGAACACTTAACTAATACGATGGGTTAATTAGACAAGTGGTTGCGGTTAAGTAGTAACACTTAACCAACATAACAGGACAAGCGGGTGGGTTAAGTTAACTTGAATAATTTGATAACACTTAACAATTATAATATAACTAGTGGATGGGGTTAAGTTAACACGCACTTAACCAATCTGATGTGATGCAGGGTAGGGTTAAGTAAAACATGGGGTTAAGTTAACAAGAAAATTCTTAACCAATGTAACCAGATAGACGAACGAGGATAAGTTAATAAACCACACTTAACCAATCAAACATAATAAGCGAGAAAGGTTAAGTCAACTAAGGTAAACACTTAACCATGGTAACATAACGAGTAGAAGGGTTGAGTACATATCGTGTTGGTGGGTAATATCATAGAATATAGGCCCACAGACTTAACCATTAGAAAAACCAAGTAACGGGGACCCATTTCAGCAGTAACCCACATTAGGTATCAATGGAACCCTGAGCTAGGCAGGGTGGGGCACGATTACTGGGCTGATTATAAGAGGTCAAATTAGCGGCAGTTGGTGCAGCAGTGCAGGTTCTAACGGAGTGCGGGTGTGCACATACTTCGGCGCAGAAAATTTAGCCACTGGGCATCAGTAGGTATAAAGCTGTGCATCTTGATTGTGTCAGGGTTGCCACCATGGGACTTGATACACCCCATGGTGGGACCAGCACAGGTATCTACAAGTAGGGGGCCACGTGACACAAATGAGAACTAGGTCAAGTAGGGAGCCGATCGATAAGGTAGTAAGGGTGCATCGAATATATACATGGCCATTGGGGTGATCGAGGTGGAATCCTCAAAATCGATGTACACCTGAAGGCTACCATAATTGCGGGGATTGGGATCACGTTGGAATTATTATATAACACGGGCTACTAGTTGGGACACTAGTAGGGGGTACAGATCCTTGTTACACAGGACACTAGTTGGGACACTAGTAGGAATACGGATCATTCCATGTAAGACACTTATGAGGATGCTAGTTAGGTGGTGCAGAGCAAATAGATATTGTTTTAATGGTAAAGCTTAGAAACCTTGCGATGTTATTCTTGATAGAAACCATGCGGTGGGATACCTGATAGGAATTATAGGAAGTTATACTTGTTTCATCGTGCCTGAAGTTTATCTTGTTACCTTAGTTTACCTTGTTATCATAGTTTATCTTGTTGTCTTAGTTTATCTTGCCTACCTTGTCATCATGCTTATGTTTACTTTCAGTTTATTCATGCCATGTTATCTTTACTTATTTTTATGCTGAAAGTCACTAGGACTTACTCAGTCTTTATGACTGACCCGTTTTGTTTCGCCTCTTTTTCTTCCGTCCCCCCCCCCCCCCCCCAGGTTCACAGGGTGGGAATACAGCTTAGTTCGGACCTTACCAAGCTCCAAGGCTCTTTCATGTATGGCTTGGATTTCTCTTGGATATGTCTTGCTTTGCTTTATTGGGGAATACTGCAGTTTGTTTTTATGCTTCTTTGTTTTTGAGCAAGACAGATATTTAAACTATGAAATTGGGTATTGGAAGTTGATGGGCTTTTCTTGTAAACATTTATATTTAATAAATGATTCGAAGTACTTCCACTTTATTTTCCGCTGTTTTATATATGTCTGTCTTGTAATATTTCTGTTCCAGTACCCATAATACTCCATTGAAGTTAAGGCATTCCCTTTGTGAGTGACCTTAACAGATGTGGGGTGTTACATTTGGTATCAGAGCAGAAGGTTACCAGACTGGGCAAAAGTTTTCAAAAACCTTCTGAAATTATTTTCAAAACATTTACAAAGAAGCAAATTTTCAAGAAAATTTTGTTTTAATTAAAAGGCATATTCCCCAAAGCCATATGCACTATCTTTTGATTCTCTCTTGAAATCTCTTCTCACTCTTTTCACCATCGTTTCGTAGGCATCCAACACATGTCGGAGGGCAAAGGAGTGCCCAACCTCCGTCTGTAGCCGTGGTAGTCCCATCTGCGTCTAATCTTATTTAAAGTTGGGTAGAGTGCCGTGCGTTGGAGGTAGCTTCGAGAGACTTGTTAACAAACTATACAAGGACATAAAGAACAAGAAACTAGTTGTTATAGCTTAATCCACGAAGGAGGAATAAGGTGAGAGGAAAGAGGCCAAAGTGAAAGAATAGTAAAACCCATGACAAGAGAGAGTATCTTTAGTGAGAAGGGACATGTAGTTAAGTATTATAGGACAAGGGCAAGGGCCAAGATCGTCGAGAGGGAAATTGAATGCTCTCACCACTAGTGTACCTAAGAGGGTGGTAACATTTCTGTTAAAGGTTTAGCTTTTCTTTTCTATCATCCCACTAGAACTTTGTTTTTGTACATCGCATCCTTTTAATTCTGCTTCGAAAGTTGAGTCTCTGCACCTTAGTACTAGCATGGTAGAGGATCCTATTTTTTTTCTTCTTTTCTCAAATCCTGTTGGGGAAATCGGCTCATTTATTCATGACTTGTTTGGATTTGAGAATGTCTATGCTAAGTGTTGAGTCTAGAAGTAATGTTTATGTTTTGGGCTATGCGTTGATTCTAGCGATGGAGTGGTTATCCAGTAAGGTTGACCTTCTCGGTTTTGAAAAGAGGGTAGTTAGACTCTTGACTTGCCTCGGTAATACCCTCGAAGTCGCATGTAACCTTTAGGGTTCTATCATGATTTGTTACCTAGAATCTCTTGACACATTTATTGGTAATTCGTAATCCGCTCAAGTAATGTTCGCCACTAAGGCGGATGGGTCATTTCGCTTACGCATGAGTTGTAGAGAATCACCTTAGTAAGTACATTTGGCAACATGGTTGGCATTTATTTCCAAGAGATAGTTCTTCTGCGTGGAATACCTGATAGTAAGTGGACGAGATCCAAGATTCACTAGTGAATTTTGGAGAGCTTGCATGAAACCATGAGTACGCAGTTATGTTTGAGCCGAGTATACTAGGAGGAGAATAAGTGAAAGTGGAACGAGAGGCAAAAGTGAAATGGATTCCAACTCAAATTTGGAAACAAGAATTAAGAAGCTACGAAATTGTGAAGTTAAAGACGGACAGAGCACAATGGAGTTAACTCAAGGAAATGCGACTTAGAAGATTGAAGACTAGATTCGTGCATCATATCTCTTCTTAAGAGTATATCCTTGATCCCTCTCTTCCTGTAGAGCTTACTTGCATGCTATCTTTTGTTTATATCCTCTCGGTCCCATTCTCAATCCAATTTCTGTTGCAAACCCCATAGGGAGTATGACTCATCTGTTAGTAACACATGTTGGGGCTTGAGGGTGTTCGTTGGTTTGACTTAACTTTTTGGGTTTTATAGGATACGGGTTGGTCTTAGTAAGGGATTCCCTTGTGACCTAAAAGGAGTCCATCATGCTTAGTTTCCTAGAATCATATATAGTGGTTGGGTTGAGTAATTCTTTGGGTGTCAGTCTGATGTTGATTTCGGTCTTCGGGGCTAATGCTTAGAGAGTTCTTCTCCTAATCAATATATATGTGGCATAGATTTCCAATTTTGACATTGCCTAATGGGCACAAAGTTTTTACTTGCTTCTATCATTCGACTATACCTTTAGATAGGAACAATTGGGTGTAAACATGTGTTTGAGACATGTTATGATTGATGGTTGCAAGTGGCTGCAAGTGGTTGCTAGTGGTTGCTCGTGGATGCATTTACACACATTAGGCACTAGATCGGCTCAATCACCTTTCATATTGCATGTGCATGAGTGTTTACACTTGATTGTGGATGAAATTGAATGTGTTATCATGTGAATGTTGCATATGGATGGATGTTTGTGCACACATATAGTATTTATGTGACTAGGACTATTTGCATACATGTTGGACTCATGGCACTAAACATATTTTGCATTTAGAAGATCAATCAAGCCTGATCATTTGCATTAGACAAGGAACATATACACACACTTATTGCATATGTTCATACAGCATTATAAATCTCTTAAGGACAATGAATGCCTGTGATTGATGATTGAGTAGATGGATGATGGATGGTAGGACACATTCTTCTTAACTTGAAGATTTTGGGACGAAATCCTTTAAGGAGGGGAGAATGTAACACCCCGTATTTTTAATACAATTAAAAATAAAATAAAATATATAAAAATATGCTTATGATGGGTAAATAATGGTGATGCATAAGAAGAATTAATTAATACATGGAAGAGAAGAAAAATTAGTTCGATAACAATGTATGTAACGGAAAAGATAGTAAAATAAGGATAACTAATTCAAGAATCAGGAATTAGGTAAAATGGACATCACCATTACGTTCCTCTCGGAAAAATACGCGAAATAGAGTCCGAGTTTTCAAAAATCGGAGTCCGTACGACCAAGATATGGCCAAAACAAGATTTCAGCAGACATTCTGGCAGACTGACCCAGGTCGACCATAGTGTCGACACTATAGTCGACCTGCTCCCCCCCCCCACCCCCCCCCCCCCCGGCCCAGGTCGACTATCGTGTCGACTCCCCCCCTCTGTATAGGTCGACCTGGTCGGCCTGGGGTGGCCCAGAACCCATTTTTGAGGTCCGGGATGAGTTTTGATGGTCCGGATGGGTTTTAGGGTTAATCCGATGGCTGAAATGAATTGCTACACCTATAAAATAACACCTAGACCTAACCTAATTCATAACAAATCATTCTTACACCTAAATGCTGCTGGAATCTCTCTTGAGCCAAGGCCGCCGTCTCCAAATTAAAGCTTAAGCGTTCAAACCCAAATCAAATCAAAGATCAATGCTTCTACAACAAATTCAAGGGGATAGATCAATGACACTGCAACTTTCTACGACAAATTCACTCCCTAATTCATTAGCCGTTCTCTATAAGTTCTAATTGCTTTCCGATTTAAATATTTAATTATAATGTGGCCATGAATTAAAGTGGAATTGGATCTAAGTATGTTTATCGATTCAGATCTATTCCTGTTGCTTTTTGAATCTTTAGCTTTAAGACTTGTCTACCTTTATTCTCATGACAAGTTTGTGATTTATTCAGCAGTTTCCTTGATTCGTAATGATGTTATCATCAAGTTGTAATCTTTATGCCTATCATGATGTTGTTTTCTCTCTGATCTATTTATTATGCAAATTTCTACCTTCCCCTATTTATTTTCTTTTGATGAACCTTGGTCAACTTCGGACCTTGGCCTAAAATCGCGGTTCGCATACGAGATGTATACGGGGGAATAATGGGATTATTGCCTATAAGAATATGATTAATAATTGGCAACATGAAATTGGATGTTATCATTTTATTTGCAAGTTTGGGGTAGATCTGTAAATTTTGGTATAATCCTGTTATGATAAAATTTGCATAAATATTATATACATGGAATTCGACACCAATTGGATCTATATAATGTAACATGAAATTTGGTATATATTGTTGGATCTAGATTAACCCTAGAGGGGGGGGTGAATAGGGTTTATCACAATTTTTAAACTGAATTGAAAAACTAACAGGATATTAAAATGATAAACAGATCACAGAATTCAGCAGAAATAAAAGTGCAGAAAATAAATCACACACAGATATACCCAGCTTCGGCAAAACCCTGCCTACTGCTGCATTCCTAAGGTTTCTACTAGGTGTTATAAACAGATCCCGCATACAAGACCATGTACACTCGCATCGCCTGCTCCTGTCCTAACCATACGCTCAAAACCCTAGATTGATCGATATCCCCTCGATCAGATTTTCCCTGATTACGACCCCGTAAACAGTAACCCAGATTTTACAGACTCTGTCAACTGTCAGTCAACACCCTGACTGATTCCCCTTAGATTTTACAGACTCTAGAACTGATTGACGGTTTTACAAAACAGAAGAGAGTACAATACAGAATTAAATCAAAACAAAATAAACTAAAAACCCTAGTTTATAAAGAGAAAAACAAATCCCCTTTAGAACACTTGAATATGGCCGGCCCTTTTAGATGTGGTGCACCCATGTTTTCATCTTCCCGATCATTTCTCTTTTCTCTTGAGAAAAACAAAATGGCGGCAGCAAAAGGGAACTAGGGTTTCTCTGGAATCTCAAATCCAGTCGCGATTGTGAAGTTGTGCTCTGGAAATTCTCTATAGACTCGACTGTGTTGATGCTCCTATTCTTCGATTGATCTGGATTTGGTGTTTGATCGAACCCCAAAGGAAAAATTGAGTTTTCTAAATTAAATCTTTGCTTGAAAGTTTTGATCCTTGGTTTCGATTTTCGATTGAATTATTTGTGGTTTCGATACAAACTTGCCTGTGATGATACGGTGTTTAATATAGGATTAAAAATCCCTTAAACTTCTCTGATTTCACATACGTGGCTTCATCTGATTTCGGTTGCTTTCCCCTTTTGACTGTCCTTGATTTTAATTGATTTACTCGGCTTTAAGTCCCCTTGAAATTATGCCGTGAGTAGAGAAAGGATTTTCAAGAAAGAATTTTATTTCTTGGCAACTTGATTTGCTCAATTTTCCTTGGATTTGAATACCTTGTATACGATGCTTGATTTAATTGATCCTTGATTGGCTTTGGCAAATCTTGAATAATTTTCCTGTTTAAATCAAAAACAGGAAACAATTTAAATGATGTTGCCTTTTTCTAATTCAATCTGTTTGTCCATGATTTCTGGAATTTAATTTTCCCACACAGAAATGCTTGCCAAATATGTATCTGCAATAGCAAACTGATTTTGAAGGCATTAAACTCCTTCCAGAAATTTCTCATTCTTGCTTTGTGATATCTTCACACGATTACTGCAAACATTAAAAAGAACTTGCCATATATACATGCCTTGAATTGATTTCTATTTATGCTTGTCTTCTTACTGTGCTATATATGATCATGTGTAATTGTTCACACACACTGTGCTCCATCCTGGTTTGACCTGTTGCTTCACCAATGATTGTGCAGTCCAGACTTGTGCACAGTCTTGTATCATACTCCATCTTGCTTGGCTGAAACAGTTGGCAATTCACTATAACATACTTGTCAAAGATAATTTCCACCAAGTATACTATGTCACACTCTTTTGCCATGATACACAACCCCTTGTTTTTGCTGTGCACATTATATGCTTGCATACGTTCATCTATACACATTGGCTTGTATTCGAGCACTGGTTTGTGAACTTGATCACCACTGTTTTGACCCCTTAAATTATGAACTGTATACATGCTCCATTTGCTGTGTACTTGCCTTTCATACATGTTATTTGTGCAAACCAGATTGCATATGTTCTCGGCCATTTGTGTTGAACATGTTTTTCATTGCTGTTTGGCCATTTCTGACTTGAATCATTTGCACCATGTTTTGTGTGATTGCCTATGCACTGCTAAGCCTTGTTTGTTGTTGGCACACATCATGTAGCTGTGTCATTTCTGAGTTGTACACTCGCTTGCTTACTGTCTTGTGCTCTACTGACCATTGCTTGTTCCACCATGCTTGCTGAAACATTGTTTGTTGCACCACAGTACTGCTGTGATCACCTTGTCTCACCATTGTGCCATGTACACTTGACACAGTGTAATGTAGTTGTATCACTATGCTGAACTGCCGTGTACATTTTCCCTGTGTAGGCTTTCATACCTTGCTGTCTTACCTAAATTGATCATCATTTTGCTTGACCATACTTGAGTCACTCTTGTACATGTGCCATGCTATCATTCGGCTCGACACTTGGGCTGTGTTAACTATGTTGACTTTGCTTTTGCTGAACGTTGTTTGTGCACTTTGACTTTTTCATTTGCTGGCTTGTTGAGTTATCATTGACTTGTGCACTGAGTCGAGAAGGTCCACGTGGCTACTCCTCAGTTGCTCGCTGATTGGCGAGGCAGTGCACACGTGTATATTTATACACGTGTGTATTTGCAGCCATCAGAAAGAATTTCCTGTCCCTGTACATATACAAACTGTCTGTCTAGACACGGATTTATCAGATCAAGTCATGAAAAATGATGAGAAACACACCAGAAATCTGAGGGAAATAGAATTTTAAAAATGCATGTGTTCAGTTTTATTTCCATTGCAGTATACTGTGTGTGTGTTTCATCTGACAGGTAAGCAGGTGATGACTGGACTAACAGTGAAGTGCTGTGAAGACTGAAGACTGAGAGACAGTGTCAGTGAATGTAAATGTATCAGTGATTGAATATGAATATGAGATGTATAGACAGTATTATAGTGAGGAGCTGTGTAACAACAGAATTGTACTGATGTTTGTAAACAAATTTGTTTGAAATAAAATATCATTTTATTGTTGTCAAACAAACTTGTCTATCGTATTTAGTTTATTTACACAAGTACAATCTCATGTTAAAATATCTGTGAATGTGTACAAATAGTGGAGTCATATAGTTTGTACTGTTTGAATGTTTGAAATATAATATTCAATTTAAATAGAATACAGTATGAATATATCAATGTCTGTATTGCCGTATTCCATATAAATACTATATTTCAGTCAGTGATGTATATATTTAACAGTATGATTTCAAACACATTTAAAATAATATTTATTTGGTTGTTATCATCAAACAAAAATCATATAATTGTGTATACAACAACGTTATATACAACAATCTCCCCCTTTTGATGATGACAAACAAATAAAAGATTTTGTATACAATAAATGTGTTTGACAGTAAAAATTGAACTCCCCCTATTTATCAGCTCCCCCTACAACTGTGCATGAGTGAAATGAAAATATTTATAAAATATTCACTCATAAATCAAAATCTCAACCCATTCTCCCCCTTTTGTTATCATCAAAAGGATACCGAATTTTAAAATATGGATGAAAAATGACTAAAAATATAATTTCAGCTTAAGAGGAAGAACGATCATCATAAATTTCAATCAGTCAAACAAAATCATAATATTCTAAGAACATGTGGCATATTTCACATTGTAGAGAATGACGAATATACGATGAATTTTATATAAAATGGAGAGAGTTTTAAAGGAAAAAAAAACAATTCATTTCCAATTATTTTCAAAGGATTTTTTTATAAAAATAAAGCACAAAAACAATGATGGATTTGGACTATAATCAATAATTCAACTTAAATGAGAAAATCGAATAATCTCAAATCCCAATACCTATCACTCAACAAGTCATAATGCGTCATAAAATTTCAACACATTTCACAAATTAGAAAGTAGATTGATAGGCTGGTTATTATACACCAAGGAGAATTAAAAAAAAATTATTGCAAAATATTTTCTTTTCTTTTCCTTTTGATTTAAGAGCACCCTGACCACGCATAACCAGAGCTTGGATTTTTAAATGAGGTCAGTCGCAGCTTAAATTATAAGTTGTCTCATAACCATGCATAACCAGAGCATGGATTTTTAAATGAGGTTAGAGACACGCTTATGAATCAATTATATATTTTATCATTTTCAGCTTTAAATAAAAAAAAAACCCAGTATATACAACCAATATGAATGATAGGAATGTGATAGATACAGAAATTGGACTGTGAAATAAATTTCTAAATTAATTATATTATGAAATATGACCAACTGTACCGGGATTATTGAAAATTTTCAATTGACACTAATTCTGAAAAATAACATAACCACAATTCCATCACAAATACTTTCACTGTTTATTCAAGATGATTTAAAAAAAATATTAAACTCTCCACATTTTAAAAAAAAATTATCATGGATGGCAGAATGATGATAGATAATGAGGATGGTCGTGAAATAATTGCCAGTTCAAAGATATTATAATAAATATTCAACCATCATGAAAATCCAGATAAAATCTCCTCTTGTTGTGAAATATATTGCAGTCATAATTCATCACAATTTCAAGTTCTGATATATTTTGATGAATTATAAATACAGAGCAATTTGGATATTGATTTCGATTTCTGAATGAATAATTAATAAATAATTCTAAAATTGAAAATCAAATACAAGAGGAATATGATGATTTATACATGACAAGAGGGCAAAATGTGTACAAGACAAAAAGAGTGTGTGAATTTATACATGGTGAAGATTTGAATCTAAGTACAGATGGGTGAGACAAATATAAGGCACTTCTGATACCACTTGTTCTCGCTTTCTCGAGGATTTTAATGACACCCTGGTGGCAAACAAAGGTACCTCAGAGACTGATTTCACGTCCTGCCACCCACGGACATGTAGGGATAAGAGTCACTACTTCGCCACTAGATCATAGAGCGAGAATTCTCTATCATTTTATAACCTTATACCAGTTCTGATACCAAATGTTCTCTATTTACGAGGAATTTTAACATGATACTGAACAAGAATGTCATAGACAAAAGAATTATTAAGTACCAAGCCCAAACAGACGAGATAATAGATTATGCACATGTATCAGAGAAGCAAGCATGTGATTCCAGAACAAACATTTTTCAAAACAATATCAGAGCAACACAGAACATAGTTTCAAATCATACTTGTCAAGATGATGGCCACGTATGATGATTCATGATCTAATGATTAAAATACTGTTTACTTGAAATCATTTGAGGAATATGAAAATATCAGAATTTAATGAATCAATCACACCAGATTATAAATTTTTTGATTTGAGATATGTGTGAGATTCAATAAATCAATAATTTCAAATGATTTTAAACAAACAAATAATTAGATCAAATAATCATGAAATAGGAGTGAATTTCAAGACCAGATTTTCAAAGGAATTCTTCACAAAATTTCTAAGAACGATTTCAAATCATTTACATCAAATAATTAAGAGATATTCATGATCCATAAATAAATAATTTATTTGAAATCACTTGAATCAATGTCAAGTTTGAGATATAATGAATTATTCACACAAGATTGATTATTTCAAATTCAAGAGGTGTGTGATATTCAAAATATCAGGAATTTCAGATGATTTCAAACAGACATATTCTAACCATAATGATCATGAATAAAGATGGAATTCAGGATGTATCACTGATTCAAGCCAATCCGAAAATCAATGAAATTATCACAACTGATAAATAATAGAGGCTGTAGTGAGTATAATATTTTCAGCTTTTCTAAAATGAATTAGAATAAACTCAGAATAGCAAAGGTGTGTAAAATTTCATTGAATATTCAGATCTTCAAAAAAAATTTAGAATTCAAATTAACAGTGTTCAAGATATGACATGAATGCTTCAACACTGTTATGAATTCAAGAATAAAATAAACTTCTAAACAATTGCAGATTATTACAAGATTAAATTCAGAATCTGGAAATGATTATAAACAAGAGAGTTTTATTCAAATAAAATGAATTTCCATAAAATCATGAGAACTGCAATTGGAAGTTTAAGAAGCACAGAATAAACAAAGAGATATGACAGTGACAAATCAAATAAAAACAAATAGAAGAAAATAAAATAGAAAGGGGTAGAAGAAGCAGAAATAAACAATAAAAAATATATTTACAAGGATGAGGTTAGAAATCATACATGATTCACAGAAGACGTTGTGGATCTCTAACTCATCAGACTTGGCTAAGGAACAGTAGATGATTCAATGATGTGAAGCAGTTTAAATCAGTTCTCTTTTCAGCATAGTTGTTCCTCAGCCTCCTTTGGTAGCTAACTGTTTAGAGGATTGAGTGGTCTAACAAAAGCAGTAAAACCACTCACAGTTGTATTTGTTCGTTTTGGTACCCAAACCTGTTTATATAACAAACCATTCGAATTTACCTTTGTACCCTTAGGAACCCAACTCTGTTTGAACTTAACAAAGCCCGTTTTATTTCCTTTTGGGATCAAAGAATGTATAGATGGTTTATTATAAAACAAGTTCTCATTCCTGGTGTGACTTAAAAATCTCTCTGAATTTTCAAAATTCAAATTTTCAGAATGACCGTTCTTGAAGCAATTTGAAGAAAAATCACAAGAATTCAAATTTTCAAAATCATTTGTTTTTCCAAAACCAAGACCATGTTTATTTCCAACAGAAATTTGGTTTTTCAACAACATATTCAAAGATTTTTCACCATTAGAGAAACGTTTTAGACTCAACTCAAGATTGCTGATCTTGGACTTAAGATCGGAATTTTCTTTCATTAGGTTCGAGCAACGATTAATGCTGGTTTTCCTTCTCTCAGTTTCATTTTGTTTTAAAAACCAATTTTCATTTTCAAGCAGTTTGATTTTGGTGTTTGACTCAAGGATTTCAGATTCAAATTTAATTTGTTTTTCAAATTCAAGTTTCTTGAGATTTTCAATCTCTTTTTCAAGCTCACTCAAAATCATATCTGTCTTCAACAAACTTTTATTTTCAGCAATTTCATGTTTGGAATTTTTAATAGCCTTAAAATTGATAAATTCTTTTTGTAAACAATTGTTTGTACTTTTTAACTCAATCTCGTTATCTTTTAAAATAAGTTTTTCTTCTTCAAGCTTTTGAATGTTTTTGTTGAGATAAACGAGATCAGTTTTTAATTTCAAACAATTCTCACAATCAGAATTATCTAATTTTATGACGTTTGTAAATTCTGATTCCAAACAGTTGATTTTGCTATTCAACTCGTGATTTTTAGATTTTAAAGATTTGTTTTTACGATGGAGTTTATCAATGATTTTTGTTAAATCAGTACACATATAAACCAACTCTTCATATGAGAAGCTTTCAGTTTCATTGTCTGTTGAGTCTCCATCGTCTGATCTACTTGAATTTTCATTTGTTTCTTCTCCTGAGCATAAATCTGAATCTGAGTTGTCCATTTTGGATTTTGAGCTGCTGTTGTCAACCTTTCCATACTTCGTATTGAGATAATTCCATATTTCCTGCGCAGTCAAGCAATGAGAAATGAGGTTATATTGGACATCATCAATATAAGAATACAAAGTGTGAATAGCACGAGAATTAAATCCAATATCGTTTCTATTGACCATATCATAACCATTAATAACAGTATCCCAACATTTAATATCAATAGATTTTAAATATAATTCCATTTCTAATTTCCAATTTAAAAAATCTGTACCATTGAAAATAAATGGAATACGACTGGACTGATTCTCAGAAGACTGACAACTAAGATCCATGACTCTAGGGTTAATGAAATAACCTGGCTCTGATACCAATTGTTGGATCTAGATTAACCCTAGAGGGGGGGTGAATAGGGTTTATCACAGTTTTTAAACTGAATTGAAAAACTAACAGGATATTAAAATGATAAAAAGATCACAGAATTCAGCAGAAATAAAAGTGCAGAAAATAAATCACACACAGATATACCCAGCTTCGGCAAAACCCTGCCTACTGCTGCATTCCTAAGGTTTCTACTAGGTGTTATAAACAGATCCCGCATACAAGACCATGTACACTCGCATCGCCTGCTCCTGTCCTAACCCTACACTCAAAACCCTAGACTGATCGATATCCCCTCGATCAGATTTTCCGTGATTACGACCCCGTAAACAGTAACCCAGATTTTACAGACTCTATCAACTGTCAGTCAACACCTTGACTGATTCCCCTTAGATTTTACAGACTCTAGAACTGATTGACGGTTTTACAAAACAGAAGAGAGTACAATACAGAATTAAATCAAAACAAAATAAACTAAAAACCCTAGTTTATAAAGAGAAAAACAAATCCCCTTTAGAACACTTGAATATGGCCGGCCCTTTTAGATGTGGTGCACCCATGTTTTCTTCTTCCCGATCATTTCTCTTTTCTCTTGATGAAAACAAAATGGCGGCAGCAAAAGAGAACTAGGGTTTCTCTGGAATCTCAAATCCAGTCGCGATTGTGAAGTTGTGCTCTGGAAATTCTCTATAGACTCGACTGTGTTGATGCTCCTATTCTTCGATTGATCTGGATTTGGTGTTTGATCGAACCCCAAAGGAAAAAGTGAGTTTTCTAAATTAAATCTTTGCTTGAAAGTTTTGATCCTTGGTTTCGATTTTCGATTGAATTATTTGTGGTTTCGATACAAACTTTTCTGTGATGATACGGTGTTTAATATAGGATTAAAAATCCCTTAAACTTCTCTGATTTCACATACGTGGCTTCATTTGATTTCGGTTGCTTTCCCCTTTTGACTGTCCTTGATTTTAATTGATTTACTCGGCTTTAAGTCCCCTTGAAATTATGCAGTGAGTACTGAAAGGATTTTCAGGAAAGAATTTTATTTCTTGGCAACTTGATTTGCTCAATTTTCCTTAGATTTGAATGCCTTGTATATGATGCTTGATTTAATTGATCCTTGATTGGCTTTGGAAAATCTTGAATAATTTTCCTGTTTAAATCAAAAACAGGAAACACTTTAAATGATGTTGCCTTTTTCTAATTCAATCTGTTTGTCCATGATTTCTGGAATTTAATTTTCCCACACAGAAATGCTTGCCAAATATGTATCTGCAATAGCAAACTGATTTTGAAGGCATTAAACTCCTTCCAGAAATTTCTCATTCTTGCTTTGTGATATCTTCACATGATTACTGCAAACATTAAAAAGACTTGCCATATATACATGCCTTGAATTGATTTCTATTTATGCTTGTCTTCTTACTGTGCTATACATGATCATGTGTAATTGTTCACACACACTGTGCTCCATCCTGGTTTGACCTGTTGCTTTACCAATGATTGTGCAGTCCAGACTTGTGCACAGTCTTGTATCATACTCCATCTTGCTTGGCTGAAACAGTTGGCAATTCGCTGTAGCATACTTGTCAAAGATAATTTCCACCAAGTATACTATGTCACACTGTTTTGCCATGATATACAACCCCTTGTTTTTGCTGTGCACCTTATATGCTTGCATACGTTCATCTATACACATTGGCTTGTATTCGAGCACTGGTTTGTGAACTTGATCACCACTGTTTTGACCCCTTGAATTATGAACTGTATACATGCTCCATTTGCTGTGTACTTGCCTTTCATACATGTTATTTGTGCAAACCGGATTGCATATGTTCTCGGCCATTTGTGTTGAACATGTTTTTCATTGCTGTTTGGCCATTTCTGACTTGAATCATTTGCACCATGTTTTGTGTGATTGCCTATGCACTGTTAAGCCTTGTTTGTTGTTGGCACACATCATGTAGCTGTGTCATTTCTGAGTTATACACTCGCTTGCTTACTGTCTTGTGCTCTACTGACCATTGCTTGTTCCACCATGCTTGCTGAAACATTGTTTGTTGCACCACAGTACTGTTGTGATCACCTTGTCTCACCATTGTGCCGTGTACACTTGACACAGTGTAATGTAGTTGTATCACTATGCTGAACTGCCGTGTACATTTGCCCTGTGTAGGCTTTCATACCTTGCTGTCTTACCTAAATTGATCATCATTTTGCTTGACCATACTTGAGTCACTCTTGTACATGTGCCATGCTATCATTCGGCTCGACACTTGGGCTGTGTTAACTATGTTGACTTTGCTTTTGCTGAACCTTGTTCGTGCACTTTGACTTTTTCATTTGCTGGCTTGTTGAGTTATCATTGACTTGTGCACTGAGTCGAGAAGGTCCACGTGGCTACTCCTCAGTTGCTCGCTGATTGGCGAGGCAGTGCACACATGTATATTTATACACGTGTGTATTTGCAGCCATCAGAAAGAATTTCCTGTCCCTGTACATATACAAACTGTCTGTCTAGACACAGATTTATCAGATCAAGTCATGAAAAATGATGAGAAACACACCAGAAATCTAAGACAAATAGAATTTTAAAAATGCATGTGTTCAGTTTTATTTCCATTGCAGTATACTGTGTGTGTGTTTCATCTAACAGGTAAGCAGGTGATGACTGGACTAACAGTGAAGTGTTGTGAAGACTGAAGACTGAGAGACAGTGTCAGTGAATGTAAATGTATCAGTGATTGAATATGAATATGAGATGTATAGACAGTATTATAGTGAAGAGCTGTGTAACAACAGAATTGTACTGATGTTTGTAAACAAATTTGTTTGAAATAAAATATCATTTTATTGTTGTCAAACAAACTTGTCTATCGTATTTAGTTTATTTACACAAGTACAATCTCATGTTAAAATATCTGTGAATGTGTACAAATAGTGGAGTCATATAGTTTGTACTGTTTGAATGTTTGAAATATAATATTCAATTTAAATAGAATACAGTATGAATATATCAATGTCTGTATTGCCGTATTCCATATAAATACTATATTTCAGTCAGTGATGTATATATTTAACAGTATGATTTCAAACACATTTAAAATAATATTTATTTGGTTGTTATCATCAAACAAAAATCATATAATTGTGTATACAACAACGTTATATACAACATATATAACATGTATGTAATTTGGCATGTAAAATAAAATTATGAGTTTTGGAGCCTATGTAAATTAAATCAAAAGATTGGGCTTATGTTAATTAGGCATGTGTAGACTTGGAAATTTGAGCATGAAAGCGATTGTAAACTTTATAATTGGCATAAACATGTATTATGAACTTGGGCAACTGGCATGTATTGAAATAAAAAGATTATAGTTTGGGATAACTACATCATGAATCATCGGATTTGGGTTTATTGGGTATGAAACTTGATACATGTAATTTTGGCTAGATCTTGACATATGTAAAAAGGCATGAAACTTGGTATATATGTAAACTGACTAGAATTGGGTACATATATTAGTTGGCATGTAATAGCCTTAAAAGTGGGATAAATATAAATTGAGATAAGTTGCCTTTAATGGCCTAAGATAAATTGTGGTAAAATTGGTATGATCTTGCATACCATTAATTGATGGACATAATTGAGTCAATTATGGACATCGTTAAATTAGGAATAAATTGATAATTTGAATAGGGGAAATAAATTCGAATTGGGGTAAAAGATTATAAGTAATAATCAATGCTTAGGACACGAGGTTGGACTCATTTGTGACGTAACCCTGCCCGGAACCTCCCGGCGAATCCAGTAGTCACAAATGTCAGTCCAATGTGAGATGTCCTAGGCCCAAATTAAAAGCGTAATAGTTGTAAAGACACGAGGTTAGACTCTTTTATGGTGTAAGACTGCCCGGACCCGCCCGGCAAATCCAGCTGCCATAAATGTCAGTCTAATGTGAGAGGTCTTTATAAGGTTATGGCCTTAATGAATTAAGAAATACTTAACCAGATAAACATGTGGTGGGACATGGGGGTTAAGTGGGTGACATGTGGGTGACATATGGAAATACGAATAGTAATACTTAACCAACGTAACATGGTAATTAGACCAGTGGGTAGGGTTAAGTAAATAAGAACACTTAACCAATATGATATAAATGGGTGGGTTAAGCAATATGATTAGGTTAATCTGGACTAGAGAGTGAGGTTAAGTTAATGAGAACACTTAACTAATACGATGGGTTAATTAGACAAGTGGTTACGGTTAAGTAGTAACACTTAACCAACATAACAGGACAAGCGGGTGGGTTAAGTTAACTTGAATAATTTGATAACACTTAACCATTATAATATTACTAGTGGATGGGGTTAAGTTAACACGCACTTAACCAATCTGATGTGATGCGTGGTAGGGTTAAGTAATACATGCGGTTAAGTTAACAAGAAAATTCTTAACCAATGTAACCAGATAGACGAACGGGGTTAAGTTAATAAACCACACTTAACCAATCAAACATAATAAGCGAGAAAGGTTAAGTCAACTAAGGTAAACACTTAACCATGGTAACAAAACGAGTAGAAGGGTTAAGTACATATCGGGTTGGTGGGTAATATTAGTAAATATAGGCCGACATACACTTAACCATTAAATACACATGCTTGAATCAGTAGCGGGGTTAAGTACACATCAGGGCTGGTGGGTAATATCAGAGAATATATGCCCACAGACTGAACCATTAGAAAAACCTAGTAACGGGGACCCATTTCAGTAGTAACCCACATTAGGTATCAATGGAACCTTGAGCTAGGCAGGGTGGGGCACGATTACTGGGCTGATTATAAGAGGTCAAATTAGCGGCGGTTGGTGCAGCAGTGCAGATTCTAACGGAGTGCGGGCGTGCACACACTTCGGCGCAGAAAATTTAGCCACTGGGCATCAGTAGGTATAAAGATGTGCATCTTGATTGTGTCAGGGTTGCCACCATGGGACTTGATACACCCCATGGTGGGACCAGCACAGGTATCTACAAGTAGGGGGCCGTGCGACACAAACGAAAACTAGGTCAAGTAGGGAGCCGATCGATAAGGTAGTAAGGGTGCATCGAATATATACATGGCCATTGGGGTGATCGAGGTGGAATCCTCGAAATCGATGTACACCTGAAGGTTACCATAATTGCGGGGATTGGGATCACGTTGTAATTATTATATAACACGGGCTACTAGCTGGGACACTAGTAGGGGGTACGGATCCTTGTTACACAGGACACTAGTTGGGACACTAGTAGGAATACGGATCATTCCATGTAAGACACTTATGAGGATGCTAGTTAGGTGGTGCAGAGCAAATAGGTATCGTTTTAATGGTAAAGCTTATAAACTTTGCGATGTTATTCTTGATAGAAACCATGCGGTGGGATACTTGATAGGAATTATAGGACGTTATACTTGTTTCATCGTGCCCGAAGTTTATCTTGTTACCTTAGTTTACCTTGTTATCATAGTTTATCTTGTTGTCTTAGTTTATCTTGCCTACCTTGTCATCGTGCTTATGTTTACTATCAGTTTATTCATGCCATGTTATCTTTACCTATTTTTATGCTGAAAGTCACTAGAACTTACTCAGTCTTTATGACTGACCCATTTTGTTTCGCCTCTTTTTCTTCTGTTCCCCCCCTAGGTTCACAGGGTGGGAATACAGCTTAGTTCGGATCTTACCAAGCTCCAAGGCTCTTTCATGTATGGCTTGGATTTCTCTTGGCTATGGCTTGCTTTGCTTTATTGGGGAATACTGCAGTTTGTTTTTATGCTTCTTTATTTTTGAGCAAGATAGATATTTTAACTATGAAATTGGGTATTGGAAGTTTATGGGCTTTTCTTGTAAACATTTATATTTAATAACTGATTTGAAGTACTTCCACTTTATTTTCCGCTGTTTTATATATGTCTGTCTTGTAATATTTCTGTTCCAGTACCCATAATACTCCATTGAAGTTAAGGCATTCCCTTTGTGAGTGACCTTAACAGATGTGGGGTGTTACAACACCCTTCTCTGAGACGTACAAGCTTAGAGGCTATATATTGGCAGAAATCAATGGTATGGTATGGGTTGACAATGTGCCATGCTAAGATGCAAATGATCAAGGCTTATTGTTGAAAAGCAGAGCCTGGTGGTTGATGATCAAAGAACATCTTTAAATAGCATAGCTTTGTGTAGCGTTTCTTCGCAAGCCTCACACCCCGATATGAACCAAAAATGGGAGAAGGACCCCAGTGAAAACATGCATTTCTTTCTAGCTAGAAGTGTTGTTTGGGTTTTACAAGCCCATATATTTTTACTTATGTGGATGATGGAAATCGAGATACCTCGGATTTGAGTCCCTAGTGGCTCTTTATTTATGCCCCATAGGGCGGGGAGACGTATTGTTCAAGCATTACTAATCCATTAACATATTTGTGGACCGGCCCTGGTGCTCCAAGGTGCAGTTGCGACTGATCCTGAGACATGGGCTAGATTGTCTCGAATTCGATAAGGACTATCTCTTGGCTTGGTTCATGATGGAAATCCAACTTCCAATATGCACCATACGGTTTTGATTGTATAAGTAGTATGGTGACATAGTATATGGTAGCTATGTCGTATATGATTGATACATTATGATTGAAATGTTTTTGAAACATATATACAGTAATAAAAATATCAAATCCATTTTATCGTATCAAGCATTTTTGAGCATTATAAGGTAAAACTCTATCCTCCGGTTTGCGTTGCATTGTGTGATGGGACTTGAGTCTTATAATGATTTCATTTTTCTAAAAAGCATTGCGTTGTTTAACGATTTACTTTATTCACGCACTAGCAATCCAATGGAGCAAACCCGTTCCGCATTAGCGGTGTGGTCCTGTGATTAGCCTTATTATTAGATAAGTTAAGTAAGATTTCTCATACTAGTCCCATGACTGACTCGTAGTTTGTTTCACTTTGCAAACTCGGGTGCCCTCTTTTCCACACGGGCAGTCGAGTAGCTTGTTTTGCAAATATTTATCTTTTGAGCAGGATTCTGGATCAAAGCTTAAAGTTGTGTCCAGTGCATTGATAGTCTTCTGCTGTGTTAGTTATTTGTTTCCGCTGTGTTGTATTAAAATTATTGCAAATTATCTTCCAATGTTGTATTATTATATTTGATGTACTCTGATATTCTGTACTCTAATGTAACATTATTATGATGTAATAAAAGTCTTTTGTTATTTATTCTGCTGTGTTGTATGCCCAAAGTTAGTGTATCCGGCGATTTTCCGCGAGGGGAATTTTCGGGTCATTACATGTGGTATCAGAGCTTTGGTTAGCTCAAATCTTTGGGGTACAACTCGTTAGAACTGAACAAAAGACTCATCAGAGGTAGGATTAGTAATATCCTATAAAGAAATACTCATTAGAGATAGGATCAATGGCATCCTAGAGTGAGAGAACTCATTAGAGATGGGGTTAGTAATGCTCTAGAATGAGTTAAGAGTGACAAGTTTATAATTAATGTATTTGTGATTATATATATAATCCGATCTTAGAAAATATGATTTTTGAATATATAAAAGTTATATATATTTGAAAAGCTAATCAACTAATTGATTGATGATTGTGTTGTGTGATTATTAGTTCAACTAATAAAATTATTGAAACCGATAAAAGAAATGAAAGTTGAGTTGGTTAGTTAAACAACTTTCAGCTCCGTTCCTTTTCTAGGACGAAAAGATTTTAAATGGGGGAGATTGTAACAACCCTGAATTTTAGAACCTATTTAAAACTTTTATTTTATAAATTTTAATGGATTTTAATATTTAAAATAATTTATTTTAAATAATAACGATTAAAAATTTATTTAAATCGAAGTTAGAACGAATATATTTGTTATAATTATAAAAGGAGTTAGAAATAGCGCGGTAGTTTGAAAATTTAATTTGAACTTTGACTGAATGTACAGGATTCAAAATAAACCGGATTTTAGTGAAACCAAAAATATTTAAATCTGTTTAAAAATATCTTTCCAACGAATCTGAAAAATTTAAATTTCATAGCGGGAATAAAAAGTTATGTCCAGATTAAAATTTGAAATAGTCGCTATGGAATATATATATATATATATATATATTAATATAATAAATAGCCATTTTGCAAACGACCTCCATTTTCGACGAGACCACTTTTGTTGAATCTGAAATGTCAAATTATTGCAAGATTCCAATTTTCATAATTTTTGGAATTAATATGTGAGTGTGGCAAAAGAAAACGTGTTTTGTCAATTTTAGTCAAATTGGATCGACCAGAAAATGACCATTTTTCAAACGGTCTCCAAATTCGATGAAATTAATTTTGTTAGGACCGTATCGTCAAAACATAACTAGAAATAATTTTTCTGTAATTTTTGGAGTCAGTCTGTGGCTTTGGTAAATTGAAATGTACATTGAAATTTGTACGTGTTTATTTTAAATAGTACATTATTGAAGGAACATGTTGTAGACTTCATAATTGGGCTTCTCCATTAGTCCCATTACGTTCAGAAGGCATCAAAACCTATTGTTAGGCAGTGAGCAGGCCTGATTTGGACTCCGGCCCGTTTTTGGCTTTATAACACGTAAAATGATGAAATATATTATTATTTTAATCATCCTAAACCCTAGTTCCTCATTTGTTCTGAGCCGCCGTCGTCCTTATAAAATGGATGGCATAAATCATCGATTCTTCCATCAATAATATCTCTAAATACAAGCAAATTTAAACCATGGTTGTAAAGCAAAGATCGAAGAGATTCTCTTCATCTTCGTTTCTATATGGAGATGACCAGTTTTCATCAAGTATTAAGTTAGAATTTGGCACCCAAAGTGGCTGCGTTCGCTGGGGTTTTCTGATAGGAGGCGAGGCACGAGTGCACCATGGCACTGGCTGAAGGAGAAGGGTGTTCAGGCGGATGGAGTGACGATGTCTGATCGGAGTTAGGCGGCTTATAGGGTGGAGCGGCGTTGGAAGAAGATGTCGAGCAATGGGTTTTTGCGGTTCCTGTAACCATCGAACGATGAAGAAAGGTTAACAGCCAATTAAGAAAACTAATTAACTTAGTTATATATTTATTTAGTTTATTAAAGTAATTAACCTATAAACCTTGATATCTTTTGCAAATGAACTCAGAATCTGACGATTTCGGATTCGTTGTAATCGCAGAAACGAGATCTACAATATGGAACAGACCAGGGCTGAAATGGAGCGATCTAAAATTTTGAAGAATTCAAAAACCAATGTGTGATCTCTATTTTAAAATGAAATTAATTATTGATTGCGATGTAAAATTTATATTTATGCTATATAAAATTTATATCTGTGTGGTATAAAATTGGAATTGGTTGTTTGTGATTGCAATGGATGGCAGGATTAAATTGTGTATTTTAAAAATATGATTTGGTTTGTTTTGAATATTATCATGTTAGAAGAAAAATCATATATAAAAATATGATTTTTGTTTGATTAAAATTTTTATCATGTTAGGAATAAAATATTTGAAAACAATAAAAATTACATTTTTATTGTAATATGAATCATTTTTGTTAAATCAGAAATGTTAAATATAAAAATAACATTTTTGTTGAATTAGAAATGTTAAAACAAAATATTCATTTTTGTTAAAAAGAAAAGTGTTAAAACAAAATATTCATTTTTGTTAAATAGAAAAGTGTTGAAATAGAATATTCATTTTTGTTAAATAGAAAAGTCTTGAAACAAAATATTCATTTTTGTTAAATAGAAAAGTGTTAAAAAAAATATTCATTTTTGTTAAAAAGAAAAGTGTTAAAACAAAATATTCATTTTGTTAAAAATAAAAGTGTTAAAACAAAATATTCATTTTTGTTAAATAGAAAAGTGTTAAAACAAAATATTCATTTTTGTTAAATAGAAAAGTGTTGAAACAAAATATTCATTTTTGTTAAATAGAAAAGTGTTGAAACCAAAATTATATTTTTGTCAAATAGATTTGTGTTAAAACAAAAATATCAATTTTGTTGAATTAGATTATTGTAAACGAAATAAAAATATCATTTTTAATTGTTTTGTTGAAATAGATTTGCCAACAAAATAAATTATCTTTTTATTTTGTCACTAGAATTATAAGCATGTTAATATGACAAAGTTGTCTTTAATTTTGTCATTAGAAATGTAGACAATGTTATGACAAATAAACGTTCTTTTTTATTAGATACTAGAAATGTAGACAAGGTTATGAAAATAATAAACGTCTTTTTATCTGTCCTATGTGAACATTGAAATTATTGAAAATAAAAACCATCTTTTTTATTTATCATATAAGAACACTGAAATTATTGAAAATAAAATTCCCTTTTTATTTGTCATATATGAGCATAGGAATTGTGGAAAATTGTTTGACAATAAAAATTTACATTTTTATTGTATATTAGAAATGATTAAAAACATGCATTGTTTTACATAGTAAAATGTTCATTTGATAATATATGTTTGTTAGTTAAAACATTATCATTCATACGTTAGAAACATAGTAAAATGTTCATTTGATTATTTATGTTTTGTTAATTAAAACATTATCATTTATATGTTAGTGAAATAGAAAAATGTTCATTTGTGAAACATAGGTTAATTCATTAAAAATAGTGTCACTTAACATTGTTAGCATTACAAAAATGCCATTTAGTTAGGACATGTTTTGTAAAATAAAAATACATTAGTTAGAATAATGTTTTTGTGAAAACAAAAATATCACTTTTATCGTGTTAGACAAGAATAAAAACATTTTAGGTAAATATATGTCTCGTTAGACAAAAATGTCAATTTTATCATGTTAAGGTAGAATAAAGAGAATAAGGTGTAAAAAAAATGTATTGTCATTAAAAATGACATTTATATCATGAGAAATTAAAACAAATAATCATTTGTTAAAATGTTTTATTAGATAAAAACATCGTCTGTATCATGTTAGTGAAAAGAAATAAATAATCATATCTTGAAATATATGTTTGTGATATTGAAATGCGTAACATATTAAAATTAATGTTAACATTAATGTGATGGTAAAATTAAATTATAAATAACCATTTATAATTTTGAACAGTGTAAATTAGTTAAATAGAAGACAACTAAAATCGAACTAGAATTGGTTAAAGTAGTAACCAATAATTTATTTAAATAAATAAACTGTTGTTTTTCGAAAACCCCACACGGGTATTGGGATGATATTTGACATACACTAGTCCCAGTATTTAATTAATTGTCAATCGATGGATTGACAGCCTGTGATGAGCGTTATTTATTTATTTATTTATTTTAATGCTCACATAGTTATAAACTTCACTTTGGATGTGAATGGGTTGTTTAATGATTGTTAATCATTATCGTTGAATATATGCAATGTATGAAATCCATACAACTGAATTTATATGGTAATTGATTGAGTCGCATTCCGATTCAGAATAAAGAACACTTTTTAAAGAATATTTTAAAATAAAGAATATTATAAAATAAAGGATGTTTTAAATATAGAATATTTTAAATAACGAATATTATAAAATAATATTCAGTGAAGAATAAAATTATGATTTTTATGCCCATCTTTGGATGGACACCAAAAATATAAAAATATGAAACCGGGTTAAGTATAGAAACGCCATTTTTAACTCGAATGGGTTTACCGATCGACTTTATTCAATTTATAATGAATATCGAAAAGTAGTGATTTCAAAACATAACATTTTGGAAATATTATCATTTTAATATGATAAAGATATAGAATATTCAATTTTGATATAAAATTTAAAATGAAGTTGAGAACGATTTAAAACGAATTTATAAATATTTTATAAAATACTTTTTAAATAGAAATCGATGAAATATATATAATATATTATTATATATATAATGGCCTAAATAGAATGCGCCGCGCAGCGATCGTTGCGAATTTCGACCATTAACTTCAAATTGGCATAACGGGAGATCCGATCGTCGGATTCTCCTAAAACCAGAACCGTTGGGTTCGTATCGTAAAGTGATTTCCAATGAATATAAGAGTTTTGAAATCTAATACTTAGATTTGGAATTATGTCCAAATAAAATTTGAAAAAGGTCGTTATGGATGCAGTTCGGTGGCCGTTATTGGAAACCGACTGTACGGGCCTAAATAAAATTATTAAAAATATGGAAAAATTATGTAAACTCATAATTAATGATTTGGAAAGATTATAGATGAAAAATTCCCTATTTGAATAGGTAAAAATATATTTTTATCGAAATGAACTAGTTATTAATAAGAATAAATCTTTAAATTAAGATTTAATGAAGCTTTCCAATTAATTAATAAATAAATTAGAATTAAATAAAATAAATTGGATTTTTGGATTTTTCATGAATGGTGTCTTAAATAAAACTCTTCTTAAACCCCGTACATAAAGAATAAATATTTTAATTAAGATTATTGGAGTTTCCAATTATATTTAGTAATTGGAATAAAATGAAATATGAATTGGTTTTATTGTGAACGGTGTTTTAAACAACATCCGTTCTTCAACCCAATTAACAGTGAAAATAAAATTTGGAATTTATAAATCCTTTTATTAAGATTTAATGGGAATTTTCCAAAGTAAAGTTTTCCAATTTAATATATTAAATTGGAATTGAATGGAATTCCATTTAAATAATAATCGAGATGAGCTTTTGTAAATGAAGACCGTTATTATATATTGAATTTAAAAGGCTTTGCCGTTATTCCATTTATATTATTAGTCTGATGCAGAAATTAATATCGATTATATATTGATCTGATTTCTGTGAAAATTCCATATTTAATGGAAGATGATTTTGGGTTTATTGTGGACTGTATTTTAAATGACATTGGTTCTTTAACCCAGTTAAAGACAAGATTAATTTCTTAAAGTTGAATAATCATTAAATAATGATTTTTGATATTAAAACCAAATTGGAGTTTTAATGAATCTTTAAAAAGAAGATCAAAGAATATATTTAAAAGAATTTATCTTTGATAAAATTAATGGGAACCTTTCCCTAAAAGGGTGAATATTCATTTAAAAGGATATTCTGAATTGGAATGAGGCGTATGATGTGTTTTATAGCACTTGTTTATTGATTATAAAATACGTGAGTTATTCGGAAAGGTCGGGTTTAGCCCATTCTGAATAATTACTACAACGATTAAAAGGTTAAGATGAAGACAGTGGCTGAAGACCGAAGATCTTCACATCGTTTGGATGATTACTGATGTCTTGATTGGGAGGCATCACAAGACAAGGTAATAAGTGGTGATCGTCTAGACGTACTTGGAGATCGGCCGGATATACGAGGACCTCTCTCCTGTATTGGACATATAAGACGAGGAATATGGTGCCTCCGGTTTCGTTCAGACCCAGAACGAACTTGTAAATTGATGGTATGTCTAACGTTGTTTTCGTTTATGCTGTATTCGTTCATCTCTGCTAAATATATATCTGTTTGGTGAAAGAGAATTTATTCTCTTGCTTAACACCCTTCTCTGAGACGTACAAGCTTAGAGGTTATATATTGGCAGAGATCAATGATATGGTATGGATTAACAATGTGGCATACTAAGATGCAAATGATCAAGGCTTATGGTTGAAAAGTAGAGTCTTATGGTTAATGATCAAAGCACAGCTTTAAATAGCATAGCTTTGTGTAGCGTTACCTCGCAAGCCTCACACCCCCGTATGAACCAAAAAAGGGACAAGGACCCCTGGTAGAACTTGCGTTTCTTTCTAGCTAGAAGTGGTGTCTGGGTTTTACAAGCCCAGATATTTTTACTTATGTGGATGATGGCAAGAGAGGTACCTCAGATGTGAGTCCCTAGTGGCTCTTTATTCATGCCCCATAGGGTGGGGAGACGTATTGTTCAGGCATTACTAATCCACTAACATATTTGTGGACCGGCCTTGGCGCTCCAAGGTGCAGTTGCGATTGAACCTGAGACATGAGCTAGATTGTCTCGAATTCGGTAAGGACTATCTCTTGCCTTGGTTCATGATGGAAATCCAACTTCCAATATGACACCATACGGTTTTGATTGTATAACTAGTATGGAGACATAGTATATGGTAGCTATGCCGTCTATGATTGATACATTATGATTGAGATGTTTTTGAAACATATATACACTAATAATAATATCAAATCCATTTTATCGTATCAAGCATTTTTGACCATTATAAGGTAAAACTCTATCCTCCGGTTTGCGTTGCATTGTGTGATGGGACTTGAGTCTTATAATGGTTTCATTTTTCTAAAAAAGCATTGTGTTGTTTAACGATTTACTTTATTCATGCACTGGCAATCCAATGGAGTAAACCCGTTCTGCGTTTGCGGCGTGGTCCTTTGATTAGCCTTATTATTAGATAAGTTATGTAAGATTTCTCATACCAGTCCCATGACCGACTCGTAGTTTGTTTCACTTTGTAAACTCGGGTGCCCTCTTTTCCACACGGGCAGTCGAGTAGCTTGTTTTGCAGATATTTACTTTTGAGCAAGATTCTGGATCGAAGCTTAAAGCTGTGTCCAGAGCATTGATAGTCTTCCGCTGTGTTAGTTATTTGTTTCCGTTGCATTGTATTAAAATTATTGTAAATTATCTTCCGTTGTTGTATTATTATATTCGATGTACTCTGATATTATGTGCTCTGGTGTAACATTATTATGATGTAATAAAAGTCTTTTGTTATTTGTTCTGTTGTGTTGTATGCCCAAAGTTAGTGCATCCGGCGATTTTCCACGAGGGGAATTTTCGGGTCATTACACCCCTCCTCATAACATACTCGGAGGTTAAATTTGTGGCAGAGATATGATAGCTTTGGATACTGGTTAGGCAGTATTATTAATACGGTAAGGCTATACTTTGATTATATTAAACTTTATTCATTCCGCCGGGAGATATTTTCTGAGCTCTGATATATTTTATATCTCTGTCTGTTCTACAGGATACAAGAGAAACCAACACGGGTTTCAATGGATTAGAATTTTGAAAAAAAATCGACCTGTCAAAATTCGGGTTGTTACAAAGACCGGGATAGGATATTGTCATACTCTCTTCCAATGCCGAAAACCACTTTAACAACTACGTGGTATAGAATCCAGAACGAAGTACAATGGTTTGGCGAACGATTCTTGTACATGATATTTACGTGACCTTGACTTTCTTGAATCAGCTTGATGTGACTAAAACAGGAGCCATGCCGAGACCAAGTGAGGTCATTCCTCCTATCGAGCGCACTTCTTCGAGACCAAGTCAGCTTGATGTGACTAAAACAGGAGCCACGCCGAGACCAAGTGACCAATCTGGCTATGTAAACGGTGGAGCATTCCTCGTGTGCTTTGTCACATGCCTTATGCGAACCCACTACGATTTTGGTTTGTACTGTATTATATGGAGTGCCCTCTGATATCCCCCCAGTTTATGGAGGAATTACGGTACAGTATTTACTACGGGGAATTTATAAACAGTGTAAGGTAATAATGGTAACCCCGCTTATGTTGTTTTGATACTTTACCGATAGACACTATTGTATATATCGTATATTACTATATAGTATATAGTTTAATGGATCCTTAGAGGATGGTGATCCAAAACATCCTTTAAGTTATTTATGCATTTCATTGAACATTTCATTTGAGTTGATTTACTTTCATTAGAATGTTAGTCCTGATCTGAATGTTTTGTTTTGCATTATTACTCAGGTTAGACTGAGTATTTCAGCTTTCGAGATTCACTATAGGAGCTTAATCGGGGTTTTCTCATCTTTTATCTACTTATTCAGTTGCTCCATTCATTCATATATGTTGAGTCAACGGTTTCAATGCTTATTTTGATTAATGACAAGAAGGAGCTTCATGATCGACAAAAAGAAGATTCAATGCTTTATAGGTTAGAAGATGGTTATTTTAGAGTTATTTATGTTAAAATCTATCCTCAAATAATCATACTTCTTATTCTCTTCAAAAATATACATGAAAATTCATTTTTATGTACATTGACAAAATCCTGTCAACCTGTTAAAACTAACAGGTCAACAACTTTTTAAACTTAACAGGTCAACCTGTTAAAATTAACAGGTCAACAGCTTTTTGAAATAACGGTCAAAAACCTGTCAACCTATTAATTTTTCCTGTCGACCTATTTTTGAATTTCATGAAGAGTCATCTTCTTTCTTGAAAAGTTGCATCCATTTCTCTTCACTTAAAATCACTCCTTTTGATTGCAACTTTTCACTAATAATTACAACTTCTCATTTGCTATAAATACATCATCTTTCATTCATCCAAATCACCGATTCTTGCTCTGATTTCTGATCTTACTTTCTAAATACTCTTGCATTCTAAAAAGCTCTCAAATTCAAGTTACTTATTGAATCCTTGATAATATTTCTCATATTTTGATTCAACAAGCAACTAACTTCCTTCAAATCTTCGCATTCAATTCATATACTTGAGGATAAGATTATAGGAAGGTTGTACTCAATCATTGACTAATTAGTGTTGAAGAAAGAACACATTCAAGGTCAAACTCTTGTAATCGTCTTGTGGGTAAGCTTGTAGCCCGTGAAATCAAGTGGGTAAGCTTGTAGCCCGTGAAATCAAGTGGGTAAGCTTGTAGCCCGTGAAATCAAGTGGGTAAGCTTGTAGCCCGTGAAATCAAGTGGGTAAACTTGTAGCCCATAAATCAAGTAGTTGTGAACCTGTTCCTCCGGGTGAAGAGAGGGTGTTGTTTAGTGAAAAGCCGAAGAGGAGCTTCGGGACTGGACGTAGGACTAGAGGTCCGAACCAGTATAAAAATCCTGGTGTCGTTACTCTACTTTACTTTACTTTACTGCATTTATAATTATTTTTGATATATATATTGTTTGCGAATATTTATTCGCATAACTATTGAATAGCTTAAGTTATCACATACATTCCGCATAGCCATATTATAGATCCTTCACAAGTCGTATACAACCGACATTTTCAATTGGTATCAGAGCCTGGTGTTCTAGAGATCGTAACAACATCCTAGAACAAATGGCAATAAAGAAATCTAGTCAAGGCATTACAAGGCATTAGAAAATGGAAGAGCAACAAAGCAGAATCAGGAGAGCAAGGAAACAAATGTCTCATGCAAAAGTCAGATCACAATCGGTATGTACAGATTCTTTATATAAAGATCTTTTGTTAAACCATGAGAAATTATTGAAAGAATTTAAAACTTTGAGCAAACTCAATACTGTCATTATAGCTTAGTCAAAAATTTGCGAGCAAGAAAATTCCAAATTAAAAGAATATAACAACGTTCTTTTAAAGGAAATCGATCTTTTGCAAAATAGAAATAAATCTTTAGAAGATTTTTTAAATAATTCTAGTTCTTTAATTTCGTCTCTTGAAAAAGAGAATGGAGCTTTAACTGAAAAGAATTTAGA
This sequence comes from Allium sativum, assembly GCA_030737875.1. Classification (NCBI taxonomy): domain Eukaryota; kingdom Viridiplantae; phylum Streptophyta; class Magnoliopsida; order Asparagales; family Amaryllidaceae; genus Allium; species Allium sativum. The sequence goes on along the minus strand of CM060909.1, from coordinate 743,936,433 downwards.
ACTATCTAAAGAATGTGAGTTTTTAAAGGTGAATAATAATATTTTGCAAAATGAAATTTCTGACTCAAAAGAAAATTTTGAAAAGTTACAATCTTCTTTAGATAATTCAGAATCTCAAATTTTAGGTCTCAAAACTGAGAATGGTACTTTAAAAAGGAAAAATTCTGAATTAAATAAGGAAATTGATGATTTAAAGAATAACAAAATTTCTTTTGAAAATGTCAATAGCGACTTTGGAAATAAATTTGATAAATGTGCAAATAAGTTCGCAAAATTTAATAAAGGTCAAAATGATTTAAATATGATTTTATCTAGATCTCGACCTTTACATGACAAAAGTGGTTTAGGATATAATAAAACTAATCTTAGAAATAGTACTAAATATGCTTTCATGTACAATAAAAATATTACTGCTAGTACTAATGCTCATCCTAGATCCAATTATTATAGAAATTCGAATACTTCTATGACTAGAGATCTGTATAATAGATCTAGAAGTATGAAAAGGAATATCAATAGAGATTACTTAAGTATTTGGGTTCCTGTAAGTTGGAAAAACAGAGAAAAATATATTGATGATTATTTTGATTCAGTAGTTAATAATGAAAATTTTATCTTTAAAGGTTTCATTAAACCCTCTTGGGTATGGTTACCTTCCATCTAACTCATGGACCCAAACAAAGCAATTGGGTACCAAAACTATATATGTTATATATTTTTTGGTAGGTACACCACAACAAAGAGAAGGCTATTCGGTATCTCTAAATATCTTTGAAAATTTAGCTTATCAAAAAAGCACATGTTTCAATATTTCATCGTCATCGAGGACACAAAATTCATGGGATAGGAATTACAACAAAAATGAAGGCGGAAGCGGAAAATATTCTCTATGGGAATCAAGATTATATTGGATCTAAGGAGATTTCTTAATATTCCGTTTAATAATGTTTTTAGTTCCTTTTTTTTTGAGTTTACATTCTTTTATTTTAATAAAATGATGTTTGAGTAATGATTTCATTCAAAATATAGCCTAAAAAACAGTTTTATACATATCCTGTCGACCTAAAATAAAAAGCTGTCGACCTAAATAGATGAATTTCAAACCAGAGAGTTTTTAGGTCGACCGGTCCAAGAATATAGGTCGACCGGTTTGATTTTCACAATCTAGAGAAGTTTTCGGTCGACCGGTCAAAAAATTATGTCGACCGGTATCATATTTTTTTTGAAACAGAGAAATTTTAGGTCGACCTGTATACATATTTAGGTTGACCGGTTTTTATTTCAGCAAGAAAACGGTTGACCGGTTGAACATTTCGGTCGACCGCTTTGTACTATTTCTTTCATTTTCTCCCGAAACTTTTTAGGTCGACCGCCTTGATTTTATAGGTCGACCGGTCTCTCTGAAAACTGTTTTTTTTAAAGACACGTCGTTTCAAATTCCAAACTCAAACACCATTTCTTATATTATTTTAAAATTATACTACTCTCGATTATTGAGGTTATTATGATATTTATTCTTTTTAATCGATGACAAAGGGGGAGAAATATTTTACATATACTATTTAAAATATATATGCTTAATATGGTAAAAGTATATGTGTGCTAACATTTGTTAATGCAGGAATCAAAAGGTAAGATTATTTACTAACAAATGTTGCAGAAATTCAGGGGGAGCTATATATTCAAAGGGAGAAAATCCAAGGTGTTGTCATCAATCAAAAAGGGGGAGAATGTTGAGACACGAGAATTTCGATTGATAACAACAAAATAAAGATAAATGGAAATCATGACATGGAGCTAAGATTATGAATATGTAGATGTTTAAAGGGAGAAAGAGCTTATATACATGGGGAGATAGCAATAAAGATTAAAATATCAAGCTATATTGTCATCAATCAAAAAGGGGGAGAATGTTGAGTCAACGGTTTCAATGCTTATTTTGATTAATGACAAGAAGGAGCTTCATGATCGACAAAAAGAAGATTCAATGCTTTATAGGTTAGAAGATGGTTATTTAGAGTTATTTATGTTAAAATCTATCCTCAAATAATCATACTTCTTATTCTCTTCAAAAATATACATGAAAACTCATTTTTTATGTATGTTGACAAAAACCTGTCAACCTGTTAAAATTAACAGGTCAACAGCTTTTTAAACTTAACAGGTCAACCTGTTAAAATTAACAGGTCAACAGCTTTTTGAAATAACGGTCAAAAACCTGTCAACCTATTAATTTTTCATGTCGACCTCTTTTTGAATTTCATGAAGAGTCATCTTCTTTCTTGAAAAGTTGCATCCATTTCTCTTCATTAAAAATCACTCCTTTTGATTGCAAATTTTCACTAATAATTACAACTTCTCATTTGCTATAAATACATCATCTTTCATTCATCCAAATCACCGATTCTTGCTCTGATTTCTGATCTTACTTTCTAAATACTCTTGCATTCTAAAAGGCTCCCAAATTCAAGTTACTTATTGAATCCTTGATAATATTTCTCATATTTTGATTCAACAAGCAACTAACTTCCTTCATATCTTCGCATTCAATTCATATACTTGAGGATAAGATTATAGGAAGGTTGTACTTAATCATTGACTAATCAGTGTTGAAGAAAGAACACATTCAAGGTCAAACTCTTGTAATCGTCTTGTGGGTAAGCTTGTAGCCCGTGAAATCAAGTGGGTAAGCTTGTAGCCCGTGAAATCAAGTGGGTAAGCTTGTAGCCCGTGAAATCAAGTGGGTAAACTTGTAGCCCGTAAATCAAGTAGTTGTGAACCTGTTCCTCCGGGTGAAGCGAGGGTGTTGTTTAGTAAAAAGCCGAAGAGGAGCTTCGGGACTGGACGTAGGACTGGAGGTCCGAACCAGTATAAAAATCCTGGTGTCGTTACTCTACTTTACTTTATCTACAGCATTTATATTTGTTAGTGATATATTTCTTGTTTGCGAAGTTTTATCTATGATATATATTGTTATCATATCATATTCCGCATAGCCATATTAAAGATCCTGCACAAGTCGTACACACTCGGACTTTTCAGTCTATCCTTGTCGTTCTATTTCAGTCAATTATCATTTTTTATGTACTAGAGATTTGTTGTATTAGACTTCCATTGTATTGTTTACGTAAACTCTATTGTCAAATTTTATTTAGTAGCTTCATATACTACTATTGCATATTTATTATCCACTGCGAGATATTGTTTTTCTCTGTGCCTGTGTTCTGTAATTTATTCTATTTACCTCATAAGCTAATAACAAGGTGCCATTTTGAACGGTTCGAGTTTGACATGTTTTGTCGTTTCGGAACAATCAAAATGGCAGGTCGTTACAGCGTGGAAGGTAAAATCCTTTTTTGGTAGTTATGTTGGCTTTTTAAGTGTATCAATAATTTCAATACTAGAATGACAAGACAATGGATCCTACCTCAATGGATTTGCGATTCACTAGTAGGTGAGAAGATCTAAGGACTAAGATTCACTATTTATTAGTGAAAGCACCAAAATATTAGCACCTAAAATTGCTCTAACACGTAGAATAGATTTTATGTAGAGAATAATGAAGATTATAAATGAAAATGGGTATAGTTAGCCAGTAAATTTACACATATCGATTATAGTTGTTTGGCAGCAAAGACTTATGTCCACATTTAGGAAAAATTTCAGAAATTCTTTTGGATTATGACGAGTACAAAGTTTCAGATCCGCGAAGATTTGAATCAGTACAAATTCTCAGAAAAATTATCAAAAAAGACCCTCCCCTTAGCCTAAGCACATCATATATATATATATATATATATATATATATATATATATGGGTGTGGAAGCCCGAAATTCTTGGAAAGCGAAGTGGAGAACGTGGGAGGGGTGACTAATTTGTGTAGCCTCTATGTCTAGCTATTCGATTCGAATTGGTATAGGTATGTTGATCTAAATTGGTACCGATGCGAATTTGGCACTTACTGTGATGACCTGGATTAATGTTGAATTCAAGTCTCTCTTGGTTCTCCACTTCAACCTTTGAACTATAGCTTTTGGATACGTGTTCTATGGCTTGATATTTTGGGTGAAATGACTCGACTGCATGCGGGGTTGATCCATATTTTGAGGCTCTTCGTACTTATGTTTTGAGTGTTCTATCTCGTGATCCTTCGAAGTTTATGAAATTTTCATCCTAGTTGCAGATGAACTTTAAATCTAGGCTATTGCATCATCATTTTGGACTATTTGAGAGATAAACATTAAATCAGTTGAAGATGAAAGGTCCAAAATAGACATGATAAAAATTAGGTAACAATAGACAACAACTTACACACTTTTTCCTCCCTTTGTCTTTATATTTGAAGACCAATTTTGGTTTCCTTCAAACCATCATTTATGGTTGTCCCTTCCTATGATCAAGTATTGTAAAGTCCCCTCTTGACTTAAATTTGAATCAACAATATATAGTTATTTTCCATCTTCAAAATGGTCGGACAATGTTATAACATTCATATATAGTTTGATTCGATTGTAAATCATAGATAAATGATTAATTTAACCATAAATACTAGCAGTATTATATTTATGTTAATTTATTATTAATTATAGCATTTATAAATTTAGTTTATACTTGGTTAAACTCGAACATAGATGACAACATGGTTGTATTTTGGTGTGAATTGATCCACAATCAATATTTAAATAATTTAAATATTGAAGCTTGTACGGAGACGCTAAAGTACATTATATGGTCAAGTTCAATGCTTATAAATCAATTAGGAGAAATCATATTTCCAACCTAATATAAGCTCGCCAAGTAGCCATTTTTTGTACATGTATTCTTTTCTTCATTACTATGTCATTTGATATCCATGGCTTGATCTAAAATCAAAAAAAGTATTGATATCATTATTAATTGCATAATAAACAATAACGCACTTGGTTCAATTCGATAAGTTTATTGGTTGACCATGTTTTTGGCCAAAGACTTTAAATTTAACTAGATATAACATTTGTTGATAATCTAAATAAAGGATGTGAATCCCCTTCTAAGTAGTGTTCTCTTCAAGTGTTTCAACATGAACCCAAATATGAACATAGCATAGTCACCATGTCATGTGGTTGGTCATAACCAAAGTACACTTTACGCACTAAAGCTAGACAGTACTATCTAATCAAAAGACCAATGTACGTTACTTTTATGGAACTTTCTACTTTGACTAAGTTATATATAAGTATAAGACTCTTGCTAAGATACTTTATGATTTTTCCAAACAACCACGAGTACATAACCTCTTGATGACCTTGAAGATCCATTACAAATTATCATCCATCGCTTAAACTAATATCAACAGATGTATCGATATAATTTTCTCAATGAATTTTTATTACAAATATGTAAGGAGTTGTGTTTTTGCTTGCATCCATTCATTACTCATGATTATGAACCTCGTAACGATCATCAGTAAAAAAAATACTCCTAAGTACTTCTACTTATATATGTTTAATGTTTATTTATTCATTCGTTATATCATAATACAACAAAAATGTATAATTGCAAAAAAAAGACGAAAAAAGATTTTTATTTAGAACGAGATTGCGTATGTAATCATGTTTGTATAATAAAATTAGATAAATGTTCATATGGTGTAGTCGTAATTCTATCAATGATGCAGTCGCTCCTCAATATCTATTTGCACGTGACTCTTGACATATATAATGACTATGATTGAATTACCATCCGATTTGATGATAACATTATGTACATTTGACTCACCTGTGATCGGATTAAGTTCTCGAAGCATCTCTAACTAGAAACAAGGATAATTGTTTATTTATATGACCCAACATTCACAATTACGGAGCATGTTGTCTACATTAACTAAACATGTCAATTTTGGGAATTATAATTGTATGTATTTATGTCCTATCATTCACATACATAAAAACACAACTGAAACAAAAAAACAAAAATCTAGATTTCCTTTTCTTTTCGAAAAAAAAAATTCATTTAGAGGAATCAAGTACATTTGCTCATATACATAATTTCCTCTGGAACATACCTTTTACCCTATCATTTTCAAGACTAATGAAAAAAAAGTTGTCAACAATATTAGTTTGTTTATACATAGCATATTACATGCTATACTTCAAGCAAGGGTGGGGGATTAACTATAATATATTTTAGGTTTAACTCAAGTATATTTGTCGTTATGGCCTTTAAAATTATTCTAATCAAGTGGGTGGAAAAAATGATACTTGCTTTATTTTGGTGTGTAAGCTTGAAGGTTGACGTGGAGTTCTATTGAAATTTTAACTCTAATTGGAATTTTTTGCGAGGAAAGCAAATTATGGATCGTAAGGCTGAATTAACACTAGAGGATGGTGAATAATATTTAATGAATTATATGAATCTTTTTGAAATCTTTCAAAACTAAACAAAAATATATGCATTTCACAAACATATAAACAATCACAGATTCAAATACAGATGTAAATAATAAATAAAAAGCAGTAAAGGAAAGAACACACGGGAATTTTATACGGGTTCAGAGTTACCTTACATGCAGTCCTACACAATTTCTTATGCAGATTTCTTTTCAACTATAATGTCAAGATAACAAGCCTCAATTTAAAGGCCACGAGGTACATCCCTCCTATTTCCCAATCATAGTAAGACTTAATTGATTTACCAGGCTACGACCACATCTAATTGATTTCATCGAGATAAAACCATACCCAACTGATTTATCAGTCGAAGTCATACCATTTGAAGTTTCTTTTGATGAATAAAGAGATTTGATACAAACCTTTGATTACAAATTGTTAGGGAATACGGAATGGATCATTAAGGCAAAACAAACACTAGAGGGGGGGGTGAATAGTGTTTGTAAGAATTTAAACAAAAACTAAAACTAATGTGAACTATGGGATGAATCAAACACCAAAATCACAGATACAGATTCAAACATAAATGAAAAATAAACAAAAATTAAAGGTGCAGAAAAGGAAAGAACACACCGGGTTTTATACTGGTTTGGATTGCTCCTACGTCCAGTCCCGCACAATGCTGGATTGCGTAGAGTTTTACTACTATTTCCAATAGTCAAGTACAACCTCCTTGATTTCACGGCTCACAAGGAGACACTGATTCCTACTTCCTTGATTTCACGGCTCACAAGGACACACCAACTCCTATTTCCTTGATTTCACGGCTACAAGGACACACCGATTCCTCTTTGATTCAACACAAACAATGTTTACTCAACCCAAGCAATTACAAACAGCCCTATAACTCTTCAATAACACTTGATTCAAACAGTAAAGAGTGTAGAGAGAAGAAGTTTAATGAAAATAGAATTGAATTCGGCAGAGTATAAGCGTAAAAACCATAAAAATGATTAAGAATAATGGTGTAGAGAAAGAGGATGAATTTAGGGAAGAAGAGATGATAAAAAATTCGGTTTTAACCCCTTTTTATATAGTATGAAAGGTTGCAACGGTTCTGAATCATTTCAAATAGTGAAAAGACACTTCCTTTCAAAATTTGAAAAAATGACAGTTGTATGTCGACATGGTGTTTTTGGTATGTCGACATACCCTTGTATATTTTTGATTTTTTAAAGCATTTTTCAAGTGTTTTGATATGAAAATAATTCTAGAAATTCTTGAGTAAAAATATATTGTTATAAATTAATATTATATGATAGAAAACATATGAAAACATAGATTTAAACTATATAAATATATTTATAAAATTATAAGGTTTTAAACTATATATAGTATATAAATATATAAAACTTAAGTTTGAAAAACAAAGAAGAATAAAAATAGAAACAAATAGAAAAATAAAATAGAGAGGATTGAGGATAGAATTGAAAATCAGAATTTGAAAATTAGAATTTGAATTTGAACCTAGAGTGCTATTTAAAGTCTTACAAAATCTAGATTCGATAACTGTATTAATCTTGAACTCTTGAAATCTTGATTACTCATGAGTCTTGAAATTTCTTTGATCTTTGAATCTCTATCATCTTTAGAACTGTACAGTCTTTAGTAATATTTCCTGTATATAATTCCTGCACATATATATATTCTATACAAAAAGTGTTAGTATATATTTTGTAATCAATGATAATTGAAATATGGTTGTTGTCATCAAAACTCCATTCTCCAACAATCTCCCCCTTTTTGATGACGAAAACCTTAGTTTATAAAAGATCATACCTATATATACCTGTTTGATGATGTTCCTTCTATACTGCCCTTGTCTGTAAGAATCTTATAAACTATGCCTATATTTTATAATTTCTCCCCCTTTGGCATTATCAAAAAGAAATCCTAAAGATAATCCCCCGAAATTGTATAACTCTATGAATAGAATATAAGTAACTATCCAACAATACTCCCCCTTAATTAATAATTCTTTATATTTTAAAAGAGAGATAACTAATTATAAACGACAATTTTGTTAGACACAACTTTGTACAACTATATAGATTTATACACATACGATACATAGTAAAAACGTAATACAACGAGAATCGAAGAAAATGTTACTCATGAATTAACAATGGGAGATTTGTGACTTGGACAATTTGGATAATGTAATGATACGGATTTCACCCGGACTAATCGATCGCTAAATCGACCAAGACCGTTCGAATCTCGGATACACTAACTTTGGGCATACAACACATCAAAACAAATAACAGAAGACTTTTATAAACATTACAATAACATTACATCAGAGTACAGAATATCAGAGTACATCGAATATAATACAGCGGAAGATAATTTACAACAAATTTACTACAATGCAGTTGAAACGATTAAGCTGACACAGCGGAAGACTATCAATGCTCTGGACACAGCTTTAAGCTTTGATCCAGAATCCTACTCAAAATATCTGCAAAATAAGTTGCACGACTGCCCGTGTGGAAAATAAGGGCACCCGAGTTTGCAAGTAAAACAAACTACGAGTCAGTTATGGGACTGGTATGAGAAATCTTACTTAACTTATCTAATAATAAGGCTAATCACGGGACCACGCCGCTAACGCGGGATGGGTTTACCCCATTGGATTTCCAATGCAATGCTTTTTAGAAAAATGAAACCATTATAAGACTCAAGTCCCATCACACAATGCAATGCAAACCGGAGGATAGAGTTTTACCATATAATGTAAAAAGTATGTTTGATACGTATAAAACAATTTGATATTATTATTAGTGTCTATATGTTTCAAAAATGAAAATTCAATCATAATGTATCAATCACAGACGACATAGCTACCATATACTATGTTGCCATACTAGTTTTACAATTAAAACCGCATGGTGTCGTATTGGAAGTTGGATTTCCATCATGAACCAAGGCAAGTGTAATGACCCGAAAATTAGCGACCTTGATTATCCGACATACAACACATATCGAACATCAAGAGTCGAAAATATCGGATGGTTAATGAAAGAAATTAGAGGGTGAGGAAAGATAAGATAGAAACTTAGAATAGAAGAAGAAGAAGAAGAACAAACAACATCAGAGTAAACACGAATCTCACAGCGGAACAAATAAATATATTTCATAACATAACTTTGAAATACAAATCTGTACTTGAATATACATATCATTTCCAAAGTAAAACACGTACAACACAACAGAAATAAACAATAGCTATATGATCCTGAAGCCTCCTACTCCAGCTCTTCAAGTATCTGTAAAATCCTGACTACTTGACTGCCCGTATAAAATTGGGCACCCAAGAGTTTAGGGAAAACAAAACAAAATAAACTCCGGGTCAGTCATGGGACTGGTATGAGTAAAACAGTTTAAAACAGGTTGAGCCATTAAACGATATCTCATAAGACCACGCCGTATAAAGGAACTGGTTTTTCCCTTATGAGAATCCAAAATATCTTTAGATCAAAAACCTTTTGATATTATAATAATGTCTATTAACCAAAATATAATAATCATCTAGCAGAAATGCTTTCATCTCATGTTCTACATATATAGTATACAATCAAAACCGCAAGCACGTATTGGGAAATGGATTTCCAACTATGACAAGGTATGGAACCACCTTTTGCTAGTGTACCTCTAGAGAGTAATACACTGGGTTCAACAAGAACATCTTGCAACCCGGCCACACATGACCGACCACTCATTTCACTTGAGTGTACCGAATGTATATCACCAACGGTTAGGATCAGCAACCGTTTCCCGAATGGGACAGCATCAACAATAGATTTTTAGAAGTAAATGAAACTTTAGATCAGGTGATTATACACCCTAATAGGTGCGACCTATATAGCCATGCTGCCTGCCCGATTTTTGTCGTTTCCCGGTCGTGAGGCTAGAGGCCACGCTTATCTCTGACAGATCACACATTTATTCACTTTGAATGTCATATCGTCATACCCACCAAATCACAAATTGATTTCTCCAAAAATACCACGGGTATACAGCTAAGAGAAACGAATTCCTCCTCCACCAAACGTAAATACGTTTGAAGAGATCAACTTACGCGATCTATTAAATATACTTTGTCAGATATTCACCCATACAGGCCGTCCTGGGACTGGACAACCGAAGGCAGTATTCAGTACAACCATCTTAGGCAATCTTTACCTAAGATTTATACAACAGCCCTTGCACTTTACTCCGTCTTTAATTATCTTTGGCGTATATGATTCGCAACGCTTATGCCAATACGGAGTGGTTCTTTGGATAATAATCCAACCGGTCTCTCCATATTAACAACGTTAAAATGGTCAAAAACTTCGATAGTCGATGAGTTAAGTATCAAAGAAAAACACGTGTGCAAACAACGATCTTATTTCCAGATGGAAATTACATCGATCAATCACCAATCAACTTTTATCCTTTAAATTAATTTATCATTAATTTGTTTCATTTGTCATTTCCTGTTTCCATATATTCAACATTTCTTATTTCCTAAATTTAGAAAATATATGTTATTAACAATGGAAAACATTCCCATTTCCTGTTTTCTATATTAGAAAACATTTCTGGTTTCTTATTTGGAAAACATTTCCAAAGCTCCTTCATTGGATTTAAACAGATGTTTAAATAAAACATTGTTATTCCAACTCTAACCATTTACTAAATTCACTTAACCATCATTCACTATCAAACCTTACCATTCCTTAGTTAAGAAGGAAGTCAATCAAGATGGGGTATAATTACCTTTCAGACCTTAACTGAACAATGTTTTAACTTCGAAATAGTCAAAGTTTATCTTTTAAACCTTTAACAAACTTCCTTACGTAACTCTCTTTCGAATAATCTCTATTCGATAACTCCTCCCTTCGAATAACTATATTCGATAATCTCTCTTACGAATAACTAGATTCGAAAACCTTTCTTTGAATAAACTATATTCGATTAACTCTATTCAATTAACTCTTATCAATTAACTCTATTGGATTAACTCTAATCGACTAACTCTATTTGATTAACACTTTTTGATTAACTTTTTTCACTTAACTCCTTTCGAATAAACTATATTTGATAACTCCTTTAATTCTATTCGAATAAACTATATTCGATTAACTCCTTTCAAATAATTAGATTTGATAACTCCTTTCGAATAACAAAATTGGATAACTCCTTTCGAATAACTAATATTCGATAACTCCTTTCGAATAACCAATATTCGATAACTCCTTTCGAATAACCAATATTCGATAACTCCTTTCGAATAACCAATATTCGATAACTCCTTTCGAATAACCAATATTCGATAACTCCTTTTGAATAACCAATATTCGATAACTCCTTTCGAATAACTTATATTCGATAACTCCTTTCGAATAACTAGACTTGATAACTCCTCTTCGAATAACTAATATTCGATAACTCCTCTTCGAATAAGTGATATTCGATAAATCTACTCAATTTACTCCATTTGAATAACTCTAGCTGGTTAACTCTAACTCTAACTAGTTAACTCTAGCTCTAAATGGTTAATTCTAACTCTAACTGGTTAACTCTAACTGATTAATTCTAACTGATCAACTCTAATTGATTAACTTTAACTCATTAACTCTAACTGATTAATTCTAACTGACTAACTCTAACTGATTAACTCTAACTGATCAACTCTAATTGATTAACTCTAACTCATTTACTCTATTCGATTAACTCTAATCGAATAACTAATATTCGATTAACTCATTTCGATTTACTCTTTTGAATTAACTCCTATGAATCATTTCCTTTGGATTATCTCCTTTGAATTATCTCCTTTGAATTATTCCTTTGGATTATCTCCTTTGGATTATCTCCTTTGAATTATCTCCTTTGAATTATCTCCTTTGAATTATTCCTTTGAATTATTCCTTTGGATTATCTCCTTTGGATTATCTCCTTTGAATTATTCCTTTTCTATTTGTTTTACTTAACAAATAACTATTCCCTTTTCAATTCTATTTATTTAACAAATAAATATTTCTTTTATCTTTTCTATTTATTTAACAAATAAATATTTCCTTTTACCTTTCCTATTTATTTAACAAATAAATATTTCCTTTATAAAATTCTATTTATTTCCTATAAATAAATATTTCCATTTAATCTATTTGTAAATGTTTTACAAATATTTCCTTTTAAATTCTATTTGTAAATGTTTTACAATTATTTCTCTTTCTATTTTTTTTGCAAATATCTTTCTTTGTATTTGTTTTACAAATATATTCCCTTTATATTTGTTTTACAAATAATTTCCATTATATTTGTTTTATAATTATATTTCCTTTATATCTCTTTTGATTTTATAATTATTTCCTTATATAAAATCCTTTTTACTTTTATATATAAAATCCATTGATTTTATATAAGTAATTTATTTTCAAAATATACTTTGAAAATCCCCTTTTTACATCCCAGTATTTCTTACGGTATTAAAAATACCGAATAACATTAATCGATATCATTCAAGCACACATAATCAATACCAGATTATATATCACATCATATATCACCATATATGAAAACAGTAAAATAAATGTTGAGGAATCCAGTTGGATTCCTCCAACCTGTTTCCCTGCATCGACAGATGTTAAACAATATCATTAACATTGATTTCATTTCAATATGAATTATTCTGTTAAACAGAATCAATATTGATTAACGATTTCTTAGTTAAGAAGGAACAATACCATCGCTTGATTCAGACAGAAAATTCATTTTGCTATAAATTGTAACAAGCTTCGACTCGCTCCCCATCAGTTCCATGGTGTAGCCGTCGTCCATACGATCCCAACGGATCTGACGGTTTGAAATTCTGATATCGTACGTAGAAGTTATCACATTTACAAGATTGTATATATTAAAATAAATAAAATAAAACTAAATCCTTTAACTATGGGCTTTAACCTTTTAAAACGCCGGCCCACCTTCCCTTCTACCAGCCCAACCGTGTAAAACTCTTCTTCCCTAATTGATCGAACTGAAAACCGCTCATATAAACCAACACCGCCCCCTTTGATCCACCGTTCACCATCAACACCTCACCAAATTCCAAACAAATACAACCAAACTTTCCATCCTTCAATCCTCTTTCCTTTCCACCCATCATTGCTGAGCTCGAAACCTCCGTTCGAATTGCGTCAGCCTTAACCCGTCCTTCCCAGTGCGGCTCGCGACATCGACTATCACCGGAGGCCACAAGACTTCGCATACCATTTCGGTTTTCCACCACCAACTCAAATATCACCATCGATTCGCGGGTTAGAGCCTCAAAACTTTTGCGTCTGGTACCCTAGGTCGTTTGAAACCGAAGCTATATGAACGGACTCCGACCAAAAAGATGATCGAGATGTATAAAACCAACATCAAAATGAAGCATACGTTATGAGGAGAATATATACGTATGTTTTAGGATTTATAACATTTTCTTTTGATTGTCTGGATTTTCTAAAATCCATGGACTTTGCTGTGGGAGTTATTCCTGGCGTTTTTACCAGGGAGGATGCGGTTGAAAGGGATAAAACGTGGCCATATTTTGACCTGGTAATGAGTTAGGATATTTTGGGTTAGATATTTACCATTTTATTTATTTTTATATTCGTTTCGCCTTCTAAAAATCCGTGTGATCACACACGATATTCAAAAATCGCGAAAATGGTCACGTAGCTACAGTTCGACATTACGGTCCCAATGAAACTGGTTTCGTTGAATTCTGACTCCGTTTGCTCACACATCATATTTTTAAAGGTCGAATTATCGACTGTTTTTCACATTAGAATCCCGTACGGCCACATACTGACTTTAAAAATAACGAAACTTGAGATCTAGCAATAATTTAATATTGTAGATCCAACAAAATTAGTTTCGTCGAATTCTGAGGTCGTTTGCAAAACTGGCTATTTTTAAAGCTCTAAATAACCCTTTTAAATATTAAATATATTTAAAAATAATTTAATTTAATATTTATAAATAAATATTATCGTATATATTCACAATAGAATATCATACAGCTCTAGAATATTCCTATATGAATTTCTAACTTGATTTTTCAAATCCCGATTAAATCAATATTCGATTTATAATGAAATTCCTTTTTATATATCGCTATAAATTATAAAAGAATTCCACAGTGACTTTTCTAAAATTTAATTTTGACATAAATAAAAATCTATACGATGAAATCCCGATTTTTCTCTTCCACTAGAAATATATACTTCACCAGCTCCTAATGTTTCTTGTTTCACAGAAATCCGATTTAAAACGGCTTCTGTATATTCGTTTAAAGTTCGAATCGCCAAATAGCGAACTGCCGCGCCATTTCGAGCTCGATTATAATTATAATATAATTATATGTTCAAACTGTCATTTAAATAATATATTCGTCAATATAATTCAATATAAACTGAATTATATATTTTATATCGTCCAGTTCACACCATATCATGAATTCTGTTATTTCCGATTATTCCGGAAATATTTTCTTTTTCTATTATTTATATTAATTAAATATAAATATTATTTAATTTCAGTTATCGATATCGTTAAATCGATAATTAATAATTAAATAAATAAATTATTCAACTGCTAAAAATGCGGGTCATTACAGCAAGGAATCGTCCTTACCGAATTCGACACACTCTAGCCCGTGCCTCAGGACTCAGACTCAGGTGAGCCCTTGGATCTTCAGGGCCGGTCCATAAATACTTTAGTGGACTAGTAATTCCTGAACAATACGTTTCCCCGCCCTATGGGGCATAAATAAAGAGCCACTAGGGACTCAAATCCTAGGCACCTCATTCCATCATCCACATAAGTAAAAATGTCTGGGCTCCATACCATGACACCACTCCTAGCTAGAAAGAAACGCATGTCCTCCTTGCAGTCCTCTTCCATTTCTGGTTGGTGTGATGCTCGCGAAGTAGCGCTATACACAAAGTTATGCTAATTAGAGCTGTGCTTTGATAATCCACCACAAGGCTCTGCTTTTCAACAAAAGTTTTGATCATTTGCATCTTGGCATGCCACACTGACAATTCATGCCATGCGACTGATGTTTGTCGATATATAACCTTTGAGCTCGTACCTCTCAGAGAAGGGTGTCAAGCAAGAGAATAAATTATCCGCCACTAAGCAGATATATATTTAATAGAAATCAATCAACATAGAATAAAATCCAATGTCAGACATACATCCATTTACAAGTCCGTTCTAGGTCTGAAAAAAACCGGACGCACCTTATTCCTCGTCTCATATGTCCAATACAGGCGAGAGGTCCTCGCATATCCGTCGATCTCCAAGTACGTCTAGATGATCACCACTTATTACCTTGTCTTAGGATGCCTCCCAATCAAGGCATCAGTAATCATTCAAACGATGTGAAGATCTCCGGTTTTCAACCACTGTCTTCATCTTCGACTTTTAATCGTCATAGTAATTATTCAGAATGGGTTGAACCCGATCTTTCCGAATAACTCGTGTATTTTATAATCAATAATTAAGTGCTATAGAAACACATCATACGCCTCATTCCAATTCAAAATATTCTTTTAATAAAATATTTACATTATTAGGGAAAGGTTCCCTTCAATTCTATCAGAGATAAGTTCTTTTAAATTTATTCTTTAATCTTCCCTTGTATATCATTTCAAAAGATTTGATTTTTTGAATTCGATAAATTTAATTATCTCTTTCTCTTTTTAATATAATTAAAGATTCATTAAAACTCTAGTTTATTTTAATCTTAAAAATCATTATTTAATGTTTATTCAAATTTAAGAAATTAATCTTACCTTAACTGGGTTAAAGAATTAATGTCATTTAAAGACATTGTTCACGATAAACCCAAAATCATCTTCCATTAGATATGGGATCTTCACAGAAATTAGATCAATATATAATCAACATAAATTTCCGTATCAGACTAATAATATAAATGGAATAACGGCAAAGCCTTTTTAAATTCCATATATAGTAACGACCTTCATCCACAGAAGCTCATCTCGATTATTAACAAATCGAATTCCATTCAATTCCAATTTAATATATTAAATTGGAAAACTTTATTTTGGAAAATTTTCATTAAATCTAAATAAAAAGATTTTTAAATTCCAAATCATATCTTCACTGTTAATTGGGTTAAAGAACAAATGTCATTTAAAACACAGTTCACAATAAACCCAATTCTCATTTCATTTTATTCCAATTACTAAATATAAACGGGAAACTTTAATAATCTTAATTAAAAGATTTATTCTTTTCTCGACTTGGTTTAAGAACAGTGTTATTGAAGACACCATTCACGACAAACCCAAAAATCCAATTTATTTTATTTAATTCCAATTTAATATTAAGTAATTGGAAAGCTTCATTAAATCTTAATTTAAAGATTTATTCTAGTTAATAACTAGTTCATTTCAATAAAAATATATTTTTATCTTTTCAAATATGGAATATTTCATCCAAAATCTTTCCAAATTATTAATTATGAATTTACATAATTTTTCCATATTTTTAATAATTTTATTAAGGCCCGTACAGTCGGTTTCCAATAACGGCCACCGAGCTACATCCATGGCGACCTTTTTCAAATTTGATTTGGACATAATTACAAATCTAACAGTTAGATTTCAAAACTCTTATATTCATTGGAAATCTCTTTTCGATACGAACCCAATGGTTCCGGTTTTAGGAGAATCCGACGGTCGGATCTCCCGTCACATCAATTCGAAGTTAATGGTCGAAGTTCGCGAACGGTCACTGCGCGGCGCGTTCTACTCAGGCCATTAAATATATATAATATATTATATACATACATACATATATATATATTCCGTCGATTTCAATTTAAAACATATTTTATAAAATATTAATAAATTCGTTTTAAAACGATTTCAACTCCATTTTTCAATTGTAAATCAAAATTGAATATTCTATATCTTTATCATATTAAAATGATAATATTTCCAAAATATTAAATTTTGAAATCACTACTTTTCGATATTTATTATAAAATGAATAAAATCGATCGGTAAACCCGTTCGGGTTAAAAATGGCATTTCTATATTTAACCCGGCTTCGTATTTTTATATTCTTGTGTCCAACCAAAGATGGACATAAAAATCATAATTTTATTCTTCATTAAATTTATTTTAAAATACTCTTGATTTTAAAATATTCTTTTTTTCAAAAGATTCTTTATTTTTGAATATTCTTTATTTAAAACATTTTGAATCAAAATGCAACTCAATCTATTACCATATAATTTCAGTTATATGGATTTTCATACATCGCATGTATTTAACAATAATGATAAATAATCATTCAAAAGTCCATTTACATCCAATGTGAAGTTTTACAACTGTGTGAGCATTAAAACAAGTAAATAACGCTCATCACAGACTATCAATCCATCGATTGACATATAACTAAATATTGGGACTAGCGTATGTCAAATATCATCCCGATACCCGTGTGGGGTTTCCCAACAACAACAGTTTATTTAAATAAATCATTGGTTAATAAATTTAACCAATTATAATTCGGTTTGATTTATTTTCTATTTAACAAATTTTCACTGTTTAAGTTATAAATAAATGTTTATAATTCAGTTTCAGCAAAACATATATTTTAACAAGTAATTATTTTTACTCGTGTCAAACATGATAAAGGTGGCATTTTGTCTAATGAAACATATATTTTAACATGTAATCCTTTTATTTAATAAAACGTATTCTAACAAGATGACATTTTATTTCACAAAACATTATTCTAAATAAATGACATTTTTATTTCACAAAACATTATTCTAAATAAATGACATTTGTATTTCACAAAACATTATTCTAAATAAATGACATTTTTATTTCACAAAACATGTTTTATACATATGATTATTGTTCTAACTTCGCTAACATAATAATGATAATGTTTTAATCCTAGCAAAATCATATTTTTAACATATGATCAATTTTCTAATATCGCTAACATAATAATGTTTTAATCTAACCAAAATCATATTTTTAACATATGATCAATTTTCTAATATCGCTAACATGCAAGTGATAATGTTTTTCAGTAGACAAAATATATAATGACAAATGATTCTTTTTCTACTACATGTAACTAATAATGTTTTGAGTAAACAAAACATAAAATGACAAATGATTATTTTTCTACTACATGTAAATAATAATGTGTGACGGCCCGCCCCGCACCAACTGACATTTACTCCAAAAGTGCGTTGTACACCTGTCCAGTTAGCACGGAACGGGTCGTCAGAAGGAAAGGGAAGAAGGAAATGAACATACGAGAACCTGTAGAATGTCTCACAGCGCATAGAATAAAATATAATAATAACATACTTGACATAAAACAGGTGAGACAGTGCATAAGCTGAAAATCAGAACTAAACATCATAGCAGCGGAAATCCAAAATACAGCTTATTACAACTTTTCAAACTGTCTCAAAACAAAAGTAAGATAAAGGAGGTACACTACTAATGCCCAAGTAGCGACCACTAACGACACAGGGAGAATGTGTATATATATATCATACGTGGAAGCCTCCTGCCCGCCTCCGAATCAGCTACTCGCGCATCACCAGCTAACCTGTCTCTAGTCTGCTCGTGTGAGCACCCAGAGTAATAAGAGGAGACATAAAACTCTGGGTCAGACATAAAGCCTGGTATGAGCGATAAGCATCTAAAGTGAACAATAACAGGTAGACTAAAACATACCTGAACCTGGACCTGCAACCAAAGAGTTAGCACTACATACTGTACAACACTCTAAGGTATCATATCAAACAGTATAAAGATACGGAGGTGGGGGAGGTGTGCATGTCATAGGGATGGCAAACAATCAAACATAGCATCCAACCTCACATCTCTCACTCAGTGCGTAAAGCATACGATATTCACCACTTCGATCACCCAACATACCTTGCTACGATCACTTTGCCCCATGAAGTCATAAATGGCTTCACTTCACTGATAACATAGCCACAAATCCTTTGCTATGTCCACTTTGCCCCATGGAGTCACAAGAACCCCACTGCACTGGCTCATAGCCTTACTAATCCTTACTATGTCCACTCTGCCCCATGGAGTCGCAATGACCCCACTGCACCGGCTCATAGTCTTACTACGCATCACCTTGCCCCTCAGGTCATAATGACCCTACTGCACTGATAACGTAGTCTTGCTACCATCACTTTGCCCCTCAGGTCATAATGACCCTACTGCACTGATAAGTAGCCCATCATCCATTTCCAGTGGTGAATCGAAGTTATGAACGTCGACAACTCCTTAGCACACGTCCCGCAGCAAAGTCCAACTCATGAAGTCCACTCATTGGTTCCTATCTGGATCCTGAGTCAATACCCTTCATTTGGACTACCTTTGCATCTCGGGTTATCAGTCTTCATCGGTTCGGTTCGGATCAGAATGTTCCTTCTTTACTGGATCGGGTCGCATCGCCGTCACCCCTGGCGGATCGGGTCGGGTCTCCAGATTGCCACAGTTCGGATTGTATCGCGGTCCTCTTTCTCTCTGCTTCGGATCGTGCTCCTCTCCTCAGTTCGGATCGGAATACCCCACATGGGTCGGATCGCGCTCCTCCAGCTCGTGGCTCCCCCTGGTTCGAATCGTCGTCTCGTAGTGCATCGGTTCGTGGATGCTGCTTTCCTTTAGTCGGATCGTGACGCGAAGCACCAGTGGATCGGATCGGGTAGCAGTTCGCAGTTGGTGCTCGTGGGCCTTGCGCAGATGGTTCGGTTCGGAGGAGACGACTCGGCTCGTGGTGCTGTCCCACGATCCCATAGGGCGATCCGATCGACCCTCAATCCCCTATGCGATCTGAATCCCTACACCTTGTCCAGCGAGTTGTTTACGCCTCTCGACAATGTTTTTGACCATTCCAACTATTCTAAGCAGTCACAAAGCATTTCATACAGTCATAGCAACATGCATAATCAACCACAAACATCAAAACATCAATATGATAGGTAGAAATGGATCAAACATACCCAAAATCCAATATTTCCCTTTAAGCATATTTAGGTGAAACTAATGATAGGATTAGCAAAACTTAACCAAATTAACCCAAATTCATATCAAAGGTCTAAAACATCATTCCAAATTTTATAAACATTTTTCCAGAATTTTATCATGTTTAAATTCGCTAATTAACACTAATCACCCCTAATTAGCCATAATTAGTGCAAAACTATGCAAATCACTCACCTTAGCCACAAATAAACTAAGATCTGAAATAAAGCTCTGATTTGATGTGAATCTCTATGCTAAACAGCAGCTCCTATGTTGCTTTGGTGAAGATCTTCCTTGATTAGGGGTTGCTAAGCCAAATCCTTGACCAAGAGATGATTAGGAGGTGATTTAGAGGGTGGAGGCCATTTTTAGGGTTCCTTGGTGATAAGTGGAGGCTAGAAAACTGAAATGGAATGATTCTCCAACTCATTTCAGCCCTCCCATAACCCTAATCCCGAAATGGGTTATGGGCCTACTCACTAATCACCCGATTTGGCCCGGTTAAGTAGTTTTTCACCCTTCAAACCTTGTTTCAGCCATATCTCCCAAACGGTAAGTCCGTTTGGCTATTGTGACCACTCTACGGAAAGGTAAACCATCAATCGAATCTAATGGAAGTGATTTCAGGTCAAAATTCCTTTCCAATCAAAAGTTATGGCCAAAACAGTACTAACTAAGGGCAAAACAGTCATTTAAAAATCGACAAAAATCATGAACATGGGAAATGACTCTAATAGATGTTTCCCAAAGTTACATGACTATACAACTTCATATGGGAAAGAAATAAATATTCTACAATCCTATGATGTGTAGAATACGGGTCGTTACACTCTCCCCCCCCCCCCCCCCCCTTAAGAAATTTCGCCCCCGAAATTCCCTAATCCAAACACACACAAAGGTCCCGCATGCCTATCAACCATAGAACAACCATCATACATGCAAAACAAGTGAAATAAGTGTATCCTAGCATGCGGAATAACTAAATCGCAAAATAAATCTTACCAGGCAAAGAGTTCTGGATATGCCTTCCTAATGCTCTCCTCTGTCTCCCATGTACAGTCATTCTCGTCCTCGCCCCACTGAACCTTGACTAGCCTCACCGCCTTCCTTCGAAGTTGCTTCGTATCGTGCCCCACAATACGAATCGGCTTGCGGTTCCCAACCGCCTCGGGTTCTACTTCGAAGTCCTCTAACTGATCAGGTGAAATAGTCATATCTGAGTCGTGAACGAACTTCCTTAGTTGGGAAACATGAAATACATTGTGAACTCCCGCCATTTTCTCTGGTAAGCCAACTCTATATGCCAAATTCCCGACTAGTTCAAGAACAGGGAATGGGCCAACAAATCTTGGCGCCAACTTGCCTCTCCTGCCAAATCGAATCACGCTCTTCAACGGAGAGATCTTGACAAACACCAAGTCACCAACGGAGAATTTCAAGTCTCTTCTCCTCTTATCAGCATAACTCTTCTGCCTATCTTGGGCAGCTTTCATTCGTTGCTGAATGATCTTGATCTTATCGGAAGTTTCCCTCACCACATCTGGTCCAAGCACAAACTTCTCGCCAGTCTCTATCCAACATAATGGTGAGTTGCATGGTCTTCCGTACAAAGCTTCATATGGAGCCATACCGATACTGGATTAGTAGCTATTATTATATGCAAACTCTACTAGATGCAAATGGTCATCCCATGATCCACCAAAATCCAATATACAAGCTCTCAAGAGGTCTTCCAATATACGATTCACCCTCTCCGTCTGACCGTCGGTCTGAGGATGATATGCGGTACTGAGATGTAATCCTGACCCTAGAGCCTCTTGTAAACTCTTCCAAAACCCACTAGTGAACAACGGGTCTCGGTCACTCACAATGCTTTTGGGTACTCCATGAAATCTCACTACCCACTTCATATACAATTCTGCCAACTTGGCTGCCGTTCTGGTCGATTTGACTGGTATAAATCTTGCACTTTTAGTCAATCGATCCACAATTACCCAAATGCTATCATATCCCGATCTATTCCTTGGTAGACCATCGATGAAATCCATCGAGACTTGCTCCCATTTCCATTCAGGAATTTCTAATGGTTGCAACAACCCACTAGGCTTCTTTTGCTCGGCTTTAACTAGCTGGAAATTCATGCATTTGGATATAAACTTCCCAACGTCTCTTTTCATCCCTTCCCAGTAGTAAGTCTGTCTCATGTCTCGATACATCTTATTACCACCGGGATGTATAGTGAGTTTTGAGTGATGACATTCTCTAAGCACTTCATCTCTCAAACCATTTACGTTGGGTACAACTAGCCTTCCATTCCTTCTAAGCCATCCATCTCGATCAAGCCCATACACATTCATCTCCTCACCGATACCCATCTCTAATTTGGAGATGATTTCTAATAGATTAGGATCGTCCCTCTGACTAGAACCAATCCGCTCTATCAAAGTGGGTCTGATCGTCAAACTAGCTAGCATGACTGGATCCAATTTGCACTTTGGTCTGAAATCAAACCCCGCGATATACTCCAGTTGCTTCCATTCGAGAAACATTGCCCCCAAGCTGGCATGTCTCCTACTCAAAGCATCATCTACCGCATTACCTTTCCCAGGTGTGTATGCGATATCAAAATCATACGAAGCCAAGAACTCCAACCATCTCTGCTGACGGAGATTCAGATCTTTCTGAGAGAAGAGATACTTTAACGATTTATGATCGGTAAACAACTCAAACCTTTCTCCCAAGAGATAGTGTCTCCACATCTTCAGCGCAAACACGATCGCTGCTAGTTCCAAATCATGGGTAGGATACTTCTTCTCATGCGGCTTTAGCTGTCGACTAGCATAAGCTACAACCCTACCTTCTTGCATCAATACTGCACCCAGTCCGGTACCACAGGCATTCGTGTATACCGTCATCTCTTCATTCCCTTTAGGAATGACTAACACTGGCGCACGCGTCAACTTCTCCTTTAGACTCTTGAAGGCATCCACACACACTTCGTCCCAGACGAAGGACTGATTCTTCTTAGTCAACTGAGTCAACGGTGCTGCTATCTTGGAGAAGTCCTGGATAAACTTACGATAATATCCAGCTAATCCCAAGAAACTTCTTACATCTGTTGCATTCTTGGGCGTAGGCCAATCCTGTACCATAGCTACTTTCGCAGGGTCCACGGCAATACCACTCTCTGAAACAACATGACCCAAGAATCTTACTTCCCTTCTCCAAAAATGACACTTAGAGAATTTCGCTTTCAATTGGTGTTTCCTCAACACCTCCATCACTATCCTCAAGTGTCCCTTGTGCTCCTCCTCTGTCCTTGAATAAACAAGGATATCATCCACGAACACAAGAACAAACTTATTCAACTGATCTCTGAATACTCGATTCATAAGATCTACAAAGTAGGCTGGTGCATTGGTCAACCCAAACGGCATGACCAACCACTCATAAAATCCAGACGGCGTCCTAAATGCCGTTTTCGGAACACTCTCATCCGCTACTCTAAGCTGATGAAATCCTGTCGCGAGTTCCAACTGGGAGAACACTCTTGCTCCTTCCAGTTGATCAAACAAATCATCTATCCGTGGTAGAGGATACTTATTCTTCCCGTTACCTTATTCAACTCGCGATAGTCCACACACAAACGAAGGGAACCATCTGCCTTAGTGGCAAACACAACTGGTGCTCCCCACTCGGAGACACTCCTTCTAATAAATCCCTTCTTCAAAGATTGCTCACTTGCACCCCGAGCTCTCGCTGCTCCCTTGGTGCCATACGACGAAGTGGCATCACTATAGGTCTGGCATCTTTCACTAAATCAATACGGAACTCAATCTCTCGGTGTGGTGGAAGCCCGGTCACCTCCTCAAAGACGTCCGGATACTGGCCAACCACGGGCATACCTGACAACTCATCATGCGGGATGTCGAGGGAATTTACAAAACTAGCCATAACCCCATCACTAGGTAGACTACCAAACACTACCCTCCGCCCATCATCCGCCCTCACTGTCACCAAAAAGCCCTCACAGTCTACCACCACCCCGTATCTTTGGAGCCAATCGACTCCCAATATAATGCCATACCCAGTAAAGCCCAAAACAAAGCAATCACATACAAACATACATCCATGACTCGATAAGACCAAATTCCTGCAAATCATACTAAGGCTAGTCGAACCACCAATCGGGTTCGTCACAACCAATGGTCTATCGACTACCTCGGGTTCCAGTCTCAACCTATCTACCAGGTCACTAGATATGAAGGAACGGGAAGCCCCAGTATCAAACAAAACTCGAACTGGTATATCATAAATAGAAATCATACCTTGAATAACAACATTCTTTCCTTTCTCCGCCGCAGTTGGGGCATTCGACGAAGAAGGAACAACATCAATAGCATATGCTTTCACAATCTGCTTCTCCTTAAGAGGTTGCGGACACTTATCCTTCTGATGTCCCACTTGACCACAGTTGTAGCACTTCCTTTCCGCTGGCTTGGCCCGACATTCTTTAGCATAATGGCCCTTCTTTCCACAGCTGAAGCACTCAACATCCTTCTTGCTCTTTTTCTGGCCACCTTTAGATTGGTCCTGCTTCCTCTTATTCTGAGAGCTATTCTTGCCTCCACCACCTGCTTGCGGCTTTGGCCCTTCTGCAAATGCAGCCTCAATCTTTGACTTAGGGTAAAGGCTCTCTGATCTCAAATCTTTCCCCATGATCGATTCAAAAGTCTCATCGATGTGGTTGATAAGCCTCTCCCCCAAGTATCCATCCAAACCAGTAATGAACTTCTCATTCTTCTTCTCAGGAGTATCAATAAGAGACAGTCCATACTTCGACAAAGTGTCGAACTCAGCAATATAATCAGAAACTGCCCTCCCATTCTGCTTGAGTTCCAAGAACCTCTTAAACAACACTGACTTCTAGGTAGCTGGAATGAACTTCTCGCTAAAGCGAGCCTTGAACTGAACCCAAGTAACTTGGTCCTCTGGAGTAGCTGTTCTAATGGCATTCCACCAATTCATCGCTCGCCCTTGCAGCTGACGAGACGCTAGCCTTCTCTTCATCGCATCCTCAAGACCCAAGTCATCAAAGATACGATCACAGCTATCCATCCAATCTTGAACATCCGTGGCCGACTCCGTTCCGTGGAACGACTTTCCACCAAGATTAGTGTAATCCATGCACAACTTGGCGAAATCGACCCTAGGCGCCTGCACTACTGGGCCAACACCAACTCCGGGATTGGGAACTGCCCTTTGCACTTCTCTAAGCATGTCTCTCATGAGGTTAGTAAACATTGCCCTCATGTCAGCGGCATTCCCTTGGTTGGTCCCTCTACCAGCACCCCTCGTGTCTCGTCTCATCGTCAATCTGAAAAAGGGAAACGATTAACGACCCCATAGTGGTGCTAGTGCAGTGCGACTTCATTCTCATACTACTAATAGTATATATATACATAGCTTTTGAAAACCAAAGTAATCACAAATACGCGCTCTCATATACGTACTAACTCTCCCTAGTGTCTTTCCCTAGGTTAACTACGCAACCTAGAGCTCTGATACCAAGTGTGACGACCCGCCCCGCACCAACCGACATTTACTCCAAAAGTGCGCTGTACACCTATCCAGTTAGCACGGAACGGGTCGTCAGAAGGAAAGGGAAGAAGGAAATGAACATACGAGAACCTGTAGAATGTCTCACAGCGCATAGAATAAAATATAATAATAACATACTTGACATAAAACAGGTGAGACAGTGCATAAGCTGAAAATCAGAACTAAACATCATAGCAGCGGAAATCCAAAATACAGCTTATTACATCTTTTCAAACTGTCTCAAAGCAAAAGTAAGATAAAGGAGGTACACTACTAATTCCCAAGTAGCGGCCACCAACGACACAGGGAGAATGTGTATATATATATCATACGTGGAAGCCTCCTGCCCGCCTCCGAATCAGCTACTCGCGCATCACCAGCTAACCTGTCTCTAGTCTGCTCGTGTGAGCACCCAGAGTAATAAGAGGAAACATAAAACTCTGGGTCAGACATAAAGCCTGGTATGAGCGATAAGCATCTAAAGTGAACAATAACAGGTAGACTAAAACATACCTGAACCTGGACCTGCAACCAAAGAGTTAGCACTACATACTGTACAACACTCTAAGGTATCATATCAAACAGTATAAAGATACGGAGGTGGGGGAGGTGTGCATGTCATTGGGATGGCAAACAATCAAACATAGCATCCATCCTCACATCTCTCACTCAGTGCGTAAAGCATACGATATTCACCACTTCGATCACCCAGCATACCTTGCTACGATCACTTTTCCCCATGAAGTCATAAATGGCTTCACTGCACTGATAACATAGCCACAAATCCTTTGCTATGTCCACTTTGCCCCATGGAGTCACAAGAACCCCACTGCACTGGCTCATAGCCTTACTAATCCTTACTATGTCCACTCTGCCCCATGGAGTCGCAATGACCCCACTGCACTGGCTCATAGTCTTACTACGCATCACCTTGCCCATCAGGTCATAATGACCCTACTGCACTGATAACGTAGTCTTGCTACCATCACTTTGCACCTCAGGTCATAATGACCCTACTGCACTGATAAGTAGCCCATCATCCATTTCCAGTGGTGAATCGAAGTTATGAACGTCGACAACTCCTTAGCACACGTCCCGCAGCAAAGTCCAACTCATGAAGTCCACTCATTGGTTCCTATCTGGATCCTGAGTCAATACCCTTCATTTGGACTACCTTTGCATCTCGGGTTATCAGTCTTTATCGGATCGATTCGGATCAGAATGTTCCTTCTTCACTGGATCGGGTCGCATCGCCGTCACCCCTGGCGGATCGGGTCGGGTCTCCAGATTGCCACAATTCGGATCGTATCGCGGTCCTCTTTCTCTCCGCTTCGGATCGTGCTCCTCTCCTCGGTTCGGATCGGAATACCCCACATGGGTCGGATCGCGCTCCTCCAGCTCGTGGCCCCCCTGGTTCGAATCGTCGTCTCGTAGTGCATCGGTTCGTGGATGCTGCTTTCCTTTAGTCGGATCGTGACGCGAAGCACCAATGGATCGGATCGGGTAGCAGTTCGCGGTTGGTGCTCGTGGGCCTTGCGCAGATGGTTCGGTTCGGAGGAGATGACTCGGCTCGTGGTGTTGTCCCACGATCCCATAGGGCGATCCGATCGACCCTCAATCCCCTATGCGATCCGAATCCCTACACCTTGTCCAGCGAGTTGTTTACGCCTCTCGACGGCGTTTTCGACCATTCCAACTATTCTAAGCAGTCACAAAGCATTTCATACAGTCATAGCAACATGCATAATCAACCACAAACATCAAAACATCAATATGATAGGTAGAAATGGATCAAACATACCCAAAATCCCATATTTCCCTTTAAGCATATTTAGGTGAAACTAATGATAGGATTAGCAAAACTTAACCAAATTAACCCAAATTCATATCAGAGGTCTAAAACATCATTCCGAATTTTATAAACATTTTTCCAGAATTTTATCATGTTTAAATTCGCTAATTAACACTAACCACCCCTAATTAGCCATAATTAGTGCAAAACTATGCAAATCACTCACCTTAGCCACAAATAAACTAAGATCTGAAATAAAGCTCTGATTTGATGTGAATCTTTATGCTAAACAGCAGCTCCTATGTTGCTTTGGTGAAGATCTTCCTTGATTAGGGGTTGCTAAGCCAAATCCTTGACCAAGAGATGATTTGGAGGTGATTTAGAGGGTGGAGGCCATTTTTAGGGTTCCTTGGTGACAAGTGGAGGCTAGAAAACTGAAATGGAATGATTCTCCATCTCATTTCAGCCCTCCCATAACCCAAATCCCGAAATGGGTCATGGGCCTACTCACTAATCACCCGATTTGGCCCGGTTAAGCAGTTTTTCACCCTCCAAACCTTGTTTCAGCCATATCTCCCAAACGGTAAGTCCGTTTGGCTATTGTGACCACTCTACGGAAAGGTAAACCATCAAACAAATCTAATGGAAGTGGTTTCAGGTCAAAATTCCTTTCCAATCAAAAGTTATGTCCAAAACAGTACTAACTAAGGGCAAAACAGTCATTTAAAAATCGACAAAAATCATGAACATGGGAAATGACTCTAATAGATGTTTCCCAAAGTTACATGACCATACAACTTCATATGGGAAAGAAATAAATATTCTACAACCTATGATGTGTAGAATACGGGTCGTTACATAATGTTTTGAATAAACAAAACATAAAATGACAAATGATTATTTTCTACTACATATAAATAATAATGTTTTGAATAAACAAAACATAAAATGACAAATAAAAAGAACATTTTATTTGCATAACAAGTTCAATGTTTTTAATGACAAATAAAAAGAACCTTTTATTTACATAACAAGTTCAATGTTTTTAATGACAAATAAAAAGAACATTTTATTTATTTGTAAACAATTTCCAATTTCAACATGACAAATAAAAAGAAATATTTTTATTTGGATACAAATATATTTTTAACATGACCAATAAAAAGAAATATTTTTATTCGTATGCAAATCTATTTTTGACATAACAAATAAAAAGAAATATTTTTATTTGTATACACTTCTATCTTTAACATGACAAATAAAAAGAAATATTTTTATTCATATACAAATCTATTTTTAACATATCAAATAAAAAGGAATATTTTTATTTGTATACACTTCTATTTTTAACATGACAAATAAAAAGAAATATTTTTATTTGAATACAAATCTATTTTTCCATTATATTCAATTAAATCAACAGATCACCACAACAACATCAACCAATCCAAATCAAATCGCATACAACAACAAACTGAATTTAACAGCGTATTTGTAAAAATTTCAAAACACGATAATAATTACTTAATTTTAGTTATTTAAAAAGAAATCTCACAATGATTTTTTCTAAATTTGTATCTAGCTCCATTTTTGTTCCAGTTAGTTCCATATTGTAGATCTCTTTTCTACGATTCCAACGCACCCAGTTTTGTTTGATTATGTTTTTGTATAAAGAAGTTATAGGATTTTAAGCATTGATTACAAAATATATTAATTAATCATTTAATTAATTAATTAATCACCCATTTAAATCGCTTCTCCTTCATTCAAGCTTTAGGTAAAACACCGCATAAAGCTCCCTCCCCAAATTTGAAATCGCACTGTCCTAGGGCCCACCAGAAATAGATCGGCCTCCACCCCATCGTCCGGCAACAACCACGCCACCCACGCCCAAGTCGGCATCGATCTCGCCGCCTCAAGGTGTTGGAAAAACGGGCTGATATACGATGGCTTTGAGATGAAAATTCGAACAAGTTTCAACACAAATTCCGATCATACCCATTGAATTGGTAGAACACGTTAAGATGATCAATTTGGCTTTTGGATTCATACGTTATTTTGGTCTAGATTGTGAGAAATTAATGGATTTGTTTGGGACATTTTCGACCATTCATAGAATAGAAGGCGGCAGTTTCTGATGTTTAGATAATTAGGGTTTGATTGTATTAGGATTATCTATAATGTAATATTATTAAATTCATTGATTCACAAAATAGCCCGTTAATTCCAACTAACTCCAATTCCAGCCTACTGAACGTTGTCCCAAGCCAAATACGCCTATTCCAAACACAATGGACTAGGTCCCGTCAGTCCATTTGATCGTCTCAACACACTTTTCTTTAAATTAAAATATAAATCATTTAATTATTTAATTTGGTCGTACATTTAAATTTACCAAGGCCATATACGGACTCCAAAAATTATAGAAAAATTATTTCTAGCTATGTTTTGATGATACAGTCCTAACAAAATTAGTTTCATCGAATTTGGAGACCGTTTGAAAAATGGCCATTTTCTGGTCGATCTAATTCAATTGAAATTGACAAAACATGTTTTCTTTTTCCACACTTACATATTAATTCCAAAAATTATGGAAATTGGAATCTTGCAATAATGTGACTCCAACAAAAGTGGTTTCATCGAAAATGGAGGTTGTTTGCAAAATGGCAAATTATAAGGTCTATATATTATATTAAATTCCATAACGACTATTTCTATTTTTAATCTAGACATAACTTTCTAGTCCCGCTATAAAATTTGGATTTTTCTAATTCGTTAGAAAGATATGATTAAACAGATTCAAATGTTTCTTGTTTTACTGAAATCCGATTTATTTTGAATCTTTTACATTCATTCAAAGTTCAAATTCAAATTTTAAAACTACCGCGCTATTTCTAACTCCTTTTATAATTAAAATAAATATATACGTTCTAACTTCGATTAAGATAAATTTTTAGTCTTTATTATTTAAAATAAATCATTTTAAATATTCAAAATCCATTAAAATTTCTAAAAGAATTTTTTTTAATTGGTTCGGAATTTCTGGGTTGTTACAATCTCCCTCACCTAATATCGTTTCGTCCTCGAAAGGAATGAAGCTGGAAGTTGTTTTACTAACAAACTCAACTTTCATTCTTTTATTGGTTTCATAATTTTATTAGTTGAACTAATAATCACATAACACAATTATCAATTAATTAGTTGATTATCTTTTCAAATATATAAAGCTTTTATATATTCAAAAATCATGTTTTCTAAAATCGGATTATATATATAATCACAAATACGTTAATTATAAACATTTCACTCTCAACTCATTCTAGGGCATTTCTAACCCCATCTCTAACGAGTTTCCTCATTCTAGGATACTACTGATCCGATCTCTAATGAGTATTCTTTTATAGGATATTTCCAATCCTACCTCTGATGAGTCTTTTGTTCAGTTCTAACGAGTTGTACCCTCAAAGATTTGAGCTAACCAAAGCTCTGATACCAACTATAACGTTACAGATTTCGGCCGGACCTAATCGATCGCTAAATCGACCAAGACCGTTCGAATCCTGCATACGCTAACTTTGGGCATACAACACATCAGAACAAATAACAGAAGACTTTTATAAACATTATAATAATGATACATCAGAGTACAGAATATCAGAGTACATCGAACATAATACAGCGGAAGATAATTTACAATAAATTTTCTACAATGCAGCGGAAACGATTAAACTAACACAGCGAAAGACTATTAATGCTCTGGACACAGCTTTAAGCTTCGAGCCAGAATCCTGCTCAAAATATCTGCAAAATAAGCTACTCGACTACCTGTGTGGAAAATAAGGGCACCCGAGTTTGCAAGTGAAACAAACTACGACTCAGTCGTGGGACTAGTATGAGAAATCTTACTTAACTTATCTAATAATAAGGCTAATCACGGAACCACGCCGCTAACGCGGAACGGGTTTACTCCATTGGATTGCCAGTGCATAAAATAAATTAAATCATTTAAACAACGCAATTCTTTTAAAAAAATGAAACCATTATAAGACTCAAGTCCCATCACACAATGCAACGCAAACCAGAGGATAGAGTTTTACCTTATAATGGCCAAAATATGCTTGATACGTATAAACAATTTGATATTATTATTAGTGTCTATTTGTTTCAAAAAAAATTCAATCATAAAGTATCAATCATAGACGGCATAGCTACCATATACTATGTCGCCATACTACTTTTACAATAAAAACTACATGGTGTCGTACTGGAAGTTGGATTTCCATTATGAACCAAGGCAAGGGATCGTCCTTACCGAATTCGAGACACTCTAGCTCGTGCCTCAGGACTCAGACTCAGGTGAGCCCATTGATCTTCAGGGCCGATCCACAAATACTTTAGTCAATTAGTAATTCCAGAAAAATATGTTTCCCCTCCTTATGAGGCGTAAACAAAGAGACACTAGGGACTCAAATCCGAGGCGCATCATTCCATCATCCACATAAGTAAAAATGTATGGGCTCCATACCACGACACAACTCCTAGCTAAAAAGAAATGCATGTCCTCCCTGCAGTCCTCTCCCATTTCTGGTTCATACTGGGGTGTGGAGCTCGTGAAGTAACGCTATACACAAAGCTATGCTAATTAAAGTTGTGCTTTGATCATCCACCACAAGGCTCTGGTTTTCAGCAAAAGCCTTGATCATTTGCATCTTGGCATGCCACACTGACAATTCACGCCATGCGACTGATGTCTATCGATATATAACCTCTAAGCTTGTACGTCTCAGAGAAGGGTGTTAAGCAAGAGAATAAATTCTCTGCCACCAAGCAGATATATATTTAAAAGAAATCAACCAACACAGAATAAAATCCAATGTCAGACATACATCCATTTACAAATCCACTTTGGGTATGAATGAAACCGGTGGCACCTTATTCCTCGTTCCATATGGCCAATACAGGAGAGAGGTCCTCGCATACCTGTCGATCTCCAAGTACGTCTGGATGATCACTACTTATTACCTTGTCTTGGGATGCCTCCCAATCAAGACATCAATAATTATTCAAACGATGTGAAGTTCTTCGGTCTCCAACCACCGTCTTTATCTTCGATTTTTAATCGTCGTAGTAATTATTCAGAATGGGTTGAACCCGGTCTTTCCGAATAACTCGCGTATTTTATAATCAATAATTAAGTGCTATAGAAACACATCATATGCCTCATTCTAATTCAGAATATTCTTTTAATAAAATATTCACATTATTAGGGAAAGGTTCCCTTCAATTTTATTAGAGATAAATTCTTTTAAATTTATTCTTTAATCTTCCCTTGTATATCATTCCAAAAAATTTGCTTTTTTGAATTCGATAAATTTAATTATCTCTTTCTCTTTTTAATCTAATTAAAGATTCATTAAAACTCTAGTTTAGTATTAATCTCAAAAATCATTATTTAATGATTATTCAAATTTAAGAAATTAGTCTTACCCTAACTGGGTTAAAGAGTGAATGTCATTTAAAGACATTGTTCACGATAAACCCAAAATCATCTTTCATTAGATATGGGATCTTCACAGAATTCAGATCAATATATAATCGACATAAATTTCCGTATCAGACTAATAATATAAATGGAATAAAGGCAAAGCCTTTTTAAATTCCATATATAGTAACGGCCTTCATCTACAGAAGCTCATCTCGATTATTACAAAATCGAATTCCATTCAATTTCAATTTAATATATTAAATTGGAAAACTTTATTTTGAAAAATTTTCATTAAATCTAAATAAATAGATTTGTAAATTCCAAATCACATCTTCACTGTTAATTGGGTCAAAGAACAAATTTCATTTAAAACACAGCTCACAATAAACCTGTTAGACCAAAAAATGGTCCTAACACCCACTTGATAATGTTTTGTAGAGAATAATGAGGAATCATGAACAAAAAGCAAGAAAAATCAATCAACACATAGAATTTATAGTGGTTCGGCGTTAACAAGCCTACATCCACTTCATAGCTTCTCAATTCATTCAGAAACTACAAATACATTGAGTATTGACGCTCAAGCACTCAATTACAATGAATAATACTCTCCGAATTCATTGATTTTATTAAAGAGGATGAAGGTTCTTTGTTGGTAGCCATGGCCGAAATAGATAGAGCTTCCTTGAGGCCAAAAAGTCCCCTTAAATGATGTGTTGTATGTGTATTTATAGGTAGAAATTCGGTTAGGGTTGAGTGGCCACGTGGCAGCTTCAGAGTAAATCTCGGAAGTTGTGGAGAACATGGGGAAATGGTCTTTAACTGCCCAGAATTCGGTTAGGGGTAGAGACCCGATCCGGTTGGCCCGATCCGGATAACCCGATCCGGATGACCCGATCCGGATGACCCGATCCGGTTTGGTTAGTCAGAAATATTCGCTTTAGCTTGATCCGAAATGGTGGAATCCAACCCGAAGCTTATGTGCACAGAAATACGAGTTTTCCCATCCTTCGTTACTTCGTCCAAGCAGATGTCGATCTCTAGTAGTTCATACTCAAGCCCTGAGTGGCCTTCCTGATAGAGTTCTTTGGCTTTGGATAGTCTGGTCACAAAGCAGGCTAACAAAACCCAATTCACATTTCATTTTATTCCAACTACTAAATATAAATGGGAAACTCTAATAATTTTAATTAAAAAAAATTATTCTTTTCTCCACTAGGTTTAAGAACAGTGTTATTGAAGACACCATTCACGACAAACCCAAAAATCCAATTTATTTTATTTAATTCCAATTTAATATTAAGTAATTGGAAAGCTTCATTAAATCTTAATTTAAAGATTTATTCTAGTTAATAACTAGTTCATTTCGATAGAAATATATTTTTATCTTTTCAAATATGGAATTCTTCATCGAAAATCTTTCCAAATTATTAATTATGAATTTACATAATTTTTCCATATTTTTAATAATTTTATTAAGGCCCATACAGTCGGTTTCCAATAACGGCCCCCGAGCTGCATCCATAGCGACCTTTTTCAAATTTGATTTGGACATAATTCCAAATCCAACCGTTTGAATTCAAAACTCTTATATTAATTGGAAAGCTCTTTTCGATACGAACCCAACGGTTCCGGTTTTAGGAGAATCCGATGGTCGGGTCTCCCATCACATCAATTTGAAGTTAATGGTCGAAATTCGCGAACGATCGCTGCGCGTTCTATTCATGCCATTAAATGTATATAATATATTATATTTATATATATATATATTCCGTCAATTTCCATTTAAATCATAATTTATAAAATATTTATAAATTCATTTTAAAACGATTTCAACTCCATTTTTCAATTTTAAATTAAAATTGAATATTCTATATCTTTATCATATTAAAATGATAATATTTCCAAAATATTTAATTTTCAAATCGCTACTTTTCGATATTTATTATAAAATGAATAAAATCTATCGGTAAATCCGTTCAGGTTAAAAATGGCGTTTCTATACTTAACCCAGCTTCGTATTTTTATATTCTTGTGTCCATCCAAAGATGGACATAAAAATCATAATTTTATTCTTCACTAAATTTATTTTAAAATACTCTTGATTTTAAAATATTCTTTATTTTAAAAGAATATTTAGTTTTGTATATTCTTTATTCAAAACATTCTAAATCGAAATGCGGCTCAATTAATTACCATATAATTTCAGTTATATGAATTTTCATACATCGCATGTATTTAACAATAATGATAAATAATCATTCAACAGTCCATTTACATCCAGAGTGAAATTTTACAATTGTGTGAGCATTAAAATAAATAAATAACAGTAACAACCCGGTTTTTGTCGACTTTGGCTATCGCCATAAACTCCATGATGACTAACCAAACATCGAAAAATACAGGAAAGTTAATAGAAAGAAGTTAGAGGGTGAGGAAAGATAAGATATAAACTTATAATAGAAGAAGAAGAAGAACATACAACATCAGAGTAAACACGAACCTCACAGCGGAACGAATAACATATAATATATATCATAACTTTGAAATATAAAACTATACTTGAATATACATATCATTTCCAAAGTACAGCACTTACAACACAGCGGAAATAAACAATAGCTATACGATCCTGAAGCCTCCTGCTCCAAATCTTCAAGTATCTGTAAATCCCGATTAGTTGACTGCCCGTACAAAATTAGGCACCCAAGAGTTTAGGGAAAACAAAACAAAATAAACTCCAGGTCAGTCATGGGACTGGTGTGAGTAAAACAGTTTAAAATAGTTTGAACTAGTAAGCGATATCTCATAAGACCACACCGTATAACGGAACGGGTTTTTCCCTTATGAGAATCCAATATATCTTTATATCAAAAACCTTTTGATATTATAATAATGTCTATCGACCACAATATAATAATCATCAAGCAGAAACGCTTTCATCTCACGTTCTACATATATAGTATACAATCAAAACCGCAAACACGTATTGGGTAATGGATTTCCAACTATGACAAGATATGGAACCACCTTTCGCTAGTGTACCTCTAGAGAGGAATAAACTGGGTTCAACAAGAACATCTTGCAACCCGGCCACACATGACCGACCACTCATTTCGCTTGAGTGTATCGAATGTATATCACCAACAGTTTGGATCAGCAACCGTTTCCCAAACAGGACAACATCGACAATAGATTTTTAGAAGTAAATGAAACTCTAGATCAGGTGATTATACACCCTAATAGGTGCGACCTACATAGCTATGCTACCTGCCCGATTTTTTCATTTCCCAGTTGTGAGGCTAGAGGCCACGCTTATCTCTGACATATCACACATTTATTCACTTTGAATGTCACATCATCATGCTCGCCAAATCACAAATTGATTTCCCCAAAAAAACCACTGGTATACAGCTAAGAGAAACAAATTCCTCCGCCACCAAACGTAAATACGTTTGAAGAGATCAACTTACGCGATCTATTAAATATACTCTGTTAGAAATTTTTCCATATAGGTCATCCTGGGACTGGACAAACCGAAGGCACTATTCAGTACATTCATCTTAGGCAATCTTTACCTAAGATTTATACAACAGCCCTTGTACTTTACTCCGTCTTCAATTATCTTTGGCATATATGATTCGCAATGCTTATGCCAATACGGAGTGGTTCTTCGGATAATAATCCAATCGGTCACTCCATATTAACAACGTTAAAATGGTCGAAAACTTCGATAGTCGGTGAGTTAACTATCAAAGAAAAACACGTGTGCAAACAACAATATTATTTCCAAATGGAAATTATATCGATCAATCATCATTGAACATTTATCTCTTTAGTTCATTAATTTATTTATCTCATGTTTCTATATATTCTAAATTCTTATTTTCTATTATCAGAAAACATTTCTGATTCTTATTTGGAAAACATTTCCAAAACTCCTTCACTGGATTTGAACCGATGTTTAAATCAAACATCGCCATGCCAACTCAAACCATTTACTAAATTCACTTAACCATCATTCACTATCAAACCTTACCATTCCTTAGTTAAGAAGGAAGTCAATCAAGTTGGCGTATAATTACCTCTCAGACCTTAACTGAACAATGTTTTAACTTCGAAACAGTCAAAGTTTATCTTTTAAACCTTTAACAAACTTCCTTACGTAACTCTCGGGTTCTATTTACGTATCCACTTCTTTATTGAAAACATCGATTATAATGATAATGTTATAATCCCTACTTTCAAGATACCTAACTTCATTTTTAACTTTTATTCCTTAATGTGAATAAATAAATAAACACCTAAATTATAAATAAATAACTCTTGATTTAAATACCGGAAAGTATAAGTACTTTCCCGAATTCGATATAAATTGAATTCGACATATAACTCTCTTTCGAGTAATCTTTATTTGATTAACTCTTTTCCGAATAACGTATATTCGATTATCGCTCTTCGAATAACTTATATTCGATTATCTCTCTTCGAATAACTTATATTCGATTAACTCACTTCGAATAACTTATATTCGATTAACTCACTCTTTCGAATAAATAATATTCGATCTCTTTCTTTCGAATACGATAGATTCGATCTCTTTCTTTCGAATACACTATATTCGATATTCTCCTTTGAATAACTGTAACAACCCAGAAAATCTGAATCAGTTTGAAAATTTTAAATTGGCTATTTTGGTGGATTTTAAATATTTAAAATAAACATTTTAAATAATAACGATGAAAATTGTGTTTGAATCGACATTTGAAAACAAACATAATTACTTTGAATTATAAACAAGGCCTGAACTGGCGCGACAGTTTCAAAAATTGAATTCAAACTTTGACTGACTGTGTCGGGTGCAAAATAAAACGGATTTTAGTGAAACCAAAAATATTTAAATCTGTTAGTGAATATCTTTCTAATGAATCTGAAAAATCGAAGTTTCACAGTGGGAATCAAAAGTTATGGCCAAATGAATTTTCAGAAAGGTCGCTATAGAATATATATAGCCCGTGAAAATGGCCATTTTGCAAACGACCTCAGAATTCGACGAAACCACTTTAGTTGGATCCGGGATGTCAAGTTATCACAAGGTTTCAAATTTCATAATTTTTGAAGTTAGTATGTGAGCGTGGCAAAGGAAAATGTGTTTGGTCGATTTCTATTAAATTGGATCGACCAGAAAGGGGCCATTTTTCAAACCATCTCAGAATTTGACGAAACTAGTTTTGTTGGGACCGTATCTGTAACACCCCATAATTTTGTAACACTAGGATTCACAAATCAAGGCAGAATTAAATTTTAAAATCAAAATCAAGGGAAACGGGGTTGTGCCATTGCGTTCGTCTCGAAATTCTGCTTGGAAACGAGTCCAAGTTTGCGTAAATCGGAGTCCGTATGAAGAAGTTATGACTCTCCGAAGTTTCAGGAATTTTCAGAACAGAAAACAGCTCGAAATTCGAATTCGAAAATTCGAATTCAAACCCAGAAGCAGGCTGGGCGGGAAATTTCCCGCCCAAGCCCAGGTCGACTGGGGAGTCGACTAGGCAGTCGACCCCCCTGGCCAGGTCGACTGCGCAGTCGACCTGGGGGTCGACCTGGTGCCAGAACCCGGTTTTGAACCTGGGTTCATTTTGATGTATCTGGCCCGATTTTCTGACCAGATTCATGACTCTAATCCTATATAAACA
The DNA here is from genome assembly GCA_030737875.1 of Allium sativum. NCBI lineage: Eukaryota > Viridiplantae > Streptophyta > Magnoliopsida > Asparagales > Amaryllidaceae > Allium > Allium sativum. Next base: position 743,897,340 of record CM060909.1, on the reverse strand, counting down.
GCCTCCTGGCCTCCTTCTCTCTACACCATTTCATTCTATCCTTATGCTGCCTCTGAGAAAATGTATAAATAAATAAAATAATATGTAAAATAAATCAAGACGAGGAAATGCTGCTCGAGACTTTCAAGAGGAGATTCAAAACAAGCTAGGATTCAAGTGAAGATTCAAACGACTTCAACGACTTCTTTTCTACGAATCTCTGTAAGTCGGTTACTTTTTAGATTTGAACGTTTTCTCTATTCGTGACATGAAATTAAAGGAATAAAAGAATATGCCAAATCTCTCTATTCGAATCAGTGCTTATATCTTTGGACCTAATTAAGAACTGTTATGATTCGATGACCAATAAGACTGTGACTATGAAACTATGGACCTTAAAACCATATGCCTCTTTGACTATGAACATTGCCTATGACCGTGACTCATGACTGTGAGAATTATTTTCCTTTGACTATGAACACAAGCCATTGCCTTTGATTAGGAAACATAAACTATTGCCTATGACATAACAAGGACAACTGTGACTAAACACCTATGATTCATGACTAGGAAAGTGTTGCTTAAGTTTTGTGACTGTGAAATTGGGTCTAAACCTGATTATCTATTCTGTCTATTCTTGATTTTCTTTGGTTTTTTATCTTGGGAATTTACCTTTTAAGTTAGGTCTACCCATGTTCTTGAACCTACATCGTTATTCAACCCTTTTTATGTCATAACATTTTTAGATCTATAGGCCTTCGATGTTTTAGATCAATTTATTTCAGTGTAATTCGTTAGGTCTGTAATTAGTAAATTATGATTTTATGCCAGTTATTATGTCTATCTTTTTCATAGCATCTTTGGTTCATTCCCTATTTTCTACGAATCTAGATTTATCTATAATCTAGATTGAATCACGATTATACGAACGATGGGAATACGATTTGGGCAAAATATGAAATTTACTAAAACGTAGTTATAAACTTGGAAATTGGCATAAATTGGGAACATGTATTATGGCATGTTTATAAAAATGCAAATTGGATAAATTTGACTTGAATTATAGGATGTGTAATTTGAATCAAGTATTGACTTGTAAATCTAGCATTTACATGAACTGTGAACTAGAATAATAAGTCTAGTTTGACATGAACTGTAATTAGAATGTTAAATCAGAATTGGATTAGCTAATTTGGCATAATAAGTTTATTGGCATAAATTTGAAATTGGCCATAATTGTGAGTAATTGTCATGTTTGGCAAAATCATGGTTAGTGACACTTAATTTGGTATAGTTTACATACCAAAAAGCATAAACATGATATAGAGGGAAAATGGGCCATAATAATAAATGTTGACAATTTACATTAAAAGAATAATTATGAAATAAGTAAATTAGGAATAATTTACTTATAGAATTTGTCCTAAATGAGAAAATGTAAATTTAGACAAATTAAAGGTTTATTAACGACATCTCTTTTAATAACACACCAGAAAGTTCTAGGGTGACAGAGAGGATAGTGTCTAGGCTTGGGTTTGGAAAATACAAGTTTCCTGCTCTCCCTGGCTATCCCTAACTGATCCGACGGACGGGATGGTTAATTTCAAAACCTGATTTGAAAATTAATCAAAACCCTTTCAACTTAGAAAACACGAATATGCCTAACCCGAGGTTAGACTGAGTTGCGATGTAAACCTGCCCGGAACCAACCGACACATCCAGTATTCGCAACAATATCTATCTAATGTGAGTGGTCGCGGCTTTAATTTATTTAGTTAAAGATAGAACAACAATGGGAAGGTTAAGTCCATAGGAACACTTAACCAAACTTAACATCGTAACTAGACTAGAAGGTGGGATTAAGTAAAGTTAATACACTTAGCCAAATTAACATGTTAACTAGACTAGAGGTTGAGGCTAAGGAAAATTTAATACACTTAGCCAATTTGATATGTTAGCTGGACTAGACCGTAGGGTTAAGTAAACTTGAACACTTAACCATCAGATTGTGATAAAGGAATAGGGTTAAGTCTAAAACATGAAGGGATAATACTTAACCATTAATAAAATGTTAGTTAAAACAGATGGGCAAGGTTAAGTTAAAAAGGAACACTTAACCAATACAGGATGAATGAACAGGGTTAAGTAGTAAGAAATACTTAACCAATATAACATGGTTTGTGGTAGGGTTAAGTCAACATGAATTACTGATAACACTTAACCAGTTTATCAGGATAAATGAAGAGGGTTAATTTGGCTTGAATTGACTAATGACGCTTAACCAATCCTAATTGACGAGAAAGAGAACTAAGTAGTAAACCTTAGTTAAAAGGAGCTAAGTAGTAAACCTTAGTTAAGAAAACAACGATTCTGGAAACTAAGTGGTAAACCTTAGTTAGCAAAACTAAGTAGTAATTCTTAGTATAACACGGGAAGGAGCGAACGTCCGTCTAATTAAAACAAAGGCTCCAACGAATTGGCTTACGAAGCCCGAGGCTTCGAGGGGACGTGAGGGTACTCTTGGTATCCCTCTATGAGGCTGCAGATGATCTTCCTGGGCTCACAGAGGTTAAGGTCTGCGGTAGAAGAACCAAGGGTATGCCTTGGTTGCAAAATATGACAACCTAAAGACTAGGATGGACCAGCGTGATTCGGCGAGAAACCGGTAGCCCTGTGATAGCAACTCGTCGTCTACCATCCATCTTGAGTCAATCGAGATACGTGAAGCGGAAAGGCGGAGAACTCCAAAAGACCATATACTTGCTATCTTGTTATGGGTGAGGATGGCCATTGGTTAGTGGGGCATAGGGGGCCCGCGTATAGTTCTCATTTTTCAAGGTGCACCTTTCATTAGTTGAGGGAGGGGTCAAGTGGGACCATAGCCACTGGAATAAAAACAGACCTTAGCATCTGCATCGGCAGATATCTTAAAGCTCCTGACCGAGTTCGGTGTTTCTTGATTTGCCCTGCCACAGGACTCGGGCCGCACATTACAGGACATGTGCATCTAGACAAGCGACAACGATTCGCGATACATGCGTGGGGAAGTCTAAGAACATATACCACTCTAGGTAGTGTGTCCTAGACTTGGGGGCATCGTTCGACAGGTAGCATAATCCCTAGTTGGACTAGGTGGCATAAACCCTGAATCCGAGAAGCGTTCAGCAGATAGCGTAAACTCTAGTTGAATCTAGAAAGCACTTGATAGTAAACCCTAGATTAGATCTAGGTAATAAATAATAAATGTTTGCCTGAAGGCAATGGAAAATACAGGGATTGGGATCACGTTATCGTTACTAGTAGGGACACTAGTTAGGTGGTGCAGAGATATAGAAACCAGTATAACAAGGAAATAGCGAAGCGGCGAAAGTATTAGAGTATATCCAGTTTATCTTATCTTAGCATATCTTGTGTTAATCTTGTCTAATCTTGCTGACCCTATCATCATGGTGTTATCTTGTATTCAGTTAATTCATGTCGTTTTGTTTTTCCATGTTCACATGCTAGAAGTAACTGAACTTACTCAGGCTTTACGTCTGACTCTGTTTTTCTTTCGTCTTCTTTTCTTCCGTCCCCCCCCCAGGTAGTAAAGGAGGGAATAGTATAGCTCAGGTTAAGTTGGACTGTTACTCTTTCCCAGCTTGAAGATTTGTCGAAGTTTTGCTTGGATTCTCTTTTCAGATGCTATGGCTGCCTCTTGCTACATTGGGGAATATAAATGTTGTTTTATGCTTCTTTATTTTGTAGGACAGATGATACTCTGATATTGTGAAGAAATCGTTGTACAAACTATTTTATCAATAAAGCAAAGTTTTATTTTCCGCTATTTAATTTCTGTCTGTCTTGTAATTTATCTGCATCTTTTACCATAAAAGCTCCACTGAACTTAGTGCATTCCCTTTGTGAGTGACACTAACGAATGTAGGGTGTTACACGTGGTATCAGAGCTGAAGGTTACCAGATCAGATAAAGGATTTGAAAAATTATTTTCAAAACGGTTTTAAAAGAAGCATTTTGAAGAGAAAAGATTTGTTTTAAAGGCATATTCCCCAAAGCCATACGCACTATCTTCTCTTCCTCTGTTTGAATTCTTGTCTCCTTCTTTCTTGAGTCTCTGGGGCTCCTGGCTTTCATTGAGGTAACCTCATCGATGGGCGAAGCCGTGCCTAGCTTCCATCCATAGCCATAGTTGTTTCACCTACGGCCAGTTTTCTTTCAAGCTTATAGGGTTTTCTGTACGATGGAAGCAGCTTTTGAGAGATTTGTCAACATGACAACACACGGAAGATGATGAGGAATTCATGGATATAGATTTAGCTCATAAAGGAGGAAGGAATTGTAAAACCTAAGACAAGAGGAAGTATCTTTACTATGGTGTAATAGGGCATGTAATTAAGGGCAAAGGACAAAATTTTCAGAAGGGCAAGTACTTACCTTCGCCACCAAGCGTACCTAGGAGAAAGGTAGTAAAGTTCTGTTGGAAGAGTCTAGTTTTGTTGTTCGTACTCTTTCCTTTGGTTTTAGCGCTTCGCATTTGTTCATATCCACTTCCATAGTTGAGTCTCTGCACCATAGTACTTGTATAGTAGAAAGATCCCACTAGAATCACAAATCCAATTGGTGGTCCGACCAGTTTATTTTTGGTTAGTAGGAATTTGAGAATAGCTATCGAGTTTGCTTATATCATCTCACGTAGATCGTCTAAATTCGAAGGAGATATTCCTTGGGTGCTTGTCTGATATTGGTTTAGGCCTTTGGGGCTTGTACTTGAGGAATGTCGAGTTCGACTAGGATGGTTTGCGTGAGAGATGAATAGTTGTGGCAGACACTCTAAAAAGAACGTAGTGACTTTTCGACCCTTATAGTTATGGCATGGTGGATAAGAGGGAGACCTCTAATCATCTTAGTACATACACTTGGTACCGTGATTGACATCTGTTTATTTTGGAAATGGAGGTCAGAAACTTCACAATCGTGAAGTTAAATTAGTTAAGATACAGTGGAGTAAAGCTCAAGAAGGCTAGATACTAGCATCATATCCTTTTCCTTAAGGGTGCATCCTTGATTTCTTTTTTTGTAGGAGCTTTACGCATAATTGTTTCTCTCTTTCCAAAGTATATCCTCTAGGTCATATCTTCAATCCTTAGGTAGAAACTCTTTTGGATGTAAACATGTATTTGAAACATGTTATGGTTGATGGTTGCGAGTGGTTGCTAATGGTTGCTCGTGAATGCATATACATACGTATTAGGCACTAGATCTGTTCGGACGCTTTCATATTGCATTTACACATATGTATTTGTTTGTACGTTGAACTTGATATGTTATCATATGGATGTTGCATATGGATGAATGGCTATGCACACATGTAGTATTTACATAACTAGGGATGCTTGCATACATGATTGGACGCATGGCACTGACATGATTCGCATTAAGAAGGTCAACTGAATTAGTAGACCGCCTGATTTTGCATTAGATAAAGACATATACACACACTATGCATATGAACATGAAAGCATTAGAAATCTTATAAGGACAATGAATGCCTGTGATTTAATGGTTGATTAGATGGGTGATTGGATGGTAGGACACATTCTTCCTAACTTAAAGATTTCGGGGACGAAATCCTTTTAAGAGGGGGAGAATGTAACACCCCGTAATTTTGTAACACTAGGATTCACAAATCAAGGCAGAATTAAATTTTAAAATCAAAATCAAGGGAAACGGGTTGCTCCATTGCGTTCGTCTCGAAATTCTTCTTGGAAACGAGTCCGAGTTTGCATAAATCGGAGTCCGTATGAAGAAGTTATGACTCTCCGAAGTTTCAGGAATTTTCAGAACAGAAAACAGCTCGAAATTCGAATTCGAAAATTCGAATTCAAACCCAAAAGCAGGCTGGGCGGGAAATTTCCCGCCCAAGCCCAGGTCGACTGGGGAGTCGACCCTCCCTGGCCAGGTCGACTGCGCAGTCGACCTGGGGGTCAACCTGGTGCAAGAACCCGGTTTTGAACCTGGGTTCATTTTGATGTATCTGGCCCGATTTTCTGACCAGATTCATGACTCTAATCCTATATAAACAGCCTCCTGGCCTCCTTCTCTCTACACCATTTCATTCTATCCTTATGCTTCCTCTGAGAAAATGTATAAATAAATAAAATAATATGTAAAATAAATCAAGACGAGGAAATGCTGCTCGAGACTTTCAAGAGGAGATTCAAAACAAGCTACGATTCAAGTGAAGATTCAAACGACTTCAACGACTGCTTTTCTACGAATCTCTGTAAGTCGGTTACTTTTTAGATTTGAACGTTTTCTCTATTCGTGACATGAAATTAAAGGAATAAAAGAATATGCCAAATCTCTCTATTCGAATCAGTGCTTATATCTTTGGACCTAATTAAGAACTGTTATGATTCGATGACCAATAAGACTGTGACTATGAAACTATGGACCTTAAAACCATATGCCTATTTGACTATGAACCTTGCCTATGAACATTGCCTATGACTTTGACTCATGACTGAGAGAATTATTTTCCTTTGACTATGAACACAAGCCATTTCCTTTGATTAGGAAACATAAACTATTGCCTATGACATAACAAGGACAACTGTGACTAAACACCTATGATTCATGACTAGGAAAGTGTTGCTTAAGTTTTGTGACTGTGAAATTGGGTCTAAACCTGATTATCTATTCTGTCTATTCTTGATTTTATTTGGTTTTTGATCTTGGGAATTTACCTATTAAGTTAGGTCTACCCATGTTCTTGAACCTACATCATTATTCAACCCTTTTTATGTCATAACATTTTCAGATCTATAGGCCTTCGAAGTTTTAGATCAATTTATTTCAGTGTAATTCGTTAGGTCTGTAATTAGTAAATTATCATTTTATGCCAGTTATTATGTCTATCTTTTTCATAGCATCTTTGGTTCATTCCCTATTTTCTACGAATCTAGATTTATCTATAATCTAGATTGAATCACGATTATACGAACGATGGGAATACGATTTGGGCAAAACATGAAATTTACTAAAACGTAGTTATAAACTTGGAATTGGCTTAAATTGGGAACATGTATTATGGCATGTTTATAAAAATGCAAATTGGATAAATTTGACATGAATTATAGGATGTGTAATTTGAATCTAGTATTGACTTGTAAATCTAGCATTTACATGAACTGTGAACTAGAATAATATGTCTAGTTTGACATGAATTGTAATTAGAATGTTAAATCAGAATTGGATTAGCTAATTTGGCATAATAAGTTTATTGGCATAAATTTGAAATTGGCCATAATTGTGAGTAATTGTCATTTTTGGCAAAATCATGGTTAGTGACACTTAATTTGGTATAGTTTACATACCAAAAAGCATAAATATGATATAGAGGGAAAATGGGCCATAATAATAAATGTTGACAGTTTACATTGAAAGAATAATTATGAAATATGTAAATTAGGAATAATTTACTTATAGAATTTGTCCTAAATGAGAAAATGTAAATTTAGACAAATTAAAGGTTTATTAACGACATCTCTTTTAATAACACACCAGAAAGTTCTAGGGTGACAGAGAGGATAGTTTCTAGGCTTGGGTTTGGAAAATACAAGTTTCCTGCTCTCCCTGGCTATCCCTAACTGATCCGACGGACGGGATGGTTACTTTCAAAACCTGATTTGAAAATTAATCAAAACCCTTTGAACTTAGAAAACACAAATATGCCTAACCCGAGGTTAGACTGAGTTGCGATGTAAACCTGCCCGGAACCAACCAACACATCCAGTATTCGCAACAATATCTGTCTAATGTGAGTGGTCGCGGCTTTAATTTATTTAGTTAAAGCTAGAACAAGAATGGGAGGGTTAAGTCCATAGGAACATTTAACCAAACTTAACATCGTAACTAGACTAGAAGGTGGGATTAAGTAAAGTTAATACACTTAGCCAAATTAACATGTTAACTAGACTAGAGGTTGAGGCTAAGTAAAATTTAATACACTTAGCCAATTTGATATGTTAGCTGGACTAGACCGTAGGGTTAAGTAAACTTGAACACTTAACCATCAGATTGTGATAAAGGAATAGGGTTAAGTCTAAAACATGAAGGGATAATACTTAACCATTAATAAAATGTTAGTTAAAACAGATGGACAAGGTTAAGTTAAAAAGGAACACTTAACCAATACAGGATGAATGAACAGGGTTAAGTAGTAAGAAATACTTAACCAATATAACTTGGTTTGTGGTAGGGTTAAGTCAACATGAATTACTGAGAACACTTAACCAGTTTATCAGGATAAATGAAGAGGGTTAAGTTAACTTGAATTGACTAATGACGCTTAACCAATCCAAATTGACGAGAAAGAGAACTAAGTAGTAAACCTTAGTTAAAAGGAGCTAAGTAGTAAACCTTAGTTAAGAAAACAATGATTCTGGAAACTAATTGGTAAACCTTAGTTAGCAAAACTAAGTAGTAATTCTTAGTATAACACGGGAAGGAGCGAACGTCCGTCTAATTAAAACGAAGGCTCCAACGAATTGTCTTACGAAGCCCGAGGCTTCGAGGGGACGTGAGGGTACTCTTGGTATCCCTCTGTGAGGCTGCAGATGATCCTCCTGGGCTCACAGAGGTTAAGGTCTGCGGTAGAAGAACCAAGGGTATGCCTTGGTTGCAAAATATGGCAACCTAAAGACTAGGATGGACCAGCGTGATTCAGCGAGAAACCGGTAGCCCTGTGATAGCAACTCGTCGTCTACCATCCATCTTGAGTCAATCGAGATACGTGAAGCGGAAAGGCGGAGAACTCCAAAAGACCATATACTTGCTATCTAGTTATGGGTGAGGATGGCCATAGGTTAGTGGGGCATAGGGGGCCCGCGTATAGTTCTCATTTTTCAAGGTGTGCCTTTCATTAGTTGAGGGAGGGGTAAAGTGGGACCATAGCCACTGGAATAAAAACAGACCTTAGCATCTGCATCGGCAGATATCTGAAAGCTCCCGACCGAGTTCGGTGTTTCTTGATTTGCCCTACCACAGGACTCGGGCCGCACATTACAGGACATGTGCATCTTGACAAGCGACAACGATTCGCGATACATGCTTGGGGAAGTCTAGGAACATATACCACTCTAGGTAGTGTGTCCTAGACTTGGGAGCATCGTTCGACAGGTAGCATAATCCCTAGTTGGACTAGGTGGTATAAACCCTGAATCCGAGAAGCGTTCAGCAGATAGCGTAAACTCTAGTTGAATCTAGAAAGCACTTGATAGAAAACCCTAGATTAGATGGTGCAGAGATATAGAAACCAGTATAACAAGGAAATAGCGAAGCGGCGAAAGTATTAGAGTATATCCAGTTTATCTTATCTTAGCATATCTTGTGTTAATCTTGTATAATCTTGCTGACCCTATCATTATGGTGTTATCTTGTATTCAGTTAATTCATGTCGTTTTGTTTTTCCATGTTCACATGCTAGAAGTAACTGAACTTACTCAGGCTTTATGTCTGACTCTGTTTTTCTTTCGTTTTCTTTTCTTCCGTCCCCCCCCCCCAGGTAGTAAAGGAGGGAACATTATAGCTCAGGTTAAGTTGGACTGTTACTCTTTCCCAGCTTGAAGATTTGTCGAAGTTTTGCTTGGATTCTCTTTTCAGATGCTATGGCTGGCTCTTGCTACATTGGGGAATATAAATGTTGTTTTATGCTTCTTTATTTTGTAGGACAGATGATACTCTGATATTGTGAAGAAATCGTTGTACAAACTATTTTATCAATAAAGCAAAGTTTTATTTTCCGTTGTTTAATTTCTGTCTGTCTTGTAATTTATCTGCATCTTTTACCCTAAATGCTCCACTGAACTTAGTGCATTCCCTTTGTGAGTGACACTAACGAACGTGGGGTGTTACAGTATCATCAAAACATAGCTAGATTTATTTTTCTGGAATTTTTGGGATCAGTATGTAGCCCCGGCAAATTAAAATGTACGTTCAAAACATAATTTAAATGTTTTATATTTTAATTTGAAGAATAACTGACTGTAACAGTCGAATTAGCTTACGAAACATATCCCATTGTGTTCGGAAGGGGGGTATTTAGCTTGGGGCGACAGTCGTTGGGTTTGGATTGGAGTCCGTATGGAGAAACACTATATTGAAAACCAAATAGGGCACGGGCCAATAGGTAAATTCCTTCATAAATTTAGAAATATAAAAAAAAACCTTTTCCTCTCTGCCCACTCACGATAAACGGCGGAAGCCACTTCTGATCTTCCCAGCCGATTTCCGACCACTCCGTCCATTTTCAGACCCCCCTCCAGTGGAAGTTTTTGTAGATCAAGACTCCACCTTCAAATACATACCTGGAGCACCCACCATCGACGTCCCTATCTCAAGAATCGTGCCTCCAAAGTGGCCAACTTCAGACCACTACCGCCGTCGCTGCTTGCTGTCAAACTGAGGGGGGAGGAACAGCGTCGGAGAGCCCTTTCCAAGCTCTTCCATGTGGCAGTGGCCGATCGTCGTATCGTGCAACGAATTCGACGAAAAATCCAAACCTAGTTTGGAACGAAAACTGAAAGGTACGACCTTTATATTTTAAATTGATTATAGCAATTTAAAGGCTATGGTTTTTGATTCCACTGTAAAAATCATATCTTTTTCATTTGTTGACGAAATTCAGTGAAACAAGAGACAGTGGACTCGTGTGGATGTCTTCTACATTCTAGAAGAGACCGGATATTTTTCTGAGCCTTCTGCTATTTTTGGTGGAGTGGAACCCAATGTGAGATTTCTGAATTATAAACGATATGGAATCAACGATGTATAAATTATATAGTCGAAGTATGAGTTATTTAAGCGTTGTACACCACATGTATAAGCGTTGTATAAGTTGTATGTTCGATGTATAAGTTATATATGCGTTGTAAAAATAATATATGCGTTGAAATGAATTGAAGTGATATTGAAATGAAATCGAAATATAGTTATATACATATATCTATCTATCTATCTATCTATCTATATATATACTCCCCTCGTCCACAGACCATGGACGATATATATTGGTTGTGATATTGTTTGGATTATTGGTTGATGTGTAAATTCGGTGAATATCATGAATGGTTGGTTTGAAATGATTGATTGTGATTGAAATCCCAATAGGATTAGTATATGGGAAAATTCGTCTGCGTACGAACTAGATATTGAAAATCCCCATTGTCAAAAGCTACGAGGCTTTAAGGTAGAGCGAGGAGCCGTACTAGGGACGACCCCAGTTTTAACTACCCTGTCGTTATGCTGCCGAAATTTAATGAAATATTTTTGTGTTTGATTTAAATTCATGTGTTGAATGTTGAAATTAAATTCATGTATTGAATGTTGAAATTAAATTCATGTGTCGAATGTTGAAATAAAATTCATGTGTTGAATGTTGAAATTAAATTCATGTGTTGAATGTTGAAATAAAATTCATGTGTTGAATGGAGTTCGTGTATTGAATAAATTCTTTGAAGGATAAAAATAACATTTTTATCATATATATAGATTATATAAAATACTAGTGTTTTAAATAAATCGTTTTAACACCAAAAATAACATTTTTACCTTATATATAAACTATATAAAATAATCGTGTTTTGAAATAAATTGTTTTACAATAAAAAACACATTTTTATTATATATATGAACTATAGAGAATATTCATGTGTTGAATAGAAATTCATGTGTTGAATGAAGCTCATATGTTGAGTAAATTTGTTTGAAAGATAAAAATAACATTTTTATCATATGTATCAACTATATAAAATATTCATGTGTCGAATAAAAGGCTAGAACGATAAAAACCATATTTTTATCGTATGTGTGAAGTCAAAAACATTCATGTGTTGAATATATAGACTGAACAATAAAATCTACATTTTTATTGTGAATATGAAGTGCTAAAAATATTCACGTGTTGAATAAATATTTTTGGTGATAAAAATATCATTTTTATCAAATATATGGAATGAATATAGTTTTGAAATCGAAGAAAGAATTATACTTATATATATATTTATATTTATATAAATATAATTAAAATAAATCGAATAACGAAGCTCAGTTCGTGTTTTGAAGCCGTGATTTCAAACGATTAGTGCGGGAGATCCGACCATCGGATTTTCCCGAAACCGAAACCATTGGGTTCGCCTTGGAAATATCTTTCCAACGACACCCACTTTGTGAAGATCCAACGGTTGGATTGTCTGGAATGTTTAATTCAAATCTAAAGAAAAACAGCGCCAGGATCGATTATATATATATATATATATAATAAAAATAAATCGAATAACGACGTTGTAGTTCGTATTTTGAAATCGAAACTTCAAACGAGTGTACTAGGAGGTCCGACCGTCGGATTTTCCCGAAACTGAAACTGTTGGATTCGTTTTGAAAATATCTTTCTAATGATATAGAATTTGTGAAGATCCAACGGTTAGATTTTCAGATATGTGTAAATCAAATCTGAAGAAAAATAGTGCCACGGCCGCGTTATGGCCTGAAGCGTCGTTTAAATGAATTGGCCATTTTTAAATGAATAAAAATAGCGATAAATCGTTATAAAATATTATAAACAATATGGAATGGAAAAAGAACCGAATTTACCCGGTTTATTAGATATTTTATGGTTGGATGTGTTTAGTGTGAAAATTCCATTTAATAACAGAATTATTGATGTCGAATAATTTAACCATTGAAACGAATTGATTTAAATTCTAAATATACGTGAATTATTTGGAAAGGCCGAGTTAAATCTCATTTCAAATAATTGATCGGCGATGAGAGGTCGATGATGAAGACGGTGGTTGAAGACCAGAGATCTTCACCTCGGTTGGATGATAACTGATGTCTTGATTGGGAGGCATCCCGAAATATAGATAATAAGTGGTGATCGTCCAGACGTGCTTGGAGATCGATGGATATACGAGGTATATAGTGCCTCCGGTTTCGTTCAGACCCAGAACGTACGTGTAAATGGACTATGTATCTGACATTGGATTTTGTTCTGTGCTGATTGATCTCTATTAAATATATATCTGTTTGGCGGTGGAGAATTTATTCTCTTGCTTAACGCCCTTCTCTGAGACGTACGAGCTCAGAGGTTATATATCGATAGAAATTAGTCGCATAGAGTGAATTGCCTGTGTGGCATGCCTAAGTGGCAGATGATCAAGGCTTCTGTTGAAAAGCAAAGTCTTGTGGTTGATGATCAAAGCACGGCCTGTGTGGCATAGCTTTGTGTATAATGTTGATTCGCGAGCCTCACACCCTGGTATGAACCAGAAAAGGGAGATGACATTAGGGAGGGCATGCGTTTCCTTCTAGCTAGAGGTGGTGTCAGTGCTTAAACTGGCTGACATTTATATTATTTTCACCTATGTGGTTGTTGCTGTTGCGAGGCGCCTCGGATATATTGGTTACTATGTGGAGCCGATGGAGTCATTTGGCTCATTTACGCCCCAAAGGGCGGGAAACGCGGTGTTCAGGCATAATAATCCACATCGGTGGACCGGCCCTGACGATCCAAGGTGCAGTTGCGGCTGTTCCTGAGGAGCGGGCTAGAGCATCTCGAATTCGGTGAGGACGATCCCTTGCCTCGGTTCATGACGGAAATCCAATTTCCAAATACGTGACTTTGCGGTTTTGATTGTATACCTATATATGGCGACATAGTGGTATGGGGCATTAATGTCGTCTATGATTGATACTTATGATTTGAAAATGTTTTTGAAACCTATAAACATTAGTAATAATATCAAAAGCTTTTGTTTTATTCGTATCAAACATATTTTGGCCATTATAAGGTAAAAATTCTATCCTCCGGTTTCCGTTGCATTGTGTGATGGGAACTGAGTCTTATAATGGCTTCATTTTTATAAAAAGCATTGCGATGTTTAAAAGATTTACTGGTTTTAAAGCACTGGCAATCCAATGGAGTAAACCCGTTCCATGAAAGTGGCGTGGTCCTATGATTAGCCATAGATTAGAATGTGTTAAGTAGATTTCTCATACCAGTCGCATGACTGACTCATAGTTTGTTTCACTTGCAAACTCGGGTGCCCCTTTTTCTACATGAGCAGCCTTGTATTCAGGTTTTAGCGGGCTCTTTCTGGATAGCTGAAGCTGAAGATGGATTCTATCATTTATCTCTTTTTATGTTTTTCAGCTCCTATTGTACATTTATGTATAGTTGAACTGTATTTTGTACTAAGTATGATCCTGTATACTGTGTAACTCTGATGACTATATTTATCCAGTGTATTATTTGTACATTATCTGGTGTATTTATTTATTTCTGTCCTGTTATTATCTGTTTATGTGTTATATTCCAAAGATTACCCTTAACACTGTCGTACGGGGTTTTGGGGTCGTCACAACGTGGTATCGGAGCTTTGGTTAAACTTAGTTCTGGAATATAACATATTAACGAATTCGTCAGAAATAGAACCAGTAGAGTTCTAGGACGAGTAACTCATTACAGATAGGATCAGTAATATCCTAATATGAGTATAGCAGAATGAAATACACCTCGATAGATGCATTTACATTCAAGTATATGTTTCTATGCTATAAAATATCTTTTTTGTTGACCTGACACTTGGTCTGCTATTTGCAGAAGTACTAAAAAATGAGTGTCAGAAACAGAAGGAATGCAGAACCAGATCTAGAGGCTCTATTTAAGAGATATCGAAATCTGGGTAGAGCACAATTCTCGGGCAATGAATCGATTATTCAAACTCAAGCTTGGATGAGTTCTGCTGAAAGAATTTTTGAGCGTTTCCAGCTGAGAGATGATCAGAAAAGATTAGTGACATCTTAGGCGCTCAAGGAAGAAGCTTTAATCTGGTGGGAAACAATCATTAAAGATAATCCAGAACGTGATATCACCTGGGATAGATTCAAAGATTTTCCGTGAAAAATTTACTCCTCCAGAAGCAACTGAGCGGTTATGTGATGAATTCTACTATTTGATACAAGGAGATATGAATATCCCATAATATCATAAGAGATTCAATGAACTTTCTCATTTTGCCCCTCATCTAATTCAAAATCCGAAAAGGAAGAACCTGAGGTTTAGTAATGGTCTTCAAAGAAAGTACCAAAGTAGATTAATGGGGCATGTGAAGCTCCCTTTTTCTGAAATGATATACATGGCTTATCAATATGAAGATCTCAATAAGAAAGGTCTTTTGAACGACGAAGAGGAAGTCAGTTCTAGTAACAAAGTGGAGTCTGAGACTGATAGTCCTGAGGCCAGTACGATGCCTAAGGTCAGTAAGAGGCCTAAAGCCAAGAGGAAGAGGGCAAGATCTGGGAAAGAACCAATAATGACTGCCACATGCTCAAGCTGCAATAGGCAAGGACATTTGGCGATAAGTTGTAAATCTTGGAACAAACCAAAGAAGGATGAATCTAAATCCAAGAACAAGTTTCAATTGACCCGAGAGTGTAATCTTTGCCATCAGGCTAGTCACGTAAAGCAAGATTACTGGCTATTGAAAAGGACCAAAGTGCATGTGAACGAAGTGGAAGAAGTTCCTACATCCTCATCTAGTCCGAGAAGGTCTGATGTTTTGGAAGGCACGCTTACGGTCAAAAACATTCCAGTTAAAGTACTGTTTGATACGGGCGCATCACGAAGCTTTATTGCAAATAATGCAGTTAAGAAGTTGGATTTGATTTTGAGAAAGCTCAAAGAACCTATCACTGTCCATAATCCGGTTGGGGGTTCTCTCGATCTTAGCTGGATTTGTGGGGTGCCTGTCTCTTTTTCCTGCTATAAGTTCCCTACCATCTCTATCATCATGAATTTTACTGAATTCGATCTTATTTTGGGATTGGATTGGTTAACAAAATATGAAGCAGAGGTTAAATGTGCCGAGAGAGTGGTTAGGGCAAAGATTAAATCAGAGAATTATATCACCATACCATGTGAAGGTCCGAATTCAGATAGAAAAGACTTTTGGTCAGCTCTTGATGTTTCTCCTACTCAAATAGAACGTATCCCTGTAGTCGCAGAGAATATTCCGGACCTCATAAAAGATATTCCTGTCGTCAAGAATTATGCGGATGTGTTCGAAGAAGTTGTTAGCTTACCTCCGAAAAGAGAAATTGATTTCAAGATCGCTTTAATTCCGAATGCAAGGCCAGTAGTGCACGCTATTCGGAGAATGGCTCTAAAGGAGAAAGAAGAGTTAGATAATCAAACTCGACAGCTTGTATGGAAGGGTCTAATCAGGCCTAGTTTCTCTGATTGGGGAGCAGCAGTGGCGTTTGTCCCAAAGTCAGACGGTACTCTTCGACTATGTGTAGATTATCGTGACTTGAATAAACAAACATTAAAGAACAAATATCCATTGCCGCGGACTGATGCCCCATACCACTATGTCGCCGTATATACATTTACAATCAAGAACATAATGTCGTATTGGAAGTTGGTTTCCATCACGAGTCAAGGCTAGGAATGATCTCCTGACAGATTCGAGACACTCTAGCAATACCTCAGGATTCGGACGCTGGCGAACCCTTGGATCCTGCAGGGCCGGTCCACAAATACTTTAGTGGATTAGTTATGCCTGAACACACGCTTCCCGATCCTATTGGACCTATAAATTGGCCATTGCAGCCAATAAAAATCCAAGCCACCTCATTCCATCAACCACATAAGTAAAAATGCTGGGCCGTGTGAAAACCCAACACCACTTCTAGCTAGAAAGAAACGTGTGCACTCCCTGCGTTCCCTTGTCCCGTTTTAGACTCCAACGGGGTGTGAGGCTCGCGAGATAACGAAATACACAAAGCTATGCCTAAATAGGCTATGCTTTGATCATCATCCACAGGGCTCTGCTTTTCAATAAAAGCCCCGATCAATTGCATCTTGGCATGCCACATTGACGGTCCATGCCATGCGATCGATAACTACCAATGTATAACCTTCGAGCTCGTATGTCTCAAAGAAGCGTGTTTAGCAAGAGAATAAATCCTCCGCCACCTCCGAAATATATTAATAGATATCAATTAATTTACATGGCACGAATTTCAATGTCGGACACGCATCCATTTACAAGTCCGTTCTGGGTCTGAACGAAACCGGAGTCACCTAGGTGCTCGCGTATCTGGACGATCAACAAGTTCGTCCGGACAACTACCACTTTAACCCTTTATTGGTAGCTAACCAATGCCAGGCATCAGTAGTTATCCTTTCTACATGAATATCGCCGGTCTTCAATCGCCGTCTTTAGTATCTTCGATTTTAAATTGCCGTAAAATTTATTTGAAATGAGTTGAACTCGGTCTTTTGAAATAATTTTCGAATTATTATCATTTAAACCATTTGATATCAGTAATATTGATTTTTAATGATTTTTATTTATTTAAAAATAGCTCAATATAATTAAACGACGCTTCGGGCCAATGGGCGGGCCTGACGCTGTTTATCCCAAAATTTGATTTACACTTATCTTGAAATCTAACCGTTGGATTTTGATAAAGTTTATATCATCGGAAAGATCTTCCCAAAGCGGTCCTAACGGTTCCAGTTTTAAGAAAATCCGACGGTTGGATCTTACGGTGTAATCGTTTAAAGTTACGATTGCCGAAACGCGAACTACCGCGCGAGATTCGTTAAATTTTAATTTATATTTATATATAAATATAAATCATTCGACGATTTTACTATTTTTACTGCAATTAAAGTGACAATAAACATTTCAACATTTAAATTAATTCTTTTATTTCACACGCAATGTCAATAAAAACGTGACTCTTAAATACTAGCTTTTATTTACATCTAAAATGTAAACAAAATGTAACTTTTATTATAATGTTTTGTTTACAACCAATTTTGTAAACAAAATGCAACTTCTTCCTACGGTGTTGATTTTGCATTAAAATATGCATATAAAAATGAAATCTTTTATATGTTGTTTATTTGCATCTAAATATGCAAATAAAAATGAAATCTTTACTATGTTGTTTATTTGCATCTAAATATGCAAATAAAAATGAAATCTTTTTCTATGCTGTTTATTTGCATCTAAATATGCAAATAAAAATGAAATCTTTTTCTATGCTGTTTATTTGCATATAAATATGCAAATAAAGATGTAATCTTTTTCTAAATATTTATTTGCATCTAAACATGCAAATAAAAGTGAAATCTTTTTCTAAATGTTTATTTGCATCTAAACATGCGAATAAAAATGAAATCTTTTTCTAAATGTATATTTGCATCTAAACATGCAAATAAAAATGAAATATTTTTCTAAATGTTTATTTGCATCTAAACAGGCAAATAAAAATGAAATCTTTTTCTAAATGTTTATTTGCATCTAAACATGCAAATAAAAATGAAATCTTTTTCTAAATGTTTTGTTTGCAACTTAATTTACAAACAAAAATGTAACCTTTTAAATCATTTATATTTCCATTCAATATACAAATAAAAATGTATATTCATTCTAACGTTTATGTTTACATCTAAAATGTAAACAAAATGATGGTTTTAATTCTAATGTTTTGTTTGCATGTAAAATTGCAAACAAAAATATGATTTTAATTCTAATGTTTTGTTTGCATCTAAAATTGCAAACAAAAATATGATTTTCATTCTAATGTTTTGTTCGCATCTAAAATTGCAAACAAAAATATGATTTTCATTCAAATGTTTTGTTTGCATCTAAAATTGCAAACAAAAATATGATTTTATTTCTAATGTTTTGTTTGCATCTAAAATTGCAAACGAAAATATGATTTTAATTCTAATGTTTTATTCGCATCTAAAATTGCAAACGAAAATATGATTTTTATTCTAATGTTTTGTTTGCATCTAAAATTACAAACGAAAATATGATTTTCATTCTAATGTTTTGTTTGCATCTAAAATTGCAAACAAAAATATGATTTTAATTCTAATGTTTTGTTTGCATCTAAAATTGCAAACAAAAATATGATTTTAATTCTAATGTTTTGTTTGCATTTAAAATTACAAACAAAAATATGATTTTCTTATACCAAAGCTTATTTGCGTTAGAGAATGCAAATAAAAGAATATTTTGTATTTCAAAGTGTATTTCCATAAAAGAATGCAAATAAAAGAGCATTTATATTTCTATGTATATTTGCATAAAAGAATGCAAATAAAAGAACGTTTTAATTTTCTATGTTTATTTGCATAAAAGAATGCAAATAAAAGAACTTTTTATTTTCTCTAAATATATTTGCATAAAAGAATGCAAATAAAAGAACATTCTTTATTTTTTAATATATATTTGCTTTAGCGAAATACAAATAAAAGAACAATTTTATTTCAATGTATTTTTGCATAAAAGAATGCAAATGAAGGAGTAACTTTTCTCGATTCAATGATATTAAAAAAAAGTGACAAATTTTTCATTGTATTGACACTTCTATTTCAATACAATAAAAATGATAAAGTAATGTTTTATGTTAAATTGATAATCCTAATTCAATGCTCAAAAATGTAAAAAAGATATTTTAAATATTGAATTGACAATCTATTCAATTCAACAAATATGATCAAGATAATAATTTTATATTGAATTGAAAAGCTTATTCAATTCAACAAAAATAATCCAAATAATATTTTGATGTTGAATTCGGAACCTAATGCAATTCAACATAACAAAACGATTTATTTTATCGGAATGGCAATTCTATTCCCAATCAATGATTTTACAATATCATTTATTTTTATCGATTTGGAAATTCTAATCCAAATAAATAAATAAACAAGGTGATTATTTTCATCGATTTGGAAATTCTAATCCAAATCAATAAATAAACAAGAATAATTATTTTATCGATTTGTAAATTCTAATCCAATGAAATTCAACATAGCAAGGTGATTATTTTTATTGATTTGGAAATTCTAATCCAAATCAATAAATAAACAAGGTGATTATTTTATCGATTTGGAAATTCTAATCCAAATCAATAAATAAACAATACTGATTATTTTATTGAAACACAACCAAATCTGTGTTTATACATCAACAACAACAGATAAAACATCCACAATATCATCACACAACAGATCTGAATTTTACACATTCAATCATCACATAACAATTAAACTAAATAATTAATTATAAAAAGAAGAATTCTCATAGTCGTAAAGCAAATTGGTCCAAAATTTGAACTGCTCGGAATTGGATCTAGTCTGGACAACAGCGTAGATCTTAGTTTCACGATCGAATAGGATATGCAATTGTTCATTTTCGATATCGTATGTATTATTTATGATTTATTTAAGGTTGTAACAATTTAAATTAATAAAATAATATGCCATACTCTTCTTCTCAGAACAAGGCCGCTGTTTTTCAGAAATAGGTTCGATCTTAGGTTTAGATTTTCCGAACACCACAAGCCGTTGGACAGCGATCAGAAGATGGCACCTCGTCCAGCTAGGGGAGGCACACTCACGGCAGCAAGGGGGCCCACTCGGTGGTGCTATGGAGGCACGACGGCGAAGTGATTTGCGCGGGTTTGGGTGCGTGAGTCTCGTCGTTCGGGCCACCAGAGGTTGATCCAACCGTATAGAAATGGAGAGCTAGGAAATCTCCACAAAAAAGTCAAAAAGAGGAAGGAGATTCGATGAAGGGATTGGTGGAAATTAGTGGAGAAAGGATGGAGCGGTTGTGGCCATTGAAATCATGGTGGCGGCGGCTCAGAGACAATGAATAGTGTTTTTTAGGGTTTTCTTTGAATTATTTATAATATTTTGATGTGATTTTTACAAATAAAACCATACCTCTTAAATTATTCCAATTTCAGTCCAACCGAAGGTAACCCCAGCCAATAGCCCCTATTCTGGATCCAATGGGCTAGGTCTCGTCAGCCCAAACGACTGTCTGTGGCCTGAAATCTTTAATTTATTATTTAAATCATTTGAATAATAAATTTGATCATCTATTTAAATCCACCGGGGCCACATACGAACTCAGAAAAATCCAGAAAATTTATTTCTGGCTTTGTTTTGACGATACGGTCCTAACAAAATTAATTTCGTCGAATTCTGAGACTGTTAGAAAAATGGCTATTTTCAAGTCGATTAGATTTGACTGAAATTGACAAAACACATTTTTGTTTGCCACGCTCACATATTAATTCGAAAAATTATGAAAATTGAAACCTAGCAATAATATGACATTCTAAATCCAAAAAAAGTGGTTTTGTCGAAAACGGAGGTCGTTTGAAAAATGGCCTTTTATACGGGCTATACATTATAGTACATCGACCATCTTGAATATTCAATTGGCTATATCTTTTGATTCCTGCTATGAAATTTTGATTTTTTGGATTCGTTGAAAAGATATTTTCAAACAGATTTAGATATTTTTGATTTCACTAAAATCCGTTAAATTTTGAATCTGGTACATTCGGTCAAAGTACATGTTTGACTTTTCAAACTACCATACTATTTTTTATTTCTTTAGAAATCAAAATGAATACTTTTTCTCTAACTTCGATTAAATATGAGTTTTTAATCCTTATTATTTAAAATAAATTATTTTAACTATTCAAAATTTACTAAAATAGCAAAAATAAAAATTTTAAATTGGTTCGGATTTTCTGGTTGTTACAATCTCCCCCACTTAAAATCTTTTCGTCCTCGAAATGGAAATAGTGATAATGTAGGAAACAAACGGAAAATGCAAGGTATTATAAATGTACCTCAATACAAAAGCTACTTGGAGATGTCCACTCTGCACTTGGGATATGCCTGTTTGATGATGTCCTCAATCTCCCATGTACAGTCTCTAGGATCCCAGCTCCACTACACTTTGACTAGGTGGATCCTCTTATTCCTCAGCACTCAGGTT
This sequence comes from Allium sativum, assembly GCA_030737875.1. Classification (NCBI taxonomy): domain Eukaryota; kingdom Viridiplantae; phylum Streptophyta; class Magnoliopsida; order Asparagales; family Amaryllidaceae; genus Allium; species Allium sativum. The sequence goes on along the minus strand of CM060909.1, from coordinate 743,875,471 downwards.
TCTTTGCCCACAATCTTCACAGGCTTCCTTCTCACTGCTAGGGCCGGGGTAATCTCCAAATCTCGTTGTGCTGCTTCCTCCACAACTAAATCTGGATCGTGAACATGCTTCCTGAGTAGGGACACATGAAATACATTGTGGACCCCTGGCAACCAGTCAGGTAGCTGCACTCTATAGGTGAGAGTTCCAATCCTTTAGAGAATAGGAAATGGACCAATGAATCTCGGCGCCAATTTCCCAGTCTTCCCAAATCGAATTACACCTCTCAGTGGGGAAACCTTCAAGTATATAAGATCACCAACAGAGAATTCTAAATCCCTTCTTCGAGTGTCTGCATAGCTCTTTTGTCGTCTTTGGGCAGCAAGCAAACGCTTCTTAATAAAGTCAACTCCTTCCGAGGCTTCACGAATCATGTCGGGACCCAATACCTGTCGATTTCTGGGTTCTACCCAACATGCTGGAGATCTGCATGGCCTACCATATAATGCTTCAAATGGCGACATCTGCAGGCTTGCTTGGTAGCTGTTATTATAAGAGAATTCGACCAAGTGCAAACGATCTTCCCATGACCCTCCAAAATATAAGATGCATGCTCGCAACAAGTCCTCCAATATACAGTTCACCCTCTCAGTCTGGCCATCTATCTGAGGGTGGTAAGCAGTGCTCATATTCAGCTTAGTCCCTAGCTCTTCTTGGAAAGCTTCCCAGAACTTGCTAGCCAATATCGGATCGTGGTCACTGACAATGCTGTTGGGAACTCCATGTAGTCTGACAATCTCTCTAAAATAAAGCTGTGCCAAACTCCGAGCTGTTCTATTGGATTTGACAGGAATGAAATGGGAAGTCTTTGTGAGGCGATCTACGATCACCCATATACTGTCATTGCCTTTCCTAGTCTGGGGTAAGCCATCAGTAAAGTCCATAGAAATTTCGTCCCATTTCCAACCTGGAACCCCTAGCGGTTGCAATAGACCTGCTATCTTTTGCTGATCGCTTTTAACTTGCTGGCAGGTGGGACATCTAGAAACATAGATAGAGATATCTCTCTTCATAGATCTCCACCAAAAAGTACGCTTGAGGTCATGATACATCTTGCTCACACCCTGATGAATGTTGAGCTTAGACTTGTGACATTCGTCCCTCACTTCCTTTCTGAGTTCAAGAAGAATCGGAACACAAATTCGACCCAATAGCCTCAGAACTCCTTTGTCATCAATCTGGAAACTCGTGGATTTGCCTTCCCTGATCCTTTTGATGATTCTCTGAATAAATTCACCATTCTTTTGAAGAGCCGAGATCTTATCGATCAAGGTAGGGGTAATGATGAGATTTGCAAGGATAAGGTTGTTGCTGGCCGTATTCTTTCTACTAAGAGCATCTGCCACTACATTGGCTTTCCCTGGAGTATACAAGATGTCCAGGTCATAGGGTACAAGGAATTCAACCCAATGCTGCTGCCTCAGGTTCAAATCTCTTTCGGTAAATAGATGCTTCAAGGATTTGTGATCTGTATATACCTCGAATTTCTCGCCCAAGAGATAGTGCCGCCATATCTTTAGAGCAAATACTATGGCCATTAGCTCAAGGTCATGAGTGGCATAATTCTTCTCATGTGGTTTTAATTGACGGCTAACATATGCGACAACCTTTCCTCTTTGCATTAGCACTGCACCATTACCTTAAATAGAGAAAAAGAATAACATGTTAAAATAAGATTTGACGTTAGAAATATGTCATTTCTGACATGTTTATTTAGATGGAAAGGATAACCTTCTCTGGAAGCGTCAGTCCAGACTTTCAAATCCTGATTGCCATCAATGATGGTCAACACATGAGCAGTGATTAATTTCTGTTTTAGCTCTTGGAAAGTTGCCTCACATTCAGGTGTCCATTTAAACTTGGTATGCTTCTTAGTCAGCTTTGTCAATGGACAAGATACTCTCGAGAAATCCTTAACGAATTTCCGATAATAACCAGTCAGTCCTAAGAAACTTCTGAATTCGGTGGGCGTAGTAGGCTGCTTCCAATCTTTGACGGCCGAGATCTTTCCTGGATCTACTGAGATGCCTTCCTTAGATACAACATGGCCGAGGAATTTCACCTCTTCTTACCAAAATATGCATTTGGAGAATTTGGCTTTCAGCACATTTGTAATAACCCGGAAATCTGGACCAGTTTAAAAATTTTATTTTGGCAATTTTAGCGAATTTTGAATATTTAAAATAGATTATTTTAAATAATATCGTCGAGAAATTTATTTTGAATATAATTCGAACGTATATATTATATACGTAGTCGTTAGAATATAAATAATTATATATAATTATAATTAGAATTGAAAATGGCGCGGTAGTTCGATAATTCGATTTCAAACTTCAATTGAATGTACCGGGTGCAAAACAATCCGGATTTTAGTGAAACCAAAAACATTAGGATCTAATTGATAATATCTTTCCAGCGAATCCGAAAAATCAAAATTTCATAACAGGAATCAAAAGATATGTCTAGTTGAAAATTATGAATAGTCGCTATGGAATTCAGGCCCTTAAAAATAGGAATTTTGCAAACGACCTCGGATTTCGACGAAACCACTTTTGTTGGATCCATGATGTCAAATTATTGCTAGATTCCAAATTTCATAATTTTTCGAATCAATATGTGAGCGTGGCAAAGGAAAACACGTTTGACCAGTTTCAATTGATTTTAATCGACTGGAAAATGGCCATTTTTCCAACGATCTCAAAATTCAACGAAACTAGTTTTGTTAGGACCGTATCGTCAATACGAAGCTAGAAAATATTTTTCTGCAATTTTTCGAGTCCGTATGTGACCTCGGTAAATTGAAATGTACGTTTAAAATTCAATATAATGATTTAAATGTAAATTCATTGGAAACTGTTCGAAACGATCGAATCAGCCTGCGATAAATATCCCATTGTGTTCGGAATGGGGATAAAACGCTATGGGCGACAGGCGGTGGGCCTCGTTTTGAGGTCAAAAATAAAAGTTGCTTTTTGGTGGAAAATTAAATAAATTAAATAATCAAACTCTCTCTCCCTCCTCCTTAAATCGCTCTGCCCCCCCCCCCTTTATCTCAAAACCCGATCTCAGAAAAAAGAAAAAAGAAAGAAAAAAGTGGAGGAGCTGTCGCTCCTCCACCAGAGGTCGTCGCGGCCTGGTGAGCCACCGCCTCGTCGGAGAAACCCCCCCACCCTAGACGCAGCTCTCTCCACCCTCGATCCCCTCCTCTTCATTCCGTTCGAGCACCGCATTTTCCCCAAAACCGCAAGCGCCTGACAGTCCACTGCCCTCACCGCCTTGCACCGCCCCTGCTGGCCCCTCCGACGTCGCATACACCTCCCGCACCCACCATCGACCGCTACTCCCTCCCCCTTCCACCGCGACGTTGCTGAGACCACCCCCTCTCTTCGAAAAGTAAGTTTTCCTTTATATTTAATTTAAATCAGTTTTTATATTTAATTTAAATCAGTTTTTATGTTTAATTTAAATCAGTTTTTGTGGGTATTTACATAGTAGGAAAATCAGTTTTTAGCATACAAAAGATTAGATTTTTAAAAGGCAAAAGATTAGATTTTTAAAAGGCAAAAGATTAGATTTTAAAAAGGCAAAAGATTAGATTTTTAAAAGGCAAAAGATTAGATTTTTAAAAGGCAAAAGACGATATTTTTAAAAATAGAAAAGACGATATTTTGAGATGAGTAGTGAAGTAAAAATATGATTTTTACTTCGAGAAAAATATAATTTTTATATAAGTAAAATAGTAAAGATATCATCTTTATATGTGTAGAAAAATAAAAATGTGATTTTTATAATAATATATTTGTGAAAAGGCGAAATCTATATTTTTGAAAAGGCGAAATCTATATTTTTGAAAAGGCGAAATCTTTATGTAGAGTGTAGCGAAGTAAAAATGGGATTTTTATATATTGAATAGCGAAGTAAAAATTCGATTTTTATATATTGAGTAGGAAGTAAAAATTCGATTTTTATATATTGAATAGCATAGTCAAAACTTGATTTTTTATATATTGAATGACGAAGTGAAAATTCGATTTTTAAATATATGAAGCGATTATAAAAATATGAATTTTAAATTGAAAGTGAACAAATAAAAATGTGATTTTAATTTTAAAGACATCAGTATATAAAAATGTGATTTTTATATGTGTAGTGAATACGGGCAACGAAAGTGACAAAAAGCGAGAACGATGAAGATTTCTATCAATGAAGAGTCGTGGTATTGGGTAGCTATCGGTGAGAATTTCTCACCTTTCAATTTCATTTTCTAGATATATATATATATATATATACTAGGATGCAGACGGTGTTTAGTAGCACCCGACACAATCGTCCACAGACCATGGACTTGTTTGTTTGATTGCAAAAATTAGTTAGATTATTTGATTGAAATTGAATTGTTGGGTGAAATGAATGGATTTGATTGATGTGTGAATGGCGTGGGCCTTCACTAGACCGGGGATAAGGCTAGGCCTCGTCCCGTTTCTAGTATCGTGCCGTTATGCCGCCGAAATTTTCTAAAATAAGTTAGAAAAATAAAATTATCATTTTATTTAAAGAATGAACTGAATAGAAATTCATATGTTAAAATAAAATGTTTTATCATTAAAAATATAATTTTTAACGTGAATATGAATATAGTGAAAGTGAATAAAATAAATATTCGTTTACAAACCGGACGGTTTGTTGATGTACACCTATTTGAAGGACATTGATTGGGTCGATAAATTTTACACATCGCCCAACTGCACAAATAAAAATCTTTGTTTGTTGACTTGAAACCCCACATGGGTGTTGGGATGAAATTTGAAGTTCACTCATCCTGATTGACTAAATATGTCGATCGATTGATTGACAGGCTGTTATAAGCGTTAGATATCTATATTTGATGCTTATACAGTGTAGTGCACTTTGGTTGATGGTTGATTATTTTTCAATGCTATTGTATACGTGTGATGTATGAAAATCCATATAATTAACATTATATGGTGATTGATTGGGCCTCATTCCAATTTAGAAAATAAAGAATATTATAAAATAAATGTTCATGTGTTGACTGTACTCATCCGTTGAGATTAGTCATGTGTTGAACAAAATATTTTTATAATAAAATTTACATCTTTATCAATATAATATAAATGTTCATGTGTTGATAGTACTCATTCGTTGAGATTAGTCATGTGTTGAACAAAATATTTTTATAATAAAATTTACATCTTTATCAATATAATATAAATGCTCATGTGTTGACTGTACTCATTCGTTGAGATTAGTCATGTGTTGAACAAAATATTTTTATAATAAAATTGTCATCTTTACCAATATAATATAAATGTTCATGTGTTGACTGTACTCATCCGTTGAGATTAGTCATGTGTTGAACAAAATATTTTTATAATAAAATTTACATCTTTATCAATATAATATAAAGGTTCATGTGTTGACTGTACTCATCCGTTGAGATTAGTCATGTGTTGAACGAAATATTTTGATAATAACAAATATTTTGATAATAGGAAATATTTGAAATAGAATATTTGAAAATAGAAATACATTAAGCCGTGTTGATTAGATTGACGCCATTTTGACGTGAAAGATATTTATATCGATTTTATTCATTTCGAAATGAATTGAATTGAAAACGATTTCGAAAAGAATTGAATTGAAAACGATTTCGAAATGAATTGAATTGAAAACGATTTCGAAATGAATTGAATTGAAAACGATTTCGAAATGAATTGAATTGAAAATGATTTCGAAATGAATTGAATTGAAAACTATATCGAAATGAATTGAATTGAAAACGATTTCGAAATGAATTGAATTGAAAACGATTTCGAAATGAATTGAATTGAAAACGATTTCGAAATGAATTGAATAGAAAACGAATTTGATTTCAATTGAATATATAACGAATTTGATTTCAATGGAATATATAACGAATTTGATTTCAATGGAATATATAACGAATTTGATTCGAATAGAAAACCAATTTGAATTGAATCGAATAGAAAACGAATTTGATTTCAATTGAATATATAACAAATTTGATTTCAATTGAATATATAACGAATTTGATTTCAATGGAATATATAACGAATTTGATTCGAATAGAAAACCAATTTGAATTGAATCGAATAGAAAACCAATTTGAATTGAATCGAATAGAAAACGACTTTGGAATTGAATTGAATTGAAAATGAATTCAAATTGAATTGAAAGCGAATTGAAATGAATTCAAATTGAATTGAAATTTGAATTGAATAGAAATGAATTTTAAAACGAATTTATAAAGAAGAATTCAATTTTGATTTGAATTGAAATGGAAGTTGAAATTGCTTTTGAAACGAATTTAAAACTACTTATATAATTCATTTTAAATAGTAATCGACGAAATATATATTATATATATAATATAATGGTCTGAATAGAACGCGCCGCGCCGCGGCAGTTCGTAAATTTCGACCATTTATTTCAAACGGACATTACGGGAGATCCGACCGTCGGATTCTCCTAAAACCAGAACCGTTGGGTTCGTATCGAAAAGAGCTTTCTAACGAATATTAGAAATTTGAAATCTAACGGTTGGATTTGGAGATACGTCCAAATCAAATTCGAAAAAGGTCGCTGTAAGTGCAGTTCGATGGCCGTTGTTGCAAATCGACTGTACAGGCCTTGATAAAATTATTAAAAATATCAATAATTTGTGTAAAATCATAAGAAATGATTTGGGAGAAATTGGGATGTAAAACTCCATATTTGAAAAGATAAAAATGGATTTTTATCGAAATGAACTAGTTTTGAACTAAATTTAAAACCCAATTATTTTTAAATAAATAAATTAGATTTATAAAGGGGTTTTAAATAATCGGAATTTCTAATATATTTGATTGGATTTGAAATGGGTTTATCGTGAACGGTGTTTTAAATAACACTAGTTCTTTAACCCGACAACAAATAGAATGTGATTTGGGTTTGTCGTGAACTGTGTTTTAAATAACACCTAGTTCTTTAACCCAGTAAAAGGAGTTTTAACGAATCTGCAATTAGATTGAAATGTAAATCTATAATCTAAATTATCAAATTTAGAAATGAGCGAGAATGGAGTATCGCCAGTTTTACCCCAAAGCGATAGTTAAATCTTTAATTAGATTTGAACGTGAAATGGTAATTAATTTTACCAACAACACTGTGGTGTTAGATATGGAGTATTACCGGTTTTGCTTCATGGGATGAATAGGTTGGGATTGGGAAATAAAATAAATAATTACTTCGTTACGGTTCACTAATCTCGACTAGTTTAGAAAACCATAATTTGGTTTGAAACGACATCCAAAGGAAGATTAAAGGATAAATTTTAAAGAATTTATCTTGGATAAAATTAATGGGAACTTTTTCCCAAAAGATGTGGATATTTAAATAACAGAATATTCAGAATTGGAATGAGGCGTATGTTGTGTTTGTGTAACATTTGCTTTCAATATACGCGGGATGTTCGGAAAGTCCGGGTTTATACCCATTCTGAATAACTGATTGGACGGTATGTCGAAGATGAAGACGGTGATTGAAGACCGGAAGTCTTCACATCGTTTGGGTGATTACTGATGATCTTGATTGGGCTGTACACCCAAGATGAGGGAATCAGTTGGTGGTCGTCCAGACGTACTTGGAGATCGATGGATATGCGAGGAAAGTGCCTCCGGTTTCGTTCAGACCCAGAACGGACTTGTAAATGGATTGTGTGTCTGACACTGGATTTTATTCTGTGTTGATTGATTTCTATTAAATATACATCTGTTTGGCGGCGGAGAATTTATTCTTTTGCTTAACGCCCTTCTCTGAGACGTACGAGCTCAGAGATTGTATATCGATAGATATCAATCACATGGCATGAATTGCCTATGCGGCACGCTAAGATGCAATGATCAAGGCTTCTGTTGAAAAGAAAAGTCTTGTGGTTGATGATCAAAGCACGCCTACGTGGCAGCTTTGTGTGTAACGTGAATTCGCGAGCCTCACACCTCGGTATGAGTTCAAAACGGGATACGGGCCGTTGGGAGAGCACGACGTTTCTTTCTAGCTTTGGTGGTGTCAGTGACTTACCAGCCCTGACATTTATATACTTTTCACCTTTGTGGTTGTTGGAATGAGGCGCCTTGATTATAGGTCTGTAAGGACCGGGAAACGTGTGTTCAGGAATAAATAATCCTCTAACGTAAGTGAGGACCGGCCCAACCGATCCAAGGATTGCCCAGAGTGTGTAGTCCTGAGGCATTTGCTAGAGTGTCTCGAGCGCGGAGAGGAGCTTGCCCCTTGCCTCGACTCATGACGGAAATCCAATTTCCAATACGTGTAATTCGGTTTTAATTGTAGAACTAGTATGGCGACATGATAGATGGTACCCATGCCGCCTATGGTTGATATTTATGATTGAAAATGTTTTGACACTATACACTTATTATAGTATCAAATGATTTGTTTTAAATGTACCAAGCATTTTTGGCTATTATAAGGGAAAACCCTATCCTCCGGCTTGCGTTGCATTGTGTGATGGGACCTGGGTCTTATAATAGCTTCATTTTTCGAAAAAGCATTGCGTTGTTTATTCTATGCACTGGTATTCTTGGGAGGAAACCCGTTCCGTGTTATACGGCGTGGTCCCTTGAATTGCTATCTTTAAAGTAAAGTTTTAAATAACTGTTTTAGTTCTCAAACCAGTCACATGACTGACCTGGAGTTTATTGTTTTAACCTAAACTCTGGGTGCCCCTATTTTCCACACGGGCAGCTAGTAGTTTTGGTTTTGCAGATTTATATTCACAGGATCCTGGTTTACAGCTGGAATGATATCCGGAAAGCTCTGTATCCATGTATCACCTTCAGTTGTGCTTTGTATTATTTTTCCGCTGCTATGTAATCTATTGTAATCTCTGATATTTATCGAATGTAATTTATTCATTTATACTCTGTATATTCTTGTATTCTGATGCATTGTTGTAATATACAATGAAATGTTCTTCCGTCTGCGTTCTATTTCGTCTTGTACTCAATTCTATCCGTGCTTTCCTTTACGGGGAAGTTCGGGTCGTCTCAACATTTCTATGCAAAATCTCCAAGACTTCCTTCAGATGTTTTTAATGTTCAGCAGTGGACTTAGATAAGATGAGAATATCGTCGATGAACACCAGCACAAATTTATTTAGAACATCTCTGAAGACTCTATTCATCAGATCTACGAAGTATGCTGGAGCATTGCATAGACCGAAGGGCATTACTAGCCATTCATAAAATATATCTGATCCTCTGAAAGCTGTGAAAGGCACACATTCTTCGGCAATGTGTAATTGGTGAAAACCTGTAGCTAGGTCCATCCTAGAGAATACTCATGCTCCGTTCAAGCGGTCTAGCAGATCATCAATGCGGGGCAGGGGGTATTTATTTTTCAGAGTCTGCTTATTTAGATCACAGTAGTCCACACATAGCCTGAGGGTACTGTATGACTTTGGGACGAAAACCACTGCTGCACCCCAGCTTGAGAAGCTAGGCCTGATCAGAACCTTCCACAAAAGTTGTTTGGTTTGATTACTCAGCTCTTCTCATTCTTTTGGCGACATTCTCCGAATGGGATGCACGACGGGCCTTGCATTAGGGACTAAGTCAATTCTGAAATCGATTTCCCTATGCGGAGGTAAGCTGTCTACTTCTTCGAACACATCTGCATAGTCTCTGACGATAGGAATATCCTCAATAGAAGCAGGAGTGACTTCTAGAGAATACCATAATTCTTTCCTATCCGTGGCTGAGCCGTGGCATGGAATAGCAATGATGTCTCCAAATGTTGTTTTGATTCTAACTACTATTTTAGCACAAAGTAACTCAGCCTCATATTTCACTAGCCAATCCATTCCAAGTATGATATCATACCCGGAGAAATTCATGATGATCAGATTAAAAGGAAATTGGAAGTAGGAGTAAGAAACAGGCACTCTACAATACTGTTCAAGAATAAGTGAGCCTCCTATCGGGCTATGGGCTCTAATAGGTCCTTTGAGTTTTCTGGGTTTCAATTTAAGCTTTTTAATCGTGTCAATAGATATGAAACTTCTAGATGCACCCGTGTCAAACAAAACAGTAATAGGGATGTTTTTAATGTTAAGGGTACCTCCTAAAACATCAGGCGTACCTGCTTCTGAAGAAGTCGGTGCAGTCGCTCCTTCGTAGACATGGGCCACCTGAGATTCCTTGAGCAAAGGGCAATCCTTGATGAGGTGTCCAGGTTTGTGGCAGTTGAAACATTCCCTTGGGCCACGGGGATTCTATCCACTGCTTTGACTCGGTCCAGACTCGTTCCTTTTGGGCCTCTCCGGAGCTCGGCACTCGTAGTCAAAATGTCCTATCCTTTGGCAATTGAAGCACTAGAATTTGGATCTGTCTCTCTTCTTCTTCTCCTGGGACTTGGCGGTGGAAGAGTTGCCCGCCTCAGTTTTCTTGTCCGACTCCTTCTTCTTATTGTTGTCTTGGTTCTTTTCTTTCTCTTGCTAGGAACCCTTCTGATCAATCTCTTCAAATCTGCAAGCCATCTCGATTACCTTAGTAAATGGGCGCTCGATGTGTACAGTCACCCTGTTATGGTATCCCTTGCCAGACCATTAATAAACCTTTTATTCTTATGTAGCGGGTCTTGGACTAATTCTGGGGTGTATCTGGAAAGCTCATCAAATTTCTTAACATACTCTGAAATAGTCATGCTCCCTTGCTGGAGGTGGGCGAACTCATCGTGAAGGCGCTCAACTTCGTGGGGTGGAATGAACTTCTCATTGAATAGCTCCTTGAATTTTCCCCAAGTCACATCAGCCTCATTACCTCCAACCATAGCTATTTCCCACCAAATTTGGCCTAGCCTTTCAGAAACCAAGTTGCCATGAATCGTTTTCTGTGATCCTCGAGCTCTAAACCTTCCAAAATCTTTTCCATCATCTTAAGTCATGCTTGCGACTCCGTCACCGTCTCTTGGCCAGTATAATGCATCCCTCCTAGATTCTTTGTTTTCTTAGCCACTTTGTCAAGATCGAATGCATGTGGGGGTGGTGGTGGTGTCTCAATTTCAGGGGAGGCCTGTTCCTTTTCTTGGGCTGTAGAAGTCTCATCTTGGGCAAGTCCTCTTGCCCCACCTCTGCCTCATGCTCTAGTGCGGGCTCTAGTACTCATTTCTCAATTAGTCTGCATCATCAAGGAATGAGTCAAACCAAGAGAAATGATAATTTTCAAAGGAAATATTTAAAATAGAGACATATGACGAAATGATAATGATGTAATGACTGATTAATATGTGCTATTCTGTTGTGCACATTCTAGGACATTACTAATCCTATCTCTAATGAGCTACACGTCTTAGAATACTACTGATTCTGTTAAGACGAATTGTTCTAAAAATATTATACTCCAAATGCTAAGGTAAACCTTTAGCTCTGATACCAAATGTGACGACCCAAACTTCTGTAGAATGAAAGTAAGGATAATCATAGGAGTATAATAGAATTTAAAACAATAACTGATCACAGTTACATAGCAGAACATATAAATCATTTGCAGCGGAAATGAAATGTCATCACAAATATCATCATAGAACATCAGAGTACGCAGTACAGGATACACTTAGCAATACAGATGTCTCAAAATAGAGAAAGAAATAAAGTCTCAATCTCCCAAAATACATCAATATCCAATACTATCTCAAATCTCAAGAAGAAAATAAAATATAAAAATGTGACGGCCCGCCCCGCACCAACCGACATTTACTCCAAGTGTGCGCTGTACACATGTCCAACTGGCACGGAACGGTCGTCAGAAGAAAGGAAAGAAGAGAATAAACTAATCAAGGAACCTGTAGAATGTCTCACAGCGCATGGAATAAAATATAATAATAACATACTTGACATAAAACAGGCGAGACAGTGCATAAGCTGATAACTAATAATCAATGTCAACATCAGAGCAGCGGAAATCCAAATAAAGCTTATTACAACTTTCCAAATTTTCTGTCTCTAACAAAAGAAAACTAAAGTAGAAGATGCACCACCAATGCCCAAGCAGTGATCTTCAACAATACAGGGAGAATACTATATATGTTACGTGGAAGCCTCCTGCTCGTCTCCGGATCATCTACCCGTGCATCACCAGCTAACCTGTCTCTAGTCTGCTCGTGTGAGCACCCAGAGTAATAAGAAGAGACATAAAACTCTGGGTCAGACATAAAGCCTGGTGTGAGCGATAAGCATCTAAACAGAATGATAACAGGTATACTAAACCATACCTGAACCTGGACCTGCAACCAAAGAGTTAGTACCACATACCGTACAATACTCTAAGGTGCCATAATAAACAGTGTAAGAATATGGGGGTGGGGTGTGCATGTCATAATGATAGCAACCAAATCAACCATAACAACCATCCTCACATCTCTCACTCAGTGCGTAAAGCATACGATATCTACCACTTTGAAACACTAGACAAACTGAGGCAACGACGAATTCCGACTTGTAGAAACCCTGCTATGACCAAGCTAAACATATGGAGTCATGACCAAACATTTCAAGGACCCACTTCGTTGGTTGTAGCCCTTGGTTCTACCGATGCCATAATGGCCCTGAATCCGCCTTCGTACCTCCTACCATAGTGGTTCAAAGCTATAGACGTCGATAACTCCTTGGCACACGTCCCGCAGCAAAGCCCAATCATAAAGCCCACTCATTGGTTCCCAGCTGGATCCTGAGTCAAAGCTCCTCATTTGGACTTCCTTTGCATCTCGGGTTTTGATCGAATTGGAGTGGGTCTTCAAAAGAGTCGTCGCGCATTAATAGTTCTAGAATTCTGTTCGGTTTGGTAGTCACCACCTTTATCGGTTCGGGTCGGTAGTCATCACCTTCATCGGTTCGGGTCGGATACTCCACTTCGGGGTCGGGTCGGTTCAGTGATTCTCCCCCTTCAGATATCGGTTCGGTTCGGGTGTCTCTGCTTGAGTTCGGCTCGGAGGTAGTTCATCCGATCCGATTCTTTCTATTTAACTTGTTTGCCTGCTCCGATCCGTCCTGTTCCCTTTCTCCGATCCGATCTGCTCTATTGCTCCGATCCGATCTTCTGTCCAATTCCAACTCTAAGCAATGGCCTTCCTTCCTGCCAAACCTCTTCCAGTGACAAGTCCCAATCCAGTTCGGATTCCCTTGGTCAGTTCACTAGTCCGATCCGACCCCTGCTCCGATCCGAATCGGTTCGGGACCTGCACATTTCTGCAACTTTCCAGCTAGCTTTCTACGCCATTCGACGACGTTTTCGACCAATTTAACTATTCTAATCAATCATGAAACATACCATAGAGTCATAGCAACATAGCAAACTAACCACAAACACCAAAACAATGAATTCATATGTCAAAATGGATCAAATGTGCCCAAAACCCCTTATTTTCCCTTAAGCATGTTAAGTAAAACTAATCATAGGGTTAACAAAACTTAATCAAATTGAACCAAATTTCTAACAGAGGCATAAAATATTATTTACGAATTTCTAAACATTTGTCCAGAATTTATTAGTGTATAAATTCGCTAATCCTCACTAATTACCCTTAATTAACCGTAATTAGTGTCAAAATGATGCTATCACTCACCTTGGCCACAAAATAAAACACCAAATCTGAAATATCCTCTGTTTGGGTCGAATTTCTATGTATAGCAGCAGCTCCAACCTTGCTTTGTTGCTATTTGGCCTTGTTTTGATGTAGTTTAGGCTTAATCTTCACTAAAAATGTGTTTTGGAGTGGTTTTAGAGGATGGAGGCCATTACTAAGGTCTCAAGGAGGTTTGTGGCGGCTCAAAACTGAAATGAAAGTTATAACCTAACCCCAATCAGTCCTCCTATACCTCTAAACCCGAAATTCCCCTGTGGGCCTAGCTGCTAATCACCCGGTTAAGCCCAATTAAGCTGTTTTTCACCATCTGAAACTTGTTTCAGCCATATCTCCCAAACGGTAAGTCCGTTTGGCTAATGTGACCACTCTACGGAAAGAGAAACCATCATCCGAAGCCAATGGAAGTGGTTTCAGGTCAAAATTCTTTTCCAGTCAAAAGTTATGGCCAAAACAGTGCCAACTAGGGGTAAAATGGTCATTTGAAAATCGGGAAAAATCATGAACATGGGAAATGACCCCAATAGTCGTCTCCCAAAGTTACATGACCATATGACTTCGTATGTGAAAGAAATAAATATCCTACGATCCTATGATGCATAGAATACGGGTCGTTACACTCTCCCCCCCTTAAGAAATTTCGTCCCCGAAATTCCTTAACCCAAAACATACAAAGGATCCTGCATGCCTAACAACCACGTACAACAATCAAACATGCAAAACAAGCAAACAAGCCTATCCTAGCATGCGGAAAACTAAATCGAAGTCAAAATCTTACCAGACAAAGAGTTCTGGGTGTGTCTTCCTAATGTCCTCCTCTGTCTCCCAAGTACAATCACTCTCGTCCTCGCTCCACTGTACCTTGACTAGCTTCACCGCCTTCCTTCGAAGTTGCTTCATGTCGTGCTCGACAATACGGGCCGGCTTGCGGTTCCCAACCGCCTCGGGTTCTACTTCGAAGTCCTCTAACAGATCAGGTGAAATAGTCATATCTGAGTCGTGAACGAACTTCCTTAGTTGGGAAACATGAAATACGTTGTGAACTCCCGCCATCTTCTCCGGTAAGTCAATTCTATATGCCAAATTCCCGACTAGCTCAAGAACAGGGAATGGGCCAACAAATCTTGGTGCCAACTTGCCTCTCCTGCCAAATCGTATTACGCTTTTCAACGGAGAAATCTTGACAAACACCAAGTCGCCAACGGAGAATTTTAAGTCTCTTCTCCTCTTATCAGCATAACTCTTCTGCCTATCTTGGGCAGCCTTCATTCGTTGCTGAATGATCTTGATCTTATCTGAAGTTTCCCTCACCACATCTGGTCCAAGCATAAACTTCTCGCCAGTCTTTATCCAACATGATGGTGAGTTGCATGGTCTTCCGTATAAAGCTTCAAACGGAGCCATACCGATACTGGATTGGTAGCTATTATTATATGCAAACTCTACTAGATGTAAATGGTCATCCCATGATCCACCAAAATCCAATATACATGCTCTCAAGAGATCTTCCAAAATACGATTCACCCTCTCCGTCTGACCGTCGGTCTGAGGATGATATGCGGTACTGAGATGTAACTCTGACCCTAGAGCTTCTTGTAAGCTCTTCCAAAACCCACTAGTGAACAACGGGTCTCGGTCACTCACAATGCTTTTAGGTACTCCATGGAATCTCACTACCCACTTCATATACAATTCTGCTAACTTAGCTGCCGTTCTGGTCGATTTGACTGGTATAAACCTTGCACTTTTAGTCAGTCGATCTACAATTACCCAAATGCTGTCATATCCCGATCTAGTCCTTGGTAAACCATCGATGAAATCCATCGAGACTTGCTCCCATTTCCATTCGGGAATTTCTAAGGGCTGTAACAAACCACTAGGCTTCTTTTGCTCGGCTTTAACTAGCTGGCAATTCATGCATTTGGATATAAACTTCCCAACGTCTCTTTTCATTCCTTCCCAGTAGTAAGTCTGCTTCATATCTCGATACATCTTGTTACCACCGGGGTGTATAGTTAGCTTTGAGTGATGACATTCTCTAAGCACTTCATCTCTCAATCCATTGACATTGGGTACAACAAGCTTTCCATTCTTTCTAAGCCATCCATCTCGATCAAGCCCATACTTGTTCATCTCCTCATCGATATCCATCTCTAATTTGGAGATGATTTCCAATACATTAGGATCGTCCCTCTGACTAGAGCCGATCCGCTCAATCAAAGTGGGTCTGATCGTCAAACTTGCTAACATTTCTGGATTCAATTCGCACTTTGGTCTGAAATCAAACCCCGCGATAAACTCCAGTTGCTTCCATTCAAGGAACATAGCCCCTAAGCTGGCATGTCTTCTACTCAATGCATCAGCCACCGCATTGCCCTTTCCTGGTGTGTATGCGATGTCAAAATCATAGGAAGCTAAGAACTCTAACAATCTCTGCTGACGGAGATTTAAATCCTTCTGGGAGAATAGATACTTCAGCGACTTATGATCTGTAAACAGCTCAAATCTTTCTCCCAAGAGATAGTGTCTCCACATTTTTAACGCGAACACGATCGCTGCCAATTCTAAATCATGGGTAGGGTATCTTCTCTCGTGCGGTTTCAATTGCCGACTTGCGTAAGCTACAACCCTACCGCCTTGCATCAATACAGCACCCAGTCCGGTACCACAGGCGTCCGTGTATACCGTCATCTCTTCATCCCCCTTAGGAATGACTAACACTGGTGCGCTTGTCAACTTGTCCTTTAGACTTTTGAATGCATTCTCGCACCTCTCATCCCAGACAAAAGCTTGATTCTTCTTGGTCAACTGGGTCAATGGTGTTGCTATCTTGGAGAAACCTTGGATAAACTTACAATAATATCCCGCTAACCCCAAGAAACTTCTTACATCTGTTGCATTCTTGGGCGTAGGCCAATCCTGTACCGTAGCCACCTTTGCCGGGTCCACGGCAATACCATTCTCTGATACAACATGGCCCAAGAACCTCACTTCCCTCTTCCAGAAGTGACACTTCGAAAACTTTGCTTTCAATTGGTGTTTTCTCAACACCTCCATCACTATCCTTAAATGTTCCTTGTGTTCTTCCTCTGTCCTCGAATAGACCAAAATATCATCAACGAACACAAGGACAAACTTATTCAACTGATCTCTGAATACCCTATTCATAAGATCCACAAAATATGCTGGGGCATTGGTCAGCCCGAATGGCATGACCAACCACTCATAAAATCCAGACGGCGTCCGAAATGCCGTTTTAGCTATACTCTCAGCTTCCACTCTAAGCTGATGAAAACCTGTCGCGAGATCCAACTGAGAGAATACTCTCGCGCCACTCAACTGATCGAACAAATCATCTATCCGCGGTAGAGGATACTTGTTCTTCCTCGTCACTTTATTCAACTCGCGGTAGTCTACACACAAACGAAGGGAACCATCCGCCTTGGTAGCAAACACAACTGGTGCTCCCCATTCAGAAACACTCCTTCTGATAAATCCCTTCTTCAAAAGATCGCTGACTTGCACCTCGAGCTCTCGCTGCTCTCTTGGTGCCATACGACGAAGTGGCATCACTATAGGTCTGGCATCTTTTACCAAATCAATACGGAACTCAATCTCTCGGTGTGGTGGAAGTCCGGTCACTTCTTCGAAAACATCCGGATACTGGCCAACCACGGGCAAACCTGACAACTCACTATGCGGAATGTCGAGGGAGTTTAGAAAACTAGCCAATACCCCCTTACTGGGTAGACCACCAAACACTATCCTCCGCCCATCATCCGCTCTAGCTGTCACCAACAAGCCCTCACAGTCTACCACCACCCCGTATCTTTGCAGCCAATCTACTCCCAAAATAATGCCAAACCCAGTAAAGCCCAAAACAAAGCAATCACAAACAAACATGCATCCATGACTCGATAAGACCACATTACGACAAATCATGCTAAGGCTAGTCGAACCACCAATCGGGTTCGTCACTACTAAAGGTCTATCGACAATCTCGGGCTCCAATCCCAACCTATCTACCAGGTCACTAGATATGAAAGAACTGGAAGCTCCGGTATCAAACAAAACTCTAACAGGAACATCATAAACAGAAAGCATACCTTGAATGACGACATTCTTTCCCTTCTCTGCCGCAGTTGGGGCATTCGACGAAGAAGGAATAGCATTAAGGGCATATGCTTTCACCATTTGCTTTTCTTTAGGGGGCTGTGGACACTTGTCCTTGTGATGTCCCATTTGGCCACAGTTGAAGCACTTCCTATCCGCTGGCTTGGCCCGACAATTACTAGCATAATGGCCCTTCTTACCATAGCTGAAGCACTCCACATCTTGCTTATTCCTTTTCTTCTGGCCATCTTTAGTCTGATTCTGCTTTCTCTTATTCTGGGAACCGCCCTTGCCTCCACCACTTGCTTGTGGCTTTGGCTCATCTGCAGATGCAACCTCAGTCTTCGACTTAGGGTAGAGACTTTCTGATCTTAATGCTTTCCCCACAATTGACTCAAACGTCTCATCGATGTGGTTAATAAGCTTTTCCCCTAAGTACTGATCCAAACCAGTTATGAATTTCTCATTCTTCTTCTCGGCAGTATCAATAAGAGATAACCCATACTTCGACAAAGTGTTGAATTCAGCAATGTACTCCGAGACAGCTCTGCCATTCTGCTTGAGCTTCAAGAACTTCTTAAACAGCATTGACTTCTGAGCAGCTGGAATGAACTTCTCACTAAAGCGAGCCTTAAACTGCTCCCAAGTAATCTGATCTTCGGGAGTAGCTGCCTTTATAGCATTTCACCAATTCATTGCCCGCCCTTGCAGCTGACGGGACGCTAGCTTCCTCTTCATCGCATCTTCGATACCTAAATCCTCGAAGATACGTTCGCAACTATCCAACCAATCTTGAACATCCGTGGCCGATTCCGTTCCGTGAAACGACTTCCCACCAAGGCTAGTATAATCCTTATTCAGCTTGGCGAAGTCGACTCTTGGCGCCTGCACTATTGGACCACCACCATTTCCACCATTGGGAGCTGCTCTCTGTACATCTCTAAGCATCTCTCTCATGAGGTCAGTAAACATCGTCCTCATGTCAGCAGCATTCCCATTATTGGCTCCCCTACCAGCACCTCTAGTATATCGGCTCATCGTCAATCTGAAAAAGGAAACGATTAACGACTCCATAGTGGTGCTAGTGCAGTACGACTTCATCCTTATACTACTAATAGTATATATATATATATATAGCTTTTTAAAACTCAAAATAATCACAAATACGCTCTCTCGTATATGTATATTATCTCTCCCTGATAACTTCCCTAGGTTAACTACGCAACCTAGAGCTCTGATACCAAGTGTAACGGCCCGCCCCGCACCAACCGACATTTACTCCAAGTGTGCGCTGTACACATGTCCAACTGGCACGGAACGGTCGTCATAAGAAAGGAAAGAAGAGAATAAACTAATCAAGGAACCTGTAGAATGTCTCACAGCGCATGGAATAAAATATAATAATAACATACTTGACATAAAACAGGCGAGACAGTGCATAAGCTGATAACTAATAATCAATGTCAACATCAGAGCAGCGGAAATCCAAATACAGCTTATTACAACTTTCCAAATTTTCTGTCTCTAACAAAAGAAAACTAAAGTAGAAGATGCACCACCAATGCCCAAGCAGTGATCTTCAACAATACAGGGAGAATACTATATATGTTACGTGGAAGCCTCCTACTCGTCTCCGGATCATCTACCCGTGCATCACCAGCTAACATGTCTCTAGTCTGCTCGTGTGAGCACCCAGAGTAATAAGAAGAGACATAAAACTCTGGGTCAGACATAAAGCCTGGTGTGAGCGATAAGCATCTAAACAGAATGATAACAGGTATACTAAACCATACCTGAACCTGGACCTGCAACCAAAGAGTTAGTACCACATACCGTACAATACTCTAAGGTGCCATAATAAACAGTGTAAGAATATGGGGGTGGGGTGTGCATGTCATAATGATAGCAACCAAATAAACCATAGCAACCATCCTCACATCTCTCACTCAGTGCGTAAAGCATACGATATCTACCACTTTGAAACACTAGACAAACTGAGGCAACGACGAATTCCGACTTGTAGAAACCCTACTATGACCAAGCTAAACATATGGAGTCATGACCAAACATTTCAAGGACCCACTTCATTGGTTGTAGCCCTTGGTTCTACCGATGCCATAATGGCCCTGAATCCGCCTTCGTACCTCCTACCATAGTGGTTCAAAGCTATAGACGTCGATAACTCCTTGGCACACGTCCCGCAGCAAAGCCCAATCATAAAGCCCACTCATTGGTTCCCAGCTGGATCCTGAGTCAAAGCTCCTCATTTGGACTTCCTTTGCATCTCGGGTTTTGATCGAATTGGAGTGGGTCTTCAAAAGAGTCGTCGCGCATTAATAGTTCTAGAATTCTGTTCGGTTTGGTAGTCACCACCTTTATCGGTTCGGGTCGGCAGTCATCACCTTCATCGGTTCGGGTCGGATACTCCACTTCGGGGTCGGGTCGGTGTCCTCCTCCGGGTCGGGTCGGGTCGGTTCGGTGATTCTCCCCCTTCAGATATCGGTTCGGTTCGGGTGTCTCTGCTTGAGTTCGGTTCGGAGGTAGTTCATCCGATCCGATTCTTTCTATTTAACTTGTTTGCCTGCTCCGATCCGTCCTGTTCCCTTTCTCCGATCCGATCTGCTCTATTGCTCCGATCCGATCTTCTGTCCAATTCCAACTCTAAGCAATGGCCTTCCTTCCTGCCAAACCTCTTCCAGTGACAAGTCCCAATCCAGTTCGGATTCCCTTGGTCAATTCACTAGTCCGATCCGACCCCTGCTCCGATCCGAACCGGTTCGGGACCTGCACATTTCTGCAACTTTCCAGCTAGCTTTCTACGCCATTCGACGACGTTTTCGACCAATTTAACTATTCTAATCAATCATGAAACATACCATAGAGTCATAGCAACATAGCAAACTAACCACAAAAACCAAAACAATGAATTCATATGTCAAAATGGATCAAATGTGCCCAAAACCCCTTATTTTCCCTTAAGCATGTTAAGTAAAACTAATCATAGGGTTAACAAAACTTAATCAAATCGAACCAAATTTCTAACAGAGGCATAAAATATTATTTACGAATTTCTAAACATTTTTCCAGAATTTATTAGTGTATAAATTCGCTAATCCTCACTAATTACCCTTAATTAACCGTAATTAGTGTCAAAATGATGCTATCACTCACCTTGGCCACAAAATAAAACACCAAATCTGAAATATCCTCTGTTTGGGTCGAATTTCTATGTATAGCAGCAGCTCCAACCTTGCTTTGTTGCTATTTGGCCTTGTTTTGATGTAGTTTAGGCTTAATCTTCACTAAAAATGTGTTTTGGAGTGGTTTTAGAGGATGGAGGCCATTACTAAGGTCTCAAGGAGGTTTGTGGCGGCTCAAAACTGAAATGAAAGTGATAACCTAACCCTAATCAGTCCTCCTATACCTCTAAACCCGAAATTCCCCCGTGGGCCTAGCTGCTAATCACCCGGTTAAGCCCAATTAAGCTGTTTTTCACCATCTGAAACTTGTTTCAGCCATATCTCCCAAACGGTAAGTCCGTTTGGCTACTGTGACCACTCTACGGAAAGAGAAACCATCATCCGAAGCCAATGGAAGTGGTTTCAGGTCAAAATTCTTTTCCAGTCAAAAGTTATGGCCAAAACAGTGCCAACTAGGGGTAAAATGGTCATTTGAAAATCGGGAAAAATCATGAACATGGGAAATGACCCCAATAGTCGTCTCCCAAAGTTACATGACCATACGACTTCGTATGTGAAAGAAATAAATATCCTACGATCCTATGATGCATAGAATACGGGTCGTTACAAAAAAGGAAAGATCTTCCAACGTCCTCAGCAGCAAGCTTGAGTCCAGAAAACATCCCTACCTGAAACCTGTCAATTGGCTACCTGTGTGGAAAGAGGGCACCCGAGTTTGCAAAGTGAAACAAACTACGAGTCTGTCATGGGACTGGTATGAGAAATCTTACTAAACTAATAATATGGCTAATCACTGGGCCACACCGCTATCGGTGAACGGTTTTAATTCCATTGGATTGCCAGTGCATAAGTTTTATAAATTTTTAAGTCAAAAACAACGCAATGCTTTTTATAAAATGAAATCATTATAAGCCTCAGGTACCATCACACAATGCAACGCAAACGTAGGATAGAGTTTTACCTTATAATGATCAAAAATGCTTGATACGTAGAAAATAACATTTTTAATATTATTATTAGTGTATAGTATGTTTCAAAAATACATCAAAGTAAATGTATCAATCCTAGATGGCATAGCTACCATATACTATGTCGCCGTATATAGATTTATAATCAAGACCGTAATGTCATATTGGAGGTTGGTTTCCATCATGAGTCAAGGCTAGGAACGATCTCCTGACCGATTCAAGACACTCTAGCAATGCCTCGGGATTCGGACGCTGGCGAACCCTTGGATCCTGCAGGGCCGGTCCACAAATACTTTAGTGGATTAGTTATGCCCGAACACATGCTTCCCGATCCTATTGGACCTATAAATTGGCCATTGCAGCCAATAAAAATCCGAGGAGCCTCATTCCATCAACCACATAAGTAAAATTGTCGGGCCGTGTGAAAACCCAACACCACTTCTAACTAGAAAGAAACGTGTGCACTCCCTGCGTTCCCTTGTCCCATTTTAGACTCCACCGGGGTGTGAGGCTCGCGAGGTAACGAAATACACAAAGCTATGCCTAAATAGGCTATGCTTTGATCATCATCCACAGGGCTCTACTTTTCAACAAAAGCCTCGATCAATTGCATCTTGGCATGCCACATTGACAGTACATGCCATGCGATCGACAACTACCAATATATAACCTTCGAGCTCGTATGTCTCAAAGAAGGGTGTTTATCAAGAGGATAAATCCTCCTCCACCTCAGAAATATATTAATAGACATCAATTAATTTACATGGCACGAATTTCAATGTCGGAGACACATCCATTTACAAGTCCATTCTGGGTCTGAACGAAACCGGAGTCACCTAGATGCTCACGTATCCGGACGATCAATAAGTACGTCCGGACAACTACCACTTTAACCCTTTATTGGAAGCTAGCCAATGCCAGGCACCAGTAGTTATCCTTTCGACGTGAAGATCGTCGGTCTTCAATCGCCCTCTTTGGTATCTTCGACTTTAAATCGCCGTAAAATTTATTTGAAATGAGTTGAACTCGGTCTTTTGAAATAATTTTTGAATTATTATCATTTAAACCATTTGATATCGTTAATATTGATTTTTAATGATTTTTCGCTATTTTTATTTATTTAAAAATAGCTCAATATAACTAAACGACGCTTCGGGCCAATGGGCTGCCCTGGCGCTGTTTTTCCCAAAATTTGATTTATACTTATCTTGAAATCTAACCGTTGGATTTTAATAAAGTTTATATCGTCGGGAAGATCTTCCCAAAGCGGTCCTAACGGTTCCAGTTTTGGGAAAAATCCGACGGTTGGATCTTATGGTGTAATCGTTTAAAGTTATGATTGCCGAAATGAGAACTACCGCGCGCGATTCATTAAATTTTAATTTATATTTATATATAAATATAAATATAAATATAAATATAAATCATTCGGCGATATTACTATTTTTACTGCAATTAAAGTGACAATAAGTATATCAACATTTAAATCAATTCTTTTATTTCACACGCAGTGTCAATAAAAATGTGACTCTTAAATACTAGCTTTTATTTACATATAAAATGTAAACAAAATTTAACTTCTATTATAATGTTTTGTTTATAACCAATTTTGTAAACAAAATGCAACTTCTTCCTACGGTGTTGATTTTGCATCAAAATATCCATATAAAAATGAAATCTTTTCTACGTTGTTTATTTGCATCTAAATATGCAAATAAAAATGAAATCTTTACTATGTTGTTTATTTGCATCTAAATATGCAAATAAAAATGAAATCTTTTTCTATACTGTTTATTTGCAAATATGCAAATAAAAATGAAATCTTTTTCTATGCTGTTTATTTGCATCTAAATATGTAAATAAAAATGAAATCTTTTTCTAATTGTTTATTTGCATCTAAATATGCAAATAAAAATGAAATCGTTTTCTAAATGTATATTTGCATCTAAACATGCAAATAAAAATGAAATCTTTTTCTAAATGTTTATTTGCATCTAAACATGCAAATAAAAATGAAATCTTTTTCTAAATGTTTATTTGCATCTAAACATGCAAATAAAAATGAAATCTTTTTCTAAATGTTTATTTGCATCTAAACATGCAAATAAAAATGAAATCTTTTTCTAAATGTTTTGTTTGCAACTTAATTTACGAACAAAAATGTAACCTTTTAAATCATTTATATTTCTATTCAATATAAAAAATAAAAATGTATATTCATTCTAATGTTTATGTTTACATCTAAAATGTAAACAAAATGATGATTTTAATTCTAATGTTTTGTTTGCATCTAAAATTGCAAACAAAAAAATGATTTTAATTGATGTTTTGTTTGCATCTAAAATTGCAAACAAAAATATGATTTTCATTCTGATGTTTTGTTTGCATCTAAAATTGCAAACAAAAATATGATTTTAATTCTAATGTTTTGTTTACATCTAAAATTGCAAACAAAAATATGATTTTCATTCTAATGTTTTGTTTGCATCTAAAATTGCAAACAAAAATATGATTTTAATTCTAATGTTTTGTTTGCATCTAAAATTGCAAACAAAAATATGATTTTAATTCTAATGTTTTGTTTGCATCTAAAATTGCAAACAAAAATATGATTTTAATTCTAATGTTTTCTTTGCATTTAAAATTACAAACAAAAATATGATTTTCTTATACCAAAGCATATTTGCGTTAGAGAATGCAAATAAAAGAATATTTTATATTTCAAAGTGTATTTGCATAAAAGAATGCAAATAAAAGAGCAGTTTATATTTCTATGTATATTTGAATAAAAGAATGCAAATAAAAGAACATTTTAATTTTCTATGTTTATTTGCATAAAAGAATGCAAATAAAAGAACCTTTTATTTTCTCTAAATATATTTGCATAAAAGAATGCAAATAAAAGAACATTCTTTATTTTGTAATGTATATCTGCATTAGTGAAATGCAAATAAAAGAACAATTTTATTTCAATGTATATTTGCATAAAAAAATGCAAATGAAGGAGTAACTTTTCTCGATTCAATGATATAAAAAAATTTACAAATTTTCCATTGTATTGACACTTCTATTTCAATACAGTAAAAATGATAAAGTAATGTTTTATGTTAAATTGATAATCCTAATTCAATGCTCAAAAATGTTAAAAAGATATTTTAAATATTGAATTGATAATCTATTCAATTCAACAAATATGATCAAGATAATTATTTTATACTGAATTGACAATTTTATTCAGTTCAACAAAAATAATCCAAATAATGTTTTGATGTTGAATTAGGAATCTAATGCAATTCAACATAACAAAATGATTTATTTTATCGGAATGGCAATTCTATTCCCAATCAATGATTTATTTTTATCGATTTGGAAATTCTAATCCAAATAAATAAGTAAACAAGGTGCTTATTTTCATCGACTTGGAAATTCAAATCCAAATCAATAAATAAACAAGGTGATTATTTTATCGATTTGGAAATTCTAATCCAAATCAATAAATAAACAATACTAATTATTTTATTGAAACACAACCAAATATGTGTTTATACATCAACAACAACAGATAAAACATCCACAATATCATCACATAACAGATCTGAATTTTACACATTCAATCATCACATAACAATTAAATTAAATAATTAATTAATTATAAAAAGAAGAATTCTCATAGTCTTAACGCAAATTGGTCCAAAATTTGAACTGCTCGGAATTGGATCTAGTCTGGACAGCAGCGTAGATCTCAGTTTCACGATCGAACAGGATCTGAAATTGTTCAGTTTCGATATCGTATGTATTAGTTATGATTTATTTAAGGTTGTAACAATTTAAATTAATAAAATAATATGCCATACTCTTCTTCTCAGAACAAGGTCGCTGTTTTTCAGAAATAGGTTCGATCTTAGGTTTAGATTTTTCGAACACCACAAGCCATTGGACAGCGATCAGAAGATAGCACCTCGTCCAGCTAGGGGAGGCGCACTCACGGCGACAAGGGGGCCCACTCGGTGGTGCCATGGAGGCTCGGCGGTGAAGTGATTTGCGTGGGTTTGGGTGCGTGAGTCTCGTCGTTCGGGCCACCAGAGGTTGATCCAACCGTATAGAAATGGAGAGCTAGGAAATCTCCACAAAAAAGTCCAAAAGAGGAAGGAGATTCGATGAAGGGATTGGTGGAAATTAGTGGAGAAAGGATGGAGCGGTAATGGCCATTGATATCAAGGTGGCGGCGGCTCAGAGACAATGAATAGTGTTTTTTAGGGTTTTCTTTGAATTATTTATAATATTTTAATGTGATTTTTACAAATAAAACCATACCTCTTAAATTAATCCGATTTCAGTCCAACCGAGGGTGACCCTAACCAACAGCCCCTGTTCCGGATCTAATGGGCTAGATCTCGTCAGCTCAAACGACTGTCTATGGCCTGAAATCTTTAATTTTTTATTTAAATCATTTAAATAATAAATTTGATCATCTATTTAAATCCACCGGGGCCACACACGAACTCAGAAAAATCCAGGAAAATTATTTCTGGCTTTGTTTTGACGATACGGTCCTAACAAAATTAATTTCGTCGAATTCTGAGACTGTTCGAAAAATGGCTATTTTCTATTTGATCAGATTTGACTGAAATTAACAATACACATTTGTGTTTGCCATGCTCACATATTAATTCAAAAAATTATGAAAATTGAAACCTTGCAATAATTTGACATTCTGAATCCAACAAAAGTGGTTTCGTCGAAAACGGAGGTCGTTTGAAAAATGGCCTTTTATATAGGCTATACATTATAATACAGCGACCATCCTGAATATTCAATTGGCCATATCTTTCGATTCCCGCTATAAAATTTCGATTTTTTGGAGTCGTTGAAAAGATATTTTCAAACATATTTAGATATTTTTGGTTTCACTAAAATCCGTTAAATTTTGAATCCAGTACATTCGATCAAAGTACAGGTTTAACTTTTCAAACTACCATACTATTTTTAATTTCTCTAGAAATCAAAATGAATACTTTTGCTCTAACTTCGATTAAAAATGAGTTTTTAATCGTTATTATTTAAAATAAATTATTTTAACCATTCAAAATTTACTGAAATAGCCAAAATAAAAATTTTAAATTGGTTCGGATTTTCCGGGTTGTTACAATATATTATATATATTATATATATTTAATGGCCTGAATACAACACGTCGCGCCGTGGCAGTTCGCGAATTTCGACCATTGACTTCGATTGGACATTACAGGAGATCCGACCGTCGGATTCTCCAAAAATTAGAACCGTTGGGTTCGTATCGAAAAGAGCTTTACAACGAATATAAGAGATTTGAAATCTAACGGTTGGATTTGGAATTATGTCCAAATCAAAATTGGAAAAGGTCGCTGTAAGTGCAGTTCGATGACCGTTTATGGAAATCGACCGTACGGGCTTTGATAAAATTATTAAAAATATCAATAATTTGTGTAAAATCATAATAAATGATTTGGAAAGAATTGGGATGAAAAATTCCATATTTGAAAAGATAAAAATATATTTTATCGAAATGAACTAGTTATTCACTAGAATTAAAATCCAATTATTTTTAAATAAATAAATTGGGTTGGGAATGGGTTTTAATATAACCAAAATTTCCAGTATATGAATGGGAATGGATTTGAATCGAAATAATCTTTGGAATATTTCGATGTTGGATTTTGTGATTATACAGATATTGTTATGGAAATTTGAAAGATATATATACATAAATATCGTTATTTCCAATACGATATTTGTTGGCTTCATAATTTGATATTGAATATAAGCCGACATATTTTCTATTCAGCGCCATGTATTTAATATCAAATGGGATTATGGGTTTGTCGTGAATGGTGTCTTCATTAACACTGTTCTTAAACCCAGTGAGAAAATAATAAATCTTTTAATTAAGATTATTGGAATTTCCGGTTAATTAACATTTAATTGGAATTGAAAATGGAATGTGAATTGGGTTTATTGTGAACTGTGTTTTTAACAACATTCGTTCTTTAACCCGACTTACAATGAAATGTGATTTGGAATTTATAAATCCTTTTATTAAGATTTAATGGAAATTTCTAAAGTAAAGTTTTCCAATTTAATAAAATAAATTGGAATGGAATTGAATTCGATTTGGTAATAATCGAAGTGAACTTCTGTGGAGGAAGACTGTTACTATATAGGGAATTTAAGAGGCTTTGCCATTATTCCATTTATATTATTGGTCGGATATGGAAGTTTATATCGATTATATATATTGATCAGTTTTGCGTGAAGATTCCATTGTTAATGGAATGTTATTTTGGGTTTATCATGAGCTGTGTTTTAAATGACATTAGTTCTTTAACCCAGTTAAAGATAAGATTAATTTCTTAACTTTGAATAATCATTAAGTAATGATTTTTGGAGATTAAAACAGAATTAGAGTTTTAATGAATCTTTAAATAGATTGAAAGGTGAATTTGATAACTAAATTTATCAAATTCAAGAAATGATCGAGAATGGAGTATCACCAGTTTTGCTCCAAGCGATAGTTAAATCTCTAATTAGATTTGAACGTGAAATGGTAAATAATTTTACTGATAACACCGTGGTGTTAGAAATGAAGTATTACCAGTTTTACTCCATGGGATGAATAGGTTGGGATTGGGTACAATAATAAATGATTACTTCGGTAAGGTTCGCTAATCCCGACTAGTTTGGATAAACCTTAATTTGGTTTGAATTGATATCCGAAGGAAGATTAAAGAATAAATTTAAAGAATTTATCTTTGATAAAATTAATAGGAACCTTTCCCAAAGTATAAGAATATTTGAATAAAAGAATACTCGGAATTGGAACGAGGCATATGTTGTGTTTTTATAGCACTTGTTTATTATATACGCAAATTATTCGAAAAGATCGGGTTTATCCCAAATAACTGAATCGGCGATGACTCGACGATGAAGACGGTGGTTGAAGACCGGAGGTCTTCACATCGTTTGGATGATTACCGATGTCTTGATTGGGCTGTACACCCAAGACGAGGTAATAAATAGTGATCGTCCAGACGTACTTGGAGATCGACCGGATATGCGAGGACCTCTCTCCTATATTGGACATATGGGACGAGGAATAAGGTGCCTCCGGTTTCATTCAGACCTAGAATGAACATGTAA
The DNA here is from genome assembly GCA_030737875.1 of Allium sativum. Taxonomy (NCBI): domain Eukaryota; kingdom Viridiplantae; phylum Streptophyta; class Magnoliopsida; order Asparagales; family Amaryllidaceae; genus Allium; species Allium sativum. The sequence continues at coordinate 743,846,295 of CM060909.1, read as the reverse complement.
ATGGATGTGTTTCTGACATCAGATTTCATTCTATGTGACTGATATACATCGATTGCATAGCGTGAATTGCCTGTATGGCATGCTGAGATGCAAATGATCAAGGATTCGGCTTTAATATAACATAGCTTTGTGTATAGCGTTAATTCGCGAGCCTCACACCCCGGCGTGAACCAGAAACGGGAGAGGACTTCAGGGAGGGCATGCGTTTCCTTCTAGCTAGCAGTGGTGTCTGGGTTTTGCAAGCTCAGACGTTTTACTTATGTGGATGATGGATAGCGAGGCGCCTCGGTTATATCAGTCACTACGGTACCGATGGATGGTTTGGTCGATATATGACCAGTTTACGCCCCATAGGGCGGGGAAACGTATTGTTCAGGCATTTTAATCCACTTAATGTGGACCGGCCTTGACGATCTAAAGGCTTGACTGAGTACTTGCCTGAGACATGGGCTAGATTGTCTCGAAGCAGTAAAGATGATCCCTTTTCCTTGGTTCATAGACGGAAATCCAACTTTCAATACGTGACATTTCAGTTTTGATTGTAGAGCCTAGTATTGGCGACATGATAGATGGTACCCATGCCGCCTAGGATTGATACATTTATATTTGAAGTTGTTTTAAACACTTTGCACTTATAATAGTATCAAATGATTTGTTTTAAATGCACCAAGCATGTTTGGCTATTGTAAGGGAAATCCCTATCCTTCGGCTTGCGTTGCATTGTGTGATGGGACCTGGGTCTTATAATAGCTTCATTTTTTCAAAAAACATTGCGTTGTTTTGTTATATGCACTGGTATTCTTGGGAGGAAACTCATTCCGTGTTATATGGCATGGTCCCTTGAATTACTTTATTTTAAAGTAAAGTTCAAATAACTGTTTTAGTTCTCACACCAGTCACATGACCGACCTGGAGTTTATTGTTTTAACCTAAACTCTGGGTGCCCCTATTTTTCACATGGGCAGCTAGGAGTTTTGGTTCTGTAGATATTATATTCACAGGATCCTGGTTTACAGCTGGAATGATATTCAGAAAGCTCCGTATTCGTGTATCTCTTTTAGTTGTATTTTGTATTATTTTCCGCTGCATTGTAATTTGTAAATCTCTGATATTAATCAAATGTATATTATTTGTTCATACTCTGTATATTCTTGTACTCTGATGTAAATTGTTGTAATAAGAAATGAAATGTTCTTTCGTTTGTGTACTGATTTGTCGTGTTCTCAGACAATCCGTTCTTTCTCTTCTCTTCGGAGACTGGGGAAGTTCGGGTCATCACAAAAACACACTAGTTTAAAGGTATCAGACAACTTGATTTTAAAGCTAAAATCTTTTCAAAAGAAAACGATAATCGTAAGACCAAATCTACACATAAATACAGACAGTATTTACCTTACGACAACCCAAAACATTTTTGAAATCAATATCTTTTCCGATATTATAATAATGTCTAAATATATATAAATATCAGTCTATCAGAACGCTTGCATCTCACGCTCTACATATATAGTATACAATTAAAACCGTGGATCTTATTGGAGAATGGATTTCCATGGAAAGTTATGGGAAACCACCTTTCCGACAATATACCTTCGGAGATGAATACATTGGGGTTCAACAAGAACATCTTGCAACCCAGGCTAAACATGACCCTGTAACGACCCAATGGTTTTCGACCTGAAAATCGACATAAATACCTTAACTGTAACTCATGTCGACCTTCCAAACACCGAAAACACTGGAATGTTATTAGAAAAAATTTAGAGGGTGAGATAAGAAATAAATAAATATTAGAATAGAAGAAGAAGAAGAAGAACCAACACAAAACAGAATCAGAGTCTCACATCGCAGCGGAACAAAATATAAGACAGAAATAAAACTTTATTGAGAGCTTTAAAAATACTTACAATATCAGAGTACATCACACAACGGGACAGTTATAATAATCTGTTCCCATATACAACACAAAGCGGAATAGTAGCTATATAATATCATACGTCTGGATTCTTCCAGCTCGTCTCTTCACAGCATTCGATAACCTGAACCTGTACAACCCGGGCTAACCCGAGCATTTACAAAACACCGGGTCAGTCTGGTGAACCAGAGTGAGAAAACTCGCACAGTATTAAGGGTATCACACAACTTGATTTTTAAGTAAAAATCTTTTCGAAAGAAAAGAATAATCGTAAGACCAAATCCACACATAAATACGAACGGTTTTTACCTTACGATAACCCAAAACATTTTTGGAAACAATATCTTTTATGATATTATAATAATGTCTAAATACAAGTAAATAACAATCTAGTGGAACGCTTGCATCTCACGCTCCACATATATAGTATACAATCAAAACCGTGGGCGCTTATTGGAGATTGGATTCCGACCTTGACAAGGTATGGGACCACCTACCGATAGTGTATCTCTAAAGGCGAATACACTGGGTTCAACAAGAACGTCTTGCAACCCGGCCCTTGCATGACCGACCACTCATTTCGCTTGAGTGTATCGAATGTATATCACCAACGGTTGGGCTCAAACCACCGTTTCCCGAAAAGGGACAGCATCGAAATAGATTAAAGAAGCAAATAAGATTTTCTCTAGATAGGTGATTATACACCCTAATGGGAGCGACCCACATAACCATGTTGTCTGCCCGATTTTTGTCATTTATCGGTTGTTGAGGCTTGAGGTTTAGATTAACCTTTGACACTTGGTCATCATTCACTTTGAATGCCACATCGTCAGATCCGCCAGATATCACTAATTGACGTCCACAAAAATACTCTGTGGTTTAGCTAAGAGAAGGTATACGGCCTTCTTTGCCATCAACAGAAATAAGTTTGAAGAAATCAACGTACGTAATTCCTTTGGAAATACTTTGTCAGACATTCGTCTATACAAGTCATCCAGGAACAGGATGAACCGAAGGTACTCTCCTACTGCATCCAATAAAGGAATCACTCCGTGGATCAGTAGCGAGAAGTCCTTGCAACCTGTAGATTTCAACCACGAAAGAACCACAGTTTATCTTTGGGAGCTAACCAGAAATTATTAGTAGTTCTTCCGCTTATGAAGATCTACGGTCTTCAATCTTCCATCTCGATCATCTTCTGATATCTTCACGTATTTTCTGGTCGGAATGGTTTTCAAATATGAATTCGATCCCGGTCTTTCCGTACCAACAATCGTATTGGACAGATTTGATAGTCGGTGATTTAACTATCAAAATAAATAGTGTTTCAATCATAACAATCCAATGAGTTCAATGGTTAAGTATTCAGCATTTGTTGTCCTTTTTAATTAAAAACAAATGTAATTTGAAACTCTTATATATTTCGATATTATAAATATAACTTATCGTTTCTTATTTAACATAAGATTTATTCTTTAAACAAATTCATCTTTTATATATCCAGTTTTCTATTTTTCACTTTCAAAACATTTACCACATAATTATCTAATATTGGAAAATCAATCAAATTATTTCTCGTAAACCAACATTACGAAATATTTTTTTTATTTCATTACTTGAAACACTACTCCACGCTTACTTTTATCGACTAAAGCTCGTCTTTTACATTTCCCCTTTTTACTTGAAAATATTATTATCATTTGACGCAACGCCTTTTATTCCCTTTTTATTTAAAATCATCATTTTGTATATATTTTCACCAAAAATATTTCGTTATCATTTCACTAAGGAAATAATAAAGTTTATTAACCACTTTTACCATTACAACTCATATCATTCTAGGATAATCCCGAAATCGTTCAAGTTTGGGTATTTTAGTTACCTCTCAGACCTTGACTAACAACGTTCATACCTTAAAATAAATATAAGTTGTAATTCAATACCAATATTTCATTCTAATCTCCCACTTTTATTTAATCACATTCTTAAATAATGTTAATTTAGAATTAACGATCTAACGCCTCAAACCTCTTTCATATAACTCTGGTTTATTATAAACCTTTTATCTCAATTTCCTTTTATTTAATTCAAATAATTAAGTGACATTTATTTAAGCTATAATATTTGCTTAAAAATCCCCTTTTATAACTTTGTTATAAAACATAGGATTAAACAAACCTGTTGATAAACTTCTTTCACCGATCAATTGGATTGCTTTTCACTTAGATTACTTTTAAATGAATTCCCATGAAAAGGTAATTTTCTAAATTTTTATTAAAAATAATAATTTATTCAATCATTAACTACATTAGTAGTTAATTCCTTTATTAACTAAAATAAATAATAAATACCTTTTTAAAATCTAAACAATATTCATTAAACTCTTCTATTGGGTTAATTCAATATAGACTAATTTAATGGTCAATCCCAGTTAAACTGTTAACTTAGTCAACTTAAATCTGGTTATCTCATTAACCGATTCAATCCATTTCTCCTTTTTAATTAATTTATAATTAATTAGTTAAGATAATTCCATAAAATTGTTTCTTAACAAAACCATTATCCAAATTTAACCGTTATGTTAATTTCTATTCACGTATTTCTAAATCTGATTACCATCAGCATTTGTCTTTATAAAACCAATTATTAACTTAAATAATAAATAATATATATTTATTCTCTTTATAAAATTTTATTCAAAATATATATTTCAAAACTTATCTTTAGTTATAAAATAAATTTTATAACTTCAGTTCTATCAATTTACCTAACAGTAAATTGATATCATCTCTTTAAGGCCATTCACTACCGATTACTCAACCAATATAGCCCATTGGTTAAAACACCACACAGGTTAACTTTTCATTCAATGGTCACTACCACACTCAATTATCCAATCATGACAGTTCATATATGATAATATGAAAATAAATAATATATTTGAGGAATCCGGTTGGATCCCCCCAACCTGTTCTTCCCTGTATACAAATGGTTATCTCAAATCAGATCATTCAACCATTTAACTGATAATAATGAATAACAACCATTTAATCCAACCACAAGCAAATCAACCATTCAACCAATTAAACACGTTTATTTTATAAACGTGACCAACAAGGTAAGTTAACTTTATTGGAACCACTTTTTAGAATAACGATTTGGTATTTCACTGAAATTAAACGACGGTTTAATTTCATTAGTTAAATCAGCAAATAAATATATAATTAGCAAACAGTCAACCATTGGCAAGCAGAGCACACAAAAATCAAAAACCCAATTTATAAAATATAAATAGGAAAACTGAGTGAGTTTAACTCACCTTGATTTGATTCATCGTCGAAGCAGTTGGGTTTAATTAAATTAAACAGGTGTTTAATTTAATTAAAAATCCTAGTTGATTCCAAATCTTGTCTAGATCTGTTCCATATAATAGTACTTGTCACGACGATTCCAGCAGTTTATGACTTGTCTGATTTTGATCACAGATGAATGAATTATGAATATTAACTTTAACGATTTTATTAAATAATTAGCTTATCATTAACTAAAATTAATGTTAATAAATTTACGTCTTATGCAAATGGGCTGATCAGTTTTGATTTATGTTCTCAAGTTCCCAATGTCTAGTCTTTATTCTCAAAACCCGTTCCAGTATTCACGCGTCCACTGTTCAAAACACGCTACATGTTTAAACTGTACGAAGTATAATTACTATTAGTGATAATATGATTTAAATTAAATAAATATTTCCTTAATTGCTTAATTTTTTAAGGTTAATTACGTTTATAATCCACACACAGCGGCCCGAGCGGTTTGCTTCTCACCTTAGTTGTTTTTCTCCCAGCAAGTCTGTAAAATGGGAAGATCTAGTTAATATAAATTTAATTATTAATTAAATCGTTAATCTATTAATTAGATTAAACTAACGATGAATTTACGTTAATAAAGGTGGCCGATTAGGCTCCTTCCTGTTCTTCACTACTATTTATACTGTGTCTTCTTTTCCAACACTTGCTAACTTCTCCATAGCCTATACAAATCCATGCGTTAATATAAATTTATTTAACTGATTTGAGCATCATGTAGTCAATTTAACTATAAAAAGAAATCGAATTACGTTAATGCTTACTCAATCCAAGACCGTTACTTTTTGTTCATCCTTCCCGTTCAAAAGACCGTCACCTTCACAATTGTTCCTAGGCATGCACTATACTACAAATTCTAGGCTCTCCCTTCCTTTCGAACGTACTGTATTGTTCTTCTTTGCCTCATTTATTTTCACAAGCCTTCCCCTGTTGTTTCCATTGTTTTGGACACATTCCCTTTTTATTGTTTTTCTCCTGCTCTTCGTTATATCTTGTTTCCAATATACCATCGTTCCCGGTTCAAATCAGAAATCCAGTAACCTGTTCACCAGCAAAATTCAACCCGCCATGCCATCTGCCATGATCGGATGACGATCAATCACGGCTGCCACGCGCTCTCCATCCCCTACTGTCTGCGCCCAAAGTTCCGACCAACTCGACATCCTCCGTTGCTCCCTAGAGCATCTCGAACCGCTGCAGTTTCGGCCTAAGTTCCGGCCCCTACAGATCATAAATCTCGATCACAGCCGTTCAACTTCAAGGTCTTATCACCCTCTTGCTATTTGCAGTTGGAAGTATGTGGAAATGATGTGTGAATCGATGGAAAATGAGGAAGAAAGATGGGTGTTTCTCTGCCGTCGGTTTTGTTTAGGGTGGCGGCAGATATTCTTTGACCACACATAGATAGGAATAAGGGTTTTGATTTTATCGTGATTCGTGACTGAAGCTTTTACTTTCGTTTGATGAAGAAAGTTTTCCAAACATAAAACAGCAGAGTAAAAGGTGGAGAACAGTGTTTATATAGGGACAAAATACGTGTGTGGCAAGGAGTTGAGGTAGTGCGCTGAGGAAGGAATCGATAGTGTGTTGAGAAAGAAACCAGTGCCTTGGGCATAAAGGAATTGAAAACACAGCGTGCGTCCAAAGGAATTTAAAATGTGGGCCACAAGTAAAAACGTGGGAGGCAAAGTATTACACAGTAGGAAGAATATGGATGTGGGAAGATTTATTAATAAAATAATGTACAAACCTTCGTCGTGAGAAATCCTGTTAGAAACCACTACATACGATTTCCAATCTAGATAAAGACACCTGTTCCTAACATAAAAAAATATTCCGAACCCAACGGCACTAATTTCGTCGCATTCGAAGACTGTTTCCCGGTACGTCATTTTTACACGCACCACAATGCCATTTTGGGCACTGAATTACCCGATCTTCAAAAATAACAAACTATATAGCTATCCTAACTCTAATCGTCGATACGAACTCAATGGAACTGGTTTCGCAGTCTAATTTGATCGTCTGCTCATGTTATACCCAAATATCCCTTTATTAAATTAAATACGCGCTATAGAAATTAAACGAGCGTTTATGGCTGCCGTGGTCACATACGACATCGGTTTGCCATGCCATTTAACACCATGCAATAATTTAATGTTATGGTCCCAACGAAACCGATTTCGTCAAAAACAAAGACCGTTTGCAAAATGGCCATTTTAAAGGCCTATATTTAAATAACGATTTTCACAGTGACTATTTCAAAATTTGATTTAGCCATAACTTACCATCTATAACACGAAATCTGAATTTTTCTCTTTCATATGAAAATTATCATCAACACGGTCCCAATGTTTCTCGTTTCACAGAAATCCGACTTATACCGGATCTTGTATATTCAATCAAAGTTGAAAATTCAATATTACGAACTACCGCGCGATTTCAAGCTCGATTTATATTATTAATAAATTATAACATTCAAACTTCGTTTTAATAACGAATTCAATATTAAAATCCTTTAATATTTCAAATAAAATATTAAAAATAAATAAATTAAATACTTGACGGCCAAATACACGGGTCATTACATTCTTCTCCCCTTAAAATAATTTCGTCCTCGAAATTGCTAAGGTAAGAAAGAACGTTACAAACCCATTAATTTTCAAATCCCATTTATTTGAAAATTGAAAACGATTCAATACCATATATCTATATTTTCAAAAATATCAAAAAAAATCTAACACCTTAAATTCCCGAAAAATTCGGCAGAGTCTTCCCTGCACGGAGTGACATCTGCGATATCGCAAGAACAAATAATATATATACATCGACCAACACGGTCGGAAAACAAAAATCAAACCCCAAAATTTTGTATTTTTGCGTTGGCGTACCTTTTTGCGAGCGCTATTGAGCATATTTGCTCAATGTATATGCGATTTACTCAACCAATATCAATCTGTCTAGCCATCTGGTACCTGTACTTAACTCAGTTCACATATAAGTAATAACTATATGAAATTCTAAGATAATATCTCACTAACCAACTGGTATAACTACACTAATTGGCAAGTCAAACACACAACATCAATTCATTCTTAAACACAGGGTTAAATTGTAAATTCCAATTCATATGCAGTTTCATCCCAGTTTAAATTATTTCGGAAATTATTCTTTAATTCATAATTCATTTAGCTCCATTAAATTTGTTGATTATTCCCATCGAACAACTATCATCCAATAACAAGCAATTCACAATCAACAACCAATACACCACCAAATCAATTGAATTTAAATTGAATATTAATATTTTATTTTGGTTTCACATATTTGAACATGAATCGATTAATATCTTATTGATTTCTATTTGATTATTATTTATTCATCAAATTTCCAATTTATTTAATTTCACTTAATCAGGTTAAATTTCAAATTCAAATTTTCAATTCGATTTGAATTCCCTCCAAATCGATCAATCACACTAATATTTCAATAATTTGATAAAATTATTTCCTTTCTATACAAAAATATAATTTGGGTAAAATTATTTCATTTACCCATTTTTCAGAATAATACTGTATCCATTGTCAGTTCAATGCTTCTCAACGCTTGAACTGATCAACAAACACAATACAAAACATTTGTATTTAAAATTTACAATTACGCTCTCATATATATACACTCAATCTCGATCTAGGGTATTCTAACCCAATCTCTGTCGAGTTACACCACAGAGCCAAGGTTATTACTAAACCAATAGCTCTGATACCACTGTAACGACCTAATGGTTTTCGGCTCGAAAATCAACATAAATACTGTGAACGACCCAAACATCCCTATAAAGGAAAGTCTAGATTGCTTTGAGAACAATACACATCAGGACAAAAACTGAAGAACATTTTATTGTTGATTACAACAATTACACCAGAGTACAAGAATATAACAGAGTATGAATACTTACTACACAATAGAAATACAATAATATCAGATATTTAGATTACATTTAAATAGCAGCAGAAAAATATTACAAATACACAAACGAAAGGAATACACGGATACAGAGCTTCCCAAATATTGCTTTAGCTGTAAACCAGGATCCTGTAAATATATCTGCAAAAGCTACCCGACTGCCCGTGTGGAAAATGTGGGCACTCGAGTTTGCCAATGAAACAAACTACAGGTCAGTCATAGGACTGGTGTAACACCCCGTAATTTTGTTAATATTAATATTCAAAAATTAAAGAATAACTAATCTCAGACATGAGAATTATGGGAAACGGGTTATGCCATTGTGTTCGTCTCGGAATTTTGGTTGAAATAGAGTCCGAGTTTGCATGAATTGGACTTCGTATGAAGAAGTTATGGCCATCGGAAGTTTCAGAAAATTCAAAACAGCTCGCAGGAAATTTAAAATTCAAACTGAAAAGTGCAGAAGCGGGCAGGGCGGGAACGGAAAAATTCCCGCCCAGGCAGGTCGACTGGGGGGTCGACACTAGTGTCGACCTGCCCCCCCTAGGTCGACTATAGTGTCGACCTGGGTCTGGCGGCTAGGGTTTTTGACTGAGCCTGTTTTTGACTGAGTGATGACCCATTAGGGTTTTGACCTAATCTGGTTGGCTGGGATTAGTTCTGTGTTGATCTGACGGTCTAAAATAAATCCTAACTCTATAAATACCTAGGTAGTCTCTCACCCTAATTCATAAGAAAAATAGAATAGCTACCGTCATACCACCGCCATGGAACTCAGTGGAGCCGCCGCCAACTAAGAAGGAAGAAAAGCTAATCAAATACTAATTCTACTCAATTCTAAAGAAAATCAAGACTCTTTTCTTCTATAAATTGTGAGTATGATAGTCTTAACAAGATTATTATTAAATTAATTAGGTTAAGTCATGAATGGGTTATGAGTAGATGATGTGAATTGTCATATATGTTGTTGTAAACTTTATGCTATCATGTATGTTATCAATCCTATGCTATGTATCCTATATGTTGTTGTTGGCTCGCTTTTTGACCAAGCCACCCAGGATCATTCGTAAGAAGAAAGCAAGAAACCACGTTCCCCAAGAATATGAAGGAACGGATCGCACTCTATCGACTCGCCCAGGAACGGATCACACTCTATCGACTCGCCCACGAAGGATCGCGTCTCGACGGATCGCCCCCATCTCATCAGCGAACGGCACATCCAGGCGATCCGATCCAAACTCATATTGTTGCCCAGAGCGAACCGATCCGATCCCTTGGTGCATGGCGAACCTTCTGACCCGTTCAAGCGCGAGCTAGTCTTCAGCGATCCGAATCGCACGGATCTGGCGACACGTGTCCCTAACCGTCATCTGGACCAATTCTCCCCATCTGCACGATCCGATTTTTAAGCAGATCGCGACACCTGTCCACAACGGCTAATTTGACCATTTCCTCAACGGTGGCGATGCGATCCGATGTTCTCGGGATCTGTGCCACGTGTTATCACGACCCGCCTGACAAAATCAGCTATAAATAGCCCAGAGCTTGGCATTTTTCGGGATCTTTTGGCAATATTGAGTACTGAATCCGCCATTGTTGTCAAACTACTGAAATATTAAGAGAAATCCTTGTTGTATTAAAGCATAATCAATAATATATAAAGTGGACGTAGGCTCGTTAACGTCGAACCACTATAAATCCTGAGTGTTATTTTCTTTTTTCTCGTTCTTCATTTGAAATTCTATAGCATTCATAACAATTTGGGTGTTAGGTCCAAATTTCGATCTAACATTTTTGGTGCTTTCACTGAGAAACTCAGTCCTAAAGTCTCACTATTCGCTTCTTTGAAGATTCCAGCGATTCGGACATCATGGCTGGAAAAAAAGCTAAAACTTCACAGACCAACGAAACGATTGAAGAGAGTGTGCACGAACTGGGCAACGAAGAAACTCTGGATCGCGGAGCCAGGGGGCGAACCGATCCGATGAAGACACCGCGTTTCGAGTCGATGAGAACGAGACGATCCAGGCCGCTGAAGGGGTTGTTACTCGATCCCGAGGTAACGCCTCTCAGCCTCCGCGTACCACGACCACGAGTCGACCTCAGGGGGGCGCAGCGAGTCGCCATCCATGAACCGCAGCTATCCGAACTGATGGTCAGACTACAACTCGACCTGGAAAAGGACCTATGACCCGCTCCTATCGTCCTGGAACCTCTACTCGACCCGGTTCGAGCTCTCTGCGCATAAGAGAGAGTGATGATGACCAATATGATCCTGCTGCTCCTATCACTGAGGGGGATCTCTCTCGCTTCGCCGAAATGTGGGATAGGTTGTTTGATGAGTTGGCTGCCCAAAGGCAGGAAAGTTCCATCCTGCGGCAAAATTTGATGGCTATGGATAGAAGACTTGATGAGCTAGCAAGGCAAAGAACATCGCCGGTTCGTCCACTCACCCCAGTATATTCTTCTTCGTCTGAAGAATCGCCGAGACCTCCGCGGCGACCGTATGAGAGAGCCGAAAACATAGAACAGCTTCGGTTCGGAACCCTGCCCTCACAGGAAGAAGAAGAGCTAGGGGCGGGACCCTCAAACCGTAATGTGAATGATCAAGCTACGTCTCTCAGGACTCGAGATGTGAACAGTCCTGTGCATAACAGACCACCTCAGCCCCGTCGCCGCACACGTACTCATGATAATAGGGGGCAGCGAAGCCCTGTCCGAGCCCCGGATTTTGCGACTACTTCCCGAAGAGAGATCAGAGAACCTCGTCGGGCCAGAGGTACTGACCCTGAACCTCCTTTGACCAGCGCAAATGTTGCAGCCATGGTCCACCAGATTCTGGCAGACAGCCGTGGACAGTGGAACGAAGATTGGGGGATCGACCGCAGTCACACCCCTTTCACCGATGATATTTTGGATGCGACTTTTCCAAGGCGTTTCAACATGCCACAAATGAACCGATATGCGGGAAGATCTGATCCTGTCCAGCACCTAATGAGATACTCTTGGTCGATGACCGCTGCCGCAGCCTCTGACGCTGTTAAGTGCAAAGCGTTTCCCATATTCCTGGAGGACGTGGCTTTGTTATGGTTTACTCGCCTGCCGGCGAGATCGATTTCTAGCTTCAGGGAGCTGAGCGAGAAGTTCGTAGAACAATTCCGTATCTACGCACAGAAGACAAAAAGTGTGATCGATTTATTCCTTGTCAAGTAGCGACCATGCGAGAGTTTAAAGGTGTACCTGGATCGTTTCAATTTGGCCGCTACTGAGGTTAAAGATCCTCATGAACCGACCATTGTCGCAGCACTGATTGACGGAGTAGATAAGGACACTGAATTCGGGAGGTACCTGGCAGGCAAACCGCCCCACACTAGAGAGTTATTCTACAAGAAAGCCAACGTACATTTACGCCGGGAAGAGGTGTATGCTAACTGAAAGGCTAAAACATCTGATAAGGAGGAAATTCATAGCAATGTCGCCATCAAACAGACGGGAGACAGCTCGGGGAAAGTTGAAGTTAACGTCGGAAATCAGAATTAGGGTGGACGCCAGCCAGGTAACAACAATAATAATGGTAACGGCAATAACCGGAAGAGGAACCGAGGGAACGACTCCCAGAGAAGGACTCGTCCCAGGGCCTTTGAAAGTTATACGCTAATAAGTGATACTCTGGAAAATATCTTCATGGATGCGTACGAAGTCCTCCAGAATAAGAGGCCAACTCCTAGAGAGTCGACAGAGAAAGAGCGTGAAACAGGGAAATTTTGTCTCTTTCATCAAATTCACGGCCATTCGACGAATGAATGTCGTCACCTAAGGGATGTAGTCGAAAGGCTGCTTCGAGAAGGAAAGCTAGATGAATACAGAGTAACGCCCAGGGACAGGGGGCAAGCAGTGCAGGCCCCGAATCAGAATCAAAATCAACTTGCTGCTAGGCCGACTACTCAGCAAAAAGGAAAGAATATTGTTATCAATACCGTGATCGGAGGACTTTATCTTGCTGGGCACAGTTCCAAAGCATTGGATCAATACGTCAATGCGGCCAAACAACACCTCGAGGTAGGGGAATGTAGCAACCCCGAGGACAGTACCCCGGTGAAGCAGCAGAAGATGATGACCGATGATGTTGTTTTCCGAGAACGAGAGAGCATCGGAGTCCATGCTCCAACTGAAGATCCACTTGTAATTACAGTACCCATTGGGCCAGCCACTGTTCATAAGGTTCTGGTGGACAATGGGAGTTCCGTTAATATTCTTTTCAAAAAGGCCTTTGACCAGATGAATCTCGAAATAAAAGACTTGAAACCCTGCCAAGGATGGATCCGTGGGTTCAACGGAGCATCCACCGCTCCAATGGGTTATGTAGAGTTGCCAGTTACACTTGGGGAAGGAGAACGCCAGAGAGTGAGAATCCTTCCCTTTGTGGTTTTGGATGTTGAATCGCCATACAATGCCTTCTTGGGCCGAACGGCCCTCGCAAAGTTCAGAGCCTGTATAGCCCCCTGGTGCTTGTTATTGAAATTCCCCAGAGAAGCTGGCATTGGTATCGTCAGAGGGGATCAAGTTGCTGCGCGAGCGTGTTATGTTGCCGAACTAAAGTTACTTCGCAATGGAAGGGATGTCGAGACTAAAGGCACCTCTCCCCCTTCGGGGGCGGAGACCTTATAGCAACCGAAGAGGATAATCGTTGGAGAGTCGCCCAGAGAGATGCCCGAGGATATAGATCCCAGAGAGGATCAAGAACCCCGGGGCAGAATGGCGACTCCCAACGAGACAACTGTGGATGTACCGATCGATGACAGTGACCCGGAGAAGGTCCTTAAGATTGGATCCCAGTTAGTCCGAATCTTGCTAAAGAATTGACGGATTTCTTAAAAAACAATTTGGATGTATTTGCTTGGACCCACGCGGACATGTGTGGGATATCCCCATCAATCATGAGCCATTCCTTGAGCATTGATCCAAAACATCCTCCAGTAAAGCAAAAAAGGCGAATGCTGGGCCCAGAGAGGTCCGCTGCCTTGAAAGAAGAGGTTGGAAAGCTAAAGAGTAATGGATTTATCAGAGATTCGACCTACCCGGACTGGATTTCGAATCCAGTCCTGGTAAAGAAGGGCAACGGGAAGTGGCGAACGTGCATCGACTTCTCGGATTTGAACAAAGCCTGTCCAAAAGATAGTTTCCCGTTACCTCTGATTGACCAGTTGGTAGACTCGACGGCAGGTCACGAGCTTCTCTCATTTATGGATGCTTATTCAGGATACAACCAGATTCCGATGCATGTTCCAGATCAAGAGCACACTAGTTTTATCACGGATCTGGGATTATATTGTTATGTGGTAATGCCCTTTGGTTTGAAGAACGCAGGCGCTACATATCAACGTTTGGTCAACAGAATGTTTTATAACCAGATCGGGAAAACAATGGAAGTATACGTCGGCGATATGTTGGTTAAGTCCAAGCAATCTTCTCAACACACTACTGACTTGGCAGAGATGTTCGGCATTCTTCGAAAGTATGGAATGAAACTCAATCCAACCAAATGTTCATTCGGTGTTGCTTCTGGAAAATTCTTGGGATTCATTGTCAGTTCCCGCGGTATCGAGATTAATCCAGACCAGATCGCGGCAATCAGAAACATTCAGGAACCTAGGCAAATTAGGGATGTGCAAAGCCTTGCCGGAAAAGTGGCCACACTAAGCAGATTTATCTCCAGGGCTACGGATAAGTGCATCCCCTTCTTTGAATTAATAAAACGAGGAAAACGCCACTTTAAATGGACACCTGACTGCGTAGAAGCGTTTCAGAATTTTCTCAGGCACTTGGAGAAACCTCCGATTTTATCTAAACCAATAGATCACGAGGATTTATTCGTGTATTTGGCAGTGTCATCCCATGCGATCAGCTCAGCATTGGTAAGGGAAGAGGATAAGGTCCAAAGACCTGTGTATTATGTGAGCAAAAAATTGACAACAGCAGAGCGTAATTATCCACGGATAGAAAAGCTGGCGTATAGTTTACTGATTGGCTCTAGAAAACTTCGGCACTATTTTCAGGCACATCCTATCACCATATACACTGATCATCCACTCAAGCAAGTTTTACAGAGACCGGAGGCATCTGGAAGGTTACTCAAATGGAATATTGAGTTAAGTCAATTTGATTTGAACTTTCAGCCCAGACGGTCAATTCGGGGGCAAGTGATAGCCGACTTCATAGCAGAGTTCACTGTCCCTGAAGAAGATATAGCAAACGAGGAAGTTGATCCTTCAAAGTTACTTTTCGATCCTAATGCCTGGAGATTGTATACTGATGGCGCTAGGAACGATGAAAGATCCGGCGCTGGAATAGTGCTTGAAACCCCCGAGAAACGATTGATAACCTATGCAATTCGAATGGAGTTTCATGCCACTAACAACGATTCCGAATATGAAGCTCTGATAGCCGGATTAAAGATTGCAAAGGAACTAGAAGTCACAAAGCTGAACATTTTCTGCGACTCCAAGTTAGTTGTGAATCAAGTCACTGGAAGATTCCAAGCTAAAAGTGCAAGATTGATTTTATACCTAAAGAAAGTGAAAGAACTACTGAATGATTTTGATCACTACAGCATATCTCATATTCCGCGGTCAGAGAATCAGCAGGCAGACAAGTTGGCAAAGATGGCTAGTTCTAACGATCCTGAAGTGACTGGACTAGCCCCCGTTGAAGTACTTCGGTCCCCTAGCATAGATCAGATGGAAATCGATCTGGTACTAGAGACGGAACCAGAAAGGGAGTCCTGGATGACCCCTCTAAAGAATTTCCTGATGAATGGAACGCTTCCGACCAAGAAAAGCGAGAGGCGTAAATTGATCCGTAAAGCCGCCCGATACGTTCTGCAAGGCGGAGTTCTTTATAGACAAGGGTTTTCAATGCCCCTCCTTCGCTGTATAGCCCACGATGACATCAAATGTGTGCTGCAAGAAGTCCACGAAGGCGAATGTGGCGACCACACTGGAGGGCAAACTTTGGCAAAAAAGGTATTGCGGCATGGTTATTTCTGGCCTACCATAAACAAGGATGCAGTAAGATATGCACGACGATGTGATGCATGCCAGAGATTTTCAAAGATACCTAGAGCACCTCCAAGTCAGTTAAGAACAATGATGAGTCCATGGCCTTTCGCTATGTGGGGAATTGATATCATAGGAAGTCTCCCCATAGCAAGGGGCGGAGCGAAGTTCGCTATTGTGGCCGTAGATTATTTCACTAAGTGGGTCGAGGCTGAACCACTAACTACAATCACAACCAAACGAGTGATCAACTTCATCGTGAGAAACATCATCTGTCGATTTGGGATTCCAAAGATTGTAATAACAGACAACGGAACTCAGTTCGATAGTGCTGAATTCAGGAACTTCTGCCAAAAATACCGCATCGAGAATCGGTACACCTCTGTGGCGCACCCACAATCGAACGGGCAAGTCGAAGCGGCAAATAAAGTAATTAAGTCCATTCTGAAAAGAAGAATGAAGCGGGCTAGAGCCATGTGGGCTGATGAATTGCCCTTGGCACTATGGGCCTACAGGACAACATATAAATCGGCAACAGGACATACCCCGTTCTCCCTTGCTTTTGGAACGGAAGTAGTCATCCCGGTTGAGATAATGGTACCTTCTCATCGGGTGACCTATTATGATCCAATGACCAATAATGAATTGCTCCTTGAGTCCCTGGATATGATCGAAGAAAAGAGGGATGAAGCAGACCTGCGTGCCCTGAGATGCAAACAACAGGTCGCCCGATATTACAACAAAAAGGTCCGAGCCCGAACCTGGGAACCCGGAGACTTGGTTCTGAAACATGTCTTTCCACCCCCAACTCATATGGGAGCGAAGTGGGAAGGACCGTTCTCTATTCTGAGCAAGCTTGATAATGGAACCTTCAAGCTGGCAACCGTAGATGGAAAGGAAATCCCCAGAGTGTGGAATGCCCAACATTTACGGCCATATTTAACATGAGAGTTTCAAATCTATTCTTTTGCTTTGTTAAAAAAAAACTATGTACAGGGCATGACTTGCCTAGAACAGTCTGATTCCTTAAAGCAAGAGATTATAAAGTGGACGTAGGTCATGATTCGACCGAACCACTATAAAAATACTGTGTGTCATTTGCCTTTATTGCATCATTATTTATTTGCCTGTTTATTTTTATGAAAATCAATGTGAATAATGCAGGTACGCGAAGTCCGGTGCCAACCGTTCCTCCCGTAGACTAATCGGAGGAACCCAAAGCTTTGGCAAAGGCTCCAACTGCTTGTCCGACTGGCTTTAATGCACGGAGCATGGGTTAAAGTATACACCTAGGATGAGTTTGATGAGAATGCATGATTGCAGACTGCTAGATCCGTGACTCTAACTCTCCAGAGTAGAGAGAGAGTATAAAGGACACGAAAATCAACATCCACGAATAACGGCGGTGTACCATGATCGGAGCTGCCTAAGTATAAACTCTAACTCTCCAGAGAGAGAGAGAGTATAAAAGCGTCTCCGATTGAGCGCTGAGAAAGAGCTCCTTTCCCGCTGAAGGATCTGGGTGCGAGTGAATCGCTGAGCTCGAACTCTAACTCTCCAGAGAGAGAGAGAGAGAGTATAAAGGCGTCTCTGATTGAGCGCTGAGAAATAGCTCCTTCCCCGCTGAAGGATCGGGGAGCGAATGAATCGCCGAGCGCAAAACTCTAACTCCCCAGAGAGAGAGACAGTATAAAAGCGTCTCCGATTGAGCGCTGAGAAAGAACTTATTCCCTGCTAAAGGAACAAGGGGTGACTGAACTACTGTTATCCCTTGAAATCTCCTATGCCCCCATATTCAGAAATAGGGGGCAACTTGCCGACAGTACTAATCAATCCCTAGTAAACCCCAGTCAGATGCTACAGTAACAACTGATTGGGGGGCACCATGCACTCGTATGCATACACTAAACTTTGATACAGCAGTGTAACATAGCATGAAAATTCTTCTTCCTGTTGATTGACTGATTTGTAATTATTAATAGTTGGCTAATGACTAAACAAGGAAAGTTCATTTGAATACAGGTACACAATGATGCAGGGAGAGATAAACTCTTGTTTATATACTGCGAATCAACAAAGTGAAAAACAATCTAGAAACAAAAGTGAGGACCAGTCTAACAATTACACTTCCTGGCCAGTGGAAAACCTAAAGACAAAATATCAACAAACAACAAACATCCTATTTACGCTTTGACCTCTTCTCCTGCTTCTGCCTCTCCAGCCTCTCCTTGTCGGCTTCAGATGGATCCCCTTTTTTCCTCTTCCGCTTGTCTATGAGGGGAACATCCGACTCCACTGAAGTCTCTTCTTCCACCTCTTTCCTCTTGCTTCTGCCAGAGAGGGAAGCTGGGAAGTCATCGGGGTTTGCAAAGTGAAGCTGCCGGCTGATGGATTTGGGCTGGATTTTCACAATCATACCAGTTTTGGGATCGAATTCTGCAAGAGGGACTACGTCCAAAGCCTCATCTCCCACCTTCTTTGAAGCCAACTCTTTTTCCTGTCTGGCTTTTCGGCTGGCCAAGGTTTCCTCGTCATCATCATCGGCCTTTTTGGTGCCGATAATGTCCTCTTCGTCATCTACATGACGACCATCCATGTCTTTCAAAGCTTCGATAGTCTCAGCATCTGTGGGTACATCAGTGCTAGGGGCCGGGATGCTTCTTTCTGCTGTTGTGGCCTCAGCCTATCTTGATAGATCAGCACCGACACCCTGTGAGACAGCCTCCTTCTCCGCTTCCTTTTCTTTTTCAGCACCCATGTTGACAGGCTCGCCACCTGTATAATGAGGAGCACATATTACTAATTCAATTGGTTGTTCTACCAGACAACGACAATTCGCAATTGCTTTAACAAACTGCGGGGAAAAGAGAGAGATACCTTCAGCAGATGCTCCCTCTTGAGTAGTTCCAGAGGCTCCAACAACCACGGGAGTTAGGCCCAAAGGGATTAGCAGATCATCAGGATGATACTCCTCAACTCCGGAGGTTTTAGGCTTCGCGGCGGAACTGGAACCTTCGTCAATTTTGCTTTTACCTTTAGCCAAGGTTCTCTCCTTTTCCATTTCCGCCAGGATTAGGCGTCCACCCTCTGCCTGGTCCTCAGGCTCATTGTCTCTTAGGATGCTCTTCATCAATTCATCCTCATCGATCTCTTCGACCCCCAATCTGTATTTTTCTCCCTCCACAATGGCATCCCATAAATTGGCCAAAGTAACATGATAATCTGGGATCCACGAGATGTTACGAGTTTTGAGAACCTGGCCAAGAAAATCGAAAATCATCTCTTCAAACCCCTCAATCTCCTTCTCTCTTGCAAGGAGCTTGTTGTTAGAAGCAGTGGCCAATTCAATGGCACTTTCAACGTTCTTTTCGGCAAGGGCTTCCCTTCTCTCCGCATCCGAGACCTGGTCGTTCAAAATCACCTTTTCTGCTTTAGCCAGAGCCAAACTCTCTTTTAAACTCGCTTTTTCTGCCTCCCAAGCAGCCTTTTCAGTTTCAAAATGGCCTTGCGCTGTTTTCAACTCGATGTTGGCCATTTTGAGATCTTCAACCTCCTTCTTTAAGGCCATTTTCTCTTGGCTATTGGAGTCTAGTTCTGAATGAAAGCGCTGCTTGGCATTCTCTAATTCAGTCTTGTAATTTTCAGCGTCCCTCCGTGCTAAAGCGAGCTGGGCCTGAGCATCTTCCAGGTCCTTCTCCAATTTTGTCCTAGCCCTTTCGTTATTTTCAAGTTTCGCTTTAGATCTGTGTGCTTCTATTTCGAGTGTTCGGATGACTTCCGAAAGGTTGACCGCATGTTTTTTCATCATCTCATATTGCCTGGCAACATGGCGGATATGTCCGACAACTTCGCTATCCCAGTTCTTGGGGACCGGTTCCAAGGCTGGAACAAATGTCATCCGGTCAAAGAATATGTCTGGGAATTGTTCCCGAAGCTTTTCCAACCTGCCTTGAATCTCGGAACCATGCATGTAATCCCGTGACCTTGGGGGAGCCAACTCTGGCTGACTAGAAAGAACAACATCACTTCTCTCCTTTTCAGACTCTTTGGACAAATCCTTGCCCCTATCTTTAGATTCGTGATGCCTCTTGGATGACCGGCTGTGAGAAGGAGCACTCTTTGGAGGAGTTAACTCTTTAGGAAGCTTCTTTCCCCCTGTAGGAACTGCTGGGAGTCTAGAAGGTTTGGTAGAGGTCGATTTTGGGGGAGATCGAGGTTGTGAGGAACTCGGCCTATGAGAAGGACCGCGAGAGCGCTCAGTATCTAGGCGAAGGCTGGGTGTGCCTTCACGAAGAGAACGATACGAATAAGATTTCCTGCGGGACATCGTTCCTGTAAAAAAGAGAGAAGAGCATATTAAAACTTTGAATACCCACGATATAAGAGTGCAGGGTCAGATAGTGTGAGTGATGTGTGCATCCCATATAATTCCCCCTAACAGACCCGGGCCCGGAGACAGGCTCGTCTGACCAGTTTCTCGTCCTCTAGTTGGAACACTGATCTCTTCAGGAGCAAGGAAGAAAGGCCCCTCTTCAAAGTCTTTTTCTGTATATACAACATCGGGTAGAGGAATTTTATTTAGCTCGTCAAATAACTGCTCTTCTGTCAAGTCATCGGGAGCAACGGTTTCAATTGGAGCAGAGATAGGAATTTCCTTGGACACGTCATCGCGGACCTCGTCCCCTCTGTATATGTTCAGGTCCTCATCGTCTTGGATGACTATCGGAGAAGGACTCTTGCGAAACTTAGTTGTTTCTGCCGCTTGCGAAGTTCCCTCTCCTTCCGTTGGGGGCACGTACTTATAAGGTTTGTCGCCGGTCCCAAGTCCAAATCTTCTGTCTAGAAGACGATGCTTATGAAGATTGTCATCAGTAATGCATTTTTTGATCCTTAAGAAGTCGGATCTGCTTTGATGAAGAATAGATAACTGATGGTTGTACAACGGACCCTCCATTTTCGGGAAGATGTGATCTATTTAAGACAAAGGAAAAAGTGGAAGAATGTTAATACTTAGACTCCTGGAGCAAGATATTCGATTAGGTGATCAAAGTTTACTTGATTTGAGCCATCTTCGTGAGCATCCAGCCTGTTTCCTTATATAAAACCAGTCGGACTTAGGATCCCCAATGTTGTTGTATCCGTCGTACAGAACTTTCCTATTCGCAACCGATTCAAAGAAAGAGAAATTTGGAGTTGCTGAAGAACGGTACTTGAAAAGAAAGAAGAACACCAGATCTCTGAATTAAAGCTCGGCGTGTAGGATCTCCGCATATGCAACATATAGAGAGTATAGAGATGCGTAGGCATTTGGATGAAGCTGCATTGGAGCAATACCTAGTCGTCTTAAAGTTTCGATGGCGATCGGAGGAAACGGAGGAATAGCTCCTACTAGACACATTGTTCGACTGATCGCCATATACCCTTCCGGTGCTAGGTGGGGTCTATCTTCGCTTCCAGGCGTCAAGACATCGTCCCAAGGAATTCCGTATCTTAAGCAGATTCTTTTAAGTTTTATCTCGTCAAGCTTGGATGCTAAAGAATCAGAAAATTTATCTATCCCGAGTGCGCCTGGGATCTCGTCAGGAGCTCGCTCATCAGTCTCAGAATCGTTGCTGGATGAAGTACTTTCTGTCGGATCTGATTCTATGGCTTCGTACTCAGATCCAGAATCTTCACCTCCCGGATTGATTGGAGGAATTTCAGGGTTGTACTGCTCAGGAATCTCGGATTCCGCTTTTGTCACGGATCTTGAAGAAGAGTGATCATTCGACAATGCTACTAGGACGAGAAAATATGAACAATAAGATAAACACTACCCGTCTCCCGTGTGTGCAAGTACTGGTGTGTGTACTCGTGTGTGCATTAAAAATAAAGCGTGAAAGCAATCAATGTAACACCCCACCTCCGCTAGGGTCACTCTTTTGGGGGCACTAGCTTCTGGGGGGCGTTAGAACTGGGTAAGCATGCATAATGATATATCAAGCAGGACAAGAACATAAATATATATGTAAAACAGAGTAAGTGAGAATAAAACAGCGGAATATCTCAAACCATCTCAAAACAAGTCTAGTACATCATAAAGTCAACTGCCAAAATAAACATGTCTAGTACATCATAAACAGAAATACTGAAATACATAGTGCTATCCCCAAAATAAAGATGATAAACCATAGCGAGCTCAATGTCCAGACATACATGAGCTATCCAGCAAACAAGCAAGCGATCCAAGCTAAGCACCACTATTCCCTCCCTGAGAACCTGGGGGGGGGGGGACGAAAAGAAGCGAAAGAAAACAGGTCAGTCAAAAAGACTGGTAAGCCCTACTACGATCAGTCTATAAACTGATAAAGTTAACATCATGATGGAAACTGAGATGAACATACTAGCAATAGATAAAGGTGTCATCACATAAAGAAGATTAAGCTTTGCACCACAGTGTACTAGCAAACTAACATAACAGGTATTGATCCCTCAGCCAAAACTTTGGCCCAATAACATGAGGTGACCTTAATACAAGGTCCAGCCCAACGGTCTAGTCGATCGGCTCCCTATAAACCTAACACGTCAAGTGTTGGTGTCCATACGGCCCACATATGGTTGTAGTCAGACTGTGCTGGGTCCACCTTCGGGTGTATCAAGCCCTCGGGTGTCAACCCCAGACACCTAAGCAATAATGCACAGTCTAAACCTACTGGTACCCGTGCCTCGAGTTTGTCCAACACCGGACTACGTGCACGTCCGTAGCCCGCCTGGACCCGCACCGCTGTACCACTCAGCCGTCGCTTTGGTCGCTTACATCAGTCCAGTAATCGTGCCCCGCCCTAGCCTAGCCTCTAGGGTTGTGAATGATACCAAACTGGGATTACTGCTGGAACAGACCACGTTGCTAGGGTTTTCTAAGAGGGTTAAGTGTGATTTAACCCCTCACTAATCATGGATTAAATTAGTTAAGTGTAACCAACAGTTCACCACTTAACCCCATTTAATCCCTCGTATCCCCAAAATTGGTTAAGTATTAGTGGGCCATGACTTAACCCTAATCATGAGGCATTAATTAATTTAATTGTGCCTTAACCTCTCACATTAGACTTTGTTGCGGTTACTAGTTAAGCCGGGCGGGTCCGGGTAGCTTTACACCACAACTTGGTCTAACCTCGGGTCCCAGGTACACATGACCAACTTCTCACATTGGGTCCTATTATTTGTAGCAACTAGTTAAGCCGGTCTGTTCCGGGTAGGTTTGCGCTACAAACTCAACCCAACCTCGAGTTGGCCACACTTATGTTTTCTAAGTGTCATGTCCACTTTATTTTCAAAACATAATTACAAGTTTAACAAATACTTGGGTAGACCTAACTTAATAGGTAAATTCCCAAGGGGTAGACCTAACTTAATAGGTAAATTCCCAATCTTATATTTTCATGTATTTTAAGTTTTACCCCAAACCCCCCCAACGTCATTCTATCGCTTACATATTCGTCATAACGCATAAAGGATAGAAAGAGGGAACTTGGCACAACATACATGATGAATCTTACATATCATAATAAACATGCATAACATGTTGGACTTGCATAACTTAGCATAGTGAACTTGCATAAACATGCATAACTTGTTAAACTTGCAAATCATGGCATAGTGAACTTGCATAAACATGCATAACTTGTTAAACTTGCAAATCATGGCATAGTGAACTTGCATAAACATGCATAACTTGTTAAACTTGCAAATCATGGCATAGTGAACTTGCATAAACATGCATAACTTGTTAAACATGTGTAACATAGCATAGTGAACTCGCATAAGCATGCATAACTTATTAAACATGCATAAATCCCAACTTTCATCACATATTAACTTTAGAGTTTCTAAAATGAAGGTAAGAGGGCTTACTAATATTATGAAGACACAAATCTACTAATAAAGATTGAGGAGCCCTTTATGCAAGCATATAAAAACCCAAAACAAAGCTCCAATAAGAAAACTCTTAACAAAAATTCCAAAAACTCTAGCTTAGCCAATAAAGCTTGCAACTTGATGATGTATGCAAGCTAATGATCATTCATACAACTTAGAAATGCTTGTATGAACATCAAAATCTTCATAGGAATGATTTTTGAAGAGGGTGGAGGCTAGGGTTTTGTAAGTGGAGGCCATTTGAGAAATCAATTTGACATAGTTTGGTTGCTAGAATGAATAATGAGTGATTTAGGGTAGGTTAGGGTCTTATTTATAGAAGATTAGAGTGTTTTTAGCCCTAGGATTAACCCTAGGTTAGTTTAGGTCCATCAGATTTCGGAAGTCTCCAGAACATAGCCACAAAACCAAGCCAAGATCCAAAATGGTGCGCCAGGCAAAACTGCCCGGCCACCCTGTGTCGACAGGGCTGTCGACAGGGCTGTCGACACCCTGGGGACCCTGTCGACATGCCTGTCGACATGGGGGTCCTGGAGGGAATTTTCCCGCCTGCGCCAGTTTGCCCTAATTTCCAACTTTGAACTTGAAATTCAAATCTGTTTTTGACATGGAAATTTCTGAAAACTTTGTTGGGCCTTAATCGGGTCATACGGACTCCGATTTTCGAAAACTCGGACTCTATTTCGCGTATTTTTCCAAGACGAACGCAATGGCATAGCCCGTTTCCCTTGATTCAGATTTTAGAATTAAATTCTGCCTCGATTTATGTTATAACAGGTTATTGAAAATACGGGTTGTTACATTCTCCCCTCCTTAAAGGATTTCGTCCCCGAAATCTTCAAGTTAGGAAGAACGTATCCTACCATCCAATCATCCATCTACTCAAAGCATCATCCACGAGCAATCATTGTCCTTAAAAGATTCTAAATGTTGTATGAACATATGCAAAAGTGTGTGTATATGTACTTATCTAATGCAAAGATCAATGCAAAATATGTTAGTGAAATGTATCCATATGTATGCAAATCCCTAACATAATGTATAATATCTACATGCGTGCTCAATCATACATCCATATGCAACATCCATGTGATTGCATACAAATTTCATCCAAGAATAAGCATAAACACTCATGCACATGCAATATGAGGAGTGTGTGAGCCGATCTAGTGCCTAATGTGTATCATGCATCCACGAGTAACCACTTGCAAACACTTGCAACCACTTGCAACCATCAAACATAACATGTCTCAAACACATGTTTCATCCAAAGGGTTTCTACCTAAGGTTCTCATGACAAGATTAGCACGATAACTAGATAAACATGGATAGCAAAGAGAAAGATATGCTAACAAAGGAAAGAAATTGAGAGTGTACCCTCAAAAAGGAATGGATAAAGCCCACGCATCTTCTCCTCGGTTTCCCAAGTTGCGTCTTCTTCGGCTTCACCTCATTGAACCTTCACCAACTTGACCTCTCGATTCCTTAGCTTCTTGGTCTCCGTCCCCAAGATACGAATCGGAGCTCTCCTCAAAGTTGCCTCTTTCTCTACTTCCACGTCTTCAAGAATGCTAGGTTCAACCACCTCAGCGGACTCATGTAGGCACTTTCGGAGATGCGAGACATGAAAGACATTATGCACTCCGGACAGCTTCTCGGGCAATTGCACTTTATAAGCCATCTTCCCAATTCTCTCTATGATAGGGAAGGGTCCAACAAATCTCGGTGCTAACTTCCCAACAGCTCCAAATCGGACCACATTCCGCAAAGGAGAAACCTTTACGAAAACCATATCCCTAACATCAAACTCCAAATTGGATCTTCGCTTATCAGCATAGGATTTCTGTCGGTCTTGGGCCGCTTTCATTCGTCTCCGAATCAACTCGATCTTCTCGGACGTATCTCTGATCATATCAGGCCCAAGTATGAGCTTCTCTGTAGTCTCCCACCAACATGTAGGCGACTTGCACGGCTTCCCATATAAAGCTTCAAATGGTGCCATCCCTATGCTTGCCTGATAACTGTTATTATATGCAAACTCAACAAGAGGAAGATGGTCTTCCCAAGTACCACCAAAGTCCAGAATACAAAGCCTCAATAGATCCTTGAGTACCCTATTCACCCTTTCGGTTTGGCCGTCCGTCTGTGGGTGATAAGCAGTACTCAGATTCAACCTCGTGCACATAGCCTCTTGCAAGCTATTCCAGAATTGACTTGTAAAGATTGGGTCACGGTCACTGACAATACTAGAAGGGACTCCATGAAGTCTCACAATCTCACGAAGATATACGGACGCTAGCCAAGATGCGGTCCTCTTGCTCTTTACTGGAATAAAATGAGCACTCTTCGTAAGTCTATCTACAATAACCCAAATGCTCGTATTCCCTTTCCTTGACCTTGGAAGCCCATCAATAAAGTCCATGGAGATACTCTCCCACTTCCAAAGTGGAACATCTAGAGGATGCAATAGCCCACCGGGCTTCTTTGACTCGGACTTAACTTGCTGGCAAATGATACATCTAGAGACAAACTCTGCCACATCCTTCTTCATCCCAGGCCAAAAGAAAATACGCTTCATATCTTTATACATCTTATCACCGCCTGGATGTATAGTCAACTTAGAGCGATGCGCTTCCTCTAGAACTTTTCTTACTAAATCTTCTACCATGGGAACACATAACCTTCCATCTCTCCTCAGCCAACCCTTGTCATCAACAGAATATCGAGCGAGGTGACTAGACGTCTCTCCTCGAGTCAGCTTATCCATAATCTCAACTATGTGAGGGTCTTTTCTCTGTGAAGCCCCAACTTGATCAAGAAGGGTAGGCCTGAGTTCCATAGATGCTAAAGAACCGGTCATCGACTCCATCGCCAAAAAGAAATCAAAGGTTGCCACATACTCTAAATTCTTCATCTCAACGAATAGAGGACTTAGGGTCAACCTTCTTCTACTCAATGCATCAGCCACCACATTCCCCTTGCCGGGGGTATAAGCTATTTCAAAATCATAGGACGCCAAGAATTCCATCCATCTTTGCTGCCTCAGATTCAGATCCTTCTGAGAAAAGAGATACTTCAAAGACTTGTGATCGGTATAAAGCTCAAATCTTTCTCCCAGAAGATAATGGCGCCACGCCTTGAGTGCATATACTATTGCTGCCAACTCTAAGTCATGAGTGGGATAATTCTTCTCATGCACTTTGAGTTGTCTACCGCCAAAGCATATCACCCTTCCTTCTTGCATCAGAACAGCTCCCAACCCCGTGCCACACGCATCGGTGTATACTGTAAATAATTTCCCTCCATCGGGCAAAGCTAGAACGGGTGCTGATGTGAGAGCTCTCTTGAGCTTCTGAAAAGCAAGCTCGCACTCTAAGCTCCAAGCAAAAACTGAATTCTTCTTCGTCAGTTTAGTGAGAGGAGCAGAAATCTTCGCGCAGTCCTTGATGAACTTCTGGTAAAAACCCGCAAGACCTAGAAAACTTCTCACCTCGGTTGCATTCCTTGGAGTCTTCCAATCCTGAACTGCAACCACCTTAGCGGGATCCACCGCTAAGCCTTGCTTGGATACGATATGCCCAAGGAATCTAACTTCCCTTCTCCAAAAGTGACACTTGGAGAACTTGGCCTTCAACTGATGCGCTCTAAGCGTATCCATCACCTCCCCGAGGTGCCTTGCATGCTCTTCCTCATCCTTAGAGAAGACCAAAATATCATCCACGAAGACCACGACAAACTTGTTCAAGAACTCCCTGAACACCCTACTCATCAAGTCCACGAAATACGCGGGTGCATTCGTCAAACCGAACGGCATAACAAGCCATTCAAAGAATCCATCTGGAGTTCTGAATGCAGTCTTGTCTATACTATCTTCAGCCACTCTGAGCTGATGAAATCCAGTAGCAAGATCAAGCTGAGAGAAAACAGAAGCACCGACAAGCTGGTCAAAGAGATCATTGATCCTCGGTAACGGGTGTCTGTTCTTCTTAGTCAGCTTATTCAACTCTCGATAGTCAACACATAGTCGGAGAGAACCATCCGCCTTGGTAGCAAATACCACAGGCGCTCCCCACTCAGATATACTTCGTCTAATGAAGTTCTTTTCAAGCAACTCTTTCACTTGCTTGCTCAGCTCCCGCCTTTCACGCGGAGCCATGTGCCGAACGGGCAAAGAAACAGGCTTAGCATTATCCACCAGATAAATGCGAAAATCAATCTCTCGTTTTGGGGGCAACCCCTTAACTTCTTCAAAAACATCTGGATAATCTCGGACCACCCTTACAGACTGAAGGGTTTCCTCTGACGAGTCAAGAGATTCAAGATAGCACAACATGACGGGATCCTTCGGATTGCATGAAATCTCTAAGGTGTTGCCAAGGCGAGTCACAAGCCTCACAACCCTATGCTCACAATCAAGAATGGCTCCATGTCTAGACAGCCAATCCATGCCCAAAATCAATCCGTATCCCCTGAAAACAAGAACATACGCACTACACAAGAACTCTACACTGAGTATAGAGATCCTCAGATCCTCACATATCATAGATAGATGAGCAGAACCCCCAATGGGATTCGAAACACAAACGGGATCATCCACTAAGCTAGTACTAAGGTGCAAACTATCAACAAGATCAGATGAAATAAAGCTATGTGATGCACCATAATCAAACAAGGTACGAACTGGAAGATCGGAAACATAAACAAGGTTCTCAACAGAAACACTACCTCGATCGGGAACTGGAGCGGTATTGAGAGCATGAACCTGCCCTCCTGAAGATCCAGCATGCTGAGTCTGACCCTGCCCTTTCTTCTTCGGGCATTCCTTGCTGAAGTGTCCAGCCTCACCACAGGAAAAACATCCACCACTAAGCTTCCTTTTCTTCTTCCTACAATCCTTAGCAAAGTGTCCAGGCGCACCACAGTAATTGCACTTTCCCTTGCCTTTGTTGTTGTTCCCCTTCTTGTTCTTGCTCTGATTCCCCTGACTGCTTTGACCACCTTGATTGCCTTTACCCTGAGAATCAGTCTTCTTTGCTTGAGTATCACTTGACTTGACCTCTTTCTTTCCATCTCCCTGAAGTAGAGCCATATCGACCAAACTCTCAAAAGTAGCCCCATGCGGAATATGTGACATCGCCAAACCCTGCAGCGGCTCATTCAACCCTCTAGCAAATCGAAGAGCCTTCTTCTCAGGAGTGTTTACCATATCCAAACCAAAACGGGCCAGCTGATTAAACTTGTTCACATACTCCTTGACAGACATATCACCTTGCTTTAATGCAATGAACTTCTCCATCTGTAAATTCGCCTCAGCAGAAGATAGAAACTTGGCCACAAACCTAGCCCTCAGATCGGCCCAAGTCTCGACGGGTCTCGTCCCATTGGTGACCTCCCACCAATAGGCTGCTTCGTCCTTCAAAAGCCACACTGTCAATAAGATCTTCCTCTCGTCATCAATCCTAAAGATAGCAAACAAGTCCTCAGTGTCTTTCAGCTAATTCCTAGCTTCAACAAAAGATTCCGTGCCTAGGAAATTCTTGCCTCCCATCGCCTTGAAGTCTTTACAAACCTTCGTGAACTCAACCTGAGGATGCTGAGGGGGAGGAGGAGGAAGAGGAGCCTCGGCAACAGGAGGAGGAGGAACATTAGCAACGGGAGGAGGAATATTAACTACTGGAGGAGGGGGAACAGGAACCACCGGAGGAGGGACATTAGGGGGAGGATTCTCAACTACAGGAGGAGGAGTGGGAGTAGGGTTTGCGGGGCCAGCTCCCGCCCTAGGTTCTAGAAGTCTCCTATACCAGAGTGGTACGTTTACTCCATCCGGGATGGCGAGATTCTCAGCCATACTGAAACGAAAGATAAGATAAGATTAGGTCAAGGGAACGAAGGATAACGCTTATGGCTTTTTGGGGAATAGCCTTTTAAAATACTAGACTTTTCTTTGGAAAATACTTTATACTTGTTTTGAAAATAGTTTTTCAAAAGTCTTTTAAAAACTTTTTTGTTCTTTCTCGTAAACCTCGCTCTGATACCAAATTTGTAACACCCCACCTCCGCTAGGGTCACTTTTTTGGGGGCACTTGCTTCTGGGGGGCGTTAGAACTGGGTAAGCATGCATAATGATATATCAAGGCAGAACAAGAACATAAATATATATGTAAAACAGAGTAAGTGAGAATAAAACAGCGGAATATCTCAAACCATCTCAAAACAAGTCTAGTACATCATAAAGTCAACTGCCAAAATAAACATGTCTAGTACATCATAAACAGAAATACTGAAATACATAGTGCTATCCCCAAAATAACGATGATAAACCATAGCAAGCTCAATGTCCAGACATACATGAGCTATCCAGCAAACAAGCAAGCGATCCAAGCTAAGCACCACTATTCCCTCCCTGAGAACCTGGGGGGGGGGGGGAACGGAAGAAAAGAAGCGAAAGAAAACAGGTCAGTCAAAAAGACTGGTAAGCCCTACTACGATCAGTCTATAAACTGATAAAGTTAACATCATGATGGAAACTGAGATGAACATACTAGCAATAGATAAAGGTGTCATCACATAAAGAAGATTAAGCTTTGCACCACAGTGTACTAGCAAACTAACATAACAGGTATTGATCCCTCAGCCCAAACTTTGGCCCAATAACATGAGGTGACCTTAATACAAGGTCCAGCCCAACGGTCTAGTCGATCGGCTCCCTATAAACCTAACACGTCAAGTGTTGGTGTCCATACGGCCCACATATGGTTGTAGTCAGACTGTGCTGGGTCCACCTTCGGGTGTATCAAGCCCTCGGGTGTCAACCCCAGACACCTAAGCAATAATGCACAGTCTAAACCTACTGGTACCCGTGCCTCGAGTTTGTCCAACACCAGACTACGTGCACGTCCGTAGCCCGCCTGGACCCGCACCGCTGTACCACTCAGCCGTCGCTTTGGTCGCTTACATCAGTCCAGTAATCGTGCCCCGCCCTAGCCTAGCCTCTAGGGTTGTGAATGATACCAAACTGGGATTACTGCTGGAACAGACCACGTTGCTAGGGTTTTCTAAGAGGGTTAAGTGTGATTTAACCCCTCACTAATCATGGATTAAATTAGTTAAGTGTAACCAACAGTTCACCACTTAACCCCATTTAATCCCTCGTATCCCCAAAATTGGTTAAGTATTAGTGGGCCATGACTTAACCCTAATCATGAGGCATTAATTAATTTAATTGTGCCTTAACCTCTCACATTAGACTTTGTTGCGGTTACTAGTTAAGCCGGGCGGGTCCGGGTAGCTTTACACCACAACTTGGTCTAACCTCGGGTCCCAGGTACACATGACCAACTTCTCACATTGGGTCCTATTGTTTGTAGCAACTAGTTAAGCCGGTCGGTTCCGGGTAGGTTTACGCTACAAACTCAACCCAACCTCGAGTTGGCCACACTTATGTTTTCTAAGTGTCATGTCCACTTTATTTTCAAAACATAATTACAAGTTTAACAAATACTTGGGTAGACCTAACTTAATAGGTAAATTCCCAAGGGGTAGACCTAACTTAATAGGTAAATTCCCAATCTTATATTTTCATGTATTTTAAGTTTTACCCCAAACCCCCCCAACGTCATTCTATCGCTTACATATTCGTCATAACGCATAAAGGATAGAAAGAGGGAACTTGGCACAACATACATGATGAATCTTACATATCATAATAAACATGCATAATATGTTGGACTTGCATAACATAGCATAGTGAACTTGCATAAACATGCATAACTTGTTAAACTTGCAAATCATGGCATAGTGAACTTGCATAAACATGCATAACTTGTTAAACTTGCAAATCATGGCATAGTGAACTTGCATAAACATGCATAACTTGTTAAACTTGCAAATCATGGCATAGTGAACTTGCATAAACATGCATAACTTGTTAAACATGTGTAACATAGCATAGTGAACTCGCATAAGCATGCATAACTTATTAAACATGCATAAATCCCAACTTTCATCACATATTAACTTTAGAGTTTCTAAAATGAAGGTATGAGGGCTTACTAATATTATGAAGACACAAATCTACTAATAAAGATTGAGGAGCCCTTTATGCAAGCATATAAAAACCCAAAACAAAGCTTCAATAAGAAAACTCTTAACAAAAATTCCAAAAACTCTAGCTTAGCCAATAAAGCTTGCAACTTGATGATGTATGCAAGCTAATGATCATTCATACAACTTAGAAATGCTTGTATGAACATCAAAATCTTCATAGGAATGATTTTTGAAGAGGGTGGAGGCTAGGGTTTTTTAAGTGGAGGCCATTAGAGAAATCAATTTGACATAGTTTGGTTGCTAGAATGAATAATGAGTGATTTAGGGTAGGTTAGGGTCTTATTTATAGAAGATTAGAGTGTTTTTAGCCCTAGGATTAACCCTAGGTTAGTTTAGGTCCATCAGATTTCGGAAGTCTCCAGAACATAGCCACAAAACCAAGCCAAGATCCAAAATGGTGCGCTAGGCAAAACTGCCCGGCCACCCTGTGTCGACAGGGCTGTCGACACCCTGGGGACCCTGTCGACATGCCTGTCGACATGGGGGTCCTGGCGGGAATTTTCCCGCCTGCGCCAGTTTGCCCTAATTTCCAACTTTGAACTTGAAATTCAAATCTGTTTTTGACATGGAAATTTCTAAAAACTTCGTTGGGCCTTAATCGGGTCATACGGACTCCGATTTTCGAAAACTCGGACTCTATTTCGCGTATTTTTCCGAGACGAACGCAATGGCATAGCCCGTTTCCCTTGATTCAGATTTTAGAATTAAATTCTGCCTCGATTTATGTTATAACAGGTTATTGAAAATACGGGTTTTACAATCAAGATCATCAAAACATTAGTCGTCGTATGCAGTCAAATTATGAGGTCATTTAGTCCAGAAAGTCCAACGTCAAGGCTCTATCCTAACTGTTCAGAGTTTCATGGTGACAAGGCGTTGATTAAAGTCTGAAATTTCTTCGTATCATCAGCTATGAGTCGGATCGCAAAGCAGAGGGATCGCCCTTTTTGACTCGCATGGCAGAAGGATCGCCCCTTTTTGGATCGCAGGGCAGAGGAATCGCCCCTCATCGAATCGCCGGGTGAAGGGATCGCTCCTTCACAAACCGTTGCGATCCCCACGATACGTCCCTTTGCTGCCACCACGATCTTTCGTCTCGTCACTCGCTTTCGTCTTCTCTCCTTGCC
The DNA here is from genome assembly GCA_030737875.1 of Allium sativum. NCBI lineage: Eukaryota > Viridiplantae > Streptophyta > Magnoliopsida > Asparagales > Amaryllidaceae > Allium > Allium sativum. The sequence goes on along the minus strand of CM060909.1, from coordinate 743,812,844 downwards.
CACGATCCGAACCGGCCTCCTCTCTTCTTCTTCGTATTTTGTTTTCCGTCTCTTCTTCTCACCCTCGAACTCCAAGCTCCACGCCCATCAGCCATGGTGTCTCGGTGGATTCTCCAAAGATCGCAAATTTCCATCGTTTTTTCCACAAATTATTTGAAAGATTTCGTGAAACAGTAGCGTTAACAAGTAAGGATGTCTTCCGTGGAATTACCTTTCTAAAAAATTGGGAAAGTGATCAGATATTTGAAGGTTCGAAATACTGGGGTTCGTTCCTCGAAGGAGCAGGCGAAACGATTCGGCAGAAAGAAGGAAGAAGGAGAATGAAGAGGAGAGGGTCGGCTTATATAGGCAAAGAGGGCGACCGTTTGTCTCCCTTTCTTTGTCCTATTCGGTCCACGAAACACCATACAGGCCACGATCCAAAGCTTGTGTCGCATAGAAGCCCACGGACCGCCTCAAACGATGGCCCACCAACCTCGAAGCCCGACACGGCTCGAAGAAAAGTCTGTCGCGTCTCGCACAAAAGCCTAGATACTCAGCTCGAGACGAGCACGTGACCACTCGGACCGTGGCGCTCTATGGCGATCCGATTCATTCATACGTTGATTTGAACCAATGCGACTGTTGACTTGCGTCCTTTCAGGAAAAGGCAGATCAGAATCTTCGAAGCATGTTCCATCATCGATAAAACATACTTCGAGGGGGCAAAATGTTGGCTCGCTTTTTGACCAAGCCACCCAGGATCATTCGTAAGAAGAAAGCAAGAAACCACGTTCCCCAAGAATATGAAGGAACGGATCGCACTCTATCGACTCGCCCAGGAACGGATCGCACTCTATCGACTCGCCCACGAAGGATCGCGTCTCGACGGATCGCCCCCATCTCATCAGCGAACGGCACATCCAGGCGATCCGATCCAAACTCATATTGTTGCCCAGAGCGAACCGATCCGATCCCTTGGTGCATGGCGAACCTTCTGACCCGTTCAAGCGCGAACTAGTCTTCAGCAATCTGAATCGCACGGATCTGGCGACACGTGTCCCTAACCGTCATCTGGACCAATTCTCCCCATCTGCACGATTTGATTTTTAAGCAGATCGCGACACCTGTCCATAACGGCTAATTTGACCATTTCCTCAACGGTGGCGATGCGATCCGATGTTCTCGGGATCCGTGCCACGTGTTATCACGACCCGCCTGACAAAATCATCTATAAATAGCCCAGAGCTTGGCATTTTTCGGGATCTTTTGGCAATATTGAGTACTGAATCCGCCATTGTTGTCAAACTACTGAAATATTGAGAGAAATCCTTGTTGTATTAAAGCATAATCAATAATATATAAAGTGGACGTAGGCTCGTTAACGCCGAACCACTATAAATCCTGAGTGTTATTTTCTTTTTTCTCGTTCTTCATTTGAAATTCTATAGCATTCATAACAATTTGGGTGTTAGGTCCAAATTTCGATCTAACAGTTGTAAATCATGCTATGATGATGTTATGTATGTTGAGAGTTTCTATGCTAAATTGCGATAAATCATACATGCTTTAAAGTCATGATGTTATTGTTTATGCTAATTAGTTCATGTTAATCACATCATGATGTTAATGTTATTTGGGTTATGTTAATCTATATGACAAGTCACATATGAAAGTTTAGGTTGAGATTATGAACATATGCTATGACCACTATTTTGATCTAGAATTATGACATCTAGAATTATGCTATGACATATGTGAAATTCTATGCTAGTTCACACCATCATTATGTTGCCTAAAACCCCCTTATGCAAGTTTGTACATAAATTTGAGTATGATCATATCATGTAAATTGTGACATTTAACAAATTGACACCTTTACATCCTTAACATGGGTAGTTTATGCAAGTTTCACCCCTATTATGATTAGATTCATTTTAATTGTCTATATGTTGTGATAATTTATTTTGTGCTATGAGTTAGACTATTCGAGTCTAACGTATATTCTGCGTTGGATAAGCGAACGTATAAACGTGGGGTAGGGGTAATATTAAGGATTTAATAATAAGAAGTTGGGGTGCAATTGATATGATTTTGCATGCCATGAGTGGATGACCATAATTGAGTCAATTATGGACATCATTAAAAGTGGACTTAATTAATAATTTGAATAGGGAATTATTAAAACTGGGGGTAAAAGATTATAAGTGATAATCAATGCTTAGGACACGAGGTTGGACTCGTTTGTGACGTAAACCTGCCCGGAACCGCCCGGCAAATCCAGTGGTTACAAATGTCAGCCCAATGTGAGAGGTCCTAGGCCTAAACTAAAGCATAACAGTTGTAAAGACACGAGGTTAGACTCTTTTATGGTGTAAGACTGCCCGAACCCGCCTAGCATATCCAACTGCCATAAATGCCAGTCTAACGTGAGAGGTCTTTATGAGGTTATGGCCTGAATGAATTAAGAAATACTTAACCAAATAAACATGGAAGGTGGGACATGGGGGTTAAGTAGGTGCCTTGGGTGGCATGAGGAATATAGTGGGTGCCCTTAGTGGCATGTGAAATACGATTAGTAAGACTTAACCAAACACACATGTAAATGAACATGACTAAGAGGGTTAAGTGGGATATACCAGTGGTGACAAGCTTAGGTGGGTAGCTTGTGGGGGCCCATTTCAACCAGTATCCCAAACGTATCTTTGTGGGCTCGACCCAAGTCGAGGACGGGACACGCATACTGGGTTTGACTATAAGAGGCCAAAACGGGGAGCGGTGGCAACGCAAGTCCAACGGGTTTCATATGCGTGTGTGGACCCGGGCTGGTAGGTAAGACGTTGTTGCATCGTGTAGGTATAAGTCGTGCATTCTCAAGTTGTATCGGGTTGCCACTTTAGGGGAGTGATACACCCCACTGTGGGGCCAACACGGGTATCTACGAGTAGGGAGCCGATCGAAAGTGGGTAGTGGGGTACACTTAGTGGAGATAGGGGCAGACGGCACCTATGTAGTCAGCTAGGGGTACGTAAGGCTATTTATATTGTTTCTGTGTGAAGCAAGTGGGATCAACCTTTAGGGTGACTAGTGTGGTGCAGTGTAGTAATGTGCGGTGCAGTGAAGTAATTATTCGTTAATAATTAGGTGTGCCTTTACCGTTATCTTTAACGTTATCTTAAACATTATCATTATCTACTCATTCCATACCTAATAGTTCATAGACATTTACTTGTCGTCTAGCTTATGCCTTAGTCTAGTTATTTTGATAGTAGTATTGTTAGAATTATCATACTCGCCAGACTTTATGTCTGACCCCCTCCATTTCTATCCTTTTTCCCCCTCCAGGTCCTCAGGTTGGGCCCAGCTCTAGTGGAGTTTGATTGGATTGCTTCATCTCTCTTTGGAAAGCTTGGACCGTTGAAGTAAAGTCCAGCTTGTTATCTTTTAATGGCTATTTATGTAATGGGATTATGTATTTTGTTTTTATGAAGATGGATATTGTACTTGGCTATGATCTATGGTTTTATGATGTAACAAACATGTTTAATTTCTGCTGCAATAAAATGAAGTTTTAGATTTCCAAGTACTATTTATTATCTGTCTTGTTGTAATTTTTCTGTTCTATATTCACTTATAACCTCCATGGAAGTTAATGCATTCCCTTTGTGAGTGACATTAATGGACGTGGAGTGTTACAACTGGTATGAGAAATCTTAACTTAACTTATCTAATAATAAGGCTAATCACAGGACCACGCCGCTAACGCGGAACGGGTTTACTCCATTGGATTACCAGTGCATAAAATAAAGTAAATCGTTAAACAACGCAATGCTTTTTAGAAAAATGAAACCATTATAAGACCCAAGTCCCATCACACAATGCAACGCAAACCGGAGGATAGGGTTTTACCTTATAATGGTCAAAGGATGCTTGATACGATAAAACGGATTTAATATTAGTGTGTATATGCTATTAATAACCATTTCAATCATAATGTATCAATCATAGACGGCATAGTACCCCATCCTACTATGTCGCCATACTAGTTCTACAATCAAAACCGCAAGGTCGTATTGGAAATTGGATTTCCATCATGAGTCAAGGCTAGGGGCAAGCTCCTCTCCGATTCAAGACACTCTAGCAAATGCCTCAGGATCACACCTATGGGCAACCTTTGGATCTTCAGGGCCGGTCCCCTCCTATCGGCAGTGGATTAATTATGCCTGAATACACGCTTCCCGATCCCTTTGGACCTATAGTATGACCACTAACGGCCTATAAAAATCTGAGGCGCCTCAAAATCCATCATCCACATAAGTAAAATGCCAGCCAGTTTAAGCACCGACACTACTCCTAGCAAGAAAGAAACGTGTGCACTCCCTGCAGTCCTACTCCGGTTTTGACTCATACCGGGGTGTGAGGCCCGCGAAGTCAAGCTATACACAAAGCTATGCCGTAATAGGCTATACTTTGACCATCCCACAAGGCCCTGCTTTTCAACAAAAGCCTTGATCAATTGCATCTTGGCGTGCCACATTGACACTTCACGCCATGCGATCAATCACTATTAATATATACCAGGGTGTTGAGCGGAGAATAAATTCTCCACCACCAATCAGATATACATTAATAAAAATCAATTTAATTCACATGGAACGAAATCCAATGTCAGACGCGCATCCATTTACTAGCTTATGCTCTGGGTCTGAGCGAAAACCAAATCCGAACAATCAACAATAGTCCGGACGTCCACAACTGGAGCCCCTTCAAGGTAGCTACTCCCATCAAGGGTCTCAGTAGCAACACATCCGTTGAATGTGAAGATCTTCGGTCTTCAACCACCGTCTTCATCTTCGGCTCTTCATCGTCACAGTAATTATTCGAAATGGGATAAACCCGGTCTTCCCGAATAACTCACATATTTTTTTATAATTAAAAATCAAGTACTATAAAAACACATCCAACGCCTCATTCCAATTCAAAATATTCTTCTAATAAAATATTCACATTAATTTATCAAAGATAAATCCTTTAAATTTATTCTTAAATCTTTCTTTTAAAGATTTATTAAAAACACAATTTGGTTTTAAATATCAAAAATCATTATTCAATGATTATTTGAATTTAAGAAATAAATCTTATCTTTAACTGGGTTAAAGAACAAATGTTATTTTGAAACACCGTTCACGATAAACCCAAAATCGACTTCCATTAAATATGGAATCTTCACAGAAATCAAATCAATATATAATCGTTATAAATTTCTGTATCCGACCAATAATATAAATGTAATAATGGCAAAGCCTCTTAAATTCCATATGTAGTATCGTTCTTCTTTTACAGAAGCTTATCTCGGTTATTATTAATACTAATTTAATATATTAAATTGGAAAGCTTTACTTTTTGAAAATTTCCATTTAAATCTTAATAAAAGATTTATAAACTCCAAATTATATTCTTACTGTTAATTAAGTTAAAGAACAGATGTTGTTTAAAAACATTGTTCACGATAAACTCAATTCACAAATCATTTTTATTCCAATTACAAAATATAATTTGAAACTCTAGTAATCTTAATTAAAAGATTTATTCTATTCAACTGGGTTAAAGAAAGGTGTTATTGAAGACGCCATTCACGACAACCCAAAATCCAATTTATATAATTTAATTTCAATTAAATATTCACTAATTGGAAAACTTCATTAAATCTTAACTTAATGATTTATTCTAGTTAATAACTAGTTCATTTCAGTAAAGGTATAATTTATCTTTTCAAATATGGAATTTCCCATCCAAAATCTTTCTAAATCATTTATTTTGATTTTACATAATTTCTCCACATTTTTAATAATTTTATTATCGCTCGTACAGTCGGTTTCCAATAGCAGCCACGAAACTGCATCCATAGCGACTGTAATAACCCGAAAATCTGGGCCAGTTTAAAATTTTTATTTTGGCAATTTTAGCGAATTTTGATGATTTAAAATGAATTATTTTAAATAATATCGACAAGAAATCTATTTTGAATTGAATTCGAACGTATATATTTATTTGAATCGTAGTTAGAATATAAATATTTATTTATATTTATAAAAGGAATTGAAAATGGCGCGGTAGTTCGATAATTCGATTTCTAACTTCAAATGAATGTACCGGGTGCAAAATAAACCGGATTTTTGTGAAACCAAAAATATTTGAATCTAATTGATAATAACTTTCCAACGAATCCGAAAAATCAAAATTTCATAGCGGGAATCAAAAGATATGTCCAGTTGAAATTTATGAATAGTTGCTATGGAATTCAGGCCCTTAAAAATGGAAATTTTGCAAACGATCTCGGATTTCGACGAAACCACTTTTGTTGGGTCCGTGATGTCAAATTATTGCTAGGTTTCAAATTTCATAATTTTTCGAATCAATATGTGAGCGTGACAAAGGAAAACGCGTTTGACCAGTTTTAGTTGATTTTAATCGACTGGAAATTGGCCATTTTTCCAACGGTCTCAGAATTCGACGAAATTAGTTTTGTTAGGACCGTATCGTCAATACGAAGCTAGAAAATATGTGGACGACAGGCAGTGGTCTCGTTTCGAGTTCGAAAATAAAAGTTGCTTTCTGAAATTAATTAAATAAATAAATTAAAAATAAAAATACCTCTCTCTCCTCCTATATTCTCTCTCAGCCCCCCTTTCAAAAATAGAAACAGAAAGAAAAGAAAAGAAAAACACGCGACCCCCCTGTCCAGATCCGCCGCCGCCTCCAGGGGGGAGCCGCCGCACCTCCTCCCTCTTCTTCTCCTTCCACCCCTTCTGCTCGACGCGACCCCCCCTCCTCCTACTGCCGACCGCGTGACCCCCCTCTCCTGCAGCACGACGCGCTAACCCCCCTTCCTTCGAACGACGCGCGTGACCCCCCCTCCTCCTCCTGCTGCGGCCGCTACTTCTTCTTCTTCCCTCCTTCCTCCTCCCCCCTTCGTTCAACAAAAGGTGAGTTTTGCGGTTTATTTGATTAGTTCAATTTCTGATTTTTAATTAGTTAAATTACTGATTTTTCATTAGTTAAATTTCTGATTTTTAATTAGTTAAAGAATTGATTTTTATAGCAAAAGGATTATATTTTTAAAATAGAAAGATTCGATTTTGATTAGAAGAAAAATATGAACTTTCTTATGTATGAAGCGATAGAATAAAAATATAATTTTTATCGTATAGAGAAGAATATTAAAGTATGATCTTTATTGTGAAGTGAACAATATAAAAATATGATTTTTAATGCGATAAAAATTCGATTTTTATATATTGAATAGCAAAGTAAAAATTCGATTTTTATATATTGAATAGTAAAGTAAAAATTCGATTTTTATATATTGAATAGCAATTCGATTTTTATATATTGAATAGCGAAGTAAAAATTTGATTTTTATATATTGAATAGCGAAGTAAAAATTCGATTTTTATATATTGAATAGTGAAGTAAAAATTCGATCTTTATATATTGAATAGCGAAGTAAAAATTCGATTTTTATATATTGAATAGCAAAGTAAAAATTCGATTTTTATATATTGAATGGCAAAGTAAAAATTCGATTTTTACATATGTAGAGGATACGGGCAAAGAAAGTGACAAGAGGCATGAACGGCGAAGATTTCTACATAAGAAGAGTCGTGGCGTTGGATTAGCAAATCTATGAGAATTTCTCACTCTTTAATTTAATTTTCTAGTTATATAAATATATAGTAGGATGCAGACGGTGTTTAGTAGCACCCGACACCCGTCGTCCACAGACCATGGACGGCTTGTATGCTTGTTTGTTTGATTTTGATGTGTAGTTGATTGTGGAATGTGATGTGAAATGAAATAAAATATTTATATAGTAAAAATATTTTATAGTTAAAAATAGAATTTTTAACGTGTATATGGAATGAAATAAAAATAAACAAATCGGATGATTTGTTTATATACACACATTTGACTGATATTGATTGGGACGATAAAATTTTACACATCGCCCAACTGCACAAATAAAATATGTGTTTGATTGTTTGAAACCCCACACGGGTATTGGGATGATAATTGACGTACACTAATCCCAACAGTTAGTTGTATGTCGATCGGTTGATCGACAGACTGTTATGAGCGTTAAATATTTATATTTGATGCTTATACAGTGTAGAATGCACTTTGGATGATGGTTGATTATTCATCGTTATTATTGTATACATGCGTTGTAGAAAATCCATATAATTAACATTATATGGTAATTGATTGGGCCTCATTTCAGTTTTGAAAAAGAAATATTTGAAATAGAATACTTGAAATAGAATATTTGAAATAGAAATATTTGAAAAAGAAATATTTGAAATAGAATATTTGAAAATCAAAATATATGAAGTCGCGTTGATAGATTGACGCCATTTTGACGTGAACGATATTTATATCGATTTTATTCAAATTGAAGTGAATATTAAAGTGAATTGAAATTCGAATTTAATTGAATTGATTTGAAATTCGAAATAAACTGAAATGGTTTGAAATTCGAATAGAATTGAAATAGAATTGAAATCGTTTTGAAATGAATTCGAATAGAATTGAAATAGTTTTGAAATGAATTCGAATAGAATTGAAATAGAATTGAAGTCGTTTTGAAATGAATTCGAATAGAATTGAAATAGAATTGAAGTCGTTCTGAAATGAATTCGAATTGAAATTGAATAGAAATGAATTTGAATTGAAATTGAATTAATTTGAAATTCAAACTGAATTGAAAACGAATGGAAATTGAATTAAAAATCGTTTTGAAAAGAAAATCGACGAAGTATATATTATATATATATAATATAATGGCCTGAATAGAACGCGCCGCGCCGCGGCAGTTCGCGAATTTCGACCATTGACTTCGAATGGATATTGCGGGAGATCCGACCGTCGGATTCTCCTGAAACCGGAACCGTTGGGTTCGTATCGAAAAGAGATTTCTAACGAATATTAGTAACGGTTGGATTTGGAATTATGTCCAAATCAAATTTGGAAAAGGTCGCTGTAAGTGCAGTTCGATGGCCGTTGATGGAAATCGACTGTACGGGCCTTGATAAAATTATTAAAAATAGTAATAATTTGTGTAAAATCGTAAGAAATGATTTGTGGAGAATTGGGATGAAAAACTCCATATTTGAAAGATAAAAAAATAGATTTTTATCGAAATGAACTAGTTTTGAACTAGAATAGTAATTTATTTATTTTTAAAATAAATAAAGTGAGTTTGAAATGGTTTTGAAATATAACCAGAATTTCCAATAAATGAATTGGAATGGATTTGAATCGAAATTGTCTTTGGAATATTTCGATGTTGGATTTCGTGATTATACAGATGTTGTTATGGAAATTTGAAAGATATTTATATATCGCTATTTCCAATACGATATTTGTTGGTCGTAGAATTTGATATTGAATATAAGCCGATATATTTTCTATTCAGAGCCTTGTATTTAATATCAAATGTGATTTGGGTTTGTCGTGAATGGTGTCTTCATTAACACTGTTCTTAAGCCCAGTTGAGAAAAGATTAAATCTTTTTATTTAGATTTAATGAAGTGTACCAATTAAATAATATTTAATTGAATTGATATTGATTTTTGGGTTTATAGTGAACAGTGTTTTAAATAAAACTTGTTCTTTAACCCGATAATTAATGGAATGTGATTTTGGGTTTATCGTGAACCGTGTTTTAAATGACACCGATTCTTTAACCCAGTTAAAGATTAAAACTAAGTTTAGTTTTAATGAATCTTTAATTAGATTGAAAAGGTGTTAGAATGGAGTATCACCAGTTTTGTTCCAGGCGATAGTTAAATCTTTAATCAGATTTGAACGTGAAATGGTAATTGAATTTACCGATAGCACTGTGGTGTTAGATATGAAGTATGACCAGTTTTACTTCATGGGGTGAATAGGTAGGGATTGGGAAATAACATAAATGATTACTTCGGTGTGGTTCGCTAATCCCGAATAGTTTGAATTGATATTCAAAAAGGAGAATAAAGAATAAATTTAAAGAATTTATCTTTGATAAAATTAATGGGAACCTTTCCCAGACTATAAGAATATTTGAATAAAAGAATATTCTGAATTGGAATGAGGCGTATGTTATGTTTGTGTAACACGTGTTTATTATATATGCGAGTTGTTCATAAAGACCGGGTTTATCCCATTCTGAATGACTGATACGACGATAAGTCGAAGATGAAGACGGTGGTTGAAGACCGGAGGTCTTCACGTCGTTTGGGTGATTACTGATGATCTTGATTGGGCTGTACACCCAAGAAGATGGAAACAGTTGGTGATCGTCCAGACGTACTTGGAGATCGATGGATATGCGGGGTACTAGGTGCCTCTGGTTTCGTTCAGACCCAGAACGGACTTGCAAATGGACTGTGTGTCTAACATTGGATTTTAGTCTGTGTGATTGATTTCTATTAAATATATATCTGTTTGGCAGCGGAGAATTTATTCTCTTGCTTAACGCCCTTCTCTGAGACGTACGAGCTCAGGGGTTATATACAGATGGATATCAAACGCATAGAGTGAATTGCCTGTGTGGCATGCCTAAGATGCAAATGATCAAGGCTTCTCTTGAAAAGCAAAGTCTTGTGGTTGATGATCAAAGCAACGCCTATGTGGCATAGCTTTGTGTAACGTGAATTCGCGAGCCTCACACCCCGGTTGTGAACCAGAAACGGGAGAGGACCTCAGGGAGGGCATGTGTTTCCTTCTAGCTAGGGTGGTGTCAGTGACCTACCCACCCTGACATTTATATACTTTTCACATGTGTGGTTGTTGCTGTTGCGAGGCGCCTCGGTTAGATCGGACGATCCGGGTCCGATGGAGCCATTCGTTGGCTCATTTACGCCCCAAAGGGCGGGGAAACGCAGTGTCCAGGCATTTTAATCCACATCGGTGGACCGGCCCTGACGATCCAAGGGCCCACCTGAGTTTGAGTCCTGAGACATGGGCTAGATTGTCTCGAATCGGTAGAGGACGATCCCCGGCCTCGGTTCATAGATGGAAATCCAATTTCCAAATACGTGACTTTGCGGTTTTATTTGTAAACCTATATATGGCGACATAGTGGCATGGGACGCTCATGTTGCCTATGATTGATACTTAGGATTTGAAGTTGTTTTATACACTATGCACTTATAATAGTATCAAATGATTTGTTTTAAACGTATCAAGCATTCTTTGGCTGTTATAAGGGAAAACCCTATCCCCCGGCTTGCGTTGCATTATGTGATAGGACCTGAGTCTTATAACAGCTTCATTTTTCTTTATTAAGCATTGCGCTGTTTGTTTTATGCACTGGTATTCTTCGGAGGAAACCCATTCTGTGTTATACGGCGTGGTCCCTTGATTTACCTAACTTTAAAAATAAAGATTAATAACTGCTTTAGTTCTCACACCAGTCACATGACTGACCTGGAGTTTATTGTTTTAACCTAAACTCTGGGTGCCCTTATTTTGACACGGGCAGCTAGTAGTTTTGGTTTTGCAGATTTATATTCACAGGATTCTGGTTTACAGCTGGAATGATATCCGGAAAGCTTTGTATCCGTATATCTCTTCTAGTTGTGTATTGTATTATTTTCCGCTGCGATGTATTTAAATGTAATTTAAATCTCTGATATTTCTGTGTAATATTCATTTATACTCTTTATATCCTTGTATTATGATGGAATTGTTTTAATATACAATGAAATGTTCTTCCGTCTGCGTTCTGTTGTGGCTTGTTCTCGAACTATACGCGCTTTCCTCACCGGGGAAGTAACGGGTTTTTACAGCGACCTTTTTCAAATTTGATTTGGATATAATTCCAAATCCAACCGTTAAATTTCGAAACTCTTATATTCATTGGAAAGCTCTTTTCGATACGAACCCAACGGTTCCGTTTTTAGGAGAATCCGACGATCAGATCTCCTATTACGTCAATTTAAAGTTAATGGTCGAAATTCGCGAACAGTCGCTGCGCGGTGCATTCTATTCAGGCCATATTATATCATCGATTTCTATTTAAAACGTACTTTATAAAATATTTATAAATTTGTTTTAAAACGATTCCAACTTTCTTTACAATTTAAAGTCAAAATTGAGTATTCTATTCTTTATCATATTATAATAGTAATATTTCCAAAACATTAAATTTATAAATCACTTCTTTTTAATATTTGAATATAATCGATCGATAAACTCGTTCGAGTTAAAATGGCGCTTGCTACTTAACTCGGCTTCACATTTTTATATTTTTGTGCCCATTCAAAAATGGACATAAAAATCATAATTTTATTTTACATTGAATATTATTTTAAAATGATATTTATTTAAAATATTTTTTTTATTTTTTTTTTATACAAAAAGGTTCTTTATTATAAAAATTCTGAATCGGAATGCGACTCAATCAATTTCCATGTAATTTCAGTTACATGGATTTCATACACTGCATGTATTCAATATTCATGATAACAAACATTAAACAGTCTATTCACATCCAGAGTGAAGTTTATAACTATGTGAGCGTTAAAATAAATAAACAACGCTCATCACAGACTGTCAATCCATCGGTTGACAGACAATTAATTGTTGGGACTTGTGTATGTCAAATATCGTCCCAATACCCGTGTGGGGTTTTCAGACAACAAAAAGTTATTTAAATACAGCTTTGGTTAATAAATTTAACTAATTCTAGTTAGTTACTATTTAACAAGTTTTACTGTGCTAATCATTTCATGTAAAAATGATAGTTTTACTATGCTAACATTTCAGGTAATAAAGATGATAACTTTATTCTAATCCAACATTTTATAACAAAATGTACTTTTCTATTCTAATGTACATTTCCTAACAAAAAGGGTGTTTTATTCTAATGTACATGCTTTAACAGAAATGGTGATTTTTATTCTATATAAACATTTCTAATAAAAATGTCCTTTTTATTCTAATTAGAATATGACGCTTAACATGTTCTTTTTATCCTCAAAAGAGAATAACGCTAAAATGGTTTTTTTTAATCTAAAAATAATGTTATATTAAAATTTTACTTTTTATTCTCAAAAGAGAATAACGTTAAATTTGTTCTTTTTAAACTAAAACGAATATTACATTAGAAATGTGACGTTTAATCCTACTCTTTTGTTTACATCAAAATGGTAAACAAAAAGATAACTTTTTATTCTACTCTTTTGTTTACATCTAAATTTGTGAACAAAAAGATAACTTTTTATTCCTCTCTTACAACTCTTTTCTTTTATTAAACAAAAATGTGATATTTTTGTCTACTCTTTTTAATAAACAAAAATGTGATATTTTTAACTAATCCCTTTAAATGGTCAAAAATGTATATTTTTAACTCATTCTATTTAATTTACAAAATGAACATTTCCAATTCATTCTTTTAAAATGACCAAAATTGATAAATTTGTCTAATTCTTTTAATGTAAGCAAAATGACAAATTTGTCTAATTCTTTTTAATGTGAACAAAATGTGATGATTTTGTTTAATCCTTTTTATGTAAACAAAATGTGAATTTTGGTCTAATCTTTTTAATGTAAATAAAATGTGAGCTTTGGTCTAATCTTTTAAACAAAAATGTGAATTAAAAATGTGAATTTTTGTCTACTCTTTTTAATAAACAAAAATCTGATATTTTTCTTTTCAAGATATGATCATTTTTCTAGTTTCTACTTTTACATTAAAAAAATGATATTTTTAAATGTTAACATGTTTATTTCAAAAACGTGAACAATTTTCATATATAATAAAAATGTGAATTTTTATTGTATAACTTATTTTTCATTTTAACATAAAAATGATATTTTTATGTTTCTAATTATTTGAATGGAATAAAATGACATTTCTATATTTCTAACATAACATTTTCTAATTAAAATGATAATTTAATCCAATGTAACTTTTTCTAATTACAAATGTATTTTAATATAATGTGACAATTCTAACCTAAATGATGTTTTGTTCTAATTTTGTCAATTCTAACATAGACGGAGTTTTATTCTAAATTGTCAATTCTAAGTTTTTATTCACATGAATATTTATACATAAATATGTTTTCTAACCCGAATGACATATTTATTCGTAAAATACGTTTTCTAAACCGAATGACATATTTATCAATTCTAATACAATAAAAATTGAAAATCTTATTTTGTTGATTCTAATTCAACAAAATAAATAACATTACTATTTTGTTTGTTTTATTTCAACATAAATAATCCATTCAATCATAGGTCAACATAATAGGGTCCATCCATCCAAATCAATCATGAATAACAACAAATTAATTTCAATCTACAAATCATAGATCTGATTTCATCACACACATATCTCAATTTCAAATGGCAAGAAAATAATTAAATTTTAATTATTAAATAAAAATAGAAATCTCACTTTTGTTTTTGTCTGAAATTTTAAAGTGCTCAGTTCCGATCCCGATCTGTTTCATCATCTAGATCTCCTCTCTACGAACCCAACGCAACCGATTTCATCAATTTCTGATTTCATTTGCAAAAGTTCTGATCGTTTGAAGGTTTGAATATTAAATAGATAATTAAATATTGGTTAACACCTTAATTACTCTTTTAAAACTAATCCCCTTCTTCCAGTTACTGTCAAACCGCCAAACCCAATAACTCACTCCCAAGACCATCGTCGCGCCGCCTGTAGAGGAGACCAGACGTCCATCAGCTGTTGGCGCTCGAAGCGCCGGAAGATCCTCCACCCACGCCAGCGGTGGCGGGCCACTCGGTGGCCCACTATCCTGGAAAACCGCGCCCAAAACCGCCTACTTTGAGCTCCATTTACTCACAAACCACGATGGTAATCTCGATCATGACCGTCAGTTCTATAGGTCTCACTTCACTCTTCAGTTTGATATTGAGAAATTTAAATTCTGTTGTGTGGATTTTGAGAACAAGGGGAAGAAAGATAGGATGATTTCGGCCATATAATTGTTAGTGTAGTGGCTGTTCTAGCTTTTAGAATTAGGGTTTCTATTTTTTAATCTATTTTTATAATAAAATATTATTAATTAACCCTATAAAAGCCCGTTTAGCCACTAGCTCCAATTCAAGCCCAACGACAGTCATTTCTAGTTAATAACCCCCGTTCCAGATCCAATGAGCTATGTTTCGTGAGCCCAAATGACTGTTTCGGCCACTTTTTCTTTAATTTAAAATAAATACATTTATTTATTTTATTTTACTATATATATAAAAATTCACCGGGGCTACATACTGCCTCTAAAAATTACAGAAAAATTATTTCTAGTTATGTATTGGCGATACGGTCCTAACTAAACTAATTTCGTCGAGTTCTGGGACCATTTGAAAAATGGCTATTTTCAAGGCGATTAAATTTGACTGAAACTGTAAAAACACATTTTCCTTTGCCACGCTTACATATTAATTCGGAAAATTCTAAAAATTAAAACCTAACAATAATTCGACATTCCGGTTCCAACAAAAGTGGTTTCGTCGAAAACAGAGGTCGTTTGAAAAATGACTATTTTTAAGGCTATATATTATATTAAAATATATATAAATTCTATAACGACTTTTCTAAATTTTAAACTGGACATAACTTTCAATTTTTAAAGTGAAATTTCAGTTTTTTAGAATCATTAGAAAGATATAATCAAACAGATTTAAATATTTCTTGTTTCGCTCATTTCTGATTTAAAATGAATTCGGTATATTAAATTGAAATTAGAAATCGAATTTTCGAACTGCCGCGCCATTTCAAACTCTTTTTTTTAATTAAATTAAATTTATTCGTTTTAACTTCGATTAAAATAAATTTTTAGTTGTTATTATTTAAAATAAATTATTTTAAATATTAAAAATCCATTAAAATTTCTAAAATAAAAATTTTAAATTGACTCCAAAATTCCGGGTTGTTACAATCGCCCCCACTTAAAACTTTTCGTCCTCGAAAAGGAACGTAGCTAAAAGTTGTTTAATTAACTAACTTAATTAAATTTTTATTTATTGTTTTAATGATTTTATTAGTTAAATTAATTTTCAGTCCGATAATTTTATTAGTTAAACTAGTAATCAAACATCACAACCAGCAATCAATTAGGTAATTAACTTTTAAAATATATACAACTTTTATATATAATCAAAAGTCATATTTTAGTGCAAATCACAGCAATGTGTCCTAACTAAGTTTTGGTTCTCATACCAGTCAGTGGAAATATATAGAAATCCCACTATCGAAACTCGAACATAATTTCTGATGATGTTTCGATCCACCATCAGAACGTCTCCGGGCGACTAGAGTGTTATTCTATATCTATCCAGTATATTAAAACTTCGAATATCCGTTAATTACTCCTATATTCGAAATCTTTATATACTCGATTGTCCACATAAAAATATAATAATATACTCAAATACATATTTTAAGATAAAATTTTCAAAACTAAATTTCTTTTTACTTTTATTTTTAAAGAAAATAATACTCTTCACACTCATTCTAGGATACTTCTGATCCCATCTCTAACGAGTTATTCTCATTGGATATTACTAATCCAATCTCTGATGAATTCTTTCGTTCGGTTCTAATGTGTCTCGTTCTCGAGCTCTGTAAACCAAAGCTCCGATACCAAATGTGAACGACCTAAACTTCCCTATAAAGGAAAGTCTAGATTTCTTTGAGAACAATACACATCAGGACATAAACTGAAGAACATTTTATTGCTGATTACAACAATTACACCAGAGTACAAGAATATAATAGAGTATGAATACTTATTACACAATAGAAATACAATAATATAAGAGATTTAAATTACATTTAAATAGCAGTGGAAAAATATTACAACTACACAACCGAAAGGAATACGCGGATACAGAGCTTCCCGAATATCGCTTCAGCTGTATACCAGGATCCTGTAAATATATCTGCAAAAGCTACTCGACTTCCCGTGTGGAAAATGTGGGCACCCGAGTTTTCCAGTGAAACAAACTACAGGTCAGTCATGGGACTGGTATGAGAAATCTTAACTTAACTTATCTATTAATAAGGCTAATCACAGGACCACGCCGCTAACGCGGAACGGGTTTACTCCATTGGATTGCCAGTGCATAAAATAAAGTAAATCGTTAAACAACGCAATGCTTTTTAGAAAAATGAAACCATTATAAGACCCAAGTCCCATCACACAATGCAACGCAAACCAGAGGATAGGGTTTTACCTTATAATGGTCAAAGGATGCTTGATACGATAAAACGGATTTAATATTAGTGTGTATATGCTTTTAAAAACCATTTCAATCATAATGTGTCAATCATACACGGCATAGTACCCCATCCTACTATGTCGCCATACTAGTTCTACAATCCAAACCGCAAGGTCGTATTGGAAATTGGATTTCCATCATGAGTCGAGGCTAGGGGCAAGCTCCTCTCCGATTCGAGACACTCTAGCAAATGCCTCAGGATCACACCTATGGGCAATCCTTGGATCTTCAGGGCCGGTCCCCGCCTATCGGCAGTGGATTAATTATGCCTGAAAACACGCTTCCCGGTCCCTTTGGACCTATAGTATGACCACTAACGGCCTATAAAAATCTGAGGCGCCTCAAAATCCATCATCCACATAAGTAAAATGCCAGCCAGTTTAAGCACCAGAACTACTCCAAGCTTGAAAGAAACGTGTTCACTCCCTGCAGTCCTACTCCCGTTTTGACTCATACCGGGGTGTGAGGCTCGCGAAGTCACACTATACACAAAGCTATGCCGTAATAGGCTATACTTTGACCATCCCACAAGGCCCTGCTTTTCAACAAAAGCCTTGATCAATTGCATCTTGGCGTGCCACATTGACAGTTCACGCCATGCGATCAATCACTATTGATATATACCAGGGTGTTAAGCGGAGAATAAATTCTCCACCACCAATCAGATATACGTTAATAAAAATCAATTTAATTCACATGGAACGAAATCCAATGTCAGAGGCGCATCCATTTACTAGCTTATGCTCTGGGTCTAAGCGAAAACCAAATCCGAACAATCAACAATAGTCCGGACGGCCACAACTGGAGCCCCTTCAAGGTAGCTACTCCCATCAAGGGTCTCAGTAGCAACACATCCGTTGAATGTGAAGATCGTCGGTCTTCAACCACCGTCTTCATCTTCGTCTCTTCATCGCCGTAGTAATTATTCAGAATGGGTTAAACCCGGTCTTCCCGAATAACTCACGTATTTTTTTTATAATTAAAAATCAAGTACTATAAAAACACATCCAACGCCTCATTCCAATTCAGAATATTCTTCTAATAAAATATTCACATTAATTTATCAAAGATAAATCGTTTAAATTTATTCTTAAATCTTTCTTTTAAAGATTTATTAAAAACCCAATTTTGTTTTAAATATCAAAAATCATTATTCAATGATTATTTGAATTTAAGAAATAAATCTTATCTTTAACTGGGTTAAAGAACTAATGTTATTTTAAAACACCATTCACGATAAACCCAAAATCCACTTCCATTAAATATGGAATCTTCACAGAAATCAAATCAATATATAATCGTTATAAATTTTTGTATCCGGCCAATAATATAAATGGAATAACGGCAAAGCCTCTTAAATTCCATATGTAGTATCGATCTTCTTTTACAGAAGCTTATCTCGGCAATTATTAATTCAATTCCATTCAATACGAATTTAATATATTAAATTGGAAAACTTTACTTTTTGAAAATTTCCATTTAAATCTTAATAAAAGATTTATAAACTCCAAATTATATTCTTACTGTTAATTGAGTTAAAGAACAGATGTCAATTAAAAACATTGTTCACGATAAACTCAATTCACAAATCATTTTTATTCCAATTACAAAATATAATTTGAAACTCTAGTAATCTTAATTAAAAGATTTATTCTATTCAACTGGGTTTAAGAAAGGGGTTATTGAAGACGCCATTCACGACAACCCAAAATCCAATTTATTTAATTTAATTTCAATTAAATATTCACTAATTGGAAAACTTCATTAAATCTTAACTTAATGATTTATTCTAGTTAATAACTAGTTCATTTCAATAAAGATATAATTTATCTTTTCAAATATGGAATTTTCCATCCAAAATCTTTCTAAATCATTTATTTTGATTTTACATAATTTCACCACATTTTTAATAATTTTATTATCGCTCGTATAGTCGGTTTCCAATAACGGCCACCGAACTGCATCCATAACGACCTTTTCCAAATTTGATTTGGATATAATTCCAAATCCAACCGTTAAATTTCGAAACTCTTATATTCATTGGAAAGCTCTTTTCGATACGAACCCAACGGTTCCGGTTTTAGGAGAATCTGACGGTCAGATCTCCTGTTACGTCAATTTGAAGTTAATGGTCGAAATTCGCGAACGGTCGATGCGCGGCACGTTCTATTCAGGCCATATTATATCGTCGTTTTCTATTTAAAACGTACTTTATAAAATATTTATAAATTTTTTTTAAAACGATTCCAACTTTCTTTTCAATTTAAAGTCAAAATTGAGTATTCTATTCTTTATCATATTATAATAGTAATATTTCCAAAACATTAAATTTATAAATCACTTCTTTTTAATATTTGAATAAAATCGATCGATAAACTCGTTCGAGTTAAAATGGCGCTTGCTACTTAACTCGGCTTCACATTTTTATATTTTTGTGCCCATTCAAAAATGGACATAAAAATCATAATTTTATTTTACATTGAATATTATTTTAAAATGGTCTTTATTTAAATTTTTTTTTTATTTTTTTTATAAAAAACGGTTCTTTATTTTAAAAGATTCTGAATCGGAATGCGACTCAATCAATTTCCATGTAATTTCAGTTACATGGATTTCATACACTACATGTATTCAATAATCATGATAACAAACATTAAACAGTCTATTCACATCCAGAGTGAAGTTTATAACTATGTGAGCGTTAAAATAAATAAACAACGCTCATCACAGACTGTCAATCCATCGGTTGACAGACAATTAATTGTTGGGACTTGTGTATGTCAAATATCGTCCCAATACCCGTGTGGGGTTTTCAGACAACAACAAGTTATTTAAATACAGCTTTGGTTAATAAATAAAACTAATTCTAGTTAGTTACTATTTAACAAGTTTTACTGTGCTAATCATTTCATGTAAAAATGATAGTTTTATTATGCTAACATTTCAGGTAATAAAGATGATAACTTTATTCTAATCCGACATTTTATAACAAAATGTACTTTTCTATTCTAATGTACATTTCTTAACAAAAAGGGTATTTTTATTCTAATGTGCATGCTTTTACAGAAATGGTTATTTTTATTCTATATAAACATTTCTAATAAAAATATCCTTTTTATTCTAATTAGAATATGATGCTTAACATGTTCTTTTTATCCTCAAAAGAGAATAACGCTAAAATGGTTCTTTTTAATCTAAAAAGAATGTTATATTAAAAATGTACATTTTATTCTCAAAAGAGAATAACGTTAAATTTGTTCTTTTTAAACTAAAACGAATATTACATTAGAAATGTGACGTTTAATCCTACTCTTTTGTTCTCATCAAAATGGTAAACAAAAAGATAACTTTTTATTCTACTCTTTTGTTTACATCTAAATTTGTGAACAAAAAGATAACTTTTTATTCCTCTCTTACAACTCTTTTCTTTTATTAAACAAAAATGTGATATTTTTGTCTACTCTTTTTAATAAACAAAAATGTGATATTTTTAACTAATCCCTTTAAATGGTCAAAAATGTATATTTTTAACTCATTCTATTTAATATACAAAATGAACATTTCCAATTCATTCTTTTAAAATGACCAAAATTGATAAATTTGTCTAATTCTTTTAATGTAAGCAAAATGACAAATTTGTCTAATTCTTTTTAATGTGAACAAAATGTGATGATTTTGTTTAATCCTTTTTATGTAAACAAAATGTGAATTTTGGTCTAATCTTTTTAATGTAAATAAAATGTGAGCTTTGGTCTAATCTTTTAAACAAAAATGTGAATTTTTGTCTACTCTTTTTAATAAACAAAAATGTGATATTTTTCTTTTCAAGATATGATCATTTTTCTAGTTTCTACTTTTACATTAAAAAAAAATGATATTTTTAAATGTTAACATGTTTATTTCAAAAACGTGAACAATTTTCATATATAATAAAAATGTGAATTTTTATTGTATAACTTATTTTTCATTTTAACATAAAAATGATATTTTTGTATTTCTAATAATTTGAATGGAATAGAATGACATTTCTATATTTCTAACATAACATTTTCTAATTAAAATGATAATTTAATCCAATGTAACTTTTTCTAATTATAATGATGTATTTTAATCCAATGTGACAATTCTAACATAAACGATGTTTTGTTCTAATTTTGTCAATTCTAACATAGACGGTGTTTTATTCTAAATTGCCAATTCTAAGTTTTTATTCACATGACATATTTATACATAAATATGTTTTCTAACCCGAATGACATATTTATTCATAAAATACGTTTTCTAAACCGAATGACATATTCATCAATTCTAATACAATAAAAATTGAAAATCTTATTTTGTTGATTCTAATTCAACAAAATAAATAACATTATTATTTTGTTTATTTTATTTCAACATAAATAATCCATTCAATCACAGGTCAACATAACAGGGTCCATCCATCCAAATCAATCACGAATAACAACAAATTAACTTCAATCTACAAATCATAGATCTGATTTCATCACATACATATCTCAATTTCAAATGGCGAGAAAATAATTAAATTTTAATTATTAAATAAAAATAGAAATCTCACTTTTATTTTTGTCTAAAATTTCAAAGTGCTCAGTTCCGATCCCAATCTGTTTCATCATCTAGATCTCCTCTCTACGAACCCAACGCAACCGATTTCATCAATTTCTGATTTCATTTGCAAAAGTTATGATCGTTTGAAGGTTTGAATATTAAATAGATAATTAAATATTGATTAACACCTTAATTACTCTTTTAAAACTAATCCCCTTCTTCCAGTTATTGTCAAACCGCCGAACACAATAACTCACTCCCAAGACCATCGTCGCGCCGCTTGTAGAGGAGACCGGACGTCCACCAACTGGTGGCGCTCGAAGCGCCGGAAGACCCTCCACCCACGCCAGCGGTGGCGCGCCACTCGGTGGCCCACTGACCTGGAAAACCGTGCCTAAAACCGCCTACTTTGAGCTCCAATTACTCACAAACCACGATTGTAATCTCGATCATGACCGTCAGTTCTATAGGTCTCACTTCACTCTTCAGTTTGGTATTGAGAAATTTAAATTATATTGCGTGGATTTTGAGAACAAGGTGAAGAAAGATGGGATGATTTCGGCCATAGAATAGTTAGGGCGGCGGCTGTTCTAGGTTTTAGAATTAGGGTTTCTAATTTTTAATCTATTTTTATAATAAAATATTATTAATTAACCATAAAAAGACCCGTTTAGTCACTAGCTCCAATTCAAGCCCAACGACAGTCATTCCTAGGTAATAACCCCCGTTCCGGATCCAATGAGCTATGTTTCGTGAGCCCAAATGACTGTTTCGGCCACTTTTTCTTTAATTTAAAATAAATACATTTATTTATTTAATTTTACTGTATATATATAAATTCACCGGGGCTACATACTGCCTCTAAAAATTACAGAAAAATCATTTCTAGTTATGCATTGACGATACGGTCCTAACAAAACTAATTTCGTTGAATTCTGGGACCGTTTGAAAAATGGCTATTTTCAAGTCGCTTAAATTTGACTGAAACTGTAAAAACACATTTTCCTTTGCCACGCTCACATATTAAATTGGAAAATTCTAAAAATTGAAACCTAACAATAATTCGACATTCCAGTTCCAACAAAAGTGGTTTCATAGAAAACAGAGGTCGTTTGAAAAATGACTATTTTTAAGGCTATATATTATATTAATATATATAAATTCTATAGCGACTTTTCTAAATTTTAAACTGGGCATAACTTTCTATTTTTAAAGTGAAATTTCAGTTTTTCAGATTCGTTAGAAAGATATAATCAAACAGATTTAAATATTTCTTGTTTCGCTCATTTCTGATTCAAAATGAATTCGGTATATTAAATTGAAATTAGAAATCGAATTTTCGAACTGCCACGCCATTTCAAACTCCTTTTTTTTATTAAATTAAATTTATTCGTTTTAACTTCGATTAAAATAAATTTTTAGTCGTTATTATTTAAAATAAATTATTTTAAATATTAAAAATCCATTAAAATTTCTAAAATAAAAATTTTAAATTGACCCCAAAATTCTGGGTTGTTACAAATACCTTAACTGTAACTCATGTCGACCTTCCAAACACCGAAAACACCGGAACGTTATTAGAAAGAATTTAGAGGGTGAGATAAGAAAGAAAGAAATATTAGAATAGAAGAAGAAGAAGAACCAACACAACACAGAATCAGAGTCTCACATCACAGCGGAACAAAATATAAGACAGAAATAAAACTTTATTGAGAGCTTTAAAAATACTTACAATATCAGAGTACATCACACAACGGGAAAATTATAATAATCTGTTCCCATATACAACACACAGCGGAATAGTAGCTATATAATATCATACGTCTGGACTCTTCCAGCTCGTTTCTTCACAGCATTCGATAACCTGAACCTGTACAACCCGGGCTAACCCGAGCATTTACAATACACGGGGTCAGTCTGGTGAACCAGAGTGAGAAAACTCGCACAATATTAAGGGTATCACACAACTTGATTTTTCAGTAAAATCTTTTCGAAAGAAAAGAATAATCGTAAGACCAAATCCACACATAAACACGGACGGTTTTTACCTTACGATAATCCAAAACATTTTTGGAATCAATATCTTTTCTGATATTATAATAATGTCTAATCACAAGTAAATAACAATCTAGTGGAATGCTTGCATCTCACACTCCATATATATAGTACACAATCAAAACCATGGGCGCTTATTGGAGATTGGATTCCGACCTTGACAAGGTATGGGACCACCTGCCGATAGTGTATCCCTAGAGGCAAATACACTGGGTTCAACAAGAACGTCTTGCAACCCGGCCCTCACATAACCGACCACTCATTTCGCTTGAGTATATCGAATGTATATCACCAACGGTTGGGCTCAAACCACCGTTTCCCGAAAAGGGACAGCATCGAAATAGATTAAAGAAGCAAATAAGATTTTCTCTAGATAGGTGATTATACACCCTAATGGGAGCGACCCACATAGCCATGCTGTCTGCCCGATTTTTGTCATTTACTGGTTGTTGAGGCTTGAGATTTAGATTAACCTTTGACACTTGGTCATCATTCACTTTGAATGCCACATCGTCAGATCCGCCAGATATCACTAATTGACGTCCACAAAAATACTCTGCGGTTTAGCTAAGAGAAGGTGTACGGCCTTCTCTGCCATCAACAGAAATACGTTTGAAGAAATCAACGTACGTAATTCCTTTGGAAATACTCTGTCAGACACTCGTCTATACAAGTCATCCAAGAACAGGATGAACCGAAGGTACTCTCTTACTGCATCCAATATAGGAATCACCCCATGGATCAGTAGCGAGAAGTCCTTGCAACCCGTAGATTTCAACCACGACAGAACAACAGTTTATCTCTGGGATCTAACCAGAAATTATTAGTAGTTATTCCGCTTATGAAGATCTACGGTCTTCAATGTTCCATCTCGATCATCTTCTGATATCTTCATGTATTTGCTGGTCGGAATGGTTTTCAAATATGAATTTGATCCCGGTCTTTCAGTACCAACAATCGTATTGGACAGATTTGATAGTCGGTGATTTAACTATCAAAATAAATAGTGTTTCAATGATGACAATCCAATGAGTTCAATGGTTCAGTATTCAGCTTTTGTTGGCCTTTTTAATTAAAAACAAATGTAATTTAAAACTCTTATATATTTCGATATTATAAATATAACTTATCGTTTCTTATTTAACGTAAGATTTATTCTTTAAACAAATTCATCTTTTATATATCCAGTTTTCTATTTTTCACTTTCGAAACATTTACCACATAATTATCTAATATTGGAAAATCAATCAAATTATTTCTCGTAAACCAACATTACGAAATATTTTTTTTATTTCATTACTTGGAACACTACTCCACGCTTACTCTTATCGACTAAAGCTTGTCTTTTACATTTCCCCTTTTTACTTGAAAATATTGTTATCATTTGACGCAACGCCTTTTATTCCCTTTTTCTTTAGAATCATCATTTTATATATATTTTCACCAAAAATATTTCGTTATCATTTCACTAAGGAAATAATAAAGTTTATTAACCACGTTTACCATTACAACTCATATCATTCTAGGATAATCCCAAAATCGTTCAAGTTGGGGTATTTTAGTTACCTCTCAGACCTTGATCAACAACGTTCATACCTTAAAATAAATATAAGTTGTAATTCAATACCAATATTTCATTCTAATCTTCCACTTAAATTTAATCACATTCTTAAATAATGTTAATTTAGAATTAACGATCTAACGCCTCAAACCTCTTTCATATAACTCTGGTTTATTATAAACCTTTTATCTCAATTTCCTTTTACTTAATTCAAATAATTAAGTGACATTTATTTAAGCTATAATATTTGCTTAAAATCCCCTTTTATAACTTTGTTATAAAATTCAGGTTTAAACAAACCTGTTGATAAACTTCTTTCACCGATCAGTTGGATTGCTTTTCACTTAGATTACTTTTAAATGAATTCCCATGAAAAAGTAATTTTCTAAATTATTATTAAAAATAATAATTTATTCAATCATTAACTACATTAGTAGTTAATTCCTTTATTAACTGAAATAAATAATAAATCCCTTTTTAAAATCTTATTAAAATCTAAACAATATTCATTAAACTCTTCTATTGGGTTAATTCAATACAGACTAATTTAATGATCAATCCCAGTTAAACTGTTAACTTAGTCAACTTAAATTTGGTTATCTCATTAACCGATTCAATTCATTTCTCCTTTTTAATTAATTTATAATTAATTAATTAAGATAATTCCATTAAATTGTTTTGTAACCAAACCATTATCCAAATTTAACTGTTAGGTTAATTTCTATTCACGTATTTCTAAATCTGATTACCATCAGCATTTGTCTTTATAAAACCAATTATTAACTTAAATAATAAATTATATATATTTATTCTCTTTATAAAATTTTATTCAAAATATATATTTCAAAACTTATCTTTAGTTATAAAATAAATTTTATAACTTTAGTTCTATCAATTTACCTGACAGTAAATCGATATCATATCATCTCTTTAAGGCCATTCACTACCGATTACTCAACCAATATAGCCCATTAGTTACAACACCACACAGGTTAACTTTTAATTCAATGGTCACTACCACACTCAATTATCCAATCATGACAGTTCATATATGATAATATGAAAATAAATAATATATTTGAGGAATCCGGTTGGATCCCCCCAACCTGTTCTTCCCTGTATACAAATGGTTATCTCAAATCAGATCATTCAACCATTTAATTGATAATAATAAATAACAGCCATTTAATCCAACCACAAGCAATTCAACCATTCAACCAATTAAACACGTTTATTTTATAAATGTGACCAACAAGGTAAGTTACCTTTATTGGAACCAATTGTCAGAATAACTGTAACAACCCGAAAATCTGGGCCAGTTTAAAAATTTTATTTTGGCAATTTTAGCAAATTTTGATTATTTAAAATGAATTATTTTAAATAATATCGACGAGAAAAATTCTTTTGAATAAAATTCAATCGAATATATTTATATAGATCGACGTTAGAATATAAATAATTATATATAATTATAAAAGGAATTGAAAATGGCGCGGTAGTTCGATAATTCGATTTCAAACTTCAATTGAATGTACCGGGTGCAAAATAAATCGGATTTTAGTGAAACCAAAAATAATAGAACCTAATTGAGAATATCTTTCCAACGAATCCGAAAAATCAAAATTTCATAGCGGGATTCAAAAGATATGTCCAGTTGAAAATTCAGAATAGTCGCTATGGAATTCAGGCCCTTAAAAATGGAAATTTTGCAAACGACCTCGGATTTTGACGAAACCACTTTTGTTGGGTCCGTGATGTCAAATTATTGCTAGATTCCAAATTTCATAATTTTTCGAATCAATATGTGAGCGTGACAAAGGAAAACGCATTTGACCAGTTTCAGTTGATTTTAATCGACTGGAAAATGGCCATTTTTCAAACTGTCTCAGAATTCGACGAAATTAGTTTTGTTAGGACCGTATCATCAATACGAAGCTAGAAAATATTTTTCTGGAATTTTTCGAGTTAGTATGTGACCCCGGTAATTTGAAATGTACGTTTAAAATTCAATATAGCGATTTAAATGTAAATTCAACGGAAACTGATTGAAACGATCAAATCAGCTTGCGATACATATCCCATTTTGTTCGGAATGGTGGTAATTAAGTAGGGGCGACAGTCGGTGGGTCTCGTTTCGAGGTCAAAATAAAAAGGTACCTTTTCGAAATTAAATTAAATTATATAAAAAAAAGACGAACTCTCCTCTCTCTCTCTCCTCCTTACGTTGACTAAGCCCCCGTTCGAATTTCATTTAACAGAAGAAAATAAAAAAAAAAGAAAAAAAAAGGGAGGGCGCGATGGCAGCCGCCGCCCCCAGGCGGAGCACCGCCGCAACCCCCCTCCTTCCGCCGCCTCCTTCCTTCTCCTCCTCCTCCACTCCTTCTTCTCCGACTGCGACCTCCTCCTTTTCCCCCCCTTCCTACAGCGATCGCGATAACCCCCCCCTTCCATGCTGCCGACCGCACCCCTCCCCCTGGCGCCACCGTGAGCCGCGAAGCCCACCCTCGAGCCACCCGAAGCCCCTCCGACGACGGTGAAACCCCCCCCCCCCCCCCCCACAGCTTCGATTTTGTGGCTAAAATTACAAGGTAAGTTTTATGGTTTTTATTTAATTTAAAAACTCATGTCGATTTAGTCTAAAAACTGAATTCTATTAGTTTTAAAACTGATTTCTTTAATGATAAGAAAACTGATTTTTTTTTTCTTTGAATGTGACCATGATTTTTAACAGTATAAAGATTTGATTTTTAACAGTATAAAGATTTGATTTTTAACAGTATAAAAGATTTGATTTTTAATAGTATAAAGATTTGATTTTTAACAGTATAACGATTTGATTTTTAACAGTAAAAATGTGATTTTTATATATTGAACATCGAAGTAAAAATGTGATTTTTATATATTGAACATCGAAGTAAAAATGTGATTTTTATATATTGAACATCGAAGTAAAAATGTGATTTTTATATATTGAACATCGAAGTAAAAATGTGATTTTTATATATTGAACATCGAAGTAAAAATGTGATTTTTATATATTGAACATCGAAGTAAAAATTCGATTTTTATATATTGAATAGCGAAGTAAAAATTCGATTTTTATATATGTAGTGGCTACGGGCGAGGAAAGTGATAAGAGACGAGAATAGTGAAGATTTCCTGCATTAGAAGTGCCGTGGAGATTTGGATAGCTATTTGTGAGAACTTCTCACCTTTCAATTTCTTTTTCTAGTTATATATATACTAGGATGTAGACGGTGTTTAGTAGCACCCGACACCCGTCATCCACAGACCATGGATGGCTTGTTTGTTTAATTGTTTGGTTGTGTAGTTGGCTAGATTCTTTGGTTTGAATTGAATTGTTTGGTGAAATGAAATTGATTTGATTGATGTGTGAATGGCGTGGGCCTTCACTAGACCGGGGATAAGGCTAGGCCTTGTCCCGTTTCTAGTATCGTGCCGTTATGCCGCCGAAATTTTCTAAAAATAAGTTAGAAAAATAAAGATAACATTTTATTTAATAAATGAATCTAATAGAAAATTCATAGGTTGAATAAAATAGTTTGATCGTTAAAAATATAATTTTAACGTGAAGGTGAATAAATAAATATTCATTTACAAACCGGACGGTTTGTTTATGTACACCTATTTGAAGGACATTGATTGGGACGATAAATTTTACACATCGCCCAACTGCACAAACACAAATCTTTGTTTGATTGCTTGAAACCCCACACGGGTATTGGGATGATATTTGACGTACACTAATCCCGATTGTTTAGTTGTATGTCGATCGATTGATTGACAGGCTGTTATAAGCGTTGAATATTTATATTTGATGCTTATACAGTGTAGAATGCACTTTAGGTGATGTTTGATTTTTCATCGTTGTTGATATATACATGTGTTGTAGAAAATCCATATAATTAACATTATATGGTAATTGATTGGGCCTCATTCTAGTTTCGAAAAAGAAATATTTGAAAAAGAAATATTTGAAAAAGGAATATTTGAAAATAGAATATTTGAAAAAGGAAATATTTGAAAAGAAATATTTGAGATAGAAATATACGAAATAGAATATTTGAAAATAGAAACATATGAAGCCGTGTTGATTAGATTGACGCCATTTTGACGTAAACGATATTTATATCGGTTTTATTCATTTTGAAATGAATTGAATTGAAAGTGATTTCGAAATGAATTGAATATAAAGCGATTTCGAAATGAATTGAATATAAAGCGATTTCGAAATGAATTGAATATAAAGTGATTTCGAAAGGAATAGAATATAAAATGATTTCGAAATGAATTGAATTGAAAACGAATTCGAATTGAATTTAAAACGAAGTGAAATGAATTAAAATTGAATTGAAACTTGAATTGAATAGAAATGAATTTTAAAACGAATTTATAAGGAAAAATTCAATTTTGATTTAAATTGAAATAGAAGTTGAAATTGTTTTTGAAACGAATTTAAAAACTATTTATAAAAATTCGTTTTAAATAGAAATCGACGAAATATATATTATATATATTATATATATAATATAATGGCCTGAATAGAACGCGCCGCGCCGCGGTAGTTCGTGAATTTCGACCATTTATTTCAAACGGACATTACGGGAGATCCGACCGTCGGATTCTCCTAAAACCGGAACCGTTGGGTTCGTATCGAAAAGAGCTTTCTAATGAATATTAGAAATTTGAAATCTAACGGTTGGATTTTGTAATAACCCGCAAAATCTGGGCCAGTTTAAAAATTTTATTTTTGCGATTTTAGCGAATTTTGAACATTTAAAATAGATTATTTTAAATGATATCGACGAGAAATTTATTTTGAATATAATTCGACGTATATATCTATATACGTCGTCGTTAGAATATAAATAATTATATATAATTATAAATAGAATTGAAAATGGCGCGGTAGTTAGATAATTCGATTTCAAACTTCAATTGAATGTACCGGGTGCAAACCAATCCGGATTTTAGTGAAACCAAAAATGATAGGAACTAATTGATAATATCTTTCCAACGAATCCGGGAAATCTAAATTTCATAGTGGGAATCGAAAGATATGTCCAGTTGAAAATTCTGAATAGTCGCTATGGAATTCAGGCCCTTAAAAATGGACATTTTGCAAATGACCTCGGATTTCGACGAAACCAGTTTTGTTAGATCCGTGATGTTAAATTATTGCTAGGTTTCAAATTTCGTAATTTTTCGAATCAATATGTGAGCGTGGCAAAGGAAAACGCGTTTGACCAGTTTCAGTTGAATTTAATCGACTGGAAAATGGCCATTTTTCAAACGGTCTCAGAATTTGACGAAATTAGTTTTGTTAGGACCGTATCGTCGATACGAAGCTAGAAAATATTTTTATGGAATTTATAGAGTTAGTATGTGACCCCGGTAATTTGAAATGTACGTTTAAAATTCAATATAGTGATTTAAATGTAAATTCAACGGAAACTGATCAAAGCGATCGAGTCAGCTTGCGATACATATCCCATTGTGTTCGGAATGGGGGTGAAACGCTATGGACGACAGGCGGTGGGCCTCGTTTAGAGGTCGTATGTAAAAGTCAACTTCTTTGAAAATAAAATAATAAAAATAAAATAAAAAAAACTCCTCTCCTCCCTTAACCAGCCCCCCCCCCCCCCCCCCCCCGATTAAAATCATTTCGAACAGATAAAAAAAAATAACGAGGAGGACGGAGGGCGCGCCGCGCTGCCCACCCGCCACCGCCCCTGGTGGCGCCGCCCACCCACCAAAGCTCAGGCGAGCTCCTCCTCCCTCCTACCTTTCCCTCTCTCCTCGAATTGAGCCACCAGCGAAGCCCTAATTTCGCCCCTCGGAGCAGCGACCCCCGCCTGCCACCCCGCGCGCCATCCCCTCCGCCTGCTCCTCCTCCGTGACCCCCTTCTTCTCCCCCCCTGCCTCCCTGACCGACCACCCACCACTGGAGAAGCCTCCGACCACCCATGAGCGCGAAAAATCAGTGAGCTTCTCCCTCTTTGTTGTACTTTAATTCAGTTTATTTTATTTAAAATACATTGTTTAAACTCGGTTTTAGTTTATCGAAGCAAAGCTGTGATTTTTATTGATTTTGAAGAAAAAAAAAACTGATTTCTTTAGCATATAAAAACTAGATCTTTAATGATAAAAAGTTATGATTTTTTGAAAGTAAAAAAGAATAGATTTTTAGTAAAAGAAAATAGAGATTTTTATTATAAGAAAGTTACTATTTTTATTTATGAAAAGTCATATTTTTATAGAGTGAAAAGTTTGATCATTTTTATATAGAGAATAGAGTTATAAAAATATAATCTTTTATGTTGTAGAGTTATAAAAATATATGCTTTTTATTAGGACAAAGAAATGGTTTTTATTTTTAGAAAGGCGAAAACTTTATTTTTATAAAGGCGAAACCTGTATTTTTATAAAGGCGAAATCTATATTTTTATAAAGGCGAAATCTTTATATGAAAAATAGCGTTATAAAAATATAATCTCTATATAGAGCGTAGCGCTATAAAAGTAGAATTTTTATCTATATAGTAGTAGTAGGGAAAATGATTTTTAAATTGAAAGTAAACAAATAAAAATGTGATTTTTATTTTAAAGGCATCAAAATATAAAAATGTGTGATTTTTATATATGTAGTGGCTACGGGCAACGAAGATGAAAAAGGCAAGAACGAGGAAGATTTCTGTCAATAAAGAGTCGTGGTATTGGATAGCTTTCGGTGAGAACTTCTCACTCAAATTCTCTTTTTCTAGTTATATATATATATATACTAGGATGTAGACGGTGCTTAGTAGCACCCGACACCCGTCATCCACAGACCATGGATGGCTTGTTTGTTAAATTGTTTGGTTGTGCAGTTGGTTAGTCTATTTGGTTTAAATTGAATTGTTTGGGGAATTGAAATGGATTTGATTGATGTGTGAATGGCGTGGGCCTTCACTAGACCGGGGATAAGGCTAGGCCTTGTCCCGTTTCTAGTATCGTGCCGTTATTCCGCCGAAATTTTCTAAAATATGTTAGAAAAATAAAAATATCATTTTTATTGTGTAAATGAAATGAATAGAAATTCATGTGTTGAAATAGAATATTTTATCGTTAAAAATATAATTTTTAACGTGGAAGTGAATAAAATAAAATATTCATTTACAAACCGGACGGTTTGTTTATGTACACCTATTTGAAGGACATTGATTGGGTTGATAAATTTTACACGTCGCCCAACTGCACAAATAAAATCTGTGTTTGATTGTTTGAAACCCCACACGGGTGTTGGGATGAAATTTGATGTTCACTCATCCTGATTGATTAAATATGTCGATCGGTCGATTGACAGGCTGTTATAAGCGTTAGATATTTATATTTGATGCTTATACAGTGTAGTGCACTTTGGTTGATGGTTGATTGTTTATTAATGCTATTATATACATGTGTTGTATGGAATCCATATAATTAACGTTATATGGTGATTGATTGGGCCTCATTCCAATCGGGAAAACAATGAATATTATAAAAGAAAATTCATGTGTTGAATATAAAAATAGTCATGTGTTGACGATGTTCATGTGTTGAAAATATTCGTGTGTTGATTAAAATATTTTAAATAAAATAAATTACATCTTTATCACATTTACAATTAGAATTACTTCCCAGTAGGAGTCTAATTGAAAATCAAACGATAGATACCATAGTTTTATAAAATATTTTACATAACAAAAATAGTGTTGTGTTGACAGTGTTGAGATTATTCGTGTGTTGAAAGCAATATAGATTCATGTGTTGAATGGGACAAATATTCATTTGTTGGATAGAATAAAGAAGTTTTGAAAATATAAAGCCGTGTTGATTAGAGATGCGTTATTTTGACGCGAACGATATTTATATCGATTTTATTCGTTGTATAATGAATATTGAAAAGTGATTTCAAAGTTAAATATTTTGAAATGAAATTCAAATTGAATTAGATTAAATTTCGAATTAAATAGAAAGTGAATTTGAATTCGAATAAAATAGAAATGAATTCAAATTGAATTAAATTGAAATTGAAATTTAAAACGAACTGAAATTGAATTGAAATCAATTTGAATTGAAACGAATTTGAATTTGAATTGAATTAAAACGAATTTGAATTTGAATTGAATTGAAACGAATTTGAATTTGAATTGAAACGAATTTGAATTTGAATTGAATTGAAATGAACTCGAATTGAATTGAAATCAAATCGATTTGAAATTGACGATGAAGTTGAAATTGTTTTGAAACGAATGTTGAACTATTTATAAAATTCGTTTTAAAAGGAAATCGACGAAATATATATAATATATATATTATATATATAATGGCCTGAATAGAACGCGCCGCGCCGCGGTAGTTCGTGAATTTCGACCATTTATTTCAAACGAACATTGCGGGAGATCCGACCGTCGGATTCTCCTAAAACCGGAACCGTTGGGTTCGTATCGAAAAGAGCTTTCCAATGAATATTAGAAATTTGAAATCTAACGGTTGGATTTGGAATTATGTCCAAATCAAATTTGAAAAAGGTCGTTGTAAGTGCAGTTCGATAGCCGTTGATGGAAATCGACTGTACGGGCCTTGATAAAATTATTAAAAATATTAATAATTTGTGTAAAATCATAATATGTGAATTGGAAAGAATTGGGCTGGAAAATTCCACATTAGATGATAAAAATAGATTTTTATCGAAATGAACTAGTTTTGAACTAGAATTAAAATCAATTTATTTTTGAAATAAATAAATTGAATTTGAAAGTGATTTTGAAAATAATCGATAATTTCCAATACGTGGATTGGACTGGAGCTAAATCGAAATTATCTTCGGGATATTTCGATGTTGGATTTCGTGACTATACAGATATTGTTATGGGAATTTGAAAGATATATTTTATATCGTTATTTCCAATACGATATTTGTTGGTTTCAGAATTTGGTATTGAATATAAGTCGATATATTTTCTATTCAGAGCCTTGTATTTAATATCAAATGTGATTTGGGTTTATCGTGAATCGTGTTTTAGATGACATTGGTTCTTTAACCCAGTTAAAGACAGGATATTGATTTTTGAAAGGATTAAAGCTAAGTGGAGTTTTAATGAATCTTTAATTAGATTAAAATGTGAATTGATAAGTTAAATTATTAAATCTGAAAGGTGATCGAGAATGGAGTACCACCAGTTTTGCTCCAAAGCGATAGTTAAATCTTTAATTAGATTTGAACGTGAAATGGTAATTAATTTTACCGATAACACCGTGGTGTTAGATATGGAGTATCACCAGTTTTGCTCCATGGGATATGTAGGTTGGGATTGGGAAATAAACTAAATAATTACTTCGGTGTGGTTCGTTAGTCCCGACTAGTTTGAAATGATATCCAAAGGAAGATTAAAGAATAAATTTAGAAGAA
This sequence comes from Allium sativum, assembly GCA_030737875.1. NCBI lineage: Eukaryota > Viridiplantae > Streptophyta > Magnoliopsida > Asparagales > Amaryllidaceae > Allium > Allium sativum. The sequence continues at coordinate 743,777,920 of CM060909.1, read as the reverse complement.
TTTATCTTTGATAAAATTAATGGGAACCTTTCCCTAAGAATGTGATTTTGTGAATAAAAGAATATCCTGAATTGGAATGAGGCGTTTGTGGTGTTTGTGTAACATTCGTTTATTATATACGTGGGTTATTCAGAAAGGCCGGGTTTATACCATTCTGAATAACCGATTCGACGAGATGTCGAAGATGAAGATGGTGGTTGAAGACCGGAAGTCTTCACATCGTTTGGATGATTATTGATGATCTTGATTGGGCTGTACACCCAGGATGAGGGAATCAGTTGGTGATCGTCCAGACGTACTTGGAGATGGATGGATATGCGAGGAAAGTGCCTCCGGTTTCGTTCAGACCCAGAACGAACTTGTAAATGGATTGTGTGTCTGACACTGGATTTTATTCTGTGTTGATTGATCTCTATTAAATATACATCTGTTTGGCGGCGGAGAATTTATTCTCTTGCTTAACGCCCTTCTCTGAGACGTACGAGCTCAGAGGTTGTATATCGATGGACATCAGTCGCTTGGAGTGAATTGCCAATGTGGCATACGTAAGTGGCAATTGATCAAGGCTTCTATTGAAAAGCAAAGTCTTGTGGTTGATGATCAAAGCACGGCCTGTGTGGCGTAGCTTTGTGTATAACGTGGATTCGCGAGCCTCACACCTCGGTATGAGTCAAAAACGGGATACGGACCCAAGGAGTGCACGACGTTTCTTTCTAGCTAGGGTGGTGTCAGTGACCTACCAGCCCTGACATTTATATACTTTTCACCTGTGTGGTTGTTGGATACGAGGCGCCTCGGATATAGGTCTGTAAGGACCGGGAAACGTGTGTTCAGGAATTGCCAATCCTCAAAAGTAAGAGAGGACCGGCCTTGGAGGATCCAGGGGATTGCTGTGTGCGGTCCCGAGGCATTTGCTAGAGTGTCTCGAACGCGGAGAGGAGCTTGCCCCTTGCCTCGACTCATGATGGAATCCAATTTCCAATAAGTGTGTTGCGGTTTTATTTGTACAACCTAGTATGGCGACATAGTGGTATGGGTCATTCATGCCGCCTATGATTGATATTTATGATTAAAATTGTTTTGACACTATGCACCTATATTAGTATCAAATAATGTGTTTTAAACGTATCAAGCATGCTTTGGCTGTTATAAGGTAAAAACCCTATCCTCCGGCTTGCGTTGCATTGTGTGATGGGACCTGGGTCTTATAACAGCTTCATTTTTCTTTATTTAGCATTGCGCTGTTTGTTTTATGCACTGGTATTCTTGGGAGGAAACCCGTTCCGTGTTATACGGCGTGGTCCCTTGATTTACCGAACTTTAAAATAAAGAATTATAACTGTTTTAGTTCTCACACCAGTCCCATGACTGACCTGGAGTTTATTGTTTTAACCTAAACTCTGGGTGCCCCTATTTTCCACACGGGCAGCTAGTAGTTTTGGTTTTGCAGATTTATATCCACAGGGTCCTGATATACAGCTGGAACGATGCTCGGAAAGCTCTGTATCCGTGTATCACTTCTAGTTGTGTTTTGTATATTTTTCCGCTGTTATGTAATTTATTGTAATATCTGATATTTGTTGAATGTAATTTATTCATTTATACTCTGTATATTCTTGTATCTGATGGAATTGTTGTAATAACAATGAAATGTTCTTCTGTTTGCGTCCTTTTGTGTGTTGTTCTCAAAGTATCCGTGCTTTCCTTCACGGGGAAGTTACGGGTCCTTACAGTGGTATCAGAGCTTTGGTTTACAGAGCTCGAGAACAAGACACATTAGAACCATACGAAAGAATTCATCAGATATTGGATTAGTAATATCCAATTAGAATGACTCGTTAGAGATAGGATCAGTAGTATCCTAGAACGAGTGTGAAGAGTATATTTTTCAAATGAAAACAATTTCGTTATAAAATTTAAATCGCTGTATACATATTTGAATATTTATTTATATTGATATGGACAATCGAGTATATAAAGATTTCGCGTATACGCGTCATGAACGTATATTCGAAGTTTCAATATACTGGGTAGATATAGAATCACATTCTAGACATCCGGGGATGATTCTGATGATGGTGCATCATCATCAGTATTCATATTCGAGTTTCGAAGGTGTGATATCTATATATTTCCATTAGACTAGTGTGAGAACCAAAACTTATATAGCTAGAACACATTGTTGTGAATTGGCATCAAAAACATGATTTTTTGTATATATCAAAATTATGAATTTGAAACTCTAATTCACTAATTGATTGATGTTTGTGTTGTTTGTTTATTTGTTTGATAATTTTTAACCATTTAGCCTAATTGAATCACATATTGAATTGTATTGAAAATTGGTCGCATTTGCTTGCATATACATGTGCTTACATTGAACAGGTCATAGCAAGGAGGCTAGAGCAGAGAATAAAATTTGTTTGCCCGACAAATAGGTACATGTTTACTACATAATTTCCTGTTTTGTTTGGGTGATGATGATTTTGTGAGCCTATTGGCTAGCCGCTTGGCTTTTTCTTTTTCTTTTTGAGATCTGAAGGACCGGGGAAGCTATTTGAAATTCCCCGATGCTCCCGGTGCAGGGGAGGTTATGGCGAAATTTTTCAAAAATTTAGGGTGTTAGCCAAAATTTTGAAAATTTGAAAATTCTCAGAAACTGAAAAGTTGGAGAATAAAAGCCAGATCGAGCGTAGAGCTGAATAATCAAACCACTTTCGACTTTGTTCCTTTTCGGGGACGAAAAGTTTTAAGTGGGGGAGAATGTAATAACCCGCAAAATCTGGGCCAGTTTAAAATTTTTATTTTGGCGATTTTAGCGAATTTTGAACATTTAAAATAGATTATTTTAAATGATATCGACGAGAAATTTATTTTGAATATAATTTGACGTATATATCTATATACGTCGTCGTTAGAATATAAATAATTATATATAATTATAAATAGAATTGAAAATGGCGCGGTAGTTAGATAATTCGATTTCAAACTTCAATTGAATGTACCGGGTGCAAACCAATCCGGATTTTAGTGAAACCAAAAATGATAGGATCTAATTGATAATATCTTTCCACCGAATCCGGGAAATCTAAATTTCATAGCGGGAATCGAAAGATATGTCCAGTTGAAAATTCTGAATAGTCGCTATGGAATTCAGGCCCTTAAAAATGGACATTTTGCAAATGACCTCGGATTTCGACGAAACCAGTTTTGTTAGATCCGTGATGTTAAATTATTGCTAGGTTTCAAATTTCGTAATTTTTCGAATCAATATGTGAGCGTGGCAAAGGAAAACGCGTTTGACCAGTTTCAGTTGATTTTAATCGACTGGAAAATGGCCATTTTTCAAACGGTCTCAGAATTTGACGAAATTAGTTTTGTTAGGACCGTATCGTCGATACGAAGCTAGAAAATATTTTTATGGAATTTATAGAGTTAGTATGTGACTCCGGTAATTTGAAATGTACGTTTAAAATTCAATATAGCGATTTAAATGTAAATTCAACGGAAACTGATCAAAGCGATCGAGTCAGCTTGCAATACATATCCCATTGTGTTCGGAATGGGGGTGAAACGCTATGGACGACAGGCGGTGGGCCTCGTTTAGAGGTCGTATGTAAAAGTCAACTTCTTTGAAAATAAAATAATTAAATAATAAAAATAGAATAAAAAAAACCCCTCTCCTCCCTTAACCAGGCCCCCCCCGATTAAAATCATTTCGAACAGATAAAAAAAACGAGGAGGACGGAGGGCGCGCCGCGCTGCCCACCCGCCACCGCCCCTGGTGGCGCCGCCCACCCATCAAAGCTCAGGCGAGCTCCTCCTCCCTCCTACCTTTCCCTCTCTCCTCGAATTGAGCCACCAGCGAAGCCCTAATTTCGCCCCTCGGAGCAGCGACCCCCGCCTGCCACCCCGCGCGCCATCCCCTCTGCCTGCTCCTCCTCCGTGACCCCCTTCTTCTCCCCCCTGCCTCCCTGACCGACCACCCACCACTGGAGAAGACTCCGACCACCCATGAGCGCGAAAAATCAGTGAGCTTCTCCCTCTTTGTTGTACTTTAATTCAGTTTATTTTATTTAAAATACATTGTTTAAACTCGGTTTTAGTTTATCGAAGCAAAGCTGTGATTTTTATTGATTTTGAAGAAAAAAAAAACTGATTTCTTTAGCATATAAAAACTAGATCTTTAATGATAAAAAGTTATGATTTTTTGAAAGTAAAAAAGAATAGATTTTTAGTAAAAGAAAATAGAGATTTTTATTATAAGAAAGTTACTATTTTTATTTATGAAAAGTCATATTTTTATAGAGTGAAAAGTTTGATCATTTTTATATAGAGAATAGAGTTATAAAAATATAATCTTTTATGTTGTAGAGTTATAAAAATATATGCTTTTTATTAGGACAAAGAAATGGTTTTTATTTTTAGAAAGGCGAAAACTTTATTTTTATAAAGGCGAAACCTGTATTTTTATAAAGGCGAAATCTATATTTTTATAAAGGCGAAATCTTTATATGAAAAATAGCGTTATAAAAATATAATCTCTATATAGAGAGTAGCGCTATAAAAGTAGAATTTTTATCTATATAGTAGTAGTAGGAAAAATGATTTTTAAATTGAAAGTAAACAAATAAAAATGTGATTTTTATTTTAAAGACATCAAAATATAAAAATGTGTGATTTTTATATATGTAGTGGCTACGGGCAACGAAGATGAAAAAGGCAAGAACGAGGAAGATTTCTGTCAATAAAGAGTCGTGGTATTGGATAGCTTTCGGTGAGAACTTCTCACTCAAATTCTCTTTTTCTAGTTATATATATATATATATATACTAGGATGTAGACGGTGCTTAGTAGCACCCGACACCCGTCATCCACAGACCATGGATGGCTTGTTTGTTAAATTGTTTGGTTGTGCAGTTGGTTAGTCTATTTGGTTTAAATTGAATTGTTTGGGGAATTGAAATGGATTTGATTGATGTGTGAATGGCGTGGGCCTTCACTAGACCGGGGATAAGGCTAGGCCTTGTCCCATTTCTAGTATCGTGCCGTTATGCCGCCGAAATTTTCTAAAATATGTTAGAAAAATAAAAATATCATTTTTATTGTGTAAATGAAATGAATAGAAATTCATGTGTTGAAATAGAATATTTTATCGTTAAAAATATAATTTTTAACGTGGAAGTGAATAAAATATTCATTTACAAACCGGACGGTTTGTTTATGTACACCTATTTGAAGGACATTGATTGGGTTGATAAATTTTACACGTCGCCCAACTGCACAAATAAAATCTGTGTTTGATTGTTTGAAACCCCACACGGGTGTTGGGATGAAATTTGATGTTCACTCATCCTGATTGATTAAATATGTCGATCGGTCGATTGACAGGCTGTTATAAGCGTTAGATATTTATATTTGATGCTTATACAGTGTAGTGCACTTTGGTAGATGGTTGATTGTTTATTAATGCTATTATATACATGTGTTGTATGGAATCCATATAATTAACGTTATATGGTGATTGATTGGGCCTCATTCCAATCGGGAAAACAATGAATATTATAAAAGAAAATTCATGTGTTGAATATAAAAATAGTCATGTGTTGACGATGTTCATGTGTTGAAAATATTCGTGTGTTGAGTAAAATATTTTAAATAAAATAAATTACATCTTTATCACATTTACAATTAGAATTACTTCCCAGTAGGAGTCTAATTGAAAATCAAATGATATATACCATAGTTTTATAAAATATTTTACATAACAAAAATAGTGTTGTGTTGACAGTACTCATGTGTTGAGATTATTCGTGTGTTGAAAGCAATATAGATTCATGTGTTGAATGGGACAAATATTCATTTGTTGGATAGAATAAAGAAGTTTTGAAAATATAAAGCCGTGTTGATTAGAGATGCGTTATTTTGACGCGAACGATATTTATATCGATTTTATTCGTTGTATAATGAATATTGAAAAGTGATTTCAAAGTTAAATATTTTGAAATGAAATTCAAATTGAATTAGATTAAATTTCGAATTGAATAGAAAGTGAATTTGTATTCGAATAAAATAGAAATGAATTCAAATTGAATTAAATTGAAATTGAAATTTAAAACGAACTGAAATTGAATTGAAATCAATTTGAATTGAAACGAATTTGAATTTGAATTGAATTAAAACGAATTTGAATTTGAATTTGAATTGAATTGAAACGAATTTGAATTTGAATTGAATTGAAACGAATTTGAATTTGAATTGAATTGAAACGAATTTGAATTTGAATTGAATTGAAATGAACTCGAATTGAATTGAAATCAAATCGATTTGAAATTGACGATGAAGTTGAAATTGTTTTGAAACGAATGTAGAACTATTTATAAAATTCGTTTTAAAAGGAAATCGACGAAATATATATTATATATATATAATGGCCTGAATAGAACGCGCCGCGGTAGTTCGTGAATTTCGACCATTTATTTCAAACGAACATTGCGGGAGATCCGACCGTCGGATTCTCCTAAAACCGGAACCGTTGGGTTCGTATCGAAAAGAGCTTTCCAATGAATATTAGAAATTTGAAATCTAACGGTTGGATTTGGAATTGTATCCAAATCAAATTTGAAAAAGGTCGCTGTAAGTGCAGTTCGATAGCCGTTGATGGAAATCGACTGTACGCGCCTTGATAAAATTATTAAAAATATTAATAATTTGTGTAAAATCATAATATGTGAATTGGAAAGAATTGGGCTGGAAAATTCCACATTAGATGATAAAAATAGATTTTTATCGAAATGAACTAGTTTTGAACTAGAATTAAAATCAATTTATTTTTGAAATAAATAAATTGAATTTGAAAGTGATTTTGAAAATAATCGATAATTTCCAATACGTGGATTGGACTGGTGCTGAATCGAAATTATCTTCGGGATATTTCGATGTTGGATTTCGTGACTATACAGATATTGTTATGGGAATTTGAAAGATATATTTTATATCGTTATTTCCAATACGATATTTGTTGGTTTCAGAATTTGGTATTGAATATAAGTCGATATATTTTCTATTCAGAGCCTTGTATTTAATATCAAATGTGATTTGGGTTTATCGTGAATCGTGTTTTAGATGACATTGGTTCTTTAACCCAGTTAAAGACAGGATATTGATTTTTGAAAGGATTAAAGCTAAGTGGAGTTTTAATGAATATTTAATTAGATTAAAATGTGAATTGATAATTTAAATTATCAAATCTGAAAGGTGATCGAGAATGGAGTACCACCAGTTTTGCTCCAAAGCGATAGTTAAATCTTTAATTAGATTTGAACGTGAAATGGTAATTAATTTTACCGATAACACCGTGGTGTTAGATATGGAGTATCACCAGTTTTGCTCCATGGGATATGTAGGTTGGGATTGGGAAATAAACTAAATAATTACTTCGGTGTGGTTCGTTAATCCCGACTAGTTTGAAATGATATCCAAAGGAAGATTAAAGAATAAATTTAGAAGAATTTATCTTTGATAAAATTAATGGAAACCTTTCCCTAAGAATGTGATTTTGTGAATAAAAGAATATCCTGAATTGGAATGAGGCGTTTGTGGTGTTTGTGTAACATTCGTTTATTATATACGTGGGTTATTCAGAAAGGCCGGGTTTATACCCATTCTGAATAACCGATTCGACGAGATGTCGAAGATGAAGACGGTGGTTGAAGACCGGAAGTCTTCACATCGTTTGGGTGATTACTGATGATCTTGATTGGGCTGTACACCCAGGATGAGGGAATCAGTTGGTGATCGTCCAGACGTACTTGGAGATGGATGGATATGCGAGGAAAGTGCCTCCGGTTTCGTTCAGACCCAGAACGAACTTGTAAATGGATTGTGTGTCTGACACTGGATTTTATTCTATGTTGATTGATCTCTATTAAATATACATCTGTTTGGCGGCGGAGAATTTATTCTCTTGCTTAACGCCCTTCTCTGAGACGTACGAGCTCAGATGTTGTATATCGATGGACATCAGTCGCATGGAGTGAATTGCCAATGTGGCATACGTAAGTGGCAATTGATCAAGGCTTCTGTTGAAAAGCAAAGTCTTGTGGTTGATGATCAAAGCACGGCCTGTGTGGCGTAGCTTTGTGTATAACGTGGATTCGCGAGCCTCACACCTCGGTATGAGTCAAAAACGGGATACGGACCCAAGGAGTGCACGACGTTTATTTCTAGCTAGGGTGGTGTCAGTGACCTACTAGCCCTGACATTTATATACTTTTCACCTGTGTGGTTGTTGGATACGAGGCGCCTCGGATATAGGTCTGTAAGGACCGGGAAACGTGTGTTCAGGAATTGCCAATCCTCAAAAGTAAGAGAGGACCGGCCTTGGAGGATCCAGGGGATTGCTGTGTGCGGTCCCGAGGCATTTGCTAGAGTGTCTCGAACGCGGAGAGGAGCTTGCCCCTTGCCTCAACTCATGATGGAATCCAATTTCCAATACGTTTGTTGCGGTTTTATTTGTAGAACCTAGTATGGCGACATAGTGGTATGGGTCATTCATGCCGCCTATGATTGATATTTATGATTAAAATTGTTTTGACACTATGCACCTATATTAGTATCAAATAATGTGTTTTAAACATATCAAGCATGCTTTGGCTGTTATAAGGTAAAAACCCTATCCTCCGGCTTGCGTTGCATTGTGTGATGGGACCTGGGTCTTATAACAGCTTCATTTTTCTTTATTTAGCATTGCGCTGTTTGTTTTATGCACTGGTATTCTTGGTAGGAAACCCGTTCCGTGTTATACGGCGTGGTCCCTTGATTTACCGAACTTTAAAATAAAGAATTATAACTGTTTTAGTTCTCACACCAGTCCCATGACTGACCTGGAGTTTATTGTTTTAACCTAAACTCTGGGTGCCCCTATTTTCCACACGGGCAGCTAGTAGTTTTGGTTTTGCAGATTTATATCCACAGGGTCCTGATATACAACAGAAACGATGCTCGGAAAGCTCTGTATCCGTGTATCACTTCTAGTTGTGTTTTGTATATTTTTCCGCTGCTATGTAATTTATTGTAATATCTGATATTTGTTGAATGTAATTTATTCATTTATACTCTGTATATTCTTGTATCTGATGGAATTGTTGTAATAAAAATGAAATGTTCTTCTGTTTGCGTCCTTTTGTGTGTTGTTCTCAAAGTATCCGTGCTTTCCTTCACGGGGAAGTTACGGGTCCTTACAGATTTGGAATTATGTCCAAATCAAATTTGAAAAAGGTCGCTGTAAGTGCAGTTCGATGGCCGTTGATGGAAATCGACTGTACGGGCCTTGATAAAATTATTAAAAATAGTAATAATTTGTGTAAAATCATAAGAAATGATTTAGAAAGAATTGGGATGAAAAACTCCATATTTGAAAAGATAAAAATAGATTTTTATCGAAATTAACTAGTTTTGAACTAGAATTTTAATTCTATTTATTTTTAAAATAAATAAACTGGATTAGAAATGGTTTTGAAAATAACCAGAATTTCCAATAACTGGATTGGAATGGATTTGAATCGAAATTGTCTTCGGAATATTTCGATGTTGGATTTCGTGATTATACAGGTGTTGTTATGGAAATTTGAAAGATATTTATATATCGTTATTTCTAATACGATATCTGTTGGTTGTAGAATTTGATATTGAATATAAGCCGATATATTTTCTATTCAGAGCCTTATGTTTAATATCAAATGTGATTTGGGTTTGTCGTGAATGGTGTCTTCATTAGCACTGTTCTTGAACCCAGTTGAGAAAAGATTAAATCTTTTTATTTAGATTTAATGAAGTGTACCAATTAAACAATATTTAATTGGAATTGAATTGATATTGATTTTTGGGTTTATCGTGAACAGTGTTTTTAAATAACACTTGTTCTTTAACCCGATAATTAATGTGATGTGATTTTGGGTTTATCGTGAACCGTGTTTTAAATGACACTGATTCTTTAGCCCAGTCACAGATTAAAACTAAGTGGAGTTTTTAATGAATCTTTAATTAGATTGAAATAAACGAGAATGGAGTATCACCAGTTTTACTCCAAGCGATAGTTAAATCTTTAATAAGATTTGAACGTGAAATGGTAATTGAATTTACTGATAACACCGTGGTGTTACATATGAAGTATTACCAGTTTTACTTCATGGGATGAATAGGTTGGGATTGGGAAATTAAAACCAATGATGACTTCAGTAAGGTTCGTTAATCTCGACTAGTTGAATCGAAATTCAAAAAGGAGATTAGAGAATAAATTCAAGGAATTTATCTTGGATAAAATTAATGGGGACATTTCCCTATGAATGTGAAATTTAGAAACTAACTGTCGGTTAGCCAAGCAGAATGGTTTTCTGGATATTGATCTGATGTTGGTTTCGGCCTTCGGGGTTAATATTTGGGGAATTATTCTCTTGATTAATTTACGGTTAGTGACTGATGAACTGGAATGAGGCGTATGTTGTGTTTGTGTAACACTTATTTAAAATATACGCGAGTTATTCGGAAAGACCGGGTTTATCCCATTCTGAATAACTGATACGACGATAAGTCGAAGATGAAGACGATGGTCGAAGACCGGAAGTCTTCACGTCGTTTGGGTGATTACTGATGATCTTGATTGGGTTGTACACCCAAGAAGATGGAAACAGTTGGTGATCGTCCAGACGTACTTGGAGATCGATGGATATGCGGGGTACTAGGTGCCTCCGGTTTCGTTCAGACCCAGAACGGACTTGTAAATGGACTGTGTGTCTGACATCGGATTTCATTCTGTGTGACTGATATCAGTTGCATAGAGTGGTTTGCCTGTGTGGCATGCTAAGATGCAAATGATCAAGTCTTCTGTTGAAAAGCAAAGTCTTGTGGTTGATGATCGAAGCACGGCCTTTGTGGCATAGCTTTGTGTAACGCTTACTTCACGAGCCTCACACCCCGGTGGTGAACCAAAAACGGGAGAGGACCTCAAGGAGGGCATGCGTTTCTTTCTAGCTAGGGTGGTGTCAGTGACCTACCAGCCCTGACATTTATATACTTTTCACCTGTGTGGTTGTTGCTGTTGCGAGGCGCCTCGGTTTGATCGGACGATCCGGGTCCGATGGAGTCATTCGTTGGCTCATTTACGCCCCAAAGGGCGGGGAAACGTAGTGTTCAGGAATTTTAATTCACATCGGTGGACCGGCCCTGTCGCTCCAAGGGTCGATGCGCTCTGACCTTGAGGCTCGGGCTAGAGAGTCTCGAAGACGGTGGGGACGATCCCTAGCCTCGGTTCACAGACGGAAATCCAATTTCCAAATACGTGACATTTGCGATTTTATTTGTAGAGCCTAGTATGGCGACATGATATATGGTACCCATGCCGTCTATGATTGATACTTATGATTTGAAGTTGTTTTATACACTATGCACTTATAGTAGTATCAAATGATTTGTTTTAAACGTATCAAGCATTCTTTGGCTGTTATAAGGGAAAACCCTATCCTCCGGCTTGCGTTGCATTGTGTGATAGGACCTGGGTCTTATAACAGCTTCATTTTTCTTTATTTAGCATTGCGCTGTTTGTTTTATGCACTGGTGTTCTTGGGAGGAAACCCGTTCCGTGTTATACGGCGTGGTCCCTTGATTTCCCTAACTTTAAATAAAGATTAATAACTGTTTTAGTTCTCACACCAGTCCCATGACTGACCTGGAGTTTATTGTTTTAACCTAAACTCTGGGTGCCCCTATTTCGACACGGGCAGCTAGTAGTTTTGGTTTTGCAGATTTATATTCACAGGATCCTGGTTTACAGCTGGAATGATATCCGGAAAGCTTTGTATCCGTATATCTCTTCTAGTTGTGTATTGTATTATTTTCCGCTGCTATGTAATTTATTGTAATCTCTGATATTTCTGTGTAATATTTATTCATTTATACTCTGTATATTCTTGTAATCTGGTGCATTGTTGTAATATACAATGAAATGTTCTTCCGTATGCGTTCTGTTGTGGCTTGTTCTCGAACTATCCGCTCTTTCCTTTACGGGGAAGTTACGGGTTTTTACAGTTGGTATCAGAGCTTTGGTTTACAAAGCTCAGAGAACAAGGCACCTTAGAACCATACGAAAGAATTCATCAGATATTGGATTAGTAATATCCAATGGGAATGACTCGTTAGAGATTGGATCAGTAGTATCCTAGAACGAGTGTGAAGAGTATATTTTTTAAAATGAAAACAATTCTGTTTTGAAATTTAAATAGTTTTACACGTATTCGATTATTTATTTATATAGATTTGGACAATCCAATATATAAAGGTTTTGCATATACGCCTTGCAAACGTATATTCGAAATTTTAATATACTGGGTAGATATAGAACCGCACTCTAGTCGCCCGGAGATGTTCTGATGGTGGTTCGAAACATCATCAGCATTTATTTTCGAGTGACGAAGGTGTGATATCTATATATTTCCATTAGACTGGTGTGAGAACCAAAACTTATATAGCTAGAACACATTGTTGTGAATTGGCATCAAAAACATGATTTTTAGTATATATATCGAAATTATGAATTTGAAACTCTAATTCACTAATTGATTGATGTTTGTGTTGTTTGTTTAATTGTTTGATAATTTTGAACCATTTCGCCTAATTGAATCATATATTGAATATTATTGAAAATTGGTCGCAATTGCTTGCATATACATCTACTTACATTGAACAGGTCATAGCAAGGAGGCTAGAGCAGAGAATAAAATTTGTTTGCCCAACAAATAGGTACATGTTTACTACATAATTTACTGTTTTGTTTGGGTGATGATGATTTTATGAGCCTATTGGCTAGCCGCTTGGCTTTTTCTTTTTCTTTTTGAGATCAGAAGGCCTGTATGGCAATTTCGGGATTTTCCCGTGGCTCCCGGTGCAGGGGAGGTTATGGCGAAATTTTTCGAAAATTTAGGGTGTTAGCCAAATTTTTGAAAGTTCTTAAAAACTGAAAAGTTGGAGAATGGAAGCCAGATCGAACGTAAAGTTGATTAATCAAACCACTTTCGACTTTGTTCCTTTTCGGGGACGAAAAGTTTTAAGTGGGGGAGATTGTAACAACCCGAAAATCTGGGCCAGTTTAAAATTTTTATTTTGGCAATTTTAGCAAATTTTGATTATTTAAAATGAATTATTTTAAATAATATCGACGAGAAAAATTCTTTTGAATAAAATTCAATCGAATATATTTATATAGATCGACGTTAGAATATAAATAATTATATATAATTATAAAAGGAATTGAAAATGGCGCGGTAGTTCGATAATTCGATTTCAAACTTCAATTGAATGTACCGGGTGCAAAACAAATCGGATTTTAGTGAAACCAAAAATAATAGAACCTAATTGAGAATATCTTTCCAACGAATCTGAAAAATCAAAATTTCATAGCGGGATTCAAAAGATATGTCCAGTTGAAAATTCAGAATAGTCGCTATGGAATTCAGGCCCTTAAAAATGGAAATTTTGCAAACGACCTCGGATTTCGACGAAACCACTTTTGTTGGGTCCGTGATGTCAAATTATTGCTAGATTCCAAATTTCATAATTTTTCGAATCAATATGTGAGCGTGGCAAAGGAAAACGCATTTGACCAGTTTTAGTTGATTTTAATCGACTGGAAAATGGCCATTTTTCAAACTGTCTCAGAATTCGACGGAATTAGTTTTGTTAGGACCGTATCGTCAATACGAAGCTAGAAAATATTTTTCTGGAATTTTTCGAGTTAGTATGTGACCCCGGTAATTTGAAATGTACGTTTAAAATTCAATATAGCGATTTAAATGTAAATTCAACGGAAACTGATTGTAACGATCAAATCAGCTTGCGATACATATCCCATTTTGTTCGGAATGGGGGTAATTAGCTAGGGGCGACAGTCGGTGGGTCTCGTTTCGAGGTCAAAATAAAAAGGTACCTTTTCGAAATTAAATTAAATTATATAAAAAAAGAAGAACTCTCCTCTCTCTCTCTCTCCTCCTTACGTTGACTAAGCCCCCGTTCGAATTTCATTTAACAGAAGAAAAAAAAAGGGAGGGCGCGATGGCAGCCGCCGCCCCCAGGCGGAGCACCGCCGCAACCCCCCCTCCTTCCGCCGCCTCCTTCCTTCTCCTCCTCCTCCACTCCTTCTTCTCCGACTGCGACCTCCTCCTTTTCCCCCCCCTTCCTCCAGCGATCGCGATAACCCCCCCCCCCCCCTTCCATGCTGCCGACCGCACCCCTCCCCCTGGCGCCACCGTGAGCCACGAAGCCCACCCTCGAGCCACCCGAAGCCCCTCCGACGACGGTGAAACCCCCCCCCCCCCCACAGCTTCGATTTTGTGGCTAAAATTACAAGGTAAGTTTTATGGTTTTTATTTAATTTAAAAACTCATGTCGATTTAGTATAAAACCTGAATTCTATTAGTTTTAAAAATAATTTCTTTAATGATAAGAAAACTGATTTTTTTTCTTTGAATGTGACCATGATTTTTAACAGTATAAAGATTTGATTTTTAACAGTATAAAGATTTGATTTTTAATAGTATAAAGATTTGATTTTTAACAGTATAAAGATTTGATTTTTAACAGTAAAAATGTGATTTTTATATATTGAACATCGAAGTAAAAATGTGATTTTTATATATTGAACATCGAAGTAAAAATGTGATTTTTATATATTGAACATCGAAGTAAAAATGTGATTTTTATATATTGAACATCGAAGTAAAAATGTGATTTTTATATATTGAACATCGAAGTAAAAATTCGATTTTATATATTGAATAGCGAAGTAAAAATTCGATTTTTATATATGTAGTGGCTACGGGCGAGGAAAGTGATAAGAGACGAGAACAGTGAAGATTTCCTGCATTAGAAGTGCCGTGGAGATTTGGATAGCTATTTGTGAGAACTTCTAACCTTTCAATTTATTTTTCTAGTTATATATATACTAGGATGTAGACGGTGTTTAGTAGCACCCGACACCCGTCATCCACAGACCATGGATGGCTTGTTTGTTTAATTGTTTGGTTGTGTAGTTGGCTAATTCTTTGGTTTGAATTGAATTGTTTGGTGAAATGAAATTGATTTGATTGATGTGTGAATGGCGTGGGCCTTCACTAGACCGGGGATAAGGCTAGGCCTTGTCCCGTTTCTAGTATCGTGTCGTTATGCCGCCGAAATTTTCTAAAAATAAGTTAGAAAAATAAAGATAACATTTTATTTAATAAATGAATCTAATAGAAAATTCATAGGTTGAATAAAATAGTTTGATCGTTAAAAATATAATTTTAACGTGAAGGTGCATAAATAAATATTCATTTACAAACCGGACGGTTTGTTTATGTACACCTATTTGAAGGACATTGATTGGGACGATAAATTTTACACATCGCCCAACTACACAAATAAAAATCTGTGTTTGATTGCTTGAAACCCCACACGGGTATTGGGATGATATTTGACGTACACTAATCCCGATTGTTTAGTTGTATGTCGATCGATTGATTGACAGGCTGTTATAAGCGTTGAATATTTATATTTGATGCTTATACAGTGTAGAATGCACTTTGGGTGATGGTTGATTATTCATCGTTGTTGATATATACATGTGTTGTAGAAAATCCATATAATTAACATTATATGGTAATTGATTGGGCCTCATTCCAGTTTCGAAAAAGAAATATTTGAAAAAGAAATATTTGAAAATAGAATATTTGAAAAAGGAATATTTGAAAATAGAATATTTGAAAAAGTAAATATTTGAAAAGAAATATTTGAGATAGAAATATTCGAAATAGAATATTTGAAAATAGAAACATATGAAGCCGTGTTGATTAGATTGACGCCATTTTGACGTAAACGATATTTATATCGGTTTTATTCATTTTGAAATGAATTGAATTGAAAGTGATTTCGAAATGAATTGAATATAAAGCGATTTCGAAATGAATTGAATATAAAGCGATTTCGAAATGAATTGAATATAAAGTGATTTCGAAAGGAATAGAATATAAAACGATTTCGAAATGAATTGAATTGAAAACGAATTCGAATTGAATTTAAAACGAAGTGAAATGAATTCAAATTGAATTGAAACTTGAATTGAATAGATATGAATTTTAAAACGAATTTATAAGGAAAAATTCAATTTTGATTTAAATTGAAATAGAAGTTGAAATTGTTTTTGAAACGAATTTAAAAACTATTTATAAAAATTCGTTTTAAATAGAAATCGACGAAATATATATTATATATATTATATATATAATATAATGGCCTGAATAGAACGCGCCGCGGTAGTTCGTGAATTTCGACCATTTATTTCAAACGGACAATACGAGAGATCCGACCGTCGGATTCTCCTAAAACCGGAACCGTTGGGTTCGTATCGAAAAGAGATTTCTAATGAATATTAGAAATTTGAAATCTAACGGTTGGATTTGGAATTATGTCCAAATCAAATTTGAAAAAGGTCGCAGTAAGTGCAGTTCAATGGTCGTTGATGGAAATCGACTGTACGGGCCTTGATAAAATTACTAAAAATAGTAATAATTTGTGTAAAATCATAAGAAATGATTTAGAAAGAATTGGGATGAAAAACTCCATATTTGAAAAGATAAAAATAGATTTTTATCGAAATTAACTAGTTTTGAAGTAGAATTATAATTCTATTTATTTTTAAAATAAATAAACTGGATTAGAAATGGTTTTGAAAATAACCAGAATTTCCAATAACTGGATTGGAATGGATTTGAATCGAAATTGTCTTCGGAATATTTCGATGTTGGATTTCGTGATTATACAGGTGTTGTTATGGAAATTTGAAAGATATTTATATATCGTTATTTCTAATACGATATCTGTTGGTCGTAGAATTTGATATTGAATATAAGCCGATATATTTTCTATTCAGAGCCTTATGTTTAATATTAAATTTGATTTGGGTTTGTCGTGAATGGTGTCTTCATTAGCACTGTTCTTGAACCCAGTTGAGAAAAGATTAAATCTTTTTATTTAGATTTAATGAAGTGTACCAATTAAACAATATTTAATTGGAATTGAATTGATATTGATTTTTGGGTTTATCGTGAATAGTGTTTTTAAATAACACTTGTTCTTTAACCCGATTATTAATGTGATGTGATTTTGGGTTTATCGTGAACCGTGTTTTAAATGACACTGATTCTTTAGCCCAGTCACAGATTAAAACTAAGTGGAGTTTTTAATGAATCTTTAATTAGATTGAAATAATCGATAATGGAGTATCACCAGTTTTACTCCAAGCGATAGTTAAATCTTTAATTAGATTTGAACTTGAAATGGTAATTGAATTTACCGATAACACCGTGGTGTTAGATATGAAGTATTACCAGTTTTACTTCATAGGATGAATAGGTTGGGATTGGGAAATTAAAACCAATGATGACTTCAGTAAGGTTCGTTAATCTCGACTAGTTGAATCGAAATTCAAAAAGGAGATTAGAGAATAAATTCAAGGAATTTATCTTGGATAAAATTAATGGGGACATTTACCTATGAATGTGAAATTTAGAAACTAACTGTCGGTTAGCCAAGCAGAATGGTTTTCTGGATATTGATCTGATGTTGGTTTCGGCCTTCGGGGTTAATATTTGGGGAATTATTCTCTTGATTAATTTACGGTTAGTGACTAATGAATTGGAATGAGGCGTATGTTGTGTTTGTGTAACACTTATTTAAAATATACGCGAGTTATTCGGAAAGACCGGGTTTATCCCATTCTGAATAACTGATACGACGATAAGTCGAAGATGAAGACGATGGTCGAAGACCGGAAGTCTTCACGTCGTTTGGGTGATTATTGATGATCTTGATTGGGCTGTACACCCAAGAAGATGGAAACAGTTGGTGATCGTCCAGACGTACTTGGATATCGATGGATATGCGGGGTACTAGGTGCCTCCGGTTTCGTTCAGACCCAGAACGGACTTGTAAATGGACTGTGTGTCTGACATCGGATTTCTTTCTGTGTGACTGATATCAGTTGCATAGAGTGGTTTGCCTGTGTGGCATGCTAAGATGCAAATGATCAAGGCTTCTGTTGAAAAGCAAAGTCTTGTGGTTGATGATCGAAGCACGGCCTTTGTGGCGTAGCTTTGTGTAACGCTTACTTCGCGAGCCTCACACCCCGGTGGTGAACCAAAAACGGGAGAGGACCTCAGGGAGGGCATGCGTTTCTTTCTAGCTAGGGTGGTGTCAGTGACCTACCAGCCCTGACATTTATATACTTTTCACCTGTGTGGTTGTTGCTGTTGCGAGGCGCCTCGGTTTGATCGGACGATCCGGGTCCGATAGAGTCATTCGTTGGCTCATTTACGCCCCAAAGGGCGGGGAAACGTAGTGTTCAGGAATTTTAATCCACATCGGTGGACCGGCCCTGTCGCTCCAAGGGTCGATGCGCTCTGACCCTGAGGCTCGGGCTAGAGAGTCTCGAAGACGGTGGGAACGATCCCTGGTGTGACGGCACGCCCCGCACCAACCGACATTTACTCCAAAGGTGCGCTGTACACATGTCCAGTTAGCACGGAACGGGTCGCCAGAAGGGAAAAAGGAAGGAGGAAATGAACATAAAAAGAACCTGTAGAATGTCTCACAGCGCATCGAACAAAATATAATAATAACATACTTGTCATAAAACAGGAGAGACAGTGCATAAGCTGAAAATCAGAACTAAACATCATATCAGCGGAAATTCAGAATACAGCTTATTACAACTTTCAAACTGTCTCAAAGCAAAAGTAAGATAAATGAGGTACACTACTAATGCCCAAGTAGCGACCACCAACGACACAGGGAGAATGTGTATATATATATATAATACGTGGAAGCCTCCTGCCCGCCTCCGAATCAGCTACTCGCGCATCACCAGCTAACCTGTCTCTAGTCTGCTCGTGTGAGCACCCAAAGTAATAAGAGGAGACATAAAACTCTGGGTCAGACATAAAGCCTGGTATGAGCGATAAACACCTAAAGTGAACAATAACAGGTAGACTAAAACATACCTGAACCTGGACCTGCAACCAAAGAGTTAGCACTACATACTGTACAACACTCTAAGGTATCATATCAAACAGTGTATAGATACGGAGGTGGGGGAGGTGTGCATGTCATAATGATGGCAACCAATCAAACATAGCATCCATCCTCACATCTCTCACTCAGTGCGTAAAGCATACGATATTCACCACTTTGATCACCCAACATACCTTACTACGATCACTTTGCCCTATGAAGTCATAAATGGCTTCACTGCACTGATAACGTAGCCACAAATCCTTCGCTATGTCCACTTTGCCCCATGGAGTCACAAAAACCCCACTGCACTGGCTCATAGCCTTACTAATCCTTACTATGTCCACTTGCCCCATGGAGTTATTCACTCCATCTGCGATGGCTCATAGTCTTTCTATGCATAACCTTGCCCCTCAGGTCATAATGACCCTACTGCACTGATAACGTAGTCCTGCTACCATCACTTTGCCCCTCAGGTCATAATGACCCTACTGCACTGATAAGTAGCCCATCATTCATTCTTAGTGGTGGATCGAAGTTATGAACGTCGACAACTCCTTAGCACACGTCCCGCAGCAAAGTCCAACCATGGAGTGTACTCGTTGGTTCCCAACTGGTTCCGGGATCCTGAGCTCTAACTTCCATTTGGACTACCTTTGCATCTCGGGTTATTGGTCGTCACCAGATTGGATCGGGTCGCCTTCAGCATTCTTCATCGGATCGGGTCGCGCCTCCTACGTCAGATCGTATCGTGGTCCTCCTTTCCTTTGCTTCGATCGTGCTCCCCTTCTCGGTTCGGATCGGAACACCCCATACGGATCGGATCGTGGTTTTTCAAGCAGTTCGGATCGGATGCACTTCTCCAGGTCGACGGATCGTGTTCACCCTTCATGGACGGATTGGGTCGTAATGCTTATTCGCGATCCGGATCGGAGTACTTCAGTTCGGCACGGCGCTGCATCGATTCGCTTTGTGGGCCTTGCACAGACGGTTCGGTTCGGAGGAGGTGACTCGACTCGTGGGGATGCCCCCACGATCCCATAGGGCGATCCGATCGTCCCTCAACCTCCTATGCGATCCGAACCCCTGCACCTTGTCCAGCGAGCTGTTTACGCCCCTCGACGGCGTTTTCGACCATTCCAACTATTCTAAACAGTCACATAGCATTTCATACAGTCATAGTAACATGCACAATCAACTACAAACACCAAAACATCAATATGATAGGTAAAAATGGATCAAACATACCCAAAATCCCATATTTCCCCTTAAGCATATCTAGGTGAAACTAATGATAGGATTATCAAAACTTAACCAAATTAACCCAAATTCATATCAGAGGTCTTAAACATCATTCTGAATTTTATAAACATTTCTCCAGAATTTTATCATGTTTAAATCCGCTAATTAACCCTAATCACCCCTAATTAGCCATAATTAGTGCAAACTAAGCAAATCACTCACCTTAGCCACAAAATAAACCAAGATCTGAAATAATTCTCTGATGTGATGCGAATTTCAATACCAAACAGCAACTCCTTTGTTGATTTGGTGAAGATCCTCCTTGATTAGGGGTTGCTAAGCCAAATCCTTAACCAAAAGATGATTTGGAGGTGATTTAGAGGTTGGAGGCCATTTTTAGGGATCCTTGGTGATAAGTGGAGGCTAGAAAACTGAAATGGAATGATTCTCCATCTCATTTCAGCCCTCCCATAACCCTAATCCCGAAATGGGTTATGGGCCTACTCACTAATCACCCGATTTGGCCCGGTTAAGCAGTTTTTCACCCTCCAAACCTTGTTTCAGCCATATCTCCCAAACGGTAAGTCCGTTTGGCTAATGTGACCACTCTACGGAAAGAGAAACCTTCAAACGAATCAAATAGAAGTGGTTTCAGGTCAAAATTCCTTTCCAATCAAAAGTTATGGCCAAAACAGTACCAACTAGGGGCAAAATGGTCATTTAAAAATCAACAAAAATCATGAACATGGGAAATGACTCTAATAGATGTTTCCCAAAGTTACATGACCATACGACTTCACACGGGAAAGAAATAAATATTCTACAATCCTATGATGTGTAGAATACGGGTCGTTACACCTGGCCTCGGTTCACAGACGGAAATCCAATTTCCAAATACGTGACATTTGCGACTTTATTTGTAGAGCCTAGTATGGCGACATGATATATGGTTCCCATGCCGTCTATGATTGATACTTATGATTTGAAGTTGTTTTATACACTATGCACTTATAGTAGTATCAAATGATTTGTTTTAAACGTATCAAGCATTCTTTGGCTGTTATAAGGGAAAACCCTATCCTCCGGCTTGCGTTGCATTGTGTGATAGGACCTGGGTCTTATAACAGCTTCATTTTTCTTTATTTAGCATTGCGCTGTTTGTTTTATGCACTGGTGTTCTTGGGAGGAAACCCGTTCCGTGTTATACGGCGTGGTCCCTTGATTTCCCTAACTTTAAATAAAGATTAATAACTGTTTTAGTTCTCACACCAGTCCCATGACTGACCTGGAGTTTATTGTTTTAACCTAAACTCTGGGTGCCCCTATTTCGACACGGGCAGCTAGTAGTTTTGGTTTTGCAGATTTATATTCACAGGATCCTGGTTTACAGCTGGAATGATATCCGGAAAGCTTTGTATCCGTATATCTCTTCTAGTTGTGTATTGTATTATTTTCCGCTGCTATGTAATTTATTGTAATCTCTGATATTTCTGTGTAATATTTATTCATTTATACTCTGTATATTCTTGTAATCTGGTGCATTGTTGTAATATACAATGAAATGTTCTTCCGTATGCGTTCTGTTGTGGCTTGTTCTCGAACTATCCGCTCTTTCCTTTACGGGGAAGTTACGGGTTTTTACAATAACGATTTGGTATTTCACTGAAATTAAACGACGGTTTAATTTCATTAGTTAAATCAACAAATAAATATATAATTAGCAAACAGTCAACCATTGGCAAGCAGAGCACACAAAAATCAAAAACCCAATTTATAAAATATAAATAGGAAAACTGAGTGAGTTTAACTCACCTTGATTTAATTCATCGTCGAAGTAGTTGGGTTTAATTAAATTAAAACGGTGTTTAATTTAATTTAAAATCCTGGTTGATTCCAAATCTTGTCTAGATCTGTTCCATAGAATAGTACTTGTCACGACGATTCCAGCAGTTTATGACTTGTCTGATTCTGATCACAGATGAATGAATTATGAATATTAAATTTAATGATTTTATTAAATATTAGCTTATCATTAACTAAAATTAATGTTAATAAATTTACGTCTTATGCAAATGGGCTGATCAGTTTTGATTTCTGTTCTCAAGTTCCCAACGTCTAGTCTTTATTCTCAAAACCCATTCCAGTATTCACGCGTCCACTGTTCAAAACACGCTACCTGTTTAAACTGTATGAAGTATAATTATTATTAGTGATAATATGATTTAAATTAAATAAATATTTCCTTAATTGCTTAATTGTTTAAGGTTAATTACGTTTATAATCCACACACAGCGGCCCGAGTGGTTTGCTTCTCACCTTGGTTGTTTTTCTCTCAACAAGTCTGTAAAATGGGAAGATCTAGTTAATATAAATTTAATTATTAATTAAATCATTAATATCTTAATTAGATTAAACTAACGATTAATTTACGTTAATAAAGGTGGCCGATTAGGCTCCTTCCTGTTCTTCACTACTATTTATACTGTGTCTTCTTTTCCAACACTTGCTAACTTCTCCATAGCCTATACAAATCCATGCGTTAATATAAATTTATTTAACTGATTTGAGCATCATGTAGTCAATTTAACTATAAAAAGAAATCAAATTACGTTAATGCTTACTCAATCCAGGACCGTTACTTTCTGTTCATCCTTCCCGTTCAAAAGACCGTCACCTTCACAATTGTTCCCAGGCATGCACTATACTACAAATTCTAGGCTCTCCCTTCCTTCCGAACGTACTGTATTGTTCTTCTTTGCCTCATTTATTTTCACAAGCCTTCCCCTGCTGTTTCCATTATTTTGGACACATTCCCTTTTTATTGTTTTTCTCCTGCTCTTCGTTATATCTTGTTTCCAGTATACCATCGTTCCTGGTTCAAATCAGAAATCCAGTAACCTGTTCACCAGCAAACTTCAACCCGCTATGCCATCTGCCTTGATCGGACGACGATCAATCACGGCTGCCACGCGCTCTCCAGCCCCTACTTTCTGCGCCCAAAGTTCCGACCAACTCGACATCCTCCGTTGCTCCCTAGAGCATCTCGAACCGCTGCTGTTTCGGCCTAAGTTCCGGCCCCTACAGATCATAAATCTCGATCATAGCCGTTCAACTTCAAGGTCTCATCACCCTCTTGCTATTTGCAGTTGGAAGAATGTGGAAATGAGGCATGAATCGATGGAAAATGAGGAAGAAAGATGGGTTTTTCTCTACCGTCGGTTTTGTTTAGGGTGGCGGCAGATATTCTTTGACACACGTAGATAGGAATAAGGGTTTTGATTTTATCGTGATTCGTGACTGAAGCTTTTACTTTTGTTTGATGAAGAAAGTTTTCCAGACATAAAACAATAGAGTAAAAGGTGGAGAACAGTGTTTATATAAGGACGAAATACTTGCATGGCAAGGAGTTGAGGTAGTGTGCTGAGGAAGGAATCGATAGTGTGTTGAGAAAGAAACCGGTGCCTTGGGCATAAAGGAATTGAAAACACAGCGTGTGTCCAAAGGAATTGAAAATGTGGACCGCAAGTAAAAACGTGGGAGGCAAAGTATTGTACAGTGGAAAGAATATGGATGTGGGAAGATTTATTAATAAAATAATGTACAAACCTTCATCGTGAGAAATCGTGTTAAAACCACTACATACGATCTCCAATCGAGATAAAGACACCTGTTCCTAACATAAAAAAATATTCTGGACCCAACGGCACTAATTTCGTCGCATTCTAAGACTGTTTCCCGGTACGTCATTTTTACACGCGCCACAATGCCATTTTGGGCACCGAATTACCCGATCTTCAAAAATAACAAACTATATAGCTATCCTGACTCTAATCGTCGATCGAACTCAATGGAACTGGTTTCGCAGTCTAATTTGATCGTCTGCTCAAGTTATACCCAAATACCCCTTTATTAAATTAAATACGCGTTATAGAAATTAAACGAGCGTTTATGGCTGCCGTGGTCACATACGACATCGGTTTGCCACGCCATTTAACACCGTATAATAATTTAACATTACGGTCCCAATGAAACTGATTTCGTCGAAAACAAAGACCGTTTGCAAAATGGCCATTTTAAAGGCCTATATTTAAATAACGATTTTCACAGCGACTATTTCAAAATTTGATTTAGCCATAACTTACAATCTATAACACGAAATCTGAATTTTTCTCTTTCATATGAAAATTATCATCAACACGGTCCCAATATTTCTCGTTTCACAGAAATCCGACTTATATTGGATCCTGTATATTCAATCGAAGTTGAAAATTCAATATTACGAACTACCGCGCGATTTCAAGCTAGATTTATATTATAAATAAATTATAATGTTCAAACTTCGTTTTAATAACGAATTCAATATTAAAATCCTTTAATATTCCAAATAAAATATTTAAAATAAATAAATTAAATTAAATACTTAACAGCCAAATACACGGGTCGTTACATGACCGACCCCTCACGTCGCTTGGGAGTACCGAATATATCATCACCACAGTGGGGGCCAGCCAACCGTACCGATAACATATACATACAAAAAAAGGGACAACCGAAGGCATTTGATTTCTCCAGATCAGGTAATGATATACCGTTTTTATGGGTGTGACCCACATAGTCATGCGACCTACCCAATTTTTTAACCATTTCCTGGTCGATGAGGCTAGAGGCTAAGGTTGTCCTTCAGAACAACGTATCTCCATTCACTTTGAATGCCACATCGTCAGATCCACCAGATATCACTAAATATTTATTTCCACAAAAATACTCTGAGTGTTAAGCCAAAGAAGGTGTCTAGTCTTCTCCGCCACCAACAGAAATACGTTTGTAGAAAGTCAATATACGTGATCCCTTTAGAAACACTTTGTCAGACACTCGTCCATACAAGTCATCCAGGAACAGGATGGACCGAAGGCACCCTCCTACCACATCCCATATAGGTATACCCCAAGGATCAATAGCGAGTAGTCCTTGCAATTCGAAGATTTCACTCACGACAGAATCACTACTGAAATATCTCTGGCCACTAAATCAGAGAAATTCAACAAGTTGTTCTTCCATTCACGAAGATCCACGGTCTTCACTGCTCCATCTTCAATCAACATCTTCCACGTACTTGCTAGTCGGAATGATTTTCGAATATACTTCGATCCCGGTCTTTCCGTACCAACAATCATATTTGGCTAGATTTGATAGTCGATTATTTAACTATCAAATAAGTAATCATGTGAATGAAATGAGCTTACTAATTCGGTACTCAGCATTACTTGGCCTATTTAACTAAGCATATGTCAACTATATTCTTTAAATCTTCCAATATTTCGAGTTTATCTTTTACTTCTTGTTATAAATAATAATATTCTTAAAATCATTTCATTTACTTATAAATCTTCCGAATCCATTTTTCAATATTCTTTACGGAAATCATAACTTATTTTTCCCTCAATCTCTCTCGTTTATAAACTAATACCATTCTTGGATAATCGTGAAGTCATTCAAGTTGGGGTAATTTATTTACCTCTCAGACCTTGAGCAACAACATTCACATCTTTAGAATAGATAGAAGTTCATTAATCACACGTTTTCCTTTAAAAACCTTATATAAATATCAACAACGTTTACTTAATTAATTATTAAGTAAACTATAATTATACTTCTCTATTGATCTTTAATAATCCTTTATAATATTACACCCGAGCTTCGATTCCATTATAAATAGAACCTTTATAAAATCTCTTCAAAACTTGTTTATATTACTATATTTATTTTAAATCATATATAACTGTCTTTTACAAATCTAATATAAATATCCTTACAAATCTTATACACATATTTTTTTAAATCTTGTACTTATCTTTCACAATTATTATATTGACATCTTTTACGAATCCTTATATTTATTCTTATCAAAACAATTCAACTTATCATCTGTAACAAACATTACAGATTCCATTTCAAAACTTTTTGCTTTCTTATACTATACCTTTTCAAATCACCCCGACAACTTTCACATTATTTAAAATCACATGGAGATCTTTTTAACGATCTTCAGTTTATAAACCAAATAGTTCAATTTATTATTTGTAACAATTGTTACAATTTCTTTTTTTCAAAATTATTACTTCATTTACAAATCAAATTTGTAAATTATTATCGACACTAATATTTTAATTACATTTCTAAATTCTTAACTTCCATTTACAAATCGTTTGTAAATCATTTACGACAACTTATATTCATTGTCATTTTCGAAACCTTTTATTTAGCTTGTGTTCTCGCCTCGATTAACAATTCGAAGTTCAGAACATAACATTCCGAACTTCGAAATGATTTCTACTCCGCTTAACCTTTCGAACTTCGGAATATTACATTTCGAACCTCAGAATAAATCACACTTCGTTATTTCATACCATTTCCCAATTTCTAATTTCTCTGTTTCTAACTTCAAATATTCAGTAAATATTTGATTTAAGCTATCAGATTTTCTTAAAATCCCTTTTTATAACTTAGTTATAAAAACTCGGTTTTAATATAAGACCCGTTCATAAATTGCTTTCAAAACTCAATTCGATTTAGTTCAACTTTGATTCTTTTAAATGAATTTCAATTAGAAAGTAATCTCTTAAATTAATATTAAAAATGATAATAATTCACTTCAATCATTAACTACAGTAGACGTAGTTAATTTCTTAATTAACTAAAATAAATAGTAAATTCTTTTTTTTGAAATCTTATTAAAATTAAAAACAATTAATCATTAAACTATTTCATTAGATTAATTCAAAACAAATTAATTTAATAATCAATCCAGTTAAAACAGTTGACTTTGTTAATTCCAAAACCCGGTTATCTCGTTAACCTATTCCAATTAGTCTTTTACATAAATTAATTAATAATATAATAAATTTAAATACTTCCATTTAATTGTTTATTAAAAACAATTATTCATATCTTAATCGTTAGCTTAATTTTATTCTCTTGCTTTATAATCTGATAAATATCAGAATTTGCTTTATAAAATCATTTAGTAATTAAATATAAACTTAAATAGTAAATAATAAATATTTATTTTCTTTTAACAAACTTTTATTCAAAATAATAGATTTAAAAATCTATTTTCAGTTATAAAATAAATTTTATAACTCCATTCCCATTGATTCACTTGACAGTAAATCCATATTTGAAAAACAATTAATTTATAGTCCATATACCACCAATTACTCAACCAGTATTGCTCATTGGTTTAAACAAAATAAATTGTTGAATTTTAGTTCAACGATCAATAATCAAATCAATCATCCAATCAGAACAAATCATATAATGATAATATGAAAATAAATAACATTAAATATATTTGAGGAATCCCGTTGGATCCCTCCAACCTATTCTTCCCTATATTCACATAGTTTACTTCAAATAAACTTATTTAATTAAATTTAACTGATAATTTCCATAACATTAAATAACAGCCATTTAACATCACCCAATTATCAAAGCAATTCAAACAATTCAAATAACTAAACACGTTTATTTAATAAACGTGACCAACAAGGTAAGTTACCTTCATTGGGTTCAATCGTTAAAATAACGATTTGAGTTTCCACTGAAATTAAACAACATTTAATTTCATTAATTCAATCAATCTATAAATATGAAATCAACAAACAATCAGCCATCAGCAAGCATATCACACAATTATAAAACCCAACTTATATAAAATATAAGTGGGAAAACTGAGTGAGTTTAACTGTAACGACCCAAATTTTCGAACAGTTTGTTTGAAATATTTAATATCGTTTTAAATATTGAGTTGATAATATAAATAAATTTTTATATTGATTTATCAATTTAATAATCGACATACGATTTATTTCGAATATATTGAATAATCGTAATATGAAAACAAATCTAGTTTAATTCGAAGTTGAAACTGAATCGAAAAGATTTAGGTGATCAATATAAATTCCATTTGAATATATAAACGATAATAATAATTTATCATCGAGGAATTTATTGTTTCGAATTTAATTTATATCGATTTAAATTATTGTCTTCACCATACCATCAAATGGAGCTTCGAATCTTGTTCCAGTGTGTTCAGAATAGATATAACATTAGAAACGCCAGTTGTTGCACTCGAATTGGTGTTTGTTACCGCAAATAATATTATTTTAAAATGATGTGGATAAGTACTAAATCAAATCAGAATCTTTTTAAATAAAATAAAAATCGTTTTATTTCAAATCGAATTAATGGTTATGTACTTAAGCCTATATACCTGCCTTTATAGCACGCAGGCTATTTTCCTTCGGGATGAAGTATTCACCATTATAAAATCGCGACATCTCTCTATAATTCCTCATAAATCAAAACGAAGGACAAGGCTCCAAAAATCAACAATAAGAATGGCCGGTACTTCAAAGTAAAAGCTTCAGTTCAATTAAAAAGGGAAATGGCCATGATGATTTTTACCCTTTCAACCAAAATCAAAGCCGCCTCCTTTTATAAATCGCGAAGTCCACTGGAGCTCGAATCCATCGCGATGAATACAACATCATTCTAGGGTTCGTCACTAATCTGAAGGTGCGTGCAGAGTGGTGGAAGTCAAGTGGTTCGAAGTAGGAGGAGAGGCGAGGGTTGTAAATCGCAGATTTGGGCAAATACGAGGGCGTAATGTTCTGAAGTTCGACAGTGGCTTTTGCGATTTGATTTGGTCACTGCGATTTTCTGAAGGATCTGTGCTTGGAAGAAGATGATATGTAGTGTGCGATTGAGTGAAGGTTCGAAGTCATTACTGATGAATGGGGGATAAACTGGGTTCGATAGTGTGATAAACACGGTAGTTTTGGGGGTTTGACAATTGAACGGGAATTTTTGGAGTTCGGGTTTTAGAGCAAAGTTCGATAAAACGGTGGACTGAAATGCCTGTAACGGCAGTTTCAACTGAGGAAGAAGAGCTCGACAGAGAGGGCTTGAGGTTCATGAATGCAGTGTTTTACATGTGGTTGAACAGAGAACTGGAATGGTCTGTCGGTGGCTAGGGTGAAAGGGATGGAATGGAAGGTCAAGTTCGTTTTGTTGAAGGCACATGTTATTTTCAAAAGAGAGGAAAAAGGATTTAAGGTAACTAAATAAATTTATTTACTTAATAATTAATTTATTGAGTGTTGTAGTTAATTTAATTGATTAATCAATTAATCGTTAATTAAAATAAATAATCATAGGTACACGATAAATTTCATTTGAGTGGGTTCGTAGCCAACGATACAGAATTAAACCAGGATATTCAGCAATGGAAAATTCCGATGAGTAATTCTCACTCCAGAATTTTATTTAAATTATTTCTATCGTTAAAAATAACTCGTTGGTTGTTTGGTTGTATTTAAATATTATTGTGGCTATTATAAATATATATTAGTTATTTAGGATCGGTGTTTGTGGCTATTATATATATATATATATATTGGTGGTTGGATTCCTATAGTATCATTAGAGGATGCCCGCGGTATCATTAGCGGATGATTTCCCTATGCGCCCCACAATATATATAGTGGATGACCTTCATACCGCGATATCCTGCCTCGAAGCAGGATGGGTACTATTTATGTTGGCTAACGTATGTGGATGCCGGAAAAACAGGTTGGAGAGATCCAACTGGATTCCTCAAAATTTAGTACTGTTTGTTTTCTTATATATATTATCATATATTATGTGTTATAAAACTCGTGATTTGATAATGGAGTTTTTTGGATATTTAAATATCACTGGGCTAAAATGTTGATATATAAAAATATCGTGAAAACGATATTTGAGATTTAAATGGAAAATTCTTTTTTTTTTCTAAAAATAGAATTTGAAATTCGAATGGACTAAAAATATTAACTTGTTTTGAATGAATAAAACAAGTATTGAAATTTATAAACGGCGTTTATAAATTAAAAATCAGGGAATTGAAGTAAATTTATAAATGATGTTTATAAATAAAATGGAATGATCTTTGTTGGAAAATCTGGAAACTTAAGTGAATTTATAACGATGTTTATAAATGAAGTATCATTTGGATAATTTGGAAAATATAAATTCAAAGGTGAATTTAAAAAGGGAATTGAAATTAGTTTAAAAAAGAAACGATAAATCTATTCTGATATTGAAAATGTAAAGTGAACTAAAATAAACGTATGGATTTATGATTTAAATTCGATTAGATCAAATTTATTTAAATAAAATATTTTCAGAAGAAAATATTAGGATTTTATTTAAAAGAAGTTTAAAGTTAAGTTTGAAAATAGATTCTATATATCTATATTTATATAGATAAGTTGTAATATATATAATATTCCAAAATAAGATTTTGGTTTTAAATAGATTTCGAAATAGAACTTGTTTAAATATATAAGACAAGGAAAATTATAAACGATGTTTATAAATATGATGAATTAATTATCAAGAGATAATTTGAAATATTAAATTCAAATATGAATTTAAAAGTATAAATTGAAATCATTTCGAAAAAAAGAAATGATAGTTTTTATTTCGAAATTCGGAATATAGAAGGAGTTGGGTTTCAAATAGGTATTTGAAAGGAAAGCTTGTTTTAAATTTTAAACAAGAAAATTAATTTATAAACAATGTTTATAAAAATAGGGAAATAAATTATCATTGGATAATTTAGAAGTTTAAATTCAAGAAAGAATTTAAAAAGTGAAATTGGAAAACGTGTTGAAAATAGAATAATTGATAATATTCGAGGATTTAGAATATAAACTGAATTGAGAAAATCCAAAGGAGTTATAATTGAAATTCGATTATACCGAATTTTATAATTTATTTATAAAAGGAATTGGGATTTAAAATAACAAATCGAGTATAAATAAATGTATAACCGATTAAGGAAAAATCAGCGATTATAGAATTATTGAGTTGAATTGGGAAAATTGGTTTGATATATATTAAAAAAATACTAGAATGGAGTTGAATTTATTTTAAACGAAGTTTAGAAGTATATATATATATATATATATATATATATAAATATAATTAAAACGAACTCGCCAAAGCGCGGTAGTTCGTAAATTGATGTTTCGAACTTCAATTGAGTATATGGAACTCAATTTAAGTCAGAATTATTTGGAACAAAAATCGTCACGGTCGGTTGAATAATAGTTTTCTAATGGAAGAGAAAAATCTGGATTTCGTCTGTTAGATTTTGAGTTATGTCTAAATCAAATTTTCAGAAAAGCAACACCAAAATCGTTTAAAAACCAATATGGTTTATATAAATAAATATAAGGATTTTAAGTAAATAAAATCCGAATTTCCATTAGAAAAATCCGGATTTGAGTTGCAAAAAAATATATGAACTCAAGTTGTGTAAATAAAATGATTTTTGAAACAAAAAAAAAAATCATATTTTAAATTATTGAATAGAATTAACTAATTAGAAGAAAAATTAGTTAATGTACCTTTGGGTTGAATTGGACAATGGATAAGTGAATGGGGTTTGTAATTCATATTCGAAATCGAATATGGAAATTGAATTGAAAATGGAATTCAAATGGGTTTATAAGCAAGTAAATATTTGTATTTGAACTGATATGTTCAAACAGAAAGTGGAATAGGAAAAAGAGCTAATTAGAAAATTAATTAGCAAATTGAGTTAAAATGGCCAGATTGAGTTGGAATAAAATGTAAATGGACGTATATGAGTTAGACAGGTATGGAATGAAGTATATGAAGATTATAATTTGTGTGCCCAACAAAAAGTACATGTTTAAATTCCATATGAGGTTTTATGCGCCAAATCGGCAAGCCACTTGGCTTTTTGATTTTCTTTTTGAATGGAAGGGGCCTAGAGAGGCGAGTTGAGATTTGAACTATCGACCGGTACAAAGGAGGTTATGGCGAAATTTTCTGGTTATTTAAGGAGTTAGAATATTTTTAAGAAATTTTGATAGATAGAAATCAATGTATCGATATATATAGAATTCGATAAGGAAACGAACTTGAAGATAGAATATTATAAACAAAAAGGAAATTGATAATCTGGAAATAGAAAGAGAAATGTATATATGTTTTAAAAATGGAGAATTGTTTTTATATGATGTTAATTATTCAAGTTAAGTGGTCTTGTCCGTTTTGAAGTTAAGGATGTTTTCAGTCAAGGTCTGAGAGGTAGTTATACCCCAACTTGATTGATTTTGTTTTTAGCCGATAAATAGCAAGATCCAGCCTCGAAGAGAAATGTTTGAATAAGAGTTAGTTGAATGCAGTGTTTTGGGTTGTTGTAACGATGTTTTACACAACATTCATTTTAACCCAAGTAAGTGGAAATTTGGAAATATAATAATATATATTTCCTAAGTATAGAAATAAATGAATGGTCGTGGAAGAGATAAGTAATAGGAACATTTTCCAATTATAAATAGAATATATTTGCTAAGTATAGAAGATAAAAGAAGGTGATATATGGGAATGTTTTCCAAATAGCATAAGAGGCCAAGATGATTATTGAAAATATTTGGCTAACAAATATTGATAAAGAAATGGAGAAATGGTTTAATTAATGAAATATTAATTAAGGGGTCCGGTGATTGTTTGATGTTTTGAATGGATGTTTGTTTTTCTTCAATAGTTAAATAACCGACTACCGAAGTGTTTGCCAGTATCGTGTCAATATGGAGAGACCGGTTGGATTATTATCCGAGAACCACTCCGTATTGGCAATAGCGATGCGAATCAGATTATATAAAGATAATCGAAGATGGAGTAAAGTGCAATGGCTTTTTCTATTAAAGGAAATTGTGCCTTCGGTTTTGTTCAATCCTAGAACGAACGTATATGGACGAATGTCTGACAAAGTATTTCCAATGATCGAATATGTTGGTCTGTATAAATATATATGGTGGAGAAGGATTTATTCTCTTAGCATAATACCCAGAATATATTTATGCAAATCAATTAGTGATTAACGGATCTGATAATGTGGCATTCAAAGTGATTATGCTATCTATGAATGATAAGTAATCGTAGCCTCAGGCCTCAACAACCGGGGAATGAAAAAAATCGGGCAGGCAGCATGGCTATGTGGGTCGCTCCCATTAGGGTGTATAATCACATATCTAGAGAAATTTCATTTAATTCCTTATTCAATTCGATGTTGTCCCATTCGGGAAACGGTTGTTGATCCCAACCGTTGGTGATATACATTCGATACACTCAAGCGAAATGAGTGGTCGGTCATGTGTGGGCCGGGTTGCAAGATTTTCTTGTTGAACCCAGTGTATTCCCCTCTAGAGATACACTATCGGAAGGTGGTTCCACACCTTGTCATGTTGGAAATCAATCTCCAATAAGCGCTCTGTTGTTTTTGGTTTTATATTATATATGGAGCGTGAGATGCAAGCGTTCCGCTGGATTCTATTTATTTGATGTAGTCATTATTATAATATCACTGGATTTGATATCAAAAATATTTTGGGTTATCGTAAGGTAAAAACCATCCGTGTTTGTGTGTGGATCGGTCTTACGATTATCATTTCTTTCGAAAGGATTTTTAAAGTTAAACAAATGATTGGAGTTTACTCACACCAGTCCCATGATTGACCCAGAGTTTATTTTGTTTTTTGTTTTCCATAAACTCTTGGGTGCCCAAATTTGTACGGGCAGTCTAGTAGTCCGGATTTTTCAGATTCACTTGGAAGAAATGGAAGCAGGAGGCTTCACCAGTTAGCTATAGACTATCATATTTCCACTGTGTATTATGTTGTATCTGGAAACAGGTGTTTATAACTGTTTCAGGAATAACTGTTGTGCTCTGATAATGGTATGTATATACAGTTACTGATTTGTATTTCAAAAGTTATGTTATTTAATATATTTTATTCGTTCCGCTGTGAGATTTATGTTTTTCGTTTTTCTTCTATTCTAACTTTTCTTTCTTTCTATTCCTCACCCTCTAACTTCTTTCTACTAATGATTCGTATTTCTGTATAATTAGGGTTGGACGTGTGGTGTTATTAGTCAGCTCAGATAGCACGGATTTGCGGTTCATTACATTAACTCACCATGATTTGATTCTGTTGTTAAAACGGTTCATTTTAGTTAAATTAAACTAGCGTTTAATTTAACTGAAAAATCCATTTGATTCCATCTACGTCCGAATTTGTTCCATTACTTAGTGCCCGTCAACGCGATCCTAATGGCACCTTGTTTGTCCTATTCTATTAACATGGTACGAATTATATGTATAAATATTATAAGCAAACGCGATTAAGTCAAATATTATTTCCTGAATAAATTGTTTACTTAATTACTTTTATTTACGGTTAACAGGTCGATTTTTCCTTTTGTCTTCGTCTTGAACTTCAGCGTCACCCACGCCTTCACCGTATTGTGCCTATTTGAAATCCACACATTCCCTGAATTATGTAATTAAATTAGATGAACAATCTCCCTAAATATATATTAATACTAAATAAACTTTAAATTATTTTAATTAGAATTACATGTTGATGTCTCTCTGTCCCTTTGTTACCCCCCTCCCCCAATCTTTCGCTTTTCCTGATTTGGAAAACAAAAACCTATCATTGTTATATGATAGCTAGTAATTAGAACATGGTTAATCATATTAGAACAACAACAGAAGACTTTTATAAACATAATAATGTTACATCAGAGTGCAGAATATTAGAGTACATCGAATATAATACAGCCGAAGATAATGTACATTAAATGTAATACAATGCAGTGGAAATGAATAAACTAGCACAGCGGATGACTATCAATGCTCTGGACTCCACTTTAAGCTTCGATCCAGAATCCAGCTCAACAAATAAATATATGCAAAACAAGCCACTCGACTGCCCGTGTGGAAAATAAAGGCACCCGAGTTTGCAAGTGAAAACAAACTACGAGTCAGTCATGGGATTGGTATGAGAAATCTTTACTTAACTTTCCTAATAATAAGGCTATTCATAGGACCACGCTACTAATGCGGAACGGGTTTACTCCATTGGATTGCCAGTGCATAAGTTAAATAAATCTTTTAAAACAACGCAATGCTTTTTAGAAAATGAAATCATTATAAGACTCAAGTCCTATCACACAATGCAACGCAAACCGGAGGATAGAGTTTTATCTTATAATGATCAAACATGCTTGATACGTATAAAACAATATTTAATATTATTATTAGTGTCTAATCAGTTTAAAAATACTTTCAAAGTAAATGTATCAATCCTAGACGGCATAGTACCTCATCCTACTATGTCGCCATATATAGGTTTACAATAAAATCCGTAATGTCGTATTGGAAATTGGGTTTCCATCATGAGTCAAGGCTAGGGATGGTCTCCTTACCGATTCGAGACACTCTAGTAAACATCTTAGTGCTCGGACTCTGGCAAACTGTAATAACCCGCAAAATCTGGGCCAGTTTAAAATTTTTATATTGGCAATTTTAGCGAATTTAGTATATTTAAAATAGATTATTTTAAATAAAATCGACGAGAAATTTATTTTGAATATAATTCGAACGTATATATTTATACGCGTCGTCGTTAGAATATAAATAATTATATATAATTTAAATAGAATTGCATTGAAAACGATTTCGAAATGAATTGAATTGAAAACGATTTCGAAATGAATTGAATTGAAAACGATTTCGAAATGAATTGAATTGAAAATGATTTCGAAATGAATTGAATTGAAAACGATTTCGAAATGAATTGAATTGAAAACGATTTCGAAATGAATTGAATTGAATTGAAATTTGAATTGAATAGAAATGAATTTTAAAACGAATTTATAAAGAAGAATTCAATTTTGATTTGAATTGAAAAGGAAGTTGAAGTTGCTTTTGAAATGAATTTAAAACTATTTATATAATTCGTTTTAAATAGAAATCGATGAAATATATATTATATATATTATATATATAATATAATGGCCTGAATAGAACACGCCGCGCCGCGGCAGTTCGTGAATTTCGACCATTTATTTCAAACGGACATTACGGGAGATCCGACCGTCGGATTCTCCTAAAACCGGAACCGTTGGGTTCGTATCGAAAAGTGCTTTCATAGAATATTAGAAATTAGAAATCTAACGGTTGGATTTGGAGTTACGTCCAAATCAAATTTGAAAAAGGTCGCTGTAAGTGCAGTTCGATGGCCATTGATGGAAATCGACTGTACGGGCCTTGATAAAATTATTAAATATAGTAATAATTTGTGTAAAATCATAAGAAATGATTTAGAAAGAATTGGGATGAAAAACTCCATATTTGAAAAGAGAAAAATAGATTTTTATCGAGATGAACTAGTTTTGAACTAGAATTATAATTCTATTTATTTTTAAATAAATAAATTGAATTCGAAAAGGGTTTTAAAAATAACCAAAATTTCCAATGATTGCATTGGAATGGATTTGAATCGAAATTGTCTTCGGAATATTTCGATGTTGGAATTCGTGATTATACAGATGTTGTTATGGAAATTTGAAAGATATATATTTATATCTTTATTTCCAATACGACATTTGTTAATCGTAGAATTTGATATTGAATATAAGCCGATATATTTTCTATTCAGTGCCTTGTATTGAATATCAAATGTGATTTGGGTCTGTCGTGAATGGTGTCTTCACTAACACTGTTCTTGAACCCAGCTGAGAAAAGATTAAATCTTTTTATTTAGATTTAATGAAGTGTACCAATTAAATAATATTTAATTGAAATTGAATTGATATTGATTTTTGGGTTTATCGTGAACAGTGTTTTAAACAACACTCGTTCTTTAACCCGATAATTAATGAATGTGATTTTGGGTTTATCGTGAACTGTTTTTTTAAATGACACGGATTCTTTAACCCAGTTAACGATTAAAACTAAGTGGAGTTTTAATGAATCTTTAATTAGATTGAAATGATCGAGAATGGAGTATCACCAGTTTTTCTCCAGGCGATAGTTAAATTTTTAATTAGATTTGAACGTGAAATGGTAATTGAATTTACCGATAACACTGTGGTGTTAGATATGAAGTATTACCAGTTTTACTTCATGGGATGAATAGGTTGGGATGGGGAAATTAAAATAAATAATTACTTCGGTAAGGTTCGCTAATCCCGACTAGTTTGAATTGAGATTCAAAAATAGAATAAAGAATAAATTCAAGGAATTTATCTTGGATAAAATTAATGGGAACCTTTCCCTATGAATGTGAAATTTAGAAACTAACTGTCGGTTAGCCA
Source organism: Allium sativum (assembly GCA_030737875.1). Lineage (NCBI taxonomy): Eukaryota > Viridiplantae > Streptophyta > Magnoliopsida > Asparagales > Amaryllidaceae > Allium > Allium sativum. The sequence continues at coordinate 743,740,336 of CM060909.1, read as the reverse complement.
AGCAGAATGGTTTTCTGAATATTGATCTGATGTTGGTTTCGGCCTTCGGGATTAATATTTGGGGAATTATTCTCTTGATTAATTTACGGTTGGTGACTAATGAATTGGAATGAGGCGTATGTTGTGTTTGTGTAACACTTATTTAAAATATACGTGAGTTATTCGGAAAGACCGGGTTTATCCCATTATGAATAACTGATACGACGATAAGTCGAAGATGAAGACGATGGTCGAAGACCGGAGGTCTTCACGTCGTTTGGGTAATTACTGATGATCTTGATTGGGCTGTACACCCAAGAAGATGGAAATAGTTGGTGATCGTCCAGACGTACTTGGAGATCGATGGATATGCGGGGTACTAGGTGCCTCCGGTTTCGTTCAGACCCAGAACGGACTTGTAAATGGACTGTGTGTCTGACATCGGATTCCATTCTCTGTGACTGATATCGGTTGCATAGAATGGTTTGCCTGTGTAGCATGCTAAGATGCAAATGATCAAGGCTTCTGTTGAAAAGCAAAGCCTTGTGGTGATGATCAAAGCACAGCCTGTGTGGCATAGCTTTGAGTAACGTGAATTCGCGAGCCTCACACCCCGGTATGAACCAGAAACGGGGGAAAGGACATCAGGGAGGGCCTACGTTTCCTCCTAGCTAAAAGTGGCGTCAGTGGTTTTACACGCCCTGATGAGTTTGACTTATGTGGTTGTTGCTGTTGCGAGGCGCCTCGGTTAGATCGGACGATCCGGGTCCGATGGAGTCATTCGTTGGCTCGCTTACGCCCCAAAGGGCGGCGAAACGTAGTGCTCAGGCATTTTAATCCACTCCGTGTGGACCGGCCCTGACGATCCAAGGGTCGATGCGTTCTGATCCTGAGACTCGGGCTAGGCAGTCTCGAATCGGTTGAGGACTATCTTTTGCCTCGGTTCATAGATGGAAATCCAATTTCCAAATACGTGACATTTGCGGTTTTATTTGTAAACCTATATATGGCGACATGATATATGGTACCCATGCCGCCTATGATTGATACTTATGATTTGAAGTTGTTTTATACATTATGCACTTATAATAGTATCAAATGATTTGTTTTAAACGTATCAAGCATTCTTTGGCTGTTATAAGGGAAAACCCTATCCCCCGGCTTGCGTTTGCATTGTGTGATAGGACCTGGGTCTTATAAACAGCTTCATTTTTCTTTATTTAGCATTGCGCTGTTTGTTTTATGCACTGGTATTCTTGGGAGGAAACCCGTTCCGTGTTATACGGCGTTGTCCCTTGATTTACCGAACATTAAAAATAAAGATTTATAACTGTTTTAGTTCTCACACCAGTCACATGACTGACCTGGAGTTTATTGTTTTGACCTAAACTCTTGGTGCCCCTATTTTGACACGGGCAGCTAGTAGTTTTGGTTTTGCAGATTTATATTCACATGATCCTGGTTTACAGCTGGAACAATATCCGAAAAGCTTTGTATCCGTATATCTCCTTCAGTTGTGTATTGTATTATTTTCCGCTGCTATGTATTTAAATGTAATTTAAATCTCTGATATTTCTGTGTAATATTCATTCATACTCTGTATATTCTTGTAATCTGATGCATTGTTGTAATATACAATGAAATGTTCTTCTGTATGCGTTCTGTTGTGGCTTGTTCTCGAACTATCCGACGCTTTCCTTTACGGGGAAGTTACGGGTTTTCACAGTTGGTATCAGAGCTTTGGTTTACAAAGCAGAGAACAAGACACATTAGAACCATACGAAAGAATTCATCAGAAACTGGATTAGTAACATCCAATGGAATGACTCGTTAGAGATGGGATCAGTAGTATCCTAGAACGAGTGTGAAGAGTATATTTTTAACGTGAAAACAAATTTTGTTTTGAAAATCTAAATAAATTATTCATATTTGATTATTTATTTATATTGATTTTGGACAATTCAGTATATAAAGAATTTGCATATACGCCTTGCAAACGTATATTCAAAGTTTTAATATATTGGATAGATATAGCATCACACTCTAGTCGCCCGGAGATGATTCTACTGATGACTATATAGCATCAGTAGTGTGTGTTCGAGTTTCGAAGGTGTGATTTTCTATATATTTCCATTAGACTGGTGTGAGAACCAAAACTTATATAGATAGATTTATTTGTTGTGAATTGGCATCAAAAACATGATTTTCTAGATATATATCAAATTTATGAATTTGAAAACTCTAATCCACTAATTGATTGGTGTTTGAGTTGTTTGTCTATTTGTTTGCTAATTTTGAACCATTATGCCTAATAGCATCAAATATTGAATTGTATCGAAAATTGGTCGCATTTGCTTGCATATACATATACTTACATTGAACAGGTCATAGCAAGGAGGCTAAAGCAGAGAATAAAATTTGTTTGCCCGACAAATAGGTACATGTTTACTACATAATTTACTGTTTTGTTTGGGTGATGATGATTTTATGAGCCAATTGGCTAGCCGCTTGGCTTTTTCTTTTTCTTTTTCTTTTTGAGATCTGAAGGACCGGGGAAGCTATTTGAAATTCCCCGATGCTCCCGGTACAGGGGAGGTTATGGCGAAATTTTTCAAAAATTTAGGGTGTTAGCCAAATTTTTGAAATTTTTGAAAATTCTCAGAAACTGAAAAGTTGGAGAATGGAAGCCAGATCGAGCGTAGTGTTGATTAATCAAACCACTTTCGACTTTGTTCCTTTTCGGGGACGAAAAGTTTTAAGTGGGGGAGATTGTAATAACCCGCAAAATCTGGGCCAGTTTAAAATTTTTATTTTGGCAATTTTAGCGAATTTAGTATATTTAAAATAGATTATTTTAAATAAAATCGACGAGAAATTTATTTTGAATATAATTCGAACGTATATATTTATACGCGTCGTCGTTAGAATATAAATAATTATATATAATTTAAATAGAATTGAATTGAAAACGATTTCGAAATGAATTGAATTGAAAACGATTTCGAAATGAATTGAATTGAAAACAATTTCGAAATGAATTGAATTGAAAACGATTTCGAAATGAATTGAATTGAAAACGATTTCGAAATGAATTGAATTGAAAACGATTTTGAAATGAATTGAATTGAAAACGATTTCGAAATGAATTGAATTGAAAACGATTTCGAAATGAATTGAATTGAAATTTGAATTGAATAGAAATGAATTTTAAAACGAATTTATAAAGAAGAATTCAATTTTGATTTGAATTGAAAAGGAAGTTGAAGTTGCTTTTGAAACGAATTTAAAACTATTTATATAATTCGTTTTAAATAGAAATCGATGAAATATATATTATATATATTATATATATAATATAATGGCCTGAATAGAACGCGCCGCGCCGCGGCAGTTCGTGAATTTCGACCATTTATTTCAAACGGACATTACGGGAGATCCGACCGTCGGATTCTCCTAAAACCGGAATCGTTGGGTTCGTATCGAAAAGAGCTTTCTAAAGAATATTAGAAATTAGAAATCTAACGGTTGGATTTGGAGTTACGTCCAAATCAAATTTGAAAAAGGTCGCTGTAAGTGCAGTTCGATGGCCATTGATGGAAATCGACTGTACGGGCCTTGATAAAATTATTAAAAATAGTAATAATTTGTGTAAAATCATAAGAAATGATTTAGAAAGAATTGGGATGAAAAACTCCATATTTGAAAAGAGAAAAATAGATTTTTATCGAGATGAACTAGTTTTGAACTGGAATTATAATTCTATTTATTTTTAAATAAATAAATTAAATTCTAAAAGGGTTTTAAAAATAACCAAAATTTCCAATGATTGCATTGGAATGGATTTGAATCGAAATTGTCTTCGGAATATTTCGATGTTGGAATTCGTGATTATACAGATGTTGTTATGGAAATTTGAAAGATATATATTTATATCTTTATTTCCAATACGACATTTGTTAATCGTAGAATTTGATATTGAATATAAGCCGATATATTTTCTATTCAGTGCCTTGTATTGAATATCAAATGTGATTTGGGTCTGTCGTGAATGGTGTCTTCACTAACACTGTTCTTGAACCCAGCTGAGAAAAGATTAAATCTTTTTATTTAGATTTAATGAAGTGTACCAATTAAATAATATTTAATTGAAATTGAATTGATATTGATTTTTGGGTTTATCGTGAACAGTGTTTTAAACAACACTCGTTCTTTAACCCGATAATTAATGAATGTGATTTTGGGTTTATCGTGAACTGTGTTTTTAAATGACACGGATTCTTTAACCCAGTTAACGATTAAAACTAAGTGGAGTTTTAATGAATCTTTAATTAGATTGAAATGATCGAGAATGGAGTATCACCAGTTTTGCTCCAGGCGATAGTTAAATCTTTAATTAGATTTGAACGTGAAATGGTAATTGAATTTACCGATAACACTGTGGTGTTAGATATGAAGTATTACCAGTTTTACTTCATGGGATGAATAGGTTGGGATGGGGAAATTAAAATAAATAATTACTTCGGTAAGGTTCGCTAATCCCGACTAGTTTGAATTGAGATTCAAAAATAGAATAAAGAATAAATTCAAGGAATTTATCTTGGATAAAATTAATGGGAACCTTTCCCTATGAATGTGAAATTTAGAAACTAACTGTCGGTTAGCCAAGCAGAATGGTTTTCTGAATATTGATCTGATGTTGGTTTCGGCCTTCGGGATTAATATTTGGGGAATTATTCTCTTGATTAATTTACGGTTAGTGACTAATGAATTGGAATGAGGCGTATGTTGTGTTTGTGTAACACTTATTTAAAATATACGTGAGTTATTCGGAAAGACCGGGTTTATCCCATTATGAATAACTGGTACGACGATAAGTCGAAGATGAAGACGATGGTCGAAGACCGGAGGTCTTCACGTCGTTTGGGTAATTACTGATGATCTTGATTGGGCTGTACACCCAAGAAGATGGAAATAGTTGGTGATCGTCCAGACGTACTTGGAGATCGATGGATATGCGGGGTACTAGGTGCCTCCGGTTTCGTTCAGACCCAGAACGGACTTGTAAATGGACTGTGTGTCTGACATCGGATTCCATTCTCTGTGACTGATATCGGTTGCATAGAATGGTTTGCCTGTGTAGCATGCTAAGATGCAAATGATCAAGGCTTCTGTTGAAAAGCAAAGCCTTGTGGTGATGATCAAAGCACAGCCTGTGTGGCACAGCATTGAGTAACGTGAATTCGCGAGCCTCACACCCCGGTATGAACCAGAAACGGGAGAAAGGACATCAGGGAGGGCCTACGTTTCCTCCTAGCTAAAAGTGGCGTCAGTGGTTTTACACGCCCTGATGAGTTTGACTTATGTGGTTGTTGCTGTTGCGAGGCGCCTCGGTTAGATCGGACGATCCGGGTCCGATGGAGTCATTCGTTGGCTCGCTTACGCCCCAAAGGGCGGCGAAACGTAGTGCTCAGGCATTTTAATCCACTCCGTGTGGACCGGCCCTGACGATCCAAGGGTCGATGCGTTCTGATCCTGAGACTCGGGCTAGGCAGTCTCGAATCGGTTGAGGACTATCTTTTGCCTCGGTTCATAGATGGAAATCCAATTTCCAAATACGTGACATTTGCGGTTTTATTTGTAAACCTATATATGGCGACATGATATATGGTACCCATGCCGCCTATGATTGATACTTATGATTTGAAGTTGTTTTATACATTATGCACTTATAATAGTATCAAATGATTTGTTTTAAACGTATCAAGCATTCTTTGGCTGTTATAAGGGAAAACCCTATCCCACGGCTTGCGTTTACATTGTGTGATAGGACCTGGGTCTTATAAACAGCTTCATTTTTCTTTATTTAGCATTGCGCTGTTTGTTTTATGCACTGGTATTCTTGGGAGGAAACCCGTTCCGTGTTATACGGCGTGGTCCCTTGATTTACCGAACATTAAAAATAAAGATTTATAACTGTTTTAGTTCTCACACCAGTCACATGACTGACCTGGAGTTTATTGTTTTGACCTAAACTCTGGGTGCCCCTATTTTGACACGGGCAGCTAGTAGTTTTGGTTTTGCAGATTTATATTCACAGGATCCTGGTTTACAGCTGGAACGATATCCGGAAAGCTTTGTATCCGTATATCTCCTTCAGTTGTGTATTGTATTATTTTCCGCTGCTATGTATTTAAATGTAATTTAAATCTCTGATATTTCTGTGTAATATTCATTCATACTCTGTATATTCTTGTAATCTGATGCATTGTTGTAATATACAATGAAATGTTCTTCTGTATGCGTTCTGTTGTGGCTTGTTCTCGAACTATCCGACGCTTTCCTTTACGGGGAAGTTACGGGTTTTCACACAAACCCTTGGATCCTGCAGAGCCGGTCCACAAATACTTTAGTGGGTTGGCTATTCCTGAACACATGTTTCCCGGACCTATCATTTGGCCAGTAGCGACCAATATCCGAGGCGCCTCATTCCATCATCCATATAAGTAAAAATGTCTAGGCTCTATACCATGACACCACTTCTAGCTAGAAAGAAACGTGTGTACCTTCCCTTATCTCGTTTCTTACTCTTACTGAGGTGTGAGGCTCGCGAAGTAACGCTATACACAAAGTTATGCCTAAACAAGTTGTGCTTTGACCATCAACCACAAAGCTTTGCTTTTCAACAAAAGCCTTGATCATTTGCATCTTGGCGTGCCACATTGGCGATTCACGCCATGCGACTGATAACTATCAATATATAACCTCTAAGCTCATACGTCTCAGAGAAGGGTGTTAAGTAAGAGAATAAATTCTCCTCCACCAAACAGATATATATTAAATAGAAATAAATTCATATAGAACCAAATCCAATGTCAGACACACATCCATTTACAAGTTCGTTCTGGGTCTAAACAAAACCGGAGACACCTTATTCCTCGTCCCGTAAGTCCAATAAGGAAGAGAGGTTCTCGCATATCTGGACAATCAACAAATATGTCTGGACAACTACCACTTTTATCGCTTTACTAGGAGCTACCCAATGTCGAGATCAGTAGTCGTCCATTCGATGTGAAGATCGACGGTCTTCAATCACCGTCTTTAATATCTTCAATTTAAATCGTCGTATAGTTATTTGAAATTAGATTGAACTCGGTCTTTTCTAATAATTCTCGCATATATATGTAATTTGAATCATTCCATATCGTTAATATTATTTTATACGATTTATCGCTATTTTTATTTATATAAAAATAGCCCAATTTAATTTAACGACGCTTCAGGTCAATATGCGGCCCTGGCGCTGTTTTTACCAAAATTTGATTTACACATTTCTCGAAATCTAACCGTTGGATTTTAATAAATTTCATATCTTTGGAAGGATCTTCCCAAAACGAACCTAACGGTTCCAGTTTTGGGAAAATCCGACGGTCGGATCTTTCGGTATAATCGTTTAAAGTTACGATTCCAAAACAGGAACTACCGCACGTGATTCGTTTAATTTTAATTTATATTTGTGTATATATATATATATCGTTCAACGATTTCCCTAACATGTTTAACATGCCAAATAAAAGAATGTTTTATTTTGCATAACAATTTAAATGTGTCTAATGACAAATAAAAAGAGATATTTTATTTGCATACAAATTTCTATATTTCTAATGACAAATAAAAAGAAGTATTTATTTGTCTACACAATTACTACATTTCATATGTATACAATAAAAAGAATGTTTTATTGCTTTAAACAAATTCTACACTTCCTATGTTCATATGACAAATAAAAAAGAAATTTTATATGTATAACATTTTCTCAATGTTTTCTAATGACAAATACAAAGAGTATTTTACTTGTATGCACAATTCTATCTTTCTAATGACAAATAAAAAAAATGTTTTATTTGTGTAACAACTTGGAAAATGCGAGCCAGTTTAAAAAATTTATTTTGCCAATTTCAGTGAATTTTGAATATTTAAAATGAATTATTTTAAATAATAACGATGAAAAATTTATTTTGAATAGAATTAGAACGTATATATTTATATAGATCGTTGTTAGAATATAAATTTTATTTATAATTATAAAAGGAATTGAAAATGGCGTGGTAGTTCGATAATTCGATTTCAAACTTCAAATGAATGTACCGGGTGCAAATTAATCCGGATTTTAGTGAAACCAAAAATAATAGAATCTAATTGAGAATAACTTTCCAACGAATCCGAAAAATCGAAATTTCATAGCGGGAATCAAAAGATATGTCCTGTTGAAAATTTAGAATAGTCGCTATGGAATTTTGGCCCTTAAAAATGGAAATTTTGCAAACGACCTCGGATTTTGACGAAACCACTTTTGTTGGATCTGTGATGTCAAGATATTGCTAGATTCAAAATTTCATAATTTTTTGATTCAATATGTGAGCGTGGCAAAGGAAAACGCGTTTGACCAGTTTCAGTTGATTTTAATCGACTTGAAAATGACCATTTTTCAAACGGTCTCAGAATTCGACGAAATTAGTTTTGTTAGGACTGTATCGTCAATACGAAGCTAGAAATAATTTTTCTGGAATTTTTAAAGGTCGTATGTGCCCCGGTAAATTGTAATGTACGTTTAAAATTCAATATAATGATTTAAGTGTAAATTTGACGAAAACTGGTCGAATCAGCCTACGATACATATCCCATTGTGTTCGGAAGGGGGGTAATTAGCTATGGACGACAGGCGGTGGGTCTCGTTTCGAGGTACAAAATTAAAGTTGCTTTTTGGAAATTAATTAAATTAAATAATATAAAATAAAAATCCCTCCCTCTCTCCCCTATCTCCTCTCAGCCCCCCCTATTTCATTCATTCGCGAAATAAAAAAAAGGAGGGGGGATCGCGATCTCCCCCCCCCCCCCGGTCGTTTCACCGCCGCCCAAGGCGGGGCCACCGCACTTCCTTCCCCCTCCCCTTCTTCTTCTCCTCCGCTGCCTCTTCTCCCCCTTCCTCCTTCCTTCACCTTCACGCGTGGATCCGCGAAGCCCAAGCCCTCCCTCCACCTGAAATGGCCACGCCAGACCCCCCTAGCCCTTCCTCCGCCCACCGCTTCCTTCTCCCCTTCCAGCGTCATCCCCAAACCTCGCCACCCAACATCGACACCCTCCGCTCCTCCACCTCGACTGCGTTCTTCTCCACCCCCTCTGAAAGATTGATTACAGTAAGCTTTTTTATTTTATTCCTATTCTTCTATGTAATGATTTTTACTGTAAATAAAATTAGTTTTTTTTATATGTAGATAAAAATTTGATCTTTAAGGTAGATAAAGATTAGGACTTTAAAGTAGAAAAAAATATAGATTTTGTTATCATGAAAGTGAGAGAAAGATTATATTTTTATGAAGCGAAAATTATATTTTTATGTTGTAAAGTTTATATTTTTAAAATTAGGAAGGCTTTGATTTTTATGTATAGAAAAGATACGATTTTTAAAAATAAAAAGATAGGATTTTTAGCGCTATAAAAATGTGATTTTTATATTATAGGAATTATAAAAATATAATTTTTATATTATACAAAGGCTAAAAATATAATTTTTATATTATACAAAGGCTAAAGATATAATTTTTATATAGTACAAAGGCTAAAGATATAATTTTTATATAGTACAAAGGCTAAAGATATATATATATATATTATATAGTAGAAAGGTTAAAGATATAGTTTTTATATAGTAGAAAGGTTAAAAAAATATAATTTTTATATAGTAGAAATATTAAAGATGTTATTTTTATAGAATAGAGATAATAAAAATATGATTTTTATAGTATAGAAAGAATAGAAATACGATTTTTATATTATATAACTAGTGAAAATTTGTTCTTTATATATGTAGCGAAATAAAAATCTGATTTTTATTATATATATAGTGAGGTAAAAATGAGATTTTTATAGCGATGAAATAAAAATTCGATCTTTACATATGAAGTAGAAATATTTTTTTATTATAGAATAAAAGCGTTGTAAAAATACATATGAAGTAAGAATTAAAATATGATTTTTATAGGATAGAGAATATAAAAATATAATTTTTATATTATATAAATAGTGAAAATTTGACCTTTATATGTGTAGCGAAATAAAAATCTGATTTTTATTATATATATGTTGAAATAAAATGTGATTTTTATAACGATGTAATGAAAAAGGCGAAATCTTTTTGTAAAGAATAGCATGATAAAAATATAATCTTTATTATATGAACATCGTTGTAAAAATAGAATTTTTATCTATATAATAGCGGTGTAAAAATAGAATTTTTATCCATATGGAGCGATTACAAAAATATGATTTTTAAATTGAAAGTGAACAAATAAAAATTTGATTTTTATTTTAGAGATAGCAGTATAAAAATGCGATTTTTATATATGTAGTGGAAGCGGGCAACGAAAGTGAAAAAAGGCGAGAACAGCGATGACTTCTACATAAGAAGAGTCGAGGCGTTTGGATTAGCTAGTCGGTGAGAACTTCTCACTTTAAATTTCCTTTTCTAGTTAAAAATATATACTAGGATGCAGACGGTGCTTAGCAGCACCCGACACCTGTCATCCACAGACCATGGATGGCTTGTATGTTTGATTGTTTGTTGTGGTGAAAATTTATTGTGTGATGTGAAATGAAATAAAATATTTATATAGTTAAAAATATTTTATCGTTAAAAATATTTTTTTTAACGGGTATGTGAATGAATAAAATCTGTGTTTGTTGATTTGAAACCCCACACGGGTTTGGGATGATATTTGGTATACACTAATCTCAATTATTTAATAGTATGTCGATCGATTGGTCGACAGGCTATGTAAGCGTTAATTATTTATATTTGATGCTTATACAGTTGTGTAGTGCACTTTGGATGATGGTTGATTATTTATCGTTGCTATTTATATACATGTGTTGTATGGAATCCATATAATTAACATTATATGGTGATTGATTGGGCCTCATTCCAATTGGGAAATAATCAATTTATAAAAGAAAATTCATGTGTTGAATAGAATAAATAGTCATGTGTTGACGATGTTCAGGTGTTGAGAATTCATGTGTTGAAAGTGTATTCATGTGTTGAATAAAATATTTATACAATAAAATTTACCTTTTTATTGTAAGTAAGAAGAAACATAGATTCATGTGTTGAATGGAATAAATATTCATTTGTTGAATAGAATAACGAATTTATTAAAATATATAAAGCCGTGTTGATTAGAGATGCGCCATTTTGACGTGAACGATACTTATATCGATTTTATTCATTTTTTAATGAATATTGAAAAGTGATTTCAAAATTGAATAGAAATGAATTTGAATTGAATTAATTTGAAATTCAAATTGAATTGAAATTGAATTAAAAATCGATTTGAATTGAAATCAATTTGAAATGAATTTAAAACGAATCTACAAAGGAAAATTCAATTTTGATTTGAAATTAAAAGGGAAATTGAAATCGTTTCGAAAACGAATATAAACGATTTATAAAATTCGTTTTAAAAGGAAATCGATGAAATATATATAATATATTATATATATATATATAATGGCCTGAATAGAACGCGCCGCGCCGCGGCAGTTCGTGAATTTCGACCATTGACTTCGAATTGACGTTACGGAAGATCCGACCGTCGGATTCTCCTAAAGCCAGAACCATTGGGTTCATATCGAAAAGAGCTTTCCAATGAATATTAGAAATTTGAAATCTAACGGTTGGATTTGGAATTATGTCCAAATCAAATTTGGAAAAGGTCGCTGTAGGTGCAGTTTAATGGCCGTTGATGGAAATCGACTGTACGGGCTTTGATGAAATTATTAAAAATAACAATAATTTGTGTAAAATCATAAGAAATGATTTGTGAAGAACTGGGATGAAAATTTCCATATTTGAAAAGATAAAAATAGTTTTTTATCGAAATGAACTAGTTTTGAACTAGAATAAAAATTCAATTTATTTTCGAAATAAATAAATTGAATTTGAAAGTGGTTTTAAAAATAATCAGAATTTCTAATATACGAATTGGAATGGATTTGAATCGAAATTATCTTCGGAATATTTCGATGTTGGATTTCGTGATTATACAGATATGGTTGTGGAAATTTGAAAGATATATTTTGTATCGTTATTTCCAATACAATATTTGTTGGTTTCAGAATTTGATATTGAATATAAGCTGGTATATTTTCTATTCAGAGCCTTGTATTTAACATCAAATGGGATTTCGGGTTCGTCGTGAATGGTGTCTTGAATAACACTGTTCTTGGACCCAGCGTAGAAAAGATTAAATCTTTCTATTTAGATTTAATGAAGTGTACCAATTAAATAATATTAATTGGAATTGAATTTAAATTGGTTCTTGGGTTTATTGTGAGCGGTGTTTTGAATAACACCTGTTCTTTAACCCGATTAACAATAGAATATGATTTTGGGTTTATCGTGAACCGTGTTTTAGATGACATTGGTTCTTTAACCCAGTTAAAGACAGGATATTGATTTTTGAAAAGATTAAAACTAAGTGGAGTTTTAATGAATCTTTAATTAGATTGTAATGTGAATTGATAATTTAAATTATCAAATCTGAAAAGTGATCGAGAATGGAGTACCACCAGTATTGCTCCAAAGCGATAGTTAAATCTTTAATTAGATTTGAACGTGAAATGGTAATTAATTTTACCGATAACACTGTGGTGTTAGATATGGAGTATTTCCAATTTTTCTCCAGGGGATGAATAGGTTGGGATTGGGAAATAAAATAAATAATTACTTCGGTGTGGTTCGCTAATGCCGACTAGTTTGGTAAACCATAATATGGTTTGAAATGATATCCAAAGGAATATTAAAGAATAAATTTAGAAGAATTTATCTTGGATAAAATTAATGGGAACCTTTCCCTAAGAATGTGATTTTGTGAATAAAAGAACATTTTGGTGTAACATTTGTTTATTATATACGTGGATTATTCAGAAAGGCCGGGTTTCTACCCATTCTGAATAACCGATTCGGCGATAAGTCGAAGATGAAGACGGTGGTTGAAGACCGGAAGTCTTCACATCGTTTGGATGATTATTGATGATCTTGATTGGGCTGTACACCCAAGATGAGGGAATCAGTTGGTGATCGTCCAGACGTACTTAGAGATCGATGGATATGCGAGGAAAGTGCCTCCGGTTTCGTTCAGACCCAGAACGAACTTGTAAATGGATTGTGTGTCTGACATTGGATTTTATTCTGTGTTGATTGATCTCTATTAAATATACATCTGTTTGGCGACGGAGAATTTATTCTCTTGCTTAACGCCCTTCTCTGAGACGTACGAGCTCAGAGGTTGTATATCGATGAACATCAGTCGCATGGAGTGAATTGCCAGTGTGGCACGCATAAGTGGCAATCGATCAAGGCTTCTGTTGAAAAGCAAAATCTTGTGGTTGATGATCAAAGCACGGCCTGTGTGGCGCAGCTTTGTGTATAGCGTGAATTCGCGAGCCTCACACCTCGGTATGAGTCAAAAACGGGATAAGGACCCAAGGAGTGCACGACGTTTCTTTCTAGCTATGGGTGGTGTCAGTGCTTAAACTGGCTGACATTTATATACTTTTCACCTGTGTGGTTGTCAGATGAGGCGCCTCGATATTAGGTCTGTTAGGACCGGGAAGCGTGTGTTCAGGAATAACTAATCCTCAAAAGTAAGAGAGGATCGACCTTGGAGGTTCTAAGGGATCGCTGTGTGTGGTCCTGAGGCATTTGCTAGATTGTCTCGAATCGGAGAGGAGCTTGCCCCTTGCCTCGACTCATGACGGAAATCCAATTTCCAATACGTGATATTGCGGTTTTATTTGTAAAACCTAGTATGACGACATAGTGGTATGGGTCATTCATGCCGCCTATGATTGATATTTATGATGTGAAATTGTTTTTACACTATACACTTATAGTAATATCAAAATAATGTGTTTTAAACGTATCAAGCATGCGTTGGCTATTATAAGGTAAAAACCCTATCCTCCGGCTTGCGTTGCATCATGTGATGGGACCTGGGTCTTATAATAGCTTCATTTTTCTTTATTTAGCATTGCGCTGTTTGTTTTTATGCACTGGTATTCTTGGGAGGAAACCCATTCCGTGTTATACGGGGTGGTCCCTTGATTTACCTAACTTTAAAAATAAAGATTAATAACTGTTTTAGTTCTCACACCAGTCACATGACTGACCTGGAGTTTATTGTTTTAACCTAAACTCTGGGTTCCCCTATTTTCCACACGGGCAGGTAGTAGTTTTGGTTTTGCAAATTTATATTCACAGGATCCTGATTTACAGCTGGAATGATATCCGGAAAGCTCTGTATCCGTATATCTCTTCTAGTTGTGTATTGTATTATTTTCCGCTGCTATGTAATTTATTGTAATATCTGATATTTATCGAATGTATAATATTCATTTATACTCTGTATATTCTTGTATTCTGATGGAATTGTTGTAATAAACAATGAAATGTTCTTCTATTTGCGTTCTGATTGGTCTTGTCCTCAACGCAATCCGGGCTTTCCTTACCGGGGAAGTTCGGGTCGTGTCAATTTGCATACATATCTTCTACATTTCTAATGTCAAATAAAAAGAAGTTTTATTCGCATACACAATTCTATCTTTCTAATGACAAATAAAAAAGGGTATTTTATTTGTATACATGTTTTACTTTTCTAATGACAAATAAAATGGGTATTTTATTTGTTTGCACAATTCTATCTTTCTAATGACAAATAAAAAGGGTATTTTATTTGCATACATGTTCTATGTTCTCTAATGACAAAATAGAAAGATAATTTATTTTCATAACATGTTCTATGTTCTCTAATGACAAAATAAAAAGAGAATTTATTTAAATAACATGTTCTATCTTCTCTAATGACAAAATAAAAAGAGAATTTATTTGTCTAACATATTCTACGTTTCTAATGACAAATTTCATTGAATTTTGTTTGTCTACCTGTTTCATATTACCTATGTATAAATAAAAAGAATTTTTGTTAGTATAAAAACTTCTATATTTAGTATGAAAAATAAAAGGGAATTTTTTATTTGCATACAATTTCAATGTTTCCAATGACAAATAAAAAAAATAATTTTTATTTTCAACAATCCTATGTCCAAATATGACAAATAAAAAAATGATTTTTAATTTCATAACATTTCTATGTTGCTAATGACAAATAAAAAGATAATTTTTATTTTTCAACAATCCTATGTTCATGAATGACAAATAAAAATATGTTTTTTAATTTCATAACATTTCTATATTGCTAATGACAAAAAAAAAGATAAATTTTATTTTTCAACAATCCTTTATCCATGTATAACAAATAAAAATATGATTTTTAATTTCATAACATTTCTATGTTGCTAATGACAAATAAAAAGATAATTTTTATTTTTCAACAATCCTATGTCCATGTATGACAAATAAAAATATGATTTTTAATTTCATAACATTTCTATGTTGCTAATGACAAATAAAAAGATAATTTTTATTTTTCAACAATCCTATGTCCATGTTTGACAAATAAGAATATGATTTTTAATTTCATAACATTTCTATGTTGCTAATGACAAATACGAAGATATTATTTATTTTTCAACAATCCTATGTCCATGTATGACAAATAAAAATATGATTTTTAATTTCTAACATTTATATATTGCTAATGACAAATACGAAGGTAATATTTATTTTTCAACAATCCTATGTCCATGTATAACAAATAAAGATATGATTTTTAATTTCATAACATTTCTATGTTGCTAATGACAAATAAAAAGATAATTTTTATTTTTCAACAATCCTATGGCCTTGTATGACAAATAGAAATATGATTTTTAATTTCATAACATTTCTATTTTGCTAATGACAAATAAAAGGATAATTTTTATTTTTCAACAATCCTATATCCATGTATGGCAAATAAAAATATGCATACATGTTTTCTACATTTCTAGTGACGAATAAAAAGAATTAATTTTATGTGTATACAAATTCTACATTAACATGACAAATAAAAATGATATTTTTATTTGTATACAAATCTATTTTTAACATGACAAATATAAATGATATTTTTATGTGTATACAAATTCTATTTTAACATGACAAATAAAAATGATATTTTTATTTGTATACAAATCCTACATTAACATGACAAATAAAAATGATATTTTTATTTGTAAACAAATCTATTTTTAACATGACAAATAAAAATGATATTTTTATTTGTATACAAATTCTATTTTTAACATAACAAATAAGAATGATATTTTTATTTGTATACAATTTCTATTTTTAACATAAAAAATAAGAATGATATTTTTATTTGTATACAAATTCTATTTTAACATGACAAATAAAAATGATATTTTTATTTGTATACAAATCTATTTTTAACATGACAAATAAAAATGATATTTTATTTGTATACAAATTCTATTTTTAACACAATGAATAAGAATGATATTTTTATTTGTATACAAATTCTATTTTAAAATGAGAAATAAAAATGATATTTTTATTTGTATACAAATCTATTTTTAACATGACAGATAAAAATGATATTTTTATTTGTATACAAATTCTATTTTTAACATAACAAATAAAAATGATATTTTTATTTGTATATAAATTCTATTTTTAACATAACAAATAAGAATGATATTTTTATTTGTATACAAATTCTATTTTTAACATAACAAATAAGAATGATATTTTTATTTGTATACAAATTCTATTTTAACATGAAAAATATAAATGATATTTTTATGTGTATACAAATTCTATTTTAACATGACAATTAAAAATGATATTTTTATTTGTATACAAATCCTACATTAATATGACAAATAAAAATGATATTTTTATTCGTATACAAATCTATTCTTAACATGACAAATAAAAATGATATTTTTATTTTTATAAAAATTCTATTTTTAACATAACAAATAAGAATGATATTTTTATTTGTATACAAATTCTATTTTTAACACAACAAATAAGAATGGTATTTTTATTTGTATACAAATTCTATTTTAACATGGCAAATAAAAATGATATTTTTATTTGTATACAAATCTATTTTTAACATGACAAATAAAAATGATATTTTTATTTGTATACAAATTCTATTTTTAACATAACAAATAAGAATGATATTTTTATTTGTATACAAATTCTATTTTAACATGACAAATAAAAGTGATATTTTTGTTTGTATACAAATCTATTTTTAACATGACGAATAAAAATGATATTTTTGTTTGTATGAAAATTCTATTTTTAACATAACAAATAAGAATGATATTTTTATGTGTATACAAATTTCAACAATTCCGTTAAATTCAATTAAATCAAACATATCACCATCAACAGCATCAACCAATTCAAATCAAATTGCGTACAACAACAAACTGAATTTAACTGCGTATATGTAAGAATTTCTAAACACGATAATAATTAATTAATTTTAATTATTTAAAAACAAATCTCACAATGGTTTTTACGTCTTCTGAATTTATAGCTAGCTCCAAATCAATTCCAGTCAGTTCCATATTGTAGTGTTCGTCGAGAGGATTCCAACGCAATTTGAATCATCGAATTCCGACCTCGTATGAAATAGTTATGACAATTAACACATTAATTACATAATTTAAATAATTATTAATTATTTTTCTAATCACTCCCTAAACCTTTATCCCGTTCGTTCGTATACCAGGTTTCATGAGAAACCCAAAATCGCTCTTCTTATTCCCAGAATGCACGCCGATTGACACCACCGACCATCGATCGAACTTCGCCACGTCGTAGCCCTGGTCCTCCTCCCCCTTCGCCTGACTTGGGGCCCCACTCGCCATCCCTAAACGCCGTGGATATAGTGACTAACAACAACCCTTCCCATCCAAAATTCGAGCTATCCTGGAAGCTAAACCCGATCTTAACCGTTGAATGTGTAGAGCACACATAGATCTTCGAATTTGTCTTTGGGAGTTCTTGTAAACATCTAGAGGATTTGGAGATAATTAAAGAGGAAGTATGGAGCAATTTCGGCCATAGGTTTCAGAAGTGGCGGCTGTGTTGTTTAGGGGATTAGGGTTTTCTAATTTCTAGGTTGTTTATAGTATTTTAATTATTTAATTCTTCAACACTTAAAAAGGCCCGTTAATCCATAGTAGCTCCAAATCAAGCTCAGCGACTGTCGTCCCTAGCTAAATACCCCCATTACGGACACAATGGACTATGTTTCATAGGCTCATTTGACCATTTCAGCCTGTTTTTCTTTAAATTAAAATATAAACCATTTAATTATTTAATTTGATCATACATTTTAATTTACGGGGGCCACAGACTGACTCCAAAAATTCCCGAAAAATAAACCTAGCTATGTTTTGACGATACGGTCCTAACAAAATTAATTTCATTGAATTTGGAGACCGTTTGAAAAATGGTCATTTACTAGTCGATCCAATTTGATTGAAATTGACAAAACACGTTTTCTTTTGCCAAGCTCGCATGTTGATTCCAAAAATTATGAAATTTGGAATCTAGCAATAAATTGACATTCCGGATCCAACCAAAGTGGTTTCATCGAAAAAGGAGGTTGTTTCCAAAATGGCATTTTTAAGGGTTATATATTATATTAAAATATATATAAATTCCGCAGCGACTATTTCGAAATTTAAAGTGGACATAACTTTTAATTCTCATTATCAAATCTAGATTTTTCACATTCGTTAAAAAGATATAATTATACAGATTCAAATATTTTTGGTTTCACAGAAATCCGATTTATTTTTAATCCTGTACATTCAATTGAAATTTAAAATTGAATTTTCAAACTACCGTGCCATTTCAAAATCTATTTATAATTAAAATAAATTTATTCGTTCTAACTTTGATTTAACTAAATTTTTGGTTGTTATTATTTGAAATAAACAATTTTAAATATTTAAAATCCATTAAAATTTCTAATTTTTTTTTTTAAATTGGTTCAGAATTTCCAGGTTGTTACAACAAGCTACCTTATAACCTGCACAATTCACATTTAGGATATTTAAATTAACTATTTTAATTAACTTAATTAAACTATATTTAATGCTAAATTAATTACTTTAAACATAGGGTTATCGGCCGATATTTTTATTTCTCCATGTGCATCTTCGTTCCCTACTCCTTGAACAATGCTCGAAACCAAAACTGAGCTGCCCTGCCACAATTCAGGGATCGGACCACCATTTGAAAGTACGGGGCGGCGTGCCTAAGTCCTCTAGATCATTGTTCCAATTGGTGACATGTATGTAGCCCCCGTTCGTCGCCATTAAGCCATAAACTGTCGGCACTTTGAACCAAATTTCCGGTGGCTACAATGCAGAAAATTCAATCATGGTCGTTCGCAACCAAGCTCTCGAGGTGCTGATTCTTTTTTCTGTTGAAACATTTTTAGATTGATCAACAGATCCGAAGAAAATTATGGAAGAAGATTGTGTATTTCCAGTCGTTAAATCATGGGGAGGTAGCTGCATTGTTTGGTGACCAAAGGCTTTAGTTTTGACCCAGAGTTATGTTACGCTATCCTATATATAAGGGAATGGGTTAAATTTATTATTATTTTAATATTAATTAAACTGACATGTGAATTATCTAATTAAAACAACCCATATTATCTCCGTTCTTGATAAAATAATGTAATCCTAGCATAAAAAAATATTTCGGACCCAATGGGACAAGTTTTGTCGAATTCCGAGGTCGTTTGTGAAAAGTCCTTTATAATTATCGATGAAAAATCAAGCGTTTAAAATTCCTATAATTACAAAAAAATCAAGACCTTTTCCTAACGGATCCAATGAAATTTCGTTAAATTTGGAGTCCGTTTGGCCAGTCATTTATTCCTTTAAAGTTACCTCTGTCTAAATAATCTAAACAATTAAATAGAAACAGAGACGTTTTTGGCCACCAAAGTCACATACGACATCAGTTTATCATGAAATTTGATTTTCTTACAATAATTTGACGATACGGTTCCAATGAAACTAATTTCATTGAAAACGGAGATCGTTTAAAAAGGGTTATTTTAAAGGCCGATATAATATCGATAAAATATTATATAAATTCAAAAATTATTCGATTAAATAATAATAAATTATTATAATCATAAATACCCTATTTGAAATATCATATAGTTTGAAATACAAATTATATAACTCAATATCATCAATTTCGAGTTAAACGATGTCTAAATTATATTAAAACCCTTTTAAATATATTAAATAAACGTTATAATTTAATATTGATTTCCATAGCGACTATTTTAAAATTTGATTTGGACATAACTAACAATCTATAACACAAAATCTGGATTTTTCTCTTTCATATGAAAACTATAATCAACACGATTCCAATGTTTCTTGTTTCACAGAAATCCGACTTATATCGGATCTTGTATATTCAATTAAAGTTCAAAACTCAATATTACGAATGGCCGTGGCGTTTCGAGCTCGATTTATGTTATATATAAACTTAATATCAAACTTTGTTTTAACGAATTTAAATATTAAAAAGCCATTAATATTCCAAATATAATATTTAAATTAATAAATTAAATAAAATATTATACTGGCAAAAATACGGGAAGTAAATTAATATTACATGGTAGAAAAACATATGAAAACCTAAATTTAAACTATATAAATATATTATTGAAATTATAAGGTTTTAAACTATATAAAGTATATAAATATATAAAACTTAAGTTTGAAAAATGAATAAGAATAAAAGTATAAACAAATAGAAAAATAAAATAGAGAGGATTGAGGATAGAAATGAAAATCAGAATTTGAAAATTTGAATTTGAATTTGAACCTGGAGTGCTATTCAGAGTCTTACAAAATCTAGACTCTATAACTATATTAATCCTGAACTCTTGAAATCTTGATTACTTATGAGTCTTGAAATTTCTTTGATCTTTGAATCTCTATCATCTTTAAAACTGTACAGTCTTCGGTAATACTTCCTGTATATAATTCCTGCATATATATATATATATATATATATATATATATATATATATATATATATATTCTATACCAAAAGTGTTAGCATATATTTTATAATCAATGATAATTTAAATAAGGTTGTTGTCATCAAAACTACATTCTCCAACCCAAATGATCCTATAACTCTGAATAGCACTGAGATCGTTGCGAGAGAGTGATAGAGAATTAAACTAGAGATGATTCATATTTGATTCAGTTTGAATTTCGACAGAGTCTTGTTAAGAATATAAAAAAATAAGAGTGCAGAAGGAGCGAAGAAATGATGAAGAACTAAATAAATATTCATTGAAAATATATGGTATTTATACGAAATTAACAGTCATGTCCATTCACGAAGAGATACAATGAAAAGGCACTTCTTTTGAAATTTGATTTTTGAAATCAAGTGTCATCATGTCGACATAAGGGGATGGAGTATGCCAACATACCTATGTATATCTTGAAAACTGATTTTGTTTTTCCAATGATTTCTATTTTAAACTTGTCGAAATATTTCTAGGACTTGTAAATCATTTTAAATATATTTTAAATTATCTTCTAGAGAGTAAGCTTTGAAATATTAAATATATATATATATAAAGAACTATAAATCAGAATATAAGATATTATAGAAATGTTAAAAATATATAATTTTTGAGATAAGGGCTAAAACATACTAGATGATGATTTGAAGATAGAATTTGAAATCGAAGTAATGTATTTAAATCATGATGTGATTTAAAATCAAGGCTAAATAATTTTAAGAGATAGTTTTAAATTTGAGGCTAAAATATTAAACTATGAGAGAAGACTTAAAAGATAGTTTTTGAATAATAGTTTAAATTCTAAACATGTTATTTTTAAAACTTCATGGATTCCATTCCACAATTAAAATCAAAATAAATATTTTAGTGCTATTATGAAGTTTTAACATAAACCTAGACTATATTAGTTATCATGATGTCTTGAAATCTTGATCTCTTGAAATTTTGAAACTCATGGGACTTCAGCTTTGGTTTCTTCAATCTTGAATTCATCAGTCTTGATTCCTTATACTGTATAGTCTTCCTCCTTTAGTACCTATGTATATATATATATATATATATATATTTGTGTGTGTGTGTGTGTGTGTAACCTGTATATATATAAACAAGAATGTTAGTATTTAATTTTATAACAAGTCCTGCGGTTGTTATCATCAAATCCTTCATCTCAGGAACTAACAATCTCCTCATTTTTTATGATGACAATCTATGTTTATAAAATATATTTCACCAAACTCTAATTCTACTCTGACTCCCTCTTGCTCCAATAACTCTCCCTTAATCTACTAACTTCCCCTTAATCTAAGCCTACCTAACCTATTTTATGATTCTCCTGCTTTACCATCAACTAAATCTAAGATAATATACATAACTCCCATTGTCTCTTATACTTATAGCGTTATAATAATAGAATATAAATGTAATAAACAATTATGAGTAAAATGTAGTAAGGTAAATGTGAGCGATATGTAAAATTCATACGGTCAATCAAATCATACACTGGTTATTTACATATAGGGATTAAATCATTCCAATCAAATAGTTATAGGACAAGCAATTCAAACCAAATCAAAAGTACTTGTAAATTTAAATATTTCTTGGAACTTCAACCCATCCTTCTTCACTAAAGATAGGGTCTACTTTTATAGCATCCCACTTTTCATTATCCATGTTCAGAGTTCCTTCTGGATTATTTTCGAGTTCTTTTTTGGTGTGGGTTGAAATCATCCATCAGATGACATCGAGGTGCCTTTCTTATTCCTTTATCATCTGCATTTGGATTAATTATAAGTAATGTTCATTGCAAAGGATAAAAGTAAATATGTTCTTGAAAGAATTTAGAATTTCTTTATGATTCTTACTTAGATTATGAATAAAAGAGGCCATTTTTGATAAAATATAAAAAAATTCAACGGAAATACAAGGAGAATTGAGAATAAATATGCTTTTTTGGAAGAAACAAGTATCTAAATAGAAAAAAATTCATTTGAAATGAAAAGACACTAAGTAGTTGTGTCAATTTCAATTTTAAAAATAAAAAATTCTAGTCATTGCATGTCGACATGGAGGATAGGGGATGTCGACGTGCCCCAGTTGATTTTACCATTTTTCTTTGTTTCTTTATATTATTTACAAGTCTATATACATAAACTTATATAATATAATAACAAGCATTCCAGAGAATTTTAGAGCTAATGAACAAAAAAAGATATTTATTAATAATTTTACATAACATTACATAAAAACGATACATAACATTAACTAAATAGAGATACAAACTAATACAACATGAAATGGAAATAGAATTCGGAAGAGGAAGATGAAAATGATGATAAATCAAGATTGCGACTTATTCTCCCACAGGACTTGTTCATATTAAAGGAAATTTTATCTAAATTTTTACTAATAGAAATTTTGAGAATCCTTTGATTTTCAATCATTATCCTTTTGTTTTTGAAAATCATCTTGTTGGATGGATTGTTGGGATTGATATGATATTCAATACTTTTCAAAGATGTCTCTTCCTCTTCTTCTTCTTCTTCTTCTTCTTCTCAATTTCCATCTCTACCCCTTCTTATTCTTCTTCCTTTTATTTTTCCATTTCTTCATATGCTAACCTTTCTTCTTTTTCTAATCTTGAAGTTATCATATGTTACAAAAGAAGGTTTACAATCTTGCTTTAGGATGGAAGTTTTGGTTGATAAATTCAAAGTTATCATCTCCTTCAAAAATGTGATGAAATGTCTCACGATCATGTTTGTAACAACCCGAATTCCAACAGGTCGATTTTTTTCTTTAAAAATCCTAATCTGTCAAAACCCGAATTGGCTTGTCTGGTATCCTACAGAAAAGACAGAGATATAAAATATATCAGAGCTCAGAAAACATCACACAGCGGAATGGAATAAAATGTAATATAATCAAATATAGCCTTACTAAGGTAATAATACTGCTTAACCAGTATCCAAAGCTATCATATTTCTGCCACAAACCTAGCCTGCTAGTGTGTTATGAGGAGGGGGTTAGAACAAAAGTTATGGTGACTGGAATAAATTACACAATCAGAAATAACCCTACATATACCGTTCAGTTATGTTACTTATTTATTAGGTTACTCGGGTTAGTAGCACTCAAGGCTTTACACTCACGTCATATCCATTTACCTCCTAGTAGATTAACCTAATATAACATATATGTAGCTACCTCCAATATCAAGGTACCTCCCATGGTACCCTTCTCGCACGATCTACATCGTCGTGCCACGGAAGCATATGCAACTCTCATCCTACGCCAGAGTGACGTACGGAACTCCATAAAACTAGGCCATGCATGTAACTCTTATCCTATGCCAGAGCGACGTATGGATCTCCATAAAAGTATGCCATGTATGAAACTATTATCATACGCCGGAGTGACATATGGATCTCCAAAAAATTACGCCACATATGCAACTCTTGTCCAACACCGGAGCGACGTATGTATCTCCATATCCAAACTTCTCGGTTAAGCTCGGTCTTAACACGAAGTAATGCCCTAACGTCTACGATACACCACCTTGAGCAGTCATGCATGTATCTAGACCCCCCCTCACACGTACCGTCTACCGTATCTGATGCCCTGACATCTACGATATACCACCTTGAGCAGTCATGCATGTATCTAGACCTTCACATGTACGTACTGTCTACTTTACCACTAGTCCCATAATAGGGCTGCATCTAATGCACGGAACTCGATCAGAAGCTTTTCCATATCTGTATAGGTCTGCTAAAGAGGCCTAAAGTACAAATATCTAAACTATGGTTTGCAGTTCTGCGGTGGCTGTGGTCCTACCTTGACCCCTCCCTCAACAAGTGAAAAAGTACATCAAGAGCTAAGTGACGTTCCCCTAGAAAACATCTACATCCAAATTGCCGGGTTCCACAACCAAAGTCTTGATAATGAAAGATCGATGGTCTGTAGGCTTAGCTCTAGTCTTTCCGTGTTACACTGACTGCCGATGTCAGGTACCCGATGATTACTATCCTTTATTTAGTCCTGACCAGCCTATCTGTATGCAAATCGTCGAATCACTCCAATGTCATACCGCCACAGCCTTCTGACTACCAAACTACTGTTGTAGTCAAGGTATACTCACCGGGTGGTAACACACAGACCCAACCTCTGCGAGTACAACCTAAGCATGCACCATAACAAAGGCCCCCCCCAGAGTACCCTACCACGTCCCTTGAAAGTTGTGCGCTTGCTTCCAGTCCAGCAGACCCAACAAGCAGAATATCAGCAGAGTAATCAGAAGTACGTGCTCCTCTCATGCCTCTAGACACCACGATGATCTACCCCATTGGGTTCTTCAGCTTCAAACGTGCGGACTGGTCTAAGTGTATCACATTAATGTGTTATTAGACCCAATGTCTAAATGTTTAATTACGCGCTTGCTCTACCTCTTCTGATTACCAGTTAACTTGGTTATTTCCAATCATATTAACTTCTTATTCAAGTTACCAATTCCTTTCCGAACACCTTATACCTCGAAGGAATGGACCCCTTTCACTTATTAATTTCAGTTATATAAGTTAGCCTATTTAGCTTAATTAATAAGCCCATAATATGTTATTCTATAGATTGTAATTCAAGGTCATCCTGTTATTCATTGTCCAATTTCAATGTTTATAGGTCTCCATACCATGTTTTTCCTAATGTATAATTAAGTATATCTTATCTCAATCAGTAGGCTTCATGTTAACATGTTACTTAATAAATATCATTAAGTACAACCCATTTCATTTCATCAGTTTTCTTACTTCATTCAGTCTTATGTCTCCTGAGCGGGCTTCCGCTTATTATTACATTTTTCATAAGACTCCATAATTCTCTTTTATAAGTCTACCAGTAATAAGCCAACTTCATTCTTTTTCATTAACCATGACGTGGTTTAATACAACCTCTGGTTGTTCTTTACTTAGTTATTTAACTAAGGTTTATCAATAAGTTTCATTTCATTTATTATAACATGCGTTATAGTTTCCACTTGTCCCTAGGTGAAGCTTACCTATTACGTAACATTCTCATTAATGAAATTAATTATAATAGGTTATTATCATTCCCCGTTCATTCCAATTCTTATTCTATTGTAACATCCATTTATTACAATTTATGTCATTTACTTATTTCCCATTACACACAGGTATTAATATATATATACATATACATATACATATATATATATATATATATAAGCACCAGACCTCTCACATTAAGCTGACTACTTGTGGATACTGGATTTGTCAGGCGATCTCGGGCAGACTTCTACCACAAGTTGAACTTAACCTCATGTCTCGGTACCGTTATTTACCATTATATGTATGTTTATGCATCAGGCCCCTCACATTAAAATGACCATTTGTGGATGCTGGATTTGCCGGGCGGTTCCAGGCAGGCTTCTACCATAAGTTGAATTTAACCTCGTGTCTCAGTACAGTTACAATTTCTTAATTATTGTAAATTTTCCATCCAATTTAGGCATATCTATTCTTCCAAATTTTACTGTAATTCTATTAAAAACCTTTGGCATATTAATATTCTTATGTAAATGTTCAGGTTTATCATAAATTCCATAATTACAACATTTACAGTAATTTCTCATTCAGACGGATGTTTAAATGGAAACTGGCTTATGTGACATAAATGTTCTTAACAGATTTAACCGCAATTACAACAATTATTTGCAATTTCATTATAACTTGATTCACAACATCCAATTAACAGGCTCTTAAGATGGTTATATATACAACAGTAATCTTTTTAACATGTCCTAAACAGTTTTAATACTCAAATTTCCACAAATATCAACTATTTAGCATATTAATTGTAACGGGGAATACAAACGATAAATATATTGTTATATAAAATGGTATAATTTAGATCCACTCAACTAATTGCTTTCCAATCCATGAATCTGATCCAGATCTATTATTCCATGGCCTTCCTAACTGAAAATATAATCCAAATAACCATGGATTCACAAATCTGATACTAAAGAAGAGGAAAAAGAGAAAGAAACCTATATAAACCAGATTTAAAGACTTACCTCTTGCTGATCAGAGTTCTGAACACCTATTTGTATATATATATATATATATATATATATATATATATATATTCTTTTCCTCCAGATTTTGAATCAAAGTTTCCTAAGACTATTTATTATATTTTCTAAAGAGATTTGAGGAGGAAGAAGGATGGTAGAGCCTGGGCAGCATCTCAGAAAATATGAGATTTAGGTTAGGCTCTACTAGTCTATTTATATGTGTACAAGAAAGTCTGAACCGTCGGATTTAACCCCTTCAAATTCGAAACGCACAAATCACTAATTACACGTCAGAAAAACACATTTGGAATGCTTGGGTCGACTTGTCCACCTACTTGGGTCGACCCATAGGCCGACCCACCTACTTGGGTCGACCCGACCCTTGCATGGGTTGACCCATAGGTCAAGCTATGCCTTGGTTGGGTACTCCCATCGGTCCTTTCCGCATGTTGTCTCCCATATGAATAACTTTGAATTATATTTATATATTAGCCTCTTATTTATATACAAACTTCTAAGGTTTATAACTTATTCATATGTTGTCCGTTTTACGCAAACTTGTGGTCTATCAGAGCCAGAATTCCGAGATGAACGCAATGGTAATGCCAGTTTCACTTAATTATGAATATTTAATTAAGTTTCTCCCAATTTATTATCTTTAAGAATGGTTATAGTGTATCAAATTTTGGGGTGTTACATTCTCCCATCCTTAGGAAATTTCGTCCCCGAAATTTGCAAAGGATGAAATAATGTAATCCATCGTATATAACAACCAATTAGTGTTCACCCAATTTTTTTCCAACCATCTGTGTACTTGTGCACAATGTTACATGTACAAAAATATGGATATAATGAATGTGTAATAACCCGGAAATCTGATCCAAATTAAAATTTTTATTTTGGCAATTTTAATGAATATTGAATATTTAAAATGAATTATTTTAAATAATAGCGACAAAAAATTTATTTTGAATCTAATTGAATGTATATATTTATATAGATCGTCGTTAGAATATAAATATTTATTTATATATATAAAAGGAATTGAAAATGGCGTGGTAGTTCGATAATTTGATTTCAAACTTCAAATGAATGTACCGGGTGCAAAATAAACCTGATTTTAGTGAAACCAGAAATATTAGAATCTATTTGTGAATATCTTTCCAACGAATCTGAAGAATCGAAATTTCATAGTGGGAATCAAAAGATATGTCCAGTTGAAAATTCCGAATAGTCGCTATGGAATTCTGGCCCTTAAAAATAGCCATTTTGCAAACGACCTCGGTTTTCGACGAAACAACTTTTGTTGGATCCGTGATGTTTAGTTATTGCTAGGTTTCAAATTTCATAATTTTTCGAACCAATATGTGAGCGTGGCAGAGGAAAACGTGTTTTGGCAGTTTCAGTTGATTTTAATCGACTGGAAAATGGCCATTTTTCAAACGGTCTCAGAATTGGGCGAAATTAGTTTTGTTAGGACCGTATCGTTGATACGAAGCTAGAAAATATTTTTCTGGATTTTTTCAAGTTAGAATGTGACCCCAGTAAATTGAAATGCACGTTAGAATTCAATATATAGAGTTATATGTTGAATTCAATGAAAACTGATCGAGACGATCGAATCAGCCTACGATACATATCCCATTGTGTTCGGAATGGGGGTATTTATCTCGGGACGACAGTCGGTGGGTTCGATTTCGAATTTGAAATAAAAAGTTGCTTTTGAATTTAAAAATAAGTTAAATAAAACAAAAGTCAACTCCCCTTCTCTAATATCCCCCCTCGATTCATTTCTTTCATATCAAGAAAAGAATATAAAAGAAAATAACCCCCCCTCGACGAACAGAAATCGCCGCCGCCCTGGGACCCTCGAGCCACCGTCGCGCTCCTTATGGTGGCCTCTGCCGCCGCGAAAACCCTACCCCTCCCCTCCACCGTTCCTCGCTCCGTCCTCCTTCTCCAATCGAGACCCGTCGCTCCCCATTCGCCAAGACCAAAACCGACGCCGCCCCCTCCAGTTCAGGCATCGTCGCCCACTAACCTCCTCCCCCCCTCGACCACTACAGACGCGCAGCACACCCCCCTTCCCCTCAGACGCTGCTCCCTCCTCGAACAGTGAACGCTTCTCTCCTCCTTCATATTTCTATGTAAGTTTTAATTTTAAAATATGAGTTTTATTTTAATTTTCTTCTTCTTTTCGGGATTTATTTTTAATGCTAGAAAGGTGAAGTTTTTAATACTAGAAAGGATTAGATTTATAAATAGGAAAAGATTCGATTTTGAATCGAATAAAAATAGGATTTTTACTCATATCAAAATATGATTTTTATTTTATATTTTTATAAATATAAAGATTTGGGGGTTTTAGAATAATAAAAATTAAATTTTTATATATGTACGAGGATAAAAATATGATTTTTATATTAGTAGTGTATAAAAAATATGATTTTTATGTATGTATAGCGATAGTAAAAAATTCGATTTTTATATATTGAATAGCGAAGTAAAAAAAATGATTTTTATATATTGAATAGCGAAGTAAAAAAACGATTTTTATATATTGAATAGCGAAGTAAAAATTCGATTTTTATATATTGAATAGCGAAGTAAAAATTCGATTTTTATATATGTAGTGATTATAGATGGTGAAAGTGATGAAAGAAGGAACGACGAAGACTTCTACATTTGAAGAGTCGTGGCGTTCGGTTTAGCTGGTTGGTGAGAACTCCTCACCTTTAATTTAATTTTTCTAGTTAAAATTTATGCTAGGATGTAGACGGTGTTTAGTAGCACCCGACACCCGTCGTCCACAGAACATGGATGGCTTATATGCTTGTTTGTTTGATTTTGATGTGTAGTTGATTGTGTGATGTGATGTGAAATGAAATAAAATATTTATGTAGTTAAAAATATTTTATAGTTGAAAATATAATTTTTAACATGAATGTGAATAAATAAATATAAACTGTTAGATCAAAATTTGGACCTAACACCCAAATTGTTCTGATTCGTAGAGAATTATAACTGGAGAATAGAGAAAAAGCAGAAAACACACAGAATTTATAGTGGTTCAGCGTTAACGAGCCTACGTCTACTTTATATGTTATCGATTATACTTTGAATGCTAGTACAATCAATGATTTCTCTCAAACTCACTCTTACAATTATGATTTCTCTCAGTAATCTCGTAGTAAAACTGATAAGAAATAGTGGTATGACAGTAATGGTGGAATCAGTGCTCAATACTGCCAAAAAGCTCCTCAAAAATGCCAGTCTCTGGGCTATTTATAGCTGATTCTGTCAGGCGGTTCGTGGTCACACGTGGCGCAAATCCCGAGAATATCGGATCGGATCAAGCAATGAGGAAGAATTGGTCAATATGACAGTTGTGGACACGTGTAGCTGGATCCATGTATTTCGGATCGCTGAAGACCAGTTCGTGGTTGAACAAGTCAGGAGTTTCGCCATGTAGCAGGGGATCGGATCGGAGTGAGGTGGTGACATAGGTGCGGATCGGGTCATGCTCCCATGGGCGGATCGGGTCGTGCTCCTATGGGTGGATCGGGTCGTGTTCTGCGTTGGCGATCCGAAGGGTGCGATACGCGTGTGCGATCTGCTGGTGCAATCTGGCCTTTCATGAACTAGAGGAACAAAGCTTCATACTCTCTTCTAATGTGTAAACCTTGGTGGCTTGGTCAAAAAGCTAGCCAACATTTTGCCCCCTCGAAGTATGTTTCATTGATGGAACATGCTTCGAAGTCGTTGAGGTATCTCTTCATGAGGTGACGTTATTTAATGGTCGTGCCGGTCTGAAAAGTCTTGCTACTTTGGAAAAGTCGCATCTTTTGACAAGTGTAAATACTAGTATAGTATTCGATCATTTCTCGTTTGTTGAACAATTCTTTTCAGGAATTTT
This sequence comes from Allium sativum, assembly GCA_030737875.1. Taxonomy (NCBI): domain Eukaryota; kingdom Viridiplantae; phylum Streptophyta; class Magnoliopsida; order Asparagales; family Amaryllidaceae; genus Allium; species Allium sativum. Next base: position 743,709,228 of record CM060909.1, on the reverse strand, counting down.
TGGAGACATCGTTGTCGAATTGCCAGGTAGATCTCTGAATTTTTTCTTCCCCTCTTTTTCCTTTTTTTTATCGGGATCGGATCGCCAAAACTTCCCACGGCTCATGAGGCGAGGTATCTGTTTCGGGCTGGTCGCCATTTGGGCTTCCCCCCTCGAAACACGATGGGCCTCCTTTTTCTTTGATGGGCTTGGTTCCACGATCCACCAAGGCCCACAGTCCGAATAGGACAAAAAATATAATACTAACGGTCACGGGTTTATCTATATAAACCCGACCCTTCCTCCACTTTCTCTCCTTCTTCTTTCTCTTTACAGCCGCCATAGATCTTCCCTTCCAAACCTTACCTCGTGATCCCCAGAAAACAATTTTCTTTTGCGATTTTAGTCAAAACGAGATAGGTAATTGTATTAATCAAGACCTTAATGCATTTTCATTTTCGTTTCTCTCTGGTTTTCACTGATTTGAGGGGAGAGGATAACGGGGTTTTGGTGGTGTTCGAGCCTTTAAAGGCGACTGGTTGATGGGTTCAAGCGTTCGGGTTCATGAAATGGATAAGTAGGCGGAGGAGGAAGAAGGAAGAAGGTGCCAGGTCGATTCGTGGATAGAGCTTCGACTCGGGTCGTGGTAGCGACGAAAGTAAAAAGGGAAGCGGAGGAGTAGCTTTGGACAACGGATCGGATCGAGGAGTGTGGGCTCGTGGAAGTACAGGAGGGGATAGATCGGGATCTTCCTTCGCGAGACGAAGTCTTGTTATTATTCCCAGGATCTAGTTCAACGATCCGATCCCCCCTAGGCCGATCCGATTCCTCCGAGCCGATTTGTTTCCACATGTCAGCGCTTCTGTCATGATCCGAACTCCAATCTCTTCAACGAACCGACCCGGTTAACAGTTCCAAACATATATGGACTTTAATCAATCCACCATAATTGCAGTATATTGAACAATTAGGTTAGAGCCTTTGAGACGGACTTCTTGGACTGACCAAACGCATAACTTAACAGCATATGACGACTAACACTTTGATGATCTTGATAACCTTTATGCTTTTTCTTTAAGACATGCACAGGCACACACTTGCACTCACACACACAAGGGGGACGGGTAATTATGATCCTATTTCTCATGTTTGCTCGCCTAAACAGTAATGTCGGATAATCGTTCCCCTTCAAGATCTGACACAGAGACGGATCCCGAGGTGTATGAGCATCTCAACCCCGAGGTTCTTCCAACTAATCCACAGGGTGCGGATTCTAGATCCGAATATGAGGTGGAAATAGAATTGAATCCGTCTAAGAGTACCTCACTTGATGAAGAGTCAGAGGTAGATGGCCGAGCTCCCGACGAAGTCCCTGGTGCAATAGAAATAGAGAAATTCACAGACTCTCTAGCGTCCAAACTTGATGACATAAAGCTTAAGAGAATTTGCTTGAGACATGTGATCCCCTGGGATGATGTGAGGACACCCGACAGCGAAGATAGACCTCATTTAGCTCCGGAGGGATATATGACAGTCAGCCGACTCATGTGCTGGGTAGGAGCTATTCCTCCGTTTCCTCCAATCGTCATTGAGACCTTAAAACGATTGGGTATTGCTCTGATGCAGCTTCATCCCAATGCCTACGCGGCTCTATACACACTATATATCACATAGGCGGAAATCCTGCATACCGAGCTCACATTTAAAGATTTAAAATTCTTTTATCTTTTCAAGCATCGCTCCTCGGCAACCCCAAATTTCTCTTTCTGTGAATCGGTAGCAAATAGGAAGGTTCTGTCTGACGGATACAGCAACATAGGGGATCCGAAGGCCGATTGGTTCTATATAAAGAGACAGGCTGGGTGTTCAAGAAGATGGCTTAAATCAAGTAAACTTTAAACTTTTGACTGAATAACTTGTTTACGAAATCGAAGCATTAACATGCCCCCCCTTTTTTTCTCTAAGCAGATCACGCCTTTCCCAAGACGGAAGGCTCGGTATATAATAATCGACTGTCTCTTCTTCTACAAAGAAAATCCGATTTTCTAAAGATCAAGAAGTGCATTACTAACGAGAACCTTTACAAGCACCGCCTTCTGGATATAAGGTTTGGACTTGGTGCAGGCGGAAAACCCTACAAATACGTACCCCCGACAGAGGGAGAAGGAACGTCACGGGCAGCGGAAACAATTAAATTTCATAAGAGTCCTTCGCCGATAGTCATTCAGGATGATGAAGACCTAAACATATATAGAGGAGATGAGGCCCGTGGTGATAAGTCTAAGGAAATCCCAGTTTCTCCGGGGGGTTTCCCCTCAAGGGCCTCTCTTCCGATTGAACCTGCTGCTCTCGATGATTTAACAGAAGAACAACTATTTAAAGAGCTGAGCAAAATTCCTTTGCCTGATGATGTATACACACAGGGAGACTTTGAAGGGGAACCATTTTTCCCTATTTCTGAGGAAACAACTGTTTCAGTTGGAGAACGAGAAACTACTCAGATGAGCCTGACTTCGGGCCCTGGTCTGTTAGGGGGAATTATATGGGATGCACAAATCACACGCACTGCCTGACCCCACACTTTTATATCAACAGTATTCAAGGTTTTAATATGCTCTTTTTTCTTTTGCAGGAAAGATGTCTCGCAGGCGATCTTATTCTTATCGCTCTCTTCGTGAAGGCACACCTAGCCTTCATCCAAATCCTGAGCGTGCTCGCGGCCTTTCTCACAAGCCTACTTCTTCACAATCCCGGTCTCCATCAAAACCAACCTCTGGCAAGCTTCCCAGTTATTCGGTGCCATCTACAGGGGGAAAACAACTTCCCAAAGACTTAACCCCTCCGAAGAGTGCACCCTCTCACAGCAGGTTATTAAAAAGACACTACGAGCCCAAGGATAAAAGCAAGGATCCAATCAAGGATTCTGAGAAGGAGAAAATTGACATTGTCCCTTCCAGTCAATAAGATTTGGTTGCCCCGGGTCACGAGATTACATCTATGGTCCTGAGACTCAGGCTAAGCTGGAAAAGTTGCGAGAACAATTCCCCGACATCTTCTTCGAAAGGATGATGTTTGTTCCAGCCTTGGAACCAGTCCCTAGGAACTGGGATACCGAGGTCATCGGGCACATTCGCCATGTAGCCAGGCAGTATGAAGCGATGAAGAAACATGCTGTTAATCTTTCAGAGGTCATCCGAATGCTTGAGATGGAAGCTCATAGATCCAAAGTGAAGATAGATAACAATGAAAGGGCCAGGGCAAAAATGGAGAAGGACTTAGAGGATGCACAATCTCTGCTTGCCTTGGCCCAACGAGACGCTAAAGCTTACAAAACAGAGCTGGAGGAGGCCAGGCAACGTTTCCATAATGAGCTTGATTCTAATAGCAAAGAGCGAGTGTTATTGAAGCAAGAGGTGGAAGATCTCAGGATGGCTAACTCCGAATTGAAAATAGCACAGGATCACTTCGAGGCCGAAAGAGCTGCTTGGGAGAAAGAAAAGGCGAGTTTGAAGGAGAGTTTAGCTTTGGCCGAAGGAGAGAAAGTAATTCTGAATGAGCAAGTCGCAGATGCAGAGAGGCGCGCGGCTCTCGCCGAAAAGAATGTAGAAAGTGCCATTGAAATGGTTACTTCTTCTAACAACAAGCTCCTTGAGAGAGAAAAGGATATCGAAGGGTTTGAAGAGACGATATTTGACTTCCTCGGCCACGTCCTCAAAACCCGTAACATCTCGTGGATCCCGGACTACCACGTCACTTTAGCCAACATATGGGATGTCATCGTCGAGGGTGAGAAGCGGAGATTAGGATTTGAAGAGGTTGACGAAGATGAGCTGATGAGGACCATTCTGAGGGAAAACGAGCCCGAGGATTTGGCAGAAGGCCGGCGCCTAATTCAAGAAGAGATGGAGAAGGAGAGGACTCTGGCTAAGGGCAAGAACAAGATTGACGAAGGTTCGAGCTCAGCTGTAGAGCCCAAGGCCTCCGGAGTTGAGGAATACAATCCTGATGATCCATTAATTCCTTTGGGCCTGACTCCTTTGGTTGTCGGAGCTTCTGCAGCTAGCTTGGATGGAGGATCAGCGGAAGGTATCTCCATTTTTTCCCACAATTTGTCAAAGCAATTGTGAGTTGTCGTCGTCTGGTGGAGCAACCAATCGAATTAATAACACGTGTTCCTCATAATACAGGTGGAGGGCCCGTCGATAAGGATGTCGAGAAGAAGACAGAGGCGGAGAAGATTGATGTCTCGCCTAGCGCCGGTGTTGATGCACCGAAGCAGGCTGAAGGTACAACAGCGGAGAAGGGCGTCCTGGCACCCAGTGCTGATGCTCCCAAGGATGACGAAACCATCGATGCCTTGAAAGATATGGACGGGCGCCATGTAGATGATGAGGAGGATATCATTATCACTAAAGAAGTCGAAGGCGATGACGACGAGACCTTGGCTAAAAGAAAGGCTAGGCAGGAAAAGCAGCTGGATTTAAAGAAGGTGGAACAAGAGCCTTTGAACGTAGCTCCTATCTCGGAGTTTGATCCCAAAACTGGGATGGTTCTGAAACTCCAGCCCAAATCGATCACTAAACAGCTTCATTTTGAGAATCCCGATGATTTCCTAGCTTCCCTTACTGATAAAAGAAAGAGAAAGAAGGATGAGGAGGAGTCTTCGGATGAACCTTCAGCTCCTCTTATAGACAAAAGGAAGAGTAAGAAGGATGATCAATCTGATATTAACAAGGCGGAGCTGGAAAAGCAGAAGAAGGAGAAAAAGTCCAAACGTAAATAGGATACTGCCGCTTGTCTATGTTTTGTCTTTAAGATTCCCACTGGCCATGAAATGTAGTTGTGAGACTAGCCCTCACTTTTGTTTTAGGTTGCTTTTCATGTTGTAGGCTTGCAGTTTATGAATGAAAGTTTATTTCATTTGCATCATCGTGTACCTGCATTTAATAACTTTTCATGCTTAGTCATAAATTATTTTCTTATGACTTCAAATCATTCAAGCAACAAAAAGACTTTAACAGTATTGTATTGCATCAAGATACATGTATGCATATATCTGTCCCCAATTAATCGTTAAAGATCGATTTGAGTCGTATGCATGTTGCCCCCTGTTTCTGAACATGGGGGACTTGGAAATTTTTGTTGAATTAGAGTTCTTGCGATGCCAGGTTTTTGGCATTTCGATACTCTCCCGATCCATCTGCGGGTCAAAGTTCGAACTTGTGTCATAATCTACGCACCGATCCTTCAGCGGGGTAGAGATCCTGTGGGCGTTGAGTCTCCAGCACCGTTCTCAGCGCTTAATCATAGACGCTTTCATACTCTCCTAGCAGTCGCCGAGGTTAGAGTTCGAGCTCAACAGTTATGTCGCTCCCCGATCCTTCAGCGGGGTAAGAGCTCTTTCTCAGCGCTCAGTCGGAGACGATTTTATACTCTCCTGGCAGTCGCCGAGGTTAGAGTTCGAGCTCAGCAGTTCTGTCGCTCCCCGATCCTTCAGCGGGGTAAGAGCTCTTTCTCAGCGCTCAGTCGGAGACGCTTTTATACTCTCCTGGCAGTCGCCGAGGTTAGAGTTCGAGCTCAGCAGTTCTGTCGGTCCCCGATCCTTCAGCGGGGTAAGAGCTCTTTCTCAGCGCTCAGTCGGAGACGCTTTTATACTCTCCTGGCAGTCGCCGAGGTTAGAGTTCGAGCTCAGCAGTTCTGTAGCTCCCCGATCCTTCAGCGAGGTAAGAGCTCTTTCTCAGCGCTCAGTCGGAGACGCTTTTATACTCTCCTGGCAGTCGCCGAGGTTAGAGTTCCATCAAGGCGGTTCCGATCATGGTACACCGCCATGACTTATGGACATCGCCTTCATGTCCATTATGCTCTCTCTCGGCTCTGGAGAGTTAGAGCGCTATCAATGATATGATTTACTTTATCGCACCCTCAGAGTTTTGACTGTTGATTGCATTCCATTCTGATGGAAGGCACCTATAATTATATGCTTCTGTGATCGTTGCATGGTTCACAGCCATTTCCATAAAAAATAGAAAGGCAGATAAATAATAGTGCAATAAAGGTAAACGACACACAATATTTTTATAGTGGTTCGGTCAAATCATGACCTACGTCCACTTTATAATTTTTTGCTTAAGAAATCGGACTATTCTAGGCAAGTCGTGCCTTGTTCATGGTCCTTAATAAAGAAAAAGAACAAATCTGACATCTTTACGTTAGATACGGCCGTAAATGTTGGGCATTCCACACTCTGGGGATTTCCTTTCCATCTACGGTTGCTAGCTTGAAGGTTCCATTATCAAGCTTGCACAGAATGGAGTACGGTCCTTCCCACTTCGCACCCATATGAGTTGGGGGTGGAAAGACACGCTTCAGAACCAAGTCTCCGGGTTCAAAGGTTCGGGCTCGAACCTTTTTGTTGTAGTATTGGGCGACCTGTTGTTTGCATCTCAAGGCACGCAGGTCTGCTTCATCCCTCTTCTCTTCGATCATATCCAGGGATCCAAGGAGCAATTTGTTATTAGTCATCGGATCGTAATAAGTCACTCGGTGAGAAGGTACTTTTATTTCAACCGGGATGACTGCTTCTGCTCCAAAAGCAAGAGAGAAGGGGGTATGGCCTGTTGCCGATTTATACGTTGTCCTGTAGGCCCATAGTGCTAAGGGTAATTCATCAACCCACATGGCTCTGGCCCGCTTCAGTCTTCTTTTCAGAATGGACTTAATCACTTTATTCGCCGCTTCGACCTGTCTGTTCGACTGCGGATGCGCCACAGAGGTGTACCGTTTCTCAATGTGGTATTTCTGGCAGAAGTCTCTGAATTCAGTGATATCGAACTGAGTTCCGCTGTCAGTTATAACGATCTTTGGAATCCCAAATCGACATATGATGTTCCTAACGACGAAGTTGATTACTCGTTTGGTTGTGATTGTAGTCAGTGGCTCAGCCTCGACCCACTTAGTGAAGTAGTCTACAGCTACAATAGCGAACTTCGCTCTGCCCTTAGCTATGGGGAGACTTCCGATAATATCAATTCCCCACATAGCGAAAGGCCATGGGCTTGTCATCGTTTTTAACTGACTAGGAGGTGCCCTAGGTATCTTTGAAAATCTCTGGCATGCATCACACCGTCGTGCGTACTTCGCCTCCTCTTTGTTTATGGTAGGCCAGAAATAACCATGCCGCAACACCTTTTTTGCCAATGTTTGCCCTCCAGTGTGATCGCCGCATTTGCCCTCATGTACCTCCTGCAGTACACGCTTGATGTCGTCATGAGCTATACACCGGAGAAGGGGCATCGAAAATCCCTGTCTGTAAAGGACTCCGCCTTGCAGAACGTATCGGGAAGCTTTACGAATTACTTTACGCCTCTCGCTTTTCTTGGTCGGAAGCGTTCCATTCATCAAGAAATTCTTTAGAGGGGTCATCCATGACTCCCTTTCTGGTTCCGTCTCTAGTACCGGATCAATTTCCATCTGATCTATACTAGGAGACCGAAGTACTTCAACTGGGGCTAGCTCGGTCTCTTCAGGATCGTCGGAACTAGCCATCTTCGCCAACTTATCCGCCTGTTGATTCTCTGACCGCGGAATATGAGATATGCTGTAGTGATCGAAGCCGTTCAGCAACTCCTTCACTTTCTCCAAGTATAAAATCAATCTTGGGCTTTTGGCTTGGAATTTTCCAGTGACCTGGTTTACAACTAACTTGGAGTCGCAAAATATGTCCAGCTTTGTGATTTCCAACTCGTTTGCGATCCTTAGCCTGGCTATCAGGGCTTCATATTCGGAGTCTATGTTAGTGGCGTGAAACTCCATCCGGATAGCATAGGATATCAGTCGTTTCTCAGGAGTTTCAAGCACTACTCCAGCGCTGGATCTCTTGTCATTCCTAGCGCCATCAGTATACAATCTCCAGGCACTGGGATCGAGAAGTTACTTTGAGGGGTCAGCTTCTTCGTTCGCTATATCTTCCTCCGGGACAGTAAACTCTGCTATGAAATCGGCTATCACTTGCCCCCATATTGACCGCCGGGGCTGAAAGTTCAGATCAAATTGACTCAACTCAATGTTCCATTTGAGTAGTCTTCCAGACGCTTCTGGTCTCTGTAGAACTTGCTTGAGTGGATGATCAGTGTACACGGTAATGGGATGAGCCTGAAAATAATGTCGAAGTTTTCTAGAGGCAATTAGCAAACTGTACGCCAACTTTTCTATCCTTGGATAATTACGCTCTGCTGCCGCCAATTTTTTGCTCATGTAATACACTGGTCTTTGAACTTTATCTTCTTCTCTCACCAACGCTGAGCTGATCGCGTGGGACGACACTGCCAAGTACACGAATAAGTCCTTGTGATCCAACGGCTTAGATAATATCGGAGGTTTCTCCAGGTGACTCAGCGGGTTCTGAAACGCTTCTATGCAGTTAGGCGTCCATTTGAAGTGGCGTTTTCCTCGCTTTATCAATTTGAAGAATGGGATGCATTTGTCCATAGCCCTGGAGATGAATCTGCTTAGTGCGGCTACTTTCCCTGCAAGGCTTTGCACATCTTTAATTTGCCTAGGCTCCTGAATGCCTCTGATTGCTGCGATCTGGTCTGGATTAATCTCAATCCCACGAGAACTGACGATGAATCCCAAGAATTTTCCGGAGGCGACCCCGAATGAACATTTCGTTGGGTTGAGTTTCATCCTGTACTTTCGAAGAATGCCAAACATCTCTGCCAAGTCTGTAGTGTGATTGGAGGATTTCCTGGACTTAACCAGCATGTCGTCGACGTATACTTCCATTGTTTTCCCAATCTGGTTATAGAACATTCTGTTCACTAACCGTTGATATGTAGCGCCTGCGTTCTTCAAGCCAAAGGGCATTACCACGTAGCAGTATAGTCCCAGACCCGTAATGAAGCTAGTGTGTTCTTGATCTGGAACATGCATTGGAATCTGGTTATATCCTGAATAAGCATCCATAAAGGAGAGAAGTTCATGACCTGCCGTTGAGTCCACCAACTGATCGATCCTGGGTAACGGAAAACTGTCTTTCGGGCAGGCTTTATTCAAATCCGAGAAATCGATACACGTTCGCCACTTCCCGTTGGCCTTCTTTACCAGAACTGGATTTGAAATCCAGTCTGGGTAGGTTGAGTCTCTGATAAATCCATTACTCTTTAGCTTTCCAACTTCTTCATTCAAGGCAGCGGACCTCTCTGGGCCTATCATTCGCCTTTTTTGTTTTACCGGAGGATGCTTAGGGTTAATGCTTAATGAATGGCTCATGATTGATGGAGATATCCCACACATGTCTGCGTAGGTCCAAGAAAATACATCCAAGTTATCTTTCAAGAAATCCGTCAGTTCTTTAGCTAAATTCGGATTTAACTGCGATCCAATCTTAAGGACCTTCTCTGGGTCACTATCATCGATCGGTACATCCACAGTTGTCTCGTTGGGAGTCGCCATTCTGCCCCCAGGTTCTTTGTCCTCTCTGGGATCTATATCCTCGGGCAACTCTCTGGGCGACTCACTTACTGTTATCCTCTTTAATTGCTATGAGGTCTCTGCCCTTGTGGGGGGAGAAGCGCCCTTGGTTTCTATGTCTCCTCCGTTGTGGAGTAGCTTTAGCTCTGCAATATAACATGCTCGTGCGGCAACCTGATCTCCTCTGACAATACCAACACCAGATTCTATAGGAAACTTCAATAACAAGCACCAGGGGGCTATACAGGCTCTGAACTTTGCTAAGGCCGGTCAGCCCAAGAAGGCATTATAGGGCGATTCAATACCTAAAACCACGAAGGGAAGAATTCTCACTCTCTGGCGTTCTCCTTCCCCAAGTGTAACTGGTAGCTCTAGATATCCCATTGGAGCGGTGGATGCTCCGTTAAATCCACGGATCCATCCCTCACAGGGCTTCAAGTCTTTTATCTCGAGATTCATCTAGTCTAATGTCTTTTTGAAAAGAATGTTGACGGAACTCCCGTTATCCACCAAGACTTTATGAACAGTGGCCGGGCCAATAGGAACTGTGATTACAAATGGATCTTCGGTCGGAGCATGGACTCCAATGCTTTCTCGTTCGCGGAAAACGACATCGTCGGACATCATCTTTTGTTGCTTTATCGGGACATTGTCCTCAGGGTTGCTACACTCTCCTACCCCGAGGTGCTGCTTAGCTGCATTGACATACTGATCCAATGCCTTGGAACCGTGCCCGGCGAGATAAAGCCCTCCGATTATGGTATTGATAACAAGGTCCTTTCCCTTTTGCTGGGCAGTTGGCCTGACAACAGGTTGATTCTGGTTCTGATTTGGGGCCTGTACGGCTTGCCCCCTTTCTCTGGGTGTCACTCTATATTCATCCAATTTTCCTTCTCGGAGAAGCTTCTCGACCACATCTCTTAGGTGACGGCATTCATTTGTTGAGTAGCCGTGAATCTGATGGAAGAGACAGAACTTCCCCGTTTCACGTTCTTTCTCCGTCGACTCTCTGGGAGGAGGCCTTTTATTTTGGGGGACGTTGTACGAATCCATGAAGATATTCTCCAAAGTATCGTTTATTGGCGTATAACTTTCAAAAGACCTGGGACGAGACCTTCTCTGGGAGTCGTTCCCTCGATTCCTCTTCCGGTTATTGCGATTACTGTTATTACCATTGTTTCCTGACTGGCGACCACCCTGGTTCCGGTTTCCGACATTAACTTCGACCTTCCCCGAGCTGTCTCCTGTCTGCTTAATGGCGACATTGCTATGGATTTCCTCCTTATCGGCCATTTTTGCCTTTCGGTTAGCATATACCTCCTCCCGGCGTAAGTGCACGTTATCTTTTTCGTAGAATAACTCTCTAGTATGAGGTGGCTTGCCGGCCAGGTATCTCCCAAATTCGGTGTCTTTATCTACCCCATCAATCAAGGCTGCCACAACAGTTGGCTCATGAGGATCTTTGACTTCAGTAGCGGCTAGGTTGAAACGGTCTAGATACACCCTCAAACTCTCGCTTGGTTGTTGCTTGACAAGGAACAAGTCAATCACACTCTTCGTCCTTTGTGCATAGATGCAGAACTGTTCCACAAACCTTTCACTCAACTCCCTGAAGCTGGAAATTGATCTTGCTGGTAAGCGAGCAAACCATAATAACGCTACATCCTCCAGGAAAATAGGAAATGCTTTGCACTTGACAGCATCGGAAGCTGCGGCAGCGGTCATTGACCAAGAGTATCTCATCAGATGTTGGATGGGATCAGATCTACCCGCGTAACGGTTCATCTGCGGCATGTTGAAGCGCCTCGGGAACATCGCATCTAAAATGTCATCAGTGAAAGGGGTGTGACTGCGGTCAATTCCCTGATCTTCAATCCGTTGTCCACGGCTACCTGCCAGAATTTGATGGATCATAGCTGCAACATTTGCACTGGTCAGCGGAGGCTCGGGATCAGTGCTTCTTGCTCGGTGGAATTCTCTAATCTCCCTTCCAGGAGCAGCCACGAAATCCGGGGCTTGGATTGGGCTTCGCTGCCCCCTGTTACCATGAGCATTTGTACGGCGAAGGGGCTGAGGTAGTCTATTCTCAACTGGGCTGTCCACACCTCGAGCTCTGGGAGTTGCGGCACGATCATTCACATTGCGGTTTGAGGGCCCTGCACCCAGTACCTCTTCTTCCCGTGATGGCAGGGTTCCAAATCGGAGCTGCTCTATGTTTTCAGGCCTCTCATACGGTCGCCGCGGAAGTCTTGGCGATTCCTCTGATGAAGAAGAGTACTCTGGGTTGAGCGGACGAACTGGGGGCGTCCTTTGCCTTGCGAGATCATTGAGCCTTCTATCCATAGCAGTCAAGTTCTGTCGCAGCACGGAGCTCTCCTGCCTTTGAGCAGCCAATTCATCAAACAGCCTCTCCCACATTTCAGAAAAGCGAGAAAGATCTCCCGCAGTAACGGGAGCAGAAGGGTCATATTGATCATCAAAATTTTCTCTTATACGCAGAGAACTTGAACCAGGTCGAGCAGAGGTACCGAGACGGGAAGTGTGAGCCATAACCTCGTTTCCAGGTCGAGTTATAGTCTGGTCATCATTTTGGATCGCTGCGGATCGATGTCGGTGGCTCGTTGCGCCCCCCTTGGGTCGGTTCGTGGTGACGCTGGGTAGACGGTTCGGTGCATTGTTATGGGATTGTGTGACAACCCCTTCAGCAGTTCGGTTCGCTCTGCCCTCGTCAGCCTGGATCGTGGCGCCCTCATCTGCTCGGATCGTGCCTTGGTCCCCGCGATCCGCGAGACCCACCTCCACCTGCTCGTGAACACTTTCTTCAATTGCCTCATTCGCTTGCGAAGCTCGTACTTCCTTAGACTTCTTTCCAGCCATGATATCAGATGTCGCTGGAATCTTCAGAAATCTGAACAGTGAAGTTTTGGGACTGTTTTCTTCGGACTTTCAAATCCAAATAGTAGAATAGCAATCCGGTAGGCTGAGAATTGAATTCTCAGTGAAAGCACCAAAATGTTAGATCAAAATTTGGACCTAACACCCAAATTGTTCTGATTCGTAGAGAATTATAATTGGATAATAGAGAAAAAGCAGAAAACACACAGAATTTATAGTGGTTCGGCGTTAACGAGTCTACGTCCACTTTATATGTTATCAATTATACTTTGAATGCTAGTACAATCAATGATTTCTCTCAAACTCACTCTTACAATTATGATTTCTCTCAGTAATCTCGTAGTAAAACTGATAAGAAATAGTGGTATGACAGTAATGGTGGAATCAGTGCTCAATACTGCCAAAAAGATCCTCAAAAATGCCAGTCTCTGGGCTATTTATAGCTGATTCTGTCGGGCGGTTCGTGGTCACACGTGGCGCAAATCCCGAGAATATCGGATCGGATCAAGCAATGAGGAAGAATTGATCAATATGACAGTTGTGGACACGTGTAGCTGGATCCATGTATTTCGGATCGCTGAAGACCAGTTTGTGGTTGAACAAGTCAGGAGTTTCGCCACGTAGCAGGGGATCGGATCGGAGTGAGGTGGTGACATAGGTGCGGATCGGGTCGTGCTCCCATGGGCGGATCGGGTCGTGCTCCCATGGGCGGATCGGGTCGTGTTCTGCGCTGGTGATCCGAAGGGCGCGATCCGCGTGTGCGATCTTCTGGTGCGATCTGGCCTTTCATGAACTAGAGGAACAAAGCTTCATACTCTCTTCTTATGTGTAAACCTTGGTGGCTTGGTCAAAAAGCTAGCCAACATAAACAAATAGGACGATTTGTTTATATACACACATTTGATTGATATTGATTAGGACGATAAATTTTACACATCGCCCAACTGCACAAATAAAATCTGTGTTTGATGGTTTGAAAACCCCACACGGGTATTGGGATGATATATGACATACACTAGTCCCAATAATTAGCTGTATGTCGATTGATTGATTGACAGACTGCTATAAGCGTTAAATATTTATATTTGATGCTTATACAGTGTAGAACGCACTCTGGATGATGGTTGATTATTTATCGTTGTTATTTTACACATGTATTGTAGAAAATCCTAATAATTAACATTATATGGTAATTGATTGGGCCTCATTCCAGTTTTGAAAAAGAAATATTTGAAATAGAATATTTGAAAATAGAAATATATGAAGCCGTGTTGATTAGATTTACGCCATTTTGACGTGAACGATGTTTATATCGATTTTATTCATTTTATAATGAACATCGAAAGTGATGTCAAAATCTGATATTCTGATTAGAATTGAATTAAAATTTAAATTGAATAGAAATGAATTCGAATTGAAATTGAATAGAAATAAATTCGAATTGAAATAGAATAGAAATGAATTCGAATTGAAATTGAATAGAATTGAATTCACGTTTAAATAGAATAGAAATGAATTCGAATTGAAATTGAATAGAATTGAATTCACATTTAAATTGAATAGAAATGAATTCGAATTGAAATTGAATTGAATTGAAAACGAACTGAAATTGAATTAAAAATCGATTTGAATTGAAATCAATTTGAAAACGAATTTAAAACGATTTATAAAATTCGTTTCGAAAGGAAATCGACGAAGTATATATATTATATATATTATATATATAATATAATGGCCTAAATAGAACGCGCCTTGACGCGGCAGTTCGCGAATTTCGACCATTAACTTTGAACGGATATTACGGGAGATCCGACCAACGGATATTACGGGAGATCTAGCCGTCGGATTCTCCTAAAACCAGAACCGTTGGATTCGTATCGAAAAGGGATTTCTAACCAATATTAGAGATTTGAAATCTAACGGTTGGATTTGGAATTATGTCCAAATCAAATTTGGAAAAGGTCGCTGTAAGTGTGCAGTTCGATGGCCGTTGATGGAAATCGACTATACGGGCCTTGATAAAATTATTAAAAATAGTAATAATTTGTGTGAAATCATAAGAAATGATTTGTGAAGAATTGGGATGAAAAACTCCATATTTGAAAAGATAAAAATAGATTTTTATCGAAATGAACTAGTTTTGAACTAGAATTATAATTCTATTTATTTCTAAAATAAATAAAGTGGATTTGAAATGGTTTTGAAAATAACCAGAATTTCCAATATATAAAGTGGAAATGGATTTGAATCGAAATGGTCTTTGGAATATTTCGATGTTGGATTTCGTGATTATCCAGATATTGTTAGGGAAATTTGAAAGATATATTTATATCGTTATTTCCAATACGATATTTGTTGGTTGTGGAATTTGATATTGAATATAAGCCGATATTTTTTCTATTCAGAGCCTTGTATTTAATATCAAATGGGATTTGGGTTTGTCGTGAATGGTGTCTTCATTAACACTGTTCTTAAGCCCAGTTGAGAAAACGATTAAATCTTTTATTTAGATTTAATGAAGTGTACCATTTAAATAATATTTAATTGGAATTGAATTGGTATTGATTTTTGTGTTTATCGTGAACAGTGTTTTAAATAACACTTGTTCTTTAACTCGATAATTAATGGAATGTGATTTTGGGTTGTCGTGAACAATATCTTCAATAATACTGTTCTTAGACCCAACGGAGTTAAGGAAATCAGAAACTAACTGGAGATTAGTTAAGTTGAATGGTTTCTTGGGTATTGATCTGATGTTGGTTTCGACCTTCGGGGTTAATATTTAGGGAACTGCTCACTTGCTAATTCACGGTTAGGGACTGATTGAAATGTGATGTGATTTTGGGGTTTATCGTGAACCGTGTTTTTAAATGACACTGATTCTTTAACCCAGTCAAAGATTAAAACTAAGTGGAGTTTTAACGAATCTTTAATTAGATTGAAAAGATCGAGAATGGAGTATCACCAGTTTTACTCCAGACGGTAGTTAAATCTTTAATTAGATTTGAACGTGAAATGTTAATTGAATTTACCGATAACACCGTGGTGTTAGATATGAAGTATGACCAGTTTTAATTCATGGGATAAATAGGTTGGGATTGGGAAATAAAATAAATAATTACTTCGATGTGGTTCGCTAATCCCGACTAGTTTGAAGTGATATTCAAAGGAAGATTAAAGAATAAATTTTAAAGAATTTATCTTTGATAAAATTAATGGGAACTTTTCCCTAAGAATATGAAATTTAGAAACTAACTGTAGGTTAGCTAAGCGGAACGGTTTCCTGGGTATTGATCTGATGTTGGTTTCGACCTTCGGGGTTAATATTTGGGGAATTACCCTCTTGTTAATTTACAGTTAGTGACTAATGAATTGGAATGAGGCGTATGTTGTGTTTGTGTAACACTTGTTTATTATAGACGCGATTTATTCAGAAAGACCGGGTTTATCCCATTCTGAATAACTGATTCGACGATTAGTCGAAGATGAAGACGATGGTTGAAGACCGGAGGTCTTCACGTCGTTTGGATAATTACTGATGATCTTGATTGGGCCGTACACCCAAGAGGAGGGAATCGGTTACTGGTCGTCCAGACGTACTTGGAGAGCGATGGATATGCGGGGTACTAGGTGCCTCCGGTTTCGTTCAGACCCAGAACGAACTTGTAAATGGACTGTGTGTCTGACATTGGATTTCAGTCTGTGTGATTGATTTCTATTAAATATATATCTTTTTGGCGGCGGAGAATTTATTCTCTTGCTTAACGCCCTTCTCTGAGACGTACGTGCTCAAGGGTTATATATTGATGGATATCCATCGCATGGAGTGAATTGCCTGTGTGGCATGCTTAAGTGGCAGATGATCAAGGCTTCTGTTGAAAAGCAAAGTCTTGTGGTTGATGATCAAAGCACGGCCTGTGTGGCGCAGCTTTGTGTATAATGTGAATTCGCGAGCCTCACACCCCGGTGTGAACCAAAAACGAGAGAGGACGTCAGGGAGGGCATGCGTTTCTTTCTAGCTAGAAGTGGCGTCAGTGGTTTTACACGCCCTGACGAGTTTGACTTATGTGGTTGTTGCTGTCGCGAGGCGCCTCGGTTTGATCGGACGATCCGGGTCCGATGGAGTCATTTGTTGGCTCACTTGCGCCCCATAGGGCGGGGAAACGCATGTTCAGGGTTTAAGTTTAATCCCCATCGGTGGACTGGCCCTGAGGATCCAAGGGACACTTGAGCTCTGTTCCTGAGACATGGTAGGCTAAATTGTCTCGAATAGGTAGAGGACTATCTTTTGCCTCGGTTCACAGACGGAAATCCAATTTCCAAATACGTGACTTTGCGGTTTTGATTGTAGAGCCTAGTATGGCGACATGATATATGGTACCCATGCCGTCTATGATTGATACTTATAATTGAAATTGTTTTAAACACTATACACCAATTATAGTATCAAATGATTTGTTTTAAACGTATCAAGCATGCTTTGGCTGTTATAAGGTAAAACCCTATCCTCCGGCTTGCGTTGCATTATGTGATGGGACCTGGGTCTTATAATAGCTTCATTTTTCTTTATTTAGCATTGCGATGTTGTTTTATGCACTGGTATTCTTGGGAGGAAACTCGTTCCGTGTTATACGGCGTGGTCCCTTGATATATCTGATTGAAAGTAAAGATTAATAACTGTTTTAGTTCTCACACCAGTCCCATGACTGACCTGGAGTTTATTGTTTTAACCTAAACTCTGGGTGCCCTTATTTTGACACGGGCAGCTGGTAGTTTTGGTTTTGCAGATTTATATTTGCAGGATCCTGGTTTACAGCTGGAACGATATTCGGAAAGCTTTGTATCCATATATCTCCTTTTAGTTGTGTTTTGTATTATTTTCCGCTGCGATGTATTTAAATGTAATTTAAATCTCTGATATTTCTGTGTAATATTTATTCATACTCTGTATATTCTTGTATTCTGATGGAATTGTTGTAATATACAATGAAATATTCTTCTGTCTGCGTTCTTTTGTGTGTTGTTCTTGAATTATCCGTGCTTTCCTATACCGGGGAAGTTACGGGTTCTTACAGAATGCCTAAAACGGTACCTTATATATGAATGCAAATTTCTCCTGAATTTTTTTTGAAAACATGATGCACATGCCTTAAATATACTAGCAATTTCTACATGAATACAATATTTTGAAAATCGAAATACCTTTTTCATCCATTTTTTCCCATACTCTTGCAGAGCAAGAGCGTTGTTCGTCCAATTTTTGCATCCAAAACCCTACAAACAACTTTAAATTTGCGAATTACAGAAAAAATTAATTTTCTGAATTCGATTTCTTATGTTACAAAAAGGTAGAGAATGGAAAACTTGACATCTCCCGTATCTTTTTTATGTACCTTTTCTATCTGTACTTGGATTTTATGCAACTATTATGTAAAGATTTCCTATCTTCCTACCCAAGCACGGTTCACATAAGAAAATTTTCTCTGTTATTGATTTTCTTTTCAAATTAATTAGGAAAAATCCATTTTTATTCTCATTTCTCAAACTTTTTTGTTCATTTTTTTAAACTGTCATGTTTGTTGCTTTACTGGATTTGTTGTTTTCATTTTAGTTATGCCATTACTCTTTCCTTAGCTTATTTAACTTAATCCACTGATCTAAGTTTAATTTTTAAATAAGCCTTCTAATTATTCAACTAAAATAGGAAAACAAGCACTCTACACAACTATTACCAAGGGCTAAGTATTCTAGGACCATGTCCCCTTCGATTAAGAAAAGTCCAACGCAAAGGATCTAAAAACTTACTTACGCTTTACCATCTACTAGTCACCACTAGTCCTTGCTGTGTACTAACAGTCTTTTCCAAGCAACAACCTAGACTGTATAATGCTTACTTATTCTACGTGAACTTATCATTATTTCAAAACAGTCCTTGCTATTTACTTTATAGCCTCTGAAAATTTCCCGTCTTCCCTAGGCACTAATCCTTTACCTACTCCATGATTTAAGAAAAACATTATTTGGCTTTCTCATTTCATTTTTCTTCCAAAAAATAAAAGTGTCAAAACTTTATCTTTCCACATTAAAACTTTCCTTTGCCAAACCATAAAAAATGTCATTAAAAATGCAAATCATTTTATTTTATAACAAAAATGCAACCTTTTTCAAAAATTTCAAAAGAAATCTCCTAAAAGCTTTTAAAATTCCAAGTTCTTAAAAGTTAGCAATGGGGTTAGACTCAAAGAGAGTTTCCAACTTACCTACTCTCTCCTTGATATTGCCACAAAGTCATTTCTCTCAAATATATTTATTCCTAATTCATTTTCCTCTTTTACTCTTTCCCAATTTATAAGGCTCTACTTCCAAACCTACTAATCTGAAATACTATCATTTTAGATGCTAACATATGAGATACATATTTCTCCAATACAAAAAATATTGAACATTTTTCACCCATAGCACCTAAGGGTCTCAAATTTACATAATCATTCCTTTAGTGTACATAACTGATATCCTAACTTATTCCATATTTTTCCCTTCCTAATTAGTGGGTTACCTTCATGGATCTAGTTGTATATATATAATATATTTATATTTTTAAAAATACAAATATGTTTACCCACTATCTATACAGGGATCCTTAACTTAAGCTCTGATACTAGATGTAACAACCCAAATTCCAAAAACTAATTATTTTTTCAAAAATCCCAATCTGCCGAAACCTGAGTTGGCATGTATGGTATCCTGCAGAAAAGACATAAATATAAAATGTATCAAAGTTCAGAAAACATCTCATAATGGAATGCAATAAAATATAATATAATCAAATATAGCCTTACCAAGGTAATAGTATTGCCTAACCAATATCCAAAGTTATCATATCTGTGTCACAAACCTAACCTACGAGTGTGTTATGAGGAGGGGGTCAGAACACAAGTTCTGGTGACTGAACTAAATTACACAATCTGAAATATCTCTACATACATCGTTCAGTTATGTTACTTATTTATTAGGTTGCTTGGGTTAATAGAACTCATGGCTTTACACTCATGTCATAACCATCTACGCCCCAGTAGATTAACCTAATATAACATATATGTAGGGACCCCCAATATCAAGGTACCTCCCACAGTACTCTTCTCACACGATCTACACTATCATGCCATGGAAGCATATGCAATTCTCATCCTACGCTAGAGCGAGTACGGATCTCCATAAAACTACACCACCCATGCAACTCTTTTCCTACGCCAAAGCGACGTATGGGTCTCCATAAAAGTATGCCATACATGCATATCTTTTCCTACATCGGAGATACGCCTAGATCTCCATAAAACCCACGTATGCAACTCTTATCCTATGCCGTAGCGACGTACGGATCTGCATATCCAAACTTCTCGACCAAACTTGGTCTTAACACGGAGTAATGCCCTAACGTCTATGATACACCACCCGGAGCAGTCCTGCATGTATCTAGACCCTCCCTCACACGTATCGTCTTCCATATCTGATGCCCTGACGTCTACGATACACCACCTAGAGAAATCACGCATGTATCTAAACCCTCACACGTACGTATTATCTACTGCACCCCGAGTACCGTAATAGGGCTACATTCAATGCACGAAACTCGGTCAGAAGCTTTTCCATATCTATATAGGTCTGCTAAAGAGGCCAAAAGTGTAGATATCTAAACTATGATATGCATTTCTATGCTGGCTATGGTCCCACTGTGACCCCTCCCTCAACTAGTGAAAGACTACATCAAGAGCTAAGTGACATTCCCCTAGAAAACAATCTACATCCAAATTGGCGTGACCCACAACCAAAGTCTTGCTAGTGAAAGATCGATGGTCTATAGGTTTAGCTCTAGTCTTTCCACCTTACACTGACTGCAGATGACAGGTACCTGACGATTACTATCCTTTATTTGGTCCTAACCAGACTCTTTGTAGGCAAATTTTCGAATCACCCCAATGTCATACCGCCACAGCCTTCTGACTGCCAAACTAACGTTGTAGTCAAGGTATACTCACCGAGTGGTAACACACAGACCCAACCTCAGCGATTGCAACCTGAGAATGCACCGCAACAGAGGGCCACCTCGAAGTACCCTACCAGGTCCCTCGAAATCCATGTGCTTCCTTCCAGTCCTGCAGACCCAGCGAGCAGAATATCAGTAGAGTAATCTGATGGACGTGATCCTCTCGTGCCTTTAGACACCATAATGATCTACCTCATTGGGTTCTTCACCTTCAGACGTGCGGACTGGTCTAAACGCATCACGTTAACGTGTTATTAGACCCTATGTCTAAATATTTAATTACACGCTTGCTTTACCTCTTCTGGTTACCAGTTAACTTGGTTATTTCCAATCATATTAACTTCTTATTCAAGTTACCATGTCCTCTCCGATCCCCTTTTATCTCTAAGCAATGGAACCCTCTCGCTTATTAATTTCAGTTATATAACTTAACCTATTTACATTCATTAATAAGCCCATAACATGTTATTCTCTATATTGTAATTCAAGGTCTGTAATTTACAATCTTTATTATCTTGTTATTCATTGTCCAATTTCAGTGTTTACAAGTTTCCATAACATGTTTTTCTTGATGTTTAATTAAGTATATCTTTTCTCAATCAGCAGGCTTTATGTTAACAAGTTCTTAATATATATCATTAAGTATAACTAATTTCATTTCATTGGTTTTCTTACTTCATTCGGTCTTATGCTGCCTGAGCGGGCTTCCGCTTATTATTACTTTTTTATTACACTCCATAATTCTCTTTTATAAGTCTACCAACAATAAGCCTACTTCATTCTTTTTCATTAACCATGACTTGGTTTAATACAACCTCTTGTTGTTCTTTACTTATTTACTTATTTCTTTGACTAAGGTTTATCAGTAAGTTTCTTTCCATTCATTATAACCTACGTTATAATATCCACTTTCTCCTAGGTCAAGCCTACCTATTATACAACATTCTCATTAATGTAATTAATTATAATAGGTTATTATCATTCCCCGTTCATTCCAATTCTTATACTGTTGTAACATCCATTCATTACAATTCATGTCATTTACTTATTTCCCGTTACACACACACACATATATATATAAATAGACCTCTCACATTAAGCCGACTACTTGTGGATGCTGGATTTTCCGGGCGGTTCCGAGCAGACTTCTACCACAAGCTGAACTTAACCTCGTGTCTCAGTGCCGTTATTTACCATTATATGTATGTTTATGCACCAGGCCCCTCACAATAAATTGACCACTTGTGGATGCTGGATTTGCCGGGCGGTTCTGGGCAGGCTTCTACCACTAGTTGAATTTAATCTTGTGTCTCAGTGCAGTTACAATTTTGTAACACCCCATAATTTTAACAATACTAAAGAGGACAAATTAAAGAATAATTAATTTAATATTCAGAATTAAGGTAAACGGACTACCCTATTGCGTCTGCCTTGAAATTCTGGTCAAAATAGACATTTGGTTAGCGTAAAACGGACACTGTATGAATAAGTTATGAAGGTTTGAAGTTTGTATACGCGTAAGAGAATTATATATATATAATTAATTCAGAAAATCAGAAATACGTTCAAAATCAAAATTTCAGAGAGTATCAAATTCCTGCCTGAGTGGTGTCGGCCCCTTAAGGAAGTGTCGACCCCTGGGTCGACCCCTCAAGGTGGGTGTCGACCCATGGGTCGACCTAATAGGGGGTCGACCCCCCTAGGGCAGACGTGGCAATTAGGGTTTGGGGGCTGGCAACTATAAATATGGCTTCATTTCTCTTGCTTTCTACACTGAAAAATAATGTAGGACTAGATGCTGTCGGTGCCCAGACTGAATCAAACCTTTTCCTTTTTCTACAATCAAGTTATTCAAGTGTGGATCTGTGATTCAACCTCTGCTATTCTTCTTCTATCTTTCTAGATCCAAACATCGTGAGTTTAAGTTACTTTTAGATTTAAATAATTAAAAAGTAAAGCATGATATGACTATAATTTGGATCTATGTCTGTGACTTTTTGAATCATACCAGATCTGTAATAACTTGTGAACCTATGATATTCTGGCATAACTATGACTTGAACCTTATCCTCCATTATGTCAGATCACTATTTAGATCACCTTGTACATGTAGTGGCCCGCAAATCCGCAATATAAGAGTTGACTATATACATCATACGTCCAACCCAAATATCACGAAAATACGAATCATTTTTTTAGAAGAAAAAAGTAGAAGAAGAACAGAAATAACAACACAGAATCTCACATCGCAGCAGAACAAAATATAATATATCATATCTTTTGAAATACAAACTTCAACTGTATAACGTACATTTATCAGAGTACAATACTTACAACACAGCGGAACAAAAGTTTATATAACTAACGCTGAAGCCTCCTGCTCCAAGCTCCTTTAGATAGATCTGTAAAATCCTGAACTACTTGACTGCCCATACAAATTTAGGCACCCAAGAGTTTAGGTAGAACAAAAACAAAATAAACTCCGGGTCAGTCATGCGACTGGTATGAGTAAACAGTTTAAAACAGTTTCAGAAAACTAAATGATATCTCATAAGACCATGCCGTATAACACGGAACGGGTTTTTCCCTTATTAGAATCCAAACACTTGATTTAACTTTCAAAATCCCTTTGAAAGGAACGATAATCTTTATATCAAAACTCTTTTGATATTATAATAATGTCTAAATCAAGTAAATAACAATCTAGTGGAACGTTTGCATCTCACGTTCCACATATATAATATACAATCATAAACCGCAGGCTCTTATTGGATATTGGATTCCGACTATGACAAGGTATGGAACCACCTACCACTGGTGTATCTCTAGAGGAGAATACACCGAGTTCAACAAGAACATCTTGCAACTCAGCCACACATGACCGACCACTCATTTCGCTTGAGTGTATCGAATGTATATCACCAACGGTTGGGATCAGCAACCGTTTCACGAATGGGACAACATCGACAATAGATTTTTAGAAATAAATGAAACTCTAGATCAGGTGATTATACACCCTAATAGGTGCGACCTACATAGCCATGCTGCCTGCCCGATTTTTGTCATTTCCGGTTATTGAGATCAGAGGCTACGATTTCTTTTCATTTATTAATAACACGATCACTTTGAATGCCACATTGTCAGATCCGTTAATCATTTATTGATTTTCATAAATATTCTGGATGTTATGCTAAGGGAATAAATCCGTTGCAACCATATATTTTTTACAGACCAACCCATTCGATCATTGGAAATACTCTGTCAAACACTCGTCCATATACGTTCGTTCTTGGACTGAACAAAACCGAAGGTACTATTCAGTATACCCATCCTAGGCAATCTCTACCTAGGACTTATACAACAGCCCTTGCACTTTACTCCGTCTTCAATATATTCAGCATACTTGGTTCGCAATGCTTATGCCAATACGGAGTGGTTCCTCAAATAATAATCCAACCGTTCTCTCCATATTGACAATGATGGTAAAAAACTTCGATAGTCTGTGATTTAACTATCGAATAAAAACAAGTGTTTCGATAGTCGATGATTTAACTATCGAAGGAAACAAGTGTTCATTCAACATATCAAACAAATCACTGGGCTCTTTAATTAATATTTCATTAATTAAATCTCTTCTCCATTTCCTTATCAATATTTGTTAACCAAATATTTTCAATAACCATATTGGCCTTTTACGCTATTTGGAAAACATTTCTGAATATCGCTTTCCTTTATTTTCTTAAAATTAGAAAATATATGCTAGTTATAATTGGAAAATATTCCAATTACTTATCTCTTTTCCGATCTCGTTCATTTCTATACTTAGGAAATATTTATTATTCTATTTCCAAGTTTACACTTATTTGGGTTAAAACGGATGTTGTGTAAAACATCGTTACGACAACCCAAATACTATATTCAACTAACTCTTATCCAATATTGATCTTCGAGCCTGAAATCTTACTATTTATTTGTTAATAATGAAATCAATCAAGTTGGGGTATAACTACCTCTCAGACCTTGACTGAATAACATTTATAACGTCAAAACAGATATGACTACTTACTCGAATAATCAATACCATACAACTACTTATTCACTTTTAAACACGTATACACTTTCTCTTTCTATTCTTACGAGATTTTATTCCTAGTCTTCCTTTTTTATTATACTATTCTATTTTTAAGTTCTTTTTCTTATCGACTTCTATATATATATCGATATATAGATTCTAGTTATCAAACTTCTTAAAAATATTCTAACTCCTTAAATTTCCGGAAAAATTCGCCATAACCTCCTTTGTACCAGGAGCATCGGGATATTTCAAATAGCCTCCCATGGCCCTCACCAATCCAAAAGAAAAAGAAAAAGCCAAACGGCTAGCCGATACGGCGCATAAAATCTCATATGGAAATTAAACGTGTACCTTTTGTCGGGCACACTATTTATATACATTCATCAACCTTATCCCATACCTGTCTCCTATATATCTATACATGTCCAATTTATTTCAACTTCATACATTCGTTTTGACTCAACTCGTTAAATTAACTCTTTAACTAACTCTTTTCCTATTTCACTTGTATATTTGAATACAACATGTTTCAAATATATTTCAACTTACTCATAACTAGTTGAATTCCATTTTCCAACTCATGTTTCATATTTGATTCGAATATGAAGTCACAAGTTAAATTTACGTATTCAAAGTCAACTTGATTCAATCGTTTTAACTTAATTCACTAATCAGTTTGCTAATTAACTCTTTAGTCTATTTCACTTTTATATTTGAATATAACATGTTAAAATATATTTTAAATTGCTTATCAACTAATTGAGTTCAAATTTCAATGTAAGTTCTATATTCGATTTCGAATATACATTTACAAATTCAATTCACCTTTCAAAGTTCGACTTCAATTCAAAACACGATTAACTAATTTCTCTTTGACTTAGTTAATTCTATTAAATAATCAATATATGATTATTGTTTCAAAAATCATTTTTCTTACGACACTTGAGTTCCCATTTATTTTATAACTCAAGTCTAGATTTTTTCTAATGGACACTCAGATTTTATTTCCTTAAAAATCCTTATATTTATTTAAACAAACCCTTATGGCTTTTAAACGATTTTGGCGCTGCACTTCTAGAAATTTGATTTTGACATATCTCAATATCTATTTGACGAAATCCAAATTTTTCTCTTCAATTAGAAAACTATTATCTAACTAGTCCTGACGGTTCTTGTTTCAAAGAATTCCGACTTAATTTGACTTCTATATACTCAATTAAAGTTTGAATCGCCAATTTACGAACTGCAGCGCTGCGGCGAGTTCGTTTTAATTATATTTATATATATAAACTTTTAAAATTCGTTTAAAATGAATTCAACTCCACTCTGATATATGTTTAATATATATCAAATCCATTTCAACATAATATTTACAATCTTCTAAAATTGTCGATTTCCCCTAACTCGGAAATAAATTTATTTATACTTCGATCTTCTATATTCAAATTTCATTTCAACTCTATCTGAATCCTGTATTCAAATTCCCATTTCAACTTTATTTGAATTCTATATTCAAAGTCTATTTCAAATTTTATTTGAATTCTATATTCAAATTCTCATTTCAATCTATTTGAATTCTATATTCAAATTCCATATTTAAATTTTCTTTATTTAAATTCCATTTCACTTTCGATATTCAAATTCTATATTTGAATCCCTTTATATTTTCTATATTCAAATTCTACATTTGAATTCCATTTGAATTCCTATATTCAAACTCCATTTCAATTCAAATTGAATTTCCTATATTCAAATTCTATTTCAAACTTTCTTTATTCATTCTTTAAACAAGTCTCGATTTCAATTCCTTTTCAAATCGATATTTCTACTTTTGGAAAATAGATTTCCCTTTTCAATTTCACACTTGTATTTTTATTTCTGAATTGTCCAATGATAATTCTTTTCACTTCATTTATAAACTTCGTTTATAAAAGAACTATTTATAAACTTCGTTTATAAAGGAACTACTTGTTTTATTTCTTTTAAAACAAGTTAATATTTCAATTCTATTTAAAAATTCAAATTCTATTTTAGAAAAATAGAATTTCCCTTTTTAAATCTCAAATACCCCTTTCAGGGTATTTTTTATAAATTAACACTTAGGCCCAGTGATATTTAAACGCCAAACAACCAATTGTTTATTTTAGGTTTTCTAACACATCATATATGATAGTATATATGCAAACAAATAAAAACAGATAATATATATTTTTGAGGAATCCAGTTGGATTCCTCCAACCTGTTTTCCTGCATCCACAAACGTTAGTCAACATAGTAATACCCATCCTGCTTCGAGGTAGGATATCGCGGTATGAATGTCATCCACTAATATATATTTGTGGGGAGCATAGGGAAATCATCCGCTATGAAACTGCGGGCATCCGCTAATGAGACTGCGGGAATCAATCCAAGCATCAACCTAATATATATATAATAGTCAACCCTAAATAACTAATATATTTAAAGCAACCAGAAAAATCCAAATAAACAACAACAATTATTTTTAACGACTTAAAAATAATTCTAATTACGGTTAGTGAGATTTACTCACCGGAATTTTCCTTTGTCGAATATCCAATGCCATTTGATTAATTAAATTCTTGGTTAATTCTGATTAACTCCAAATGTGTTCTTCACGCTTTTCCAACCTTGTATACATTAAATATATCGTATATAAGAATTTTAACTATATAAAATTAAGCGACTTAACTAAATAAATTATTAAAATAAACTACTATATTCATTTTTATTTTTAGTTTTAAATCCATACCTTAATTCCCATTTTTAATCCTCTTTTCCTTTCTGAAAACAATTGCCAAAACCTGTTGCTCGACTGCTCCTACTACTCTCGACCTTCTGCATTCACCAGTACACAACTAGCTCCCCTCTTTTTCCTTTCTGACTGATGCTTACTGTCCCTTTTCTTCCTACCTTAATTCCCTCCCTCCTGCTGTTGTTTCACGACGTCCCCAAAACCATCATTGTACACAGTCCTCTTCCTCAAAGTCAAATTGTCAACCATTAGTTCCATCAACCACTAAACTCCCCTCGCTAACGTTAGACTGACCCTAGAACTATCATGAGTTGTCGAATGAACTCTCCTTACATTTCCGACCTTAAAAGCCATATCACAATCCTACTCCGTTCGATTATTCAAAGTCGAAAAATCCTAAAATGAAAGTCGCACCATACTAGATTTACTGTTGCTTGAAGTTGCATTCATCAAAATCCACTCGCTCACCTCTTTCATCCATAGAGACATCGCAATGCCCTGAAACTCCATCGCAAACAAAGGGCACGGCTAAATTTCCATCGCGACCCCTTTCTGATGTGCGCCTCAACTGATGTCGAGCTTTTTAGGGAAATCGTGATTTCCCCTTTGGATTTCAACTGCTCGTGATTTCAGATGCTCGCGATTACCCTTTCAAAGTGGCGGATCGATTTAAATTTTAAGGAGGAAAGGATTTCGGTTTTCTGAAGTCTTGATTTAAATGGAGAAGGGTACAGGCTGTCTTAAAGGAGAGGTTGGCTTTCTTATTTGATTTCGTGGAGTTTGAAGAGGCCACGTTTTTTATTTTCACCCTCTTGATTTTGAGGGGTTTTGAAGAGGTCACGCTTTCTCTTTTGCGGTTTGAAGATTGTAACACCCCACTCCCGCTATGATCACTCACTAAGGGAATGCCCTAGCATCGGTGGAGTATTTTAGTGAATATAGAACAGGAAAATTACAACAAGACAGATATAAATAGTACTTGAAATTTAAACCATCATCTCATAACAGCGGAAGTAAACATGTCTGGTTACATCATAAAACCACAATAAAAGTCAAGTACAATATCCATCAAAATAAAGAAGTACATAATCCCACTCTCTCATACAATAGCCAGGACAAAAGAAAAGATAACTGGGTAATTGGAGCTTTACATCTATCCAAGCTCCTAAAGACTGGAACAGCAATCCGATCAAGCTCCACTACTGCTAGGATCCACCGTAGGACCTGAGGGTTGGGAAAAAAGATAAAAACAACGAGGTCAGACATAAGTCTGAGCGAGTCCTATAACTTTAACAATACAATCATTAAATTAACCAGAGAAGACATAAACTTGACATACGGTAATGTCTGGGGATGAATGGCTACACTAAGCAGCTTGGTAGACTTAGGATAAACTAAGATAACTGTAAAGACGCACTTACCCACCCAAGGATAATTACTACACTGCACCACACCAGTCATTCCTACTTAAAGGTTGATCCCTCCCAAGGACTTAGAAAATTTACCCAGTAGTTTCGTGTACCCCTAGCCCACTACATAGGTGCCGTCTGCCCCTATCTCCACTAGGTGTACCCACTACTCCCAAGCGATCGGCTCCCTACCGTAGATACCCGTGTTGGTCCCACAATGGGGTGTATCATTCCCCAAAGTGGCAACCTGATAATATCAACGGTGCACGGCTTTATATCTACACGATGCAACAACGACTTACCAACCAGCCCGGGTCCACACACGCATATGAAACCCGTTGATCCTGCGTTGCCACCGCTAACCCGTTTTGGCCTCTTATAGTCAAGCCCAATATGCGTGTCCCGTCACTCGACTAGAGTCGAGACCACAAAGATACGTTTGGGATATTGGTTGAAATGGGCCCCCACAAGCTACCCACCTAAGCTTGTCATTTCTAGTGTATACCACTTAACCCTTTAATCATGTTTTAATTACATGTTCCACTTTGGTTAAGTATTCTAATCGTATTTTCTATTGCCACCCAAGGCAACCACTAGATTTCCTCATGCCACCCAAGGCACCCACTTAACCCCTCATGTCCCACTACATGCTAATATGGTTAAGTGTCTCTTAATTAATTAAGACCGTGATCTCCCATAAAGACCTCCCACATTAGACTGGCTGTTATGACCGCCTGGTTAAGCCGGTAGGGTCCGGGCAGTCTTTCGTCATAACAGAGTCTAACCTCGTGTCTTTACTTTAATCACGTATTTAATTTATGGCTAAGACCTCTCACATTGGGCTGACATTTGTAGCAACTGGTTAAGCCGGTAGGGTCCGGGCAGTTTTACACTACAAATGAGTCCAACCTCGTGTCTTAGTCGATTAATTACACCTAATTAATCACCCCCATATTAATTATCCCTAATTAATATCAAGTTTTTCATAACATGGGTAGACCTAACTCAATAGGTAAATTCCCATGGGGTAGACCTAACTCAATAGGTAAATTCCCACTTATGTTAATTTATTTTTATGGTATGCTTAATCATACCCAATCATACTTTTATTAACATATTTATTAACCCCATCGTTCCCCACGTAAATCGTTCTCATTTCATGACATAATAAAGGGAAGATCCATCACAAATATCATGGGTTTAACCAAATCTTAGCATATAACTTTGTCATGGGTTAAGAGGATGTCAACTTGCATATATGAGCATATATTAACCCAACTACATTTAACCCAAACTTGCATATTATCATACACATGACTTGCATAACATGTTGCATATGAACTTGCATATTATCATACACATATCTTGCATAACATGTTGAACTTGCATATAAGCATTCTCATAACTTGCATAACATGTTAAACATGCATTTAAGCATACACATAACTTGCATAAGCATTCACATTCTTGCATAAGCATTCACATACTTGCATTAGCATGCATAACTTGCATATCATGTTAAACTTGCATTTAAGCATATACATAACTTGCATATGAACTTGCATAACAACCTACACATAACTTACATAACATCATACACATAACTTGCATATGAACTTGCATAACTCACTTGTTAAACATGCATAAACCCACTTATTAAATATGCATGAACCCACTTATTAAACATGCATAAACCCACTTGTTAAACATGCATAAACCAACTTATTAAACATGCATAAACCCACTTATTAAATATGCATAAACATAGGAAAACATAGAGTAGCATATCATTACAAATGATTCAAACTCACTAATCCGCATTTAAGACCATAAGTCTCATTACACCTAATCTACTTACTTTAGCAATTGATGTTAAAGTGATAGAAACTCACCAAAACCAAGATTAGCAAACTTATGAAGTAGAACTAGTTGCTAAATATGAAGAAGATGATGATTAGAGGTTGATTAGCTTGCAACTTCCTTCATAAACTAGTGGAGGCTCCTCTCAAGTTTGATTTTGGCGGCATGAGGCCATCATTTCTATTTTTAGTATGGATTAGGGTAGGTTTAGGGTGTATTTATAGATTAGGTGAGTGTTTTAGGCCCTTAGATTAACCCTAGGTTAGATTAGGTCCGTTAGATTTAGGAAATCTCTAGAACCCAGCCCAAGACTCAACCAAAAACTAGATCTGGTGCACCCAGATCAACAGGGCCGACACCCTGTGTCGACACCCCTGTCGACAGGGCTGTCGACACCCCTGTCGACACCCCTGTCGACATGCCTGTCGACACGGGGCTAGGCGGGAACTTTCCCGCCACCTCCGCTTTTGGCTCCAATTATGTTTTAGAACTGAATTTTAAATCTGTTTTTAATTTTGAATTTTCTGAAAACTTCTTTGGGCCTTAACTGGGTCATACGAACTCCGATTTACAAAATTTCGGACTCTATTCTGCGTATTTTTCCGAGACGAACGCAATGGCACAGCCCGTTTCCCCTGATTCAGATTTTAGAATTTAATTCTGCCCTGATTTATATTATAATAAGTTATTTCAACATACGGGGTGTTACATTCTCCCCTACTTAAAGGATTTCGTCCCCGAAATCTCTAAGTCAAGAAGAACGTATCCTACCAACCAAACAACCATCTACTAAACCATCAAACACTGGCATCCATTGTCCTTAAAACAATTTCTAATGATGTATGAGCATGTGCAAAAAGTGTGTGTATATGTTCCATATCTAATGTATGAACATATGCAAACCATGATAGTGCCATGCATCCATTATGTATGCGAGAGAACCCTATCGACACATACAATATCTACATGAGTGCACAATCATTCACCAAAATGCATCATCCATGTGATAACACAATCATTATACATCCATAAATATAGCTTTCTACACACAATTTTATGCAATATGCAATATGAAGTGACTGAGCCGATCTAGTGCCTAGAGTGTGTGTATATGCATCCACGAGCAACCACTAGCAAACACTTGCATCCACTTGCATCCATCAACCATAACATGTCTCAAACACATGTTTCAACCATAGGTTTACCCTATCAAAAGGTCAAACAGTACTAACGAGAGGACATACTAAAGATAAGATAAGTACTAGACAAGCGATAAAGGAGAAGTTAAAAGACATACTCTCAAAAAGAAATGGATACAAAGAACGCATCTTCGCTTCCGTCTCCCAAGTGGCATTGCTTTCGTCATCTCCCCATTGCACTTTAACTAGCTGAACCTCTCTGTTCCTCAACTTCCTAGTTTCTGACCCAAGGATGCGACGTCGAATCGTCGCATCACGCTCTACCTCTACATCTCTAAGCAAGCTCGGCTCTACCACCTCTGCGGTCTCATGTAAGCACTTCCTCAAATGCGACACATGGAATACATCATGTACACCACTAAGGCTGTCGGGCAACTCCACTCTATATGCCATCCGTCCAATCCTTTCCTTAATAGGAAACGGCCCCACGAACCTTGGTGCTAACTTCCCAAAAGATCCAAAACGAACCACA